>CM068371.1:237126238-238543738 GCA_034769895.1 Magicicada septendecula
GTTTATTTAAACAAGGCGTTGTTCATTACTGATGTTGTTAGTGATGTCAACCTTTTTGTGTGTTATGCTTCCCGATTCTGCTTAGCAGACTTCGAGGGTAAGCACCACTGAGGGTAAGACTTCGAAGCGTTTCTTTCACTCTTGTATGATTTCATGTTCCTTTTTATAATTATTTATTTTTCGACAATTTGCACTTCTTGTTGCAAATTGTATAGGCAGTCAGTTTAAATTATTAAATTAAGTTCGTGGTGTACCTGAAGACGACAGTGGTCGAAACGTTGTGTAGTTAACGTTTTTTCGATGGCAATAGTTCGTAAGAACTCTTCAGATATTAATAACATATCAACAAAAGTTACGTTTAAAGATCGTGAAGATTTTGTGTTTTTCATGTTAGGTATTATGTTATTAACCTGTACTCTAGCGTGCTCATTCCCTCATAACGTCAGTTGATGATTCTTGAAGTATGCTTTGTAATTTCGCTTTTCTTCTTTTATTAAAAAAAAGTAAAGTACCGTTTACCAAATGGTAAAAGCTTAAGAGCATGATAATGTCTTTCAGCCGCCAGCTAAACGCAACATTATTATGGTTACTGACTGACTGATTGGTTACATACCTATCTACAGCTATGCAGTGTTGTTTGCTTGTTAGGTCTTTAATCTGCGACGGACGTTAGCACGTTAGCGGTCGCGGTTTTAGTTAACGATTCCCGGCTGGTAAATGATGACGTCATGCAGCGTGATGCGTTACAGAAATTTTCAAATGACCCCCAGCCATAAGACATTATCATGTCAAAATAAATAAATAACTATAATGGTTTCTTTATGCACCACTAAAGTAGCTTAGGAGAATCAGAGAGGGTAGGCTGCCGGTTTAAGCCTTACGACTTATAAAGTAGACATTGTGGCCATCAATACCATTATCTCAGGATGTCCATTATTACCTCATTTTCACAGGCTGAAGCGACGTAGAGGCTGAAATTGCAGCTCCATAGTATCGTGGTGCCTGTCACTATGTAATTGTGGTTCTATGAGCTGCTTGGAAATTGCGCCCAGATTGACATTAGTAACCAAGACCGTTCCTGCTGATACACTAACCTCGTCTTTTATTTATAATTCGTTCAAAAGTTTTCATAACTATATTCGTGCTCAGTATTGTTGGACCTGAAGATTACGTTTAAAGATCATTTTCTTCTGCTCCTTTCTTGGAAATAGCTTGTACAAGAACTCTGCCAATATTTGGGAAATTGCTCTTCTCCTGAATTTTATTATGTAACTTTGAATTAATCGTCGGTCTTCCATCATGTTGTTAAACGTATATAGGCAAATAAATATCACGTTTTTGTATGCGGTTCCGTGGTGTAGTGGTTATCACATCTGCTTTACACGCAGAAGGTCGCCAGTTCGATCCTGGCCGGAATCATGATATTTTTTTAATAACTTTCGAGGAGTGACAAAAATTATACAAATAAAGCGTATATAATTGTAAAATTTTTAACAGTTTATGTTGCACAAACAGAACTGTTATACACCTGTGTTAGTCTGTTACATGACATTTATGAGTATGCCTATGGTGTTTTATGAAGATCAATATAGTGGGAAGAACCACTAGAACATATTCTCTAATTAGGCTGAAGATTGTCTAAAATAATTTTAAAGAAAGTAACAATCGGTACTCTTTGCCTGTCATTTTTCATGTTACACAACAGAGACTATACGTATGCATGCCAGCAACACTGTGAAGCAGTAACATGGACAAAACTAAAATTAAGTGAGTTTTAAAATACTGTATGTCTAATCGAAAATTAGACAGCTGATTCACTAACGAGTTACTGTAGGTCTGGCTCGTGACCTATTTATCTGGCCACAGGTGGACAATCTGGCACTGCTTAATTTAAGGCAGAACACGTAAGCGTACAGACAAATGTGAGTCTTAATTTGACAAAACATATGTTCACTCACTCGCCTCTCAATCTGTCCCTGTCTGTCTCTCTACCTGCCTGCTTGCCTTTCTGTCTGTCTCTGTCTGTCTGTCCGTCCGTCCGTCTGTCTTCTGTCTCTGTCTGTCTGTCTATCTGTCTGTCTGTCTCTCTGTCTCTCTCTCTCTCTCTCTCTCTCTCTCTCTCTCTCTCTCTCTCTCTCTCTCTCTCTCTCTACACACTCAACTACAGCATACCACACCCACGAAATTCTAAGAATTATCTTATGTAACTCTTAAAATTATATGATTTTTTCTATGTTTATTATTCTTTAAAAAAATAAAATGTGTGTGTGTGCGCGTGCGTGTATCACATTCTGTATAGGAAATGGATATAGCAAAATCTTAAAAAACCTTGAATGAATGAATTAGAATTTATTAGAATGAATATTACAATTTCTCATTTGAGGAAGTTATTGAATGACAGAAGAAGAATTTTAAAATCCATAAACAGAAGGAGAAAGAGGATACGGCATATAACGAGGCAAAGTGACTATTTGGAGGGAAGAACAACTAGGGGAAAGTCAAGTAGGCAGTTTATGAATGGTGTGATGAAGGAACTGGAGTAAACAAAATTTTTAAGAAATTAACAGTGGACAGGACACTTGTGTTAGTAGAGATCTTTCATTTATTTATTTAGTGTGTTATGAGCGATCTTTTCATGAAAAAAATTTAAATCTTAGTTGATGGAGGTTTGTGAACATTAGTATGATATATTTAAGTTTAAACTATGAAAATTGTAGTTTCATAAGAAGATACTCAACCCACCAATTTAACTCTTTTATGGGCTTTGTGAGTTATGAAAAAAACACATTCCCTCTGTTAATGTTAAAAAGAATGGTTTTTAAAATAAAAATGGTAGGTTTTTTGTAGACAATTAAAATTTATTTGTTATGGAATGGACAGTAAGTTACTTGACAAAAAGTGCATTAATAAAGTTAATGTCCGTAGGTAATCATAGCTTAAGGACCCTTTATTGTTACCTAGGTTGTGAATATCTAGACATAAATAAAGTTTATTGACAAGTAAAAGTTGTTGACATAATGTGATATGAAGAGATATTTTATGTGTGGCGTAGCCTATATGGTATGTGGCGTTTGAGATGTGATGCTGAAGAAGAACAACGTAACTCTGAGGACAATAAAGAGATCATCCACCAATCCTTTAGTACTGAAGGAGACTAGTGTCATGTAACTTATGGCCAAGTATGCATTATTAACTATGATTCATCACCCATTGGGCGATGACGCTACAGCACTTATCGAGCCCTGGCTCAAGGCGTCGCCTCTAACATGTATCCTCTTACACTCACAAACATTTGTTACCCTGTCTCTCCACCGCATTCACGGTTGACCTCTGTGCACATTATGTTTTTGCAAGTATGTTCGCAGTAGACTGCCTATTCATTATTGGGAGGTTTGCGATTCTGGGTTCTTCGTTATGTTCGTAGAGCTCATGGTTGTACCGGTTCCTCATTCGTTTACTGGTCCGCTCTGTCATAATGTATTACTTGTTATTATAATAATAACCCAGTCGTTTTAAAGTAAATATTTATTTTTACACGTGTCGTCAACAACTCTCCGTTTACAGACCTTTCCTCATATTTGGAAGGGTTAATAATTTTTTTGTTCAGTATTCTGCCTTACTTGGACCACCTTAGAAGAGAGTAAGGCCGTCCACAACTTTAACCTTTTCGAGAGCGTGGTATCTGTAGGATTTTCTAAGCCATGCGAATATAGTTGACATTGTATTAGTGTTAGTGTTCATTCCGTCTAGCAGTTCCCTTTACTGTATTTTCATATCCAAACTTTTGTCCTATCCGACATTTAAATAGAGAATATATCGTGGATCGTATGTAAGTATCCTATACCATACGCTCTTCCATGTACATTTTCCAAAACCCTCTCATTTACGAAATACAAACTATTCATAGTTGTTGTCTCATGTGTACAGCAAGTGTTTCTCTGTAAATGAACGCACTTGTGTAACACGCCAGACCCATTAATTATGTAGCGATTAAGTATCTGACTAAACATTCACTCATTAATCACTGTTGATAACATAATAGACGCAGCTTGAAATTAGGCTAACTCGCCTGGTCATTTTCTTACATTATTTCACTCACATAAAAATAAATAGATTTACTGACCCATTCTCAAAATTATTTTTTATGATTAAGATTGTATCGAAGTTTTGTTGCTTTACATTACATTAACACACGGGAGCATGACTAGCCGTAAGAATCAGAAGCTTAAATACAGTAAAACTAAACTTTTGCATACCACTGAGTAGACAAATTCTGATTAGCGCTATTGAGATGGGAAACGTGATCTCATCATCATATGGGAAATATGATATTTGGAATATTTCTGATCTAATGATCAGCATGATCAGCTGAAAGGCTCAAAAGCAGTAATCGGGAATTGTCTACGTAGTACTGTGCAACGGTTTAATTTCTGTCTGTAAATATAACCACTAATATAAATTTATTATTTAAAATATTAATAAGTAAACTACATAAAACCTTTAATTCTAAAAACTAAAATAATACATTCTTTGTAATACGTGGAAGATTATTATAGATTTTTACATCTTTCTCAAAAGTTATAATTACTTTCCCATCACTATTATTTTTTACATGTGGCTGTTAGTTAGGCATTTTGTAGATGAAATATTAATTACAATGACAGTTGTGAATTATTTATGTTATTAGTGATATAAATATTAGTCAATGAGTTCTCTTAAAGGAACATCAATAGTTTCTGAACTGCAGATGAGGACAGTAAGATGCGATAATGTGACGTCTCTCCCGCGTTTTTCTGAGTCATGAAAAGCAGGATACTGAAACAGGAGTCTGTAAACTGGTTGTAGGCTTTTAGATATCGAAAGTTTTGTGTATGTTAGCATAACGTGAAATATTTTTGTAATGTTAAATTAAAAATTAGGAATATAAACTGCAAAGGCCATCCGGGCTGTTTGGCCGTGGTCCATGGTTTTTTGCCAAACCAGTTCTTGAGACCGGCGAAGGACGTCCGAGACCCGCTGTCGTCGTGCGGTGTGTACAGAGTTCCCTGCTCGTGCGGCCAGGTGTACATTGGAACCACGAAGCGCAGCGTCCGCACACGCGTGGGTGAACATAGCCGTTACTGTAGATTGGGACAGCCGGAGAAGTCTGCCGTAGCTGAGCACGCGCTCGCCAATGCCGACCATCGGATCCTCTTCGATGAGACGAAGCTCTTGTCGGCGGTGAGTGATTACTTCCCTCGTCTTTATATGGAGTCCGTCTTGATTCAGAAGCATGCTGCATGGTCGATGATGCAGTTCTTACCTGTGCGGGGGTTGACATTAGTAAACAATTAGCACAGGTAGCATCGCGGGAAATCATTAGCCTTCACCACAGTACTCCAGGGAAAACAATTGTTGAGTACCTGATGGCATAGAGTGGTGCGAGCCAATCATACACCATCTTTATTGTGATTGGCTCATGGTGCAGTCTCTACCTGGGCACTATTCGGATTGGCTGATGGTGTCATTTTTACCTGTAAGTGGGACTTTGTTGATTTTATAAGTACAGGTAGCTACCACAGTACTGTGGGGCTGACGTGAACACCCTACGTTCAGGATTTTTTAAAATTCCACTGTTGATGACAGCCATTGGAGCTGTTGAAACGTTAATGGTTTGGCAAAAAAACCACGGACCACGGCGAAACAGCCCAGATAACTTTAATGATACAACTGACACCGGCCGTGAAAGCCTTAGGACAATGTTGCAAAGGTCATGTCATAACAATAAAAGATTATCAGTTAGCTTTAGAGCCCTCTAAACATTTAGTACATAATGGTACAAAGGAGCCTCAGTAAGTAGGGAGGCTTATAATAATCACTTCGGAAAACGCAAGGCTAAAAATATTGTATTAAATGAAATTATTATGGGTACTCCATAGACGAACGTCTACGATTCTGGACGCTTTAAAGTTCCGCATAAATGATGAAGCCTATGGATGCAGAGAACTGCGTATGCTGTATCAAGGAATAAGAGCAGCCTTGTATGAGCTATTTTTCTGACTTATGGAGAACGTAAATTGTTAAGTTAAAGGAAATTACCGCTATCCCAAATACTCAGAGACACTGTTAAAGACGTCCTGGAACTAACTATGACAAAGCGGAATCATTCCAATTCGTGTATTGGTTCAAGGAACAGTAAAAAGAAGAGGATTTCAAGAAAGGGGTCAGGGTGGAGATGAGAAGAGTGCAGTCTATTAAAACGTGGTACGGATGTGCGATTGGCAGAGAGACTTAAGTACTTTCTATTGGTTATATAAAGTCCGTTGAAATTCAAGAAGGGCGATTGCAACAGTTATACCGCATAGTTTCTGTTAGAGTAAGGAAACCTGATACACAGGCTGCATGATTACAGATTAGCAGCGGAATCTGCACAGACGGTGGTGAAGCCTGTAAAGATACTGCTGTGAATATAACCCGGGAACCTGGCTGACAGAGACAAACTCTTACAGATGTTGAACAACTCCGTTGATAGTCTATGGTATACCTTAATATGTTTGTTAAAACTATAAGCAAATTTGGAAGGAAAAACATGTTTAGAAGGTTAAAGAAACAGAAGTAATTTAAAATAATAGATTTTGCCAATTCCAAATTTAGGTGTCGGAGGGGCAGAGAAGGTAGCCGAAGAGTGAAAATTCCTGAGTACAGCAGAAGAGCTGTTCGACGTCTGAAGTATTTTTACATACAGCTTACAGTTATACCACGTAAGATATAGATACAGACGATGTGTTGTCTTAACAGGCTGCGTAAAGAGATGAGGTTCCAAAACAAATTGTCAATGTACAGAGTAAAAGGTAGAAAATGGAGTATGAGTATGGAGCACATACCGTCACACTTGTAGGTTCATTTGAATGACAGTAATGTTGTCTAAACAGGTTCAATATTTCAGTGTAGTTTTTTATGTGATGTTACTGCGTACCAGTTATTTTTTGTTTGATGACGTGTTATTGATGTTTACGTGTAGGGGAGCCTATGACACAGAACAGACCACAAGCGATAATTGCTTATCACGACACAGTTTAGAGATAACTTCTACGTGCACTGTAGCATGTCAGGCACAAGTTTCCTTGTTCTTAATTTCCTTAACCCCAGTAAACAATACTAACCAACTCCGCGCGCATTGTCACCGTGCACGTTTGTACCTACAGTGGTGTTTATTTTTGTCTTTCTTCTCTGATCCTCATTCTAAGGGACTGATGGATAACTACTTTTGTAACCTACTCATTCAACTCCGACTTCCTAATCACGGCATGTCTCCTTGGTTTCCCCCTTCCTGTTCTTCTATCCATTCTTCCCTCTATTAGAATAGCCATATAGCTATATTAGAATGGCCATATAATAGCCATGTAGCTAGTAACGATCCATCACGTGCCCTATGGATTTCCTCTTTCTCCAGTTTGTTGGTTTTCCAAATTCTTCTTTTTAGTTCTGAAAACTTACTCAATATCCAAATTACTATTCAAGATAACTTCATTATTAATCTCCAGCACAACATCCAAACGCCACTATATTCTTTTTTTTAATTTTTGTTAACAGTCATGAATCTGTACAATGCTACACTCCACACATAACTCCTTCTCAAGTTCCTCCGTATTCTTTCATTTATATTACGAATGGACATTTTTATTTTAGTTTGCCCCTTATTGTTTTGTTTCTCGATATATGTGATTCTATGTATCGGTGCATCTCTTCAGGACGTTCAGTATGAGCTTTCTATATCATAGACCGCACCTTGATATTAGGGAGAAAAGAAGTCACTACTCATTTACACCCTGATTTTAGTAACAGTAGATGTTTTATTAGAGTTTTTTTTAGAGTTTTATTCCGAATACGATCTACATTTTTGTTGAAACATTTATGCAAAACGATTATAGAGAAGTCGTACTGTACGAGCTTTTGTTTAACATTATTTGGCATACGAGTATACGCGGATTGGGAATTATTCCAGAAAACTTCAGTGCAAAAATGATTGAGCATAAAGCCAGTGGGTATATGGCTAAGTCAAGGAGCATATTTCCGACACTATGTCTGCGTCGCAGAGAAGTCGACTTCCCATACCTGATCTATCAGATTTTGAGCACAGTTGGGACTTATAAATGTAAATAATAGTCATACACTAACAAGGTATAAATATTCATTTTACGTTTTGGTAATAGTCTATTAATTTTACATTTCTTAAACCTTCAAGTGAAAATAGTTAAAAAGTATGGTACTGAATAAATTATGCTATTTCAACATGAATCTAGTTGTTTCTTATTTTTATTCGATGCTAAAAAAAATAACAGACGGTGAGTTACATAGCGTTTAGTTGATTAAAAAAAATAGTTTAAAACATTAAAATTTTAATTTAACACGCGGTACTTACGACCATGAAACATTCCACATTTACGTGATTTTGTTATGAACCCAGTTCCCGCCATTATCATCTGCCGGGCGTATCGAGACTTGCCTGTACCATGAAGAAATTGGAATGAACTCTTGACCCATTACCATCAGTCATTGCTAAACAGAAATGACGAGGTTTCATTGCATGTCGCGCTTCATATGTGAAGTACAGGGTAAGACTGATTCACCGTCGTCGGTTGAGCACTTTCCTTTCGGAACAAAGACTTTAATTGCTCTTTGCGTACGTTAAAGTACGATATAAACATTGGAAGTTTCTTATAAGAATTAATGTTTTCTTGACAAGAAAGTTTAAACATACAACATTTTTGTAACGAAAGGCCTGTTAAAATATAAATATATGATTTCAACTAATCGTGACTTAAGTGTAGTTTTATGTTGTCATACGTATTACACAATTATTTAACTTTCATGGTATATAAAATGACAGTAAGACATTTAAATAACAGGGCCTGTGTTGCCTTTAAGTTTCCTAACGGAGGAGGCCTGGTAACTATTAGGATAGGAAGAGACATGATATGGATTGCACCCATGATGAAAGTCAGTGCGGTGTCCATTTAAAATATTCCATGCTACGCTGACTGTATTATATTATTTAATGTAATATCCGATGCAATAATTTACTATCACAACCGGAAGTAAAGTTTATAATTATGAACTTCTAGCTATTTAAATAAGGTTGTGCGATCTAAATTGAAGTAACTATTTTTATAAAATGAATGATTAGGTAAATTACCTATTTTCGTTCACTTACATTGGTTCTCTGTGTCATAGTATTGTAGTAAGTACTCTACAGTAGATGAGCAGACATTAGGCGGTTTAAAACAAAAGCTTTTATAATCTATTCATGCATCTGAGAATTTAGATTTTGCGAGACGGCGTGACGTCTTGCATAGCAAGAGATATGCCACCAACTAAATAGCTTAATAACTCCAGTATAGATAAGGAGAGAAATTCACCTGTTTACGTTTATTGTTCGTGGACCTATTACTTTCATGTTCCGTAAGAAAATGGAAGTATGGTGATCGCGAAAAAATCGTATTCGAGATAAGGGCTGATTCTGATTGTACTATCTTCAAAACGTGAAGAAAAGTCATTTTCCGAAGTGTGTAGAATTTTTTCTATGGAGAACGATAACTGCAGCAAAATCAAACAGAATCAAATAATGTTTTGCATATGTGCCCGAGTTGTAGAGGACTCAAGACCTATTGATTTTGGTGAAGGTCAGTTAAGGAGAAGGGATAGTTTACCTGCAACGTTTTACGTTTTAACAAGAGTGAAGTACTTAATTTTGATAAATAAAGTATCCTGAAAAGAAGGTCATAATAATCCACTGTAGAAAGGTAGATGAAATATCTATAAATAAAAAGGGTAGTTGAAGAGGGAGGGGTAATTTTTTTTATCGATGTTATAAATTTATTCATCGAAAACTTAAAAAAAATTTAATAAAATATTAACAATTGATATCGTTTCATGTAAACAAAATATCGTAACCACGGATACGTAAACAAAATAATTTTTCGTTTTCAGAAATTCACAGATTACAAACGCTGGGCGGTATTCGCTTTCTTTCGCGTTGTTTAAATCAAAGATAATTTAATCAAATTAATTCTTTATTTTTAAAATATTAACAACTATGTAGAATTCGTATTTTGATTATCTTTCTCAGCGTATTTACCAAAAGCTTGCTGATATATGTTTAGTTTCGTTCTGAGTGTACATATTAAAAATAATTTTATAATTAATTAGAACATGGAAGTCATGTGTAGCTTTCCATACCGATTTTTTATTTTGTTTGGATACAAAGTGATATTGTTATGTAGACGATAAAATAACCTATCAAATAATCATAGTAAATTACACCTGTGTATGTAAAGTAAGAGGTTGCATACATCAATTTTAATAAAATATCAATTCAGCTAGTGAATATCGCTCGTATACGTGTAAGTTACTGTCCTCATGGCGAAAGTGGGTTTTTTAATAAAAATGTATTGAAGTATAGAATGTCCGACTATATAAATTTACAAAGATATGAGTTTACACACTCATATACCAATAGCAATTCGGTATAAAATAATATTAGGCTACATAAAGCTAAGTACAACAACAATTTTATGCGTCATATTAAAGCTTCTTCACTACAATAAATGAACGGCCTAATTTGTTTGTCGAGTAAGGAAGGATTGTGAAAACAAAGTTTGAATCAGCAAATATCCTAGTAGTTTTTTTTGTTAACTCATACAGTAAGGAGGGCGGGTAGCGTCTGAGGGATGTGCACCATGCTACAGAAAGCAGACGATAGATTTTCGTGGAGAACCTTCGGGAATTGGAATCAAATACAGGCTGGTATGTAATTAGGATTGGGATTTCCAAATGCGGTTTTTGGTCCAGGTGTTTTTAACAGGGTTAATGATAGTGATGTAAAAATAACGTTAAGCATCAAAATAGCGAAGATGATCTTGTCAACAGACTGCAAAATCGGTGTCTCGTTGCACCAACAACAGAAGTGCGTTTGGTAAAAGCATACGACTGTAGGCAATGAAGAAGAACCGAGTGAAGCCGAGATACCACTTTATGAAGATAGTAGAAACGCAGGGCTAAAATACTTAGGTTTGGTGAACGGGTTACCTGGTACTTTTATCTTGAGGGGCTTATCACTGCAAGCGATCATTACTTTCTGTAAATAAGCTAGTTAAACATCTTTGTAACAACGAAAAAAAAGACGTGTTCATACTAGGATCTAGTAGCTGTAGATCACCAAAAGCTAAAACAAAGGACAAGCCTAGAAGGATTAGAGAGAAACAGTGTAAGTGTAAACAGTTGAGTTGTGAATGTAGGCATGACCAAAGGAAAGACACGGATAATAAACTTGACAATTTTTCCAGTAAACACGCAAGACGGTACAACGCAATATAGAAAGGAAGACAACGAGAAGAAATAATGAACAACGTTTTTAGAGCAAAAATACAGAGACAATAGGTTATGTCCGTTGTGACTACAGTATAACTGTAAGACTATGGATTCGGAGAGATGACTATTTCACGTAGTTCAGATTTTATAAAAATTTATGTCGATTATAATACAATTTAAATAATTAATAGTAAAGATATATTTATACATCACAACTCTATTTTATTTTTTGGTGTATAATTAATTTCTATTGGAGTATGAATTTTCAATTTTTTATAAAGATGTGAGTAATATTTTTTTTTTTTTTGTTAGTAATAATGGTGTGATAATAATGCCAATGAAAAGAGAGTTAAAATTTTTTGAATCGAAGTAGAAGAAACAACTATGAGCTTATAAGTGTACGAATATAGATAATGGATCTAGATCTAAACTTAGCCTACAGTAATAGTTTAGTACAAAAAATTTCCTTTTTCTTACTATCTCTTTTTTTCCCACTTTTCTATTAAAATAAAATTCAAGGAAAAATCAAAAGAGAGAGAGAGAGAGAGAGAGGGAGGCAAATGGACAGATAAACAGACAAATAACAAGAGTTAGACAGACATACAGACAGATTGACAGATAGATAGGTAGACAGACATTCAGAAAGAAAGGAAAGTAGACAGACAGACAGAAAGGCAGAGAAGGAATTGATAATATGAGGGGCAAGAGATTAAAAGTGTTTTGGATCGATCTGTGAGTGGAAGATGTCGACGCTAAATAGGAGTGTTAGAAGTTAACATGGACGGCTTCTAAGAGAACACTAAGTGAAACGGCAAGTAGCCGTACAGCATGTAAAAGAAAATTTTAAAACTATTTAAACTAAACTGTTAAAGAGTTAGTTTTTGAAACACTGTGTATATTTATTACTATAACAAAAAGTGCTGTAATTAAATTTTAATTAAGTTATATCAATATGAGAAAATGTAAAAGAAACATTTTACTTTAAAAAAGCAGAAAACTTTAATTAAAATTTCTCTCTTAAGTTTTAAATTTTATTTTAAAGAATTTTATAAAAAAATTAAATTTAAGTTTAAAAGATATCTTATTAGTTTTTACAATATGCTAAGTTGAGAGTGCAAATCAGTTGAAGTTCCATACGTTTTTTTTTAGTTTGTTCAAGTGGTCAAAATTGTTTTTATTGTATAAGTAAAATTCAATAGACAATTGGTTGTCAATAATAAATCAGATTATATCATATTGTTTTAATTTTTATTGAATTTCATTTTGCTCTCAAACTTAGCCAGTCGTCGTTCACATCATAATTATTTGCATAAGCTAGGAATTTGCGGAAAAAAGTGATTTTCTTCAAACATTTGTGTATCCTAAGGAACTAATAAATATGTTAAATTTACAAAGGGTATTAGTGAACTAGTAAACAAATATAATTTAAAAAAATATACTAAAAATATGATTTACAATATAAAACAATGTAAATATCGTTGTTTACAGCGAATGTTACTCCGTTTGTCCGTGAGAAATGAAAACTACTATAGGCCTATAGGCTGTGCCAAAATAAAGAAGTTGACAAAAGACGGTTACTTCATAAATACTGTTCGATGTTCCTGTTTGTCAAAGGTTGGTCTGTAACTTATGAAATAAGCCTTTCTATATTTAAAAAAAAAAGCTAAAAAAATGAATGGATTTAGTTTTGTTTATTAAAACTAAAATCTAAATATGTATAAGGGTGGAAATCGAAAGTCTGTAATTTTCAGCTCATTTCAAAACATAAAATGCAAAAAACTGAGAATCGAAAACTTAAACGGAAATAAAGAGGCTTATCTGAATCGTATGCCCTTTGAAATGACATCTTCTAAGGCTGCAGTAAATTCGCCGGGTTTATTACGAGCACTAAATATAATGAAATGGCGGCAATGAAACTGTGTTTTATGACTGTTGGCTTTACAGAAACGTACAAACGAAATCAGAGGCCGGTCTCAACAGTGATTCCCCGTTGATTAATGTTTATAGTTGTGGAAAACTATGGAAGCTATTAATCTTTACTGTAGTGAAGTAAAACTACAGGAGGGGCTCTGAAGGGAGCTTTGAAGTGTCACAGTCGGGCTAATCACAGAAACGCTTAAAAAGCAATATGATTATTGTGTAAGAATTACTCTATAGGAAGGTACATTTTTTAAACTAACAAATAACAGTATAAAGGACACGCTGCTAGTCTAGGTTACTGGTCAGTTCGGCCGTACAGTAAACTGTAAATGATTTCATAAGGTAATCATACGGTCAGATATGGTAAGGCAAAAGGTTACGGTAGAGCACGCACTCAATAATTATCAATCGATTAGATGTAAAACATAAACCTAAGTGTAGTACTGTTTCGGTATTAAAACCAATTCAAAATATTTTTCGCTAAACTGGTTACAATTACCTAAACCGCTTTGCATGTTGAATCTATCTGTGCCGCTTAACGGTGCATACCGACTTTGCATGTTGAATCTATCTGTGCCGCTTAACGGTGCACACCGACTTTGCATGTTGAATCTATCTGTGCCGCTTAATGGTGCATACCGACTTTGCATGTTGAATCTATCTGTGCCGCTTAATGGTGCATACCGACTTTTAAATGTCAGTTTGGCTCATTTTGCCTGGTTGACTTTCTTATGTCAGTTTTTGAGTTGATTGGTTGAGGTGATAGGCTATAGGAAAAGCTGGGAATTAACATCAGGGTTTTAATGGTCATTGATATCTGATTGCAAAACTTTGAAGCAACCGGCTCTGCGTTGAAAAAGAAACCTCCAGGGAAACATGGAACACTATGTACGCCTGAAAACATTGTCTGAAAAGAGCTGTTGCGCTACATAGCTCTAAAATGCGCGAATAATTCTTAAGGCTGTCAACATGCAGCCATGTAAAGTTAAAGTAATGCAAGCACATGATTAAGTAAGGGGTACCACTTTTGAATGTCAAAACCGTTAACGATGACATTATTCACAACATGCTGACGGGTGACGAAGCACATTTTCGTCTGATGATTGGTAAACAAACAAACATATGTAAAGAAACAAAACTTTCGGCACTGGACAAAATTAATTCCGTATAAAATGCGCCAAAAACCGCACAGTTCTAAAGTCACTGTATGGTTTGCAATATCGTCCTTTGGAACAGTCGATCCATACGTCTTTAAGGACGGTAGTGGGAATTCTGTTACTACCAAACCAGAGCGATATGTCCAAGTGTTTAACAAATTTTTGTCCCCTCAAATAGCAGAAAATCTGAAATCAGCCCAAACACGTGGTTTTAACAGGATGGAACAACGAGTCAGACGGCTAGGCGATCAATGAATGCAATTACCCGTTGTTTCGACCTCACATTACCTTCGGGGGTGTGCGAGGTCGCCAGTCTGACAGCATACCATTTTTGACTGCGGTATTCGAAGAGTCGGGTGCTCAGTGAAGCACTTTCACGGTCCATCGAAGCACTCGAAGAAAAGGTTCGTAACGAAGTTACTGCACATGTTGAGTCTTGGAATGATAAACATTAAATCTCGACTTCAGCAACGTGTGAATCGAATGCTGGCAATCTTCAGGACATAGTGTCAGAGTCTAGTTGTTTTTTTTTTAGTCATAGTTAAACTGCTCTTCTCTAATCCTACACAAATAGGTTAATGTTTCGCCTGCCAATGAATCTTTTTATTTCAATCTGGAGTGTAAATGTTCGAGAAGAGTCTTAGGCGCTGCTAAATCTCTCATTGGATCATTCGATTCAGATTTAATTGGCAACTTTTAGATACCCATTGTGATAATTACACTCATCAGACAGAAATTCCTGACCCTTATTGTTTCTTAAAATTCAGATTAGAATCGTCTGACATGTCTTCTAATATTTCTGGATAAACAGGAACTGCCTTCTGTGACGAGGAGAAACAAGTCAAAGAGCTGATGGAAGCTTGGGATATAAAAAATAATACTCTAACTATCTGGGTAATATTATCCAAATAATTGCAATACTAAATCTAAAAAAAATTATTTCTTGTTGACCACTTCTTCAGCTTTTACGTTGGTGAAGTAGCCTATAACATACTTTATGAGGACGTATATTTTGGTCCCCCATCTTCACCAAAAAATAATCATGGTCAAGCTTTCTGATAAGACTCTAATGTTTTTTTTATGTTTTCACCACAAACTTACCATAAATATAACAAACGTTTTCTTACGTTTATATACAAATATAACAAAATATAACACATTTGAGTGATTTACATATCCTGGCTAGGCATTTATAGCAACAAAGAAAACTGGTGTTGAATTTGACGTTAGTATATGAAAAAAGCAGTATATGTGTTACTGCTAGAAACACAACCTTCTAGTCTGTTATACTGAAAAATCTATTACAGTTGAAAGAATGGCCAGTTGAGTGAGTGCTAGTGAATTATTCTTACCTGAAAATAAAAATACACATTTCTGTATAAACAGTAGATGACATAACATTTTCAGTGCGATTTTGAATTCACCGTTTAAAAATACATAGGCTAAAGAAAATCTATGATTATGAAAAAAAGTGTTTTCATCGTATCGACCTTGAAATTTATTCTTAAACTGTCAAATGTTCCATAAGTGATCACAGTTCTTTAAACTTCTTTACTCGAATTTCGATAGGAGTTTACTTAAAATGTTTATAAGTTTTAGTGACGTTTTATGAGAATACTTTAAAACATATAGGCCTACTTATACTATGGGAGATATTATATCATACGCATATTATACTGCTTAATGATAGTCTCTAATTTTTATCTCCTGTGCAAATGAAATGAACCATGGAGGCACACAATGGCCCGTAAGTAACGAAGGCCTACATATATGTCTGTGTATGCATTGGAATTTTATTTTTTACTCTAGATTAATTCATTAGCTAGACAGTGTGGAAGCCAAAAGTAGCTTAAATATGGAAATAAACAATATAAGCATTTGATAGAGCTGGTAACGATGGTATGGACATAGAATATGGATTAATTTGCTAATTAAAAAAAGCATGCATGTACAATTTAGAACAATTGATTTATGATTTGGCTGGGAGCGCGGGCATGTGTGTGCTCGCGCGCCCGCAGTCGTGCTCTTTCTGTCCCTGCAGTCGGTGTTTATTATCCCGTACTTGGATCTGTACTGATTTGTTAAAATTTCGCCGGAATTGAGAACAGAACTACAGTTTTGCTGTTTAATACGTGATGTTGGTTGTGCCCGTGTTGAAAATGTCAGCATCCGTTTGTTGTATCCAAACGGACTAATACTCTACAAATGTAACATGTAATTGTCGAAAAGATTGAAATTTATTGTTATTGTTTTTTAATTTCATGTATATTACGATGGTCGAAATGATCGCCATCTTTAAACAATCGAAATCACATTATTTAACAACAGAAAAACTGTTACTCACAACTTGAATACCAGTTTCAATAAACAATGACACTCGGACTCGTATACAATAATTGTTCATGTTGAACATTGTCCAACACACGTGAATGAAACAAACAATAAATATCACCCAATTATATTATCACTCTCAATAAAGTTACCATTTAGTGTGGTCGCACACACTAATTCACAATAAATGCCAGTTTACATTAAACCTCTGCCAAGACGGACGCAACGAACTGAAGTCACTACAACTGTAGCGGTCCGAGTTGGTCACCAGTCTGAGTTGATCAAATGACGTCACTGGCTTATGACATCAGAGATAAAGGAAGCCCTGGTAGCTGGTTTCCGCTGTCTCTGTGCCTGTCCAAGGTAGTGTGCATTGTTTGTTTAATCATTCGTTGTGTTCGTTTAGACTACACACTCATACTTGAGTAATCTGTTTGCAGCAATGTAACAATTCAACAAACACTTAAAGAGGCGCGCTTTGGGTGCAGTCGCAGAAGGACCTGCCGTGCTAACCTTTTCAAATTCATAATCGTTAATGCGCAGGGACAGGGCACGAGTGTTGGCACCTACAACCATATATTTGGTTTTGCTTTGGTTTATAACCAAGCCCATAGCCTTAGCGGACAACTCCAGTTCCCGAAAGGCTTCCTTTAAGCCAGATTCAGACCTACTTATGACGTCAATGTCATCGGCATAGGCCAGAAGCTGTACCTCCTTGTGAAATATGTGTCCGCTAGTTTGAATTCCTGAATCCCTGATGACCTTTTCTAGAGCTATGTTGAACAACAGACACGCTAAGGCATCTCCTTGTTTCAACCCATTCAATGTTTTTAAGGAGTTAGATAGATTTGATTGTATTCTTATTTGGCACTTAGAATTGGACATAACTACTCCAACCATACGCACCAACTTAGATGGTATATTCAACTCCTTCATTCCTTCATAGCTCTATATAGCATTTTCCGGTTGATTGAATCATATGCCGACTGGAAATCCACAAAGAGATGGTGAGTGGCCACTCCATATTCCAACGTTTTTTCTAGGATTTGCCTTAGTGTAAATATTTGGTCTGTTGTTGACCTATTCCTAGTGAATCCACATTGATATTCTTTTATGTTTTCCTCAGCGTAGGGAAGCAGCCTAGAAAATATGATGTTGGACAATACCTTATACGCTGCATTAAGTAGAGAGATGCCCCTATAATTTTTACATATGAGCGGATCACCCTTTTTATGTATTAAACACACCACCCCATTGTTCCACTCATCAGGCATTACCTCCTCCAGCCATATTCGCTCTATGAGATGGGCAAATTCCTTTATGAAATCTCCTCCTGCGCTCTTTAATAGTTCCCCTGGTAAACCATCGGAACCTGCTGCCTTGTTATTTTTAAGCTTTTCTAGAGCTTCATACACCTCGTCATAGGATGGCACCAACTCCTCTCTATCATCCTCGAATTCTCCTGCTTCCTTTTCATTCTCAAATGCCTCCATCGAAGCCTCCCCAACTGAGCCTAGCAACTCTTCGAAGATGCAGGTATCGTTTGCCATAGAAAAAAATCTACACAAGATAGACAGACAGACAGACAGACACACACACACACACACACCTTTCGAAAAACGACTTTTTTTCATGTTTTGAGTGTAGTACAATCAAAATCTGCAATAATCTCGAACACGATTTTTTTTGCCATCACCATACTTCCATTTCCTTAAGGAATATGGAAGTAATAAGCGCTATTGCAACATTGTTCATAAGATACTTATTGACTTACTTGAATTTCCTATATTTCATATTTCAAACGTACACGCATATTCTGTGTAATAAATTTGTTTTTAGACCTCTATTTAAAAAAGGGGTACTACTGTATTAGCGTATACAGCTGTGAAATTAATAAAACAGCTTAAAAATTAGGAGATTAACAAAATTTCTTGTCAACTGTCGACCTTGTGGGGTGGGGTCCGGTCCCATTCCCCCCCCGTATATGCGCCCCTTCCCGCTCTTAATTATTTCAGAGTAAATGTTACAGGTTTCTTACCAATTTCGCCGAACTGTGCCAGCTGATGTTTTCGTGGTTGGTAGCTCCAAATTCCAGAAGCTCATCTTTAAACACGGCGAATGAAGCATTCAAAATTGGATGGTCATATCGTCGCTTACTTTTATTGTCACTTCCTTCGGTCTTGTAGAATTAAACGACTATAGGATTAAAAGTATTCGAATTTAACGTAAACTCACTTGAATGAAAAAATAACTTAGTTTGTGTGTTAACCATTATTCCTTAAAGTAAATTATATGCAATCAGAAAGACAAGACTAATAGCAAAAATATTTTTGCAGTATGCAATAAACGTTATGTTTCGGCTGGCACAGAGTGGAGTATTTCGGGGATTCTCAGTACAAAATTAGTTTCTATCTGTTTCATGAAACTAAATTTAAGTTGCCATAATAATTAATCTTTTTAAAATTCGTTTTTATAACGAATTGTTTAAAGCTGTATCAATTAATTAATTTTAAACAATAAAAACAAAATTATTAATTATTTACGCTATAAAAAGATGTCTTTAGTTTTCATTACACTTTATATACAGTAAGAGATAAAATAATAGTATAGTAGCCTACTTACTTTTCTGTAGACACGTAGGTATTGCTTAAACTACACCCATTCCATGAACTGAAATAACAACTTCATAATGACAACCACTTTCATTTGTAATGTATGTATTTTTTTGGCTTGGAATTTCACTTTTTTTTAAATTTGCTGAAGCACCTGCTGTAAATAACTGCCAGTCCCACTTCTCTCCATTTTTTGAGTTTATCTTTGTGTACACAAAAATGTTTGTATTCAAAAGTGATGCAGTTCCAAATATCTCACTTTCAGTTGCCCATGTGCCTTCTTTTATCATATTTTTTAGTGACGTCCTACCTTTAAATAAATCATTGGCTTGGTTGTTGTTCAATTCATTGTCCATATAATTGACAACTATGTTTCTAACGTCCATGTGATAACCTTCACTGCCAGTAATTACGTAGGAAACTGCCCTAAACCAACAATTTCCGTCACCCACAATTTTCTTCACACCGTGTGGTTTTGCAAGTGCTAATTTATGACCGATTCTAATACATGTGCATTGTCCTTCAAAGGACAGACCCAACACTTTACACTTTTCCATTTGCCACTCTACGTCAACCGGATCATAAAAAAAAATCACTTCACACCACTCACCTGAAACCTCCACATCAGATTAATCATCATTTAGATTGTAGAAAATTTCAAGTTTTTCACATGTTCTTTCTTTTTCCTCACTTTGCCACTTTCATCTTGTAATATACAATACTCGTTTCTTAAAACTTTAACTGTAAATGGTCCACTCCATGGAAGTTCAGCAAACATTAATTTATTTTTGAATTTTGTCACATTTTTTACCAAAACTCTACTCCCAGGTTTTATTTCCATTTTCTTTGTTATTGTATGTCTTTCGTCAAATTGCTTTTTC
Organism: Magicicada septendecula; assembly: GCA_034769895.1. NCBI lineage: Eukaryota > Metazoa > Arthropoda > Insecta > Hemiptera > Cicadidae > Magicicada > Magicicada septendecula. Next base: position 237,146,489 of record CM068371.1, read on the forward strand.
TGTTTAATCTGAGCTCTTCTGATATTTTTTAATGCTGCTTCATCAATTACTTTTTTCACTTCTAATATTTTTTGTAATTTTCTTTCCATTTCTTTATTTTCTTCGACAATATCTTCCTCTACTTCTTGAACATCCGTTGTTTTTTCAGCTACCTGAAGAGACTCCTCGTCTTCATCGGTCAAATTATCTTCATCAACAAGGTCTAATGGTAAAACTGGTTCTCTGTTGTATAACATAAAAAAAGGTGAAAATCCTGTTGTTTTGTGTCTAGATGTTCTGTACGCAAATAATACACTCTCGAGAACGTCAGGCCAGTTATTAATGTTTTCCATTAAAGTTCTTTTTAGTTTATCTTTTATTGTCCTATTTTGACGTTCTACTAATCCATTAGCCTGTGGATGGTAAGGTGATGTTAATCTTTGTTTTGTCCCCGTCAGTCTATGCAATTCTTTAGAAACTTCATTTACAAACTCGCGACCATTATCGTTAATTTGTATTTTAGGGCAACCATGTCTACATATAATTTCATAAATAAATTTAGCCACTTCAATGCCAGTCTTATTTTTAAGGGCTTTCGCCTCAGCCCACTTTGAAAAGTAGTCTACTGCCACCACTATGTATTTTTTGCCCTGCACTTCTAGTAACTGCATAACATCTATTCCAATTTGTTCCATGACTCTCTTAGGAACAGGAATTGGCTTCATTTCGGGTACACAAGACACCCATGGAGGTGTAACTTTCTGACACACTTCACAATTTTTTACAAAATCTGTCACCTTTAATTTTATATTTTTAAAGTAGTACCGTTGTGAAAGTATGTCCAGTCCACGGTGCTATTAATTCCTCAATGTGCAGACATACCAATCGCTTGTTTGCTAGTATCAGCACCTTTGTGGTCTACGCCCAACAATTTTTTTTTTTTTTATCCTCCTGAACAATTTCTATTAATTTTTATGTACCTCTTAGCCTGTCACATTTACGATAAAACAGTTTATTGTCACGAATAACATAAAGTTTACATCGTCTCTTAAAGTTTCTACTTTGATACGATTTTGTACACTTTTCAGGAATTGCTCCAGTAATTAAAAACCTTTGTATATCCAGCGGTGTTATTCCTCCTTCGAAAACCCTCATTTTAATTATCCCAACTGAGATCTGAATATGCAAACAAAATACGAACAACTGTCGAATATTAAGTAAGATACTTAAAACACTGTAAACACAAATACTAATATAACACAACAACAAAATAATAATATCGTTGATTTATAACAAAGCGACGATGTTTAAAGACACGATTTAGCCGAACGTAGTCAACCACACTTTAAAAACGTCTCAGAGCGACTGTTTTTTACTTCCATGTTCCTTAAGGAAATGGAAGTATGGTGATGGAAAAAAAATCGTGTTCGAGATTATTGCAGATTCTGATTGTACTACACTCAAAACATGAAAAAAAGTCATTTTTCGAAAAGTGTCTGTGTGTCTATGTGTCTATAGATTTTTTTTCTATGGCAAACGATAACAGCCGCAAATTCAAACTGAATCAAATCATTTTTTGCATACAGCCCTAAAGTGTAGAGTTCTAAAGATCTATTAATTTTGGTGAAGATCGGTTAAGGGGAAGGGGTAGTTTACCTGCTACGTTTTATGTTTTAAAAGGGTATTTTCTATGGCAAACGATAAGAGCCGCAAATTCAAAAAGAATCAAATAATGTTTTGCATACAGCCCTGAATTGTAGAGATCTCAAGACCTGTAATTTTTGGTGAAGATCGGTTAAGGGAAAGGGGTAGTTTACCTGCAACGTTTTATGTTTTAACAAGGGTATTTTCTATGGCAAACGATAACAGCCGCAAATTCAAACAGAATCAAATAATTTTTTGCATACAGCCCTGATTTGTAGAGTACTCAAGACTTATTGTTTTTGGTGAAGATCGGTTAAGGGGAAGGGGTAGTTTACCTGCAACAGTTTTTTTTTAATCAAGGGTAATTTGTTCATATGGCAAACGATAACAGCCGCAAATTCAAACAGAATCAACTGCTCTTTTGCAAACAGCCCTAAATTGTAGAGATCTCAAGACCTGTAATTTTTGGTGAAGATCGGTTAAGGGAAAGGGGTAGTTTACCTGCAACGTTTTGTTTTAACAAGGGTATTTTCTATGGCAAACGATAACAGCCGCAAATTCAAACAGAATCAAATAAGTTTTTGCATAAGGCCCTGATTTGTAGAGTACTCAAGACCTATTGTTTTTGGTGAAGATCGGTTAAGGGAAAGAGGTAGTTTACCTGCAACGGTTTTTTATCAAGGTTAATTATTTTTTTTGGCAAACGATTACAGCCGCAAATTCTAACAGAATCAATGTATTGCATACAACCCTGTATTGTAGAGTTGACGATCAAGACCTGATGTTTTTGGTGACGATCGGTTAAGGGGAAGGGGTAGTTTACTGAGAACGTTTTATGTTTGAAAAGGGTATTTTCTATGGCAAACGATAAGAGCCGCAAATTCAAACAGAATCAAATAAGTTTTTGCATAAGGCCCTGATTTGTAGAGTACTCAAGACGTATTGTTTTTGGTAAAGATCGGTTAAGGGAAAGGGGTAGTTTACCGTCCACGTTTTTTGTTTTAACAAGGGTATTTTTTTATGGCAAACGATAACAGCCGAAAATTCAAACATAATCAAATAATATTTTTCATACAGCCCTGAATTGTAGAGTTCTCAAAACCTGTTAGTTTTGGTGAAGATCGTTTAAGGGAATAGGGTAGTTTACCTGCAAAATTTTATGTTTTAACAAGGGTAAATTTTTTTATGACGAACGATAACTGCCGTACATTAAAACAGAATCAACTACTCTTCTGCATACCTTTTTGAATTATACAGAACTCAAAGTCTGTTGATTTTGTTGAAGATCGGTTAAAGGAAGGGGTAGTTTACCCCTTTATGTTTTAACAAGGGTTATTTTTTATATGACGAACAATAACTGCCGTAAATTCACACAGAATCAACTACGTTTTTGCATACCTTTTTGAACTAAAGAGAACTCAAGTTCTGTTGATTTTGTTGAAGATCGGTTAAGGGAAAGGGGGAGCTTATCACCAAAGCTTTATGTTTTAAAAAGGGTAATTTTTTTATGACGAACGATAACTGCCGCACATTCAAACAGAATCAAATATTTTTTTGCATGCATCCCTACATTGTAGAGGACTGAAGGTCTATTGATTTTGGAGAAGATCGGTTAAGAGAAAGGGGTAGTTTACCTGAAACCTTTAATGATTTAACAAGAGTAAACTACTTAATTTTTATAAATAAAGTATCCTGATAAGAAGCTCATAATAATCCACTGTAGAAACGTAGATGAAATATCTATAAATGAAGAGGTTAGGTGAACAGGGTGGGGGTAATTTTCTATTATTAAAAATTATATTTGAAGGTGGAGGGGAGAATTTTTTATACGTGTACTATGTTATCGGCAACAAAGAAGTAGTTTTTTGTTAAAATTGCTTCCCGGGCTGTTTAGCCGTAGTCCAATGTTTTCTGTAAAACCAGACTTTTCGGCAGTGCCATCGACTGCCATCATCAGTGAAAATCGAGTGCGAAAACGTGAGGTGGTATACGTTAGTGACCACAGTACTGTGGTTAATGCTGAAGCAATAAGTAGAAAGACGTAGTTTCTATGGAAACATTTCATTTCAATAAAATCATATTTAAAATATGATTTTAAATATAAATCTTAGAACATGGAAGTCATGTATGGTTCTCCATACCGATATTTTTTTTTTGCAATGCAATGCTTTTCCACACGTTCCAATTCGTCAACGTACATGTACACAGAGACAGCGGAAACCAGCTACCAGGGCCTCTCTGATGTCATAAGCCAGTGACGTCATTTGATCAACTCAGACTGGTGACCAACTCAGACCGTTACAATAACAACTAATAACAGTTCGTATTGCTTCATTTCGATGTATGCAGGTGATGGCTACAAATCTGTGGCCTTTGTGTCGACGTACGTTACCAGAACGACGAGAACCGGCGAAAGGGTTGCGTCAACTTACTAATACACAACACATGCAAAGTGTCACGTATTAAAAACTGATCACACATACAAAGGAAATATGCTATGTATATTTCCTATATCCTCAGCGTAACAATATTTTAAACTTGTTTTACATAGACGCATATCATAGACTACTAAGCAATGGCGGCTGTCAACAGTACTTTTGGTATTTCGATTGTAGTGTAAAACTAAATTAACAACGAAACCTAATGTAAATTTCAAATTAACCTTAAACTTTTTAAATTCATTGTTACTTTCTGGTTGTTACCGTCTCTGTTTTCAACCATCTTGTTATATCCATCTTTAAAATAATTATACATTTTACCTTCAAATATAAGTAGTTGTTTATTTTTATATGATAACTACCATTAGAAGACTTAATTAGGATGTTAAATGTAATCAGACAAACTCTTACCTCATTTTCTTTATATAAACTGCGTTCTCCGATCTTTCTGCTGCGCAGAACTCGGTCATCTTTTCGTTAAAGCTTGTAATATCTAATACGAAGCCACGTTCAATGGAAAGCACGGGCGTTAAGTGTTCCCTGACGAAACTAGGCCTAATTTCATCTGGAGCAACGACTCGCTCTGGCGCGTCCTAATCATATTTAAGAACCTGGCGCCACGCCGTCCACACGTGGGCTAATAGGAATTTGGGGCACCTTGGCTTATCCCCAGATCGAACAGGATAAGTTGGAACGCTCAAAAGCGCTTATAGGAAGTGGACTGAAACAAGTGATATTCTTTATTTGTGAATCTGCAGTCAACTAACAAAATTTCGTTAATTAAGTATTAAGAAACTCAAAAGCAGTGTTGCCCTTTGGATACTTTACAAATACCAAGTACATGTACTACATGGATGCTTTAGATGTTTATTTTAGGTGAATATTATGTTATATTTAGATAGATGCTTCAGATGATCGCTTTCATGGCTTGGCCAGTAATATTAATCCAAAAGGAATTCTTAAGAAAATTATTAAAACTTTCCAGGCACAAAAATGACATATGTTAGTAGATGGGAAACAACATTTTGCATTTATTATAACTGCATTCTAAATTTTAATAGGACAATTTTACGTTGGCTAATTACAACCGCATCACCTTTGTGTCTTCTTTTAGATACCGTGAACTCGCAGTTTGAGAAAGGATTCCAGCCGAAGCCTGATTTGTTACTGTTATTTGTATAGACGCTTCTATTACCTCTTGTTTGCATTACATAAATTCCTCACGCCACTCAAAAACTATATTAACGAGTGGAACCAGAACACGGCGCTCTTGTGTCATGAAAGCCTGACCTTTTAGAAGAGTGCGAGAAACATCCGGAATTTCCTTAATATTTGCAAATCCAGTTTGACTATTCTGAGGGCATGCCGGTTGCATAAAAGAATCGTCATCTGAAATAAAGTTAGACAAATGAATGCTTGAGGATAAAGATGAATTGTAATTTACTTTCCATCCTAGACGTTCGTCGGTCTGGGCGCGACACGTTTCACTGCTCTCGCTACAGACTACACCAATAACTGATACGCTTACTTTTTACCAAGGTCCAAATAATCTCGAGTGTTCCTCTGCGAAAGGTATTTTATCATAATGCTGCGTTATGTGTTGTGTCAAAATGTTTTGCATTGCTTACCATGAATACATTTCAAAACAGAATAAGAATTGCCCTGTAAATAGCGGAAAAGAATACCTTATAAATAGCAAACATATGCATTTTCTGCAGACTTCCATGATTTACACTGTAATCTATATTTTTTGTATTGACGTACACACCACGCTCAGATATGTGTATGTATGCAAAGCCCGACACATAATTTTGTGGGTTTGTGAGTATAAGAGAGAGAGAGAGAGAGAGAGAGAGAGAGAGAGAGAGAGAGAGAGAGAGAGAGAGAGAGAGAGAAGAATTATATTGAATTAATTATATTATATATAATATTAAAATATATTAATATTAAGCGTTAAGGAAAGAACTGTGCTAACCTAACACACACATACATATTCCAAATACCTATGGACTGCAGTTTCATAAATGGCTAGGACGTGTTTATAGAATGAAACTTGTTTAGAAATAGCAAAAGAATAACTGAACGGCGAAAACATAGACAATTTAATACAAAAAGACGAAAACAAGAAAGAGGTGGCTCGCAGATTTAGGGGACTTGAAGATAAAATGGAAACCGTAACTGGTGACGACTTGTAGAGAATAGAAATAAGTTGTTGTCTCCAGTACAAGAAGCCAAAAGCCGAACAGGAAGAAGAAGAACAAGAGGCTTACATCAACCTCTTGCTTCGTGCTTATCTAATAAGACTTAAAATGCTTTAGTCTACTGCCTCTAGTCCTAATAAAGTCCAGGTTTTGAATTAATTTTGTTATGACAACGGTATCAAAGCTTCAGCGTGATCAAAGAAATTAGTGAACATCGATCCCTTGCCTATAAATTATTTTTATCTTTAATAGCGTTTTCAATAACTCGGTTCTTTGTTCGTCATACAGCTGTTCTGTACGGTATGAATATAATTTGTGGTAATATTGTAAATATAAAATTGCAACATCTAATTACTTTATTGTAGAGGAAATTAAATTAACTTTTCATTTTCCTTGTAGTCATCTGTCCTCGTCCGTATCCGCTATTTTCCATGTCCAACACCGTGAATTTGTTTACCCCTATACTTTATATAGGTAAATGACTGAGACCACGGCCGAATTCAGTACAGAAGATCCATACAATAAAAGTACTTTTAACTTAAATATCTTCTTGTAAAAAAGAAGATAAGCCGTCATAGAATTATTCTTCAACAATTATAATAATGCATATAAATAGTAAGCAACAAAAGGGGGAGTACTTGAATTTACAGAATGAAAACTTATTTTAGGTCTACCATAAATGTAAATATGCAGTAATTGGAATTATAACAAATGGTAATATTGAGAGGACTTTGTATTGAATGAAATCTCGAAGAGCAGGATACTAAGTCAATCAGCGACGTTCATGTAGTAATCTAGGATATAAGACCTTAATTATACCGTACGGCGGTAAAACCTGGACTCTTAATAGGTCAGCAATGGAGCTGCTGGAGAGATTCGAAACAAAATTTCTTAGAAAGATTGCAGGCCCAATATGTGAAAATATAGGGCACAATGTGGCGGCGGAGAAAAAACAGGGAATTGTATGCAGTATATGGTTACCTCCTTCATTAAGATACAAGACAGAAATGGCTAGGTCGTGTCCTGAGATTGGAAGACAGTAGAACAGTCAAAAGCTGTACAAGGGTTTTCCTGTTGGAGTGAGATCTAGAGGACGGTCTACAAGTCGGTGTCCTGAGTGATCTCGAGCAGCTGACGATAAACGTCTCTTTCTCAGGACGACAGTGGCTGAACAGGCCAAGGGCAGCTACGTGGGTCTGTTGGGCCAGTAAAGAAGGGCAATTGAAATGAAGGTCAGCTATCGTACAGTGCAAAAGAAGTAAGTAAAAGTAGCCCTACATATGACTTCAGATGAATACATTTTAGATTATAAGTTTAAAGCCTACATAATATAGAATTAAGTAAACCGAACGTATGAAAAATATGAACCAAGGATCAATGTTCAAGCAAGGAAGCACAAGTCTCACGGAGGCTCTCGTAAACGGTTTCTACGGGGTAGAGACGAACTCGAAAAGGAAGATAGTAGCACGGCTAAAATTTGTCTTGCATTTTGTTGTCAAAGTTGTATTTTGTAAAGCAGAAGATATCCGTTGTTCCGGGAGATTTATTTTTCAGTTTTGCTGCTATACGTTAATCTGTATGGTATTTAATGAATGTTTAAAACAAGCTTTGCATTATGTTGTCGATTAATCTAGTAATGTGTGAGTAAATACAGATTTTCAAAGCATAAATTGTTCAAACTTTAGAATTCTGAAAAAATAACTGTCGTGTTCACAAATTTTCCATTGACGGAAACCCACCACAGTTATTCCATGTGTGACAACTGTATGCTGCTGACAAGTTACTTTCCCGTAATTATAGTGTCGCTGTCAGATCGATACTGTTCCATGACCTCGACAATGTTCAGGTGTGCTGCCGTTAGCGCCGTGACCAGCGGGTAGCACAATTTGCATACACTGTGTGCTGGACTCCTTTCTTGCTCAGACATTCTTCCCTTGTATGTGACTGAATAATTGTAGGGTCTGCGATGCGACAGGTAACATTTCTTTTTGTATCTTAACATACCCATTTACTTCATTCATTCAATTTGCGGTAGGACTAATTTATTTTCAAATCATTCATAATTAATACACTTCGTCTCCCCCTTTCTTTTTCCCATTTTCTTTCCCTTTTATATTATTTCTAGTTACGTACTACTTTCCAGTCGATTTCCGTAGACAGGGAAGTGCAAGATACTAATGTGACAACTGTAACCCCTCTTTCCACTTTGTGCCTTTTTAAAAAAAAATCTAAATCCTTTTTTTTTTTTTGAAAGAGAGGTCACTAGTTATTTAGAACTAGGCGGAAGGCCTAGAGAAGCCAAAAATGCGCTGGGTCCAGTATGACGGGACTTGCAATTAAACTCGGTTGTTAATCAACAATAACAATTTTAATTCTTTTTCAATTAATTCAATTTTAAATGTCAGACATCTGTGTATAAATAATTTTAAAATAACAGCATTTTGTATTCTGGCAGCTGTGGAAGTGTGCCAGCATGTGCCAGACCAGGTCAGACAGGTATCCGGCCTGCATAAAACTGTATCAACGTGTGCCTAACTTGTGCCAAAAAAATCCATGTGAATTTTACCCCTGAAAACAGCCTGAAAAACGAAACCCCCAGCCCTTAAATGTTAAACAAAAATAAGAATAATATATGAACCCCGTCCTGAACCAGCCGGAACAGAACCAATAAACACATGACTTAAATTTAGACTGTAAGTATACTAACTCTAAGGCCTTTGCAAAAAAAAATTATGAAGAAAGCTAAAATGAGCTCTGGCACGCTCCCCCAGTGCAGCACACAATTACAAGAATAGTACGTTAGAGTTATGGAATAATTTCATAATAGATCAAATAATGTTCATAATGAATGTCCTGTTGACACACACTTGATCGGACTGTCTAGCGGCGTAAGCACATGGTTTAAAAAGGAAAACGATTTGTAACACGGATGAGCTGCGGGCCCGGCCAACGAAAAATAATAAAAGTTTATATCACCTCAATTGCATGAGTAGTGTTGCATCTTACAGCTGGTCAGCAAGCTCCCTCCTCAGAACAGGTAAGTGTTGGATGGTTCATGACTGGTGAAGGCGTCAGTACACCAGCTGAGGCCAAATCTCCGTCTGGGTGCGAGAACCCTGAGAATTCACAAAGGATTAGAAATACTGTTCACTAAAATATGCGCCCTAGTCAAAGGTAATAACCTCAGAACGGGGCTCCCGACCAACTCAAGATAAATGCAAAAGTTTTTTTTTTTTTTTTTTTTTTTTTTTTTGAAAATTGCCTGAGGAGTAATTAAGTCTACAAGGTGATAATGAACTCGCTAAATAAAAAAATAATATTAAAATGTGTATAGTGAAGAGTCACTCGCACTAGATCTAACAAGTGCCGACATAATCAAACAGGTTGGCCTCACCACGTGGCAACACAAATATCGTAATTTGTTAGAAAATGACCACTCTAAAGGCACTTACAGTTACACACAATTAAAAGGTTTATAGTGTTTCATCTAAGGGTGGTCTCACAATTTATTTTCAACTGCCTTAATTAATTAAAAAAAAAACACTCTTCCGGTCCAGTGCGTGTACATACATAACCCACACGATTCAACTCTGTCTATACGTACTGGCTTTAGTTATAATTTTATACAGCAATTTAACAAATGATTACAGTGACTATTGTACAATAATTAAAAGAAATACTGGCTGTATATACTGAAACATCAAATAATTCTCTTACAATACACACACCCGTCCGATCGCATCACGTACATTCTACTCTCGCATTCGGCTGAATATATTTAAGTTTAATTATTCTCTTATTATTCAAGCATTCTATAGCACACTGTAAATCACTCACCGGGAAGTCTCGAAAATTAGCCTGCCATCAGGACGAGAAGAAAATTACCCAATTATTGACTGTCCAAGGTCGGGAGCCTGTTGATTCTGTCACGGTCTGCGTCAACTGCACGTTACATCAGCAACATAACGGACAGCTAACCGCGCCGCGAGATGGCGCGGGGTGTCTAACAGTGTCGTCCAGATATCAGCGCTCTACTCGACATTAATACCCGATATTATTATTGAAAAACGAAATTTTTATACCTTCGATTGCCGGGTTATGCAAACACCGGCACACAACGTCCGAATTTCTTGTTCAATTGCCATTTTGTTTCAGTACCGTTTAACTGTTGGGGTTTCCTTTTACATATATTTGAGAATATTTTATTTTTCTGGCGTGTACATTGACGAGAATGTTTCTTATCTTGCCTTCTCATTACAGTCTGCATTCACCTTCATGTGTCCATTTTAAAAAGGCTTCTGAAACTTTTTTCAAACGCATCCGTTTTCCCCCTTTGGTTTGGCAATTTGCTAGGAAGAGTCAAAAGTCTACAGAGGAACAGGAGTAGACTGAATAGAAGCCTGACGACGGTATTGATAACGCATACAAAAAAATATAAGATAAATAAAGATAATTAAAATTACTTCTTCAGAGGTTCACTGCATCATTCGATAAGTCAAGGAGTTCTCAGAGTCACATTAGCATACTCATTTAGTTTTCGCACGACTACCATTTAATATGAAGGTATGTTCTTGTATTCGTTGTAACATGAAACCAGGATATTGGAAAGCAGGATGAAGCATGTCACAATTCATGGCTTCCCAAAACAAAATAACAACCTGTTTTCGAGCTGCTTGATGTATTTGTATAATGGCTGGAGACCATTGTGCTTTGGTGTAAGAATGTTAACAGCGGGCTTGTATTTTAAAGAAGTAAACATTCTATTAACTGAAAAAAATTGTAGTTGTCAAAAATTTTCGAGGACAGCACCATGCTTTTTGCTGAGCAGGAAGGGACACATAATATCTGTCTCACTGTTTGGTAGAGTTTCACTGTTTACATGGGACTTTGTGGCTCTTGGTTACTATCTTGAATGAGTATCGACTAAGAAAGATTCTGCAACTTCGAATGTTTAACTTATGGCGGAATAATTTGGCTCAATCACAATTGAGTCAAACCCGTAGACAGAGGACCAGGACGGGTGCCTCTTATACAAGAATACATTTTTCCATCCTAACACGTTTAAAAAAAAATTTCCATCTTTTAATTCACGATATTTATATTTTTTTAACAACTCACTGGATTTACAGAATAATAGTAAACGGTGAATTTAAAAATCTTGGTGACTTAGTAGCGAAATAAATCGAAAGTTTCATGATATTAGTGTTACGCCATAGTGGCTCACGTAGCACGTTATGCTAGTGCAACCGACATTATGTTGAGCGTGCATCTGCTGCAGGTCTGTTAAATTATTTTCACAATAAAGAATAGGAATAGGATTAGCGTTAGTTTTCGTAGGGGATGTACAGTTTTTGTGATTAGTGTGATGAGTGAATGTGATATCGAGCAGTTGTGAAGTTAAAGTGACATTCATCAGTATAAGATATACGTGTGTTAATATTTAAACAAAAAGCCTCCAGCCGAAGTCGAAGCGGGTAGTCATGAATCTTTTAAGCATAAAGTATCCAACAAGGAGACTCAACATTATCATTGCGCCTTCCACGAGCAGAAGCAAGGAAGATTTTTATCTGCCTACAAAAGGTGAGCCAATTAAGCGAGTCGAATGTGCTGTCATACATCAATTAAGGTGAGCCAATTACGGCTTCTCGAAACAGAACAACAACCGATATTTTCGAGCTGCTTTATGTATTTGTATAGCCTAATGGGTGGAAGACATCATGCTATGGTGTATGATTTCTAACAGCCACTTTTACTTTACAGGAATAAACATTCTATTAACTAGAGAATTTGCGGTTGTCAAAACTTTTCTTGATAGTTTAGAGTCTAGGAAAGCGCAAAGAAGCAGAATCTTATTCTGATCTGTCCGAGGCTGATAACAAAATTAACTTGAAGAACAAAAGCGACTTTAACCGGTTGAATTACTTGTATTGCAAAATTGTAACTCTTCGTAGATACTCACTGTTTATCGCTACGTTTATTGCGTATAGAGACGTACATGGAACAGAGCGCACTACAGTTTTAGTTTGTTTCTTCCATTATAATATTGCAATTTAGAAGACATTACAAAACTTATTTCTGGGAACAGGTTTGCGCATTATATCATTTAAAAGGAAACCTTATTTATGAATAAGTTATATTTGAATTTCATCCCTATACTGTCCTTGAAGTAACGGTAAAAGTTCCGAGTGACAACCTGTGCTCTGGCAGCCACAAAACTTGCAAAAACCACGTTTTTTGTTTTTTTACGTAAACTACAGGCCAAAACTAGGTGCGGACGCGAACGTATAAGTTGCTATTACTTACAGCAATACACAGCAGTCAGCAGTCACGCAGCGACATCAGATTTTTACGTAATTTTCTTAATCGCATCTCGCAGATGAGATCCATAGTCGCATTATGGCTACAAACTATACGCGTGTACTGACTCGCGAAGACGATTCACGGAACTATTGTCTGCTTCTAGCAGATTTTTGTTGATTACAACTTTAATTAGTAAAACTGTATTGGTATTTCAGTACCAATTTTAGTACCTTTACACAATAATAATACGTATAATCATGGTCAATAGTTTTCGTACGTTTCACTTCATGCAATTGTTGGAGGAAAACTACGCATATCATAAGAATCTGCGATCCAGCACTTTTATTATTCTTTATATTATATTTCAGTATTCTTCCTACTACAGGCCATATTGAAAAGACGAGTCAAGCAAACTTCTTCAATAAATCTATTAAAGCGACTATCATCTTGAAATAAAGAACAGTACCCGCGTTTTTGTGGTATATGCAATTCGCTTAGTTTCTCACAGCTTGATTTTTTGCTTACTAGCGGCCGGCGTAGCCTGGAATCCAGGATCGAAAAACTAAATTTAATAATAAATTTTATTTTCCAATTCAAATTAACATTTCGAAATTGTCAGTCTCATACGTTTACATACAACTAACTGTATAAATGGTCATGCACATTTAGATAGAGCTCATTTTAAAAAAAACCTATCTACAGATTTCAGCGAAATGAATAGGTTACGAACTTATACACGGTAACAAGTACGATTAGACCTTGATCAGTAATTTCTGATTTGTACGTTTCTTAAGGGGATACGCCACTATCTATAGGTCATTTTTTCAAATTTTTTTACATTTTTCAAAAGTCATATTTAATTATTGTACATTTAATTCTGAACATGTATGTAAAATTGTATGCCAATCTGATGATTTTTTCATTGATTTTATCATAAAAATGTAAAACATTGCGTTTTACGATTTTGAGCAATTTCGCCACTACTTGAGTTTTTCTCAACTATTTCTCAAACTATTTATACTTATGAGTACATATCAACCTAAGTAATAATTAGTGTACTTATTTGGCAAAAAAAATATTTTCCAAGGTAATTATTATAATGTCAGATTATTACATAAGGTTGGGTAACTGCGTTAGTTTCATCAATCAGCTGTCATCAACAGTCCTGCTCTGTGTTTATAGATTTGTTGTCAGCTGACTGGATGTTGTTAGTAGTTGCTTTGAGGTTATGTTTATATGTTAGTAAAGCGATTTACAACTGTGTTTGTCTTAGCGTGTGTTTATATCAGTGTGTTTATGATATATTTCCAAACCTGTGTTTTTATGTGCCTTTGTGCAAGTACAGTTTATAAAAATGGGAAGGGTAAAATTTAGTAAGAAAAACAGATCTGAATTGAACAGAAAATCTATTTCTAAAAGATGGGACAGTTATAATCAATTAGGTAACTCTAATACAGGAAAACCCCTAGATTGTACATACAATCAATCAAATGTTGGTAACCCTGGGCAAATCGACTATGAAAATGTTAGGCCAGGGCCAAATAATGAGGCTATACCTCTTGATAATAGTAGGCCTGTACAATTGCCACCAGAGCCTACTGAAGATGATTTTGATGAAAACACTCCTATAAGAAAAAGGCCAAAAGGATTTGAACTTGTATCGTCATACAACCCTACTGTTGACGCTTGCAGTGAAGATAGTCCTGCTTACTGTTTGGTTGATTTAGCTGTTCTTACAAACTGCGTAAAAGGATTGCCATGCAAGTTTTGCTTTGATATCAATTCAGAGTTCCTCCCTACCAAACAAAAGGGTTTCGCCCAAGAAATATCTTTTCACTGTCTTTCTTGTGATCAAATTACTAGTTTCGAAACATCAAGAAAAATTCACGATGACACAGTGAAAACAAGGCCTCCTTATGATATCAATAGACGAATGGTAAAAACATTTTCGTCTCTAGGAAAAGGACACACCGGCCTACAGACATTTTGCATGGGCCTAAATATGCCATGTATAAATCACTCAGCTTATGATAAACAAATGAACATAATTGTTGACATAGCAAAAGAGTACGTGGATAGCGTGTTAAAAAATGCACGAGTTGAAGTACAAAAAGCATATTGTGAATTAGAACCAACCTTAGAAATAAAAAACCCATTAGACATTACAGTGAGCTACGACGGGTCTTGGCAGAAAAGAGGATTTACCTCAAAGTATGGAATAGGCTGTGTTATTGAACTAATAACAGGCTTAGTCATAGATTTTGAAGTTATTTCTAAATATTGCCGAGTATGCGAGAAGAAAAAAAGTGAATTGGGTGAAGACTCCGAAGAATATGAAGAGTGGCTATTGGACCACTGGCTTACATGCCAAGCAAATTTCGATGGATCATCTCCGGCAATGGAGGCTGAAGGCGCAGAACGCCTCTGGAAGCGCTCACAGGACATCGGATTCCGCTATACCAGTTTTGTATCCGATGGTGACTCAAAGACGCATGACCACTTGGCTTCTCTAGAAGTTTATGGAAAAGGTGTCAAGATTGAGAAACAAGAATGTGTGAACCATATTGCAAAACGAATGGACACTGGTTTGCGAAAGTTGATACAAGTTTGTAGTAGCAAAAAAATTACTTTAGGTGGTAAGACCCATGGCAGTCTGAAGGGCACAACAATTGATAAGCTAACACAGTACTATATAAATGCTGTAACCAGCAATATAGCAGAACCTAAGGCAATGAAAACTGCCATTTTTGCTACTTTGGATCATTGTCGCTCAACGGATGCTAATCCTCTACATCAAAATTGCCCTGTCGGAGAGAATAGTTGGTGTTTTTTTCAAAGAGATATTGCAAACCACGTTACGCCAAGAAAACATGCAGATTGCATAAAAACACCAATAAATCAGATTGTTTACGAACATGTTTTGCCTCTTTATGAACGTCTATCAACTGATGACCTACTGAACAAATGTTCATCGGGGCAAACTAACAATGCGAATGAATCCCTACACGGAGTTATATGGAGTAAATGTCCCAAAACAATTTTTACAGCCAAAAGGAAGGTTGAAGCTTTAGTGGCAGAGGGTGTGTGTATGTACAATGAGGGGTATTTGCTCACCATGACTAAACTCTACACAAAAGCTGGAATTTCGCCAGGCAATAACACGGTAGATCTCGCCCAAAAGAAGGACTCACGCCGTCTAAGGCTGCGTAAAGAGAGAAACACAGAAAAATATAAGAAGTATAGGAAATTGTTGAAAACTGCCCAGCTGAAAGAAGAAGAACAGAAAAAGGACAGAGAGGGTGTTTCATATGGATCAGGAGAGTTTTAAAAGTGTAAAAACAGTTCTGTAGACTTTGATCGCAGTTTTCTCAAATTTGATTTTTTACTGTTTTTATGATACGTAAGTTTAAATAACTCTGTAAATACTTCACCTAGACTAATAAAATTTTTACCAGATCATCTTGACAATATTGTAAAGGTTTGTGTGTATAGGTAACACAATTCAAGCATATTTAACAATAAATTTCTATGTTTTACAAAAATATTTTGAAAGTTTTTGAAATATTTTTTATTTTATTGAAAATAAATCCCTCAGATTATTATTTTTTGTGATACCATGGTTCCATACACAAAAAGTTTCCTTTTTATGTTAGGAATCAAACAATTACTAGTTTTTGACATATGGTTCATAAACAAAAAAGTTATTCAAAAATTAAAAAATACATCAAAAACATTAAAAAAACATTTAAAACAATAAAAAAATACCACATTTTATAATTTAACCATATTTTTTGTCATAAATACTTTAATTACACACATATACTTAAAACATAATCCATTAGGTCATAAAAAAAGGATAAATAAAAAAATTAAGATAGATAGTGGCGTATCCCCCGTCTACGTCTGTCTCTTAAAAGCGAGAAAAGGGGGGAGAGACAGAGGGGGGAGAAGGAGACAGATAGTCAATGATTGAAATGTATTGAGGTGTCAGAGAAGCGTGTAACATGTCACTATTTGATTTAAAATGTATTAATTCGTCAGACAATTATTTTAACGTCAGACAATCAGTACTTGTGTCTGTGAAACGTTCAGTGTTGTCATGTATGTGGGAATGGAGTACCTGTTGACTTCACTTTGAAATATGGTAACATAAACTGACGACAGAATTTTTATACAATAAATATTTAAAAAAAATATTCTATTAACCTCTATATGTTTGAAGGGTTTAGTTATTATATAAACAATACACGGTAACTCACTCAGATTGTTTGAGTGGTCGTGTATGTAACCCCATTGGCAAAGAGACTGCCGAAGCTATAAATACTTTCTCGTACGGTCGTGAAAGTTGTGTTTCTTCTTACAAATGTAGGCTGCTCAAACGTGTCGCGCGTTCACGGATGAAGGAAGCCCAACAAAAACCAGAAACGCGGACGTTACTTTGTCCAGAAGAAATATTTTATGACCCAAAGAACAAGACGTAACCGTAACCAAGGGAGCGAGAAATAAACAATTTGAGAACTTATACTATGGTGTGTTGCCAGTAGTATTTAGTTGAAACGAAGATAATTTTGGGTCAAGGGGCAGTGCTAAGTGCGGGAGGGAGGGTCAAACAAAGGATGTTGTTGTACCGTCAATAGTCGTGTTCAGAATCGACTCGGATTGTAACAGTTAAAAACGTCGTTTGGCAAATGACGCCACATTGGTTGAAAGAACAACTAAATTTATTTATTTTCACGAATAACATTGTACGTTATTCCGCAAAAGGATGTTTGAATAACCTTTTGCGGTATCCACAAAAGTAGTGATGATTAAGTCGAGAGGAGGAGTTATTGCGCGAGACGTGAGTGTTTCGAGTCTGAAGTAGGAAGGGAAGTGCTTCGATTTTAGTCTTCTAAATTTTGTTGGTGGATAACAAGCGACCCATGATTGGTGGCTTTAGGGATTATTATCAGATCTGAGGGTTCTTATTGAGTCGAAGTTTCTCTTCCCTCAGCACATTGAAAGTGTTGTCTCTAAAGCCCGTAGAAATCTAGGCCTTAGCAAATAGATTGGGAGACATTTTAAGAGACGGATTCCTGTGTGACTCTTAATAAATCTTTGGTCCGAAGCCATCTAGACCAGTGGTTCTCAAACTTTTCAGTCCGCGGATCCCCCCCCCAAACAAAAATTAAAAATTTCACGGACCCCGTCTGAATTATGAAATAAAACAAACTGTAAATATGACACAAACTCATATATTTTAATTAAAATATATTAATCAAAATTCTCCTAACTTGCAAAATTATAATATTAATGATATCAAACATAGTTTAATGTGAACAATAAAGCTGATGTTGAACAATTAGCTCTCCAATAATGGGTTTAATGTCTGATAACTTCAATATTAAGTCACTGACAACATCGCGTTTATTTTTTAAACTTTGACTTCAAGTACGTGAGCTAGGAGAATGCGGTTTCATACAAATAAGTAGAGGGAAACACAGTCAAATACTTCAAAGCTTTTTTGCGAGTTCAGGATAGTCAGTCATTACATATAACCAGAAGTCAACTAGCTGTAATTGCGAAAACTGTAATTTTAATGAACTGTCAGCTGAAAGTTCTTTCCAATGAATCTTCTTCTTGTAGTGTAAGAGACAGGTTAGTTGGCAGCCCATCAGCAAATGGATTCCTTATCCACATGTCACTATCATCCGTCACTGGAAAATATTCCCTTAGCTGCAAGTGCAATTGTTCCAAACTAGACTTAAGGGGATCCGCCACCTCTAAAACTATAATTTTTATTTTTGATCAAAATTTCCTTATTACTATGGACATTCCTTTCATTATGTATAAATACAGTAAATATGCTGTCAGAAAACATTTTTTCCCCCAATTTACTGTAATTGTTTTATTTTATTTTTTGTAAATTCAAAACATTTGAATAACTTTTTTATTTATCAACCAATTTGAAAGTTCTTGTTCCATTTTATTCCTTATAATGTAACAAAACGTTCTGTGTATACAAACCACGGTAACCCTAATACAAACTAAACTAGAGCATTTTATTTAAAATTTCATAGTTTTTACGAATTAGAAAAACAACAGACTGTTTTAAATTAAAAAATTTTTTACATACACGGTTCTGCATGCACAGAAATCTTGTAAATATTATCAAGAAAAAGTAGCGAAAAATTCAATAGTCTATCTCAAATAGTTTAAATTTTATTCAATATTTTGTAGTGACAAGACATGAAAAAGTTCATTTTTGGGAAACCGCCCGAGAAGTTAATGTTTCTTTTATAACAGATAATATTACATTAAAACTGTCCTGCACCATACAAGATGTCTTTTCTGGCCTTTTTAAGTCTTCTTCTCTGAACTGACTTGATTTTATTAGCTTTCTATACTTCTTGTATTTTTCTGTAAATATTTGTTTTTTCACGCGTAACCGATGAGAATCCTTTTTTTCAGCATGATGTGCAATGTTGTTGCCTGGAGATACTCCAACTTTTGTCTGCAACTGTGTAATTGCAAATAAAAAAAATCTGGCAGTCGTGGGACTGCCGACAGAAGTGTTAACTTAAATAACATGGTTACTGAATAATATAAGTTGTCTTTATAAGTGACCGTTCTGCAATGTTAATAATTAATATAAAAATTAATATAATATAAATTTATTTTTCCTTTTTTTTTAACAATTTAACACTTTTTTCATAAAAATTAATATAAAATAGTAATATAGTTTTATAATATTTTTAAATAATTGTACACTTTTTACACTTCCGTTATAGAAATACACATTACATTTTACCACTGTTAAAATAGGTTTATGGTAACTATAATAAGAAACGTAAGTTTTTGAATTAATATCGTTGATGAATCTTGAAAATACAGCGTCTATAGTAGATCCTGATTTAGTTGTTGCCTCAGTTCTTTTATTAATCATTTCCAATTGTAACTGATCATATAAATAATGTAACAAAGGCTGTGAAGAATCGTTCGCAAAATTAACGATGAAATCTCCAGTTAAGGTAAGTGGTACATTAGTCAAATCTCCAAAAGATGCAGAGCGTTCTTTAGTGTAAAAGAATAGTTTTTTACGTATGAATTTAATTATATTTTCAATTGTCTGATTATTAGAAATGTATACAGCAACTATAATAATTGTTTTTTCCATCTATCGTCTCACATGTGACAGAACATAAGTCACCTACAGACGAAAAACTAATATCAACGTCATGCACTTGATCAATATTGTTGTAAGTAATCACATTATTATTGTCATGAATATTTCTATAAACAGCAACTCCTCCTGCACGTTGTGTTGGACGTTTCAATTGTGAAACACAAATGAAATGAGGTATCTCAACAAGACTATCATCATCCAGCCAAGTTTCTGTTAAAACTAAAACATCACACTTTTCGGTAACTTTGTTAACAATATCTTGGTAATGAGCGCGAATACTTTGACAATTAAATGTTAATAATGAAAGTCCTCCACTTTTACTAAGAAATTCACTCATAAGTTGATCAATTGTTGCTAAACTGTTCAAAGATAATCTACGAAATTCATCTTGCAATGATTTCATTGATCCATCAGATTTTCGTCCATGGTAGAAAGTAAAATCATTATTATTCTTAGTAACAATATATAATCCCTGAAGTGAAGTAACTCTTGTTAAAGCTACATACAATAGTTGACGACAATGCGATTTATCATACTCATAAACAATCTCATAAAATGTGCCACCTTGAGATTTATGTATAGTCATTGCACACGCTGAAATCAATGGAAAATGACTTCGTTTTGCTACAATGGTTTTATTATTATTGAGAGGAATTGTAGCTGTTCTTCGTAAATGGGCACAGCATTTCTAGGTACATTATTGATAACCATGAATGCAGCAGCTTTTTTTCGTAATTTTTCACCAGTTTTCGGAGAGTTAGCAAATTCAAGCCAAATACGTGTTATTTCATTCTGTTCATTTTGTTCGATATGAACTAATTTCCCTACAGCACCATTGGCTAAGCCATCCACGACGTCAATATTTGTTGTAATAATATAAAATTTGTTAATCACAAAAATAATTTGGTATGGCAAACTGCCAGTATCAATTACCGACATTTTATGCAGTTTCTGAGTGAAATTTGCTTGTTGCTCTGGACTTGCACAACCAATAAATGCATCTGTAGCAGTTGAAATTATCCTATTGTCTGATTGATGTAAGATGTAATTGTTGTATTCATTAACAGCATTATTTGTTAGGAATAGACGAATACCATGTGGACATCGTAGTTGAGCTTCTTCTTTTGTAATAAAACGGGATTGAATAATAGCTATTTCATCATCGTTTAAGATATCACCATTGCCAATTTTTGTAAGGATCGAAGAAAACATTACATTAGTTTAACGCATCACTTCAGTAGGTTCGTAAAATTTTAGATCACGCCACAAAGTAGGACCAACCATTCTCTGTTTATATGATTTATATATGGGAGTAGCTCTCACTGGAGGTAACTGTCGCAAATCGCCTATAAGAACAATGTCCAAACCTCCAAAATTACTTTGAAAATTTCCAGTAATCTGTTTCAATCTAGCATCAATTTGTGATAAAAGTTCTGCGCTTACCATGCTTATTTCATCAATTATCAAAACTTTAACAAATTTAAATAGACATCTGTATAACTGTGCAATTTCATTCGATAAAGGAAGCAATCTAGAAAGAGATATTCTTAAAGCTGTGTGAACAGTAGTACCTTCAATTGCAATAGCAGCTTTTCCAGTTGAGGCGCAAGTAATATAAGCATTGCAGTACCCATCAGTATTGGAAAATCGGTTATAAATTTCCATGATTAATTTAATAACAAAAGTTTTCCCACACCCAGCCGGACCAGTGAAAAATATTTGCAAAGGTGATTTTTTCTCAGATAGTTAATGGCCGATAATATGAAGCAGTAAAGTGCGTTGTTTTTCATTCGCTTTTCTCATGTATTCACAAAATTCTGAAAGTTGTAGAACATTTTCTTTTTTTTTGGGAATCGCTCCAAGTTTATTTAGTGCTGCGAATAAACTATTAACACTATTCACTATTAACATTTGAATCAGGATCATTATAAAGTATTTCAAAAGGGTTTGGTTGAGGAAATTGATTGGCTAAATTGTCTACTTCTTCTTCATCATCGATGTCGCCTTCACGACATAACTGACGGCAAATTTCAATAGTTTTTGCAATATCTAGATTTGATTCAAATTCTTTTCTTTTAGAAAAATTAAGTTCTTCATTATCGTTGTATAATTGTATAAATTTCAAGTCTCTTAAAATTTCCTCATCTTCATTTCTAAATGGTAAATGCAATGTAATCATTTCCCTTTTATACTCGTTCAAATCTGTTCCCATATCGTAATTCCTATATCTGATTATTCTAGGTTCTTCTCTTTCTACGTAAATACCTTTATTGTTTTTATAATATTTTGAAACAAATTGAGCCAAACAAACATGTTCCAAATCTTCAGGCCTCTTTTCGTATTTGTCAAAACAGTTCTCTTTCCATACTTCCGTGCATTCATCATCAATTTCACTTAGTTCTTTAAGTGTTTTTCTAATTCTTTGTCGTTCAATGGGCCACACTGTAGGTATATACACAACAACAACTGAACTTTTTGACATGGGCTCTCGGAGTAAAAACCATGCTGCTTCTTGACTACTCATTTCCACAGAATTGAGCAAGTCTACGCTCAACTTTCTAGTGATTTCTACAATATCAAAGGTGGGATTTTCATCCATTGTTTCAATGATTTTTCGTTGCAAATGACTAACACCTCGGTTTGTTTTATTAACGTATTCCGCAACATAATTTACACAAGAATACTCTTCTGTAATCAATTGTATATCCATATTTGGTTTTAAAACATTGAGAATGAATGGATTGAAAGCATTATGCCACTTTTCACTAGGTTCACGTTTAATAAAAACTCTAGGCCTTTTTATACCAGCACTGAGTATTTTCAAGTAATCTTGATCTGAAACTATGTTATTTTTTTCATAGAAATCATTAATATCGTCATAGTCGTCATTTTCTAATTGAGTGCGTATTTCAGTGTAACGTTTCGCATAACCTGAAAATTCCTCTTCTGAACTTTGCATGGGAGTCAAGATAACAGTCGAACGAGATGGCATGAAAGGTGCCTCAAATCTACATTTTTGTTTTTTGTTGTCAACAATTTTCTTGTAACAAGTAAATGTATGTTTTTGAGTTTGAAGTTTTATGTAACCAGATGCTTCATTTGCAGAAACAGAAATCAAACTATTTATCAATTCGATAGCATTATTGTAACTTTCACCAAGAACATCACCAGGATCGTTTTCGAGCCACAAAAGTATATGTGCGTGTGGACTTCCACGATGTTGGAACTCAATTCTTTTGAAATAATGTTTAATTCTAAACTTTCCAAACGGGCTAAATCTTTTTGACTGTAAAATGAGTGTGATAGCATTCACTATATTATTGAAATAAATAGCACAAGTTACGGAATCTTCATTAATCAAAGTGCTTTTATGTATAAATGAAAGATCTTTTAGTTGTTCGTCGGAAATTTCAAGACCTCAATTTTTTAACTTGAATAATAGTTTAAGCAAATCTGGCCACCCTATTTCATTGGCACTCATTGTCAGGAAAATTGGTGGTTTTCCTAGCTGTCGTATCATAGCGAAAAGATCTCGTTTTCTTTCCATCCAATACCATGTTGAATTAGGTATAGCTCTTAAAAATGCTAAGTTAGTTTCGATACAGTTGTGTATGTAACTTTCTGTTTCAATTTGTTGTTTAGTGATTTTTGTGTCGGTCCCAACGTGTTTAAATGCAATACTGAGGCTATCGCGAACTCTTATTCTAATAATTTTTATAGCCATATAAAGTAAATGATGCGGCGTTACTGCACGTCTGTCTGTGCGCCTCAATTCACTCGATGCCATCATAAAAGGTGTCACTGAAACATTTTCATTGAACTCTCGAAATTGTCCGAGATATATAGCTGGAAAAGATAGTTCCTCGGCGTGTTCATCAAACAATAGGCTTGTAGGAATCTTGTGTTGCCCTGGTGCTATCGCCAAATATTGATCTGGGTTCCATAATAGAGTAGGCTATGTTGTTGAGCAGTTAAACTTTCTTCTATAAGTATTTCTTCACTGATTTCATCTAAATTTAATTGAAGATTATTTGTTGTGTTGTTGAAAAATGACTCATCTACAGTAATACCATAATGCTTGTACAAAGGTGTTGGTATTAAAAATTCTAACCACCGCCTCAATGTTAAATGGTTGACGTAACCATTTAAGAAATCGGACTTGTGAGTAATTTGTCGTTTTATATGAACGAAGACATTATGCTCTTCATGAATATTTCGTGGCAATATATTGACCATAGTATTAACCTCAACTGGTATATTAATAACCTGTCCGTAAATACCAAATTGTCCGTGAACATGCCTAAGCCTTCTTATTTGCATAAACGGCAACCTAGGAGAAATAAGTCTTTCAGAAACTTGATCAAGTGGTGGTAAAGGTGGATCCGTTGGCATTGGCGGATATTTAAATCCATTAAACGTTGACATAGTTGGTATTTTATTCTTATCAAGAGCGGTTTTACAAGTCGAGCATATCTTATTGCAGTCGAGCATGATAATTCTGCAAACAAAAAACCATAAAAGTATATTTCATTATTTTAATCAACATTACTAATGAAAAATATAGTTACGCATATATATTATAATAACACTTGTGGGTCGTTTGTATGTTATGCCCCACTAATGGAGCGTCAATTTATAATAACCCCTTTACTCCTTCTCTTTATTTAGTATATATAATATTTGTTTTGTTGTGATTGAAATTTATGTATTAAGTGTGTAATTCTAATTTTCTCATGCAAGCCTAGTCCGCGTTTGAAGAGAAGAGAGGGAATCCTTATCTGTTTCTCGTTCTCTTTAATTCAACAGCGGTCCGCGAGGTAGCGCTGTGGTTCACAGACCGCTGAAAATTGTAGGTTAGTTATCCACGTACAATAATTCCTACGTTACACTCTCTACTTATATTACAACTTGTTCCTACTGCACTAAATATTATATAAATGAGAAGATATCGTTAAATTCTGAAATGATTCTTTATTATGATTTTTGTATTTCTTGACAACAAAGTTCTTCCTTTACGGAGATACAAAAGTCGATCGTATTAGAAGTAATCGATTATCGATCGGATTCAGGGTTATATATTATTTTAATTATTATGGTATTTCTTTAAACACAGGGTGTGAAGGTTCTTTCAACTATTAGTAAGGTCAGAAAATGCAT
The DNA here is from genome assembly GCA_034769895.1 of Magicicada septendecula. Classification (NCBI taxonomy): domain Eukaryota; kingdom Metazoa; phylum Arthropoda; class Insecta; order Hemiptera; family Cicadidae; genus Magicicada; species Magicicada septendecula. The sequence continues at coordinate 237,171,373 of CM068371.1, forward strand.
AAATAGGATTACAAGGCATTACAATATACAGTAGTACTAATTTCTTATTAAATATTATTTAAAATAAGTGGAGTTTTACCGTCCGCTGGACATCGTTACTTGGTAAGGCCGTGTACAGCTAACCTCGTCGCAGTGTTTGGTCAATAACGGAATACAGATGAATTAATCCTCGCCAGTCTTCACTCCAAGTTCGAAATAAAAGTGGATGTTTTGGTCCTGGGATGATGCAGAAATGCCGCTCCTTTTGTTCACCAATGTCCGATTCTTGTGGTTACGGGTTTCAATGTATTTCGTGTCCAATGATGCTTTTTCTATTGAATTGTGGAAGATGACGTTCAAGTATAATTTGGTATTTTGTTCTCGTTCTTTATAATACTGGATTATATAACTCTATCCAGGTAGTTATTTCTCTGCATAGGATTATTAATTAAGTTAATGATTACTCATTATATTTAGTTTTATTGGTAGAGTTCTTCCTTTAGATTTTCGTCACTTTTGATGTCGAATGTCAGTGAACCATATTATGATGATTTATTACTTAATTTTGTTTACAATTGTATTGGTTTAATTTAATTTTATCAATTCGTTTCTGAGTGCATCAAAACTAATCCGTCTTCGTTCATGGATAATTATTCAATAATCGAATCGACAAATTTTATATCTCTCGTCGTCCTTGACAACCATCCTGTCTCCTCTTATTGGATATTATATATTATACTATAACCATTATCATACAATGTTCTTACACTCATTAAAATAATCCTTTACTAAATTTACATTATATTCTATTATACCTTTACATATTGTTTGTTACTAAATTATATACATTTTGCTGTCGTTTCCTCTTAATCTACTTACTCTAAGAAGTATTATTTTTCTGTTACAAAATATTACCTTTCGGTATCATTGCACTATTGCATTTTGAGATTTTATTTAAATTGAATTTATTTATCTGCTATCAGCAATTATTATTAACTTCTCCTAACTCATTATATTCTATTTAGTATTTTTTACAAATTTCTTTACCTAACCTTTCTGACCTGACTTACTACACAATGTTACTGGTTTTAGGCCTATCATTACATTTTTATCTACTTCTGATTTTAATTTGTTACTACTTGCATTATTATATAATCCTTCATTTGTTTATTATATGATTAAACTAAACCCTTTTGTATCTCATTAACAATTATAGCCTTTCTGGCCAAGTTTACAATTATAATCTGCATACTAACTAAGTACATGTAAACAAACATTTAACTATATAAAGTTTAACAACAGCTCTATAATGATATATTGATAACACAAAACATGAAATTAATATCAGTTAATTGATACTCTTTTAAAAGAATTACTCCACTTGCTACATACAAAAAAACAACATAACTATCATGATAATAATACAACATGATACAACGTAATAACAGGTACATTTTTATGAAATAAATCATGCACTAATTAATCATTCTCCTCTCCTTCAATTCATCAATTATTATAAAACTGTCTTAGTTAGGTTTTTCATTTATCTATCGTTTACACCTTTCACTGAACACTGAAGTTTGTATTTATTAACATTATTAATTTTTTCTTTCTACCTTGTATTCTTATTGTGGGATCATTCATTTATTCATTAATGGGTTGTGTTTCTGACCTTTTACTAGTATGGATAATTATTATTTTTATTTTTATTTTAAAACTTATAAACTTATTTATGTAACGTAGGGGACCATATTTTCGTTACGTTACAATATATATATATATATATATATATATATATATATATTATAACATTATTATTGAAGTGTTGTTGTGTTGTGTGAATGTATGGGCACCTACCTGCTGTCCAATCTTGCGGTTTTCTTCCGACTAGGGCGTGTGGATTTTGGATTTGATTTCGCAAGTATGTAAACTCAAGTGTATAACAACAGCACACTAAATAAGTTATTTTAAAAGTGAAGAGTTTTGTGAGGTTGGTAGGCTCCGTAGTACAGCAATAAAATTACAATGTGGGGTAATAAAACGGGGTTTATTACTCCAAACACACACAAGAATGAAATGCTTATAAGTTCAAATATTCTTACAAACTAAACAGTAAATAAATCTTGAATAATGTTTTCTGAATGATTAATAATTTTCAGAAGTTGAGCTCGTTATTTTGAAAGAGTTTATTTTAACTGAGAATTTAATTAATCAATTTAATTTAATTCAATTTAATTTCAATGTTTTTAAATTTGATTCTAATGAAATAAAAACTCTAAAGTTACTTGAAATATTCAAAAAAATAAACTAGGCGTGACAATCTAGTTCACGTCCCTTTATTTACTAGTGATCTGACTCACGTATACTGCAGTATGAGCAAATTATTTAATTCTTTGTTAAGATTTGTATAGCGCTTTTTGTTTTATCTACCATTAATTCTTAACTAATGCTTATTAATTACTTATACTGGCTATACAGATAATCACACGTGAATAATTCTTATTTAACTAGAGTCTTTGATTTCTGGCATCTGAATGATTTATATTACATTGATTTTAATTAAAAAAGAAAGAAAATTTAACTGTTGAAAAATAAATAACGTGATTTTGACTTTCCTGGTTCTGAAGTGGATTGTAGAGATACTCCGGATGTCCCTCGCTGTCCTTGTCCAATCGGTTAGAGATAGTGATCTACTTGAGCGTCCTGGGTTTTGGCGGTGAGCTCGGAAATCAGCAACACTCTGCTCTCCTGCTATTTGATGAAGTTTTTACGTCTGTAGCTTTCTGCGAGAACTGCTTCACGTCTCTCGTCGATTCACGTTCCACGTCAGCGTGTGTGTTTCGTTACGAGTTGTAGCTCTGTTCGTCAGCTGATTCGCAAGTGGTTTAGACGGCCTCTCTGTCGTATTCTTGAAGTAAGGTCTTGTAGTCTTGTAGATCTCTTGCGTGCATACGCCCACAGTTAATGTAGTGCACGGTACGCTTGTTTGTTGGTGTGGAAGAGTATCTTGACTGAACGCTGTAATTACGAGTCGTTACAGTTGATCTGTTTTATGATGATCGTAATTAGGCGTGTTGACCACGTAGAGTCTTCAGATGAGTCTTCACAAAATTATGATTTTGAGACGATCGAAGATATACGTCTGTTCTTCTTGAATACTGGCAGTAGAGTGTTTGATCAGCCCCAAAACTCCGCGTTGCTTCCAATTTCTTCGAATGATTTGATTGGCTGACACACTCTCCCTACTACCCAAAATTTGAATCACCTCACCCCGTGAGAACGAAACTACTTTCCCACAGACTGAGAATTTATATTATTATTAATATTCTTAACACAACGGAACTGAATTGTCGTTCCGGATTTCCTGTGGCACTTTTATATTGCAATTATCTTGGCTGCAGGCCAAGTTGTGCTAATTCTAAAGTATACAATTTGTTGTAAATTCTTATAGCTATAAAATATCAAATGCTCTTTTATGTAGCTCAATTATTACGGAAGTTATTAACATAAAATTAATTAACTCTGTTATTATTTAATTATATTGCATAAAATTGGCACACCCTATTATTAATATTTCGGCAAACGTTTTGGCTATAATGGATTTCGCCTGAATTTACTGGTTTCCTAAATATTAATAATTGAAAGTTTGGGCGTGGTCCTATTCGTTACACAGTGAGTTGATTATGTAACAGCCGCGAACATAGGCGTGTGCGCCTGTGCAATGCATTATTATGATCGCTATAACATATGAGTGGAGTTTCAACTATTAAAATTTATTTAAACATCAATATAGTATACCCTTAACATATAACTCCAAATTAATGATATTTGGTTCTGTTATAATATATATATATAAAATTTTCAATTACCGTAATCGTTCTGAGAATTTTTTCATGTCTTGCATTAATATTTTTCAAGTCAATTTTGAACCATAATCTGTCAAATACAGAACATGAATGTCCAAATTTATTATTTGTAAATTTCTTTTTAAACTCTTCGTGAGCATTATCATGTTTTTTGTAATCAGTATAAGTATTCGAAAGTATTGGTGTATGTTGATCATTATCTAATAAGTGTGGCTCTGGAGAAGCAAGCTGATTATTTGCAGATTGAATAGAACTTCTGAAATATAAATAATTAAAAATTGAGAACATAATTTTTTCAAGATAAAACAGTATTGTTAAAAAATAAAATTAAAAAATTAAAAAAGTAAGGCTCTAAAATAGAATACAAACCTAGGCATCAGTTCAACAAATGGAGTTTGTTGTGATAATTGTGATGGTTGGATACTTGAAGTTAGTGGTAGTGATAGTTGTTCAATGATCTCATCTTGATGAAGGCTATGCTGAGAAGGCGGCTGCTCCCTGACATTAATATTTGGAGTAAGTTGTGTAATAAGTGGTTGCTGAATAACCACGTCTGGATAAAGGCTATGATGTGATTGAATAGATTGCGAATCATTAGATAATTCTGATTGAGTTAACCGTGATGCTGATGCTTGTTGAATTATGTTATCTTCAACCCTTTAATGAAACCAAAAATAACCAACATTATTTTTCAAATTCCAACGACATTCCAAACTATATTTATGTTGGTATTATTTGATATGCAATTTTATTGTTCAAAAAATCTATACACATATAATTATTGCTTTTTTATTGCTTTTGCTTCATGAATTATCTGCACAGTAGGCTATATTAGATCCAACATGAAAAAGTCAACAAAAAAACAACCCACAGCTGGCATTATTGTTCAACGACTCCCAAAACAAATAAAATAAAAAACAAAATACAAAGAAATATCCCTAAATATATAACATATGGGTTAGGCAGAAAGATGGAAGCCGATTACAAAAGTTACTTTATTTCTCATTTAAATCTAATATTGAGAGAACAAGTCAGCGTGTAACTGGAACAACACTATTCGATTATTACGTTTTAATTTATAAACATTATTAGCAATAAATAACAATAGGGTTTTTTCATATTTTTTTCTGAAAGTTGAACCCAAAATAACAAATTGAAGCCGATTTTGCAAACCTTTCAACGAAAATTATCGAAAATGTGAGCTTATAAACATTATTTTTGCAATAAATAACAATAGGGGTTTTCCATATTTTTTCCGATTATTGAACCCAAAATAACAAATTGGAGCTGATTTTGCAAAATTTTCAACGAAAATTATCGAAAATTTGAACTTATAAACATTATTTTTGCAATAAATAACAATAGGGATTAAGATTTTCAAAAGGTAATATTAGTACGATATATACATTTTTGAATAAAAAAGAATATCTTAATTTTCAAATTGTGCCGCGTATCTCCGAGTGCAGGTAAAACAGATACCGACGTAAACAAGAGAAAAGACATAATTCAAAAAGAACACGTGTCGTTGGAATAATATACAAATTGTATACATGCTGTATATGGGTGTCTTTTTTTTATTATTTTTGTATTAAAGTAATGCATTATTTTAGTACAAGTCAGCTAATTTGAAATTAAATGATGATTATACTTGCCTTTGTACTAGGTGCGAACTAGATATTTGTTCACTAAACTCATGTAACCGTTTGTAAGAATTCGAACGTCTTTCATTTGATGTTTTTGGCATTGACTTAATTTTTTCACTTTTCTTTTTTTTTCGATATTCACGCATATATTCTGCTCTTGATATCTTTATTTTTTTTCATTCGATTCATCTTCTGATGTATCTGACATTTTAATTAATCACAAACGGCACAGAACTATACGTGTGATAACGAGCGTAATAAACTGTTTATAGAGTACTAAAGCAGACGCTTCGTGAGAGAGAGTGGGAAAGAACATGGGATGCAGAGAGGGGGAAATTGTTACGGATTCTCGTCGCATTCCTTTCTGATGACGTCACATTCAACCGATTCACTCCCGTGTAAATTTTTTCCCTCTCCTCTGCTATAAGAAGAGTGCGAAAGAACATGGGATGCAGAGAGGGGGAAATTGTTACGGTTTCTCGTCGCATTCCTTTCTGATCACGTCACATTCTACCGATTCACTCCCATGTAAATTTTTTCCCTTTCCTCTGCTATAAGAAGTTAACACTTCAAAATAAATACCCTTCGTTATACACACAGATGTCTTCACCAATTGCAGCTTTAACTCTTCTTCTTGCTGTGAAAGTGCTTTCAGGGCATTTACTCCAAACTCCCATGTAAGGCCCCGTTGGCATTTAATGTTTTCCCCAAAGAGTACCTTTGAAGTAAATAATCTGTAGAAATACGTATGTACAGAGGCATCATTAATTTTACAACAGTGTAATTCAGTGGTATTTTGATGAATTCAGAGGGTTTCCTAGGTGGACTTTTATTTGCCAAATCTCTCTTATAGAAGCACACAATCTTTTCCGGTGGGGCACTTACCGTGCCGTGGGGTTGCATCAGTTGATCTACAGTATTCAAATGTTGCAAAAATTGGCTTTTTTATTGCACTTATATTACAGCATTCCTATAATATTTTGTAAGCTTGTCTATTTGGTGCCTTTTAGGCTACCATGGGATTTACCACCAAGGGTAGCATTCCTTTGGTGCTACAAGTTTTCGCAAACCTGTACCCAACCGCTTAGCAATATGGTTGACCCTTTCTTGTTTTTCAGTAGTCACATCATCTCCATAAATATTTAATGATGAAAGATGATCATGGGTCTTGGAATCGCCATCTGACATAAGACTGGTGTAGCGAAAACCTGTGCTTTCAGATCATCTTCAAATTCTTTCCGCAGCCTCGACATCCATTGCCAGAGAGGATCCATCATAGTTTGCTTGATATAATGTTTGTTGGGTTACATACCACTCACCAAGCTCTTGAGACTCTTCATTCCATTTAGTTTTTTTCTGGTCACACATTAAAGTAGTTGAAAACACTTCGTAATGAATTACTAGACCAGTTATTACCTCAATAACACAGCCTATGCCATATTTTGAGGCACCTAAAGATCGGGTGAAACCAAACACTAGAGTATACTATAACCAAGTTTACTAAATTGGCTCTGTTTGTAACTTTTGAATAGACAAACATGAATAAATGCCTCACATTAAATGTAATTATCGCAAAAATCTATGGATTCTGTGAAAACAGTGAAAATCGCTAAATGCAGCATTTTAATTATGTGCAAAAAAGACTGTGAAAAAATTCTCGGAATGAACTAAAACTTTGCACACATATTATAAGACTCACTCTCCTTTACGTACCTTGTATATTAATATTTTGGAAACCAGTAAATTCAGGCGAAATCCATTATAGCCAAAACGTTTGCCGAAATATTAATAATAGGGTGTGCCAATTTTATGCAATATAATTAAATAATAACAGAGTTAATTAATTTTATGTTAATAACTTCCGTAATAATTGAGCTACATAAAAGAGCTTTTGATATGTTATAGCTATAAGAATTTACAACAAATTGTATACTTTAGAATTAGCACAACTTGGCCTGCAGCCAAGATAATTGCAATATAAAAGTGCCACAGGAAATCCGGAACGACAATTCAGTTCCGTTGTGTTAAGAATATTAATAATAATATAAATTCTCAGTCTGTGGGAAAGTAGTTTCGTTCTCACGGGGTGAGGTGATTCAAATTTTGGGTAGTAGGGAGAGTGTGTCAGCCAATCAAATCATTCGAAGAAATTGGAAGCAACGCGGAGTTTTGGGGCTGATCAAACACTCTACTGCCAGTATTCAAGAAGAACAGACGTATATCTTCGATCGTCTCAAAATCATAATTTTGTGAAGACTCATCTGAAGACTCTACGTGGTCAACACGCCTAATTACGATCATCATAAAACAGATCAACTGTAACGACTCGTAATTACAGCGTTCAGTCAAGATACTCTTCCACACCAACAAACAAGCGTACCGTGCACTACATTAACTGTGGGCGTATGCACGCAAGAGATCTACAAGACTACAAGACCTTACTTCAAGAATACGACAGAGAGGCCGTCTAAACCACTTGCGAATCAGCTGACGAACAGAGCTACAACTCGTAACGAAACACACACGCTGACGTGGAACGTGAATCGACGAGAGACGTGAAGCAGTTCTCGCAGAAAGCTACAGACGTAAAAACTTCATCAAATAGCAGGAGAGCAGAGTGTTGCTGATTTCCGAGCTCACCGCCAAAACCCAGGACGCTCAAGTAGATCACTATCTCTAACTTTATACTATGAAAACAGAAAGTAACAGATATAATAAACAAAAATATATACGGCTTAAGTATCAATAATTATAACATAATTGTAAGAATCTAAAAACCAATATAAAAGAATATAGTAATCCAAAATAGGGGATGAGGGGTAAGAGTCCGCACTTAAAATACAATAACTAATTCTCAGCTACTGAACCAAAATAAAGTTTATTGAAAATTACTGGCTTACTTGTTATACTATATACTAACAAATGTAATGAGTACACAACAATTTTGACTACAGTATTTGGTAAAAAAAAATAAAAAACAAAAGCATGTAAAATAGGTAAGTTGCCCCAACCTTGGGGCAAGAGTCCAGTCTCTGTAGAGTAAGAGTCCTACTGACACTTATCACGCACGAAATGGCCCAATCCACTGTAATTCGTGCACGGCTCTTCCCACCACGTACTACACTGACGACACATGATCCAGTCGACTGTAGAGGGGGATTCGTAAAGGTGCCCACAACCTCCGCAATAATAATCAACTTTCCCGGAACACGATATTCCTCTTCTCCCTTTAAAATTTAAACTTTGAAGTCAGCGGGATTCCCCAGCACACACTTCTGGAACGATTAACAACAATTGTAGGCCTAATGCAAGTTTTATTTAATTGTAATGTGAAGTTTGTTTATGTGGGGTAAGATTCCGCACAGGAGACCAAGAGGACTCTTGCCCCCGGAAACTTGCCCCACTGTGTTCTATACTTTTTGCTGAGCTATTATGACTCTTTTTGCTTAATAAGATTGACCACTAACTTTAAGTTGATATGTAACCTCAGACTTACCTTTTAATAATGTACAGTCGAAAACAAATAATAAGAAAGCATATATTTGTATAAATACTCTTAAATTACACTGTAAAATAACTTCAACTTCCACAAAATTAAACAACATTACTGTTCACTCACCGTAATGGTGCTAGACTCCTTGTTTGCTGTGTCCAGCTAGCAAATGCATTTCTTCAACGGCCCAGACACCAACTCCCGACATCTATTAAGACAACTAGTAACTACGACGTATTAGGAATCTTGCCCTGTGCGGATTCTTGCCCCACACTACTATATTTATTATATATTTATTCTTGTACATTATACAGATATCATAAATATCTTACTAAGTAGAGAAATAACAATATGCTACACAATTCAATCATTCCAGTTATACTACAAAACAACTTTTAATTCGGTTTGCATAAAAGTGATAGTAAATATCTGTGAATGAAATGTTTGCGAATTCTGTTTTAAAAATATAAAGACATAACAGCTGAAATAAACTTCCCGAGTAATCTAATATAAACATAATTCAGAAGAAGTGAATGGCGGTTTATGAGGTTAGGTGGTGTGTATCACATTGTTGGATGTCTGGAGGGTGACTTCAGGCGATAAGAATAGGAAAACAAAATGGGCGGATTATCTGTTGCAAATATGGGACTTTAGACGAATACAATTATAACCTAATAGAGTTTGGTATGCGAATACGTATGAAATGACAAATAAGTATGACATGACAAAGTAACAAACTGTTCTTTATAAAAATCAAAAGTCTCAACCACCAGTTGTGGGGTGTGTTAACTCCAGTGATTTGGACCCCAGATAGCTAACATAGGTACTGAGTACACGAATGACACAAATCTTCCGCTACAAAGAAAAACTTGGAAGTACATAAGTACAAAAATAAGGTTATATAAGAATATAATTAAATGAGTGTACAAAGGAAAGAGAATATATGATATTAGTTACAAACTGAATAAAATGGTTATGAGTTTTGAAGTCAAGAAACATTTGCGAATTCTGTTTCAAAAATATAAAGACATAACAGCTAAAATGGACTCCACGAGTTGTCTAATATAAACCAAGTCCAGTAGACGTAAATGGCAATGAGGTGGTTTATACCATAGTCTGACCTTTGTTGGAAGGCGAGTTCAGACGACAAACATGGGAAAACAAAGGAATTAAAATTGAGGCTAAGACGATCGCCCTTTCCCAGATAAAGGGATTATTCTGCTGCTGTAGAAGATTTACCTTGAGAAAAAATAGGTGGAGAGGTATTCGCTCATTAGCGAGAAGAAATCGCTAATTATTATGATGTCCATGTAATGATGATAAAAAAGAGTACGGAAAACTACCAAGATTTATGAAAGCATATAATATCGCATGAACATATGCCTACGTATAAAAAAATACATACATTAAAATATGAGTATTCCGAGGATTGTGTTCGTGTGGGAGAACAGATGTGTTACTTTTATGTAGAGCTGCTTGTATAAATTAATAAGCAAAAAAAGCTACTGACCGAACTAAGCAGAACTATTTGTCAGTATCTGTGTCTATTTGCCAGAAGGTATATAAAAACTGCCAAAATTTGTTTTACAGTTTTATTGTTTTTTAGATTGATCCCACAAAACATGTGGAAGCCGCAAGGCAAAAATGTGGGGAGACGGAAATTATCAAAAATTTCAAAAAAGTGCATATGAGGAACCAAATTAAAGGAACTTTTAACCACAATCTGAATTAAGTGTTCATTTTTGAAGATCTCAAAATATTGGTACGCAAGGGCACAAACAATAGGCCAAAATTTTGATAAAATATCACATTTCATTTGGGGTATCCAATAAATAGAGCGAAAATGAGAATATAGTGATCAGTTTTGGAAATTAAAAATCTTTGGATTTGGATCTCAAAAATGAGAAAAAGTATTAAAAAAATACTTGAAAGTATTAAAAATGCTTGAAAGTTTTATCGTTTATTCCATGATTGGTCTATGGTTTCTATAGTTTTAACTTTACAAAAAAAAAAACTTTGTTTCATCTAATCTAAATGCTCTTCGTTCAAAACAATGAGCGAATTCTGCCGCTCGAGGAAGCATACCAGTAATATTCTATATTAAATTCTTTAAAATACGTCTGTAAAACGATAGTTTTTTTATAAAGTCTGAATTTTGTTATAGGTGTACGTGGCACGTTCTGGCTGGACGGTTTGCTTCATCCATCAGCATGCTTGTGACTGAGTAACGTGTCATGGAAATCAAACGAACGGTTAACACGTTGTAAAGGCAACTTGCTAAACCCGTGTAATGAGCTCGTATATAACCTTGACGGGGTTACTTACTGTTGTGGTAGGATTAACTCATCACGGGGTCGCCATTCGCGCCGCCATCTACACTCACTTAACTCGCTAATCGGCTTTCCATTAACAATAAAACCGTCTCCTTCATAAACAACTGTTTCACTGCTTAATACACAGAAGTCGTCTTCGTCAGTCTTGGTTTATGTCAGCACACTGAATCTTGGCTTATGATATTTGTGTTATTTCAGCTGTGTTAGTGAAAAATACGTCAATTTTAATTTCAGTGAATCGTTTAATTTTTAATAAGTTGTTAATAATACCGAAACAAAAATATACATTCAGTCGGCGTTTAAGAGAACAGTATCCGTTTATTGTGCAGATTAGTGGTCCGGACGATAAACTTATGTGTTCAATTTGCCGATAGAATAATAGGTGGTGTTGAGAAAGAGGAAGTATAGATATAGGAAAGAAAAATCTTTGCTTAACGTCAAGTATAATTCAAAGTAGACTACAGCTGAAGTATAAAATTATTTTTACAAAATTTTAAAAATAATGATAATATTATTAGCTGCATGGAATGAGAAATACAACAAAATATGTAGTGCAGGACCTTCAGTCAAGCACAAGGAAATTAAGTAGGCCTAAGTTAATTAATGAATTAATATGTAAACTGTTAATACGTAAAAAGTTTTATTATTAATAATAATATATTGGTATTATATATTATATTCCTGTCTTTAGTGAGGTAGAATTAAATTAATGACGACGGCAAGACAGTACCAAATGTTGTTAAATAATTTTATCGAAATCAGTAGGCTAATCCCACCGACTATTTACAATAAAAGATAACAATCACTAAACTTTTATTAAGTTTACTAAACCGCAGTTACAAACATGTAAACACGTAATACGCGTTTCCTGCTTCACCGTTGACAATAGAACGCAAATAAACTACTAACTTTAGTCAGATAGTAACAATTAAAATTTCTTAAAATACCTTACACCACTCCATACAATTTATAGTGACAGATTGTAACTTCTTTTCTTGTGATTCATATATTTGTATACCACAACTATAACCAAACCAGTAGACACACAACACGTTATTGAGGCGGAAAGGTATCGAAATGCATGTTTTCAATGGTTTTCATATAACTGTACAGGAATTTTTGTGAAAAAATACATGAAAACGCAAGTGGCGATCTTGTTTAACAATACAAATATTCGGACGAGAAGTAAGGCAAACTCAGGAAAAAAAGACGTTTGATGTAACCTGTAATGTACAGTTTAGCCGTATAACAAGCTACTTAATGTTTTTTTCAGTACTCCATAAACACGTACTTTGATTACGTGTTTGTGTATATGCAATTAAGGATACGTTTGTAACCAATGGTGTATCTAAAAACCCACTGAATAATAGAGAAGGAAAGTAAGTTGCCTGTCTACTTAGTTGGAGATTCCCTGTCACATGAACGAGTACGCGAATATTAGGTTCACTTAGAAATTAATTTATGCAATACCTTGAACATGGATAGCCCAATTGTTGAACTCTGTAAACGATATTTAAAAACAATTATTAACTCATGAATGAATGAACAATTAGTAAAACTTGTGCAAAATTTCTCAAACATATTTAAGCTAAAAAGAATGTAAACTGATGTACAGAGAAATGTTAAAAAACTAAAGAAGCAAAGGCAGTTATTCGTACATATGAGCGTTTCAAAGTAGACTTTGTTCACCGCAACTTGTGTTTACTTAAAGCCAAAAAATTTCCGTTCGTTTAGCGCGTTAAGCAAACACACGTAAAGAAACGAGCCTGTCTGCTGGTTTGCTTCTCGAAAAATGAGTCAAACTCATGAACACATATCGAACGTTCTGTTAAAATTACTTTTACATAAACTGTTATTCTTGTTAAGATGGCCATCGATATACTTAATATGTAATAATAGTCACGTAGTAATATTATTATAAAATGTAGACCTACTACTACTACTAATAATAATGAAATTGTTCAAATTACCGACATCCGGCCTGTTAAGGCGTGGTAAAAATTTCGGCTTTCGACCACGGCCTAACAACTCGGCTATAGATAATTTGAAAATGTTGATGTCGGCCGTGAGAGCTTAAGATTTAATAATGAAATTTTAATTTAACGAGCGAAGCGAGTACACAATTTTAACTCGACCGTTGGTATTTGTCTGTCTATGCATCTGTCTGTCTGTCTGTCTATCTGTCTTTTAATCTATACAAGGCGTTTGGAAACCGTTTGTTTGAATCAACTGATTTCGTAAAACTTAACATACACGTTCACACTTTTATTCACAGACCTCTACTGCTTTTGAAGTGATCCTCCCAAAAATAAGAGGCGAGAGTCAAAAGTGTGAGAGGTCAAATTTTTCAAAAATCGAAAAAGTTCATGTCAAGTACCAAATTAAAGGGAATTTTAACCAAAATATAAATATAGTGTTTAGTGTTAGAAACTTTAAATTTTGAGATACCATGTCCAAAAAAGTGGATACATTTTTTTGAAAAAAGTCTATGCCGAATAACAGACAAAAGTGATTTTCATTCATAACCGAATGTAGTGCTTATGTTGAAAGGGACCACAGGCTAAAATGGATGTAAAAGCTTTAAAAAAAGTGTTAAAACATTCGAGGAGCATCAATTTATGAAGAATTTTTGTTCTTTACTACTTTTAAAATTTCAAGTTTCATATTCTTACTACTTTTAAAAGTAGTAAATAACACAGTTGAAAGGAAGCTTAGGGATGAGTTAGAAATATTAAAAGAAAGAGAAAAAGGGTTAGACAATTTAATGAATACTAAAACTAAATTTTATAATGAAGAAATATTTTATAGTATAATTAAGAAGTAAAAGATAGAGGGCGGATAGATAACATTAAGAATTAAATTGCATATTGTAACGGTACATATCTTCACCGTACATTTAAAAACAACTATAACGAATAAAACACTCATTAATTAACACTAGAACACCCAAGAGATGGATAATAGATGAATCATTGTGTACTAAATATTATAGCCGGTCCGCGAACTAATTAAAACAATAAATGAAGAATCGTACCGGTAAACAATAATGAAGAAGAAAATATAGAAAACAACATAATAATGTGATTAACTAATAACCCAATAGATATGGTAAGTGAGAGGACAAAACCATATACCAACAACAAACACCAGCAAGATACAGAAGGTAACATGAATAAACACAAATAAATTTATAAGCGAGGAAGAGTTAACAAATCTACTCTACAATGTGCCAATATGTGTACCAAGAGATAATGAAACAAATAAAGCAAGGAGTCTACAGAGTTAAGAAACAGTAAAGACACACAGACATGGACAAACTATTACTAAAGACTTGACCATGACTAAAACTCTTTATTTTAAAGTGAAAATATAATTAATAAACCGTAAAACAATGAAATAAGATATTGGAATATAAGAATGAGTTAGTTGTCATACCAATAACAGAATACCATGCCTGCTTTTAATACAGTAAATCCAATTAAGATATATAAAAGAAAACCTGGTAATCACCAGTAAACATGTAAAGATAGCGTAAAAAATAATAAATAATGGTTAACAAGAACAGAAGTGTAAAATAATAACCTTAAAACATCGAAATCAGGGATAAAAACATAGACCATTGTTGTCAGACAAGGGGGTCCCAAATAACCTCAATTCTGGTACAAATTCACTTGTAATTAGAATAATCTAAGAGTAAAACATTGTAAAACTAGTTTAGGTTTTACACTAGACAGCATTGGACAGCATTTGTCCTGACCTTATAGTTTAGGTGCAATAATGAAAATAATAAAAAAATAAATAAATAAATAAACCTCCGCTCAACAGTCCGTTAAGGACCAAGGCGTACCGCGCGGCTTTTGTGTTAGTGTGACGGTGTATGGCTCGTACTACGCGGCACCAGCCGCTAGTTGCGGTATTCACAGCCAGGAGGCGGCGCTGTTATCTCAGCGCCTACTCAGTTTGCCTCACGACGCTGAGTGCACGCCGTACGGAACCTCCGCCGGGAATTGAACCCGGGACCACGAGCGCATCAATCGCCCGCGTTAGCCACTAGACCACCTGGAGGCTCACAATAATGAAAATAGACATTATAAAGACAAACCTAGTGCTATGATTTAGTAATTAAGAGTGACATGGGTTGTGTTTAATGTAATTACACAGACTGAAATGGACAGAAAGATGTACCCATTAAACACACTCAGAATTCCCAGAATATTGTAAACCAGAGAAGGACAGTGACATAAATGTGTACTGCAATATGTAATACTACTATTATAAAATAATGATAATCAGGGGCGGATTTAACATTTTGCCGCCCGTAGGCAGTATAAATTTGCCCCCTCCCACAAATCTCTGTTGGGGGGGGGGGCATCATTATATTCTCTCTTTGGTTTTACAGTCCGCACTAGTGTTCTGTTTAAATCCAAACTTTGCTACATAATCGCGTGTGCTCTCGTTCATTTGCCAAATAATAGGATCAGAATCTAAGAAATTCCCTACCTGATTTGATGACATTTCATCATGATTTTTGACGTGAACTGGCTCTTCGTTCTTCAAAAATGAAGGTTCCTCAACAACGGACCTCTCTGGCTTAACTGTGTGAACAGTATCTTCACCTTCACTGCTATCACAGTTATTGTCGGTATCACTAGAATGTCTCGATTCCTTAAATATTAGCTTGCCTCGGTTTCTGGAACCAACCTACAATTCGGTATTACATTGACAGATCTACATTTCTCACTTTGATCTGGATTGCCAACATCTAAAATCTCTCGGATGATCAACGCCAAATATTTCAACGGTTGAAAACATAAACATTCGCCCGTATTACTTTTGGGTGAAAAACGATAACTGCGTTATAGTTACAAATTAAGTGAAGATAATTTTTATATTCGTGTGTGCTTAATTCAACTGGCTTTTATACTTGTAAATTTGTTTGAATCTAAAAATATCATTTCTTAACTCAAATTTTGCCGCTCCCCAAAATTTGCCGCCCCAGGCAAGTGCCTAGTCTGCCTGTGCGTAAATCCGCCCCTGATGATAATGAACTGTTAATTAAACCATAATTATGAAAAATTAAGGTAACTGTCTAACTACACTAGATGCAAGAAGTATTAGTGAATTATTCACAATCTCACATATAATAATGGGAGACTAACCATTATAAAACACTATTTAGACTATAAAGACCATTGTACACAAAAGAACCACTTAAAATTCATTATATCATTAACCATGGACCGAATCATAATGACACATGGCATACTAAAACTATGAATAACTAACAAAACTAAAGACAAGAAATTAATTATATTTGAATATTTGAAGAAAAGCTGAGATATCCAAAAGTTGTAATGGACATCTCAGAATGACTATATCACAGTAAAAAATGGACACAGCCAATTATTTAAATAAGAAAGAGTGAATCAAATTAACTATGCTCTAGGCCAAAGAAAGCATAGACCAAATATTGTAATTTTATTAATTTTAGACAATTATTGTAGTAGAGATTATAATAAAAGGACTTGGGAAGAAACATGGATGAAATTTAATCACCATTTGTTCAATTTCCGTAATTAAAAATGTAAAATCATAAGAAATATGTCATAGTCGTAAGTGAAAAACATTAACTTTTTAATTAAAGCAGCAACATATGTCTTGTGAGGACTTGTTTTAACGAGCAAATCAATTGTAATAACATGGTGTGGCTATATCAAGTATTACTAGTAACGCAAGGACGTTAAACCAATTTAAAACATATTCTGTTTATTTTGGGCCAAAAGATAGCGTCATGATGCTACTCTCCACACCAAAGTCATTAACAATTTTATACAAATTAATTCTTTTCGCCGAGGGAGTGACCTCGCTCTAAGGAACGGCAGCAATCTCTAAGCCAATGACATCGATCAAAATCAACAGGGGTGTATGTAATCCCAAAATTGGAACAGCGGAGTGAAGCAAATTTCTTCACACTTCATATCTGGCGAGCGAAGCAATACGACGGCTATTTCTGTGCGCGAATAAGTCGAATTCGGAATCGAATCAGCTGTTAGGGTATAAATGTAAACATTTGGTCAACATAACTAAAAAATTGTAAGTGTCGAGTTTAATGCATAAATGCCACTGCAATAGTGACACAACATTGCAGAATGTCCAGTAGGTTGCAATAAAGTGAATTTCAGGAAGTATAGTGTTTTATTATACTTATTGAATTTTAACTTGGAAACAGAAATTTTTATGATTTTGACATTGAGTCATGGAAGCAACCATGAAATCTCATAGCTTTTAAACGTGAATAAATAAATGGATTGACATTAATTCACGAACGCTATGAACATTATTTGAATTTTTATAGAAAACAAATTATTTTTTCTGCCTACATTATGAAGGTTAACCAACTGAGTGAGATAGACAATGAGTTAATATGAACTCGAGCAGAGGTTATCTAACCTTATGATTATTACTGTTCCAATTCATAAACAATCATTGAATATTTTAACCAAATCTATTTGAGCAATATACTGTAATTGTTTACCTGACAAGAGTTCAGCATTCAATGGACATGATAATTTGTAACGAACATTAGATGAACTTATAATTCCAATTATTTAAGTATTTTGTTATGTATAGGTTAAGGAATTACATTATTTTAAAATAGATAATACTTTGTATCAACTCAGCATGCCTGAAGTAACCTTAATGTTGACGATAGTCGAATTTATAATTCTATGTTAATAATTTAAAAACTTTTAATGTCGTTTTGTTTACACAGATCAGTTCAGTATGCCTGAAGTAACCTCAATGTTGACGATAGTCGAATTTTCATTTCTATGTTAATAATTTAAAAACTTTTGATGTCGTTTTGTTTAGACAAATCAGGTCCAACTACACAGTTTAGACAGTAGTGCAGACATTTTCTGTTATGTATCTTGCAGTCTCAAAGGAACCACGAAAAAACTGTAAAACTAATGAACAAAGATTCAATGTTATATTTTAAATTTCTTTTAAACAAAAATAGTTTCACTACCCTGAGAGTAAGAGTTAATAAGAGATAAATGATGAATGATTAATGAGGCAAACAGCCAGTTATAAATATCAACTAAGAAATTCTAATTTATTAAAATATGTTAATAAATCAAATTGTGTAACAGAAAAAAGAGTTGACGACTTTCATTTAATAGACAATACTGATACATGTTAGGTAACCATTCGTACTTCCACAGGTGGCACCATTTAATTCTGATATATTGAAATCGAGTTATCTATTCGCTTGTTAACGTGTTTGTTAACGAACTAGACCTTCGAACTCAGTAAGTACATGGTGAGTACATAACTTGTGTTTATTTCAGCAATAATAGAACCTACGGCGAATTACACATATCCACACGCGCCTGCGAGAGAGTCAACCCAACTAATTCGTATCTGAACTCCAATTTGAACGAACCACTCAGTGCAAAGAAGAGCTATTAAATAATTCGTTATCAAACTTTTTTATTAAACATTATTAAACCAATTTTACATAATTAACTAAACTAAACAAAATAAATGAATTAAATAATTAATTAATCGAGAGCAGAATCACATCAGCAGAGACCTTTATTACAAAATATGGATGTTTCTGAAATAAGGGTGAGTGACCGCGCCCACAAGTGTGAATGAGAAGGTTTTACAACGTTAGGTTTTAAAAAGAATGTACATACACACACACACGCACAACATACAAACACAAGGAATGTGCTAGAAAAATATGTAACTGTACAGCCGGGGGGGTGACAGGGCTCGGAGGTTGGGAAGGGACACTTGACTTATTGCTTGTTTGCGGGGGTGTGTGTAGACAGTGGGGCGGATGGGGCTGTGAAGAGTTTGGTTTTATTCTCTTTGTTGTTATCCGATCTGACGATGAGCTGAGAAGCTTGAAAGCGCTAATCGGAATAATTTTTCTATAGTAGTGTGCAACAGTGATAATTCTGTTTGTTAATAATTTTTTCGCAGTCTCCCATACCCTCCCACACCCTGCTGATCAACCCACTGGGACAGAAAGATCAGAAGGATACCCAGTAGAGGGACAGGGGACAAGTATGATATTTTATAACGGTTCGTCACAACCTTAGTGCATCACACTTGAAAAAAACATAAACCTGTGAGAGTAAGAAAAATTAGAAGACACAGTAAATTCTAAGTACTGGGCATACAACAAGTAGGCGTATGCCATACGATTAATGTGACAGGTCAAATAAGTGCAGTCAGAGAATTCCATCCTTCACTGCTCATCGGAACTTCTTTTTGTTACTAAAGAAGACGAGGACGTCAATAAAGAGGTTGGCATCTCACAACTGGACTACACGATCCTGCATGCCTACCGATAAACTTAGACTTTGCATGGGGACCGGGAAAGTTGATTATTATTGCGGAGGTTGTGGGCACCTTTACGAATCCCCCTCTACAGTCGACTGGATCATGTGTCGTCAGTGTAGTACGTGGTGGGAAGAGCCGTGCACGAATTACAGTGGATTGGGCCATTTCGTGCGTGATAAGTGTCAGTAGGACTCTTACTCTACAGAGACTGGACTCTTGCCCCAAGGTTGGGGCAACTTACCTATTTTACATGCTTTTGTTTTTTATTTTTTTTTACCAAATACTGTAGTCAAAATTGTTGTGTACTCATTACGTTTGTTAGTATATAGTATAACAAGTAAGCCAGTAATTTTCAATAAACTCTATTTTGGTTCAGTAGCTGAGAATTAGTTTTTGTATTTTAAGTGCGGACTCTTACCCCTCATCCCCTATTTTGGATTACTATATTCTTTTATATTGGTTTTTAGATTCTTACAATTATGTTATAATTATTGATACTTAAGCCGTATATATTTTTGTTTATTATATCTGTTACTTTCTGTTTTCATAGTATAAAGCTAAACTATTTTGCTTTTAAGAGTTTCATGTTCATTTTTTCTTCGTGGTCAGTAAATTGATACTTATTATTACTTATACGATAAATTAATTTCAAAGCCGCTGTTTCTGTGTTTAATGTGCTGATATAAAGCACTTGTCTCTTGTTACTTTTGGTATTATTTTAACTATATTTGTCTCTTTTTTATAATTGGTTGGTACCACTATATCATAACGTCTATGAGCACTACTTAGTTAGATTCATTAATAACTGATATAGCAAAGAAATCTCACATTAGTACGTAGAACTGAACAATGCCTTCACTCATAAAGTACTATGAACTAATTGTGACCTTTTATTTGGATAATGAACGTCAAAACAATTATGAGGCTGAGACAGTAGTCTACACTGACAAATAATTTGTGAAACCCATATAATCATTATTCCACTGCGACGCTATCTTCTTCGTACAACGTTCTGCATAACATAAGTAAAAAAATCCTCACTATGGATATCCACAAGGAGCTAAAAGGTGAATTACGTCGAGAATACAACTTTATTAAAAACTTTTGAAAACGTTCACGAAATGAAAATAGACGAGGTTTCTAAGAAGAGTGGGAAGGATTAATCAAAGAGATATGATGAGCAGTGAAGGAGTAAGAGGAGTACTTCAAATGTTTATCCTAAATTGAAAAGCTAAATCATAAGTATAAAGTGGCACAAATATCTGAACAAGAATAAAAAACTGTGTTGTCGTTAAACCCACTAGTATATTTTATACGCAAGGAACAAGAAAGCTAAGTTGACCGGGTGAAGAATGCTGGTTTTTCAAAGTCGACGGAAATTTCAAAACGATTTCTAGTAGTTTTGTGATTAACCTCCCTTTGAAAGCCTTCCAATCGATACGTCGTTTCATATCACATTGGTCTCAAGTTTTTTTTCTCATAGTTTAGGTTTTTTTGTAAAATGTCTGACCATTGGACAGCATTTGTCCTGACCTTATAGTTGTAAATAACTTCGTGTTGTTTTTCAATAATACTAACGAGTAAAGCAAAATCCTACAAAGGAATTTTCTAAACTTTCAAGCTGAAGAAAGTTTTTTTTAATGTTTTTAAAAAACCTAACAATTTGTACAAGTAGAAGAACTGGTCCTCTACTTAGGCAACAATTGTCACCTTGAACTTCACTGTAGTATATGGTAGGGAAATACATACTCCCATAGTTCTGGTGTTCTTTTCCACACTTTAACCTGCCTTAGCGACTGCCCCATACTACAATGTCTTGGCAATGAATGTGATATGTGATGCTACACTGAGCAGTGTAACCAGTCGTTCCCGAGCTCTCAGTACTGTATCCCCGCAACCTACTGGAATTGATTGTTGGGTTGTCACGGGTTTATACGATTAAGAAGGTTTCACAAGAAATACTGTAGAGTATATGGAAAAACAAAAGTTTTTGGAGTAATCAGTGTTAGTGCTTTTCCGTATAAACAAATTTTCTAACCATGCTGATTGTATTGTAAGAATTAATTCTTGGACATTTTCATAAACAATCCACATGTAGCACAGAAAAAATACAGTATTATTCTACATATTGATGTGTAAAATGGAAAAAACAAAATTATGTACAAATATAAGTATATAAAAACGCGAGGTACCCTTTTAAAAGTACATTGGACAACATATTGATAACAAAAAAATTATTATTAGCGTGAGATTGCTTTGGGTTTTCAGTGTATTTAGTGCAGTCAAATCTCTTCAATTTCCAAGTACCGGAAGATCTTGGTAAAGGGGGAAGTAGGGTGGGAAAAATTCTCGGAAAATCAAGTGAAAAGTTTCTGATTTCAGAGAATGCTAGGCACTGTGACGTTTCTACGGAACGTACTACCTAACTTTCCGAAAATTAGATAGTGGCTCACATTTTACTTGATCCTAGATCCTTCGTTTCTCAGAATAAATGTACCTTCGACTCAGAAATGTACCTTACAATTGACGCTCCGATTATTTGATTTTAACTTAACCTGTGCTCTAACAAGAAAAAAAGTGAATCATGACTATTTATAATCACACAATTTATAATTTGAAATTACAAATAACATAATACGTAACAATACTGTTACGACGGTCTACTGATCCTCGTATGGTAGGCCTACAGGGAAAACAAAACACAAGACACCAATTAAGTCACTAATCACCAGCTTTAATTATCACAATTAAACAGTTTGTAATCAACAAGATAGTCTCTTAGAACAAATCAAATAAAAATTTTTCACACGCAATAATAATGTCTACTAATCTAAAACACAACTGTATTACAATTGTCCCGCACAAATATAAAACACATAACACTTCGCCACAATATTACGAACCGCACTGAAATATATCGCAACTCAAACTGAAACAGCGTCGCTGAGTACTTGTATTTATACTCCGCCGAAAATCCAGAAACATCCATAGTACGCATTAACTCTACACTAGGACGCAATTGATTGCGGCCTTGACACAGTTCCCGCGGCTGGCGACGTCTAGAAAAGTCTCGCGAGCGCATGTTGAAATCACGTACGCACACACATTAGAGCCGGATTCCTCTGGAACATTCGAGAAACACGTAGATTGTTCTGCAATGTCGTAACAATATTATATAATAATAATAACTACATAATATAGTTTCATATTATACATTGTGTGTGTGTGTGTGTGTGCTGCGATGTGACAATATGAGTCTGAGTTTTGTTTCTTCGTATGTTTGCAGAAGTACACAGACTCTGAAAATTCGAATGGGTTAATGTGTTGTAGCGGCTCACATGCTCTTCGCATGAAAATGAAGTTAGTCTGTGCCGGCCTTACGATCTCGTGCACGACTTGGGATACAAATCATATCAACGCATTTCATATCAATGCATTTCTATTAGTTATTTAAATTTAAATTAATCTAGAACGAGGCCGACGAAAAAGACAGGCCCTGGCGCGAAAAAGTCACGTGACTTTAGTAGTCTCAGATTGGCATTATAATCGTTAAGTGTGTGTGGTTAAGTTAAACGTTTCTTCGAAAATATTAGTGTATCAGGATGTTATAGTGATTTAAAAGTTTTCTGTTGACGGTTTATTCATATACTATTAAAGTGATTTACAGTGTTATTACGAATATTAAAAAGTACCAAAACTTTGTACGGGTTAAGTTAAGCAAGCACGTGTTTTAGGTTAAAAGTTTCTACCTAAATTTTGGTGTATCATAATAACGATTAAAAGTACACTGTTTACGTAATTTACAGTGTTTTTAAGTATACCGTATTACACAAAAATGCCAAGACATTATAGTGTTTATGGTTGCAAGTCCAACGATCCAAGTCCTATGATAGCCAGGAAGAAAATGTTAGCACTTTTTCTCTTCCTTCAGAAAAAAGTTTGCGACAAAAATGGTTAAATAAAATACCTACAGACTTAAGAATATTGAAAAATCCTGTTGTGTGTATAAAGCATTTTCGTGACAGTGACGTTATTAAAACAGACAAGTGTGTAGTTGCTGGAGATTTAAAACCATTTCAAAGAGAAAGACCTAAACTAAAAGCCGGTGCAATTCCTACAATTTTTAACAATGTACCCCAATATTTAAGTGAGACTCCAAGTTCCGCGAAACCATTGAAAAGGCTTCACCAAGTTGAGCAAGAAAACATTGAAAAGGCAATTGAAGATAGCCTACAGATACAAAAAACATATGTAGAAGAAAGAAAACTTAGTAGTCTGGAAGATATTTTATCCTATTATTATAATTCGACTACAACCTCAGAATGGATTTTAATTCATGAAAATGAAAACGTTTATCTTAGTATTATTAGTATAAAGCAGAGTGTACCTTTTATCCTGTGTTCCCTAGTGATTCATAAAAGTCTGAGTTATGAAATTTATATAAATAATGTAAAGTTTTCAGTTAAAAAAATCCCAAAAAGACTTGCAGTTTTAAAATCTGTTAATGTGTTAGACGATGTTCTTGTTTTTATTCGTGGAGTTGCTGATAGTGTTCAGAGTGTAGATGAGAACAAGTTGGATAAAGCAATAGAACTCTTATCAGAGGTGAGTGAAAACAGTGATGAAAATTTTCAGCTGTCATTCATTATTAAACAGTTAGAGTTATATAAACAGCCAACTAATAATAGACGATACACTGGGCATACATTAACGTTAGCTTCTACATTATATGTGCAATCTTCAGCTTCATACATTGCTCTTTATAATAGTAAATATGTATGTTTTCCACATCCTAGAAATATTAAAAAATTAATAGGTAAATTTTCATTACTTGGTCTGCTCTTGAGGGAAGTATTGAGTATTTAAAAACTAAACTACCTTTATTAAAAGATCATGAACACATTGTCAACATACACTTAGATGAAATTTATGTAAATCCTGAGTTATATTTTAAAGGAGCTAGTATTAAAACAGATTGTATTAAAGGTTGTAGTAAAACAGATTCGAATAGCAAAGACAGTGCAAGTTTTTATAATTTCCAGTATATTTTCTAAATACAAAGATGTAGTGAGCAATACCTGTTAACAATTTAACTGCCCAACAACCACAAATTCTAATGTTAAATTATTACAGCAAATAGAAAATATTGGTTTTATAGTTATAGCTTTTGTATCTGACAACAATGTTGTGAACAGAAAAGCTTTTGAACTTTTTTCTGAAAATGGTATTTTGCAACCACACCTTCTTCATCTTCTAGATCCAAAGAGATTACTTTTTTTAATCTTTGATGTGGTCCATATACTTAAATGTGTTCGTAACAACTGGATCAGTAAAAGAACACATAACTCTAAACTTGTATTTCCTGATTTTGAATTTAGCAATAATGATAATTTACATGTAGCACAGTTTAACCATCTTGAAATTTTATATGAGTTGGAAAAAATTCTCTTGTAAAATTTGCTCACTTATTATCATATAAAGTACTATACCCTTCTACTATTCAAAAACAAGATGTAAAATTAGCGTTAAAAATTATTAGTAAAACAAATGTAGCTGCTCTTCAATGTATTTCAAAAGACATAGTGGATCTACTTCCAGATGTTCAAGGAACATGCTTGTTTTAAGCATTATTATTAGATGGTGGAAAATTGTTAATGTAAAAAGTGCTTGGGAAGGCAAAAGGTTTAATGATGAATATAGAGACCCTATTTGCTCTAACAGCACATTACAAATAGATTTTCTAAGAAAAATGTCTCTGTGGCTCAAAAACTGGAAGCAGACTGTACCTATTTCTCAGTCACTATCAGCACAAACCTTTCAGTCTCTTATTCATACAACTGACACTTTTTTACACCTCATACCCTACATATTTGAAAAATATAAAACTGATTATTTGTTGTTAAGTAAATTTCAAAATGATGTATTAGAAGGTAGATTTGGATATTATAGACAATTAAGTGAGCCAATTACTATGTTAGTTTCATGCAAGTTCTAGAGAGTGAGAGAAAAATCAGGTTTAAAGACAGTATTCTTTTGTTATGTGAAAATAAAGAGATATCTTTAAAGAAATTGCTTCCATGTAAAAATGATTCTTGTGAAACTGTAGTAAACACAGATTCATTTTACGAAATTACATATTATGACTTTTCTTCGGACTGTGTCCCTAAAGATAAGGTTACCATTTTAGTTTATATAGCTGTTATGCTGTTAGAAAACAAGTGAGAAATAATATCTGTCGACTGTGTAGTGATTGGTTACAATCAAATAAAGAAATAGAAGTAGATATTCCCACAGACTTAACATTAGAAATGGATAGAGGTAAATTAATGTTACCCTCTGAATATGCATTAGTATCAGTTTCAATTTCATGGCATATACTGCAAAACTTATGTGACAAATTTTATAATTTATTTTTAAGTGTTAAGAATCAGCTTTCAGTACTGCATAAACTGAGTTGTATTGTGCTTAATAAATATTTACAAGATGTATTCTCACAAGATTTTGATGAAGTCTGTTGCTGTAATAATAATTTATACAAAAAATTAGAGGATATAAATTTGACAGCATGTAAAATTATGTTAAACAATTTTGTTAAAAAACAAAATGATGTGTGCGTCTTCTTCGAAAGAAAAACTAGAAAAAGAAAGAAAGATTAAAAAACTTAAGAAATAAATGATATATACATTTTTTATAAACAAGTGTTTTATTTTTCCTGATCAATATGACTTCCTTATGATGTACCAAGACATTGTGTAATTTTATTTATTTATTTAATCAGGAATCAGAATACAATGCATTCTATAAGCTAATGTTATAAGATAATATTAGCATAATGAAGAAGCCCAGTGGCAAAATCTCTATAAATTTGTGTAATTTGTCACGAAAATTAGAATTACTGTATGTTTAGGCCTATCCTTAATATCGTATTTAAAACTGAAATCGTAGTTTTAAACTGAAATTTGTTATTTGTTATTATTACTTAATGTTCGTAAAAATTCCCGCATAATTTACACGCCTTAAAGTCTGTGATAAAATTTGATAATAAGAAGTGAGTAAATTACGTGAATAAATACGGCGATACTGGAACCGTAAGATTAGTCGAGTCACGTGACCGGAAGAGTCGTCTTACGCACCACGGCCTGTCTTTCTCGTCGGCCTCGAATCTAGAACATACTGAAAGAGTTCATTTTTTTCTAGAAAAGTCTAGTAAACTTTGTGCTTCAGCTATAGAGTACTTCCGGTTCTAGAAATTCCATCAGACGACTTATTCGTTAAACGCCCATGTTTTAAAGTGAGTGTTATTTATTGTTACTGTAGGTATTACTTAGTCTTTTATAGTGCTATTTAAAACAATGTAACGTTATGTGAGTAGACAGTGTACCTGTAAGACGTTTCCGTTTGCGCACTGAGTACGCATCATACAGGACACTACTTAACACGTTCTTGCACTCAGAATAAATGCCATAATTGCCTTAACTCTTCATTTAGTTTTAAAACTATAATACTGTTATCAATTTAGCCCTTACACACTAACGTGGCCGCGCTCGGAATAAAGTAGGAAACTTTCACACCTACAGTGTGGTCAGTCTGTCACGTTGCAATATACGGTACGAAAATTTCATAAGTTATAAGTAGAAAAAGTAATTAATAGAATAAACAGAGAAATGAACAGACAGGAAAGAAATGCAAAAGTTTAACACGAAAGGGAGAATGCTTAAAATTTCCTTACCACAATGTCAGCCACGATATATACAGTCCATTAGAGAATACTCCCGGGCAACATACAGCGCGTTAATAAGTTTACTAAACAACACTTGAGCGTACTATATTTACGGCACACGTTGCGATTTACATTTTAATGTTTGTGTAACAAGCCCCAGTGAAAGTACGCAAAGTAAATGTTGTTACAGGAACTTTCTGGTACCGCAACTACATTTTACTTCCCCAAACAACGATAAATAGTTTCTGCAACACTTCATACTTTCTTCTGCAGATGAAATTGAATTGTCCGTTTACTCCGTGTATTGGTAATATTTTTAAACTACTGTGCACATCTATAAATTAAACATTGTATTTTATGATACAAAATATTTGTGATAATTATTTTAATATTTTAATGTATACAATAATTTGTTGAATATAATGTATTGAATTTTCTATGAATAGTCCTTTTGGATAAATTCTGGTACTTCAAAGTTTAAATACAGTCAAGATAAAAATTAACATTAGATTAACATTAGACACCAGTGGCATGTACACATTTTTTAATGGGTTGAGTTTTTTCGTGACGCATACATAAATAATGGAAGTGTAACATGAGCAAAATTCAGTAATACATAAACGTTTTTAATATAGATGTAATAAATAATGTTACGACGTCTCACTGATCTCACAGTGAAAACCAAATACAGACACAAATGAAATCACTAATCACCAGCTTTAATTAATCACAAATAACAGTTTATAATGAACGAGTTATTCAACAAGATTATAATCGTACAATAATTCAAGTTAAATTTGTCCACACACAATAATAATGTCAAGTAACAGGGTTCCACCACACTAATTATAACACAGTAAACCTTTTTCACTAAGCCTCAACAATGACTCGATCTGCGCTAAGGAAATTGCTCAACGCAACTAACTGACAAAGTCCAAGTCCAAGTCCAAGTTGAACGGAGCAGCAGCTAGCCGCGCTCCGGTGGTCGCAGTGTCCGGGTGATACCCGATGACTGCATGTTGCCTGCTTGTTACCTTGTCCAGCGATCTCGCGCTGTCTGAGGAATGGGACCTCCATCAATTTTATTTTGGAGGGATGGGATGTTATTATTTTTCTTGGACCCTGGGACCTCGAAGAGACCCGCGACGGCAGAATGGGGGAGGCCTCGAAGACTTTTCGCTTGAGTAGTAGGAATTATCCTCCTACAACGGGTAGGGCGCCTCTAACCGTTCAGGAAAAGTCGCCGAGGGCTGCCAAGCGGCAATGTCGGCGTACGGGAGAGAGCGTAGGAGGAGGCAGCGCCCACCAGAGGTGGAACTAAGCACACCTAGGGCAAGCGCAGACCCCCCCCCCCCAGTCTGTCGCCGAGCGCCAGCACGGACAAGAGAAAGAAGGAAGGAGTAGGAGTGTGAAAATACTCAAGGTCGGGGGGATTGGGCAGACGTTTTGTGACTGCTTATGGAGGGTCGTCGAGCAATGCTCGGGGGTGTTTGTGTCGTCTAGGTGGTGGGCCGACATCTGTGCTTAGTCGACGGATGTAGGGATGGGTCGAGACATAGGCTCGGGTGAATAGTTTGAGGGCAAGGGAGCGAACGAATTCGGTGAGTGAAGAAACCTTCAACCCTCGTCTGATGGCATCATTTCTGACAAACCAGGGAGAGCTGGAGATCTAGCAGAGGGTTCGGGATTGGAAAGCTTCCAAACGGGCGACAACGGATGGGCTGAGTAGTACCCAAAAGGCGGGAGCTGCGTAAGTCAGGATTGCCCTAAGAAAGAGCAAGTAGATGGTGAATTTAGTGCGCACAGGCACTGAACCCCGATGAGAGAGAAAGGGAAATAGTTTGGCTCTGACGCCTCTGGTGCGCTGGAGACTCAGGGAGACGTGAGATGCAAAGCTTAGACGTCGGTCAAGAGTGACGCCCAAGTACTTTACAGTCCGTTTCCATTCGATTGGGCTCCCTTCAAGGGAGAGGGTCTGGCATCGGGAAGTTAATTTATGAGAAAAGGCGATCGCCTCGGATTTCTCTTCATTGATCGCCTCGGATTTCTCCGCATTGATCGCCATCCTCCACTTCCTTAGCCATTCCGGAAGTACGGCGAGCTGACGTTGCACCAGGCCAGCTGCAAAATCAAGACTCGCTGAGCTAGCGTGGTACATGTCGTCATCCGCATAGAGCGAGAGAGTGACTCCAGGCTGAACAGGCAGGTCGTTCGTGTACACGAGGAACAGCTCACGGACCAAATTGATGAGGCTAGGGGGAGCGTGTTGTAGCGCCGCCGCTCCGATACGATCATCGCCGGGCGCCCGCTTAGGGCGAAGTCGACCAATAGCCGAAACAACATCGGCTCGGTCGAACGGGTCAGGGGTGTCAGCTGGAGGGCGGGAAAAATATCCAGATAGGAAGTCTGCGACCTCGGCCGAGTGGACGGGGTCGCAGACGCCTCCGTGGACGGTGAATTGCTCCTCCATGGTAGCGGCAAAGACTTCTGCTTTGCCGGCCGCGGAGTACACAATGCCGTCCGGTGATCTGAGGGGATGGCGGGTCCTTTTGTCGCCATTAAGTCGGCTCACAGCCTGCCAGACAGACTCGGGGCGGACTTCAAGAGACTCGAGATACGAGTCCCAACGATGTGCAGTGGCATCAAGCAGAAGCTGCTTGACAATGTCAGATTGGGCGTTTAACCTGCGTTTGATAGCAGGATCCCGGGTTTGTTGCCATCTCCGGCGGAGCTGGCCCCGAGTTTGGATGGCGAGGAGCACCTCTTCAGGTAGTTGAGACCTGCGATTTGTCTCTGGGACAAGGTAGGTGTGTTTGTTCATAGCGGACGTAACGACTTCTTGAAGATAGTCGGCCATACGGTCCGCATCAGCCGTAGAGGCGATGGGGGCCGGGGGGTCAGATGGCACTGTTCGTTGGAGTTCGTCATGATAGGAGCGCCAGTTGACTTTCCGTGGTCGAGAGGGGGGTTGGAGAGGTTGTGTCCAACAGGGAACGAACAATGATAAGTACCGGGTCATGGTCGGACGAGAGGTCCGACACTGCACTTACAGTGATAGGAATGGCCAGGTCCTTGACAATGACAATGTCAAGGCATCCGGAAGGCCCCTAGTGCGCACGTGGGTCGGTGAATCAGAACCAATCACTGAGACCTGCAGATGACGCTTAACGTAGCTGTAGAGAGAGCGGCCACGCGGGTTCGTGACACGGCTGTTCCAAGAGGGATGCTTGGAGTTGAAGTCTCCGGCAGCTATAGTAGGTAGTTCGTGGTCGAGGAGGGCGTCCCACTCCTCAGGCGGCGGAGGCCTGCCGGGCCCGGGAGGGAGGTACGCCGAAATTAGGCGAACCTCCCGATCCCCGATCCAGAGGGCCACCGCCGTCGTCTCCAAATACCTAGTATCTGGAGGGGGTAAGAGACGATGGGCAATGCGCCTGTGGACGAGTATGGCAGTACCCCCGCTGGGATGAGCGGGGGCTGGTAGCCGAGGCCTATCCGTGCGATATGTAGTGTACGCCGAAAGCTGAAAGGAAACAGCAGGGGTAAGGAACGTTTCAGAGAGTAGTATGACATCTAAGTCATACTCAGTGGCAAAGTTAGCTAATTCGGCTCGGCGAGACGGAACGCCATGCGCGTTCCATGCCACCAGCCGAAGAGGCCTAGACATTGGGAGGCAGGAGGCTCATGAGGGAGGTTAGAATGGTGACTAGCAGAGACTGGCAGCCAAGATCTGAGGAATAAGGGTCTCAACCCATGCACGCAAACGATCGGCAAAGGTCGGGTCCGAGGACCCTTCCTCAGTCGATGGCGTCTGCGGCGTGGGCGGGGGCACTCGATTCATAATTCCATTATCGGGCCGAGGTTTAGGTTTAGGCTGCCGAGGCTCTTTGGGATCTGGGGCAGATGCTGGCTCGGGTGCAGCGGGCTTGAGCTGCGTGAGAATGGTGGTCAATGTATTTTTCTTCTTAAGCGCGGGTTGCTTTCGCGACGAGGCCAAAGGAGGGAAAGATGCATCGGAGGCGGCGGCTGCCGCGTAACTGAGCGCTCCGGCAGGCGCTGGACAGGCCAGGGGGACTACAGCGGCTGCAGGCGCAGACGAGGTAGTCGGAACTGGGGCCGCCGGGGCTGCAGGGTTTCTTGGGAGCAGTTGGGATAGGCTTTTGGGCCTTGTTGATGCGCTTCAGGGCGTCTTCATAATTTTTGCATTGGCAAGAGCTCGCCGGGTGAGGTTCTCGACAGTTTGCGCACGTGGCGGCGGCGGAGCGTTCACGAGGACAGTCGTCCTTGTGGTGACCCTCACCGCAACGAACGCAGCGTGTCGGAAAATGGCAATATACGCTGCTGTGCCCGTACCGCTGGCAGTTGTTAACTGACAAAGCCAGCCTCTGCCCCTTTTATACGTAGCGCACGTGTTCCAGAATAGTTTTCCATCCTTACTGCGGCGTGTCAGCATTTTGCGTATTTCAAGTGCTCTCCCGAGCACTGTGGAACGTACTTTTGTGCGGCCTTGACTAAGGCTACATCTGATCGACTAGCAAAGAAACAGGTGGAACGACGTTCTCGGTTGTTCGAGAGGGTTCCATCGTTTCAATAAGATTTCTTCATGTTGAAATCCAATTCTTATATGTAACGAAAATCCGGTGTATACAAGATCAATGCGAAAAAGCAATAACTTCTTATAATTCTTGGGATTTTTACTTGTTGCAAATTATATCAGATTCTGAGCATTGTTTTTGGTATGTATATCTTGCGGTACAATGTGTATGTGTGTGTGTGTGTGTGTGCGCGCGCGCGCGCGTGTTACAAGAATGAAATTTGAATTAGGACTCATACTGTCAACTTCACACTGTCAACTCACAGTATTATTAATTATTATCAGATAATTATAACAAATAATTAATTATAAGACGGATTGACTTTGACAGTAAATCTTTAGAAATTTTTAATTATGTACGTATGTATTTATACCTT
This sequence comes from Magicicada septendecula, assembly GCA_034769895.1. Classification (NCBI taxonomy): domain Eukaryota; kingdom Metazoa; phylum Arthropoda; class Insecta; order Hemiptera; family Cicadidae; genus Magicicada; species Magicicada septendecula. The sequence continues at coordinate 237,203,730 of CM068371.1, forward strand.
AATAATTTTATGCGTTCAAACTTTCATAGGTTCAAGATTCGGTGACTGGACCGCCTTCAACCTCCCTAACAGCCACTGTAAAACTGACTCTTTTGTAAGCTTCTGCAGCAATATGATATATTTCGTTAAGGCTTTATTGTTCTTCCGCTTATTGAGATTATGTCTTACTCGTTCAGTGTAGATAGGTGTAACAGCGGCTGCGCTATAGTCAGGTTTTAACTTTGGTTTCTGCTGGTAACTGTAGCCTATTCTCTCTGTTTAACAGATCTTTAAAGTACCACTTCCACCTTCTATTGATTTGATTTTCATTTATACAAAATCTAATTGTATATTACTCAATACCACTCTCGATTGGTACCAATTTTTGGAGTGACATATGTTTTCGAAAAAATTCCTCTTCTCTCTAAAATCTAACGCTTCCTCCATTTCCATTAACTGTTTTTTTTATAGTGTTTTCCGATTTTTCATTTTATATAATTATTTGCTTCTCTTTGTAGCATCCTCTTTGCTTCATTCTTGGCATATTTATTCTGTTCACTGCGTCTCCGTATTCGTTTCCAAACCACTCAATACATTTCTTATTAACTTAATAACCTACGATCCCTTCTGAGGCAGTGTACCCTGCATACCTTAGCTTTCCCCACAAATCGTCTAACGTATCCGAGTTAGAAAGTCTTTTCACAAATACAAAAATATATTTTTTGTTTATGTATAAACATATTCGAAACTTTATAAATAATTGCTTCCTTTTGTCGGTGATTGTCTTGTGCATGTAGGCTGTATTACCGTTTGTGGCCGTAAAAAACACTTGCCTGATTATCACGCTACTTTATAAATACGTATGTAATTATATAAAATTGTTTATTGTAAATTAGGATTAGAATTAGAATTTTATATAAATTAGAAATTATAGAATTCTTTCTTAGCTACTCAAAGTAAAATCTGTTCTCAAAGCACAATCTTAATTCTGCACAATTTATTCTCAACGTTGTTCCTACTCTGTGTACACTAATGACTTACCCGATTATTCATAACCTAAGTATGCACGTGTTGGACACTCTCGAAAAGTATTTCTATAATTGTGGAAGATATATTAAAACAAGGTTGAACTTGATCTTGGCTGAGACAACTTTTTCGGGTAAGAGCAACCGAGCAACCAAAAAAAGCTTATACTCTAACGAAGACTGAGAATATAAGGTGTATGACAAAATGGGCCTGCCATCATTTAAAACCACAGACGAAAACCCCGCCAACGGTAGACTCCCATAAATGAGAGACGGGCTCGTCTAAATCAACTCTTCGAGGACCACAGAGGTTCGTAGAGATGATGTCTTCTCTGTTCCCTGCCTGGCCTCATCAATGATGTGCTAGTATTGTACTCGATATTGTTCAGTGATTTCGGCTGTCGTTCTGGGTCCTGGCATCGAAAGGAGTGAAATATTCATGTTTCTTAAGCTGCTGGAGCATGGCCACGACGTAGCAAGAAATGAAGCTGACGCTTTCCATGTGACCACAGCTGTCAAACGCTTTTAGTGCACCTGTATGCATCTACTGATCAAAGCCACAAAGGTTGCGAACTCATAGCCTCTGTCCTCGACTGCATGTTAGCGTAGCGAGGACCTGCCACGACGAAACAAAATTAGGGCTGAGATACAAACAGCGTGCAGAAATAGGATGAGTAGATGAGTAGATAAACTGTAAATTGTAACAGGCTTTGTCTCACCTTTGAGGGTGACTTCTTTACACTCCTCGAGCACTGCTGATAATTTATAACAGCGGTTTTCACGAAACAACTTAAAGCTAATGAACATTATTAGCTACAAATAATTATTGTCTTTTAAACATACCTATAACGATGTACGACGTACATAAAATTAAGGATCTGCATTGACAATTTATCAACACCAAATTTATTCTGGTAAAGATAAACCGTTTATATTATTTAAAGCTTCTGACACATTTATCTATCCAGTGTTTGGCGGCATTGCAGTATTTACGTGTCTAATTTATTTTTGTCAGTACTATAATTGGGTGGTTTTCCAAGGCTTGAAATAAAAAGTAAGGACTATCTGAATTATAAGTATTTTTAACTTAACGATTGGTGTCTTTTGCTTGCTATAACATAAATATCAATTCTGTTAAAAACTAATATACTATTGCACGTGAATACGAGTGATTCCCGGAATGAGTACTTAACGCCTTTTTCTTAGATTTACTTTGGCTTGTTTGGCAAATGATTTCAGTTTCACGAAATGTAACGGGTTGTATTGAATTAGTTATAAAAACTATACAAACTGAACAAAAATGGTTGCATTTTATGTTGTGGTCTAATTTAATACAGTAGATCGTTAATTCAATAGATTGTTACATTACATTCTTTTGTTAATTCAAGCAAAGAAACAAACATTTTTGTGTTTCCAATTAACTTTTTTTTTAATTTTAAGTTATTATTAATTAATGGGTTTTAAGTGATTATAGTAGTATTATGGACATTAGCCATAAAGCCAAATAAACCATATATATTATATCAATCTTTTTCTTCCGTGGCAATCTTCCTCTATCAAGCCCCGCGTTGGTTGCGGCAATTTATAACAATCAGCTCGGGTCGTGATAGTTTTAATTCGACTCCTTCTGATGTTATATTAACGAAGTCCAAAACTTCGTAAATTTCCCGCTATCTGTCGCTCTCTTGACCTCGCCAATACCTGTCTCTTCTTTCTTACATGATTTAAATTAACTATTATTTTCCCGATTTTAGGTGCCAAATTGTTTGTTTTAAAACAATTAAAAATTTGTCGTAGCTTTTCCTTCTTTCTCAATGAAACCGTATTACTTACCGCTCTGTATCGGCTGAATTCGAAATTCGCTCTCTCGCGGCAGTATTGTCAACCTGTAATTCTGGTAAAAAATTTTCACTGTGCTATATTAAATAAACTAACACATAAATATTGTCACATGAAATAATAAACAGGTATAAATTCTTAGTATTGGTTTATTGGATAGCGGTTCTACCTTTTATATTGGTTATTACAGGAAATTATGAAAATATATAAAGTTATGCTCCGGCTTTGAATGATTTATAACTCAGCGGTTGGCTATGTTTCTTTGGGTCACTGACTGAGCACCAAGCGTCTAATGTCGAATTTAATTTTACAATGGTTATTCAGTCAAAAGTTCTTTGGATTACAGCAAAAGTTAACAAAATGATTCGAGAAAGTACAATCCTTCACATAAACTCAATCAAATATTACGTTTTTTCTTTACACCACTACTCTTATTAACTAAAGTAATTGTGAGTTCAACTCGTAACTAGACGTTTAAGTTTTATATCGTTGAAAAAATATTTTGGTATTTCCAAATGTGTTATTAATTGAATTGAACAGTTTTTTGATAATTATTATTTGGTTTTTTTAAGAGCCATTCAGTGTTTTAGTGTTTGAACCAAGTTAATTATATTATGCATCAGTGTTAAAGTGTATTGAATCCAGTCTTTTGTTTTGTTATTTAATTAAATTTTATACTTTACTCCTTCCTTAACATCTGATAACTGATTTTCATGTATGCTTGTGGCATGTCTTCCTTCTTTTATTTCTTTTTTCGTTTTATAATTTTTAACTTCTGTAATTCAAAATTTTGCTTAGTTCAATCTTGTTAATATGTTTTGCCCATCTTGTATTCCATTTTCATTAATTATTATATGGTTTATCTGATTTGTTTGATTCTTTGCTAATTATATGGAGCGGCTATTTTTTCATCTGTACTCTACTGAAGCTAAGAATGGACTCTTAATAAATTTGTAACGGTTTTTTGGTTCTAACTGCAAAACCTATCCTTCTCATTGGTTGAAACAATTTTGTACCCATTGTTAGACGTAGCTTGTGTTTTCGCCCAAAATGGATAAATATTTTCTAATTAAGATAATTTGCTTGTATTACTATTAATACTTCGGTTATTAGTACTATTGAATAGCATTTCTGTTTAATATTATTTTTAAATCAAACATGATATGTTCTATTCAGTATTGGTTGATTTAGTATTTTGATACTTTTGTTTTTTATACTTATTTTGGTTTATAAGTGTGTTTTTGAAAGTATTTTGTTTTTTTAATGTTCCTTGGCTAAATATATTATGTTTACCTAACTTTTTCCCTAACTGAATGTTGTTATTTGTTTACACTTTTCAATTTTTTCACATTTCTTTAGGCCTACACTTGCCTACAATGGTTGACATTGATTATAATTTAATTTTGCTCTTGTTCCTATGTTCTTATTGCTTTGTCTTAATTTGTTTACAATTATTATGAATTTACATACATTGGTTTATGATTAGTAGTTCCTTACAGACATATTATTGCCTTTTACATCTATATCTAAGAAATTAACATTGCATATTTTTAGGATTTCCTCATCCTTTCAACACATTATTACTGCTTTTTAGTATTATTTTCCCAACTCAACATAACATAAATTATTCTTAAGATTCTTTTAACAATTATAACAATTTCATAGTTTTATAATACCCCTGCTACCTTTTAATATTCTCTTTATAACACAAATTCAATAATTGAGTATCCATCTTTTGATGTCTACTCTTCTTTTTATAACATAACTTTAATAATGTATAATCCATCCTTTAATGTCTACTCTTCTTTTTATAACATATAACTTGTTTAGGTTTTGTTTATCCCTTTAACTTTACTTACTTAATATTTTAACACTAACATTCTTTATAACAGTTACTTATTCTTATATTTTTTGAACATGATACCTTATTCTATCTTACTTACTAGTGTTTTGTCTTTTTCAAAACTAATTTCTATCACCGTACACCTACTTAATGTATTTTGACATATTGTTTATTATGCTAAGCACTTGTCCTTCGCACCTTTCACTTTCATATTATTTATTACTGGTAATTGACATTCTTTATTTATACATTTTTACACATGCACTTGAGTAGGGTAATAATGGTGGTTCTGAGCCACAAAGGAATGCCGCCTTTCTTAAAAAACAATAACAAACGATAAAAAACATGATCTAAGAGATGACGCCGCCACCGTTGAACCCGCAGCATCCCAATGAACCACAGCATCCGCGAATTTCCGTGAATAAATTTTTATATTTATTTTTTTTTATTTTTTATTTTTTTAATTACATTGATTTGCATATCAATAGGGTGGGTGGGGGGGTGGGATGAGGTTCAATGGACCACCTGCATCCGTGAATATAATTTTTTATTCTTTAATAAAGCTGATTTGCATATCAGTGGGTGGTGGTAGGTGGGAGGTTCCAACTTGATGCATTATAGTGTATATTAAAATATATGATCAGAGTTACCAACCTTTGCATGAGTTCAAATTTGTCGTGTGTTATAATGTATATTAAATCTATATGATCAGGTGTACCAACCTTTGCATGGATCCTCTTTGTATTATTATAGTGTATAGATATTTTATATGAGCAGGTTTGCCAACATTTTCTGTGGTGGGAGGAGGGAAATTCAAACGTGTGATACATTATTAGCAACACGTTATAATGTGTATATATACCTATATATATGTGGTTAGTCGATTGTGACGACGACGAAATCAACTTTCAATGGCGAAAAATTCAAACATTGATACATTAAGCGGTCTCCCTAAATCATATGTTATGTTCAAACCGTTTCTCCTCTCTCACATTTGAATGTAAGTAAAACTATCTCTCTCTCTCTCTCTCACTCTCTCTTGTTGTCAAACGTTATGTTCAAACCGTTTCTCCTCTCCCTCTCTCACTGTGTACATGAGTAGAGTAGTCGGTGTGTGATGGTTAAATAATTTTAGCTCTCTCTCTCTCTCTCTCTCTCTCTCTCTCTCTCTCTCTCTCTCTCTCTCTCTCTCGTTGTCAAACGTTATGTTCAAACCGTTTCTCCTCTCTGTGGTCATTACCGCGCATGTATATGACTTTAGAAAGTTTATATATATTCGACAAATATTAACTGTGTACGTACTTACAACGCCCTCTCTCTCTCTCTCTCTCTCTCTCTCTCTCTCTCTCTCTCTCTCTCTCTCTCTCTCTCTCTCTCTCTCTCTCACTCGTCGTCAAAACGTTGACTTCATTTTTCATTGTATTAAATAATTAACAAATATTAACTATGTGTGCGTGTGTGTTGTCAACTACTTACATGCGTGGTCTCTCTCTTAACATAACGCTTCGTGTGAAGCGTTTTGTAGAGCAGGTTTCAACTGTGCAAGGTTTCATACCGTTTCTCCTCTCTCTCTCTCTCTCTCTCTCTCTTACCGTGTACATTGAGTAGAGTAGTCGGTGTGATGAGTAAATAATTTTAGCTCTCTCTCGCTCTCTCTCTCTCTCTCTCGCTCACTCGTTGTCAAAACGCCGTCTTCATTTTTCGATGTATTAAATAATTAATTAATAGTTTTATAATGCAGTCAGTGTGATTGATCCTTGTTAGGGAGGGCTGTATATGATTTTAGAAATATATATATTTGGCAAATATTAACTATGTATGTGTGTTGTTGTCAATGAACTACTTACATGTGTACCTGTGCGTGTGCTGTTACAGATGACAAATCCATACGTTAACGGCTTAACAAACTCTAGCAATCTTCAATACGCTCTTCTTCATGTGGTACTACATTTGGTACAATACTTCTGTTTAATGGTTGCAGTTTACAAAATAATTACACACATAGGTTCAGTGGTGTATAGCGAAATAAATTAAAATTATACACACATGTTGTTACAGATGAAAACGGTGGTTGAAATTCATACAAATCTTCTGATGTAACAGTTCCCACAAGTAATACAGTTAAAAAAAATAAATTAATTAATTGTACACATGTTCAGAGGTGTATAGTGAAATAAAATAAAGCCATAATTTGTTTAAATGATTAAATATATTATCAATATTTTAAAATTCACAATATAAAATTGATTTTTTTTGAAAAGTTTATAAATTTACAATTCATAAATAAATACATTATAAAATTGATATTTTTTCGAAAAGTTTATATATAATTGTGTCGTACTTGTAGGAGAAGCAACCTGCAACATAACAATACAATCAACATAAAAATCATGTTAAATATCACACACACACACATGTATAGTTGGCGGAATGCAAGAATCAACGCTTTACGCGAGTAACTTCTTAAATTATGTGTCATTCTCTCTCTCATAAGTTAATGTCCATTCATCAAAACTTTGTAAATTAGAATCTGCACTACATTCAAACACACGCACACACAGTGATAAAAAATTAGCAATGTAGGTTGTTACCTTAACGAGATACATGCAGAATTAGCGCTGATACAAAATATATATATGTATTAGGAAAGCCCACAGACTACTTTCATACAGAAATAGTTATCGCCTGAAAAAAAGAAACCACACATTACAAACTAATATGTATAAACACAAATATCGTTACAATAATAATAATACATAAACTTGCGTTTACTGCCGTCCGAACTGAAGAGTGGAGAGGCAATAACTAAGGATATCACAGTGAGAAATTTTTGTTGTTGTTTTTGTTTTTAACAGGTGGTGTAACGTGGAATTTTAGCAGGTGGGGGAGCAGAGTCGGCACGTATCCGATAATGACCGTACGCAATTGTATCACGGCCATTGTCTAGTGTATAGCGCTTATCATCATACGGTGACAACGCTTGCTTATTTACGCGCATCGTGTACAACGTATGATGATCGCTACGTAAACACAGCGCACTGACAGAAAACTGACAATGATCAGTGAGACACTTGCGATACATATCGTGTCGCAGACTCCTCTTAATAGCAACTCGAGGTACACCTTTACACACACGTTTTTGACACTCATTGCTGGGATCTTCGTGGGCCACAAGGAACGAATAACATTTCGCTCTGAGACCTACGAATTCTCTAATAGGACGACCACACGTTTCATCCTTGAACAGCCCGACAACCTTTTTGTTCTTAAGGCTATAACAAGGATGAGACGTGGGGTAATCCGAGGTGTCAAAAACGTGCAAGTCCTTCTTCATGTCTGCATACAAGTCGGATGTTTGAATAGTATACATCAGACTGTCTGTATCAGTCATTAATAATCTAACGTTGCGGCCGTACTTGGCGACAGCATAACGATAATGAAAGTCGTACATTATTGTTTTGCTAACGTCAAGCACCGTGAAGCCGACATACACGGGACGAGAAAGAACGATGGATTTTTTACGGAGTGAGAGCCCCACCAGATCGTTCGTATAACGAATCATACGTTTTAGCCTAGGTGTGGAAACTAGTTTTTGAAGCCGTCGTTCATCTGAGACTAGTTGAAAGTCTATATGTTTCCGTACGTTCTCCAGCGACTTGCCGTATACGGCGTTGTTCATCAGTTTGAAAAGGTCTTTTTCAAAGCTGTTGACGGCTGCTTGCCTCTTGCGGGTGTTGAAATCGATAAACGGTTTCAACCAAGCGCTTTGCTTAAAACACAACACCCTATGAGTCGCTTTCAGCTCTAAACCAAGACTTAAATACAATTTCAAATTTCGATAATGGAGAACGTAATTTTGTTTGTCCTCCAAAGTTGTTAACAACTTCTCTACGGATGACCCTGATTCGTTATACGATGATCTATATATACTCTCGTGTAAACGTTTGGAAAAGGGAGAAAGGATATCGTGTGTTACACGCTGGCGCACAGGTGCAAGGGGGAAGTCGGAATGCAGGTCGTGTAGGGTATTAGGATAGTGTAGGTCGACTTCGAGGATGTACCCGATGTCGGAATCATCACTCACATTACGTACGTCCAAGGACTCGATTTCGTTACGATCGAGCCATCGGAAGTCTGCGTAAGGGAGTGGTTGCGACATGGCTGCACCGTATAGATTGTTACAGTCCGTATACAGAATGAAGGAGGTCGGTTTCGAAACATCGTACTGATCTGGAATCAAAGGATTGTTAGCGACTGCATGACGGTTGGATATTATCGCGCAGCCTCCGCGAACCCCAGACTCGACAAACAGATGTTGATTTATTTCTGTCAACAGCTCTAATTCGACCCCTGTCATTTTTAGCATCGCGTTCCAAGCGATGGGGGGTGGGATGAGGTTCAATGGACCACCTGCATCCGTGAATATAAATTTTTATTTTTTTAATAAAGCTGATTTGCATATCAGTGGGTGGTGGTGGGTGGGAGGTTCCAACTTGATGCATTATAGTGTATATTAAAATATATGATCAGAGTTACCAACCTTTGCATGAGTTCAAATTTTCGTGTGTTATAATGTATATTGAATCTATATGATCAGGTGTACCAACCTTTGCATGGATCCTCTTTGTATTATTATAGTGTATAGATATTTTATATGAGCAGGTTTGCCAACATTTTCTGTGGTGGGAGGAGGGGAAATTCAAACGTGTGATACATTATTAGCAACACGTTATAATGTATATATATACCTATATGTGTGTGTGGTTAGTCGATTGTGACGACGACGAAATCAACTTTCAATGGCGAAAAATTCAAACATTGATACATTAAGCGGTCTCCCTAAATCATATGTTATGTTCAAACCGTTTTCTCCTCTCTCACATTTGAATGTAAGTAAAACTATCTCTCTCTCTCTCTCTCACTCTCTTGTTGTCAAAACGTTATGTTCTAAACCGTTTCTCCTCTCCCTCTCTCACTGTGTACATGAGTAGAGTAGTCGGTGTGTGATGGTTAAATAATTTTAGCTCTCTCTCTCTCTCTCTCTCTCTCTCTCTCCTCTCTCTCTCTCTCTCTCTCTCTCTCTCTCTCTCTCTCTCTCGTTGTCAAACGTTTATGTTCAAACCGTTTCTCCTCTCTGTGGTCATTACCGCGCATGTATATGACTTTAGAAAGTTTATATATATTCGACAAATATTAACTGTGTACGTACTTTACAACGCCCTCTCTCTCTCTCTCTCTCTCTCTCTCTCTCTCTCTCTCTCTCTCTCTCTCTCTCTCTCTCACTCGTCGTCAAAAACGTTGACTTCATTTTTCATTGTATTAAATAATTAACAAATATTAACTATGTGTGCGTGTGTGTTGTCAACTACTTACATGCGTGGTCTCTCTCTTAACATAACGCTTCGTGTGAAGCGTTTTGTAGAGCAGGTTTCATACCGTTTCTTCTCTCTCTCTCTCTCTCTCTCTCTCTCTCTCTCTTCTCTCTCTCTCTCTCTCTCTCTCTCTTACCGTGTACATTGAGTAGAGTAGTCGGTGTGATGAGTAAATAATTTTAGCTCTCTCTCTCTCTCTCTCTCTCTCTCTCTCTCTCTCTCTCTCTCACTCGTTGTCAAAACGCCGTCTTCATTTTTCAATGTATTAAATAATTAGTTAATAGTTTTATAATGCAGTCAGTGTGATTGATCCTTGTTAGGGAGGTCTGTATATGATTTTAGAAATATATATATATATTTGGCAAATATTAACTATGTATGTGTGTTGTTGTCAATGAACTACTTACATGTGTACCTGTGCGTGTGCTGTTACAGATGACAAATCCATACGTTAACGGCTTAACAAGCTCTAGCAATCTTCAATACGCTCTTCTTCATGTGGTACTACATTTGGTACAATACTTCTGTTTAATGGTTGCAGTTTACAAAATAATTACACACATAGTTCAGTGGTGTATAGCGAAATAAATTAAAATTATACACACATGTTGTTACAGATGAAAACGGTGGTTGAAATTCATACAAATCTTCTGATGTAACAGTTCCCACAAGTAATACAGTTCACAAACAAAAAAAAATTAATTGTACACATGTTCAGAGGTGTATAGTGAAATAAAATAAAGCCATAATTTGTTTAAATGATTAAAATATATTATCAATATTTTAAAATTCACAATATAAAATTGATTTTTTTTTTAAAAGTTTATAAATTCACAATTCATAAATAAATACATTATAAAATTGATATTTTTTCGAAAAGTTTATATATAATGTGTCGTACTTGTAGGAGAAGCAACCTGCAACATAATAATACAAGCAGCATAAAAATCATGTTAATTATCACACACATGCTCACACGCACACCAACGTAACCATACATACACACACACACACACACACACCACAACGAGCGCACACGTTGGGTTGGATCATGTTAGGTCCAATTACGTTTGTTACACTTTGTGTCGCACTGAACCTCCATACAAAAACAGATAACATATTTAAATAATAATAATTTCAGGCTTGCACCACACACACGCAACGCGCGCACACACACACACACACACACACACACACACACACACACACACACACACACACACACACACACACACACACACACACACACACACACACCACACACAGACACACGCACACAACGAGCGCACACGTTGGGTTGAAGCATGTACACGTTAGGCCTAATTACGTTTGTTACATGTTGTGTCGCACTGACCTCCATACAAAAAACAGATAACAGATTTAAATATGCTATAGTCATTGTAAGACGTTACAATCCTTGAAGTGTTTAATAAGTAAATTGTATGTATATATCACTGAATAATAATAATATAATCGTTCTAGTGTTAACGTTTGCTGCAACAGGTAACGCAGTTTACAAATAATTACATATAGGTTCAGAGGCGTATAGTGAAATAAATTAAAATTATACACACATGTCGTTACAGATGAAAAATAGAAATTAATTTCCTCATAAGTTAATGTCCTTTCAAATATTATTCATCTAAACTTTGTAAATTAGAATCTGCACTACAGTCAAACATACGCACACACAGTGATAAAAATTGTTTATTAAAAGTAGTTTGTTACCTTAACAAGGTACTATCGCCACCTGCGCTGTTTGGTTCCTCATGCCTCGAAACACGAGATGTAGGTCGCTGGGGTTTATATGACGGAGCTCTTCATCTGTAAAGACGCCAACATATCTCTTAGGTAGATATACACGATAGCGGTGCTCACCATCTTCCAACGTTACAAGCACAGACTTCCCATATCTCGTGTCCACATGCACCATGTTAACGATCGGATACTGCTTGTTCACTGTTAATTCTGAACACCGTTTGTACTCAATAGCAGAAACTGCATTGAATTTTGTGATAAATTACATTATTAGAAATGAACACGTCCGTATCAAACGAGGTAGAACTAAACAATGACTACAAAGAAGACTAGTGGAATGTAATGGTGGTGGTAGTTATCAGGAAATTTTTCATCCCCTGAAGCTTTGCATGTACATACATGCAGAATTATGACTGTTACAAAATATATATATTAGGAAAGCCCACAGACTACTTTCATACAGAAATAGTTATCGCCTGCAGGCATATACAAGTTTTCTAACGAAATTAACAATGCTATGAGACACTCACATTAAAAATGTTTGTATAACAGAAAAATCATTAATTATCCACTCTCTAAGTGCGTACACATTATGATTGTACACTGTGTAGAAGAAGAATTGCAATGTGTAAGACATAACGTACCGGGGAATAGATATGGTATGTTTTTAGGGCAGCCAATGTCATCAAGATTTATTATATGATGATGGATTATTTTCGATTCTAAAAAACGTTTTTTCTCAAGACCCTTCACAAACACATATTTATATATGTTCGTATACGTTGTTAACACTGAAACAAGATTGTCGTACGGTGTCTCTCCTTCACTCCATCTGAGGCCATGATAGTTTGTCGTTAACCAGCAGTTGGTTCTAGTGTATTTCGAATTCGTAACGACTGTAGCAGGCGGAGCGAAAATCCAACGTCTGCATGCAAAACGTGTTATGTCCATGACTGATAATTCCTTTACTATATAATTGCCGTTGTCATCATAAAAGCAGTGAAAGTCAATTATTACAGCAGCGTTTTCCATTATACTATAAAAAAAAGAAACTACACAGTACAACTAATATGTATAAACACAAATATCGTTACAATAATGATAATAATACGCAAACTTACGTTTACTGCCGTCCGAACTGAAGAGTGGAGAGGCAATAACTAAGGATATCACAGTGAGAATTTTTTGTTGTTGTTTTTGTTTTTAACAAGTGGTGTAACGTGGAATTTTAGCAGGTGGGGGGAGCAGAGTCGTCGTCGCCGTCGGCAATTAATTTGGCACGACGCAAGTGTATCACGGCCATTGTCTAGTATATAGCGCTAAGATTTTAATAAAACAATTATCAGTTTTAAATAATAATTTTCGTGATTGCAAGAAACAACCCACGACTTAAAAAATATATTTTACCTTGTGGTATGAAATTCAAACTATTAAATTGTCTCTCTCTCGCTCTCTCTCTCTCTCTCTCACACACATTTCTGATTACTATACAACTAATTCTAATTGCATGTATGTTCAGAGGGTTATAACGAAATAAACCATTGTGTATTCGCTACATCCTACTTTCACTTTCTAATTTGACGCATGACACTCTTTAGCAGCAGCACCGCAAGTAATTATGGATTAGAAAGTATTTACTACCAAAACAGACACTTGCTTTCCCCACCACCAGAGAACAATATATACGCAAGAAATTCAACGATAATTTCTCACTGACTGCTTGTGTGCGTTGATAAATCTATCACAGCATTTTTAATAGTTGAAAGACTGTTTGTATTATTGTGCGTCTCAGTATACGCAAGTTCCTGTGTAGTCAACACATGCTAGTTTGGTAAGTGAGCATAATTTATTGTATATACAGATTTTATTTAAACATAAAAATTATTTGCATTAAAACATTATCAAGCGCATTATTTATTGAATTCAATACATGTATGTGTATGCGTGTGTATGATCAAATTACAATTTTCTGAATATATTCTTAACGTACTTTATTGAAGTACACTTAACGTACTTAACGTACACTTCTAATTGAAGTTATATATTTTTAGGTATAACTGAATTTTAGCGTGTGAGCTTCAATATATACACAACGTTCGTCATTTTTCTAATTGTACGTAGTCAACGCATGCTAGTTTGGTAAGTGAGCATAATTTATTGTATGTACAGATTTTATTTAAAACGTAAAAATTATTTGCATTAAAACATTATTTATTGAATTTAATACATGTATGTGTATGCGTGCGTATGATCAAATTACAATTTCTGAAATATATTCTTACTGTATTTTTTATATTACACTTCTAATTGAAGATATATATTTGAATTTAATACATGTGTGTGTATGCGTGCGCGTATGATCAAATTATTATCTCTGTTACAATTTCTGAATATATTCTTAACGTACTTTTATTCTTAACGCACTTCTAATTGAAGATATATATTTTAGGTATAGCTGAATTTAGCGTGTGAGCTTCAATATACACACAACGTTCGTCATTTTTAAGTGCGTGTAGTCAACATACGCTAGTTTGGTAAGTGTACAGCATAATTTTATTGTATGTACAGATTTTATTAAACATAAAAAATTATTTGCATTTAAACATTATCAAGTGCATTATGTATTGATTTAATACATGACTAATTCAAATAAGTGTATGTGCGTGTGTGTGATCAAATTACAATTTCTGAAATATATTCTTACTGTACTTTTGATATCACACTTCTAATTGAAGATATATTTTAGGTATAGCTGAATTTTAAGCGTGCGTTCTTGAGTTAAGCTGTTGTTGTAATCATATGGAAATTCATAATGTTTACCGGTTCGTTTGTTTTCCTACTCACAATCACTTTCACTCAAATAATTGATCTGTTGTGTTTGATATTTCTTTGTATTCATACACAGTCTTTTTATATTCAAACTATTATTATTATCTGAAACAGAACGTTATATATAGATTCGAGTGGTATGTAAGACGCTGTTATATGTTACTAAAATCATAGCAAATATTTTCATTCTAAGCATTTTTACTGTTTAATAATGATTACAACCCAACGAAGGATATATAGTTTCATGCTTTATAAGTTTGTGTACATAGGTTGTATATTGTAAGCATGAAATTATTATTATTATTTAAATCTGTTATCTGCTTTTGTATGGAAGTCATCTATAAATATCAGGTAAGTGCGACACAACGTGTAACAAACGTAATTGGACCTAACATGATTCAAGCAACGTGTGCGCTCGTTGTGTGTGTGTGTATGTATGGTTACGTTGTGTGCATTCGTTGTGTGTGTGTGTGTGTGCGTGTGCGAAAATAAACTTAATTTTCTCGATCTAACAAATAGTTGGTCTAAGCGTACATGTATTATGTAAGTCATCTCTTTTTCAGTCATCTACGTAAGTGCATTTGAATTATTTGCGCATGCGCATAACAGCTTTTTTAGTACAGTTGCACACACATCGACACTCGCACTATATATAACCGATGAACTTTGCAACAACGTCTTACTTACCACTCGTTCATGTTACCTGCGCTAGAAATTGATATATAAAACGTTTAAGATACACTAACATAATACCAGCGTTATAACAGTACCTTTTGTTTTTCAGTATTCATTCATTCTCTCTCTCTCTCTTGAAGATCATGGCTAACCTTCAGCAGGAACGTGGGGAGGAGCAGACTGAACAAGGTAAAAAGTTCAATACCAATTGTCACAGTTAAGAAATTATTTTTTGTAATTATGTAGCGTGCAAACTTGCTGATGCGAATTAACGTTTGAGTCATACTATGTCTATTGGTGTGTATGAAAAGTCTCTCTCTTAATATCGTTTAGAAATTGACATGTAGATGAAAATTTTTCATGTTCCTTCATAGGTTTGTCACCTTCTTTCCAATCAACTAATTCAATTCCACAACAAAAGCATTTAACTCTATCGTCTACGAATGACATACTATGCCCACAAACATCGAAATTTCTAGGGTAGAAGTAGAACCCTGCAAACGCTAACTCGTCGGGGCTGATAAACGTCACTTCCCAATACTTGAATGATTTTATTCTTTCACTTTCAATACTAAAATCAGGAGTAGCCGACATCTTCACAGTTTGTAATAAACCGACATATTACCCCGACGAGTGTTATTTATTTACTACAAACATGAATTTGTGTACACGTTATTTATCATTCCTACTTGGTTAATAATACTCATGTTTCTATTGTTTCAGTTGTGACTCGATTTTATATCGAGAGGAACAGTAGTGTCCGAGGGTGCATCACAACCTTCGACTACCTTCCAGTGAACGTCAACGCGTCGGATCATGACATAGTATTCGTAATGACTGAGGCACGTCCTTTATTGCATGAGGATATTCAGGCAGAGCAGGCACGTTTACGCAATATCAAGTGGCATATTGCGTGCATGATACGTTTTACCAAAACCGTGGTAGATGGTGACAGTGGTGAGGAGAAAGAGGTAACGAAAGACGCCGTCTTCCACGGACGTTGTCGCACGTTGCTCACGGACGACAGCGACGAGTTGAATTGTCTACTCGATGAATCCTACGATAAAATCTTCAATAGCATATCTAATTTTACCCGTGACGGGAGCGGATGGTCGGTGGACACTGTACTGAAGCTGGAACTGGTTGTTGGACGGTACCAGCCTCTAGCAGCGTCCTCCTACCTTCCAACCCCGCGAAAACCCTCACTCACTAAGGCAGAAGTCAACATCAAGAACCCCAACGATGAAATGTGTTTTCTGTGGTCTGTTGTAGCCCACATACACCCCCAACAACAACATAAAGACCGTGCTTCAAAATACATCCCATTCATAAACACCTTAAATATGACCGGTATCGAGTACCCTGTTTCGTTAAAGTCCATTTCCAATTTGAAGCACAGAATCCTAACATTTCTATAACGTTTTCGGCTATGATATAGAAGACAATATCAGAAACGAATCAAAAATGAGGTTTACCCTCTGAGATTTACCTCGAATAAGGACAGGTCGCATCACATTAATCTTTTGCTTCTGACCGATAAAAATAGCCGAAAACATTACTGTCTTATCAGTAACATGAGTTATCATCCCTAACAAAACACTGCACTAGGTCATTTTACTGCGACTACTGCCTGCATCGTTTCACCACAGAACATGGTCTGTCCGATCATCTCCCCTACTGTACACCTTACGGCGAGCAGAAAACCAAAATGCCCACGGAGGAGGAGAAGTTTATGTCCTTTAAAAATTACGCACACTGTCTTAAAGTACCCTTCACCGTCTACGCCGACTTCGAGTCCCTCATCACTCCCGCTTCAATCGTGTTCACCTGGTAACAACGTCCCGACGACAGTGCAAGAGTTAGGTGAATTCTACTCAGTCGATAGCAGCGGTGCCCGTCAGAAAATAACTTCTCCTCCTGTATCGTCCACAACATACGAAGCGATGCATATTCCGTCAGGTTTCTCCTATGCTATCGTCGATCACACGCACAGCCTCTGGAGAGAGGCCTAAAGTTTATCGGGGTGAAAACGTTGTAGACACTTTCTTGTCGTGGTTGATGAAAGACGCCGAGGACATGATGAAGGTAGTACGACATAACGTACAATTAATTATGTCCGATGATGACAATGTTGCGTTCACTAACGCCGCCGTTTGTCATTTGAGTGAGCGCCCTTTGACAGACGATGACAAGGTACGCAATCATTGTCATCTTACGGGGAAATTCTTGGGAGCAGCCCATAATAGCTGTAATCTGAGCTACAGGATGCCTCGTCATATCCCCGTCTTCTTTCATAACCTTCGTGGCTACGACTGTCACCATTTAATGTTGGGTTTGGGGAAATATAAGGACCAACGCGTATCCTGCATCGCGACATCCAGCGAGCGTTACGTGTCGTTCTCCCTGGGTCCCTTGCGGTTCGTAGAAGACTCTTTTCAATTTCTTAATCGCTCTCTGGACACACTCGTTACCAATCTGTCCGCGTCCGGGAGCCAATTTCCTTTGCTTAGAGAGGAAATGCTTAGACGGGGTTTCGATGAACAGACCAATCTGCTCGTACGCAAGGGGGTATACCCTTACGAGTACGTTGACAGTATTGATCGGTTCAACGAAACAAGTCTACCCGCTCGTGAACACTTTGATAACCGGTTGATGGAATCATCTATTTCGGACGCAGATTACGAGCACGCACAAAACGTGTGGACAGGGGTCGAATTAGAGCTGTTGACAGAAATAAATCAACATCTGTTTGTCGAGTCTGGGGTTCGCGGAGGCTGCGCGATGATATCCAACCGTCATGCAGTCGCTAACAATCCTTTGATTCCAGATCAGTACGATGTTTCGAAACCGACCTCCTTCATTCTGTATACGGACTGTAACAATCTATACGGTGCAGCCATGTCGCAACCACTCCCTTACGCAGACTTCCGATGGCTCGATCGTAACGAAATCGAGTCCTTGGACGTACGTAATGTGAGTGATGATTCCGACATCGGGTACATCCTCGAAGTCGATCTACACTATCCTAATACCCTACACGACCTGCATTCTGACTACCCGCTTGCACCTGTGCGCCAGCGTGTAACACACGATATCCTTTCTCCCTTTTCCAAACGTTTACACGAGAGTATATATAGATCATCGTATAACGAATCAGGGTCATCCGTAGAGAAGTTGTTAACAACTTTGGAGGACAAACAAAATTACGTTCTCCATTATCGAAATTTGAAAATTGTATTTAAGTCTTGGTTTAGAGCTGAAAGCGACTCATAGGGTGTTGTGTTTTAAGCAAAGCGCTTGGTTGAAACCGTTTATCGATTTCAACACCCGCAAGAGGCAAGCAGCCGTCAACAGCTTTGAAAAAGACCTTTTCAAACTGATGAACAACGCCGTATACGGCAAGTCGCTGGAGAACGTACGGAAACATATAGACTTTCAACTAGTCTCAGATGAACGACGGCTTCAAAAACTAGTTTCCACACCTAGGCTAAAACGTATGATTCGTTATACGAACGATCTGGTGGGGCTCTCACTCCGTAAAAAATCCATCGTTTTTTCTCGTCCCGTGTATGTCGGCTTCACGGTGCTTGACGTTAGCAAAACAATAATGTACGACTTTCATTATCGTTATGCTGTCGCCAAGTACGGCCGCAACGTTAGATTGTTAATGACTGATACAGACAGTCTGATGTATACTATTCAAACATCCGACTTGTATGCAGACATGAAGAAGGACTTGCACGTTTTTGACACCTCGGATTACCCCACGTCTCATCCTTGTTATAGCCTTAAGAACAAAAAGGTTGTCGGGCTGTTCAAGGATGAAACGTGTGGTCGTCCTATTAGAGAATTCGTAGGTCTCAGAGCGAAATGTTATTCGTTCCTTGTGGCCCACGAAGATCCCAGCAATGAGTGTCAAAAACGTGTGTGTAAAGGTGTACCTCGAGTTGCTATTAAGAGGAGTCTGCGACACGATATGCATCGCAAGTGTCTCACTGATCATTGTCAGTTTTCTGTCAGTGCGCTGT
This sequence comes from Magicicada septendecula, assembly GCA_034769895.1. Classification (NCBI taxonomy): domain Eukaryota; kingdom Metazoa; phylum Arthropoda; class Insecta; order Hemiptera; family Cicadidae; genus Magicicada; species Magicicada septendecula. The sequence goes on from CM068371.1 coordinate 237,223,078, forward strand.
GTTTACGTAGCGATCATCATACGTTGTACACGATGCGCGTAAATAAGCAAGCGTTGTCACCGTATGATGATAAGCGCTATACACTAGACAATGGCCGTGATACACTTGCGTACGGTCATTATCGGATACGTGCCGACGGCGACGACGACTCTGCTCCCCCACCTGCTAAAATTCCACGTTACACCACCTGTTAAAAACAAAAACAACAACAACAAATTCTCACTGTGATATCCTTAGTTATTGCCTCTCCATACTTCAGTTCGGACGGCAGTAAACGTAAGTTTATGTATTATTATTATTGTAACGATATTTGTGTTTATACATATTAGTTTGTAATGTGTGGTTTCTTTTTTTCAGGCGATAACTATTTCTGTATGAAAGTAGTCTGTGGGCTTTCCTAATATATATATATTTTGTAACAGCGCTAATTCTGCATGTATCTCGTTAAGGTAACAACCTACCTTACTAATTTTTATCACTGTGTGTGCGTGTGTTTGAATGTAGTGCAGATTCTAATTTACAAAGTTCTGATGAATGGACATTAACTTATGAGAGAGAGAATGACACATAATTTAAGAAGTTACTCGCGTAAAGCGTTGATTCTTGCATTCCGCCAACTATACATGTGTGTGTGTGTGTGTGTGTGTGTGTGTGATATTTAACATGATTTTTATATTGATTGTATTGTTATGTTGCAGGTTGCTTCTCCTACAAGTACGACACATTATATATAAACTTTTCGAAAAAATATCAATTTTATAATGTATTTATTTATGAATTGTGATTTTATAAACTTTTCAAAAAAAAATCAATTTCATATTGTGAATTTTAAAATATTGATAATATATTTAATCATTTAAACAAATTATGGCTTTATTTTATTTCACTATACACCTCTGAACATGTGTACAATTAATTTTTTTTTTTTTTTTTTTAACTGTATTACTTGTGGGAACTGTTACATCAGAAGATTTGTATGAATTTCAACCACCGTTTTCATCTGTAACAACATGTGTGTATAATTTTAATTTATTTCGCTATACACCACTGAACCTATGTGTGTAATTATTTTGTAAACTGCAACCATTAAACAGAAGTATTGAACCAAATGTAGTACCACATGAAGAAGAGCGTATTGAAGATTGCTAGAGTTTGTTAAGCCGTTAACGTATGGATTTGTCATCTGTAACAGCACACGCACAGGTACACATGTAAGTAGTTCATTGACAACAACACACATACATAGTTAATATTTGCCAAATATATATATATATATTTCTAAAATCAATACAGACCTCCCTAACAAGGATCAATCACACTGACTGCATTATAAAACTATTAATTAATTATTTAATACATTGAAAAATGAAGACGGCGTTTGACAACGAGTGAGAGAGAGAGAGAGAGAGAGAGAGAGAGAGAGAGGAGAGAGAGAGAGAGAGAGAGAGAGAGAGAGAGAGAGAGAGAGAGAGAGAGCTAAAATTATTTACTCATCACACCGACTACTCTACTCAATGTACACGGTAAGAGAGAGAGAGAGAGAGAGGGGAAACGGTATGAAACCTTGCACAGTTGAAACCTGCTCTACAAAACGCTTCACACAAAGCGTTATGTTAAGCAAGAGACCACGCATGTAAGTAGTTGACAAAACACACGCACACATAGTTAATATTTGTTAATTATTTAATACAATGAAAAATGAAGTCAACGTTTTGACGACGAGTGAGAGAGAGACAGAGGGAGAGAGAGAGGGCGTTGTAAGTACGTACACAGTTAATATTTGTCGAATATATATAAACTTTCTAAAGTCATATACATGCGCGGTAATGACCACAGAGAGGAGAAACGGTTTGAACATAACGTTTGACAACGAGAGAGAGAGAGAGAGAGAGAGAGAGAGAGAGGGAGAGGGAGAGAGAGAGAGAGAGAGAGAGAGAGAGAGAGAGAGAGAGAGAGAGAGAGAGAGCTAAAATTATTTAACCATCACACACCGACTACTCTACCTCATGTACACAGTGAGAGAGGGAGAGGAGAAACGGTTTGAACATAACGTTTGACAACAAGAGAGAGTGAGAGAGAGAGAGAGATAGTTTTACTTACATTCAAATGTGAGAGAGGAGAAACGGTTTGAACATATGATTTAGGGAGACCGCTTAATGTATCAATGTTTGAATTTTTCGCCATGGAAAGTTGATTTCGTCGTCGTCACAATCGACTAACCACACACACATATAGGTGTATATATATACATTATAACGTGTTGCTAATAATGTATCACACGTTTGAATTTCCTCCTCCCACCACAGAAAATGTTGGCAAACCTGCTCATATAAAATATCTATACACTATAATAATACAAAGAGGATCCATGCAAAGGTCGGTACACCTGATCATATAGATTTAATATACATTATAACACACGACAAATTTGAACTCATGCAAAGGTTGGTAACTCTGATCATATATTTTAATATACACTATAATGCATCAAGTTGGAACCTCCCACCCACCACCACCCACTGATATGCAAATCAGCTTTATTAAAAAAATAAAAAATTATATTCACGGATGCAGGTGGTCCATTGAACCTCATATTTTTAATTTTTGCTTAATTCAGTCCGTTACTAATATAAAGTGAAAAATACGTAAATATAAATATATAAATAAATAACAAACAGAATTATCACTGTTGCACACCACTATAGAAAAATATCGGTATGGAGAACCATACATCACTTCCATGTTGTAAAATTTATGTTTAAAATCATTTTCTAAATTAAATATTTCCATAGAAACTACTTCTTTCTTCAGCCTTAACCACAGTTAAGGTGGTCACTAACGTATACCACTTCACGTTAGCACACTCGATTTTCACTGATAATGGCAGTCGATGGCACTACCGAAACGTCTGGTTTTGCAGAAAACATTGGACCACGGCCAATCAGCCTGGGAATGAATTTTAACAACAAACTACTTCTTTGTTGCCGATAACGTAGCAGACATATAACAAAATTATCCCCTCCCCCTTGAACTATCATTTTCATTTATAGAAAATTATCCCCTCCCCTTCAACTACACTTTTCATTTATAGATAGTTCATCTACCTTTCTACAGTAGATTATTATGACCTTCTTTTCAGGATACTGTATTTATCCTATTAAGTAAATTAAGTACTTTACTCTTGTTGAAACATAAAGTGTTGCAGGTAAACTACCCTTTTCCCTTAACCGATCTTCACTAAAATCAATAGGCCTTGAGTCTTCTACAAATCAGGCACATATGCAAAACATTATTTGATTCTGTGTGAATTTGCGGCAGTTATCGTTCGCCATAGAAAAAATTCCACACACACACACACACACACACACACACACACACACACACACACACATTTCGAAAAATGGCTTTTCTTCATGTTTTGAGGGTAATACAATCAGAATCAGCCCTTATCTCGAACACGATTTTTTTCGCCATCACCATACTTCAATTTCCTTATAATTCGATAATTTAATTATTCGATAATTTTTCTATAGTGGTGTGCAACAGTGACAATTTTGTTTGTGATTACCACTAACACAACTTTCTTAATTAAATATAAATAATTATGAATGCGTTTGTTTATGTGTGTGTGTGTGTGTGTGTGCGCGCGTGCGCGCGTTTGCGCCCGCGCGAGTGTACTTTTAAATTTCCATAAATCGAAGTATTTTTTAAGTTGCTTACATAGATACTCTCTCTCTCTCTCTCTCTCTCTCTCTCTCTCTCTCTCTCTCTCTCTCTCTCTCTCTCTCTCTCTCTCTCTCTCTCTCTCTCTCGTCTCTCTCTCTCACACACACACACACACACACACACACACACACAAGTATAATATTACGTTCTTAAAACGTTATTTCCCGTAAACCTAATTTCCAAAATATTCGTCAACTTAATGATATGAATGACAATAAAAATAGTTAAATATTACGTTTAATTTACTCGTGTTGAAATAGTGAATAATTCACGGTACATGTTTGATAAAAACAGAATTTAAAAACCTTCACAGTAACACCTATAGTAACAAGCAGGTCTCTAAGTAGGACACGATATCAAAATACAATGAAAACTAGGAGTAGGGGGTTCAAAACTTTAAACGTTAAGAAATCAGTGTTGCAAGCGCATAAAATACATAAGAAGAGATAGACTGTTGCATATGAAATATATAAGAGACACTTAGGCAATGCTGATTTCTGTTTGCTACTGAAATACCACTGACTCGCACTATGAGAAGTGTCGCTTAGTGTCTGAGCGCCCAAAATTCTACGTGTCGCATCGGTTGCAGTAGTCTGCTTTTACTGCTAATTGTAACGCACATGAGATTATAGATTATTCCATAGACGGGCCGTAAGTAGGGTATGTGTCACCCGCCGTGGTTTGGTGAGTTTGGTGAGGAAGTGTTAGCAAGTTTTATTATTCCATAATCCCTTATATTTATAAAACTGTTTTAAAACACAATAGAGTTCCTAAGGCTTTCACGGACGGCGCCGGCGTCCACAGTTGAAAATCTAAACTAACGTGGTCTAGAGGTCATAATCAGACTGCCGACGTCCACATAGTTGGAAAGATGATTAGCCGGGCTGATAGACCGTGGTCTAGAATTTATGGTAACGATGCTGATGTTGACCTCCGATGTCGAGGCCGAAACATCTGTCAGCATAAACTCTACACCGCGGCTAATAATGTTTCCAACTATGTTTTAAATCAGTTTTCTAATTTTCTCAAATTTAACAACTTAAGTTACAGAAATATATTATAGTCATGACTAGCTTAAAAATGTTCAATCTACAATTTTTAATCTTAGTCAAAATTCTTCTTCTTTTTCGTTACTAAAACTATCTACGACAAGTTGTAACTGGATTTTTTCCATTTTTCTTGGTCCTGTGTATTATCTTCATCTGACTACAGCTTCTTCCGTTTTTGATGACGGAAAGGTCAAGCATTTCACCTTTCCCTCTATGATCCTTAGCTGCAGACAGTTTCTACGCAATATATGCTCCGACCAAGATATTTTTCTCTCTCTTATGTCTTTCAGCAGTTTTCTCCCATCTCCTGTTCTCGCAATACTTCATCGATTCTTACTCCATCACTCCATTTCATGTTAATCATTCTTCGCCACAGCGACATTTCGGAGCTCTCTAGGAATCTTTCTTCCTCTTTTTTTTATGGTCCATGTTCCATTACTATATAAAACCACACCGCAAGCATAGCATTTATCAAAGCTTTCTCTCGTGTCAATCGGAATTCTTCTTGCTGTCTTCCGCTAACACTACTTGGTCATCCAATGTTAACACTGATCATTACAGTTAAGATGAATGTAATTTGGTTTGTATATAACAGGTTTGAAGGCTTACAAAACGATTAACAAAATAAAACACACACCATCTTGCAACATTATTTATTACTAACTAACTAACTAACTAACTAAACGCTTACAAAAAATAACTTTGTTTATAAATATTTCATCCTCATTGTTTTCTGCTTTTTATTATGATGAGTCTAACGAATGAATCATTCAAGTTTTTTGAAGATCCAACTTGCAAGGTTTTTTGAAAAAACGGTTTAGATGACCACCATAGCAAATAGACGATGCTCGTATAATTCTGTTTTCCTAATCTCTTCAAGTAATAACAATTTTTGTTTATTTAAGTATTTATTGAAAACAATAAAATTTATTTTATAGTTTAAAATTTATTTAATACTTTAATGTAAAACATTTGCAGCAATTCGTTTTGGCGTCTTACAGTTTTAGTGGTGAATATCGCTGAATAAGCTGAACTTTCATTATAAAACTTTTGTATATTGAGGAGCGGCTTAATGGACAAGATAAATTTCGTGTATCGCCTTGAGTTACAGTTATGTGTTCTACATATTAACCAACGTATTTAACTGCCTCGTTGTTTAGCGACCAGTCTGGGGTAGCTTAATTATATTGTGTTAAAGTTGTCGCTACGTACAAATTGGTCAAGGCTTGTTTACAACTTAACGAAGGATGCAGCACGGGACACTTTGTACCACAGCAAATTAGCGAGCAATATACGATGTACATCGAACGACCTCATAACGTATTAATGGATGAACGAAGTTTTTTATTCAATACATTCAAAGATGAACGTGTAATTTTGTTTATTAAATTAACAAAGTTTTGTTTAATACAATTAATGAATGTAGGCTGCAATTGTTATTGTATATATTATATTTTATTAAAAATTCTGTAGGGGTTGTATGATAAGTTAATCGAATCTAAAAGTGCGTTAATATGTATGCTTGCAAATTTTTACTCTTATCTATTTAATATTGTTTTCTGTAGTTATGAGCTTGAAACCTAGACCGGTCCTTCACAAAATAAGAAGAAACTAGAATAGATGTATGTGTTTCGCTCTTATAACATCAGCTGTTTGTCTATGAATATAAAAATATATTAGGCACACCGACCTTATTTCAGCATTACAACCACTGTAATTACTGTACTTGTCTATAGTTCCTTATCGTCAATCTACGTTTCAGCTTTATGGAAGGTTAGAATTAGTGAGGAAATAAACACGACACGATATTACCACCAGCTACGTATTCAGAAGTCAAAACTAATTAAATATAACTATGAGCTGAATAAATAATGTGTCAAATTAAGGGGATTCTAGCCTGAGAATTGACAATTTAAAAAAAAATTAAAAATTGTTTTTATTTTATTTTTGGATTCTACATGTATTAAAGAAAATAAAAATGCATATGTATCCATATTTAGAAATTTTCCAGTGTAAAAAATAAATTTTTGCCACGAGCGTTTTTGTTCTATCGTTTATCAAATGACTGACACTATTCACATTATTTCAAGATGATACGATTTTTACTTACTATATTCATAAAATTAATTTGAAATAAACATAAATTGTTATAAAACATCTGATATTTAGTGGTAAACTAATTGTAAGATTTAAAAAAATTGTTCTCTAAATGTCAGCTGATTGTTACTTGGTTTTAGTCTGTTGTGTGTGGTATTTTGAGGTTATGTATGTCTTCTGTTTATGTTTTTAGTAATAAAGACTAATAATGGGTAGAGTCAAGAAAAGTAAACAGTTATGTAGTGCTAGAAATAAAGTGAAAATAAAGAGAAGGTGGGATTCACACAATGAAAGGCCGATGGGACAATGTGTTAGCAGCGCTGTGAATGAAGATAACGTGTGTGACATTGTGAAGAATAACATTTGTTTGGTGAGTATGACATGGATGAAGATCAAACTTTTGGCAAAAGCCTACAGGCTTTATAATTGTTATAACCCACAATTAAACATAAACAGTAGCAACGCGGAGTATATCTTAGTAGATAAAAACAATTTATCCAATTTCTTATCAATATTCCCTTGTAAAAACTGCCTACAAGAGCCACTTGAAGTAAAATTGTACAAACCAAAAGGATATGCACACACACTGTCTGTATGTTGTACAAATTGTGACTTTGAATCTGCGTGCCAGACTTCAGAGCGAATGTCGAAGGCGCATTCGATGTAAATCAGAGAGCTATGAAGGCTTTTTCCTCAATGGGTAAGGGTCATAGGGCCTTAGAATTATTTAGTATTGGACTAAAATGAAACCGTTATCGTTTACTTCTTACGCCGGGCATCTTTACGCACTGCTTGACTGTTATAGGGAAGAAGTAAATAAAACGCTTTTGGAGGCACGGAATGAAGTGCTGCCTGAACATCAATATGTGTTCATACATGCTGTAACACAGGCCACTTTTTTTAATAAATTATTTACCTTAAATTATCCGCCGTGTGATTTCTTGTGCTTCGTCTATGACGCATTTCAGAGCTTATGCTCCATCATCAGATATTAAAAAGGTAAAACTATCACTCTTGCGAGATCGTTAAGAAGTTAAAATGTCAAAATTTGCATATGAACCGTACGCGGATTTGGGTGCGCACCCGTTCAAGTTCATTCTGCCAACATAATAAATAATTTATTAATTCGTACAAGTGATTTGGTTACCATATTAAACATGAACACTTTTTTTAGCCAAAATAACGTTACTCCTGTTAGTTGATACATTTTTTTTAATTGTTACACACTGTTTAAGCTGAATTTGAAAACGTTGAATGTGTCTGATTGCCTTTGTTTGACTCACAAATATGTTCAGTTTTCCTTCAATCAAATTAAAATTAAATTTTTCATTGAAATTCGATTGAAGTACTATAAAAATACGACTTCTCTAACAAGAACACAATGACTAATAGTACATACGGCGTTTAGATAAGAACGATTAGAGACAGTGTTTGATTTATAGACACCAGGGTCATGTAAAGAAGAGGTATTTTATGAATCGGACTCGGTAGTAAGAAATGTTTAAGCGTTACAAATTTTTCGACTGCGTCTAAACAATGACTGGATCACCGTCGCTGATCAGGTGTCAGCAAGAGTAGTGGTAAAAGTTTAAGGACACCTTGTTCTGTGTATGTTAATGCACGGTATCTGGATAGATGCGCGACGCGACATGTTGCAGCTGAATGAGGCATTAGAGCGATTCGCTTTGTAAAACGTTGGTTTTGGATCCATAAAGCATAAGACAACACATTGGTTGAGTGTCGTGGACAAAATCTTCAGTACCTACATTAAACCAGATAAACAAATCGTCAGAACGCCAATATTGCTTTGTTACGAAATATTTGACGTAAATGAATAACCGTGGTTACATGAGATTTAAGTTTAAAGATGAAAATAATGAGTCGAACAGAAATATACTAAATGGGATCACAAGAGACAAGCAGGTGTATATGGAAAGCAGAGTTTTGCTGGGTGTGACTAGGCCGATAGAAGTTTCACTCGTCAAGGGTTTTATTTACGAACTGTTACAATATAATTTCGGAAGTACCAAATGTATTTCAAATTAAAGTAATGCGCAATTAAGTTGGAACTGTCAACAGTCTTACTGCAATATCCATAATGTTACGACGGTCTACTTAATCGTTGTAGGTACAGTGGAAAACAAAATATGTACAAGACACCAATTAAGTCACTAATCACACCTTTAATTTTTACAGTTAAACGGTTCGTAATTAACAAAACAGTCTCTACAACAAATCAAATGAAAACTGTTCACACGCAATAAAATGTCCACTAAAATTAAACACAATTGTATTACAATTATACCGTCCGATTATAAAACACCACTCTTAACTAATAACCACTTGAACGCGCACAGTAGTATCGCGACTATAACTCTCGAACCGCACTGTCAATATATCGCACTAATACTGAACTGAACGTCGTTGAGTACTGGTATTTATACCGCCCCAAATTACTAGATTATTCCATAATGCACGATAGCGCCAGTATAGTTACGACGTAATACTTGCGGCCTTGACACAGTCCGTGCGCCCGCTCGAAGTTTGGCACAGTCTAGAAAATACGTCAACAAGCACGTACGCCACACCGTTACATTCCGGAGCCCTCTGGAACATTCGATAAACACGTAGATTGTTCTGTGATGTCGTAACACTGCCCCTCCTTAAGCCTGTTCGTCCCGAACTGGCAAACCGTCCTCTGAAGTAGTACTTAGCCAGGCGATCTAGGTGGACGACCTTGAACTTTCGCTGCCCTTCCTGTTGAATCCGATAAACAACATCGTTGATTCTTTTTTCACAGTGTAGGGGCCTTCCCAGTTAGACTGAAGCTTAGGTGAGCAACCACGACGGCGCTTTGGGTTGAACAACCAGACCAGATCTCCTTCTTGGAAACCCACACTATTGCTGCGAATGTCATACCGAGTTTTCATTTTATCACTGGCAATCTTCAGCCGTCCTCTTACCAAGCGATTCATTTCTCGCAGTTGGTTTTCTAATTGCGAGGAATAGTTCTGTGGCTCTTGGGATTGAGTCTCAGGTGATCTGAACATTAAGTCCCCAGGAAAACGAATCTCCCTCCCAAACATCAATTTTTCTGGAGTCATGCCGGTTGTGTCGTATACTGATGATCTATGCGCCATGAGGAATAGTGGTATACGTTGGTCCCAGTCTGTTTGGTTCTCGTCAACAACCTTCGAAAGATGCTGCTCAAGTGTCCTATTGAATCTCGCAACCATCCTGTCCGACTGAGGATGCAGAGGCGTTGTCCTGGTCTTTCGAATTCCGAGTAGACGGCGTAGTTCTTTAAACACTCCTGATTCGAAATTTCTCCCTTGATCCGTATGCTTTTCCATAGGGGCTCCATAACGGCAACAGAAGTTGTAAACTAACTGCTCTGTCACAGTGGTAACCTCCTGATTTGGAATTGCGTAGGCTTCCACCCACTTAGTAAAGTAGTCACCTACAAACATGACGTACCGGTTTCCATCGTCAGTAACTGGGAATGGTCCATCAATGTCTATGGCAATTCTCTCGAAAGGCAGTCCAACGTTATGTTGTCTCATTTTTCCCCTGCTTCTGGTTTGTGAGCCCTTGCTTGCAGCACATATTTCACACGTCCGAACCCATTCCTCTACGTCGTGGCGAAGATGAAGCCAATAGAATCGCTTCCGTATTTTTTCAAGGGTTTTGTTAACGCCAAGATGGCCTCCAGATATTCCATCATGCATCTCCTTCAAAAGAGACTGCACTTTACTTCGGGGAACTATCAACTGCATGACCACGTCTCGTCCATCTGCACTTTCCCAAGCCCTTTTCAGCAATCCGTTTTCTAAGGTGAGAGATTCCCATTGTGCCCAGTAGCCCTTCAGCACTTCGGAACCATGGCAGATATCTTGCCAATCCTGGCGGCGACCTTCCTCTTTTGCTGTCAAGATCGGTCCAATGTCTTCATCAGTCATCTGTTCTTGTCGATAGTCTTGTGTTGTCCAGCCGTCTGCCAGGAAATCTACAGTGATGGCTTGAACATGTTCGCTTGAGTTTTGTTCTTCCTTTCTGTGGCAATGTCGGCAGTCTTCCGGGCACGGTCTTCGTGATAAACCATCTGCATTACCATGCAGGCGCCCCCTTCGATGTTGTACCTTGAAGTTGTACTCTTCCAGACGTTCAAGCCACCTTGCCAACTGTCCTTCAGGATTTTTAAATCTTAAGAGCCATGCAAGCGCAGCATGGTCGGTACGTAGTGAAAACTCTCTCCCATAGAAGTATTTATGGAAGTGCTCCAACGCTCGGACGATTGCCAGCAACTCTCTCCTTGTGACGCAATAATTTCTCTCCGGTTTAGAAACTGTCTTGCTGTAATACGCTATTACTCGTACTTCACCGTTTTGAATTGAGACAAAACTGCTCCTAGACCAGTATTGTTTGCGTCTGTGTCCACAATGTACTTCCCTTCGGAATCTGGGAAAGCGAGAATTGGCTGCGAACACAATGCAATTTTCAAAGTCCTAAATGCTTGATCATACTCCCTCGACCACTGGAAGTTTCGTTTATTTTCTGTTAGCTCATGTAGTGGTTTAGCAATAGTAGCGAAGCCTTTCACAAAACGTCGGTAATATGAGCATAACCCCAGGAAACTCCGAACTTCGTGTTTACTCTTCGGCACTGGCCAGTCTCTTACGGTGTCTACTTTATTAGGATCCATGCTAACACCCGCTGCCGAAACCAGTTGGCCCAGATACTGTACTTCCTTCTGGAATAGAGAACACTTCTTCGGGCTCAGCTTCAGCTGGGCATCGTGAATTCTAGTTAGAACCTTCTTAAGGTTTTCCAAATGGTCTTTGAAAGTCTTCCCGATGACTATGACATCGTCTAAATAAACAAGGCACGTTTTCCATGTCAGGCCTCGGAGTACCAGGTTCATCAATCTTTCAAATGTTGCCGGTGCATTACAGAGTCCAAATGGCATGACGTTAATTTGGAATAAGCCACTTGGGGTCGAGAAAGCGGTCTTTTCCTTGTCTTCTTGATGAAGACCCACTTGCCAATATCCACTCTTCAGGTCCATTGTGGAAAACCACTGTGCTCCGGACAACGTGTCGAGTGTATCGTCAACACGAGGTAATGGATAGCAGTCTTTCTTTGTAACGTCATTTAACCTACGGTAGTCTACGCAGAAACGCAAACCACCATCCTTCTTCGCTACCAGCACTACAGGAGAAGACCAAGCACTAGACGAAGATTCGATTACTCCCTCTATCAACATGTCCTCAAGACATGTCAATCAAGACATTTCCTCTTGTTTAGATAATGGAGGCCTTCGAGGAGGTTGGCGTATCGGTGTTGTGTCCCCGGTATTGATGCGATGTTGCACAAGAGAGGTTCTTCCAGTGACTGTCCCCGAACTGCAAAACAATCTTTGAATTCATGTAAAAACTGTCTGAGTTCTTTTACCTCACCACTTGAGAGGTCGTTAGAGGATCTGTTCAATAATTCTTGCAGTTCCTCTGGTAATTTGGAATTAACCGAAGCACTGGATCTTCGTTGCATCATTGCGTCTACCCAGGCCACAGGAGCCAATTTGCCTAGGAGCGTATTGCTTTGTAAAGTGATAGCTTGATCCAAAATATTCGCCACTCTAATAGGTACATTTCCGGTTTCGTCAGGTTTTACTGAACTCCTGGCAATTAGTATGCCCGGTGTGCTGACTACCTGGGGTTCGAATATAGAGCACTGGTTGGCCCTAGTATCTACCTCGGTTCTAACCATGATGATCTTTTCGGAGTTTGGCGGAACAGTTACAGCCACTTTGTTTATGACGTCCATCGATTTTTCTGCTGTCGTCATTGTTGATAGCATTACCTCTTCGCCCCGATTCTCAAGACATTGTTTTTGAAGTCGACTATAAATCCGTATGCGTTCATAACATCCACACCAAGAATTGCTTCATCCACAATGTCTGCAACAAGTGAGATGATTAAACTCAAGTCGACCGAGGCGTAGGTATATCTCCACTTTGCCAAACACTTTTACAGGCCGTCCAGTAGCTGTTCGCAAGCTGCAAGATCACCAGATTGGCTTGAGATTTTTCACCACGTTGGGCGCACAATAGAAACTGTTGCGCCTGTGTCAACTGTAATCGAGGTTGGCCTTTCTTGAACAAATCCGGTAACTACCAAGCTCCCGCTGTTTTTCTGAAGTGTAGAAATTGCGTATTGTCTAGGGGCTTCGTTCCTCTAGTTAGTCAGCACACGCCCCGTTGTACCGACTATTGCTCGTTTCCCTGCTGCTGACTTCTAACCTGACAATCTCGTTGTAGATGTCCAGGTTTCCCACATCTATAACACTTCGGTCTTCCATCATTTCTTATTTTATTCTGTGGCGCCGACTGTCGAGTCTCTGTTCCTTGTTCTTCTTCTTCATCGGCTGTGCCGTCGCGATCTTTTTGCGCGCACTTTATGACTTGTACAACCAGACGCTGATTTGGCGGCCTCAAATTGCAAAGCAAGTACCAGGGCGTCCGCATTATTCTGGTGTCTTGCCATTCGTAACACTTGCTGTAGTTCGTTATCTCGGACACCTGCAGTAAATGTCTCCATAGCAAAACTCGTTCGAAAATCTTCTGGCGCTTCAGGACAGGCCAACCTAACTAGTCTGTCGATACTTGCTTCAAACTCTTGAAGGCTCTCCCCGGAATGTTGTCGCTTTGCTCTCAACTGGGTGCAGTACACATCTCGCAAATGTTTATCACCATACCGTAATTCTAGAGGTTTTATCAATTCGGCATAGATGTTTTGGCTATCAGGTGGCACTTTCTGTAGTAATTCTGCCGCAGTCCTTTTAATGCAAGAACGAGTGAAACAGCCTTGTCTTTCTCTGTCCAACTATTTGCGCATGCAACAGCTTCAAATTGGCGGAGGTACGTTGCCCAGTGACTGCTTCCATCAAAGGTTGGAGCTTTGACATGACCTGTCCCTACTGCAGGCAAAGTGACTTTCTCTATTAGCTTATTTTCTGCGTCTTTTTCTGTCTTTATCATTGGTACAGTCTGTTCACAAAGTTGTTTTGGTTGTATCATCAGGCACTGCACAACTTCACTTTTAATTTGTTCTCCAATTGTTTTCCATTGAGTTTTATACTGCAGATATTTTATTTGACACGGATTCTTCTATGACAGATATTTTTGTTGACATCGATTCTTCAACATTCGAGACAGATATTTCTACGTCAGCTAGTTTTAGTGTCATTGATTCTTGTACCTCCGATATTTTAGTAACTTGCTTATTAAGCTCACCTCGTAGGAGACCCAATTCTGCAGCGGTTTGTTCTTGTGTCTGCTTTTGTTCCTGTATTAACTCCTTGATGTCTTCTGTTTCACGCTTCCGTTCTTCTTTTTGTCTTTCTTCTGTTTCCAGCATTAGTGCTTTCTGACGTTCCTCAGCCTCTTCTCTTTTTCCTGCCTGCGTTTCTCATCCTGTCGTTTTCTGCTTCTTGTCTTTCTTGTCTTCGTTCTTCTTTTTGTCGTCTTTCTGCTTCTTCCTGTGTCTGCTGCAGCAGCATTTGGAAAGCTTCCATCATCTGACTTGCATCCATTGTTTTCCGATTAATTACGAATTACACTCGTCTTGTACAAAGTGTCCATTGTTTCCACTGTTAACCGTTCTATCCCACTTCTGACACCACTGTTACGACGGTCTACTTGATCGTCGTAAGTACAGTGGAAAACAAAATAAGTACAAGACACCAATTAAGTCAATAATCACACCTTTAACTTTTACAGTTAAACAGTTCATAATTAACAACACAGTCTCTACAACAAATCAAATGAAAATTGTTCACACGCAATAAAATTGCCACTAAAATTAAACACAATTGTATTACAATTATACCGTCCGATTATAAAACACCACTCTTAACTAATAACCACTTGAACGCGCACAGTAATATCGCGACTATAACTCTCGAACCGCACTGTCAATATATCGCACTAATACTGAACTGAACGTCGTTGAGTACTGGTATTTATACCGCCCCAAATTACTAGATTATTCCATAATGCACGATAGCGCCAGTATAGTTACGACGTAATTACTTGCGGCCTTGACACAGTCCGTGCGCCCGCTCGAAGTCTGGTACAGTCTAGAAAATACGTCAACAAGTACGTACGCCACACCGTTACATTCCGGATCCCTCTGGAACATTCGATAAACACGTAGATTGTTCTGTGATGTCGTAACAATAATCTTTTATTCATAGAATAATTATAATTTGAATTTAATACAAAAAAGTAATTTCACATATAAGGTTTGTCTAAAATGTAGTGAGAGTGAACGTACAAAATTAATTAATTGACACATTACTTATTAAAAAATGTACTCTCTTCAAAGTAGTTCCCTTGGATAGCCACGTATTTAGGGAGACTTTTCCTATTGATTGAAACAGTGCTGGAAGCCTTAAACTCTCGGCGCCTTTAGCTGGTTCAAAATAGCAGTAAAGCAAGGAAAACTCGGAGAAACTTGTCAGGGAAGCACACAAGCAGTCATGGGAAAGATTTATTGCAACCATTGCGAATGATGTACAGGGACGTCAGTCGTTAGCTTGAAAAGTTTTGAAGAAAATAAAGAATCATGTGAAAGATACAGAGGCAGTTAATTATGTGAAAGAGTAAGAAAAGAAAATACATTTCTTGCTCAACTCTTGCATGATGGTTACGAAAGTCAGATAAAGAAATAAGACGTGATCACAGTTTTGTGGATAGTATAACTTTATAAGTATTAATAACATAAAAGTATAGTATACAAAAGATCGTAAGGTACATGGTGTAAATGGAATGAACAATACATGGATTCTCTTGTATTTTTGCCTACTGCATTTTATTAATATATGCTGGGAATTTCATGAAGTACAGAAGAGTGGTTAAAATCAAATGTGGTATCATTATATGAAAAGGAAGATCGAACAAATGCACGTAATTCCAGAGGTATAGGTCTCCTGGATACAACGTACAAGCTTTATGCTAGACTAGTCTTTGCATATATAGCAGATGCGCTCATATCAGAAGAGCAAATGGGCTTCAGAAAAAGAAGGTCTAATGTGCATGCTGTCTTTACACTGAAACAAATAATGGAAAAAGAGGGAATGTAACTCGGAAATCCGTATAGCTTTTAAAAATGTACAAAAAGCATTCCATAATGTTGATATGCGAGATGGGTATGGATAAACTCCTTCAAAAGTAATATAGTCATATGGGAAATGGCCAAATGGCCATACGTTATACGCGGTATGGTCTTTGATATGGGATATTTTAGAGCGGAGGGGAATTCCACGTCACTTGGCAGAAACCTTGTAAATAAGTTTACTATAGGCATTCTCGCTAACAAACGGGTTAGCCAAGGGTGTCCTTTATCATCGGTACTTTTTAACTTTTATATTGACGATATATTTAGAATATGGATATCGAAAGTAGATTCGGGAATCCATTTACGACTTAATTTACTTGTGAATTTTTATTTTATGAGGATGATATTGTTATCATTCAGACAAGTGAGGACAAGTTACAAAATGCGGTAATTACTTTTAGTAACATTGTAGAGCAATACTGTTAAATTTGTCGGCCTAAAAGTAAAAAACGATGGCATTTAGAGGCATACACCCCCTGTAAGATCAAGTATAGTAGTAAAAAATTGTATAATAGAGCAAGGCAATCGTTTAATAATCTAGGGTGTCTTATCAATGATACAGTTAATAACCTAACAAAATTTAGGAAAATTGTAAATAAAGCGATACACAGAACATTTTGGAATATAACACGACAGGACACAAGTATGAAGTTCCACATGTAAAGTTATGGTTATTCCAGTAGTAATCAACGTCCGAGATAGGGGTGGTTTCGACACGATATAGTCATCTAACGTGAGATTCTTGAGGGGTACATTATGCTGTAAACTCTTGAACGGGAAAATGAATATTGATATAAGAAAAGATTTAAATGATTCATCTCTGAATAAAACTGTAAATGGAAATAAAAGGAACTGTTGTAGCCCAGTGGCGTACGCATAAAACAATCTGGGGGGGGGGCTTGAACCTTAGCAGTCCATATATTATCCTACTCTTCTAAACTTATAGTATAAGATAGAGTACATATGCCAGTTAATGGTTAAAATTTATTATTTTCAGTAGGTTTTACATTTTCTTTATTAAAAATGAATTATTCCTGATTGGGGGACTTATGTCAAATTCTGTTTTTTAATCAGTAATTATAAAAACATTAACTTTCCTTTCAAAATATTCTAAAATATTCAATCAAAATATTCTAAATATTTTTGAATTGATTTTTTATGTTCATTGTAACATTTAACAATTGATTCATTTTAGTTCAGTTAGACTTTTTATACATTAATATCAATAACACTAGGATTAAAGTTTTACAGCATTGATATTTTAACAACTATATATTTCAAAACGACTTGTTAATAACTAATTGTGTCATTACAAAAAAACAGTTTTTCATTAAACTATTATACTTCTTACTGTTACAGTACTATTTTACCAATACTTTATTATTGAAAAATTACACAAGTGCACATTAGCTGAATTATTACATAATTAACATCAGAATTTAAAAAATGAAAAATAAACAATATACATTAAATAAGAATCAAATTAACTATTAACTTACAAAAGGTAAAGCATTTGTGTTCAAGCCAAGAAATTTGTAATTTAAAACGCCAAGTCCATTCTCCTATTTCCTTGATTGGCAAACCGCTCAACAACATGTTGAGGAAAGATGTCAATTTTCCTGTGAATATTGAATGAAGTAGCCTATTAAGCCTTGTCTCCGATGTTGTAGACCTCAGCCACGTCTTCAACCGCCTCAGAGTAGAGAAGGAGCGTTCTGGCTCAGGTAACGTCACTGAGAGTACACACAGTACTTCAAACTTTTTTGGACGTTGGGAAATATATCTGGATTGCAAGCTTGCAGAGAAGACAGAGTTGTGTCTAGAAAATTCATATCTGCTTCAACCACCCACTTTGCTTCCATATTTCTGCCTGAAGTTTAAGTTAAATCTTAGAAATGTCGGGGTAAATGATAGAGGCAACAGACTGCTTGATCTCTTGAGTAGTAGCCTTAATGATGAAATGAGGTATAAATACTTGGAGATGACAAATTTTATCAAACTCAGGTCCTAAAACAGGTTTCTAACGCAACAATGCAGTGATCAACAATATAATGACCACATAAAATGTGGTGTTGTTTCACGTCCAGTTCCTGGCCAGCATTTGCTCTATGTGATTGCCTATTACTGAACGTTACACTCTGCATAATACACCGCTCAATGAACTATAAATTATAACTTAAGTAATAATTGTTGTTATGAACTACTTATTTTGTTAGTATTTATATACCCGCCCAAATCGACCGAAATATGCAATTTTGTAATTTTAAACGAGAGCCTAAGTAAATTAAGGAAGTGCATATTAAATTTTTGCGGTTGGGGGGCTTGAGCCACCTGAGCCCCCCTCTGCGTACGCCACTAGTGTGAAAATGCCACGGAATAAACTAAAAGTAGCAGTACATATGGGAACCGAGAAGTAATAATAAGAGAAATAGGTAGGCCGAGGGAACGGTGTATACCGGAATAGGACAGGAAGAAGAAGAAGGCATGGTTTCATCTCCGTAATTGGGGTTTAATTTGATAATGTGTTTATTGCACTCTCTTGAAGGTTGACACAAATTATATTCCATGACACTGCCAATGTGAGTCACATGTCTTTCACACGAGATAGTATGTGACAAAATGAGTTTTTAAAAATTTGTAGGTATAACTTGTTCTCTACTCGCTTGTGTTTTGATGTCCCCAGATCTGTTGTTATTATATGGCAATTGATTAACATGGTAAGGATGAGCGTTTTGAGAACAAAACTAAAGTAACACGTATGATTAAATGATCGTTTAGTTGCAATAAGTAGACTACATAGTCAATACAATGGGTAACAATAATTATTATATGATTTCTAATCCCAAAACAGTAGTTAACAATATTTTTTATGAAAAGATGTCATTACAGTGGTCGACAAAAATATAGAAACAGACGGAGCTGCAAAACGGGTTCTTTCTCGAAGCTAAATAATCCACCACATCCAGTATCTTTCGAGCCATCTTCTGCGGTTGTCTGCTGTTGTTTATGGGAAAATAGCTGGTTTTATCACAGTAGTTTTTGAAGTCTTTTAGCCAGTAATCGTAAAAAACGCTGTCTCCAAGTCAAAACATCTTTTGCATTCATTCAGTTCTAGTGCAGTCTTATCCTGACATTTTCTAACTTATATAAAGTGGAGTGCATTCGAAGGATAACCGTAACCATTTCTACATTTATTTTCTCTTTAATATAAGTATTGAAATATAAATTTTTTTAGAGCTAAGAGGTTTTGTAAAGTTATGTAAGAGTCGAGTATAAAGTTCATACGTTAGTATTAGACTACAAATCATGAGTGACAATTTATGGTAAAGACTTGACACATGTGACTGGAGTAAAATATTTGAAGCAGCAAGTAATGAAGACACTATAATAAAAAATTATTATTTGGAAAACATAAGGGTGGATCTTGTATGAAAAGATTAGGAATGCTATGGTGAACAAGAAGTTGTTCTTCTGTAAAAAAAATACTTCCAGTCAGTGTGTGCTTCCTGCAGTGGTCATAAACGTTGTGAACTTTGAAGTGATACCAAACTTTGGTCTCCACACAGAAGAATGGAAAAAAGTGGGTTAAAACGAACAATACGAGGTAACAAAACAATTAAATGGATACCAATTAAATGAGAAGATATTGGTTTATTCTCAGAATGTGAAGAATAAAATGTAGATTGGTAGTAATCAGGGTACGTGGGAAGATGGTAGATAGTTGCTAAAGTTCCTGGACTTAAATGAGATTAAAAGGCTTAAATATGGCCATTTACAAAATAGAAAGTTGTCTGATTACGTACTACGATGCCAGAGTGACCTGAGTAAGATTTGTTTTCTCTGCAGAGAAATCAACTGCTGTGGAACTATCGCTTTGAAGTGGACAGACAGCTCCTAAAGACGATATTGTTGATGATGATATATTTTTAATTAAAGTGGGCTCCCTCTTAACCGGTCTCGGTTTAACCGGCCTCCTGGCTGTGAGATAAACAATGCTTATTAGGTTCCGAGCGACTCACCGGCATTTTAAAACTTACATGATTTGCACTTGTTTATTTTACGTTTTTAGTCAGTTTAGTGGTTGATTTATTAATGTGAAGACGTGTGTCGATTATTACACTGTAAGTAATTTCGTGAGTTTGCTGATGCTATTTGTGACGAGTGACACAAAACGGAAACGTGTAGTTGTCTGTATCGCGCAAAAACTTGACGTCTTAGAAAGTTTGGACAAATGTGAATCGGTACAAATAGTATGCAACGATTAGGCGTGGAAAAAAGTACTGTCAACGACTGGCGGAGAAATAGAAAGTCACTGCAGGATTACTGTATGCAGGTTGAATCGCAAAAAGTACTTAAGTCCCGGTGCACAATTAGAAAAGCAACAAACGAGACCGTCGATGATGCCCTTTGGATATGGTTTATCCAACAACGCCGAAAAGGTGCGCCGATTAGTGGGCTAGTATTAAAGGAAAAGTCGGTATTTTTTGCACAGGAAACTTGAAAACTAGGCCGAATTCGTCGCTAGTGACGGGTGGTTAGGAAAAGTCAGTCACTGGAAGCATTACAGCTGCCGGTGCAATACGTCGAACAACGAGGTGAGCCGTCTGCTATCGATGTCATGTTTATGAGAAAGTGGCGTAGGTAAAATTCATTGAAAACTAAGAAGCAAAAAACAATCACGGATTTTTGTAAGTGTAACTAAAATATGAAGTATTATTCGGTGTCATGAATGCAGTTATTATTATTTTATTTCGCTTTATTAGATTTATTAGATTAATGTTGTGTTTGTAAAACAAAAGTTTTAACGTACATACAGTATTATACTAGTGTTTGGTTTTGTTGTTTCTTTATTTATACCGTATGACATTGAACGACCTTTATAAAAATGATATACGTAAGTATGAGCTACTCATAATTTATTACAGTATTTTGCTGAACAATACTTAGATTGCAATTTAATATTATTCTTTTTCACATAAGGATTAAAACATTTTAATCAGTTAAAGCTCAGTTTGAAAGAAAATTCGGTTTAACCGACCATTTTGTTAACCGGCCGACCTCCCGGTCCCGAGCTGACCGGTTAAGAGTGCGTCCACTGTACTTACTACCGTCGGAATAAAAAATTGTTCTATTCAATTAATCTCTGTCAATGTGACATTAATGTTGATGCGCATAACTTTCTCTTGTAATGTTACGTCAAATATAAGGTTAACTTTGAACTGTTGAAAAAGAAATAACGTAAGTGTAATAAATATATAATAGTATTTTGTAATATTTATAACACTGTAATATTTGAGGTTTTATGTAATATAATAAACTAATCTAGCAGGTATTCTGTTAGCAGGTAGAACATTGTGTCTGTGATAATTACCTCGTAAAAGTGTGAGTGTTAATTTGTAGAGGATCAACAGAAGTGAGTGTCGAGACGTACCCACACACACAGAATACACAGGAAATCCTTTAATAGGATTATAACAGAGTACTGTTAGGAAAGTGAACAAGTTGTTATAATTACAGTAACACTGTGTAATATGAAATTGAATAAACCGCAAGCAAAGATTGTTCTGAAAACGTTTAAAAGCGTTACACCGAAAAATCGTTTTTGAAAACAAACGTGAGATTGTTGACTGTGCCGGTAGATGATCGAATTCTCGTTAAGTTTTTATCTTTGAACACGCTTTCGAATGCCATCAAAATGTAATTATATCATTTTTGATTTTTATAAAGGTTCTCTTCAAGCTGAACCACTGAATCCATTAGTAAATAACGACATGATTAGCATGGGCATGCCACTGTACGCTTTCAGTTACTGAGAGTATGTGGTTGTTACTGGATAATCCATCAATGTTAGGATAAATGTATATAATCAATATATAATATGTGTGCCTATATGCGAGAGTGTAGGCGTACAGAACTGATATCAGTGATACTTATTAAAGACAGCTATCAATGATGGTTTGTTGTAAAACTTATTATATCTTAAAACTAAGCTCTAAGATCGTATTTTTTTATAGAATACGAAGTGACGTTAGTCAGTGTTTACAGATCTCTTGTATATTTTATTAGCTGTTGTCTCTACTAGCATAGAAAAACAGCGACCTCCAAGGCGTTCGGTGTGTGAGTTGAATTTCATCGAAAAAAGGTAAAATTTATGTTAGACTGGGTAAACATGCGAGCAACGTGCTTACTCTTGGTTGAAAGAAATAAATACATCCTACTGTGGTACTAATCTCAGTATTTTCTGCTGGCTACTTTCGAAGGAATGAACTGAGTGCAAGTGTCTAATTGCGGGAGGCATCCGCCTAGGCGTGGCAGCTTGTCGAGCCTTTCGACCACGCCAGCGGGCCTCTAACCTTCTGGGTGGAATCCTTAAGGGAGCCGCGGCCTCGGCGTGGTGACAGGCTGGAGCGATTCACCAACTCCTCTCATGTTCGCTCAATGTGCATAGGAGAACCGCATCCTAACTCCTTGTGCAGAAGAAACGTCTGTGTTGTTTGTTCTCGTTTGAACCTGGTGTTCATCGGGCAACCCAAACAAACCAGGGTTCGAGGCGCCCCGTTCATCTTCTGTCCGTCTGTCTATCTGACAATAACCCCATTCGTGTGACACAAATGAACCGGCCTCAGCTCTACATAAGAAGACTTTTACATCAAAGGATCTACTATGTTTAATAAATCAAAAATCGTTTTTTATTTCTAAAAGAACAAGGACGTGAACAGCAGGCGATTACAAGGTTAATGAATAGTAACATGACCTTTGATGGTTGTTTTCACGTTTTAATATATGTAACAGCACAGACGCATGTCCTACGGCAATTCAAAGGAAAGTCGTATTGCTGTTTATTTGTAGTTTTTAATGACAAACGATATATTACTTTTTGACTGAAGGTGGTGTTAATATTTGGCGTGTTCCTCACGTATCTCTTTTTTATTTTGTATTTCTTATCCATTATACTTTTAGTGGACATAATATGAATTTAGTTTATTCTTAAAATCTGCATACATTCACAATGTAGATTGTTTGTTATTATGTTGGTAGGCTCATCTGCACTGTTATTACGGTTACTTCAAATGATCTATGAAACATCGTTTCATATTCCAAAAGTTTTTGCGTCAAAAGCGTCAGTTATTTTTATAATCCATGGTTGTATATTGTATTCCTTGGTTTTGTACTGCATTGTCCTTACGTTTTTGTAGGTATCACTGTGTTGTGTATTTGAATTTGTTTTTTGTTTTCCTGTAATTTTAAAAACAAAATTTTAATATGTATGAATAATATGTAGTATATAATATCAGCTTTTATTATAATTATGTATAATACGTAATATTATTATTGGTACGACGGTCTCACTGATCGTCGTATGGTACAGTGGAAACAAATTACAGACACCAATAAAGTCACTAATAACCAGCTTTTATTAATCACAAATAACAATTTGTAATCAATTCTTATAATAATTCCAGTTAAATTTCTCCACACGCAATAACAATGTCAAATAATATGGTTCCACACTAATTATAACACAATAAAACTTCTCACAATATTTCGACAAACACTCGAAATTAGTTGACTCGAGCTAAGGAAATCGCTCACTGTCAACTGATTAACAAAGCCAGTTGCTGTGGTTTTATACAGCAGGTCGCGAAAGTGCTCTAAAATAAACTTCCCATCCTTACTTAGGTGTGCCAGCTAATGCGTATTTCAAGTGTGCTCTTGAAGAATCTGGAACATACTTTGTGCGGCCTTCGCCGAGGCTACACCTGCTCGATTAGGTGAAGGGGGACGGATAGAAGACGCTGTCGGCTGTTCGTGAGGGTTTCTTAATTGTGTAACATTATGTATGTAGAATATACTATATTAATATGAATTTTATTTTATTATACGAATTATTACCATGTTGAAACGTATTTATTTGAAATATCAATTGGAAAGTCACTAAACCGGGAATTATTCTATCTGTAACGTCATTAGGATTGTTGAAGGATATGATCGGATAATTAAAGTGGAAGATACGAGGAATTAAATAAGGCGGAGTATATACTTCCAGTATGTAAATTTCCATCTGCTTATGTAGCATAATTCCATGATAGGTTGACGAGGAAAGTAAAATGGCTGGTCCAGGAATAAATTTGGAAAGAAATAAACATATGACTGTACGTCGTAGTGTACGAGTTAAGATAAAAATTTGTTAGACAAGTTTTGACAGCTGTAAATAAAATTAATTGCATTGGTATATGAAAAATTCGCATGCAGATTCGAAGTCAGAAGCTGTTCATCAAATGGCATTAGGACGGATTACCTATGCAAAGACAAGCAGTACTAAGAAGAATTGCAACTGCTCTAATGTTTAAAAACAGTGTACACAGAGAATCAGATAGAACTTTATATCAGGCATAGTATAAACAGACAGGAAAATAATACTAACCAATCTAGAAAAAGTGATGTCATTTACAGAATTATTTAAATAAATTGTAGCTGGTAAGGACATGTGGTTTGGAAATAAAATCGGAGACGATCACGAAAGTTGCTAAACTGAGGGGCAAAGGGACCACCTTATGAAAAATCTCCTTGTAATTAAGTTTTCCAATACAATGAAGTGCTTCTACTCCATTACAGTGACGTATTCTCGAGAAGAATTTTCTCCAGAAAGAAATCACTGGACGTGACTAGGGGGATATGCTCTGAGAAGTTCGAAGATATGTGATAACGTTATTGATGAAATTGATATGAAGGTATTGTTCTGGACACATTGGCAAGGTGCCTGTTAGAACGGTGTATATACACTGCATGTTACTGAATGTCCGTTCATACAGCTCAAGAATTTTAGTCAAACAATTTAACGTCAGACATAAGTTAAAATCTTTCTGTCTCAATTTTTTGCACCAGTACTCATTACGTGTGTACGGAAGAAGAGATATTTTGTAATCGAGTAATTGAAAATTGAATAATCAGTTGGTTTTAGTCTCCGAAAAAATTTCAATGTTTCGCTCAGATTTGAAGGCCTGTTGACGTCACGTCACGGTGAAAGTATCCGTGACCTCATCAAACAGAGTGTTGTCCAACTATTTCTTCAACAATTTTAATTAAAAAAAAAAAAACAAATTAATTGGTGGTTATAATGGAAAACGAAAGTATGTCGTCCAAACTCACCGGTACTGTAGTGCTTGCGTCCATGAATATTCGCGTCCTTACAAAAGGATAGTGTACGCTGATTTTTGTACCTGTCTAAAGATTTGATGTTTAAAAATGAAAGTCTTAACATGTGAGTGGGAAGCTGAAACACACCCATCCGTTTTAGATGAAGAGCCATGTTTTATTAGTCATATGGTTGTGACCTTATATTTCTTATACATAGTTAAAAAAAAAAAAAAAAAAAAAAAAAAAAAAATCACTTAGTGGATAAAATAAGGTAATTATTTATTTAATCATATACAGTGATCTGGAGACCAACGGTAACTATGTATATCGAAGCTGATCAAGCAAAAGTGGTCTATAAATATAAAAACCTTAAAACCAAGATATTGAAAGCAAACCTCAATATCAGGTTTATCAAGAGATGTTTGAGACAGGACATAACGCCTAAATTTGCTGTTATAAAAGAAAAAGAAGATCACTTAGTGGATAAAATAAGGTAATTATTTATTTAGTTATATTTCTTATTAAACGATGCTTTAACGAAGCGAAATGGAGCCTGTAGTCAGTGGCGGCTGGTGCTGTGGTTGCAGCGTTGCACAACCACCAAAATAGAATAACTAAACTGTAAAATAATATACAAAAACATTAAGCAGTTAAAAGTGTCATAAATTCCAACGGAAAGCGTATTAGATTATATGCGGTAATGTTTCCGTGCAAATCATATGTGGCCCGCAGGCTAGTGGTTGTAGGCCGCTTGCAACTTGAACAGTACATGGCAGAGCTTACTACACAAACATGTGGGAGAACGTGCGTTAGGCCTCTTTCACACTATCATGATTTTTTGCCGTCCGGAAACGTGACGGCAGTATTGCCGGACGGAGATAACTTGTGTGTGCTCTTCAGGCCTCTTTCACACTATCAGGGTTTTTTGCCGTCCAGAAACGTGACGGCAGTATTGCCGAACGGAGTTAACTTGTGTGTGCTCTTCAACTCTTCACATTTGCCGTATGTTCCCAATATGGAACTAGTAGCGTTGTAGCTCATCCTTAGTTGTGTTATGAAGTCAGCAAGCACAGCCTTCTTGATTTGTAAGGTGTCAGGTTTAGTGTTTACATTGGTTCAAGGTAAACGTTACCCATTGTTTGAATTTATAAAATTGTAGTAATAATTTGGTATAACTGCGATTGTGATAATAAAGTGTCAATTAACTTTTTATTAATTAAACTGTGTGTTAAGTATTATTTTTTCTTTGTTTAATGCTGCTGTGTGATTTTGTGTCTGTGCTTTTTGGAGTTACTGACTCTGCGTGCTTTAAACAACGTGTTTTTTTTTTAGTTTAAAATGAATAGCGTTAAGATCCAATGGCTAGGACGCCATATGTCTCCCTTAACAATAAATCAAATTGTAAAATCACGCGGTCGACAATTTAATCGATCATTTAAAGTAGAATATTATGAAAATACTAACTGGTTATGTGGTTGTGACGAAAGAAATTTTTTATTTTGTTTTCCATGTTTATTGTTTTGAGGAAACCCCTGGACGAAATTCGGAATGAAATATATTAATCATCTAGCTGAAAAAATAAGAAATCATCAGGCGTTAAGTGTAGGGCCTACATATAAAGAATGCTTTTCATTTTCTCTTTTCGGTACGTATAGCACAGCAGCTGGACAGTGAATATAGACGAAATACTGTTTTACACAACGAAAGAGTACGCAATTATCTGTACGTCTTAAATATAATAAACTGTATTCGTTTCTGTGGAGCTTTTGATATAGCTTTGCTGGGTCATAATGATACTCAATCTTCATAAGATCCTGGTGTGTTTCGAGGCTTATTTGGTTTCAATTCTGAGCTTGACACAGCAATGAAAAATCGTTTAGAGGAAGCAACTGCATTTAAGGGCACCTCATAAACCATTCAAAGTGATTTTTAAATATAATCTTAGAAATATGCCACGAAGAAATAACGAGTAAGATACAAGAAGCGGATTATTTGGCTGTAATTGCTGATGAGACCACTGATGTTGCTAATATGGTCATAGTGTATCGTTGAAAGATAAACAGTTAAACAGGTTGAAAGATTCTGGGGTTTCATTGCTTCTCCTAAACATGATCCTCAGTCGCTTGCATCATGTTTGTTAGATGAACTGCCTCGACACAACTTACCTGGAATTTCCCATAAATTAACTGCTCAAATAATTGGAAACAGTAACTTTATATTTTTTTCCATACGACACCACTGTATGATGCACATATGTTAGGCCTGCCTCCTGTTTAATGTGTTCTTTTAACTCCCCCCCCCCACTCAACCGACTACTGTAACCACCAAAATTTGGAACCACCAGCCGCCACTACAAAATAGTGAGCGAGTTCTGCTGCTCAGGGAGTAGTATAATTACTGTTTACATAGCATAGCCTACATACAGTTTCACACAAAAAAACTCATAACATACGTAGCCCTATTAATTATTCTGTGTTAATGGTGACAATGAGTTGTGTTTCAACATTGTGTCTAATTAATGTCTGAACCTCACAAAACCTTTCATATTTACTAATTTATGGTCACTACTAAATTAGAGATAATATTCTAATTCACGCCCCCCCCCCCCGTGTATTGCACTTATATTTTATACAGTCGGTATTAGGTAGCTTTTCTAAGTTGGCTACATCTTAACGGGGTGACATCTACATGTTACGTATATATACGTTGCGTTCCGTAATAGGGTTATACATTTTATCTGTAATGATCAGAGACGACTGGTCAAATCGCTGATTTGTGCCTAGAGAACAAGTTTTTTTAATGAATTTTTTTGTAGGCCTACAGCAATTCTGCAGAGGGTCCTATACGCAGTATTCACTACCAACAATTAAAGTCACCAAGTTAAATAAATAACGACAGTCCCTAACACAGATAAAGAATTAAACATTTAACATTTTCATTAATTAATGCTGCCTCTAATAACACATCAGTAACGAAGCACATCAAATTCGCGGAACTCTAAATCCGCTGCGTCAAGAGGTGCTGTTCCTATATAGCTCAGTTGTGGCGTTTAATGTTACGTAGAACCTTTTATTGATTCAACAGTGCTAGTTCACTATTGTAATGCATTGACTAGGCAACATTCATTTTAATTAATAAAATGCCACTAACGGTAAATAAGACTTACTTATAGGAAATGTAAGTTTTTTATATACTGTACTTCACCACTAGCTGCATGGAAACACAGTAAGTAGTCATTTGTCAGTAGAGTGGCATTTTTAAGTATTTTGTTTTACTGTTCTATTGTATGGAGAGTTCAATAGTCATTTATCAGTAGGATGCCATTGTCAGTTATTTTGTTTTAATATTCTAGTTAGATGACTGGACAATGATCAATAAAAACTCAAGCTGACGAAAGACTGTAACGTGCTGAGATGTGAGAAGAGACGAGAATAAAAATATATCGATCATAGTTGTATAAATGAATACGCGAACAGTAGAATGAAGATGAATGTTAATTATCACATTTCAAAGCAGACATAAACTGTCCTACAATACACGAGAATGAACTTTTTTTTAAAGTCATTACAACTTAAATGACTGACGACCTGTAAAGTCAGATAGTGAGTTCTCGTGCTTTACGTTGGTCCGATTAAAATTGCTTCAATATCACGTCATGCACCAATATCACGTTATAAAGTTGCAGATATTCTGCTATAAAATCGCCGATGCTTCAACATTTAAAATAAATATTCAGAGTGTTACGATTTTTTTGTACGGATTATAAATACTGTGCGATAAGAAAAAGAACACCACAGAATAGTAAACGTTCTTTAAGGTTTATAAAGTCTTCCTTATTTAAGGCAGCGGACGAAGCAGTTAAACGGTTCAGTGTGATGCCGTAAAGTGAATCCGCTGCTGTTTCTGAGTGTAACCTGTCCGTTTTCGTGAAAATTCTGTAGCTTCCACTGATGAACAAAAACGTGTATAAGTTGTGTAGGTCTGTGTAGAAAATTAACTTACATTTTTATCTGTACTATATGATACTTTACAGGGGCGTATTTACGGGGGTGGAAGAACGGGACCGGACCCCCCAGTATAGAAAAAGTTGACGAATTTTGTTAATCTCTTAATTTTTAGGCGGTTTTATTATTTTTTCCAGCTGTTTACGCTAATGTAGTAGCTCATTTTTTCAATATACAAACAGGTTTATTAAATAGCATTAGCTTATACTTTTGAAATATGGAATATCGGAAAAGCAATTCAGTCAATAAGTATCTTGTACACAATGTTTCAATAACGCGTAATTTAATTGTGTTGTTACCATTTACTTTAATGGGACTGATTTCAGTCACTGTAAAGATAGTAATGTTGATTAGTCTTAACGTCTTTGTTTGTTTGTATTAAGCCAACCCGACCCCGGACCCCCCCCCCCTTAAGGCCAAATTCCAGAGACGCTACTGATACTTTATCGCAATGCATTAAGCATTGTATTACAAAATTTGCATATTTCATTGAAAAGTTTGTGCATTTTACAAATTAACCTCTAGCTTTGCTATTGTTCCTTATGAGAAAAATTAACTGGCTTCAAGTGGTTTCAGTTAAACGTCGTTTTAAGAAGATGACCCTAACGTTAAATGAAAACTCACTGTGTTTTATAGATTTTGACCAAAGAAGAACATCAAAAAATAAAATAAGATCCGAGGAAAGGGGGAAACTAGAGCTGTCGAGGGCTTGCCATGCGCAGTTTACGTGAATATGATCTAGTGGAAGCTTATGTTTAGAGCGTGAACGCATGGTCTGGTTCTGGTTTCATTTATCATTCAACTGTTACACAACAAACTGATAGAGTGTGTTATCTACTAACACGTTATCGTACTTACTTGCCCTCATAATTATTCTGACTTTTCACTTTGTCTGACTGACGTTGAGGTGATTCGCACGCATGCGAGCCTCACGTCGATTTCCTTTATTATTGGCGCAGTTTGCTATCCTTGAAAGTGGTTTTTGGGGCTATGCTGCTGCTGCTGGTGGTGTATTGTACGTTATAAGGGCTAAACGCTGTCCCCTTAGAGCTCTGTGTAAGTATTGATTTCTGAACGGTACAAGTGTATCGCGTGTGAATATGCACATAATAAACGGTTGCCTTCCGATAATTATTAATCAAACAATAAAAGCGATTTACCGCGCGCCCATCTGCGTGTGCTTGTACTTATATATGCAATTTATTTTGTGATGGTCGAACGTGTCAGTCTTGTCTTAACGGGGCGATCCGGGTTAAATTGTCGGTTTTTCTTGCTCCTACCAGTTCTTCTAACGTTATACTCATACACTCAAGATTGAAAGATTCCATGTTTTCACAGACCTCTTAAAGGTTTTAATTTAGTTAGAACTATTTATATGTAAGGAAGAGAATTTATATTTATGAGAAACAGAAAGACAGAAAGATATATATATATATATATTACATTTAATATTTATAATTAAATTTACCTCAAGATGTTATTTTTTTTCCATTTTTGGAACATGTTTCGGGTACTATCTTGCACCCATCCTCAGCCTTCCGGCTTTAACGTAACATCTTGAGGTAAATTTAATTATAAATATTAAATGTATTATATACATCAAGAAACGGACTGTAGCAGAAAGTGACTATATATATATATATATATATATATTGTAATAGACGAGATCCGTCTCTGTTTATATTTGTTTATATTTATTATTATTAATTAGTCTCAGGGTTAAATTTACTGGAAATGGGTCTTGCTCTCGGCTAATTGTTATTATTCAGCATCAGATTTTATTATTATTTAACCGTTTAGTGACTTATTCCCCTCAATTCAACCTATTGTTGAATCCAGGATTGAATAAGCCGGTTACTTACACTTCTTTCGTCGTATTAGCTATCTGTTTAAATAGTTTAATTTTATGTATTATATTCACTGTTAGGATTATTCCACTTGAAGTTCCGTCGACTCTTTGCTGATCAGCTGTTGTGAGGAGTTCAGTTGTTTTCTTCCTATATACTAACATACATAAACATAGACAAGGCATTCGTAATAACTCATGTATAATATTACTTTATAATATTGTAAATATATAGGTTTGTGCGGTTGTAAACAAAACATGGAATCACTCAATTTGAATAATTCGCATTCTCAGCATGGTACCAACCGCCTCGTTCTTCTCCTCTAAGCTGTATTTACTGATACAATAAAAGTCAACTCTTTCACTGGTAAAAATAATAATGGTAATTTATTCAAACAGCACACAGTGAAATTCAATACAATAAGGCGTTTTGCTCTTCTTTTTAGTTAACAATTAATATTTTAAAAGTGAACATGGACTCTAAAACAAATGATGAGCTCGAGTTGGCATGACTGCCTCTGGTTAGTAATACAATGTGTGTTGACAAACATATAGGTTATGTCGTATGATTCGACTTGCAATGTTATTAATTATTATAATAATAAAAGTAGTAGGTTCTTTTAGACTGCAAAATACACTTATTTAAAATAATAGCTACGGTTAGAACAAACATATAAAATAAGAATTCATTGGTTATTAATGAAACAAGATAAAATATGAACTACTGTTCATAGTTAGGCATATGTTCATTTATATATTGTTAGTGCAACCTTGTTTGGTTAAAAGTAGTGAATTATTTATTATTAATTAATAGCAATTGTGATAATCCAGTATCAGGTACTACGATCATCTGTAAAATTGGATGTTCCTATTTCAGGTAAAGGTAACTCATTTATTGTAGTTATCGCACTCCGGCGAAACTCCTAATTGAATCTAGTAACAAAATATTTCATACTCCCATCT
The DNA here is from genome assembly GCA_034769895.1 of Magicicada septendecula. Lineage (NCBI taxonomy): Eukaryota > Metazoa > Arthropoda > Insecta > Hemiptera > Cicadidae > Magicicada > Magicicada septendecula. Next base: position 237,255,077 of record CM068371.1, read on the forward strand.
GCTGATAGCATAAGAACACGTATACTCTTCATTGATATTACAATGTCTTTACTTATTCTAGATATTTATAGTATACAAATAGTTAAAACTGTCATTACTCAGAACGTTCAATTTCGACATTGTTCATTTGTATTTATCAGCTCCCTTCTGTTGAGAATAGGGAATTATTTCTATAGGTCAGTTTGAATCGCTTTTATCGTTCAGTTATTTTTCTTATAAACTAATCATGACATTATATTTGTGGTTATGAATACTTGCGTCTCTTGTCGTTCGAAGGGTTACACCTTTTTATTATTAACACTTTTTAATTAATTAAAATTTATTAATTAATTATTTAAATTTTCATCACCACACTGCACCCACTCCTATGCGCATGAACTCCGAATAAAGTACACTTGTAAATATACTGCACTGATTCTTCAATGTAGGTAACCTATATCTCAGTTTGAGGTTAATATAGTTGACGCTTGGTTGCTGTCAAAAGCACGTTTTCTGAAGCTTCGACGAGCATGCAGTTCGCTCCGTTGTTGTTGAAAGACTGTCTCTGGTTCCTCTGTCGGAATGATGAATTTCGGATTTTTTATAAGCTCTGATTGGTCAGTTTATTTGAATTCGTTTATTTACGGTAGACTTCGTCAAAACAGACGCTCTCATCAGCGTCAGTCTTTGGGTTAAGATTAAGAAATTCTGGTTCACACACCCACGCGGAAGGGCTAAGCATAATACAATTATTTTTAAAAGTCTAATATCTTCCTTATAATTGTACTGAGGATATTGTGCTTACTCTCATTGTTCATGATTTTCAAAGACGATTAATTTGAATCCCCTCATCATATATTTCTGATTAGGGTTAGCTGACTTAGCACTTAGCATTTATGCTTAGTGTCCATTAAGCCATTAATTATCAATATTTTATGGTTTTTATTTTATTTTCTATGGTAATATCTCGTTCTTAAGCTACTGTACAATTTTCCCTTAAAACTATGTCTTAATATTAACACTATGTCCGTTTTCATAGATTCACACTTAAACTTATTGTCATACATTTTGGTTTTTCTTATTACCTAGTAATAAGAGTATTTAATTGAATTTTAACATGTTGTAATTACATATCGATGGGTTAAGTCACTACTGGCAGTGTTCTTTTTCCCTACATTATTGGTTTAATGCCTTAATTATCACTTATGAATTAGGCTTGTTATGCCTATATGGCGTTACCTGGTAGTATGCTTGGTATCATAGACATTTTATTTGTATTACTCTCTAATTGATAATTGAAATAGTCACTATGACCTTATCGTTATTGTGATGCAGTTCACTCTGCATTTGCTTCTGTTATTAGCTAGGTTTGGTTGCTGTAAACTTTACTTGCAGCTAACTGTCACAATGGTTTAGTTATAATTACATTTATATAGACTATTAAAATGGTTATTTTGGTTGCAATTGCTCATATGGACAGTATTCTGTCTGACATCAGGTCGTTAGTTGAGTTACTATCTTTGTACAATGTGTTTATAACATGATTTTGGTTGCATAATGTCTCTTTGCCATTACAAACATTTTGTCATATTTGTATTACATAAATATAGCTTTTATATTCTGTTATACTATTAGCTATCGTGTACAAAACATTCCTTATATGCTCTATTTACTTCCTAGCTCATTACATTTTGGTTTAACATTGGTTTGATTTAGTTTTTATCAAGTTTTACTGGAAACTGGATGCCCAGATTAGGTTATGTTATAGGTTCAGTGAACAGTAATGTGTTGTTTATGGCTGTGTATTTCTATCTTAGTCTATTCGACTGGTTTTCATTCCATGTTTGTACATTGGTTAATGGTTATCAATAGTTCACATTTAGTTTACTCCTGTATTATCTTATTTGTTGTTAATTAGTGGGTTTGTATGAACATCATTCCCACTGTACAACTGGTCATTCACTATTTTGGGATTTATTCCTCTGTTTATTCTGTAACTACACATCATTTAGCTATCATAAACTCATCTTGTTCTCATTCAGTTTGCTTGTGACTCTTTATTTACAATATTTAGTCCTTACTTACAAAAATGTGTTTCACATAGACAATGAATGTATTCATTAAATGAGTTGTTGTCAGTGTTGACTTTACCATACAGCTTAGGGATTTATATCATGTAATTAATTAACATTTCTTCCTTCTTCTTAATACAATTATTCTTTCAAAGGTTTATGTTAGTTTGTTATACTTCAATTTCCTTCCCTTGTTCTTGTGTTTGGTCTGGATATCTTCCTTCTTCTTTCTTCACTGATCTCCTTCTCACTATTGTTCATTTTTATACATGATGTGGTTTTCACTTGTCTTCTTCACACTGTTTCTTCCTTCGTCTTTCTTGAAGTTGTCATTGTTGTATTCTTCTCCCTGATTCTTCTTTCTTCTTTTGTTGTCTTGTATCCTTCTCATTGATTCTTCTTTATTCTTTTGTTCTTGTGTCCTTCTCACTGATTCTTCTTTCTTCTTTTGTTCTTGTCCTTCTCACTAATTCTTCTTCTTTCTTCTTTTATTGTCTTGTGTCCTTCTCACTGATCTATTGGGTATAGTATGTCGGTCGTCTCGTCTTTGTTCTCTTTTCTTCTTTATTGGTGCATTTACTAGTGAATTCCTTTCAATGATGCTTCACTTATTTAAACTTATGGTACTTTTCTTTAGTATACTTGGTGGTATTCTAGACCTTTTAATGTATTTTTACTAGTGGTGGCCTTTAAATTAATTTTCAGTACTTAGGTGGATGTGGTGTCATATGTACTGTTACATATTGCCTCCTTATTAGAATTGATCATTTCTGATATCTTCGTTTTATGATTGAAGAAATTATCAATTTTTATTTCACTCTTAAGTCACATATAATGTTTTCATATTTTGTATTTACTCTTACACTTGTCTTCAGTTCACTATATTCTCCTTCATACTCTTGGAATCTTGTTTCATTATATTCTTGGCTGTCGTGTTTTTTCCCTTAAATATTTAATTTCCCTAACATTTTTTCCCTAACTTGGTAGCTGGAATCGATTCGGGTGGGCTCTATGGCTTACCTAACTCCGTCGTTCATAACTACACCTTTCTGAGATCAGGGGTACCTCATCCCTGCCCAGTTAAATGATTGCTGGAACTTTTCTACAGTCAATTCATCAAATAATAATACTCATAAGCAGTCTCTTTCGACTAATAATAATAAACACTCTTGGGGTTATTCACTTTCTTGCCTTTTATATTTTATTATACACTTTCTTCTGGATTCCTTCTTCACTTCTGCAGATCTTCATTAGTTAAGGTTGTTGACAAATAGCACGTGTAAATATTCTCCATTTTTTCTTCTCTCCTTATCGTGACAAAATTGTTCTTCGCATTGATTGGTTTTTTCTTCTTTTCTTGGTCAATTCTGCTTCTCACTATCTTCTCTACATAATATTCTCATTAATGGTCTTCCTTTCTCCTCTAGCAAATGTCATATTTTTTAACATTTTATTTTGGATAGTACACAATTTTTCTCAAAGTGATAGTAAACATTGTTTAAAATATCTTAAGTGCGTTCACTAGTTGCTTGTTTTGGTTATGGTTTAGTTATTAGATACTAGTCTTTCTTTTTCTCGTTTTACATACAATATTCATTTGACAAACATTTTTCGTTCAGTATTTAATATAATATTTGATTAATAAAATTTCTTCTTTTATATACAATATTCACTTAATAAACATTTTTCTCTTTCTTCTTTCCATAAGAATATACTTCTCTCTTGTTGTTCTCCTTGGTCTTCTTCTTCTTCTTCTCTACTCCTTCAAAGGTTAGTTGGGTGAACCTTTATTCTGGATGATTATAATTCTTGTTTATGGGGTATACGATATTTGATAGTTATAATATGCATTAATAGTTAATATCTGATTTTATAGATATTCTTGGGGTTACATGGTTCATTTAATAAACATTTTTCTCTATCTCTTCTTTCCATAATAATATCCTTCTCTCTTGTTACTCTCCTTGGTCTTCTGCCTCTCTACTCCTTCAAGTGATGGTGGTTCTCACTTATTCTGGATGATTATAATTCTTGTTTATGGGGTATACGATATTTGATAGTTATAATACAATGTGATAACATAATAATGATACATCAATAGTTAATATCTGATTTTATAGATATTCTTGGGGTTACATGGTTCATTTAATAAACATTTTTCTCTCTCTCTTCTTTCCATAATAATATCCTTCTCTCTTGTTACTCTCCTTGGTCTTCTTCTTCTCTACTCCTTCAAGTGATGGTGGTTCTCACTTATTCTGGATGATTATAATTCTTGTTTATGGGGTATACGATATTTGATAGTTATAATACGGTGTGATAACATAATAATGATACATCAATAGTTAATATCTGATTTTATAGATATTCTTGGGGTTACGTGGTTCATTTAATAAACATTTTTCTCTCTCTCTTCTTTCCATAATAATATCCTTCTCTCTTGTTACTCTCCTTGGTCTTCTTCTTCTCTACTCCTTCAAGTGATGGTGGTTCTCACTTATTCTGGATGATTATAATTCTTGTTTATGGGGTATACGATATTTGATAGTTATAATACGGTGTGATAACATAATAATGATACATCAATAGTTAATATCTGATTTTATAGATATTCTTGGGGTTACATGGTTCATTTAATAAACATTTTTCTCTCTCTCTTCTTTCCATAATAATATCCTTCTCTCTTGTTACTCTCCTTGGTCTTCTTCTTCTCTACTCCTTCAAGTGATGGTGGTTCTCACTTATTCTGGATGATTATAATTCTTGTTTATGGGGTATACAATATTTGATAGTTATAATATGCATTAATAGTTAATATCTGATTTTATAGATACTCTTGGGGTTACATTGTTCATTTAATAAACATTTTTCTCTCTCTCTTCTTTCCATAAGAATATCCTTCTCTCTTGTTGTTCTCCTTGGTCTTCTTCTTCTCTACTCCTTCAAAGGTTAGTTGGGTGAACCTTTATTCTGGATGATTATAATTCTTGTTTATGGGGTATACGATATTTGATAGTTATAATATGCATTAATAGTTAATATCTGATTTTATAGATATTCTTGGGGTTACATGGTTCATTTAATAAACATTTTTCTCTATCTCTTCTTTCCATAATAATATCCTTCTCTCTTGTTACTCTCCTTGGTCTTCTGCCTCTCTACTCCTTCAAGTGATGGTGGTTCTCACTTATTCTGGATGATTATAATTCTTGTTTATGGGGTATACGATATTTGATAGTTATAATACAATGTGATAACATAATAATGATACATCAATAGTTAATATCTGATTTTATAGATATTCTTGGGGTTACATGGTTCATTTAATAAACATTTTTCTCTCTCTCTTCTTTCCATAATAATATCCTTCTCTCTTGTTACTCTCCTTGGTCTTCTTCTTCTCTACTCCTTCAAGTGATGGTGGTTCTCACTTATTCTGGATGATTATAATTCTTGTTTATGGGGTATACGATATTTGATAGTTATAATACGGTGTGATAACATAATAATGATACATCAATAGTTAATATCTGATTTTATAGATATTCTTGGGGTTACGTGGTTCATTTAATAAACATTTTTCTCTCTCTCTTCTTTCCATAATAATATCCTTCTCTCTTGTTACTCTCCTTGGTCTTCTTCTTCTCTACTCCTTCAAGTGATGGTGGTTCTCACTTATTCTGGATGATTATAATTCTTGTTTATGGGGTATACGATATTTGATAGTTGTAATACGGTGTGATAACATAATAATGATACATCAATAGTTAATATCTGATTTTATAGATATTCTTGGGGTTACATGGTTCATTTAATAAACATTTTTCTCTCTCTCTTCTTTCCATAATAATATCCTTCTCTCTTGTTACTCTCCTTGGTCTTCTTCTTCTCTACTCCTTCAAGTGATGGTGGTTCTCACTTATTCTGGATGATTATAATTCTTGTTTATGGGGTATACAATATTTGATAGTTATAATATGCATTAATAGTTAATATCTGATTTTATAGATACTCTTGGGGTTACATTGTTCATTTAATAAACATTTTTCTCTCTCTCTTCTTTCCATAATAATATCCTTCTCTCTTGTTACTCTCCTTGGTCTTCTTACTCTCTACTCCTTCAAAGGTTAGTTGGGTGAACCTTTATTCTGGATCATTATAATTCTTGTTTATGGGGTATACGATATTTGATAGTTATAATATGCATTAATAGTTAATATATGATCTTATAGATATTCTTGGGGTTACATGGTTCATTTAGTAAACATTTTTCTCTTTCTCTTCTTTCCATAATAATGTCCTTTTTTTTATTTTACTCTCTTTGATCTTCTTCCTCTCTACTCCTTCAAGTGATGGTGGTTCTCACTTATTCTGGATGATTATATTTTTTCAGTGAAGCTTGATTATAGACTCCCTTGGTTCTATTGGTATTTGTGTCCATAATTTCGTATGTGTTGTTCTGATTATCCTTGACGATAGTATAGGGTCCAGTATATAGTAGTAGGAACTTCTTTGCAATTCCTTCAAGGGTACTGGGGAGCTCTCGATTTTTTAGCAATACTAGTTCTCCCATTTTGTACTGGATTATTTTGGGTTGTCGCTTCTTATATTTTTCTCGCATTTTCTCTGCTCGTTCAACGGTCTTGTTATAAAATTTTACTTGGTCAAAGGTGTAATCATCGCCTGGGGGAAATTCTATTAATTCTATAATTTCTCTAGGAGGTCTTCTCTCAAACATAGCTGTAAATGGGGTTGTATCTATTGCTTGATGGTACGCCAGGTTGATAAAATCCTCTGCGGCTGGTAAATACTCTTCCCACTTTCTTTGTTGTTGGTGACAGTATGTTCTCAGGATTCTTCCTACTTCTCGGAGAACTCGTTCAGCGGGGTTGCTGCTAGGTTGGTACACTGAGGTTTTGAAGGTTCTCACTCCCTTACTCAGCAGTGTTTCCCTCCATATCCTTCCCTTGAATTGGGTTCCATGGTCAGTGATTATCGACCCTGGCACTCCTACCTCTGCCATGTATTTACCCATAATTATGCTCAACAGATTTTTTGTGGTAGCTCTGTTGATTGGATACAACTTTGTATATTTAGTGTAGTGGTCGAAGATAATGACAATGAATTTGTATTGTCGTCTTCCCCCACTCCTTGGTAATGGGCCGCAAATATCAACAAATACTTTTTCTAGCTTCTTGGATGAGGTGATTGGTATCATTAAACCCTCCTTCCGCTCGTTGTTACACTTTACCATCTGGCATAGGTGGCAATTCCTAATGTAACTGCGTACTCTCCTGTTGATATCCTTGAAATACACATTCTCCTCTAATGCCTTGATGACTTTAATAGCTCCCATGTGACCATATCTAATGTGGTAATCCATGGTGATCTCCTTCTCTATAGTTTTGGGTATAAGTAATTTCCACTGGTTACTTTGGTTAGTGTTTTTTATAAATAGAATGTCTTTGTATACACAATAGTATGGGATAACTCTCTCGTCTTTATTTATTAATCTCTGGCGAATGTTGTTCAATTTCTCATCGCTTCTTTGCTGGAGTTTTATTTTATTTATTATCTCGGCTAGTTCGGTTCTGTCCTTTATAATGTGATATACTTTTGCTACCGTCTCCCTTTCTCCCTCGAAAGTTTGGTTTTGGATGTTGACTCTCGATAACACATCTGCTGCTACGTTGTATTTTCCAGGTACATACTCCCAGTTAATATTATATTCCTGTAACGCTAATGTCCACCTAGTAAGTCTCCCATGGCTCAATTTGCAATTTTTCAAAAAGGATATCGATTTGTGATCTGTCCTGACAGTTAAAGAGTAACCCAAAATGTAAGTTCGGAATTTGTTACACGCAAATACAATGCTGAGTAATTCTTTCTCGGTAGTATGGTAGTTACGCTCACTTTTATTCAGGACCCTGCTGGCGAAGCTAACCACAAGGTGATTTCCTTGGTCATCTTCTTGATATAGGACGGACCCTAGACTCACGTCGCTGGCGTCGCAATTCATATAAAACGCTCTTTTAAAGTCGGGGTGGCGTAACATTATTGATTCCAAGAATTTTTCTTTTATCAGTTTGAAAGTGGTATCCTGTTCTGCTCCCCACTTCCACTTGTCTTTAGAGGATAGTTGTTGTGAAAATTCGGCCGTTAATTTTGAGTAGTTGTTTTGAAACTTTCGGTAATAGTTGCAGATACCTAAAAATGATTGTAACTGCTTTTTGTTCTTGGGCGTTGGGAACGATTGTATCGCTTCGATTTTTTCCTGTGATGGTGTAATGCCGTTTTCTGATAGGTTGAATCCTAAGAATTGTACTTCATCAGCGATGAACTTTGACTTCTCTAGTTTCAGTGTCACATGATTTTCTGCCAGTTTTGATAACACCTTCTCAATACGGTCACAATGATCTTCCCAGTTATCAGACGTAATCAGTAGATCGCCAACGTATACCGTAGTGAATTGTAGGGCCTCTTGTCCTAGAACTTGGTCCATACACTTTACAAAAACGGCCACTGAATTTACTAAACCGAAGGGCAGCCTCTTAAATTGGTAGTTTCGCCCTTCGAATATGAATGCCATATATTTTCGGCTATTGGGGTGCAACTCCACTTGCCAATACCCGCAGACGGTATCCCAAGTGCTAATAAAACGGGTACCGTGGAATTTCTTCAATAGCTCTTCGATCTCCCCTGGTGAAGTTCGATCGTTAATTATGATTTTATTGATCTCTCTGGCATCCAGACATATTCTCACTTGACCGTTCTTCTTCGGTACTGCCACTATAGGATTTGTATAGGGTGAACAACTATATTCAATGATATCTTCATCGATGAGTCTATTTATTTCCGCTCAGACCGCTTCTTTTTGCGAATAGGCAATGGGGTAAGATTTCTTTTTAAAATCGGCTGCTTCCTTGAACCTAATCTCGCATTGGAAGTCCTTTACTTTTCCGGGAGCATTGGAAAACACGTGTCTATATTGCTCGTAAATTGCAATTAATCTTTCTACCTGGTTGTCGGTTATTCTTCTATCGCTTTGGCTGTCTGGAACCTCCGGATTTCTTCTAATTTTTCCTCCCATAAGTCGTCATTTTCATGGTCACAATTTATTTCTTCTCTAGGTATTCCGTTCCTATAATTATTATCTTCGTTAATGTAACAAATGATCCGGTCGTGAGAGGCTCCTTCGCTTCCAATTAACTCCGCCGTCCATTGCACACGATTTGAGCTCAGAGATACCTTTGCTCTGCTCATATCTATTATAGCTGCGTACTTTCTTAATACGTCACAGCCTATCAATAAACTGAATGGTAACCCACTGGCTACTAAAAATATTATAGGAAGGGTATTCCCTTGACTGGTGACTTCTAGTTGGACTTGCTTTCTTATGGTCTTATTTTGTCGTCCGGTCGGCCCGATCAAAATAATATTATTTATCGGTAAGGTCGATATGTGCTCCTTACTCCTACTCTGTATTTTATTAAGTTCTAATTGATCGATGAGCGATACATTGGCTCCCGTATCTATCATGATTTTAGTAAGCACGCCATTCACTTCGGCGGAAATATACGCGATTTCGCTGTTGTTATTATTATTGTTTTCTGTGATTTCTTCTTCCATCAGATCTTTTCTGATGTCCTTCAGGTAGTGATTGCGTATGATAGTAAATGTCGCTTGATTGTTTGTCTGTCGTCGTAGTTCGTCGTACCCAATAGATCGGATCAGTGAGGGTTCTAAGTGAGTTTTCACTGCCGTTGTCCGTTTAAAGAAGTAGCGTTTTCTTCTCCGCTCCTTTCATTAGTGTTGGGGGTTCTATTCTCCCTTTCTTCTGGTCTAGTCGGATTGTTGTATTGACGTCCGCTATTATTATTTCTGTTTATATCCTCGCTACTGCGGCTCCTTCGTGTGTCGTACCCGGATTCGCTACTCCTTACGTCCTGACTATACGGGTTATTATCTTCATTGAAGCTTCGACGTCCCTGATAGAAGCGTCTCCCTCCGTTTCTGTCGTCAGCACAAACGTAATTAGCTCTTCTGAAATTGCTCGGGTTGTGGTTATTCCCGTTGTTCGGTCGGTACTGGCGATTGTTATTATTTGGACGGTAGGGGTGGTTACCATTATTTGGCCGATGTTGATTTCCACTGTTATAATTAGGACGTGGTTGTTATTAGGAGGATTCTGATTATAATTATTATTATAATTTGGTCTATAATTCGTGCTATTCCTATCCGGCGGATGATTATTCCCGTTACTATTTGGCCTCGGATTCTGGTCAGCATTATCTCGGTTTGAATTATTATAATTACCTCGATAATTATTTCGGTATCCGGCCTGACCGTTTCTATCAAAGTATGGGTCTGGTCCCTGCCGACTCCTCCGATAATACTTCTCCTGCTCATACTTTTCTAATAGCGCGGAAATACTTTGGATTGTTCTTATTTGTCCGTTCAGTCTCGCTCTGGCCACGCCCTCTTCGAAATGATACGCCAATTTAGTGACGAGGCATTCTTCAGGTATCCTTGGCTCAAGATTTCTGGCCATACACACTTTGCCTAAGAAGTATGCAGTGAGTGATGCCCCTTTACTGCGGTCATACTTCCCGTTGCAGATGTCGTCCCGCACTATGTTCTGTGCCGATTCGGACCAGTATTTCGTTTTAAACAGCGCTTTGAACTCCGCATAATTCTGTATATCATCTCGGGTAGCCGTCCACTAGTTATCGCGCACGTCCTTAAAGTACTCGTCTAACATGTTTCTGATAGTAGACCATCTAGTTTCGCGTGTACGGGCGATATTTTCTTCCACTCTTTCGATGAACTCCATGGGATTCCTTTTATAATGTTCTTACTGTTCTTACTCAAATCCTGGGTATCTTCCTTCAAAGAAGCTATGATCTTATTTGTCTCTTCCGTCTTCTTGTTTAATTCCCCTTTGAAATCCTCCTTCAACGCTTCGATATTTTTTGTTAATAATTCATTATTTTTCTTCAGCGATTCTTCCGTCTTCTTCTGGCTATCTTCCATCTTCTTATTCATCGATTCCAAAGACTCGTTATTCTTATTTAATTTCTCATTAAAATCTTCTTTCAATAATTCCATATTCTTATGGCCGTCTTCCTTCAATGATTCCATATGTTTTCTATTTTCTTCCAACATATTCTTCAGCATCTCCATGATATTACTGTCCCCCGTTATTGTGGGTCTCTCGTGTAGTTCCTCTGTTTGTATCGGTCGGCTGGGTTCTACAGGAGGTAATATTTTTTCTAGATCTTCGACCGGCGTCGCCTCCTTATCATCCATGTCTAATTCTTTATCTGCCTCCGCCGCACGCTTCTTAGAGGTTGCTCTCCGTTGCATTTTTGGTCCTGTGTATTGCAGCTGCCTCGAAAATTAGGTTGATGATAATTTTGTAAATTAGGTTGGATATTTTTTCGCCTAATTTCGCTCGAACGTTGTGCGCCAATTTGTAATAGACGAGATCCGTCTCTGTTTATATTTGTTTATATTTATTATTATTAATTAGTCTCAGGGTTAAGTTTACTGGAAATGGGTCTTGCTCTCGGCTAATTGTTATTATTCAGCATCAGATTTTATTATTATTTAACCGTTTAGTGACTTATTCCCCTCAATTCAACCTATTGTTGAATCCAGGATTGAATAAGCCGGTTACTTACACTTCTTTCGTCGTATTAGCTATCTGTTTAAATAGTTTAATTTTATGTATTATATTCACTGTTAGGATTATTCCACTTGAAGTTCCGTCGACTCTTTGCTGATAAGCTGTTGTGAGGAGTTCAGTTGTTTTCTTCCTATATAATAACATACATAAACATAGACAAGGCATTCGTAATAACTCATGTATAACATTACTTTATAATATTGTAAATATATAGGTTTGTGCGGTTGCAAACAAAACATGGAATCACTCAATTTGAATAATTCGCATTCTCAGCATGGTACCAACCGCCTCGTTCTTCTCCTCTAAGCTGTATTTACTGATACAATAAAAGTCAACTCTTTCACTGGTAAAAATAATAATGGTAATTTATTCAAACAGCACACAGTGAAATTCAATACAATAAGGCGTTTTGCTCTTCTTTTTAGTTAACAATTAATATTTTAAAAGTGAACATGGACTCTAAAACAAATGATGAGCTCGAGTTGGCACGACTGGCTCTGGTTAGTAATACAATGTGTGTTGACAAACATATAGGTTATGTCGTATGATTCGACTTGCAATGTTATTAATTATTATTATAATAAAAGTAGTAGGTTCTTTTAGACTGCAAAATACACTTATTTAAAATAATAGCTACGGTTAGAACAAACATATAAAATAAGAATTCATTGGTTATTAATGAAACAAGATAAAATATGAACTACTGTTCATAGTTAGGCATATGTTCATTTATATATTGTTAGTGCAACCTTGTTTGGTTAAAAGTAGTGAATTATTTATTATTAATTAATAGCAATTGTGATAATCCAGTATCAGGTACTACGATCATCTGTAAAATTGGATGTTCCTATTTCAGGTAAAGGTAACTCATTTATTGTAGTTATCGCACTCCGGCGAAACTCCTAATTGAATCTAGTAACAAAATATTTCATACTCCCATCTGCTGATAGCATAAGAGCACGTATACTCTTCATTGATATTACAATGTCTTTACTTATTCTAGATATTTATAGTATACAAATAGTTAAAACTGTCATTACTCAGAACGTTCAATTTCGACATTGTTCATTTGTATTTATCAGCTCCCTTCTGTTGAGAATAGGGAATTATTTCTATAGGTCAGTTTGAATCGCTTTTATCGTTCAGTTATTTTTCTTATAAACTAATCATGACATTATATTTGTGGTTATGAATACTTGCGTCTCTTGTCGTTCGAAGGGTTACACCTTTTTATTATTAACACTTTTTAATTAATTAAAATTTATTAATTAATTATTTAAATTTTCATCACCACACTGCACCCACTCCTATGCGCATGAACTCCGAATAAAGTACACTTGTAAATATACTGCACTGATTCTTCAATGTAGGTAACCTATATCTCAGTTTGAGGTTAATATAGTTGACGCTTGGTTGCTGTCAAAAGCACGTTTTCTGAAGCTTCGACGAGCATGCAGTTCGCTCCGTTGTTGTTGAAAGACTGTCTCTGGTTCCTCTGTCGGAATGATGAATTTCGGATTTTTTATAAGCTCTGATTGGTCAGTTTATTTGAATTCGTTTATTTACGGTAGACTTCGTCAAAACAGACGCTCTCATCAGCGTCAGTCTTTGGGTTAAGATTAAGAAATTCTGGTTCACACACCCACGCGGAAGGGCTAAGCATAATACAATTATTTTTAAAAGTCTAATATCTTCCTTATAATTGTACTGAGGATATTGTGCTTACTCTCATTGTTCATGATTTTCAAAGACGATTAATTTGAATCCCCTCATCATATATTTCTGATTAGGGTTAGCTGACTTAGCACTTAGCATTTATGCTTAGTGTCCATTAAGCCATTAATTATCAATATTTTATGGTTTTTATTTTATTTTCTATGGTAATATCTCGTTCTTAAGCTACTGTACAATTTTCCCTTAAAACTATGTCTTAATATTAACACTATGTCCGTTTTCATAGATTCACACTTAAACTTATTGTCATACATTTTGGTTTTTCTTATTACCTAGTAATAAGAGTATTTAATTGAATTTTAACATGTTGTAATTACATATCGATGGGTTAAGTCACTACTGGCAGTGTTCTTTTTTCCTACATTATTGGTTTAATGCCTTAATTATCACTTATGAATTAGGCTTGTTATGCCTATATGGCGTTACCTGGTAGTATGCTTGGTATCATAGACATTTTATTTGTATTACTCTCTAATTGATAATTGAAATAGTCACTATGACCTTATCGTTATTGTGATGCAGTTCACTCTGCATTTGCTTCTGTTATTAGCTAGGTTTGGTTGCTGTAAACTTTACTTGCAGCTAACTGTCACAATGGTTTAGTTATAATTACATTTATATAGACTATTAAAATGGTTATTTTGGTTGCAATTGCTCATATGGACAGTATTCTGTCTGACATCAGGTCGTTAGTTGAGTTACTATCTTTGTACAATGTGTTTATAACATGATTATGGTTGCATAATGTCTCTTTGCCATTACAAACATTTTGTCATACTTGTATTACATAAATATAGCTTTTATATTCTGTTATACTATTAGCTATCGTGTACAAAACATTCCTTATATGCTCTATTTACTTCCTAGCTCATTACATTTTGGTTTAACATTGGTTTGATTTAGTTTTTATCAAGTTTTACTGGAAACTGGATGCCCAGATTAGGTTATGTTATAGGTTCAGTGAACAGTAATGTGTTGTTTATGGCTGTGTATTTCTATCTTAGTCTATTCGACTGGTTTTCATTCCATGTTTGTACATTGGTTAATGGTTATCAATAGTTCACATTTAGTTTACTCCTGTATTATCTTATTTGTTGTTAATTAGTGGGTTTGTATGAACATCATTCCCACTGTACAACTGGTCATTCACTATTTTGGGATTTATTCCTCTGTTTATTCTATAACTACACATCATTTAGCTATCATAAACTCATCTTGTTCTCATTCAGTTTGCTTGTGACTCTTTATTTACAATATTTAGTCCTTACTTACAAAAATGTGTTTCACATAGACAATGAATGTATTAATTAAATGAGTTGTTGTCAGTGTTGACTTTACCATACAGCTTAGGGATTTATATCATGTAATTAATTAACATTTCTTCCTTCTTCTTAATACAATTATTCTTTCAAAGGTTTATGTTAGTTTGTTATACTTCAATTTCCTTCCCTTGTTCTTGTGTTTGGTCTGGATATCTTCCTTCTTCTTTCTTCACTGATCTCCTTCTCACTATTGTTCATTTTTATACATGATGTGGTTTTCACTTGTCTTCTTCACACTGTTTCTTCCTTCTTCTTTCTTGAAGTTGTCATTGTTGTATTCTTCTCCCTGATTCTTCTTTCTTCTTTTGTTGTCTTGTATCCTTCTCATTGATTCTTCTTTCTTCTTTTGTTCTTGTGTCCTTCTCACTGATTCTTCTTTCTTCTTTTGTTCTTGTCCTTCTCACTAATTCTTCTTCTTTCTTCTTTTATTGTCTTGTGTCCTTCTCACTGATCTATTGGGTATAGTATGTCGGTCGTCTCGTCTTTGTTCTTCTTTTCTTCTTTATTGGTGCATTTACTAGTGAATTCCTTTCAATGATGCTTCACTTATTGAAACTTATGGTACTTTTCTTTAGTATACTTGGTGGTATTCTAGACCTTTTAATGTATTTTTACTAGTGGTGGCCTTTAAATTAATTTTCAGTACTTAGGTGGATGTGGTGTCATATGTACTGTTACAATATATATATATATATATATATATAGAGAGAGAGAGAGAGAGAGAGAGAGAGAATGAGTTTGATAGACACATACGCATATGAAAGATACGAAGGTAGATACAAGAGAAGTATAGAGACGAGAGGGAGAGACAGATAGACACGCAGGTAGACAGACAGTCTAGGAGATAGAAATCAGAGCAAGAAAGCCGACGAGTAAAGGCAAAGAAAAAGAATAATCTGCATATCCATTGTTCCAAAATATACTCTTTCTCGCCCTCAGCCCCTCCACATACAAAATTTGCCTCCTCTCTCAGTATACATCCACAGTATGAATGTTTTGGGCTAAACGTTATTATACTCTTTTAAGATGGTAATAGAAGAAATATCAAACCGTATCTATGTATATATATAATATTCATATGAAAACATGATATATGTATATTGTAACCAAGTAATCTTTGTGAACTCTCTTTCGGTATGTATTTTTATTCTGCCACACGTTGTTGGCGTCAATTTATAACGAAGCGATCCTTGAGTTCCTTAGAGCCACACGTTGCGGACGTCAATTTGTAACGAAGAGATTCTTATGTGCTCTGTAGATGTGTGTATCGTGTGTTCGCCTCACACGTTGTAGTCGTTACTTTAGGTTTATGCTGACGAAGTCCGTCGCGATTTCACGAATTACCAGTACTCGCGAGTGAGAACCTTACCTGTTCTTTAATATGTGGTTGTATTTCCCGGATGGAGCCAAATTGTTTAATCTGAAAACAATTTAAAAATAGGACTATCGAGCGTTCGTTCTATGACGGTATGGTGAATTCAAATTACTCCCGCCACGTGCGGGTTGTTTAATATAGCTGGTAGTTCGCAGAGTTTCCGATGCCTAGCGCTTACCGTCACTGTCGCTCATCGCTAATGTACACAAATCATATAATACAATTTACTATGAAATAAAGAACAGTGGTTACAACTCTGTACTAGTTTATTAATTTGTAATTAGTTGTTATTTAATATTATACAAAAGTATACCTGGATTTTAAACAAATTTGCTCCGGCAGTACTAAGACAATTTATTCTCAAGGTAGGCGAAAGTCGATTCGGAACGAGTTATTTAGACATGGCGTCTACAACAGTTTATTTTAATCTCGTTCCATAAATCTGGATTCTTGTGATTACGAAAAAATGATTAATAATGATTATAATAAAGTACACTACCTTACATTCCTGGTACTTATATACTAAAAAGTGTAATTACAATTTGTTCCTGAAGTGTTAAAAAGTGTGTGTCAAAAGTTCATAAATTTTATACATGTTATTTTCTAGCTTCATATAAATTTAGTGTTTTATTTTTAATTAATCCTTGAAAGAAATTAGATTATCAGTCCGTAGTGAGAGTTAAAAGTGTTGTGAGAAAAAGTTAAAAAGAATTTATTCCATAAAATCGGGTAACTCAGCAATACTTATCAAATCAGTTGAATTAAGGTGTAGGGTCATTCACTTCGAAATAGGTTGGGTCATCTTTTGTCATCAATCTTCCATTATTTTTGAATTTAATTACGCCTGGCTTCTTTTTCGAATATGTTGGTCTAAATAATTAATTTATAATTTATTAATCTGGTCTGTGGCCTCTGCTGAATGGACTAGTTCCTCATCAGACTGCTTGGTTCTTCATTTTTGTAATTTTGGTTACTTTTTATTGTTTTAAATTAAAATTTGAGTCATTTACGGCTTGGCGTCTATTCATCTTGAGCTTCAATAATGGACTAACAGTTTCTGACGGAATAATAATAAATAACGTTTGATTGTTATGGCAACAGACTGCCTCTCATTGGCTATTCATAACTAATTCATTGGCCAATCTGTATACAACTAACAGTGACTTGAGATTGATGTAGCACCACAACAGTAGGTGTGAGTTAGTTCGGTGCTGCCAATCCTCAGACGACAAAGGACGACTTCTTATTTCTATAATTTTGTAAAGACGAGTGATTAAAGCTTACCTTTTTAATTTATATATTGACGATGTCATACAAAACTGGCAGATGTGTCTTCCAGACCACTTTATGATTGGTCACTCTACAATTGACACTTTGTTGTTTTTCGGACGATCAGGCTATTCTGTCGGACTCTGAAAACAGATTGCAGATGGGTATACATTTGTTACATGGAATCTGCAATTACTGTGGAATGAACCAAGATAATGGCTTTTTGTGGAACTGATCCCTTACGGGCAAAAATTGTTATAGATGGGACTGTCCTGGAACAAGTTAGCAGCTTTGAATACCTGGGCTACAGTGTGTCTTATAATGCAAGCAACGACGTGGTGCATAAGTTGCATAAGTTCAACCTTATGTGAGGGACCATCAGGCGAACCCTTAAGTCAGCAAGTAAAGGAACACACCTAAAATTCTACAAGGTGATGGATATTCCCACATTTCTTTATGGGTCTGGGAATTGGACTTTAACGAAAGCCCAGGCCAGTCGCATTCAAGCGGCTGAAATGAGACTTCTCAGGCACGTGGCAGGGTACACTCTCCATGATCATAGAAGAAACACAGATATACGGCAGGAACTGAATATTATGAGTATACTCAACAGGATGGCCCAGTATCGGCTGAATTGGTGGGAACATCTTTGCCGAATGGATGACTGGGGCATCCCCAAACAACTATGGAACTATAAGCCGAGGGGACGGAGAGGTGTGGGACGTCCGAGGAAGCGCTGGAGTGACCAGCTGTAATATTTGCCTATTTGAGACCGGAACAAACCATTCTTGGTTTAAACCTTGAGGATGATGATGACGAGTGATTAAAAATGTGCATTAAGTTTGATGCATTTTTTTGGTCTATTTGTCTGTGCTATGACA
This sequence comes from Magicicada septendecula, assembly GCA_034769895.1. NCBI lineage: Eukaryota > Metazoa > Arthropoda > Insecta > Hemiptera > Cicadidae > Magicicada > Magicicada septendecula. The sequence continues at coordinate 237,273,397 of CM068371.1, forward strand.
ATTGATGTTTTTTTTGTTTGCTATTACAGTATCAGACTCCTGATCGATCGTTGTAGCAACTGGTCTGTTATCAGTACCGAGATGCATGCTATAGAGGGCTAGCCATACCAGTGCTACACCGGGAGACTGGCTACTGGGGAGTAAGTCCATGGCTGCCGGAAAATCTCGCAGTATTCTATTACTATATAATGTATAGTAATAGAATACTCAAAATAGTATACATATTATATACATATATATTAGTATTTAATAGAATATATATAGCAGCCTCATAATAGTATTAGTCAAGTATTCTAAAGGATTACTGTCATGCAAAACCGCATTGCAGTCCCTGTCTGATACAGGAGGTGGCGCCACGTGAAAGACCGCGAGAAACCGATTATCCACGTGCTGAATGCATCCAGAAACGTGCGAAAAACTCCAACGCACACACACACACACACACACACACACACACACACACTGTAACCAAGGAACAACAAAATTTGTGCTTGCACAATCGCCGTACTCCCTTTACATTGCTTTCTGTTACTACACCTTGACGTTCTTATAAATCTTAAAACAGAATAGCTGGTCCAGTTATTTCTTCAAAAACGCTATTCACTATTAGGTTATTACGTAGTTCTTTGCTCATTAACGTTGGTATGAAATTTAAAGCTGGATTAAATCGTTATGCTTTTATTTTCTTTTCTGATTTGTTTTATGTACAACAAGATTCTTGAAGTAAAGTAGAAAGTATTGGTAAATTGTTTTCTTTGTTCAAAACTTAACTTTAGATGCAGGTTTAGTTTATTATTATAACGAGCTGTAAAATTCATCATGTTTTAATCTTTAATTCTCTGACGTCTTGCTAGTTTCTGAAAGGTTGGGTAAATAACTTCGGGCTGATTCCTTTGTTTTTAATTTCAAAAACCGTAATCATTATCAACATGTAAGCATTGGATTCTTCTTCCACAAATCACGCTATTTGCCCTTTACACTAAACTCCTTCTACTTATTAAAATATAATATGTCTCTTTGGCAATGCTGTGCTGATTACATTTATTTCTCGATTTCATCACTGAAACGCTCTTTTCGTTTGCATTCCTTTAATGCACGTCAGAAAGTTAAACTCACGGAACGGAGACTTTTTGGGCCTTAAACGATTTAAGACTCTATATGGGTGACGGAAAATAATGTGCGGTCGTATATCGTGAAGTTCTCCACTCGCCTCGATTATAATTTTGTATTATTTAATCATTCTGTTTTGTGACTTAAAATTAAAAGAAAAACTTACACGTTATGCTACACATTAGTATATGTAGTTGGATAAATTGTTATAATAAACATAATTATGTTTTCTCCACTTACTTATTTCCCACCGTCTGTTATAGCCTACAGTTTGGCCATCTCATTCTCAGTTTCCGCATACCTGATGTATGACAAGGAATTACATTATCTAAATTCGAAACGAGAGAAACCGTAGGTTTGTAAGGTTCATTCACTGTGCTAGTGCCGGAATTAATGAATTGGACAGTGATAAAATAAGGAATTGTAGTGCTTGAGTTTATGGATCGCTTGTTAGTGCTGCGTAGTCAAATTTTTGTGTTTGACTTTAATAGCAAATAAGATTGTCTACTGCAAAATTCAGAATCGAGTAAAAAAGTGATTACGAATATAAGATTTGAAACGGAGCTACGGCAGTTTCCAGAAATATGTTAGATTCTTGAAATTTGTTTACTTCTTCTTCTTAGTCATCCTCTTCTACCCGTCGGGTTTCGAGAGAGCTCTCCACCTCGTCCAGTGGCAAAACTCTAGCACACCCTAAACTAGTCCTCTGCCTTCAACACTCTTCTTGATGTTATCCTTCCATTTCGTTCTTGGTCGTCCTCTTCCTCTTCTGCCTTCTGGTTTTGCCCATGTGCTCAGCAGTCTAGTAGCAAAGTTTTCATAAAGAACTTTGATAACTTCATTGTCACCGTTTGTCTCTATTGTCATTTATCATAAGGAGACAAATGTTTCCCAAATACTATGCCATTTACCGGAGGCCCACTCTCGTTAAGCACTGATAAACCAACACTAATTGATAATGTTTCAAAGCAGGGGCGGAGCTTTGGTGCGAATAGACTCTGTAAGTGTAAATTAAAAGGTGTTCCTAAAGAGAGAAACTTGATATTTTAATTTTTTAATATTATTATTATTATTATTCCGGCTGTACAATGTTTATACATTTTCCGAAACCAAAGATTACGGAAGTGAGTGAACTCTCATCCTCCACTGCTGCTTGTCCATCCAAAGATCTTCTTCAATTTCTCGTTTCCTCAATATAATCTGAATTTCTTCTATCCAGGTGATAGGTGGTCTTCCTCTTTTCCTTCTTCCTGGTGGGGTCAATTCCATAACTCTCCTTGGCAATCTTTCCTATGTCATTCTTTTCGTGTCTCATTGTAATTTTTTTTATAAAATCAACAATTGAATTTTTCACATTCATTCTGTCCCTAATGACTTCATTTCTAATTTTCTCACGTCTGGATACTCTTGCCCAACGTCTCCAAAAGTCCATTTCTGCTGCCATTCATTTTGTTCTTGTGTGTTTATTAGTAGTCCAAACTTCTGAGCCGTAAATCATGATACTTCTAACAATGTTTTAAATATTTTGTTTTTCGTTTCTGCTGTAATTTGCTTATATCACAGGTGTAGATATAGCCATCTTCCCCAAATTAATTCTGGATTGTATTTCTTTATCTTGCTTCCGACCGTAATTTTCACCCCTAAGTACTTGTATGTGAATCCTTAAAGTGTTTTAGGTCAGATTCCTTAGACTAAACCTAATTTTATCAAATTAAAAGTTGAATGTTCATTTTTACTTCCATGTTCCTTAAGGAAATGGAAGTATGGTGATGGCAAACAAAATCGTGTTCGAGATTATTGCAGATTCTGATTGTACTACACTCAAAACATGAAAAAAAGTCATTTTTCGAAAAGTGTCTGTGTGAGTGTCTGTGTGTGTGTCTGTTTGTGTGTCTGTGTGTCTATCTGTAGATTTTTTCTATGGCAAACGATAACAGCCGCAAATTCAAACAGAATCAAATAATTTTTTCCATACAGTCCTAATTTGTAGAGTACTCAAGAACTATTGTTTTTGGTGAAGATTGGTTAAGGGAAAGGGGTAGTTTACCTGCAACGTTTTTTTTTAATCAAGGGTAATTTTTTTTCTATGTCAAACGATAACAGCCGCAATTTCAAACAGAATCAAATAATGTTTTGCATACAGCCCTGAATTGTAGAGTTGTCAAGACCTGTTGTTTTTGGTGAAGATCGGTTAAGGGAAAGGGGTAGTTTACCTGCCACATTGTATGTTTTAACAAGAGTAATTGTTTCTATGAAGAACGTTAACTGCCGCACATTTAAACAGAATCAAATAATTTTGTGCATACCTTCCTCAATTGTAGATACCTCAAGGTCTGTTGATTTTGTTAAAGATCGGTTAAGGGAAAGGGGTAGTTTACCTGCAACATTTTATGTTGTAACAAGAGAACTGCCGTAAATTCAAACAGAATCAAACAATTTTTTACGTATGTGCCTGAGTTGTAGAGCACTCAAGGCCTGTTTATTTTGGTGAAGATCGGTTAAGGGAAAGGGGTAGTTTACCTGCAACTGTTAATGTTTTAACAAGAGTAATTGTTTATATGATGAACGATAACTGCCGCACATTCAAACAGAATCAAATAATGTTTTGCATGCATCCCTGAATTGTAGAGGACTCAAGACCTTTTGATTTTGGTGAAGATCAGTTAAGAGAAAGGGGTAATTTCAGGGGCGGATCCAGAAAGCTTCTATGGGGGGGGCAAAAGTATTTGTGGTGTGTGTGTGCGCGCGCGCGTGCGCATAATTGATACCATGGGAATCAGAATGAGATAAATTTTTGTACAATAAAGGATATGTGGTTCTGCTATGGATTATAATGACTGAAAAACAATTGTTACAAAAGTAAAATGTATTATAATCATCTTGTTGGTACATCCTCTTCGTTCACTTTTTTATTATATATATATATATATATATATATATATATATATATATAAACTTTCACTATGAACAATTTACTTTATAGTTTTATTTCCCAAACGTTTTAACGTGGTATACGTCTTCTTCAGTGGGAGTAAATACTGAATGTCTTACAGAGTAACGGTTATGGACTATAGGTGTGTGTGTGGTGGGGGTTGATGGTGGGAGGGAATTGGCGCTGGGGTTCAAATTGTGTGTTTGAATTAGTGTATCGAAAAGTATGTGTGATCTATAATGGAATTGTTCATTGTATGTTGTTTTGTTGTAGTGCGTGATATCTGTATATTTCAAATTGTTCTGCTGTGTTTAGTTTTCTACTTTTAGGTAAGTAGTGTAGTACTTCCATGTTGTGTTCTATGTTTGTGTACTCGTGGCTTTCATTTTGTAAATGTGTGGCGAATGTGGAGTGTATGGAGTTTGTGGTGAGGGCTTTTAAATGTTCAGAGTACCTTGAGGAAAAAGATCTTCCCGTCTGGCCGATGTAGAACTGGTTACAATCACTGCAGTTTAATTTATAAACTCCTGTTTTGTTGTATGTGTCTGTGTCTTTGTTAGTATTATTTATGTGTTTCCTAATGGTGTTGTTAGTTCTATAGGCTACTTTATAATTGTGTTTCCTAAATGTGTTAGCAATTTTGTGTGCATTGGAATTGTAGTATGTAAGTGTGATGTATTTACTGGGTTGTGTGTTGTTGGTTTGATGTGTTTTACTTTTTGTGTTTAGGATGCGTTTGTGTAGTTTGTTTATTAAATCGGGATTGTATCCATTTTTGACTGCTATGTATTTGATTTTGTTTAATTCTTCTTGGTAGTCATGTGTGTTTAGGGGTATTGAAGTGAACCTATGGAGCATGTAGTTGAAAGCTGCATGTTTGTGTTGAGTTGGGCGGTTGGATGAGTTATGTATGACCATGTCTGATGTTTTTCTGTATATTTTGTATGTGTGTGTGTTGTTTGTTTTGGTAATTGTAAGGTCCAAGAAGTTTATGCTATTGTTTTGTTCTAATTCGAGTGAATTTTAATTTATGATGTATAGTGTTAATGTATTTGTGGAAATTTTCTATTTGTCTTTTGTTGCCGTTGTAGAGGAGTAAAATGTCATCAACATACCTATGCCAATATCTTATTTTATTGGTGTATTTGTTATTGTTCAGTATGCGTTCTTGTTCTATTGTAATAACATGTTTCCACTCATAGGAATTCAAATGCTTATGACTTGCAAAACGCTTGGTTTTGTTGTTATTATGCAGGGAGAAAGAAAACTTGTAGTCTTTATCTGGAATCCACGGGTATAAAAGAATATTACCTCTCGTCAAATCATCAATCGCTTTGCCCACGTAATTGCCGATATCGTACGTAGATCCTGTTTGATCATTACATGTTTTTAGCTGTTCCCGCTTACGTGCTTGCTGTTCAGGTTTTGCCTCATTTGGAGAATTATTATCACGAGGTTCAGAGACAATGATTGTAGGCGGTAGATTTGAATCAAGCTCCTGTAAATCTGAAGATGACATAATAACTTCAGGCATTACATTTGCATGAAACTCGTCAGAACTAGGCGATGCAAGTTCAGCAGATAGAGAATGAGTTTTTGTTGGACAGGTAAAATACTTCTCAATGGTATTATCAGCCTTTCGTTTAGTTGTTGTCTTCTTTAATGAGGTTGACTGAAATAAAACAATATTCCGATCAGGAGATATAAAAATAAATATAAAAATAAAATTGTCATGAAAATTGTATTCGTTAGGAATCACTCAACTTGTGCTATAAGGTGATGCTCAATAAATCAATTAAATTTTGAACAATTTGCAGGTAAAGTTTTTATTTATTTTTACTGCGACCTTGCGAAGGTTCGATTGTATGTTGAAGGATGAAGGAGGCATATTAATATTGAAAGCGTGGCACTGAAATGAGAGCTTGAATTCCCAGAAAAGGGCATAATTATGAACTTGCAGTTAAATATTTACAGATAGGTTTCGTTAATATAATAAAAGCGAATGATGAATTATAAATTAACGAGATGAGCATCAACACACATATGGAGTGACTAATTGAAACAACATTAAATGTGCATTATGTTTGAATTATTAATTTGTAAGTCGCTTTAGCATGAGCGCCACATGCTTTCATTTTCAGCGAAAATTGTAATAAAAGTTTTGTTAAATTGCTATGTTAACCAAGCTATTTTGGAGAAAAACTATTTTCCACACGATTTCTATAACGTCTGAGAAGGTTTAACAATAATAAAACCAAATACTTAAACCACCATTTAATTTAAATCTATAAAATAAAATATTGAAATAAAATATATGTATAGCAAATAGTCAGACATATTACGGCGTCAAAATATATTTTTTTGTCAAACGATTTCACAATGAAACAGAAGTTATTTCAAGTAGCCTACATGTTGAACATCGATAAATTCAGACGAATGTGGGAAAATCTCTGCAGTTCTGTTAAGTCTTGATTCTGGCTCTACTGCAGATTTGAGGTTAGTGATCCTTCTTTCCTTTGTTACACTTTGTAGCTGAGTAAACTGACTAACTCGTTAGGTAAACGCTTTACTGCCGTATGGTACGGCCAATTTGTTTTCAGCATATGGCTTGCCGATACCCAGAAAAAGGGATTAAGTTTATTTCTGTAGTCCTTGCAAACCTTAGAAAATAACCCTTGTGTTGTGGCAGCGCTTTTGCCTGCCTCTTAGCTTTCACACCCATACAATACAAACACATGTTACCGTTACTGCCATGAAATACTAATAGGGTAGAGAGTACGGTTATCGCCACCTTTAAGGATTTATAGCTGCTTTTATCTTTATTTCTTTAATACTGTAAGGAAAATTATAAATCAAATTGCTTTAATACATTATTTGGAATATTTTAATGCTGAAAACATTTTTTTTTTTACAGAAAACGATAAAAAACAATTTTAAAATAGATGTTAAAGTTAAAATCTCGATTTGGCACAGTTATCGCCACCATACCATATAAGAACATCTTTTACAAAAATTTTGCGAAACGCGAGTTAATAGATAACAGAACAAATTTTTGAACATTTTGAGACTCTAAAACTATTCGATATTTTTTTAATTAACGAAATGCCCACAGGTGGCGAAAACCGTACAGGTGGCGGAAACCGTACTCTCTACCCTACATTGTTTGTGGCAGGTACAGGACCCTACGGTGTGAATTGTGAAAGTTTTATAAGTACCGCCGACCTAACGACTATGAAATACTGCAACCTGCTACGTTCGTATTTCACTACATCGTACGAAAACACGTATAATGAAGCAAGAGGGAGAGCAGTAATTCGTTATTATAATTCCGAATTATAATTTTTTGGGCCTATGGGGGGGGGCAGTTGCACCTAGTGCCCCCCCTTGGATCCGCCTATGAGTTTACCTGCAACGTTTTATGTGATAACAAGGTTAATTTTTTCTATGACGAACGATAACTACCGTAAATTCAAACATAATCAAATATGTTTTTGCATACATCCCTAAATTGTAGAGAACTCAAGGCCTGTTGATTTTGGTGAAGATCGGTTAAGGGAAAGGGGTAGTTTACGATAACTGCCGTAAATTCAAACAGAATCAAATAATTTTTTACATATGTGCCTGAGTTGTAGAAGACTCAAGGCCTTTTGATTTTGGTGAAGATCGGTTACAGGAAAAGGGCAGTTTACCTGAAACATTTTTTGTTGTAACAAGAGTAAAGTACTTAATTTTGATAAATAAAGTATCCTGATAAGAAGATCTTAATAAACCACTGTAGAAACGTAGATAAAATATCTATAAATGAAGAGGCTAGTTGAACGGGGTGGGAGTAATTTTCTATAGGCTAAATGAAAATGATAGCTGAAGGGGGAGGGGATAATTTTTATATGTGTACTACGTTATCGGCAACAAAGTAGTAGTTTGTTGTTAAAATTCCTTCCCGGGCTGTTTGGCCGTAGTCCAATGTTTTCTGCAAAACCAGACGTTTCGGCAGCGCCGTCGACTGCCATCGTCAGTAAAAATCGAGTGCGATAACGTGTGGTGGTATACGTTAGTGACCACAGTACTGTGGTTAAGGCTGAACCAATAAGTGGAAAGAAGTAGTTTCTATGGAAACATTTCATTTCGAAAACGATTTTAAATATAAATCTTAGAACATGGAAGTCATGTATGGTTCTCCATACCGATATTTTAACTTCTTGACAGAAAACTTCATTTTTTATATTTCACAAAACCGACAATTCTATTTTGAGAGTTGGCAACACGCTAAAATTCCGTCTCTCTATGTTAATTGACTCCACGCTTCATCTCTCCACGTCTGATCATTTTTATTTATTGTATCCTGTTTCGATCCAGCCTTTCAATTTTGTAAGTCATATAAATTTTATTGATGTGTATAACTTTTCCGAAATAATATTTCCCACGGATCTCTTAGCAATTTCCTTTGAATTCGTGTACACACATAACCAACTCTTCTTAATTTCTTGATTCCTCTTGCGCCAGTGTTGTTGACTGATATAACTTTGCGCCAGTGCTGTGAGTTTCAAGAAATTACTAGCATGAAATGTTTGCTCCTTCACGTTACAATCATTTCTGGAAAGAAAGACAGATGGCAAAATTTAGAAATTTTGTACTACTATATGTAGTACAGTACGATTATTCTTAACGTCACGATATACAAAAATTATAATTTGGTAGAACGTCAACTGAAAACCAAGATAAAATCGGCTTTACTACAAATAGAATTCACTGGTAACCTCGAAAGTTTTGTAATATATGTTTGGGTAATACCGTGAGAATATGATGACTAAAAGTTATATCTAACCAATCATAATAAGGAGGAAGTGGCACTGTATTAGTCAATTCTCAGACAATTTCACGATAACATAGCAAAACAAACTATAGAATGAAACCCTCGATGGAGCAGAAGAAGAGGAAGGAAGGTCAGTCATAAGAATGACGTACATGACGGAGGACAATAGAAACAGAAATGGACATTGCCAGTAGCAAGGGGAGCAAGTACAAATTCGTCTTTGAGTGGAGGTTTGTGCTCCATTAGGAGTTGAAGCACGTGGAAGAGACGACGCATAAAATAGCATTTCTGTGACCACTGGTTTTATGAAGTTTTAAATCAAGTGACGAAGAAGCTTCCCCCTTTTGTTACACATGAAGCTATAAGTAATTGAACGGGTGAAGCAAGTTCTCAGTTTTTACTTGTCCGTTTGGAATTTGTCTGTTTGTCTAATATTTGGGGTACGTCTCACGATAACGTTTGAACGCATCAATCGATTTTCATAAACTGTGGCACGCGTATCCATACTTTTACCCTACAGACCACTATTGCGTGTGAGATTGATCCCTCTCCCCTAAACAAGGAGTTTGGGAGGCAAGAATGTGAGGGTGTCAAAATTATGAAAAAATCGCAAACCCCGTGTGGGGTATCACATTAAAGGGAATTTTAATCACAATCTGAATATAGCGTCGTTTTATAAAATTAAAATAATTTTGAAAGTCAGGGCTTATAAACTGGTGAAAATTTTGATAAAGTCGCAAAAATTCATGTGGGGGTATTAAATTAAAGAGAAGTTTTATCTAATATATCTGAGTGTAGTGTTAAGTTTAAGAAATTTCAAAATTTTTTAACTCTTGAACCTAAAAAAGAAATTAAAAATGTGTGATATTCAGCATGGTGTAAAACTGGAAGGAATTGTAACCCAATCCGAATGTTCCGAATTTTTAGTGTTTGCTGTGTGATTATGTGCTCTATAATTAGGCCCATTATATTACTAAAGAATTAGTAGAGTAATCGGGATTTCTGTAAGTTTTCCCATAATTGGAATATTGTCTGATATCGAAATTTATGTAATAATAAATGTACTCCGTTGAAAATAGTGAGGGAGTTCTGCTGCTCAGGGGAGCATACTAGTAATTATTCATATAACTTTACGGATTTTCAAGATGTTAATTCGCTGTTCAATACGATTTTTTCATTTACATATACAATTATGTTAAAAATTGTTAGTTACGTTATTTGGTTATTACACTGTAAAGAAGTGAATCACTTAAGAATTTCTACTAGCAGCTCAAAGTCATTATACTAGCGACTTTTTTAATATATAATCGTGACCTTCAATTTTTATTTATTTTAAGTAAAATTTATAACTGTAAAATAATAAAATAAACCGCGACGACGGTGTTTCCATCTCAGACCCACTCAAAGGACAACCTATGAACAGCAAGAAAGTTGAACAATAAAAGTCTCTAATGTTACGGCGTCGTCGTCGGAAACGGTTGCAAACAACTTTTTAGCCCGTTTTCACTCGCTTCTTGTCGGCATTCAGATAGTGTCTCGTCAAATTTACATACGCCACCTGTTGGCCTGCATTGCACAAATGTTTCTGCGTTTTTGCTTGTAAATTAGTGCAAGCGTGTTAGCGTGCAAGTGACTGATTATGAAATTTAATACTGTAGTAATTACTTTGAGCAGTTCCTGGTCTCGGCTGTTGCGATCGTATCGCGTACTGGTAAGCGGGCCACTTTCTTGAACACGTGTCTTGCCGTTGCGAACGGGAATTGTGTTTTCTGTTCCGTAAACTTACCGAGTAAGCGCCAAAACAAACAAAACTGAATATGTGTCTTATAAAAAGATTTTGCTTGACATAAATAATACAAATGTCATTTAAATCTAGCGATACACGGGAATCAATGGGTAGACAGAACGTGTTTCATACGCTTTCCGAGCGGTTCAGGCGTACTCGTAACGCTCACGTTGACATCCCAGAAATGATATTTTATTCCCCTTACGGCAACTCGCAATGTCTTTATGTAATTTACCAATGATTGCCGCCAAGCGTCTCTAAAAATCCCTTGTTTTAGCATACCCCAAGTGTAAGTGTAAGCATCGGGTAATGTAAGGCCAGATGAATGAGAAGGGTATTGGAGTTCTACTGGAAATTACTCGGTTTCCAATATTCGCATGAAGCAAATGAAGCGAGACCCTCCCAATGAGCCCATCCTGCTGAAACCATTTCATACAAAGCGGCTGGTTTTTTACGTGGCAGATTATTTTCAATTTCTTCAGCAATGGTGTGATAATTTTTCTCTGAAACGCAACTGTTTAGTGAAAAGTGGATTACAAACACCATACATAATATTACTATACGCAGACTGACTGTAGAGTGGAATCTCTACAGAGTGATGTCTGGCACTTCAAAACCAAGAAAACGCGTTAATGTCGATTAATAGATTTATTTGAGTACGACTTTCGTAAGAAAGCGATACACATGATGGAAAGGCTGGTTTATTATACACCATTGCTAATATCGGAACACAGTTTCGCATTTTGCATATGGGAAGATAAGAATTTTGCATACCTTGACCAGTCGTTTCTCGTAGACAGCCAACAATCTGCTTAAATGTTCCTCCCGTGTTTGAACTTACGTTCAGTATTACAAATTTTCACTGGAGGAGATTTTTTTAAGACTTTAACGCTTAAAGTCTCTGAGAACGTTTTCAACACGCAACACTTTCCACATTCAGTGAAATTTTTGAATGACTGCTGGTGAAAGTTATGACTGCAGTTTGAAAACATGTTACTGGTGACAATTTTTGGAACTGTTCCCAAAATTCATTTGCAACGTGTAGAAATCCTAGGCCATTTGAACAAACCTCCAACTCTGTATAGCAAACGCTTCCTGAATAGAACCGTTTTAATGTCTACAAAGGTTAAACTAGTAAAAGCAGATTGTTAAATTTCCGTGACGACAAAAGATGAAGTTATCATGTAGAACACGTATTTTCCATAAGCTTGTGACTTTCATTGCTATCTGTTTTGGCACATACACTCCTACCCTGAATGCAGTGGATATATCTCTGTATGAATGTATTCGTCTGTGGATTTATAATTCTGGTGTTTCCGACTTGAATCTTTGCTGTTAACATTGAAAATGTTTATAAGGACGTTTCCCACATTTGCGGCCGATTGCTGGTGCGTGGTCGAAGATGGGAACCGGTGAGTTTCCATAGAAACTACTTCTTTGTTGTCAATAACTTAGAAAATTTTGAATTTTTTGGTGAGTTTCAGTGCCATATCCTCTTAAATTTATCTTAAGGTAGTATACATCAGACAAGAATTTATTACGGAGCGATGGATCAGGAGGAAGCGAGTGGAAGTACGGCTCAGACTTCCACCGATTCGAGTGTAGAAGGAACTAATTTAGCGGAAAAGCTACAATTGGAAGCAGAACGTCGAAAACGAAAGCTCGAATATTGCCGAAAGTGGAAAAAGAAGCAAAAAGTACAGAAAATTGAGCAAGGTTTGGTCAAAACTCCACTAACTGAATCTGAACGTCTGTAACGAAAACGAGAAAATCAAAAACACTATCGAGAACGTAAGAAAGAAGCAAAGATGAAGAGCAAAGAACAGAAGGTTTGGTCAGAACTCCACTAACTGAACTGGTGTCGCGATTTATGAGCCTGTCAAGCCTTATTTGAAGCGTTGTACGCATTTCAAGTTGGATACTACGAGCGCGCCGTAAGGTGACGTGTGTTGTGTTCGTGTCGAAATTAAGAATACTCAAGGACTAAATGATAAACTCCACATCATTCTGATGTACGGACGACCAAACATCATTGAAGACGAGTTATTTTGTTTATTCGACGCGGCTCTTTTGCGCTTTAACGTTTATAGCATGCGCAGCTATACGTCACGTACCGATGACTTATACTGGAGCCCGTTAATTATATGTGGTGATTTTAACTACAACTTGAAACTGCCCGAAGCTGGAATACTGCTCACATATTTGGAAGAATTTTATTCGGTACGTTTAGCATCTGATGGAAATATCATAACCACTCGTAATTGTACTACGATTGATGGTATTTTATAAGTTGCGACCAACCGAAGTGGTCCCATACGCTTCATATTTCACTACGCATCGTCCGATGATTATACTCCCAAGTGAAATCGATGAGTCTCAAGAAGAACAGCGAGCTTCTCTCCGTGCGCGCTTATGAATGCGACAACATTTAACTTATAATCTGTAGATTGGTAAATGAAGAAAAATTAATATATATATTTTTTAAATTTATTGAAGCATTTTCAATGTCCTTCTCTGTGCATTGCATTTGTGCAATGCCTGTAAATTTTTTTCATTGTGTGTGTGTGTGTGTGTGTGTGTGTGTGTGTGTGTGTGTGTGTGTGTGTGTGTGTGTGTGTGTGTGTGTGTGTGTGTGTGTGTGTGTGTGTGTGTGTGTGATACTTCACTTATAGCATCAGACACATACAATGAATGTTCACTTCTTCACCTGATATAACGTTATTAAACATTACGTTTGCCATTCAATATTTAATTTATTCTGTGCCAAATTTTACTATTTCCTGGTCAGACGGTTTATCAACTTCCACAAATCAAATTTTATTGAAAAACATTACAATATTTGTAAATTCCAGGCTCTCCGTCTGGTCTAATATCTCTGTTTTCCTTCTCTAATAGCCTGAATGCACATTACTGCTGAGAACAGCTGCGATGATAGGTTCTTCCTCTGCCTATTGTGAGAAGGAAAACAAGTCTGCAGCCTGTAATCCACACAAAATATATAGGAGACTCATCTAATCGGTTAGACTCAGTGAATCAGTGGTATAGGAGATAGTTATCCAAAACACTAGACGGGAATGCAAATACAGCTACTTGATTCAATGTGGTTACCACTGAAAAGTACCAAATGCGTTACCGTTAGAAGGGCAATTTTATTCACAATTTTAAATTCTCCCACTAATTCAACGTGATTGTTTAGTAGTGTAGAGCTTAGTAGAACAATGCATAGTAGAGTATGTTTCGATCCCTAACACACCATAAAATCAAAGTGCGTTTTTTAGCCGCCAGCCCGACTCAGTATGTGAAAATGAGTACCTGGGATAATATACTAGGGTGACAATGGGTGCTGAACCGTAGTACTAGCCACAGTATCTTCTTTATATGGCGTGCAGTTCACGTTGGCTACATAATCTATCTTGTTTTCCTAAGTTACTTCGATGGTACAATAATATCCATTTTTTTTCGTATGAACCACTGTGGACTACTACGTTTGCTTCAACTGGTTCCTCCCTTCTTCTCCTCTCTCTTCCTCCTCTCCAATATCTCCTTCATTCTTCGATGTCTGTCCCTCCTTTCGTCAGTACAGTCCTTGGTTCTAAAAAAAGTGAAATTGTTAGAACCAATCTTCATAGTTATTAAAGTAAATACAAATCTGATAATTATATAAATGTTATTAGTAAAAATGTAAATGTTACTCTTCAAACGTGTTTTAATGATAATTATACTAATTTATGCCAAATTTAATTATTGAATTAAATTATAAAATGTGACTAGTTAATCTGATTATGCAAATATTATTAATCAATCTAATCACTGAATGTATAAATTACTAATTAGCATAAATAATGAGACTCTATATTTCGTTGTTATTAAAACAATATAAGAAAATTTATCAAACAAATCAATTGACGTTAATGTCTTTTGATGTTAAGGTTTGGAACAATAATGAACGCATAAAAAAAAAAAAAATATATATATATATATATAACAAATAGAATGCTTGTTTATTACACATTACTCAAGTTAACTTCCGAAACATATATATATTTATATTTTCATTACCTGAAAATACATTCAGAAACATATAAAACATAAATCACAATATAAATCTGTCTTCGTTGATGGCTGAAAACATAACATACAACATGACATAGATAAACATACACAAAACATAGACAAATCAAATATTATTCACCCTAAACTAATGCGTTCATTATGTGTCTCAGATGAGTAGCTTTTATATTCATAATATATTTTAACATTATCTTTACTAAATGATTATACAATTTCTCAAAGGTGTTGGTTCTTGGAAAAGAGACAGAGCAGCAGTATTATTATAATATTAAAATCATGAAGACTTAACTTGACATTTTAGAATATCCAATAATCCATCGGTGAAATTTCCTGCTTACTGGTGACTCCATGTGTGCTCGCTCCGTTGATTGGATGTTTTCACTATCACTTTGAAACTTGCGATGAGAATTCACTCGCGGCGTACGTGGTGTGGTGTTGATGTAACCCGTCTTTACTAACAGTTTATAGAGTTCTGTGTAGTATAGATACAACCATCATTAGTGGGTTGTGTTCAAATAAAATGTCTATTACAAAGATGCTTCATCTAACTGTTCATGTTCTACTTAGCTTGGTCATGAATGTGCGTTATGTTATACAATTGTGTTTATGAATATTGAGTTCTCTTATCGTTCATGAGTCTGCACAACTAGAATAATTAAGTCTGAATCAAGTTAAGTTTATGATACGAATCACAATGTCCGAAGTTGATACACAAAAGTTCTCTTATTGAGGTGTAACTTCACTTGTTAAAAGTTTCTAAGTTCCATAATGTCGAATAATGAATAATATTTTAAAGTTTATAGTACTGAACTCGAAAGTATAACGATACTTAGATAACTTCGCACGTTCAAAAGTTAAAGTAACTAAGTAAATACACTGCGCAATACTGAGATAAAATTTTATAAGACTGAGGTAAAATTGTGTAGAACTGAGTTAATAAAACTGAGCACAAAATTTTATGAGACTGAGGTAAAATTGTGTAGAACTGAGTTAATAAAACTGAGCACAAAATTTTATGAGACTGAGAGCCTCGTGTACTCTGCAAACGGTTTTCATCAAACGTTTTCTACCACAATGCAATCTTCTGCCTTCCACGCCTTCTGTTGATCCCGATAGGTTCCTGACTTACCCTCTCCTGGGTCACATGTTCCTTCCATTTTGATGATCTTTGGTTTTCGACTCTCTGATTTGCTGCCCTGGTTGTCACCATGACAACAGTCCTCTCCACTTACTTCTTCGGAAGATGCTAACCTCTGGTTGGCTGTTGAACATCCCCTGAAATACACAGCTAAGAACATCGTACTCTTTCTAAGAATATAAAGTAATTGTTCGCCTGTCTGTCAAACCTTTGTTTCGTGAGTTTCCCAAGGTTTGTTGTTACACCCTCGCTAACAATCCGTTGCGTCCTGTTCATTGTTCAACTTCCACCCCGTTTTTTCTACCATTTTGAACTTCTCGCTCGCTGTCACTCTGAGTTGCCTCCACGATTTCTCGTCGTAAATATGAGTTGTCACTCTGACGTTGTTTTCATGCTGTGCGACATGGTCGTATGTATTCACTGGGTATTCGCTGTATTGTCTCTGTACTGTCGAGACTTTCTAAATCCTTTGTCAGTGAGTATTCAGTATCCATTTTCTTACGTTCACACGTGTTGGCTTAACCCTACAGCGTCCCCTCGTTACAATTTCTGCGTATTTGTGTCACTGGATTCTGCTTTTTGTTCGGTTTGTTATGATGTCGTAAATTTGAGTCGAGTTTGGTCTGTCAAAGTCGATCCCAATTTCCTTTGTTGCGTTAAGTCAAACGTTGTCTTATTGTTTCGTAGCTGGCGTCGGGTTGACGTGTTCTTAATTGCCTTTATTTATTGCTCTGGTTTGGGTTGGTGACCTGACTGTGTGAGAATACACTGCTCGATCAGAAAATTTATAAATTTGAAAAATTTTGATCGCTATAGTGTGTTTGGTACTGTGTCATGAGAATGCGTGATAGCGCTGGTAAAACCAAGATACGCATGGGGTGGAATGAAAGTATAGGGCAACATTTTTTTTCAGCAAATAACTTTCTAATAGCATTTAAAAGTTGATTTTTATGTCAACAATAACACTACGAAGTTTTGTTGTTCTATATTTATATCTTGAGGTGCCGCAAGAGCCTTAAAAATAAGGTTTTGTATACAAAAAATCCAAATTTAACATAAAATTATAAATTTTTTCTCTACTTTAGTTTTACATTTTTTTTATCGAATATTGTTTTTAATAGCAATCAATAGATGCTTCTTTACTATAACAACAATGATATGAAGTTTGGTTGCTCTAAATGTATACCTTGATTTTCCGCAAAAGTTAAATAAATGGGCTTTTTACCTAAAAATCAAAATGTTAAATCCATTTTGAATTGATCTATTATAATTACTTTTTTACTTTCAAATTGTTGTTTAAACACAGTTTTTAAAATAATAGTATCTAAAACTACTTAAAATAACTGATTAATAATAATAATAATAATAATAAACTTACCGATTGTTTCGGGTGTTTTGCTTTATAAAGAGGTTTTAGAAAGGGATTAAACTTAAACATTCAACATGAACAGTTACCAACTCACTATAATTGAAGAAAAAAGAACAAAGGTAATGACGTAATTAATAACCAGTGTCATTGAAACAAAGTAAACATTAAAAAATAATAATAATATTCCATTGGTTCATTAGTTTCACATTTCTTTGATTTTCAACTTTTCTTGAGACTTAGATAAAATGTTTTTTGGTCTCAAATTTTGGCATCATCTTTTGCGAAGCAATTTTTGCTTAAACAAAGCCATCTCTTGCTTCAGGACCACAGACACTTAGTGATGACTCTGTCACAAGCTTTATAACTCCTTCTACCGCTTGTGTGTGACAGGAAAAATGAGGGAAATCTATAGATTGCATCTGGCAACTAGGTTCTCTTGCTTCACTTATATACTTTTTTAAGTCCTCATCAGTTGTGTTTTGTCATTGGGGGCTCTGTGATTGTTATATCCGTCCACTTAATCATATCAATGAAATCTTCAGCATGAAAGTTGTTGATTGTACTTTAACTGTTGCTGTTACTGTATTACCTTCTGCTTCCTCTCTTCTCTTTGTGTTAAAACCTTTGAAACAACTTTATCAACTCTACTTATACTCATTTTTCTCAATGTTCTCTGGTCAAGTAAAAAATCTTGTTCAAGTTTAGGTACTTTTTTTCTTTTTCGCACTTACATTCAGAAAATTCTTTGCACTTACAAGCTGCCACATCAAAAAGACGTTTGCTTTCAATTAAAAACGATGCTACGATTGAATATATTTTTCTGTACCTTTTCTACCTTTTGATCTTAAAATATTTCTGTATTTATCATGATAGGTTTTTCCCATTTGCAACATGCGAGTGCGAGACACTACAGGAATTGATGCTTTCGACTTTAATAAAATAAAATAGTTTCAACTTTCTTAATAAGAATATCTAATATCTCACTCATCGTTGGTTCTTTTGATGTTGCGTCTGGTTTCAGCTCATGTCGAATATAAAGGTAATATTTCATAATGTCATAATAAGTTGGCAAACTTAACTCACTTAATTGTTTAGGGTGTCCAAAAATTGGACATTCTAACTTTTGTCTAGTCTGAACTGGTTTTGACACTGCCATCGCACTAATAACCAAGTATTAACTAATAAACTATTATACTGATATTCAAGCTAACACATTCATAATACAAAACAAAACCAGTAAACAACAGCATAAAAACACTTGCTACTCAAACGCTTGGTCTGGACTAGAGGTGGGCCGATATACCTGTAACAGGTATTTTGGAACGATATTTTTGTAGAACGGATGTAACAGTGACTGAAAAGTTGAAATACCTGTTATTCGCGGCGACGCTGTCCCGAGTCGAGACACGCCGCCCTCGCTGTTCCCAGTCGAGGCACGCCCCCTACGCTCCTATACACACACACACACACACACAAAGTACGCAAGTATCACGTAAACGAATACGCCAAGGCCAAATACTAGGCGTACAAAAATACTATTTGTTCCTAAAATACTACCTGTTCCTAAAATACTAGGTATTTCAAATACTAGTGGTATCACCGATACACAAAATACTAAGCGTATCAGAGGAACAGTAGTATTTTTGGAACACCTAGTATTTTAGGAACAGGTAGTATTTTAGGAACAAGTAGTATTTTTATATCAAGCGTATTTCGAGTAGAAAGTAGTACGAAGCCACTTTTTCGTCCTGAATACTTCATTCTGCGCAAAGGGACGAAGCTGTTTTTAATAAAGGAAATAATTCATCCTGCTGTTACATTAATTCTCGTGTGATATGCAGATATATAATACAGATTATATGCTAATTAATTATATATTATACTAGTCACCAAATTGTAACTAAAATCGGTTGGTAAAACTTTATGTTTTTACTCAAAAAAACTTTGTGTTCCGAGTCGTTAATGAAATAGTTGTATTTGATTATATTGAGTTATAACCTATAGAGTGGCTGGTGTTGATAAGCTATATTATACTTTTTATTAATGTGATTTTAACTTCACTACACATCTCACGTAAATGATGAGATTGTTGTAATGGACATTTATGCACTTTATCTAGTCATGTTCCTTAAATATCTGTAATGCATTTAATTTACTTTTGTTGTTGCTTATTATTTAGGCCTATAAGTTTTTATTTATGTATTTATATTTATTTTATTACAATTTGTTTTTACTTCCATGTTCCTTAAGGAAATGGAAGTATGGTGATGGCAAAAAAAATCGTGTTCGAGATTATTGCAGATTCTGATTGTACTACACTCAAAACATGAAAAAAGTCGTTTTTCGAAAAGTGTCTGTGTGTGTGTCTGTCTGTGTGTCTGTCTGTGTGTCTATAGATTTTTTTTCTATGGCAAACGGTAACAGCCGCAAATTCAAACAGAATCAAATAATTTTTTGCATACAGCCCTGATTTGTAGAGTACTCAAGACCTATTGTTTTTGGTGAAGATCGGTTAAGGGAAAGGGGTAGTTTACCAGCAACGTTTTATGTTTTAACAAGGGTATTTCCTATGGCAAACGATAACAGCCGCAAATTCAAACATAATCAAATAATGTTTTGCATACTGCCCTGAATTGTAGAGTTCTCAAGACCTTTTGGTTTTGGTGAAGATCGGTTAAGGAAAAGGGGTAGTTTACCAGCAACGTTTTATGTTTTAAAAGGGTATTTTCTATGGCAAACGATAAGAGCCGCAAATTCAAACAGAATCAAATAAGTTTTTGCATACAGTCCTGATTTCTTGAGTACTAAAGACCTATTGTTTTTGGTGAAGATCGTTTGAGGGAAAGGGATAGTTTACCTGCCACGTTTTTGTTTTATCAAGGGTATTTTGTATGGCAAACGATAACAGCCGCAAATTCAAACAAAATCATATAATATTTTACATACAACCCTGAATTGCAGAGTTCTCAAGACCTGTCGTTTTTGGTGAAGATCGGTTAAGGGAAAGGGGTAGTTTACCTGCAACAGTTTTTTATCAAGGGTAATTTTACTTCCATATTCCTTAAGGAATGGAAGTATGGTGATGGCAAAAAAAATCGTGTTCGAGATTATTGCAGATTCTGATTCTACTACACTCAAAACATGAAAAAAAGTCGTTTTCCGAAAAGTGTCTGTGTGTCTGTGTGTCTGTGTGTCTGTCTGTCTGTCTGTCTGTCTGTCTGTCTGTCTGTCTATCTGTCTATAGATTTTTTTTCTATGGCAAACGATAACTGCCGCAAATTCAAACAGAATCAAATAATTTTTTGCATACAGCCCGGTTTTCCAGAGTTCTCGCGACCTATTGTTTTTGGTGAAGATCGGTTGAGGGAAAGGGGTAGTTTACCTGCAACGGTTTTTTTTTAGCAAGGGTAATTTTGTTTGTTTGGCAAACGATAACAGCCGCAAATTCAAACAGAATCAAATAATGTTTCGCATACAGCCCTGAATTGTAGAGTTCTCAAGACCTATTGTTTTTGGTGAAGATCGGTTAAGGGAAAGGGGTAGTTTACCTGTAACGTTTTATGTTTTAACAAGGGTATTTCCTATGGCAAACGATAACAGCCGCAAATTCAAACAGAATGAAAAGATTATTTGCATACAGCCCTAAATTGTAGAGTTCTCAATACCTTTTGTTTTTGGTGAAGATCGGTTAAGGGAAAGGGGTAGTTTACCTACAACGTTTTTTTAACAAGGGTATTTTCTATGGCAAACGATAACAGCCGCAAATTCAAACAGAATCAAATAATTTTCTGCATACAGCCCTGATTTGTAGAGTACTCAAGACCTATTGTTTTTGGTGAAGATCGGTTGAGGGGAAGGGGTAGTTTACCAGCAACGTTTTTTATCATGCGTATTTTCTATGGCAAACGACAACTGCCGCAAATTCAAACAGAATCAAATAATTTTTTGCATACAGCCCTGATTTGTAGAGTACTCGCGACCTATTGTTTTTGGTGAAGATCGGTTGAGGGGAAGGGGTAGTTTACCTGCAACTGTTTTGGCAAACGATAACAGCCGCAAATTCAAACAGAATCAAATAATGTTTCGCATACAGCCCTGAATTGTAGATTTCTCAAGACCTATTGTTTTTGGTGAAGATCGGTTGTGGGAAAGGGGTAGTTTACCTGCAACGTTTTTTTAACAAGGGTATTTTCTATGGCAAACGATAACAGCCGCAAATTCAAACAGAATCAAACAATGTTTTGCATACAGTCCTGATCTGTAGAGTACTCAAGACCTATTGTTTTTGGTGAAGATCGGTTAAGGGGAAGGGGTAGTTTACCTGCAACGTTTTTTTATCAAGCGTATTTTCTATGGCAAACGATAACAGCCGCAAATTCAAACAGAATCAAATAATTTTTTGCATACGTACCTGAATTGTAGAGGTCTCAATGACTTTCGATTTTGGTGAAGATCGGTTAAGGGGAAGGGGTAGTTTACCTGCAACCTTATACGTTTTAACAAGAGTAAAGTACTTGAAAATTTATTTAAACTTTTTGAAACAATGGTAATTGTTAAAAATAAAATAATTTTGTTGCCAGGCAATAAAATTAAAATTTTTTCATTTTAATGTACATCATGTATAAGAGAAAATATATCGCGCTTGGCAGGCGATATTAAGATTTAAATATAAATCTTAGAATATGGAAGTCATGTATGGTTCTCCATACCGATATTTACTTCCATATTCCTTAAGGAATGGAAGTATGGTGATGGCAAAAAAAATCGTGTTCGAGATTATTGCAGATTCTGATTCTACTACACTCAAAACATGAAAAAAAGTCGTTTTCCGAAAAGTGTCTGTGTGTGTGTCTGTGTGTCTGTGTGTCTGTGTGTCTGTCTGTCTGTAGATTTTTTTTCTATGGCAAACGATAACTGCCGCAAATTCAAACAGATTCAAATAATTTTTTGCATACAGCCCGGTTTTGCAGAGTTCTCGCGACCTATTGCTTTTGGTGAAGATCGGTTGAGGGAAAGGGGTAGTTTACCTGCAACGGTTTTTTTTTAGCAAGGGTTTTTTTGTTTGTTTGGCAAACGATAACAGCCGCAAATTCAAACAGAATCAAATAATGTTTCGCATACAGCCCTGAATTGTAAAGTTCTCAAGACCTATTGTTTTTGGTGAAGATCGGTTAAGGGAAAGGGGTAGTTTACCTGTAACGTTTTATGTTTTAACAAGGGTATTTCCTATGGCAAACGATAACAGCCGCCAATTCAAACAGAATGAAAAGATTATTTGCATACAGCCCTAAATTGTAGAGTTCTCAAGACTTTTTTTTTTGGTGAAGATCGGTTAAGGGAAAGGGGTCGTTTACCTACAACGTTTTTTTAACAAGGGTATTTTTTATGGCAAACGATAACAGCCGTAAATTCAAACAGAATCAAATAATTTTCTGCATACAGCCCTGATTTGTAGAGTACTCAAGACCTATTGTTTTTGGTGAAGATCGGTTGAGGGGAAGGGGTAGTTTACCAGCAACGTTTTTTATCATGCGTATTTTCTATGGCAAACGACAACTGCCGCAAATTCAAACAGAATCAAATAATTTTTTGCATACAGCCCTGATTTGTAGAGTACTCGCGACCTATTGTTTTTGGTGAAGATCGGTTGAGGGGAAGGGGTAGTTTACCTGCAACGGTTTTTTTTATCAAGGGAAATTTTTTTTTTTGGCTAACGATAACAGCCGCAAATTCAAACAGAATCAAATAATGTTTCGCATACCGCCCTGAATTGTAGATTGCTCAAGACCTATTGTTTTTGGTGAAGATCGGTGAAGGGGAAGGGGTAGTTTACCTGCAACGTTTTTTTATCAAGCGTATTTTATATGGCAAACGATAACAGCCGCAAATTCAAACAGAATCAAATAATATTTTGCATACGTCCCTGAATTGTAGAGTTCTCAGTGACTTTCGATTTTGGTGAAGATCGGTTAAGGGGAAGGGGTAGTTTACCAGCAACCTTATACGTTTTAACAAGAGTAAAGTACTTGAAAATTTATTTAAACTTTTTGAAACAATGGTAATTGTTAATAATAAAATAATTTTGTTGCCAGGCAATAAAATTATAATTTTTTCATTTTAATGTATATAATATATTTCATTTAATACAGCAATAAAAAGGCAGGTAAGACACAGCCTGGCTGTTTGGCTGAAAATGATTTTTTTCTATGGCAAACGATAACTGCCGCAAATTCAAACAGAATCAAAAGATTATTTGCATACAGCCCTAAATTGTAGATTTCTCAAGACCTATTGTTTTTGGTGAAGTTCGGTTGAGGGAAAGGGGTAGTTTACCTGCAACGTTTTTTTAACAAGGGTATTTTCTATGGCAAACGATAACAGCCGCAAATTCAAACAGAATCAAATAATGTTTTGCATACAGCCCTGATTTGTAGAGTACTCAAGACCTTTTGTTTTTGGTAAAGATCGGTTAAGGGGAAGGGGTAGTTTACCAGCAACGTTTTTTTATCAAGCGTATTTTCTATGGCAAACGATAACAGCCGCAAATTCAAACAGAATCAAATAATTTTTTGCATACAGCCCTGATTTGTAGAGTACTCAAGACTTATTGTTTTTGGTGAAGATCGGTTAAGGGAAAGGGGTAGTTTACCTGTAACGTTTTATGTTTTAACAAGGGTATTTCCTATGGCAAACGATAACAGCCGCAAATTCAAACAGAATGAAAAGATTATTTGCATACAGCCCTAAATTGTAAAGTTCTCAAGACTTTTTTTTTTGGTGAAGATCGGTTAAGGGAAAGGGGTCGTTTACCTACAACGTTTTTTTAACAAGGGTATTTTTTATGGCAAACGATAACAGCCGTAAATTCAAACAGAATCAAATAATTTTCTGCATACAGCCCTGATTTGTAGAGTACTCAAGACCTATTGTTTTTGGTGAAGATCGGTTGAGGGGAAGGGGTAGTTTACCAGCAACGTTTTTTATCATGCGTATTTTCTATGGCAAACGACAACTGCCGCAAATTCAAACAGAATCAAATAATTTTTTGCATACAGCCCTGATTTGTAGAGTACTCGCGACCTATTGTTTTTGGTGAAGATCGGTTGAGGGGAAGGGGTAGTTTACCTGCAACGGTTTTTTTTATCAAGGGAAATTTTTTTTTTTTTGGCTAACGATAACAGCCGCAAATTCAAACAGAATCAAATAATGTTTCGCATACCGCCCTGAATTGTAGATTTCTCAAGACCTATTGTTTTTGGTGAAGATCGGTTAAGGGGAAGGGGTAGTTTACCTGCAACGTTTTTTTATCAAGCGTATTTTATATGGCAAACGATAACAGCCGCAAATTCAAACAGAATCAAATAATTTTTTGCATACGTCCCTGAATTGTAGAGTTCTCAGTGACTTTCGATTTTGGTGAAGATCGGTTAAGGGGAAGGGGTAGTTTACCAGCAACCTTATACGTTTTAACAAGAGTAAAGTACTTGAAAATTTATTTAAACTTTTTGAAACAATGGTAATTGTTAATAATAAAATAATTTTGTTGCCAGGCAATAAAATTATAATTTTTTCATTTTAATGTAATATAATATTTTTCATTTAATACAGCAATAAAAAGGCAGGTAAGACACAGCCTGGCTGTTTGGCTGAAAATGATTTTTTTCTATGGCAAACGATAACTGCCGCAAATTCAAACAGAATCAAAAGATTATTTGCATACAGCCCTAAATTGTAGATTTCTCAAGATCTATTGTTTTTGGTGAAGTTCGGTTGAGGGAAAGGGGTAGTTTACCTGCAACGTTTTTTTAACAAGGGTATTTTCTATGGCAAACGATAACAGCCGCAAATTCAAACAGAATCAAATAATGTTTTGCATACAGCCCTGATTTGTAGAGTACTCAAGACCTTTTGTTTTTGGTAAAGATCGGTTAAGGGGAAGGGGTAGTTTACCAGCAACGTTTTTTTATCAAGCGTATTTTCTATGGCAAACGATAACAGCCGCAAATTCAAACAGAATCAAATAATTTTTTGCATACAGCCCTGATTTGTAGAGTACTCAAGACTTATTGTTTTTGGTGAAGATCGGTTAAGGGAAAGGGGTAGTTTACCTGTAACGTTTTATGTTTTAACAAGGGTATTTCCTATGGCAAACGATAACAGCCCCAAATTCAAACAGAATCAAAAGATTATTTGCATACAGCCCTAAATTGTAGAGTTCTCAAGACCTATTGTTTTTGGTGAAGATCGGTTGAGGGAAAGGGGTAGTTTACCTGCAACGTTTTTTTAACAAGGGTATTTTCTATGGCAAACGATAACAGCAGCAAATTCAAACAGAATCAAATAATGTTTTGCATACAGCCCTGATTTGTAGAGTACTCAAGACCTTTCGTTTTTGGTAAAGATCGGTTAAGGGGAAGGGGTAGTTTACCAGCAACGTTTTTTTATCAAGCGTATTTTCTATGGCAAACGATAACAGCCGCAAATTCAAACAGAATCAAATAATTTTTTGCATACGTCCCTGAATTGTAGAGGTCTCAAGGACTTTCGATTTTGGTGAAGATCGGTTAAGGGGAAGGGGTAGTTTACCTGCAACCTTTATGTTTTAACAAGAGTAAAGTACTTGAAAATTTATTTAAACTTTTTGAAACAATGGTAATTGTTAAAAATAAAATAATTTTGTTGCCAGGCAATAAAATTATAATTTTTTCATTTTAATGTAATATAATATTTTTCATTTAATACAGCAATAAAAAGCCAGGTAAGACACAGCCTGGCTGTTTGGCTGAAAATGATTTTAAATATAAATCTTAGAATATGGAAGTCATGTATGGTTCTCCATACCGATATTTTACTTCCATATTCCTTAAGGAATGGAAGTATGGTGATGGCAAAAAAAATCGTGTTTGAGATTATTGCAGATTCTGATTCTACTACACTCAAAACATGAAAAAAAGTCGTTTTCCGAAAAGTGTCTGTGTGTGTGTCTGTCTGTGTGTCTGTCTGTCTGTCTATCTATCTGTAGATTTTTTTTCTATGGCAAACGATAACTGCCGCAAATTCAAACAGAATCAAATAATTTTTTGCATGCAGCCCTGATTTGCAGAGTACTCGCGACCTATTGTTTTTGGTGAAGATCGGTTGAGGGAAAGGGGTAGTTTACCTGCAACGGTTTTTTTTTAGCAATGGTAATTTTGTTTGTTTGGCAAACGATAACAGCCGCAAATTCATACAGAATGAAATAATGTTTCGCATACAGCCCTGAATTGTAGAGTTCTCAAGGTCTGTTGATTTTGGTGAAGATCGGTTAAGGGAAAGGGGTAGTTTACCTGTAACGTTTTATGTTTTAACAAGGGTATTTCCTATGGCAAACGATAACAGCCGCCAATTCAAACAGAATCAAAAGATTATTTGTATACAGCCCTAAATTGTAGAGTTCTCAAGACCTATTGTTTTTGGTGAAGATCGGTTGAGGGAAAGGGGTAGTTTACCTGCAACGTTTTTTTAACAAGGGTATTTTCTATGGCAAACGATAACAGCCGCAAATTCAAACAGAATCAAATAATGTTTTGCATACAGCTCTGATTTGTAGAGTACTCAAGATCTATTGTTTTTGGTGAAGATCGGTTAAGGGAAAGGGGTAGTTTACCTGTAACGTTTTATGTTTTAACAAGGGTATTTCCTATGGCAAACGATAACAGCCGCAAATTCAAACAGAATCAAAAGATTATTTGCATACAGGCCTACATTGTAGAGAGCTCAAGGTCTATTGATTTTGGTGAAGTTCGGTTGAGGGAAAGGGGTAGTTTACCTGCAACGTTTTATGTTTTAAAAGGGTATTTTCTTTGGCAAACGATAAGAGCCGCAAATTCAAACAGATTCAAATACGTTTTTGCATACAGTCCTGTTTTGTTGAGTACTAAAGACCTATTGTTTTTGGTGAAGATCGGTTAAGGGAAAGGGGTAGTTTACCTGGCACGTTTTTTGTCTTATCAAGGGTATTTTATATGGCAAACGATAACAGCCGCAAATTCAAACAGAATCATATAATATTTTGCATACAGCCGTGAAATGTAGAGTTCTCATGACCTGTTGGTTTTGGTGAAGATCGGTTAAGGGAATAGGGTTGTTTACCAGCAACATTTTATGTTTTATCAAGGGTAATTTTTTTTTTGACGAACGATAACTGCCGTAAATACAAAGAGAATCAACTCATGTTTTGTATACAGCCCTGAATTGTAGGGTTCTCAAGACCTATTGTTTTTGGTGAAGATTGGTTAATGGAATAGGGTAGTTTACCAGCAACTTTTATGTTTTATCAAGGGTGTTTTCTATGGCAAACGATAACAGCCGTAAATTCAAACAGAATCAAATAATTGTTTGCATACAGGCCTGAATTGTAGATTACTCAAGACCTATCGTTTTTGGTGAAGATCGGTTAAGGGAAAGGGGTAGTTTACCATCAACGGTTTTTATCAAGGGTAATTTTTTTCTATAGTAAACGATAACAGCCGCAAATTCAAACAGAATCAAATGATGTTTTGCATACAGCCCTGTATTGTAGAGTTCTCAATACCTATTGGTGTTGGTGAAGATCGGTTAAGGGAAAAGGGTAGTTTACCAGCAACATTTTATGTTTTAACAAGGGTAATTTTTTATATGACGAATGATAACTGCCCTAAATTCAAACAGAATCAACTAGGTTTTTGCATACCTTTTTTAAACTAAAGAGAACTCTAGATCTGTTGATTTTGTTGAAGATCGGTTAAGGGAAGGCGTAGTTTATCAGCAACGTTTTATGTTTTAAAAAGGGTATTTTTTTATGACGAACGATAACTGCCGAAAATTCAATGAGAATCAAATAATTTTTTGCACCCTTTCCTGAGTTGCAGAGAGCTCAAGGTCTATTGATTTTGGTGAAGATCGGTTAAGGGAAAGGGGTAGTTTACCTGCTACATTTTATGTTGTAACAAGAGAAATGTTTTCATGACGAACGATAACTGCCGCACATTCAAACAGAATCAAATATTTTTTGCATGCTTCCCTGAATTGTAGAGGGCGGAAGGTCTATTGATTTTGTAGAAGATCGGTTAAGAGAAAGGGGTAGTTTACCTGAAACATTTTACGATTTAACAAGAGTAAAGTACTTAATTTTTATAAATAAAGTATCCTGATAGGAAGCTCATAGTAATCCACTGTAGAAACGTAGATGAAATATCTATAAATGAAGAGGTTAGGTGAACGGGGTGGGGGTAATTTTCTATTATTAAAAATTTTAGTTGAAGGTGGAGGGGAGAATTTTTTATATGTGTACTACGTTATCGGCAACAAAGAAGTAGTTTTTTGTTAAAATTGCTTCCCGGGCTCTTTAGCCGTAGTCCAATGTTTTCTACAAAACCAGACTTTTCGGCAGTGCCATCGACTGCCATCATCGGTAAAAATCGAGTGCGAAAACGTAAGGTGGTATACGTTTGTGACCACAGTACTGTGGTTAATGCTGAAGCAATAAGTAGAAAGACGTAGTTTCTATGGAAATATTTCATTTCGAATATGATTTTAAATATAAGAACATGGAAGTCATGTATGGTTCTCCATACCGATATTTTATTTTTATTTGTAAAATTTCGTTTATTCTAATTCCCTCTTGTGGCTTACTGTTATGTTTTTATTATACGTTTCTGATGTTTTTTCACATTATGTTTTGTGGTATTACGTGTAGGCCTACTCTAAATTATTTAATTGCCCGAGTTTCGCAACTGATTTGTCTAACCAATGTTAGTTTGTTTACTACTAGTGAAAACTTAAATTGGTATTCCCAAAGGGAGATAAGCCTATAAATTCTCTTGTTTCTTATTTTTATTTAAACACTAATAGTTTAATAAAGTCACAGTGTAAAGTAACACTGTTAATACTTTTAGTTTCAATTTATTTCTTATAACAAATTATATAGTATAGGTTGTATAATATCTTCAAATAAATACACAGCAAGTAGGTTTATTAATATATTAATAGGTTTATCTAGGTGAAAATAAACCTACTTGCAGTGTATTTATTTGAAGATATTACATAGGAGACCTGCAGGAAACTCAAAACGAGTTACTTACAAAGGATAATATAGGTTATGTATATATAGTATATAATAACAGGTATTTGTACCTGTTATTTTTTGGAACGGTATTTTCATACCTAGTATTTTAAAATAACAGTTTAGCCCACCTCTAGCTGGACTGACTGACAGAGACAAGTTACAACAGGCTTCTCTCCCCCGTCCCATCACCCAACACCTGCCAACAATATGCCTAGCTCAAGGTCACTTCAATCCACCTACTGTTCTGCTTCTGGCTATAAAATTGGTTTACAGAACTAAAGAATGTTTTGCTATGTTTTTAATTAAAAAGTAAGGTGAATCCTTACTATTGCAAAATATTGTTAAAATTAAAAAAAAATATTTTAAAAGATGCAAGATTTAGTAGCATAAATATTAAAGTTTTGCAGTATAATACTGTAATTATCTACTACAGAGTAGTTTATGTGTATAATTTCAACCTTTAAAACAGGCATTTGGTATTTAAAATAATTTTTTTTACTATACCAAATTTGTCAATATTCGTAAAATCTACTTGAAAATACATATTTTCAACTCTTTTGCGGCACCTCTAAATATATTATATTTGTGAGCATACTTTAACACTGTCTTAACAAAGGCAATAGACAACTTTTTATCACTATTACATATCGAAATTAATAAAACTATTTTTTCATTCCACCCTCGTGTGTGCATCATGTACTCGTAGGATGACATCAAACGACAATTAAACTTTTCCCATTAGGATAGGGCAAGAGTGGATAACGTGAAGTGAGGTACGTAGTTACAATTTCACTGGCCTTTCTGAATTCACCGGGTTTGTGTGATGCATTATAGTTAAGATCTTTGACTCTGCTCAAAACGTTTAAGGTCTCATAAGATATATACTGTATACAGCCCTGTATAGGATTAATACATGTCACAGACTATAAAGCGAGTGATTCTTGTATACATGTAAATTTTTATCTCAATAACGGCCGTAATCATTTTGGCAATGGAGAGAAACTACCGTTTTGGATGGAGAAAGTGATTCAACAAGGTCTCAGATTTCAAAAACTTTATTTCAACCATATTAGAAGGTCTGAAAAAACTGGGATAAATACTGAACCACCTGAATATTGTGTAAACTCGATCTCTTCGTCTCCACCGAATAAATTGGGACTCGCAAAAAGTTATTGGCGATTTGCAATCCTTTTTCAAACGTGTCATGAGACCGAAACAGCTTACTACAGCGTTTTGTACTCTACTGCCGCTTTACAGATTAACTGCTACTTAATGTCTTGAAGATTGCTCTCTAGACAAAACTCGAATTTACACAGTACACTCTACTTGTTAAAAACAACAGATTCTCTGCCCCTCCCCCCCCCTCTCTCTCTCTCTCTCTCTCTCTCTCTCTCTCTCTCTCTCTCTCTCTCTCTCTCTCTCTATCTATCTATCTATGTATCTATCTCCCTTTCAGAATACTATATCTTTGCGATCTGAACTTGGTGTACTATACGTATCTAACACAAGAGAGAAGGGTGTTAAAATGTAACAAATGTTTTATATGATTCTTGTTAATCTTAAACTAGTAAGCATTAAAACAACAAACGCAAATGTAAGTCTATAAAGCAAACTATATACGTATTATTATGGACAAATGGACACTATCATGGGTACTAATTAAACGAGATAAGAATAATGTTAGTGTAGCATAATTTAAGTGTCGAAGAAGAGCGATAGAAGTCACTAGGAATGATGGAATTGCAAAAGGTCGATTAACAAAAGATCAAAAAATGAAACAACTGAAATGATGGAGCGAACTACACAGAATGAAAGCCTGGTATAGCTGTAACGGCGAAACTGTTTACGTTGGCTATCAAAGAAACTCTTATCAGTCATAATTATTTTTTAGCACCAGCATATACGACTAGTGGCGTTATTGACACGTTCGAAGCCGTACACTGTCGACAGAATGACGACGACAAGACGGAAAGGTGATAAGCTGCGGTTGCTGAACGCTAATTGTGCCAACGTCGATCCTGTCATTTTACTAAAAAGACAATCTGATTGGAGCGCATGAACAGTATCACAGTTCTAAGAACACATTATCATATCTAAGCGGTCGCATGTAAACATTCTGAGCACTCGAGATATACCGGTTAGGAGGATTTTTTAAAGATAGAACACAAGGGAAAAAGAAAAAGGGAAAACGTAAGGAGACATAGGTCAACGCACTGAGTTAAATCGAAGAGAAAAAAGAAATGACACGGTTGGATGAAAAAAATCATGAAAATTATAAAAACGTTTATGAAGAACAAAGGCATTAATTAAAATTGCTCTTTCTACGCTGACGAAATAGATATTACCGCAACGCAAAAGTGACAACGTGACTCTTGGCTGTTCCTGTCGTTTGGAGATCATTTTGCGCGGCAGAGTTGCGTAACGTTCTAGATTATTCGAGATTGCCACTTCCAGACGTTACTCTCCTCCTATACCAGCATCATCCAGGCTCGCTATGTCACTATATATAGTGTAAGGTGATGAGGTGTAAATACTGGATAGTAAGGGGCCAGTTCAGTTACACCTGACGATATTTCAGGTGCGGTTAGGAATTATTGTTGCGTTTTAGTAGAAAGTGATTACTGTGTTAATTAGTGCGAAACTCTAATAAGGGAACATTTACTGCTGTGTGTTGGATAGATTTGACTTGAATTATTAAATAAGAACGCCTTTATTGATTACTAACGGTAGTGTTTAATTAAAGTTTGTAATTAGTACTTCATTGATGTCAGTTATTCTGTTTCCACTGAAAAACACGACTGTGAGACAGTCGTAACTCTCTCTACTGGTAAAAATGGATCTGATTTATATACGTAAAACGAATCTGTAATTATGTTACATATAGGATTTTTGATGCCGTTTCTTTAACGGAAACGTATCTTCATTGCGAAATATATAAACGTATGACTAATAGTTCTGGTAACATAATGAATGTACTGGGTATGTAACTAAAAGGACAAGTTCTCTAGTTCTCTAGTGTAACTGGGTATGTAAAGTTCTCGTAATGAACGTATAGTCCAGTGGTTCCCAAAGTATGGTCCGCGGATCCCTGGGAATCCGCGAACACTTTTAAGAAAAAATAGAATATACCGTCTTTTTCTCTGATTTGTATCCACTAAAATCTAAATTTTAGAATCTTAAAACAATTAGTAGAAGATTCCAGTATACTTTTTTTTTGGTTCAAACTAAATGTAATTTCAAATTAATGGCTTTAATAATGTCTGTATCGGTCTCGTGGTCCCTGGGAGGTCATTCGCGGTCTGTCGCAGCCAGTGATGCTCGCGTAGATAAAACAAATCGAAGCTGTGGATTCAGAGATTAAACTCTTGAGATCTTCAAACAATTCCCTTCCGTGGGAGATTTCGTCCAGATGTCAGGAGAAAATGTTTCAAAGGAGATCCTCAACGTTATTAAGTCTCATTTGCAGCAACTGCACTTGCAGTTAAGCGAATATTTTCCAGTGATGGATAATCGTGACATGTGGATAGGGAATCCGTTTGCTGATGGGCTGTCAACTAACCTCTCTCTCTTACATTACAACAAGAGAATTCATTGGCAGTACTTTCAACTGACAGTTCATTAAAATCACAGTTTTCGCAATTACAGCTAGGTGACTTCTGGTTATATGTAAT
Source organism: Magicicada septendecula (assembly GCA_034769895.1). Classification (NCBI taxonomy): domain Eukaryota; kingdom Metazoa; phylum Arthropoda; class Insecta; order Hemiptera; family Cicadidae; genus Magicicada; species Magicicada septendecula. The sequence continues at coordinate 237,306,372 of CM068371.1, forward strand.
AACTGACTACTATCCTGAACTTGCAAAAAAAGCTTTGAAGTGGTTTAACTGTGTTTCCCTCTACTTATTTGTGTGAAACCACATTCTCCCAGCTCACGTACTTGAAGTCAAAGTTAAGAAATAAACTTGATGTCGAGAGTGACTTAATATTGAAATTATCAGACATTAAACTCAATATTGCAGAGCTAGTTCTTCAAAAGCAGCTTAATTGTTTACATTAAACTATGTTTTATACCATTAATATTATAATTTTGCAAGTTAAGAGAATTTTGATTTTAATAAATTTTAATTAAAATATAAGAGTTTGTATCATATTTACTGTTTGTTTTATTTCAGAACTCAGACGGGGTCCGTGAAATTTTTAATTTTTTTTTTTTTTTTTGGTGGGGTCCGCGGAGTGAAAAGTTTGGGAACCACTGACATAGTCTGTTTCATTGGATATGGCGTGCATAGGATAAATGAGTGCGTACATGTCGTAGTGACGCAACGTCTGTTGTGTGTTACCGTTAACTACCCGTTATCTGGTTTTACTTCACTGTGAATTACCTGTTATCAGTACTTATCTTGTGATTACAATGAAACGTCATTACCAGCCTTGCGATACGTTCAACATAAATTTATAGACACAACGACACAACGTGTGTTGTATTTTTGATCAGTGTGGCCTTACTACGACTAGTAAATCATTTTTGGACAGTTTGCGACTCACAAGCTCGTCGTGGGATCTAAGTCAAGGTCACGACTCGGTCTTCCTGCTCACTCCTATCTCTCTGGACTATAGGACATTGTTCCTTAAAACCATTTTTTGTTTTGTTTTTTATAGAATATAGCAGTGAATTTATAGAATAGAAGCGGTGTTGGAGGAAGACAGTATGGTCAGCAGTACTCTTCACCCGCCTGTTGTCACCACAAGTGCTCATTCCGGGTGATTGAGTCGATATGGGAACTGAAGAGGCTCGATTTTGAGACGCTACTTTTGCCTTGATTTTAAGACACTACGTTGGTCTTTGTAGTTAACAGCCTTGTAGTTTATAAAATTGACGAGACAATATTTTTTTAGACTGAAATGAGGTTATTCACGCGTCAAATACCAGGCAAAAAAATTATAACATCCTATTATATAAATAAGGATACATCTTCAAGAAAATATTAATAAGATACATAAACAAAGCAAATTTTTACTAATATTATACTGTTTGGTTTAAGTTATTAACGATTTAACAATTAGTGTAATAATTAAAATTATTTAAATTAGTAAAACTTAAATCAGTCACATGGTTTCATTTGGAGATCGTTTAAAACGAAACTTTGTGTCTTTATAGGCCGCGTAAGACTCTATCTACCTATACGAATGTCCAGTCTTTTTCCTGGGGCGACTTTGTCTTGTCAACCACGAACTCTCATGTACGAGTGTTCTCCACATTTTTTGACCGCCTCTTATTCAGCCTGCTTCTACTTATCTGTCTCTCAGATTTACTCGTAAACACCTTCTTCACCATGTTTTGTCCTCCAGATAGCATATGTTCCTGCTATCCTAAAACTGAGGATTTAATTTCTCAGTTAATTCCTTCCACTTATCATTAAATGAAAAGAGATCCTCTTTGTGATTTTAAGATTCTCGAGGAGAGATTTTCCAGTCCATTGCTGTGGTTTATTATGTAGTTGTTCTTACTCAACTGAAGAGATTGAGTGTTTTTCCTTATCTTGTTGATCCACACTCAAAAGTTCTACAAAAAAAAGTCTGTCCGTTTCTTTACAGAACTAGCAGCGTTGCAGGCAAATTTTCCCCACTTTTTTGCAAATTAAATTCCTTAGGGCCCACCGTTGAGAGTGAGGAGGATGAGATAAAGAAGAAGTCCTTAGTTGAAATTTTTGTTTTCGTTCCTTTTCTGTACTATAGAAATTTTACACTTCCTTCCTGTCAAACATTTCTTCGATGTCAATAAATCTTTCTTAGTCTTCAAGTGTCTCTTTTACCTTCTATTAATTTTTTTTGCCTTTCCAAATTTTCTTCCATTCTCTGAAAAATTATAACCTTGGTTAATTTTATCAAACCATTCGTCTCTAATTGATTCTAGTCATAGTTTCAGCAATTCCTCAGCTGTGCTTGTGCTTGTGTGATTCTTTTCACCTCTCGCCCTATGACCATCTTGTATGGTCAGTTCAACTTCTTTTTCCGAATGCTCTGCTTGTATCTATTCTATGAGCCCCCGTTGCACATTTTGTACACGTTTTTAATTTTTCTTAACGGGAAATTTTCTCTGTTTCTGCCTATTTTCCTTTCTGCTGTTTCCTACATTCTGTCTGTACTTCAGAACCAACATTCAGTCGCCACTATCATGATCCATCCCCCTACAACTTCTGACATTCATGGTTCACCAACGTGTGGACAATCTGGTTCGCTGTCAGAAACCATGTCTCCAGATGCATTCGATTATGAAGAAAACAAGAGCTCAAATCTCGGTTTGTTCTAAAATCAGTCATTATTATTAGATTGCTTATGTATTCTATTCTCTGCAGTTGTGGATCGAGAGTCATATCATACCTACCCACCTTGGCATTCATAACTTCCAGAATAATATCATGCTTTGATTATTGAGAAACGTCCTCTCAAGTTCCTCAACAAACGTTTTGCCTCATTTACTTTGTTTTAAAACGCGAGGGCCCAAATTAATGCAATATTTAAAATTTTCTCTTATACGTTTAATGAGCACATTCGTCCGTAGACAGGCTCAAAATTCATAACAGCATATTTCAATTTTCTTCATTCACAAATACTATCCCTGTTCTATTACTACTGTCAAAAATGTATAATTCTGAAATGTATAGGTCTACCTCTGATACGCCTCTTGCAGGGCTGAAATGTTAATTCTGTATTTGGTAAGGATTTTCTGCAGATTCTTGACATTTCTGAATCTAATGAGGTTGGGCACACCCATGTTTCCATCCGCAAACCATTTAACATTTTCCTTCGCTTAGGCCTGTCCCTTGTGTCTATCCATGATTTAACAGGAACAGATAACGACAATCAGAATATGCGCTAAAAACAAAATGCAGTGTTATTTGTATTTTGTATGGCTTTTAGTTTTGACTCAGCACATCATTTATAGTCCATGTTAATATATTTAGTTCCATTTTGTTTTAGAGTACAATATTTTGTTAACTGTCGATGTTAAATTAAAAACATCATGTTTTATAAACTTTAGAGAACGACAAAGCCAATTTCAACAAACTATAAAGCTAATAATAACACACTTTTGCTTAGTTCACACATAGGAATTGGTGCAGAATGTGTTATACTGTAGGTTGGACTCAGCACATTAGCAGTGATATTACGGGGATACCATTTCTTAGAAAAGTTCCCGTGCGAGAAAGCAGTACTGAATCCATTAATAGCGTTTTCATTAAATGATTGCTTCTACAGTTGCTACGGAAACTTGTTTAAAGTATAAGAAACAAGTTATGTAAAAGAGGAAATTATGTAATGCGTTTGTAAATGTAGTTCACTATATTTTTGTTTGTTTGTTCTTTCGGTGTTATTTTCCGAGGGTGCTAATTCTAGGAATACGTCTTTAAAAAATGTCTAAATAAAAACATAATACGTCTTGTTTGCAAACAAGATGAGCGTACTTTGTGTTGTGGGGCACAGCTCATAGAAATGAGGTGTGTGTGTGTGTGTGTGTGAGGGGGGTTTAACTTACTAACTTATTGAATGTATTAGAATCATACGTATAAAAATTAAATATGTACAAAAATGTTAAATATTAGTCCTAGGATTTCACCACTAATAGAACTAATCGTACCTTACTTCAGAATCACTTCATTTGCCATGGAAATTGTGTTTTTGGGAACAGTTATCTAAAAACTGGATTCGAGAGACAATCAGACTGAAATTAATGCCGAAATGGTGGTAAAAATATAATTCAGTTACAATGTCGCGTTAGTAAGATTTCTCTAGTTTGACCTGACAAACAGCTATTGTGGAATTTAAATGCTTTCAATAGTTGCTCCATCAGAATGGTCACTCTATTGATTTATTTGTATCTTCCATATAGTATGTGTTCTACAGTTTGAGTTGTTTAGACTTTTTAGGCTTACTATTAGACTGGATATTTTGTAAATAAAATGAATAAAGATGAATAGAACAATCAAATAAAAAGTATAAGATTAGATATTTTTTTAATTAGTAAGTATTTAAAAGCATTATCCTAAATATTCTAAGTATTTGTCCTTAAAATAACACATTATCCGCTTTACTTTTACAGGTTTCAGTTACTGTAACACTGCTTACAACCGGATAGAATATATCAATCTGCGTCACGGAAACCTACTATTTTGAATTAATAATGAGTGATTAAAAGTAAAATACAGAAAAATTCATTCTTGTAGTTTTAAACATCAAGAATACAGAGTTGCTGTATGAGAGCCACAATTTAAAATTTTTGAAGTTCGTTTCAAAAAAGGTTTTTTTATCATCAAGTATTACGTAACTTAATTTATGTAATTGTTAAATTTATATATACTAATTTTATGTAGGCCTAATACATGTCTGTGAGGGGATTGTGTCAGGAAAGAGAGGTTAACATCACCAACACGACCAGGTTTTCCCATGTTCAGGGGTCAAGGGGACGGTTTCCTGGTATATGGAGAGGTGTACTTTCCACCTTTACGGAAAGTATTACTCAAAAATCTGATTATATTAATGGCCAGGATTTATATAAATTGATGAGCGTGGTTGTGAGATGCTCAGATAAGTAAAGCGTTTGGGTAACAGCTGTTTAACGTGGGCGGGACAACAAAACACAGAGGTAACTTGATGTAGAAAGCAGTCGTGGCTTATGTGCCCCATCTGGGGGATCACTGACAAAATTGTAAAATATGCCTATTTAAAGCCAGTAGGAAGGTAACAGAACTGCTGCATTCTGTTAAGCAAAACACACCTTTTGCGGCTACCGGCGCCTATAGAATTTCTTGCAGTTGCGGAGATATTTTCGCGGGTGGATTGAAGAGATCAGTGGGCACAAGATTGAAAGAGCACAGGCGACACACGAAAAAACAAAACGAAGAAACCGGCGGTTGCCGAAGACAATTAACATGACGAAGCATTTCATGTTATTCGACGAGACACCACGGGTCGTAACGAGGTAGCAGGATTTTTTCCGAGAATAGTTGAATACATTAAATATCCTAAAAACTTCATCTAAGTCGAGGTAAATGTTTTTCTTGGAAAAGGACAATCAACAATGGGAGGCAATGGGAGTGATGCAACCCCCCCCCCCCGTGACACCCTCTGGACTAGTGTAATCTACAGTGATGGAGCTAAACGAAACGGTCTACGCAGATTACTTACAATACTTAAGCAGGAAAGGCTCTTGTATTGAAAAATTCCAGACTAGTCCTACGTTAAAACAGATCTCTGACTCCCTCTGCTAATGACCAACCGTATACTAAGCGAATGGTACACATTACTAGGATTAAAAACATCCTTATTTACTTTTACTTCCTTATTTAGTCATATTTTATTATTGATTTTATTTTGTTACTCTGAATATTATTATTATTGTTATTACAGTTTATGACTAGTAACCTCTCGAAGTTGCAGAATTCGTTTGCTATTTTAAACAAAATATATTTGTTACAAGATAAAAACAAATTACTGACTTAAATTTTTTTAATTCTGTAAGTAAAACGTTCTTCGTACGTGTATTAACGTTAGTCGAGAATTATTATGAGGAGGTAACCATACGTCGTTCTCATATTTTATGTTTTTATTATATATTTTATGGTACATATATACTTACTTAGCTCATCAAGAAAATATATCCTAGTACAATAAAGGTGACTCAGAGAAATTATTTGAAAATATCTAGAGAGTAAAGCAAGCTGGAACGAGAAACCGCTCTCCGCTTCTAGGCTATAACCGTCCTCTCCGATCTCGGGAATCAGTTTTAGCGGTGGTAATCCATGATTCATATGTCTGTCTGTCTACACTGTTACACAGCTGTGGTAAAACTGAATAGCCTCAAAGATATCAATACATTACACATGCAATTATAAATTCAAACGAACTTCACGACTTGACTTGGATCTTACCGTGGTCGGGTATCTGCACTACTAAGGAGGAAGGCTTACGACAATACGATGTGATAGCCATACTGTACTGTACGTCGACATTTAAAAAGTATACAGAGATTCACAAGTATACATAACTGATAACAATACGTAAAGTTTTTTTTACAAACATAGCTTACAGAATTATATTTTGAAGGATCATCTTATGTTACAGGATCAAACTTTTTGAAGGTAGTCCAACAATTGCAAGAAAGCGATGACAGATTTTAATTTTGTGAAAGTTACTCATAATATAATGTAACACGCGGACTTTTACGAGTTTTGTATAAATTTTGACTTCCATGTTTGGCCCGTAGTTAAAAAAATTTCAAAGTAAAACTACATTTGAATTTGAGTTAAAAATTCGTGTATTATGATACCCAGCATGGATTTATGCAACTTTTACAAAATTTTGATTCACTTTTTTGTCTCTGATGTCACAAAATTTTGAAATATCTAAAACTGAACACTATATTCAAATTTCAGTTAAAAATCTGCAAGTTAACTTTGATAACCCACATGAATTCTTTATTTTGATATTTCAAATCGATTTTTGCGATTTTTCAAAGTGTATATCCTCACACTTTTTTCTCCCATTCTTGGTACGGTCACTCTCAACAGTAACATGGGTCTGTGAGATAAAAGTATACGCATGGATACGCATGCTAACTTATCGAAAATTGGTTGGAACATTCGAAAATTATAGTGTGACGTACCTCAAACAGACAGACAATCAGACAGAGACAGACAACCGTCAAACGGTCGAGTTAAAACTGAGAACTCGTTTAGCTCATTTAATTATATTGTGGTTACATTTATTTTTATTCCTGGACATCCTTATTTGATTTTAGTTGTTAAATTTTGATGTTTTGGTTCTATGTTATACGAGCTTTTGTAATGTAATGTGCTTAACGTAAAATTGGACCCGCCTACTGGAGGGGTGAGCACATAACGAAGCGTATCAAAACGTTGTTCATCCTCAGGATACCAATTCACACAGTGGGCGGAACGTTTGGTATAAACAATGATTTGAACGAAACGTACTTGTCAACCGAAAAAAGTGTCCTTAAAAGTTCCAACCATCCAACTCAACGAGTGACAAAGTAGTGTATTTAGATATTACCTCCTGCATACAAGAAAACAAAATATAGAATAAAATTAATATTCCATAAATCTCATTAAGTTCAATCAGAACTCACATGTTCTTCTGTGATTCTATTATTTGATAAATAAAACCGGATTTTAATATATCTTGTTACATGAAACTATATCACAGATACTTTTTAAAAACTAGTGTATGAAATTGCCACTGCACTAAGTGCACAATACGAGTTGTCACTTGTACTTTCACGAGTTGTGTTGCAATACTAGTAGAATTATAGTAGGCATAGTAGTGTCGTCCTGTTTCTCTGGACTAAATTACTTTAGATTCAGCTCTTTGACTGGTCGATTAATTCGGTTTTATTGTAGACGATATAAGCGGTAACTAACAAATAAAGCTTCTCACCCACAGAACAGAATTATTTTTTACTGTTGTTAAAATTATTTTCTTCCGGGCTATTTGGCAAATACTTTTAACAACATTGACTCCGACCGTGGAAGCCTCTGACAAAACTTATTTGTGACTGTATTTAAATATTTTGCCAGAATTATATCAGACTTCATTTAAGCGGATTTGTAAAAGTATGAAAATAAATATTATTTTTTTAATTGTGTCTCTTTTTAAGGAGTATACATTAAACGGATGTTTGATGAAAAAGTTTACTCAGTTTGCCTCGTAAGAGGTGACAAATAGTAAAGAGAGTTTTCTAGAATAACACAGAGAGTAAGCAACAAAAAAAAAGACTAAACGCAGTCATTGCTGAGTACTGTCAAGTATATTTGTTCAAAAGATATAGGCTGAGTTGCAGCAGAACTTGGCTCCAAGATTTGCTACCCAACACAACTGTTGTCTGCGGATAAGAATCAGTAGATGTTTCCCTTACTAACCTAACGCAGTTATTATACTCTTTTAATACTCTGTTATGTTTGTAAATTGCAGATTGTCAATAAAAGTATATAAGCCTACAACGTTATTAATTATGCAAATTAGTTGCATAAATTAATTACTGTTTAATCAAATAAATTTTATTTGTTTATGGAAGTGAGGCATATACGAACTCTATCGTATGTCTCTGCTTTATTTAGCCCCGCAGTTGGAGCGCCATATACAACGTTATGCCTATTGATTAATTAATATTCAATTCAATTAATCAATATTTGATTGGCCTACAGGTTAGTTTGTCTAGTTTCTGCAATATTAATCTTATCATGCCCCGCGTTGGACAGCCATTTACAACGTTATATTTATGCAAATTTTATTAATTGCATAAATTAAATTAATTGTTAATTATATAAATTTTGATCAAATTATTCAAATAGGTAATCGGCAGTGCTATTAATCAAGTGGTCTAATTATCGATAAAGAGTGATTAATCTTGCCTTCTACTACTAAAGAAAACTTCAAGAATTAAACATTTATGAATATGGTACCTGTTAAATCATATTGAGTCTAAATCATTAATTGTGGATTTTACTTTGAAAGAATTGTCTTGTATGCCAGGTCTTAAAATAAATTAACTCAACACTATCGAATTCATTATAAATTAAATTTATTATAATATTGCATGTTGCACGTATTCATTGCATAAAAGAAATCATGTAACAAGAGTTTATACAACTATTTCAAAGAGATAATTAAACTCTATAACATATATAAAATATCTGAAAGAAAAACAATCAAATGCTTACACATACTCGTGTGTAGTTATTGTATCATGAATTAAGACATAGTTGGTGACGTTAAGAACGATCAATGTTGCGTGCTTGAGATTTGCACTAAGTGATATACTTCGTAACATATTTAAACACCTATACACATGAAATACTCATATACCTGCAGTAAACATATTAAACACATACATATCTGAAATACTCATATACCTGCAGTAAACATATTAAACACGTACATATCTGAAATACTCATATACCTACACTAATAAGATAATATAAGTGTAATATTCTATAATATTATTTATTCTTAACCATGGATTCGTATTTGTAATGACTCTATTTTGAAATATCTCAGGCAGTTAGTTCTAAGTGACAGGTCAGCGGTATTACGATAAACTAGCAATTATAATAAGTGGTTATTTTGGTACTTTACTCAAGTCATCGTAGTGTCTCGCTCCCGTTGCATGTGTCCGCTTGGATCCGCTGGGTGACGATTGATGCTGTTCCTGGAACCACTCGTAACTCGCACTTCCAATTGTTATAAGTACATTGTTTCGGAACGCTAGTTCGCACTTTATGACATCCGTTATAAGTTTTATAATGTTATTACAGTTTAAGTCGCGATACTTGCACTAAGGATTATATTGACTATTCGTATCGCGTCAGTCTATTTATGCGTATTTTAGTTCGATACTTCCACGCACTTAAATATTGTTCAAATTACATGTTCGACTCTTTCGCAACGCCTAGATTGATTTCAAGTTCATTAGACGCATATAAAACATCATCGGCACTTGTCTCTATTCTACGAAATAATTTTGTATCACAAATTAAGTCTTATGTTGTATACCGATTCATTCCGTTGATAAAGAGTTCAAGTATATTACTACAGTAATTATACAACTTCTCACGGCACTACTTGTATTAGTGTAATACTTAGAGTTTTACAAAGTTCATTAGTCGCGTATCGTCGCGAATACCACTGTTTCGGCTTAACGCTCCAAGTCTTACTCCCGAACTTCCACTAATACCGAACACCACTTTGAATATCTCAAAACAAAATTTTTATGAAAACTGAGAGAAAATTAGAGTAATACTGAGAGAGCGTCTCCTCTTGCATATAGTTTTTATGCCCTTCGCTTTCCCACTCTCGCTACTCCTTCTAACGCTTCGTTTTCCCACCAAAATAGTTCTGATAGGACAATTGCTCGGATTTCCCTCGGTACTCATGTCTCTAGTCTGTGATTCTTGTGAATTCTCCACCCAGCGCCGTTTGGAGAGGGACGTTCTTCTTCGGGATTTGTTCTCTGGTCGTCGGTTCCCGTCGAGACCATCCCCAACAGTTACTCCCTTCTGAATCCTCGTTTCTAATTGGCTGGTTGGCTTCTCTACTTGAATTTCTCATAGTCCACGTTGACATGACGAGTTGCTGTCATCAGGACGTTGCCACTTTCTCGGAATCTGCATCAAGACCTTGCTACTGAAGTCACATCTGCCCCTTCTGGTGTAGCGTGTCGAAATAAAGTATTGTTCGGACTCTGACGACTTCCTCTAGCGAACTTACGGGTGGCAAACATCTGTGTACGTCGCAGACGCCTCCTTGTCTCCTGCTACATTGTCCGTGCTCCAGCTATTGTTTTTCTGTAAGTTTCACATATGCTTGGAACAATGCTCTTAGCGATGCCTATCTATTCTCTCGCTACTGAAACGGATGCAAGGGTAATGTTCCTTTGTCATATTTGTAAAGTCAAGTGTTCCCACGCATGGCCCTTTTCGTCGTAACACGTGTTGCAGCACGCATTGTCTTTTAACGGCTTTCATGTCATTTAAGTAGAAAGGAAAGGTTTGTTCCTTCCGTCGCTCACCCTCGAACAATTCTAACTTGTGTCACTCTTGACGGGCTCTAATTGCTGGCGTACCTCCCTCGGAATATCCAAAAAAAATAAAAAAAATTGTCAAAGCAATAAGTACGTTATAAGCCTACCAAAGTTCAAGAAAAATACCTCGTCTATGCATTTGTCTCTCAAATCTGTGTACCTGTCTTAGATGTTTGTTCGAACTGTATGAAAACTATGTTGTGTTTTATAATATTGCATATTAAATGTATTTATAGGTTTAATGATATTATGTGAATACAAAAGGTTTTAAGCTGAAGACAAAAAAGTAGATGAGACGATATGTGAAACATGTTAAATGAGCGTTCTGGAAAGTTGGTTTTCTTTCAAGGAAAATTTCAGAATGCGTTTCCATATTCTGGTGTTCTATGTTATAATATTTAAACCTTTCATTTTATTTCACTTTACTCAGTAAATTTGTGTAGTTTCCTCTTTGTATGACAAGATTAATTATGTAAGCTCCAGGAAGCTAAAAAGAGTTATCTACAAAATCAACATGTCAACGTATGCTACTTTTCGCTGTTGTGTGATATTTATTACCAAATAGATGGTTTCAGTTTTTCAGTTGTCGTTTAAAATAAGTCGTACACAATTGCTCACTTTAGATACAACTACATGTGTGATCATGTGTACCATAACATCAAGTCTCACGTAGGCCTAATGCACTAACAGACAAACACCAACCATATATTTTTTTTGTGATCGGATTAATCCCATTCAAGAAATTATGTAAGGTCAGTCAGAGTGTGCAAGTGTTTATTATACATATTTTTGACTCATTTGAATTCTTATTTATCATATGTTTATAAAGACATATTTATCAATAAGTAGGCCTATAACTGTATTTCATTTTGTATCTGAGAATAACCACGTAGTAAATTTGCGTTAAGCTGTTTCAAAACCTTTTTCAATTATCGTTGTCAACCGTTGTTGCATGATTATCCGCGAGGTATACGCGTATTCACTGTGTGTGTTTTTGTACATATATCGTTCGGGTCGTTTTAAATTAGTCTGGATAAAAGCGATCAGTTCAGTCGGGTACATTACAGCCAATCTGGATTTGTGTGCGTTTGATGCCGCATCAAACTATAGTTGTGTTTGTTTTGCCGTAGTGATGTCGTAATCCTTACAATTACCCTGTCGGATCTGTCTCATTATTTCTACGTATAACCGTACTATACAGTGTAAAGTATACACAGAGGAAGCAGATGTTATAAGTAGCAGAGGTATTTTGTTTCTTTTAGCACAAAACAAGACTTTTGTTTCATTTCATTATAAAGCACGATGTGGTGTTAACAAGAAACAAAATTATTTTTCTGAAATTCCTCATTATTTGTGTCGAATTCGGATTTTCTTTAAACGAATTACGAGGTTAAAATTTTCTTTACATTTGAATTCTTACTTAATCACGTATATTATCAGCGACACCCTGATCATAGCAGCCGACTACTACAACACAGAAGCACTATCGATCCTCTACCTTCGTTATTTTCGGGTGTATTCCTGTATTCCTGCTTCCTGTGAGATTAGTAAAATATCTTTATGTTCGATTGGGTCTAAAATTTATAAAATGTAAACATGAAGAGAGACAATTTATATACAATCCAATCGTCTCCATAAAACACAAAGAGCGTGTACTTATTAACTCCAATATTTAAAAATATCTCTTAAAACGAACACTATTGTTATGTAGTACACCAAACTGAAAAATTTCTTTTCGTCGTAGACAATATAGTCTGCTAATTAATAAATAAACATAACAGCATACGGTTTTACAGGAATGTAATGTAATTTACCGTCGTCATTGAATTTCGTAAAGATTAAACTAAATGCATTATGAATATACAAAAAAAAACTGAATACAATATAGAAGAAAAAAAAATAGAACATTCATTCCCAGAAATTGTAAATCGAATTAGATTAAGATGGATTGCCTTTAAAAATATGGGCATTATTACAAGGACTAACAACTGACACATGGATGAAAAGAAATGTTCCTGCAATTGTTTATGGGGCTAGGAAGAAGAACAATGAAAACGAGATGATATAAAAACTACGGTCTGAGCACACAGCATGTGTAGCCTCTCACGAAGCTCACAACGAGCGAAAGCTGGCTCAGACAATAAGGTAAAAATGTTTCAAAATTTGTATCTAAAATACTGTTTCATAAACTCTATTATAAAATATAAGGCAAGACATAAAACTAACAAAATGGATTTAAAACATTAGATAACATCTTTAGAGAATTAACAAAACTAAATTGAAGTAGGGAGAAAAAAAATTGCTAGTCGAAAAGACGGCAGTTGGCTGCTACAAGGACTAGAAGACATAAAGAGGAATAACGCACTCAGGAGAGGCGTTGGATTAGCAGTGAACAGGCTTGATGATGATTGCTCAGCAGCAAAGGCAATCCAGACGACGATGAAACAAAAGTAGGCCTGCAAGAAATGTAGAAAGTAAATTTAGATTTTCACTCTTCAGATTTTGAAGGTTTGGATGTGAATCGTTGTGTAAAAAAACAGTTTGAATAAACCATTCCAAAAACGTTGTAACCGACAACGGTGATTCTCGGCATAAATTTCTAATAATAATAATGGCTCCCATGTGTACCATCGAAGTATCTTAGGAGAAGGCAGGGTAGGCTGCCTTATGTGAGGCGTACGGCATACAAGGAAGGCAGTGTGGCCAGCACTACGCTTCAGCCGCCCATTATTATCCCCAGGATGTTATCCCAGGTACTCATTTTCAACAGGCTGAGTCGACCTGGGGGCTGGAAAACGCACCTCAATTTTTAGGTGCGGGCCCGGGAATCGAACCCGGAACCTCTAGATTAGTAGCCAGGTGCCATACCCACTGGTCTACTCAGCATAAATTTCTCCTGAGATAATAATATTTTGAAAATAACTTCCTGACCGCTGTGTGGAACCTTTTCGTCTTACCGAGTATCAACTGGGAGTACAGATCTCTCCAGTTGTTTCCTGAATAGAATGTTTTATACAGTAGGCCTAATCGGTTCTTCAATCTGGTGTTGCCCATCGTTAGAGTATAACACTTTTAGCTATCTCTGATTGTCTGGCGATGATTGTACATCTAACGTACTTTTGATCTCTCCTATTTTAAAGTGTATTGTCTGTTAAACTTTAAGGAACGTCATTAAATGTATTTTCATTAAGAAAGCGACCTCCGCATGGTTAATCTTTAACCGTGTTAACTGTGATCGTGCCCCCCGTGTTAACTTTGATTCATCTGCAACCAAAGAATCTTCAAAGGTTCAGGAAACTAATAAATTAAAGCATATTAGTTACCGCCTATAAACAGTATTTTTTAACATAAGCTTCTCTTCCCGGTAGTCAGTTCCTTATTTGGTTAATCCTATGTGATGATAATGTGATGATGATGTGATGACAATGTTAATAATAATAATTATTATAATACTAATGTTTTTAGAGGGGGGAAATGCTTTATGCATCGTCAGAGAAGACTGCGTTTCCCCTGATGTATGGGACTTGCACCCACAAAAAAAAAAAACACTACTAATTCAGACGTTCATATCCATCCTGGAACCACTTAGCATATTACTTCAGGATGGAGCCTATTTCGCTCTTATCGATTTCCTTCTAGTTGTCCCTTATCTTCTACTTCCCGTTGGGTGCAAATTGGGCCTATCTTTTTTTTCTAGTAGAACCCACAGAATAAATGTAGAGATGCGGTCTGATTCCGCCTTGCCACGAAGCATAAGCACGACTACGCTCTCGGGCGTGATCTCCCCAAGTTCCATTTCCAGTACCATCCTATCTTTTGAGAGTCTGCAGCACTTGAAAAAGTTGTGCAAGGCAACTTCATGGGGAGAGTCACCGTATTGATATGCTAGGCTTTGCACCTTTCCCATTCTGTGAAGGTAGCCGTTAAAATGACCGTGGCGACTGAATAATAATAATAATAATAATAACAACAACAACGACAACAACAAATATAATAAAAATAATAATAATTTGTGTAATGAAAAGGGTGTAATGAATGAAGAGAGAATGTATTGTACACGCAGACGCTATGTCGTGATAATGAAGTCGCGAAAGAGACAGCCCTCCCTCCATTGGTAACTAAGGACGCGTGTTTATTTAATGGTCTACACGCTACGGTTGCCTTTTATTAACCTTTTCTGTATTCTCACAGTTTGAATAGTCCCAAAGTTACTGAATACCTCAGAGATATTTCCATTTTAGTACGAATTCCATTGTCTGCTCGTGCTTGAAGTGTAGTCACATGTAGGCCTACACAGTATTTGTTTACCTGTTACTTCAGTCAGACACGCTTATCTCAACCAGCTTTGCACGTTAATTGCCACCCGCTTTAGTAAATTTTATAGTAATGCTCCAACAAACATACATAACTTTAAACATGAATATTTTCTCTATCTTCTGTAGCAATTTTCCGAATGCAGGATCTAAAGTGCTCTTGCCATTTTACTTTCACTTTCAAAACATCTTGTGTACTGATTATTCCTAATATGTTTTATCCGAAGAGGAAATTATAAACTAACAAAAGGAAAAGTTAGTAGAAGAAAAAGGAAGAACGACACAATGTAATGTAAAGCAAAACAACAAAATATTACTTAATAAGTAAAGTATGACTAAACAAATCGCTTCTGTTACTTCTGTTTCCACCCTATAATTATGATTCACTTTTAATTGATACATTTTATGACGTATTTTCGTCTGTACTGTGGAACTGTTTTTTGACGTATTACGTAATGAAGTAAAACGTGAATATACGATGTTTTATACATTACCATTTGCTTAACATAGTAAAATATAATGCTACTTCTACTTGTAATAAGTAAGACGAAACAGTGTTGCCATGGTAAATATGAGTCATAGAACCGCTGTGTGTGTATAAGATAACGTTTTGGGGTATTTAACCCTGTGTGCAACAGCAATTTTATTTTTTATAAAAATTGAGTTTTCTCGTAATTTGAAAAACTGTAATACTTTGGGATATACATACATATATAAAACATAGATACTGTCAACATATAATGTATTCGACACACACACACGCACACACACACACACACACACACACACACATATGTTTTAGTTAGTTTAACGTGAGGTCGATTTTAATGTCTAAAGTTTCCAAGAATTTTAGCGAAAAAATTAGTAGGCCTACACAAAAGTATAATAGCCTATTAATAAATGCCATTAATCAAGAAGATCGTAAAAACTGTCTACATAACATCATAGGAGGAAACCAGAAAGTTCTCTTCATGGATTCTTGTATGGAGTATTGCGAACATTACTTCCATATCCAAAAATTTTAGATCTTTTCTATCAAAACCTCAAATTAGGTAATGAAGTAACCAGTTATCACATAAACTTCTTCTAAAACACACAAAATTGACAATGAATAACAAAAATGGCACTACCATATTATACATAGGGACAAATTTTTATACTTTGTACTTTAATAGGATTTAATAATATTTTTTTATTTAACATAAAGAAATTTACAATCTACTCTTTTCAGACTATTAGTAAATCTGATGGAAGATACAATGTTCAAAAAGCTAAGATCCAGAGGTGTAGTTAATTATCCAACGGGTTAACTTAAATAAAAAATGTATCATAAAACGTATTATTATGATGATAGTACAGCAATTAAGGTATTTGTATCCACAGCCACAGTTCCTGTTACAGTAGTAGGTCTAGTTGCATGTAAGCACCTTAACATGTACTGATTTTCGTGTATATTCAATTCTTTCACCTCGTCTGGGAGGATTACGATAGAAATCCTCCCAGCAGCTTAGTTCTTTAATATATCAAAAGCATGTATTGTTCTTTTTTTGTAGAGTGTTGATTGCCTTCAACTTTTTAGTAGCACAATTATTATTACTTGTTATGTGAATTCTTATTTTACCAATGATCGTACAAATGACAATACATAATTTTTAAAACATTTGTGTGAACATTTTTACAGTTTTTATTGTCATCACCCGAGCAGTTGTAGTTAAGTTGTTATACCTGTAGACGAATGTTCATGTCTACAATTGACATGATGCGACAATAAAAGTTGTCGAAACGTCGACACGAATGTTTTATAAATGCGTCTATTTAATGATCGAATGTCACAAAATCTTACGTCGATTATTGTTATATTGGTTTGGTGGGTTTTGCGATTTGAGAGCGCTGAGTCAAGCTGGTCTATTGGACTTGCTTACAGACCAGCTCTGAGATTATCCGTAAGTTTGAATGGTAAAATTGACAATTATGCTGTTATAAAGAAAAAGTAAGCACAGCTTCTTACTGTGAATGTGTCATTCTCATTGTCATAAGCGCGCGCGTGCGCCCACACACACACACACACACACACACACACACACAATTTATCTACATTGAAATGTACAGGAACATTTCCGACAGTCCATAACGGGTTATAGATAGGGCATTTAATTAATCTTTCATTATTTTTCTTCACAGTAATTGAATAGATAACGCTTATCTTTCCTGCTGAATAATCGTTTATGTAATAAGTTATTCGCTGTTTGTTCAAAGTTGTTGCAAAATATATATTTTTAATCGAATCTAAACTAAAGCGTTTTGAAATTTTATTTAAAACTCAATCGTTTAGTATTTGTTACCCTATGCGTAAAATAAAAAATACCAGTAATGATATATTTGTATAATATTTAAGCACTATATACTTATACAATATTACAAGTACTATAACTATTTATTTTATTACAAAGAGTTTGTTATTTATAAAATTAATATATTACTGTCAAATTATTATTATAATAAATTATATATGTATGATAACAAGAGTAATTTAAAAGTATATTATGACCACCTGTATTACTTTTGTGCGAGCCCAAAATAAAATTGTTAATTCTAAGTGTCGGATTATTTCTGATGCATCCTTATTCTAAAAACAATCCGTATTTTGGTACTAGAGATGTGCTGATAATGCTTTTATTTTGAAAGAGTAGACTGAGCAGCGATTTGAAATTATTTGGCAATGTACTTGGCACTCTTACACCACTAGGAAAGTCTGGATAGCAGTAGCGTAGCCAGGATTTTTTCATGTTTTCTTTTTTTTTTTGGGGGGGGGGAGTGCGTGTGTAAAATGAAAACGCACCTCTATGGTGATCCTGCAGCGTGATCTCTTTTACAGTCCGCAGATCCGCATGGAGTTAAAATAGTTTACTAGACTTTATTTTATAATGCCATTGGGACCTATCCAAAGGGGGACTGTAACAACATCCCTCAGTTACCCTTCGCAACGACGCTTATCGATAGGATAAGGAGACGCTTTCTTTACAATATCAGGACAAACTGGGATTACGTCATAGGAATTTGCATAAAGACGTTTATGAAGAATCTATTATGAACAGACATAAACTACTAAGGTCGCCATTGAGGCTGCATCATTTAACCAGAACGAGTCAATTATCCGGTACATTTATCAAAGTGGTAAACAGGTAGTCGAGAAGTTAAAGCATTACTTCAATTGCACGAAAGATCAGGAATTACAAAATAAAGAATATCTCGGCTCCAGCCATTGATAATGGTGGGGAAGGCAGAGATGTGTTTTTTTTTTTTACTCAGGTACAAACATTTACAAAAATATCTATCTAGGTATATCAAGAACTAGATTTTTTGTCTACTCAATTCTTGCTAGGTTTTAACCAGTTTTATAATTTAAAAAGTAAATAAAACGATAAATTTATTGTTTAATAATATTAGTAGCTAAACACACACAGAAACACAAAATACATTAAAAAAAGAAATTTCACATACACTCATTGAAAGAATCTCAAAAGTTAACAATACGCTAAGATTGTTTATTTTTCAAATATTGTTATTTGGAATCGGAAGCAGAATAACTTGATCCACATCCGAATTTACCTGAATGTGTTTAAAGAAGTCATGACATCTCAGTAAGTACTGTTTGCACCAGTTCAACATTAAGACGGCACCACTTAGGAGTCACCGATATTTTCACGTAATCACTTCAAGCAGTACAATTTCTTTGCACTAAGTAGAAATACTAGCCCACACGTTAGTTAGTTTGTACCTAGCCACCACACCGGCTTTAATCCCATATCTGTTGTGCTTTTGCTGGAGCAAAAAAAGCTGTGAAAAAAAAAAAAATGAAAAATTCTAGTTATGATAAACCAGAACCAAAAATGTGGTGTAATTCACTTTCTTCAAAAATGAATAAAGAAATCTTTAATAAGAACTTTTATTAGTGAAAAGTTCTTACTTTTAAGTAAAAGTAACGCTTTAAACGTGTACGTGGTTGCTTTGCTTACTTATTTAAGATCATTATACTGTACTTTCTCATGTAGACTCTGTATATATTTGCGCGTGCACGTGTGAATGCCGTTTACGACATGATAAAGAGATGAAAGTTACACATGAAAACGGAATGGTCGTTACGGTAGCTACAGCGTTACTTAGCTGTTATTCCAGACTAATATTCAAAGGAATAGCAAGAACTGGTAAACATTTAAGACTTGGTTTTGTAGAGAAAATGGAAACAATATGCTTCATAGGTAAATGCTCAGTCATCTGTACCCTAATTGAAAATCGTAATTGACAAGTTAGTGACTTACCTACGATACTCGGCTGTGATGTTTCTGTTTGTTAAAAGAGGAATCTGGCAGGAAACTCGACCAGTTCCAGATTGTACGAGATACGCGTTGCTATAAAACGTGGAGGAGGAGCTTTGTATGTATCAGCAACTTGATAATTGATGTATTAGATTTAACTAGAATTAAAACCGCTGAAGTAGTTTTTCAAAATTATGGTAACAATTTGCGATAGAACTATACTAGAAATTAAGAAAGAACTATACACTATTTTGTCTGTGACTGAATCACTGAAAATAAACGAATATGCAGATGTTATGTGAACGGACTGAAAAACAAAAGCAGGTGTTAGCATTCGAACTTTGGATGTTGGTGGTGGTCGTGATGTTTTAGTGACGAAAATGATGATGATTATGGTGGTGGTGATTATAATAAAAGCAGATATTTAAGGTTTTATATAAAAGTAATAAGAATCCCAATAGTAAACAAAGACTGAATGGAAAAGTTAATGCTCTCACGATTGCGTTTTGAGTTACAATTGAGTAATACGGAACGGACAAGACGTTACTTTCTAAGGACTATGTATTTCTGAAACGTCTCCGTAAAGATTTAAACAAATTTACTGTTTTGAGAAGTGGGGCGTATTCTGTACTATTCAAATACAGTTCCAGACAATTACTTGTTATGACAACTTTTCCATGAATTTAAATTTTTATGAAGTTGAAATTTCTGCTACCAATCCTTTTATTTATACATAAGAAAACTTTTTATTTACAACATATAAAATATATGCGTTTGTTTTGTATATATTTCTGTTAAATACTATTGACGGCTGCATCGTTACAATATACCGATAAAAATCTTTTCCGATAACACTGTGTTTACCTTGTCACGCTCACAGTCAGGTTCACAGAAATCTTAAAACTGACCTTAATCAATTCATAACTTGAAACCGTTCTTTTTAATACAAGGTTTAGATGGTAATTATATTATGGCACTATCGTGTAAATAAGATTTTGTTTGATGGTTATGCATAAGTACAGAACATTGAAAATGAAATTCTGATGTTTTTTTAGGTAATTTTATTCTACGCAGGTAGAGAAAAAGCCGCCATGAAATACTGGGTGGGCGTATATGGATATCTGCCTGATATGGACTGCAATCCCCCGTCACCCATATAATACGTTAGGCTCTTTAAAGGGTAGCTCAACTTTTCCAGAATATACTTCAATAATTAACAATCAGTGATTAAGAGAAACACAGTGTTGAACCGTGAGCCTGATTCGGGTACTTCACAGCATCCTTCCGAACCCTACGCATTGTTTGGAGCAATTTAGCCACATAATCTCTTGTGTATGGATTTATGATACTAAACAATTTATAGTTCACTCTGTCCCATGTTGGATGCTAGAGATATATTCAATTAATTTGTGTGACAGCTGTCTTCGTTTTTTAAAATATTTTTTGCTGAAATACGCGTATGTCACTTTTCTGTGTTTGTAAAATCAAACAAACAAAAATAGAGAAGCTAAAAAGATGTGTACTGTTGACAGAAACAAATCGGCAGATGGGAAATGATATCGATGTATGAAAAGTGTGTTTTCTCGTTTTATCAACATATCTGGGCGAACGCGCGCGCACTAGCAGACCACCCACATACTGCTGCTATGCCTACTCGCCTTGACATTTGGAGAATCGCTGTGTTCTCCGTTACCTAACAGTGAAATAATATACAAATACGGTAATAGATAATATAAAAATATTTAAATAAATGTGATTAGAAAGGATAACTAAACAACGAAAAATTTTGTCGACATGTCAGACATAAGTCGTCACTTCAACATATATATTTACTGTTCAAGATTAGGACGACGTCCTGAGCTTCTTCCGGAGTAGTTTTGTTCCCGAACGAGGCAGTTCAGGTGAACAAATTAAAAAAAAAAAAAAACATGTCCTAGTTTCTAAACGGAGATAGTCGAATTGCTAGACGAACAAAGATAAGTTACTAGACGACTACCTGCTGCGACTGTCATTCATTGTTTCTTTTTTCATAATTAAAGAGTATCATTCTTTTCAAACCATTTATTTATCCTATAGTGTTTATCATATTAATTTCTATATTAAATACGTGTGAGCCACACTGTTATTCAAACTTGTTCACTAAACATTCTGGAAAGTAATGTTTAAAAATATACCCACTTACCAGATACTAAAAAAGATTTAACGGCCTTACTAAACAAAAAATGGTCTTATGAACTATCTACTTGAAGTCAATCATAAATTTTAACAGGAAAATATTTATTTTCATTTTTAATTTCTCCAGAAATGTGACGTACGTGTCACGTTTTGTTAACGTAAGTACGTTTTGTTGGAAAAAGCGCATAAACTAAAGTTATACGATACCGTTCACTAAACAATGAATGATGTACGCATACAGTTGACAGAAATATTTGCCACAATATTTTCAAGTTCTGTCCATGTAAACACAAGTTACAGTCTTTAAGCCTCGAATGTTAGTTTTAAGCCTCGAATGTTGGTATCATAAGTAAAGATGATTATACCGTTATCGACGTCATTTTAATAGATGAGTGATTCATTACGGCTAGTCGTTATACCTAAACGTTGTACTGAGTTACGAACTTCTCTAGAAGTGGGTACACGCTCAACTTGTAGGTTAGGCTTCGACTAATACGAGAGATATAAGCCGTGGTGACTCCACTTTCTTTCCTGAAGTGAGCCAATTCTTTACTGATGGTCTCCGTAGGCTTTTCCTGCAGTCGTTCTGTTGCTTTCCTCTTGCACGCATTGCCGACTTGCTAACGCTTTAGGTTATCTTCTTCGTGATTATGATTGAAACACGTTTTTGTAACAAACATTCAGCGATTCTCCTTCTGTGTAGAGTTTCGCTCAACAGTCCCTCTCGGTACAGAGCCAAAGTATAGCATTGCTTTTAGATTTGGATATGTGATTCTGATAGAATTTAAAATTGACCACCACTAAGAAAGCTTTGTACTTTTCGCTATACGTGAAATATATATGGTTACGACGGAACGCTCTCGAATAGTCGGTTAGGCTGCACAGTCATGTACCCTTTAGAGACTCTTCGAGAGCACTTGTTATTAACGACGCAAATTATGGAACATTATTCTGGAACATCTGCAGGCAATATAAGCAACAGCGACTGGTTGGTTACGTTGGGCGATTTATTCAAGTGCGGATCGAAGTGGTTGTTACAGGAAGTGATAATTGTGTTATAATTAGCGTGGAACGCTAATAGTTGGCATTATTATTTCGTGTGGACAAATTTAACTAGAATTACTGTATGAGAGTATGTTGTTGATTTCAAACTGTTATTTGTGACTCATTAAAGCTGGTTATTAGTGACTTCATTGGTGTCTGTATTTCGTATTCCACTGTACCATACGACGATCAGTGAGATCGTCGTAACAATATATCCATTACTATAACCTCAAGGTCGCTTTACAAACCTCGAAACACAAATATCAGCTGTTTGTAGAAGACGGGAATATGGATTCCGTACAAGGAATTTGTACATTTGGCCTTCTTTTAACGGACTTTTTTGTTTTTTGAAAATTATTTAAAAAGTAGATATAGTTCACACTATTGCAGAAATCTGGAAAATTCAGAGGCAAACTGCTTTAACCTTACTCAGCATTATATTCCAGATCTGGAACAGTTTATTTTTCCCTTATTAAATGGTCATTTGAAAATAAATTGCATCAGTTCATTGAGCTCCACCTGTGATATATTTTACTGTATGGAATTGTTGTAGTTGTAGAAGTGTCACCAGAGCGTAGTAGGCCTACATAAAAATAACATTATTTGAACTCGGTGTATGTCGATTATCTACCACATAATATTTTTGTCCTCTGGCACTATGCTCCCTGTAGAACCCTGGCCTGCTCAAAGATTCTCCTCTATTCTTCTCTGTCCAGAACCTTACTCCTCCAACCTGCAATTCGTATCTCCATCAAATCCCCTTCCATATCTTCACACCATCTCCTCCTAGGACGTCCTCTCCTCCTTAATCCCTTCAGTTTCCTTGTAACCACAAACAATTATGTTACAAAATGTTGAAAATTTATTATTTAACAGTATATTAGCCTACAAAAATATATTTATGTAGGTTTGTATGTTTCTGTTATATATTTATGACTATAAACTTATAAGATGTTGTTTATGATTATGTTTCTCTTATGTTTATGTTTATGTTTATGTTTATATATATATTTCTGTATATGTTTCTCTTAAGAATTGAATGTAATAGTAGATTAGCATTCAGACTTTTATTGGAGATTTTATTGTAATATAATTAACTGTACCATTTTTTAGACATCCTGCATTTACGGTTACGCATGTTGTGATGTAAACATATGACTTTTTAAGGTTAGGTATGTCACGGTTACGCGTGCTGTGATTTAAACGTATGACTTTTTGAGGCTAGGTATGTCACGGTTACACATGCTGTGATGTAAACATATGACTTTTTCAGGTTAGGTATGTCACGGTTACGCGAGATGTGATGTAAACATATGACTTTTTGAGGCTAGGTATGTCACGGTTACACATGCTGTGATGTAAATATATGACTTTTTGATGCTTGGTATGTCACGGTTACGCGTGCTGTGATGTAAATATATGACTTTTTGCGGCTAGGTATGTCACGGTTACACATGCTGTGATGTAAACATATGACTTTCTGAGGTTAGGTATGTCACGGTTACGCGTGCTGTGATGTAAACATATGACTTTTTGAGGCTAGGTAGGGCACTGGTGTTTTGAACGTCTTACGTTGCTTACGGTTTTTATGCACATTTTACGTAGGGCTGTTTAAATTCAATGTTTGTAAGTTAGTTTAGGATGTCTGTCTATTCATTTCTGACCATATGAAAACATGGAATATCTAAAGTGAAGCTGAAGTATTTCATTATGTTTTAAAACGTATAGAAAGTAACGACGAAGCCGGTGACAGTAACTCTGATGAAACTATTGAAAAAACAACTAATAAAATTAATAAATCAAGTGATTAGATGGGTATGTAAAGTACTTTACGAGTTAACAACGAATCAGAAACTAATATTTCAAATATTATACAAAGTGCTTATATGTAATGTGTTGTCAGAAAACAATGTCGACCGTCCACTTGTAAATTCTTCACAAGTTGAGAATGATGTTTAAACTAATTTATTTGGGTTTAATGCTGAAGAAAGTGACTTTATAATTATTACACAAACAATTGAAAATAATAATTATATTGAGATTGAGGGAACAAACATAGTTACTGTTGAAAATTTAAAGATACAAATGTCAAAAATTTAAAGATACAAGTGTCAGTTCTGACAATTTTACATTGCCTATATTTTATATTGAAGGTTCTGTAAATAAAACTGAAAATGCTGAACACGACTGCAATGTGTTCAGTTATACCTCTAGATTCTTAGGCTTCATCATCTCCTTTGCTTGACATCAAACATGTTTAACCAAAGAAAAGAAAGCTGAGAGCAAAATCAGGTAAATTATTGTATGCATTCATAGTGTGGCGATTGTCTGTTGTCATTGATTTCGTGGGCTACACGTTGAAAATAAAATTGGAAAGAAAGAGGAAACTGGTAAAGTACTCCACAAATGTAAATGACGTCAAAATACTATAATCATCTGGAGTGACAACTAACTTATTTCCCTTGCTTCTTCAGACATTGGTGAGAATCAGTAGCTAAATAAAACGTTACGATCACAAGAGGAAAGAAAAATCTGATATTCTGTGTCCTGAAATAGTGAAAGTACGCAATAGATACATGGGAGAAGTAGATTTAATGGATTCTCTCATTGGTTCCAATAACATTCAAATACGAAGGAAGAAATGGTATTAAAATTTGTTCACCATCTGCTAGTTTTAACGCTGGTCAACTCATGGCTCTTTTACCGCAGAGTTTTATGTGCAAAGGGGTTGAAACTTTTGGCACTTGCAGAATTTTACCAAAATATTGCTACCGTACTGTGGAAGTGGAATGTTTCTATAGTAATAAGAAAAGGACGTCCACCAGCTTCTACTTCATTTGATAAATACATTCCAATGTACAGAAGAGGACTACCAAAAACAAGTGCATCTATTAAAGATGTTCGTCTTGGTAAAACAGACCACTAGCATTGTGTTGAAAGTTCATGACAGAGATGCAGAATCCCAAACGGCACAGGGAAGTCTCAATGTGCCAGGGAAATCTCAACGGAACAGGGAATCCCAAACGGCATAATGCTCAATGTGAAGTGTTCTTGTGCCTCAAAAAAAGTTAACAATTGTTTTAAAACTTAAGTTATTTAAGAATGAGTATTAACATTAGTCAATTTAAGAATATTAAACAATTATATTTTAAATATTGTATTAAACGTCTTATTTCGAATTTCAAATGTTTAACATTCTTGTGTGTTGACAAATCCTCTAGTTAAATAATATTCCATGGCAAGGATGTCAAAGCAACAAAAACGATTCACAGTTACGAAAAATCTATCATTGCATGATGTTCCATTTTTGGCACGTATATATTTTTACTTCAATAGCCTAAACACAATGTTTTATTTATTTGAGTGTTATTTTTTTAATTTAATTATTTTTGTACAATTTATTTTTTTAAATGTTACAATTTAAAAAATAAAAAAATATGTATTTATTATTTTTCTATGATGAAATAAGTTACAAATAGTAATATAAAAATTTTTGAAATTGTAATTAAAATTTCACGCAGTGTAGGGTTTCTAAGTTTATCATTGTTGTCTAGGAATTCGTACGTCGTCATCTAGCAATTCGCCTACCTAAATCCGTATTATCTGGTTCCGTCTAGGAACTCGTCTACACCTGCTTCTTCTTTTCACTCCAACGACTAGACGTACAACATTTCGATTTTCCCGTAGTTTGAAATGTATTATAATCCTTGGTAATGTGCATGGGCACATTCTATTCATATGTTGCTTCTACTTAAAGGCATATATACTACTACTGATATTGTAATAAACTTTTTCTCTTAGTGTTATATGTTTTATTTTATGTTCTCTGCCGTAGTATTTTTGTTCGGTTCAATATTACTGACTTGATGTAATAAAACTTGAGATTACCTGGTTAAAATCATTGATGTCTTGGGCGCCAATTTGTAATAATGATTACAAATATATTTATTGTGTTGTAATTGTCTTTACTACTGGTAATGGTTTAATTATTATATGATTTTCTGGTTACTTCTTCTCAGGTTGGCTAAGACGATTCACTAAGTTTAATTATAAATTAAATAGGTTGGTCAGTTTATTAAAATAATTAGAATTATGCCCTTGTGCTCACTGGTATGTAACTAGATGGTTCTAAATTTCTTTTATTTTTGTTTTTTAATTACTTGAGATATTAAAAGTTTGTATTGTGATTATTTGTAAAGTTTATCTAATCTATTCTCTTTATCTTACTAGAGTTCACTGACCTAGTTAAATCGTTTAAATAGCACGGGTTGCTCCAACATAAGGGCTGCCAACTTATTATTCTGGAGTTGAAGTAAACACTAATGTTCTAAGTTGATTATAAACTGTTAATTATTATAAAATAATACGTCATACACCATTAATTCTTTTCACTTTTTCTTTTATTTTCTTTTAAAATTTTATTCTTTTACCATTAAAATGAAGAACATTTCTCATAATATGAATTAACCAGGCTTGTTGTATTGATAGCTCAACAGTTGGTAGCATGAGTTCAAAAGTCTCAGAGATGTAGGCTATTGTTTACGTTTTGAAAATATAACCCTTATGAGTTGTTTTGACCACAATAATTAACAAAAGATGTCTTTTTTGAAGAACAAAACATTACAGTATAAAATTAAATATGATGCAGTATTATAAAACAATAAAGTAAAATCTAAAGTGACGAACAGTTCGTACTATCGGACAGTGTCCGGTGTTGGTGTTAACCTAGTTTGGCTAAGTTATTAATTAAACATTGAATACTAAGACAAAATACAATAGTTAAACATGAAATAATATTAATAGTGTTAGTGTTTATCTACAGTGATAATATAAACATAAGTTCACAAGTGTCTATTACAAGTTACTATGGGATCGTGATCATTAATTATTAAGTTCGTTATAAATTCTCAAAATATACTATACTTTCCTTCTTTATAATACTTTCCTTCTTTTCTTTCTTTATAATTCACTGTCATTAATTATTTACTGTAATGTCCTTTAATGATTAAAACCACTTCACTACACTTGACGTTCACTGTTGGGTTGCGTTCCCATTTGTAGCTTAGACTATGATTTGTTTACACTGCACATAACCTCAATCAGGATCAAGACTTTGGGGACAAAACTATTTATATTTTTCGTGTCATAGAGGAGGCGTTCTTTACTGCATGATGACCGGCGAAATACTGATGCGTTAGCGTTGCATTATGGGTTAATTCACCTGACCGGTGAAGGATTCTGATTGGTGGAATTATTAAACATTTTCGTTTTTAATCACAAAAATTCCGTTTTCTGGTTGATGCTCACCAACAGACGCCAAGTTAAGTGCCCCTTTTTTGATCAAAATTATTAAAAAATCTTAAAATTGACACATCTCTCGTATGCTACTTACAAGTAAAAATATATTATTATTATAATATTATATTATTATTTAAATTATATTTTTATATTATTATTATTATTATTATGTTTGGCAAAATAAAAATATATTACTACCATTAAACAGCATTTCTTATGCTGATTATTTTGATATCTTTCAAGGCATGGTTCTGTTCAGTAATAATAAAAATAACATTTTTACAGATTGATTTAGTCTAGTATTCTCTATAAAATATTAATTTTTCTGTTCCATCACTTAATTCTTAGTTGTATAATTGGTTTTACCTTAACATTATATGGTTTAACAATAGTAATAATAATTATAAACATCAATTTATTATAAAAACATTGTATTGCCATCTACGCCTAATCATGTCCATGCTCATTGGGACCTTAGTTCCTTTCTCAAACTAAAATTACTTAATTCTACTACAAAGTAACAACTCTTAATTATCACTTATGATCTACTTGAACTCTTACAATATATTTTATACTCCACTACAAGCTTTTTTCCTTGTACTGTCCATTATAAACTTCCACATTAGCTGTACGAAGTGTTTGTCAAAGCTGACAACTTATTATTTACCTTATTCCTGGTCTATTATTGACATTTCTTATTATTACTTTCTTACTCGACTAACATACATTATTTCATCATCTATACTATATGATATAACAGGTTTTATTTGCATAAATTGTTATCATTTTTCCTACCCAGTACATGTAGGCTTTTGTCTCATCAGTTTCTTACTATTTACATTATTACTTAGTTCCTAAATATTAATAGTTAATTATAATTGTCTTATTTATTATTCTGTTTGTTCTTCATACTTTTTATCATGAAACTATTTATCTTACTTTCTTCTTTATTTCTTTGTCGTGCTTTAACATAGACGTATGGTGCATAACCTAGCTTACATCCTTACACATTTATATACAATTAAAACTGTTATTATTCACTTATTTTATACTAATCATTGTCTGAATTGTTTTAGTGACTTGATTCACACTCAGATATGATTATACTCTGACTCTATAGTTCTTTTACATCAAATTTTATCTAGTTTATTAAGTTTCCTGATTGGTAAACCATTTAAGTTCTGCTGAATAGGCTTTCACCTATTTTTTACAACATTACTTATGCAGTTTACTAGAGTTATTTATTATTAAGTTCCAGATAGTTATATTTGGTATTTTGGTGTTATTATTTTATTTCATATTCATCTTAAATTTACTATTTAACACATATTTTACATTATACAGGTTCCTTACTTAATTATTATTCTGTTCTTCATTATTAGGATAAGATAATTATTTAGGGTATATTCTTTATGTAGAGGGAAACATCACGTTACAATATTAAGTTTGTTTCTATCTTCTCATTGGGCAATTAATCTCGTCTAGGTGAAAGTCGAGCATTGAGGTAAAATTTAATTTCTTCTGTTTGAATTCTTGTTCTGTTGTTTACTGTTAATACAAAACATTCGTTACCAAGCATCAACACCGGCACAGCCATTGTTTTATAACATCTCAATTTTGTGTCTCTTCTTGCTATGGTGATTAAAGTTCTGTGTGTAATGTTTCAGCCACACATTACCTGAAAGTTGTTCATCTTCCTACCAGTATCCCCGTTCTTGAAAAAAGACAACCAAATCTAAATATGTAAACTGTGACTGACATTTGTTTAATTATTCTGTCACCCACAACCACAACTTCGAACGTACAGTGTCTCTCCACTTTTGTGTATTATTTTCTGGACATATGAAAACATGGAATACCTAAAATGAAGCTGAAATAATTCATTATCTAATAAAACGTGTAGAAAGTGGCGACGAATCCGGTGACAGTGACTTTGATGAAACTATTGAAAAACAATTAAAAAATTAATAAATAAAATGATATAGACGTGCATGTAAAGTACTTTACAAGGTAACAACTATTCAGAAACTAATATTTCAAATATTATACAAAGTTCTTATAACGTGTTGTCAGAAAACAATGCCAAGAGGTTTTTATGCGTCTTAGAGCATGATATATATGGGTCATAAAATTTTACTAATTGGTTCAACTTTGAAGCGATAACTCGTATCTTTCTCATTTTCCTCTGTGATTGTTATATCACCCGAATACAGCAAAACATTGAAATAATTGTCCTTTCCTGCTTTTATTCCAGGGCTAGCCATCTTGTTCTATTGTTGAATAACTCTGTCAAAAGTGTCCTAAGTATTCTATAAATTATTTCTCGGCACAGAAATAGTGAGGAATGGAATGATTGCTGGTCAAGTTTTTGGTCAAATAAGATTTTGGATTGTCTACACTGAGTATAAACAATTAAATCATACGTTCAAGGAAAGAATGTTTTCAGTATTTAATATTTTCTTGCTTGTTTAATACGGAGTAGAAGACAAATACAATTTGTCTATAAAAATTTGCAATACACATACCTACTAGCTTTAATAAATGTTAGCGAAGTTTCACAGCCATTGTAGACTGTGAAATAATTATAGAAGCAATTTAAAATTCACCGAACTTCTCTAGTGCTGGCGTCCGTTGCATGGACAAAAAGACCAGCTACTACGGCTGATAATGGAAGACGTAATACACTGGCGCAAATTTTCTGACACCTTGACATTTCAATTCTGACGGTTAGCCAGGGCTGAGAGCCACGTCGAAACATCCCTACCTTTTGGAAACTTTTTTTACGTGGACACCATTATAATATAATATACCATGATAAAAGTTCATAAAATGGTTTTTCGTGTTTAGAGTTTGAGTTGTCATACTTTTACCACATTCTCTTAGTATTATTTTTTTATTGAATAACTGAAGAATATTGGCG
The DNA here is from genome assembly GCA_034769895.1 of Magicicada septendecula. Taxonomy (NCBI): domain Eukaryota; kingdom Metazoa; phylum Arthropoda; class Insecta; order Hemiptera; family Cicadidae; genus Magicicada; species Magicicada septendecula. Next base: position 237,337,198 of record CM068371.1, read on the forward strand.
TCAGTTTCAATTTTATGTAGTATTACACACAAATATTAATAACTTAAGTAACATTTAAATAACATTAAGTTTAAATTAATAGTAACGGACCACAAGAATACAACAGAATCTGAAAACTATAATTAGACCTACATAAAAGAATAATTCTTAAATCATAGTGTAGTCTTTAGTACCAGTAGTTTCAAACTAATATTATTTAATAGGCTAAGTGATCATTGTTGTCGTAGTTGTTAGACATGTTAACCGGGCTATTGGGCATGTGAAAGTAGTCCGATATTCACAACTTCTGTAACACCAGGCTACCTTGACCTGTAGTTTCCTTGTTTCCGCTCAACTGAAGATGGCCGCCGTTGGTGCGACCGAAACGTCTGGCGTTTCAGGAAGTGTGAATATCGGACTACGGCCTAATAGCTCAGTTAATGTGTCTCACAACTATAGTATTATTTACTACTTCAAATCATTGATTATAAAACGTAATACAGTCGAAACACTATAGCAAGTGTAGATATGTTTTTAATTTAACTCCATGCAATTTCAGTATGTAGTTTCCATGTAATATGCAAAATAACAGCGTGGTGAGTGCCAGGGAATTTTCATTTCTCCCTGTGGCATAGAGGTAAGAGAATGTTGATAGTCTGATTTGAATTATCGGTATATTCTATCCTTTTTCATATTTTTCAATGCTCTTCCCCGTGCGGAGCACTGCTTCTTGGACGGGCTAGAATATTCGTCCTATACGTGTATCTTCTTTCATTGACAGGCACTCGGGTCGAAGAAAGTCAGCGGAGGGAGAAAAACCGTATCCGAACTCTGTTTGCAACATCTACTAAGCGAATGTCATGAAACTGGGACGCTACACAAGCATTATGGACACAGAAATCATGGATCATAATTGGCAGTGATAGAGCAGAGCATGATTAACAATTATTACGACATTATGTCCTCTCAGTTGTGGTTTTGTTGTCGTAACAATGTTATCTACTATAACAACACATACATTGATATATAATTTAATTTGTGTAACCCCAAGTTCAAGGCCAATTTATATAACATAACAAATTATATAATGTATTGAATTCATGGGTGTAATCGTAATAAGAAGATGATACGTTATTTAAGTTTGAAATTGTTCCATTATTTATTTTTTTATTAAACAAAATTTTTCATTTCGCATATAGAAATACTACTCATTATTATATCGTTTGTACGACTCCTTCGTACACAACTTATAGCTAACAATTTACATACACAGGTTATACATAAATCTTATTATCTAATTTTAATGAATTGAATATTCATTTTGCTCTCGGCTTACTCATTGTGTGATCATCTTTTTGCAATTTCTGATTAATTTACTTTAATAATTAAGTTACTTGTATTCCAATTTCTTGAATATTAATTAGTTTTAAAACTATCTACTGCATATGCATTCTCCTCTATCAACAAAGACTTTATTAATTACGTTAACTCAAAAAATCAAATATTTCTCTTATCATTTATGTTACTCTCAATTACTAAATTTTATACAAGAGATATTATTCTAAATTTTACTCTGATTTTACATTTATGTACAATTAGTTATTTTAATACAGGTTGAATGTCTTGCATTCTAACTTTAATTAGTGTCTTTCAAATGTCTGTAATTACATTGGTTTTTCACCACCCCGTTTGACGTGGTTAATCATCCGTACGTCCTCCTTTGGTCCTCAGTCTGTGTACTCCGTGTCCTCTTGGTCGGATTCTACTGCATGTAAGGTGTACGAGTCGTCACGCCTCACATAATTTGCTGCGGGTGTGTCCATAGACCTCCTCGTATGTGCTCTGCTGCTCTGGTTGGACTTCAGTTTGTCCTGTGCCTCTTACTATAAATTTAAATTAGCGTCGTCGACTGACATAGCCTCCCGTGGCAACGGTTGACTCGAGAAGAAGAAACTTTATTAGCGCGACCTGGTATTTATAGTCAGGTCTTGCAAAAACTCATGTCTGAACAATTTCTAACTTGTCAGATTTTGTCGAAGGGTCACTTCCCCCACTCTGGTTCAATTCACTATTTTCGCCTATCTTCGCGAATTACGAAGTTTGTTTCACATCACTCGATGCTCAATCAATCACTAATTTTTATGTTTACTATACGTAAATTACACTTCTTTATTGTAATTACAAAAAGAGCTATTCACTTTTCTACGTATAGTAATTGCACTTTTCGTCATTTCGGCACAGTCTTTTAACCCTTTATTCACCTTTAATTTCTAAACACTTTGGTGTCTTTTGTTTTACCATATCGTACATATTTTTCTTATAATTAAAATAAAACATAAATCTATTCGACATCAAAAGGGTTGGTTACATTTCAGGAACGGACAGGCTTCACACACACAAACAAAATACGCGTGTACACAACGCTAGCGACAGGTGTGTCGGGAATGCGTGTCCGTGTCCATGCATGAATTCTGCGCTCCCTATTTTTAACAACGATACATCTTATGCAATCTGAATCATGTTTATTAATTCATATTTATTTATTTTTATTATTTACTTCATTTATTTTTGCTATGTACAGTACCGTTAATGGTTGTACCGTTGCACTACAGTAGTTTCGATGATCACAATGAAAACTGTCGAAACATCGATACAAACGTTTCTAAAAATCGTTCCAATTAATTTCCGAAACTGACAAAACTTTACAATGGGAACCTAAAATTCATTGCGACATACAATTCACAAACGAACATAATGCAAGAGCTTATATTTGCACGCATTAGTGACGTGGACATTAAAAGGAATACTCGAGAACGAACGCTACGGTCACGCGTTTCCAGTTTCTGAATGATTCTACTCAAAGTAAACACTTTTCTGTGAATTATTCCGTGATTCAGGTTACTTCTGATGCCATGAAGCACTGAGAAAACAAAAAAAGCAAAGTGAAGTTCAAGCGAAGTGTGAAGATAGATCATTAAATAAACACGCGTCGTCAGTTACGAATGGGGAACAGCGTGCCGACCTGTTGTGCGTCTTCGTTACCACAAAGTGTCGCCATCGTCAACAACACACAGTTTATCTCTCTGTTGCCCGTATTGTGAAATATAGGCCTTCTCCAGTATCGGTATGACCAATAAACACTACTACGGATGCTCTTGACATACAACAGCGTTAGTATATTTTTATAAATTTGATTAACTGTATCAGGAAGTGTTTTAAATTATCTTATAATGTAGCGAAGACCAGGAAAATTTCTTTACTCGAGACGATGGGTTATAAACCATTTACAGATTAACAACTGACTATTTTTGTTGAGTAACCATTATTTTAAAAGAAAAAAATTCGAAACACGACACGTAAACAAAACGAACAACACGAAACGCCGTTCGGGACATGACTACACTAACAGCGATCACTTGATTCTTTCCACTGTTGTATGTACTTCTTTGCATTAAAGTCTTGTTCTTCATGTATCTTGTCCTGGCATGTTAACTATAACTGCCAGGAAAAACCTCGATGAATCTCCCCAGATGAAACGTTTAATGAACTGGACGTTTTTTACAGAAAAACTCTGTACAAAAACACGTCAAAAATACGTTTAGGAAGTTGGGAACTTACTTCAATTCAGTAAACATCCTTATTCTACTCAAACTTTCTTTAATTTCAACGCCCGAATATCTCGTATTATTTATTTTTTCAAAAACAAATGTTGTCATTTAGCGTATCTTATTTACATGAATCCGCCTAACGACTTATGGGTTTTTCATATTTTTTTCTTTCAGTCATTCAAAAAACTGACAGGTATGTACATATGTGTATGTGTGTATTTTTTTGAACATACCTTTTTATACATACACTGGGAAAAATAGAAATAAAATGCTTGGAAGGTTTTAACATTGGGTATGCAGAAGGAGGATTAAAGTTATTTTGGGACACAGGAGACAAGTAATGATTACGTGTCGATGAGGACCGTAAGCCAATTCTGACAACTAGAAGGGACAAGGCGAAGTGGAAGGATAAGAGACTGATCCAGAGAACAATAATTGAGGGAAATACTGAGAGTAGAGAAAGGAAGAGAATGGGAACGTTGGATGCTGTGAAGGACGGTCGGGAATTAAAGAGCTGGAAGACAAGGAGGCATGATGTCAGCAATTTTTTGTTACCTGTCAACAAACAGTTCCATTGAAGAGCCGAAGAATGTATACTAATTGAGCGTATGAATTACAATTTTGGTAACTATTACTTTTTTATTACAGTTTTGAGTTTTAGTTTTGATTTTCAATTTATTATACTTTGATTCCTCGTATTTCTTTTACAAATTCGTTTCTAACCAAAGATTATTTACCTATTTATTTGCCAATTTCTCGATTTTAGTAAAAACATTATAAAAAGAAAAATATAAAAAATAAATAATTTTTCAGCTGTTCAACGTCCAAGCGTGTGTCCATACAATAAAGGCGGAAACATATGTTCGACTCCACATACTCTGGCCATTTTCTTGAAACGTGTTCCGTTCTTGTAGTATTAGAAACTATTCAGTACACACGCTTATACTGATCCAGTACATTTAACCGATGCTAACAGACGTAAGTTCTAAGACATCTGTTGCCTAGATCGGATGCGCGTGACGCAAGTTGCACTGCGGGGATCACGTTAATTCCATTTTCGTTTCAATGTATTATAATTCTGACATTCTATACCACATCCACAAATACATGGGCTGAAAGTTAATGATTAGACATTTTCACTTTACTTAGCTGTATTACAAAATACCTTTATATTAGTTTGTCGTATAAGCTAATAACACCTTTTGGAGCGGAAGACACAGAACCCCCCCCCCCCGCAGAAGCCGACTGTTTAACAACAAATTTTAATGTTTGAACTTAAAGTTATAACAGTTCAAACACTGTGGGAATGGCTTGGTACACTTAAGATAGATAAATTGACTACAAACCTGTAACGCAACAAAGGAATTGATTAGTGTTAAAGTTCACATTCACGAGTAGATTACATGTAAAATTTATTTTGTGTGTGGAAAATTGCAAACGTACGAATTGTTTTTTTTTCTCTTCCTGTGGTTAAGTATGATAAGTTAACTTTAGTAACCGTTCTGTCGTATGTTTATACAGATCAAACCTTCTACGTACTTCATGATTTATAACGATTTACATAAAGTTTGAAAGTGTATGCAAGGTTTCAAAGTCGTTTTAGAAAAAACAATCAAAAGAAAAATATATTTGTGAACGTATAAATGACAGTGAAAATAATGTCTTACCAATTATTTTACTTATTATGTATAGTGTACCCCAGTTTTCTTTGAAAAACTGAAATTCAAAATAAGTCAGTAATTTGTGTAGCCTACCTAGCTCGTACAGCGGTAGGCGGTTAGTTCGAGCATCAGTTGTTGTGATGCATTTTTCCTTGGATTCCGCAGGATGGGGCCACCTCAGCCTTCATTGTCGTCCAGGTCTGGGCCTCAGTCCGCGATGTTGCGCCTCGGTGTGCTTGCGAAAGCCACCAGCTTCGGCCATGTTAACACATCCAAAACGGCTGACGCGACTGAAGCTCCAATGCCAGGGCTACGTGCTCAGAGCGCCCACGCTAAAATCGTGCTCTGAGCGCCGATACTGATAAGCCCGTGTTCTGTGCGCCGAGGTTATCTGTCCATAATTAGACGCGGTAACACGTGGTTGCCTATCTGTCTATCCGTTCTTCTTCAACTCCGTAGTCAACATTAGCGGTCATATGTACAATTCATTGGTAAAACGAATTATTATACCACTAGTAAACTCCCGGAGCTGCAGAACTATCTAACTGTTTTGAACGAAATACGTTTATTATTAAGTTAGTTAAATTTCAATATTAGAAAGTTTCTTATATTATCAGAAAAATTATGAAAACGCAACTACGCTACTATTTTATTAGTAACATAACAATTTAAATCAGACAATTATAAGATAAATAACAAAATTTCCGAACTTCTGTATTAGATTTTTAGTTAAATTTTTAACCACAATACCTCAATGATAAATAATTTAGTCATATATTTTCAGTTTATGTATGTTTCTATAGATGTCTGTAGGTCTACCTCTAACGTTATTCACAGATAGGGCCTACTCGTAATTGATAACAAAATATGAGGTTTTTGAGAATTAGTTCACAAATCTTTTTGAAAGCGATTCAAAACGAGTGTTGAGACATGCTAATTCTGTCAAATTACTACACATTGAAAATACAGACTGACTACAGATACAGATTTTGTATTTTAACTACTCATAACTTTAACCCCAAATAAACTTTTATAATTTTTTAAACTTTGAGTTCTATTTTCGGCCCTTGGTGCTTTTAAAATTAATATTTTGTTTTCATGTACCCTTGATACGCTCAGAATGTAATATACTCATTTGAATCCGGTACTGATATTCCTCGTGAAAAAGTAAGACTCCATCTAGATCAAAATTCACGACTTTAATACTCGTACTACTGTGTCACAACGATTGTCAAACCACAACTAAGGAAAGGTGCGAATAACAAGCTCATCTACGAATCGTATGGTCAGCGGATTTAAGGTATGCGGGTAGATAACCATACAAGTGAGTTTTGCCTTCCTTATCAATCCGCTTACATTGCACATCCTGTGTTTACGCATATATAAAGCTCAGCTCTCTGTCTCATAATTGTATTTTCAATTTCTTAATTACAGTTGTATTTTTTCACTTTCTTTTATTGTCTCCTCAGATTTGTTCGTCTCAACCAAATGAGAAATCCTGAAATAATAAGTAGGATTATTCGCTAATGATCGATGTCCAAAGGCACCAATACATGCATAATAAAAATTTTCAAAATGAAAGTTGCAGGCTTCTGAAAAATGTGTAAGGCAATATTCACCCTTTACCGTTAAACAGAAGTAGACCTGAAATACTCAACTTCGGCGGATGTAAGTTATTTTATTTCTCATTGACAGGTACAAACACAAAACACACACACACACACACACACACAGATCTCTGTAGTTAAGTGTGATTTATAATTATTAAATAATATTAAAAATACTAAATAAAAATAATAATAAAATTCTTAATTTTAGTGGTGACCGTCGGTCAATAAATTTTAACGATGGAAAGTGAGGATCGGTCAATAAATATTACACAAATTTTACATTGTTTGTATCGACGTTTCGACAATATGTATTGTCATCATTAGAACCTGTGTTCGGACAACAGAGAAAAATCAAACACATAACATAACTACCAACCAGAACACCCTACTGCCTTCTAAACATATGTTCTTTTAATTATCTTTACAGGTCAAAAGGACGCTGTACAAATGTCTTCTGGTTTGTGTTTATAAATAGAGTGTGTATTGTAGGCACCTTACAGTTGTAGACAGTCATAATATTGTCTAGTATCAGTTAGTTTCAAAGTAGGTATGAGTAATTAATAATGACACATATTCGATTAGTTTTAAACTCATTGCAGTTGTCAATCCGCGTCTTTCATATTTTACGCTTACGCAGAGAGTTTATACCTGTGTGTGTGAGGGGGGGGCTAAGACAATTTTGTTTTACATCGGCAAAATAATAACACTTCTTACACATTATTTTACTTAAATAGATAGTCATAATTACAATATTCCAAAAACCTAATTAATATAGTATTACAATTTTAATTATTGATAATATAATAATCCCTTAATTACGTTTGTAAATAATTATAGATCCAGTAATCATTGAATGTTTATTGGAATTGGTGCAAACAGCAATACATATCTAAAAATATGTTATAGCTGAATGCAGATTGTAAGATGTTCAATAACGTATATTATTACTACTAGCACTGAACACACTTATCCATAAATTAGAGAATTATGTACAAAATAACAGAACTACTGATATTACAAACACAAAATTATGGTAAACAAATCAATCATGTGACGATGGTTATAATTTATTATTTATATTGTTGTAAATAATATTTACCGAGTACATCGTCTATACAGAGTAATATAGTCTACTGTTAAATTATGCAGACGTCGACATTCATACTCTTCCTCTCTCTCTCTCTCTCACACACACACACACACACACACACTCTCTCTCTCTCTCTCTCTCTCCCCCCCCTATCAAAACACATAAAGATTCCCCCCCTCCAACACACTCAAATCACAATTACGCATATTCCACATATCGTAGGTACAGATAATATTCATGTAGAGTTCTTTACGTTTTAGCAGTCAGGTGGGCCTGTACGAATACATCTGCTTCACGCATCTACACATAGGCCTACTAGAACCGACTCTATACTCGTATACACATGAGTTTGTGTGTGTGTGTGTGTGTGTGCGCGCGCGCGCGCGCCAGTCAAATAGAAATAAAATAACTTATTTCCGCGGAAGTTTTAAAAGTAGTTGAATACTTCAGGTTTACTGCTGTTTAAAGGGAACTGATAAATATTATTATCTTATTCCTTTACTTTTTTCAGAAGTCTGCAAATTTCACTTTGAAATTTTTTATTATGCCTGTAATAGTGCCTCTGCACATGCATCTTTGGTGAATAATCCTCTTTATTCTCAGAATTTCTCATTTGGTTGGGACGAAAACATTTGAGTGGTTAAACATAACTCTAAATAATAAAGGAGAATACGATTATGAGACAGAGACCTGAGCTGTATATATGCGTAAACACGGGATGTACAATGGAAGCGGGTTGATAAGAGCGCAAAACTTGCTAGTATGGTCGTCTAGACGGCTTAGATAGCCGCGTACCTTAAATTTGCTGACCATATGATTCGTAAATGAGCGTGTTACTTGCACCTTTCCTTAGTTGTAGTTTGACAATCGTTGTGACACTGTAGTATGACTAAATTATTTGTCATTTAGGTATTATGGTTGCAAATTTAACTAAAAAACTAACGCAGTAGTCCAAAACGTTTAGTATTTATTTTTTGATTGTCTGCTCTACAGTTATGTTACTAATAAAATGGTAGAATAGTTGGGTTTTCGTAATTTTTCTAATAATATGAATAATTGTCCAATATTGGAATTAACTATCTTAATAATAAATGTATTTTGTTCTGGGACCTTACTAGTGCTGTGATAATGGTTTTAGTAATGACTTGTACAAATTTTGTACAATTGGACCGCTAGTGTTGACTACGAAGTTGGCGAACAGCGGATATACAGATATGCAGCCAGGTGCCTATTGATGCATAGATAAGGTCGGCGCACAGAACACGGGTTTATCAGTATCGGCGCTCAAAGCACGGGCGCTCTGAGCACGCTCGCTACAAATGCCAGCACGGTTCTGTACCTTCCGTGGAATTTATACACGGAGAAGGTATGGGTTGGGTGCCTCAGACAGGCGATACAACTACAAAGTCAAGTCCCCATACTCCACGCTAGTCCTGCAGAGGGGATCCTTTTCTGCTGTAAACACACGACCGTATCGAATCGGAAGAAACTGGCTCTTTGAGTCGTCCAGATGCAACCCCTGCCATCCTCAAAAATTTTTGGTTTTGAGGTTTTGGTATCCCTGGATTCTTCTCGACTCCAGCTACAAGAATATTAATAAATTGGGATGCAAAACCCGTCCAAAAGCTTTTAAAATTAGATTTGAAAAACTCAGTCGGCTGCAAAACCAGCTATATTTTTGGTGAGCTCGGTTGCAAAAGCTGACATATTTGGTTCGGCTGCAAAACCTGTCAAAATTACACAGTATTCAAATCTCACACCACGAGTTCGGATGCAAAACCAGTCATTATTTTTATCTTCTCCATCCCAGATTTCATTCGACAACACTGTTTTCTTTGGTTTTTAGCAGTTTATTTCAGTTTTTTTATGTTTGATGACGTTGGCAACCATGACAAAATATGACAGAACAAACAGCTGTTTTATGTTTGGCTGGTGGCACTTTCCTCGTGTTGTTTTGAGCTGTTTTGTTTGATCGACAAGTTGTGCGTCCTGTTTGATTGTTTTAAAATTTTATTGTTTTAAATGTGTAGAGTCCCATAAAGTTAATACCTAGTGTGTGTGTGAAAAGCAGGAAAATGGAAATTGGTGACAATATTGAGATTGTTATACTACCAGGAGAGTATGGTGTTAATGAAATCGAGGAAGTGCCGTTCGAGCCACAAGAAGAAGAATTTCCTGTCGAGCCACAACAAAGTGAGGAAGATAATGTAGTTAAGATTCAGAAAACTACCTCTACTATGTCCAGGAAGAGAATATGTCTACCTGAACAATGGAAGAGAAATATTGCAAAGAAATCAAGGTAAGTTCTGTGTTATAGACTGATTAGCTTGTTGTTTACCAAAGTGTATTGAAAACTATCTGAATACGATACGTTATGTACTTATGTTTTCAACTACCTGCTTATCTATTTACATGATGGTATTGAGTTTTTATTAAAGAATATTTTTTGAATACATGATGACGATGTAATAAGATTATTAGCTACGATTTTTTTTCTGTTCCAGATATCAACCAAAAAAATTTCCCAATATGCCACAATGCAAACACTCTGGCAACACATTCAAATGCAAGAATTTGTCCATGCAGGATGTTCGGAGAGCCCATCAGAAATTTTATGAGCGACCAAATCGGGAATCCCAAAATAATTTTATCCTCCAACACATCACGGTAAGCTCACCCAAACCTTCTGACTCCAAGAAGCAACTAATCACAAAGTTCAATATTTCTATGCGTCGGGATAGCAAAACCGAGAATGTTCGCGTAAGTCGAGAAGCATTTCTTTCGATTTTGCAGGTTGGAAGGGATAGAGTTCACAGACTTTGTGAGCAATTTTTTAAAACTGATTTAGCCCCTCTGGAGAAACGAGGAGGTGATCGGCGAACCAAAAAGTACAAAGAAAAGAAAGAAGCAATAATGACACACATCAAGACTTTCGTCCCTCTTCAGAGCCACTACTCTAGGGGAAGAAAATGTATGAGGCAGTATCTAGATAGCGATCTGAGTATCAAAAAAATGTGGTCCTTGTTTACTGTTGCCTATCTCGATCTCGTTGTTGCATACGACTATTACCGAACTGTATTTTGTGAGAATTTTAACTTTGGCTTCGGGAGCCCTGCCGTAGATAAATGTTCTACCTGTACATCCTTAGAAAGTCGGATTAATGTTGCAACCGGTCAAGAGAAAAAAGAACTGATGGTTCAAATGAATGCCCATAAGGCTCGAAGTAATGTATTTTTTGAAAAATTAAGGTAAGATAATGAGTCGGAGCTTACTTTAAGCTATGACTCCAAAAAAACCTGGTACTGCCGAAGGTGCCCGACCAGGCTGCTTACTATTCAAGACAGCTGTATCTATACAATTTTTCAATTTGCCAAGGTTCTTCTCATAGCCCACAGAATACCACTAACACATTTTCTTACTGTTGGACTGAAAATGAATTCATGAAAGGATCCAACGAGATAGCGTCAGCACTTTACCACAGACTACAGAATTCAGAAATGGGTGAAATTAAAAAAGTTAGATTGTTCTCAGATGGGTGTGGGGGCAAAATAAAAATAAGGCAGTAATAACCATGCTTTGCCACTGGTTTCTGCACGAATGCCCTCCAAACGTCGATCAAATTTAGGTATGGTTTCCCATAGTTGGTCACTCTTTTATACCGCCCGATCGCGTGTTTGGAAATTTGGAGAGACAGTTCAATAAAAAAAGTGTCATCGAAAACCCTGATAAATATATGGATGTAATAAAGAAATTTACTACATTAATCCATCTTCGCGAAACTCCTGTTCGTAACTGGAAGGAGTACGCAGAAGAAATTACAAAAAAGCCTGGGCAGTGGCACTTCAAATTTCAAAAGTGCAAAAAGATTATCCTGACAAGAAGTAATAACAAAAACATTGCCTTGTACAAGGTGAACCTTTTTATAATTTCGAATGTGGATCACGTAAAAGCATCGTCAAAAGAAACAAAAACTTAAAAAAAAACTATCTTCCACCTGCTTTACCGCAAGGAACTGTAGTAAAAGAAGCTAAAATCAAGGACATGAAAAAACGTCTCGAGTTACGTTTTGGCGTAGAGTGGGCAAATAATAAAAATCTTGAATTTTATAAGAAAGTTTTCGAAGAGCAGGAAGCGGTAACACCAGGATCCGATGACAACGATGCATCCGATTTTGAACTTTTTGATGATGTGGAAGTAGAACCTCAGTAAACTTCAGTTTTTAAAATTTAATATTTTTTAATGATCTTTATAATGAGTTTAAACATTTTTTTACCTAACCTAAGTTATTAGGTATTGTTAGAAACTTTTTAAAATAAATCTTTCGTGTTTTTTTTTATAATAATTTTATTTGGTACCTATTATTTTAATTTTATATGTACAATAAAAAGGTATTTTGCTTCATAGTTGTGTGTTATTATTATTATTAGCCAAAAAAATGGCATGTTTTGCTGCCTGACTTAACATATGCCAGATTTTGCAAACGACAATATTTTCAATATGACCGTCGATAGATTTGCAAGATCTGTCATATTTGCAGTAAGGATGCAAAACCTGTCATCTTCAATTTTTAAAGCATAACATATAATATTATTTTAAAGCCTGATAGTAAAAAGCTTTTGGGGACCGACAAAGTGATTTATTTGTAAATTTTCAAAAAAAAAAAGCTAAAGGATATCTTGCTTTGAAGCTGTAAAAAAGTTTTTTCATTTGGACCGAAATCTGTTGAAACACGTTTGTCAGGGTTTGCATCTGGACGACTCATTGGACAGTGCCTATAATCCGGGACGTTAAAGCACTGAGCACCACATGCCTGTTTCACACAATGGAAATGCTTTCGGAAGACAATAGATCTTCAGTAGAAGTGTATGGGATGATAAGATCGGACGAGAGCAGTGTGTCCGTAACTCTACACTATTTAGGGTAATCAGCAGTTAAGACGATTTTCACTTTAATTTTTCGTTCATAGGCAGAAATAGTGGAGTTGAAAGAAAGCATGAATATTCCTAAATGAATATTTAATATACCTTAGTAATTTGTATTACTGTTAAAGAATTTACAGAATTATTACTGTTGCACACCACTATAGAAAAATTATTCCGATTAGCGCTTTCAAGCTTCTCAGCTCATCGTCAGATCTGAGAAGCTTGAAACCGCTAATCGGAATAATTATTCTGTAGTGGTGTACAACAGTAATAATTCTGTTTGTGATTATAACCACTAACACAACTTTCTTCATTAAACTTCTGTTAAAGAATTGTGTGTGTGTGTGTGTGTGTGTGTTGTCGGTAGTAATGTCGGATTCATGGGCAAATGTTTCAACCGAGGAATGATAAATATTCCCTTATATCATTGCGCATTATCCTTTAGTAAGTTTATCAAATAAACTTACAAACAATACATTATTTTCCTAACAAATAATGTATTTAAATAGTCCTCTTAAGTTTATACCTAGTACTCGTACACGTTAACTGAAATTAACGACCTTAGCAACAGATATATCCAAAGGCGTAATAATTTTGGTGGAGAATGAAGTATGATAATACCTTTTTATGTGTTAACGTGTTACTAGTTATCGTGCTCATTTTCTTAATAAATTGATTTACTTGCAACTTAAACGATGAGGGATGTGTGGTACGTGTTTCCATTTTCAAATTATAGTCAGGTTGTACAGTTCATTACGGACTTCACTGTTGTTTCGATAATTTCTCAGTTACTTAAACGGTGTTCTGGTAAGTAACAACTCAAACGTGTATTCTGTAGATTATTATAAATGAATTAAACAAATTTACTACCTCAATACTCAGTCATCAGTGTAAATGTTGATTTGTGATTTTCATTGACGGATTTTATTTTTAACATATCTTTTACCAAACGGTGTAGCCACGCAATGTTTTAGTTACAGATAAGATGTCCTTAATAATATATACCCGCTGTTGCTGCCACGACAGCCGCTACTGAAAATTCTGTTGGTCTTCACTGGAATCCAAGCACTGAGAAGACCAGACAGGTGTTGCATAGCCTACATAAAAGAAGGATGTTTAGATTATAAAGTCTTTTGTTCATCTGAACATAGTATGATTATGGTGCTATTACTGAAGAGATTTCTTAGTTTTAACTCGACCGTTTCACATTTGCCTTTCTGGCAACCTGTTTGTTTATCAGTGGGATATGTCTCACAATAACCTTTTGACAGCACCAACGTAAATGGTAAAATGGTTGTTCGTATTTTTACACTGATAGCCATAATTAGTGCGGTAGGAGGAAAACCGTAAGCGGTCAATATTATGAAAAAATCGTAAAAATCAACGTGAAGAATCAAATTATAGAGAATTCTAACCATAAGTTGAATATAATGTTTAGTTTTTTAAAATCATAAATTTGTTGACCAAAAGTGCATCGAAATTTTGGTAAAATAGCAAAAAATTTAAGTGAGGAACCAACTTGTGTATGATAACCAAAATCTGAATATTAAAGAGAATTATAAGCGAAATCAGAATATAGTGTTCAGTTCTTCAAATTTCGAAATTCTAGTAGGCTACACTAAGGCCCAAAAAAAGATATAAAAGTTTGAATAAAATTGTAAAAATTGTCTGGTATGATACTAAAGGAGATTTAATTTCATATCCGAACGTAGCGTTTACTATGAAAATTTTTACATTAGAAGCATTAAGATCAAAAATGGAAGGCAAAATTTTAAAAAACTGTAGAAGACTACGTATGTGTGTCATCAAGTTACGAGGAGTATTATTCAAAATAAATACTTGATGGCTATAGCAATTTCACAAACTTAGTATCTGTCAGAACCCTTTGAAAATTTTGGACTGCCTTCAAAATGTTTGTAAGCTACGTTTGCAAAAAAAAAATTACATGGCTATTATTACCATTTACGTATATTTACGAAAATTGTTATATTTAGGTCTATGGAAAATACATGCTTTTAAGAGCTAGGACTAAATTTTTTGCCGTTTAGGCATTTTATAAATTTAAGTAAAAAAAAAAAGATCAGTGCTGCCACACGTAGCTGAAGTAGTTCAGAATTTCTAGTTTTTATTACGTTACTGTCTGCTTCACAATTATTGTTTTATTAGAAAATAGTGGAGTAATCAGGACTTTCGTAATTTTTCTGAAAGCTAAAAAATCTCTAATATTGAAATTTATCTAATACTAACTACATTTCGTTCAAAATAGTAAGCGAGTTCTGCAGTTCAGGGAGCTAACTAGTTCTATGTTAATTTACTGTACAGGGTACGCCTTATGCTTTGATAACATTGTCGTGTACCTTGCTATCTACTTCTTTTCTCTTGATAAATCGGCAAATGTCATAATTTATCAACGATGAAGCCATATTTTAAAAAACTCGTTTTTTCCCTCGTCTGTAATTACCTCATGAATTCGCCGTGTAGGAAATTTCCCTGATTTCGCCAACACTGAGTTCGCAGTCAGAATGGCTGGCAAGGCAAGGAAGATAAATTTATCGACAGCTGTAACATGTATGCTTACGCACGTACGCGGTGAGTCACTACGACTGTGATGTCACTCCAGCTTATCGTTGTCAGGCCATGAATAGAACTATGAGTAACGTGTGAATAACAATAATAAATACAAATAATAATTTAATAATTCGAATTCCATTGCAAGGGTATATTGCAAAATACGTGTGCGTAACTTGAGGCGTGGCACGCTGTGGATTCACAGCCATCTTGTCGTGGAACGTATCCAGGATTGGTATATCAAAATTAATTGAGCATGTTCGACAGGTCTCCGGAGAGATTGTTCCTTATTGCCACAGCTTTCGTTTGCGCAAATGGTGTACAGCGACATACTGAAGTGTGCGTTTTCACGTACTATGAAGAAACTGCCCTGTCTGCTTGGCCACTTCTTCCTGTGTATTGGTCCCCCAAACTTCACATTGGGTGTAATCGTTTGAGCCCCTTAGCCACTGCACGATGAAGTTTAAGGTTATCTTTACCCCTTGATATCAGCAGCCATTATTTGTAACAGAACTTAATTTCAATTGCCTTGATGAAACCCTATTTTGGATTACAGGGCTCAATCACTAATCGGTACCGAATCATTACCATGCTATGCCAAGTATCTGGCGATACATAAGATAGTATTTCCATAGAAAAACGTTCTGTATCCACAGTTACGCGATTATTTCTTCCAGACGTAAGTTTTTGTAATAAACGTTAGGCCCACTATTTTGTATTAATACTCTTCCTTTAATAATCGCTCTCGGGTTATTTCCCCATGCTTTGTTCTGGACGGTGAGATATTTTAGTACTTAGGTAAGTTTACGTTATTGTTTCGAAGTACTTGTCATAGACTATAAAGCCTTCCACCTGTAATAACTCCCCCCTTCCGAAATAATAAATATAATAATAACAGTGCCACCACCTTCCTGGTTTTGCGTATGCACGAACTGCAATATCTTTGATTCCTCTCAGTGCCTGAAGAATGGCTTACTGATTATAAAAGGAAGAATACGGATTTTGACTTGTAACTTTTTGTTGAAATTTAATGTCAGATTTGTTTATCCTTTTCTTTTAGTATAAGCATTATTTATAACAATTCTGTGTAGAAGACTATTTTCCTTTTTTTCCATTTGATCACGATATTGTGCATACTCTATTAAATAATAAAGGAATCTGTCTAGCCTATATTGTATTTTTAGAAGTTTGTTGAATTATCTACCATAATTAAGTTTGTCTGGACTGTATTGTTTACAATCACATTCTGTAGATTTTCTGTGTGTTTTTATTCATAACTAATAAAATCAATAGCAAAAGCTTTATTACACACACACACACACACACACACACACACACACACACACACACACACACACACACACACACACACACACACACACACACACACACACACACACACACACACACACACACACACACACACACACACACACACACACACACACACACACACACACACACACACACACACACACACACACAATACATGTGTGTTTATTATTATTATATGTTGTGGTTTCAGGTTGTTCCTTGCATGTTTTGTTTAATCCTTAGAAAGACCTTTATATTCGTTTTTCATATTAGAAGGGCAGAAACAATTGCATTGCCTTATATGCCAGCCCACAAATATACAATTGTAAGCCCTTCAAGGCTAGCAGGAACGTTGTACCAGACCTTCTAAGGACCAAAACATCTGCATGACTCTTTTAAGAACCTAAACAAAAGATCATGGCAAAAAACAAGTAATCGGAAATATAGTAAAACCCTGTTATAACGTTCCTGTTTATTACGCTATTCCAGGCAATAAATGCTTTTTGTTCGGCTCCTAGAGGTCTCGTGTGTGCTTTTCTAGAGGTCTTTTCATAAAATACCCGGTTTATTGCGCTCAAATATAGCTTAATATACTTTTTTGTTAGAATTTTCGGATTGTAGGTACTGGATGCGGTCGTGGGCGTCCGCCTACCTGCTTGTCCCTTTCACTTCAAGGAAGGTGTTATTTTTATAGCCACTTAAAAGGTGCGCCTACTGTAAGAAGGTTTACGGTAAAGTCCTTGCGACGGCCCCATCTAGCGGATTAGCCTAAGTAGCTTTTTATTTTGTAACTTTAGTTGGTTCGAAAACATTTATTTCATTCTTATATAATTGTAACAGCGCAACGATTATATGATATTATGTAATATAATAATGATAATATTGCCGTTATCTAATAATAATAATAATAATAATAATAATAATAATAAATTAATGAATGATGATTATTATTTATTCAAAAAAAATTTCGACCTCGAAAAAATTAGTACAAGCAAGGAATTTGGTGGAGATGTTCCACTTGCTATCCTAATAAATATACTAAAAGTCCCCTAAAATCGAAGCTGTGCTTCGCCCGCCATATTGAAAAATGGCGGTTCATTCTCAGATTTTTGTATATAAATCCTTTACCGTTGCAGATAGGAAAAAAAGTTACAAATAAAAAATGTAGGCAATAATAAAGCAAACAATTTTTGATATCAACATGTTTTCTCTAAATCGAACGGTTTTTGAATTATGAGCTGCAGAATGTTATTGAATTTTCAAAAATCCCCGGCTGCTGCCACTATTTCTGACGATTTCAAATACAAGGGCTGGTCAAATGTTACTATGCACGTCTGATTTCTTTTAGAACACTCTGCCGATGCAAATAAAAGGGCTGAGTGAAGTGTTGTTAAATTACTTGCTTGTAAGTTAACGAAAGGCAGTGTCATTACTCTAGAAGTTTGAAAGCTGCCTGATTCTTGTGTCGCTTCTTGCATATAACCATTCCAACTTGGCAGCTGATCATTAGAATGTACGAAGCATGTCATCCAAAGTAAATCCAGTGTGAACCCTTTTTGAACCGCTTGAATATCCTTTACAGAAGCAGAAAGATCTTTGATGATTATCTTTTTCAGGCCCGAATTCAGTGACTTTGGGTATGCGTTATTAGGTATTAGTTGCGCTTTATTAACTTCATTGACCTTTTTTCGCGGAATTACATGAGGGATGGTAACTAAGTCTTTTGGCGTTGCGCATCTAACGCCGCCTAAAATGTGTATGGTCCCAGATCCATACAGCGTGTTAATATTTGCGTCAGCGTTATCAAACACGTACTGAACAAATGCGCTGCTTTCTATATTAGGCTGTATGAAAGATCCTGCACAATCCATATATCGATTGTCTCAATGTAGGAACTACAAAGAGCAAGAGAATGTAACGTGTCTATCAAGTATCTAGAACCATATTTTGATTGCAAGTGTACTGACAGCCCCAGCTGGAGCGGGGAGATGAAAGACCTTGGTCTGCATGTCGAAATTATGGCATGATTAATGGTAGCTCGTCGACGACTTCCTTCTTCCGTAGTTTTTTTCGCCAGAGGTCACACATTTCATAAAAAGTTGAAGGCTATTTGGAATAAGATCTGTGCCTCCTCTTTCCATGTCTCCAAATGTCGGATAATTTTTAGTTTCATAAATTTTGGCTC
Organism: Magicicada septendecula; assembly: GCA_034769895.1. Classification (NCBI taxonomy): domain Eukaryota; kingdom Metazoa; phylum Arthropoda; class Insecta; order Hemiptera; family Cicadidae; genus Magicicada; species Magicicada septendecula. The sequence goes on from CM068371.1 coordinate 237,356,135, forward strand.
TTATGTCTTCTTTTATAATAGCTGCTGCAGTTTGAACAATTCTGAGTCTCTCACTCACTTCGGACTTTTCTCTGTTCTGATACCACTGTTCAGTTAAAATTTGATGTGCTGTTCCAAGGAAACTAAAGATTGTTGGCTTTCCGTTCATCTCTGTAAAAATTACTCCTCCATCGTACTTTTGTTTTAGCCGTGTCTTCAGTAAATAATCGCTAATTTCTTCGTCCTCTCCTCCAGGCAATTGTTTAATGATGTCTCTTAGTTCTGTTGCTGTGTATTGGCATTCAGTGTTTTCCTCGAGGTAATCAAAAAGCAAACAGAACAGATTTTCAAGCGATTTGTTTACTGGTCTGCCAGACTTATCAAAAGCTTTATATTTTTTAAATTCTGAGTAACAGTATAAATGGTACCTTGCTTCCTCTGACACAAGATCTGTCCAAGGTGTTACACGAGTACCAATTATCTCCCCCAATTCATCTTTGCGAACGGCACAAATTTGAAGAATCGAATCTTTTATTTCATTAGTTTCAACTTCTCTTATTTGTCTCCTTCGGTTTTTAGGCAACTTTACATTAACACTCTCCATCACCTGACCACAAAATAAGCAGTTTTTCTTGTAATCGAATCACAAGGTCTAAAACGCGGCACTTTATGGGCCGGCTCGCCGACTTCTGGCTTAGTAAAAGCCTTGATGGAGCTTGGCCTTGTATAGTTTTTCCGACACAACGCGTGAACTGTAAGTTCGTTGGCATTAGCCATGATTTTATGTTTTTCATCTTTCCTCTCCTGACTTACATGAATGAGAGTGGGTAGCCCCCTTCCAACGACAACCACTTCTCCTTCTGTAAGGCTTTTACAGCAAAGAAAACATATTCCAGCATCCATAACTTATCTTGTTAATCTGAAACAAAAGAGAAAAGTATCCATACAATGCAAAGTGTTTAGAGGACAGCTCATAATTCAAAAACCGTTCGATTTAGAGAAACAATGTTAATATCAAAAATAGTTGTTTTATTATTGCCTACATGTTTTATTTGAAACTTTTTTCCTATCTGCAACGGTAAAGGATTTATATACAAAAATCTGATAATTAACCGCCATTTTTCAATATCTAGCAAAAATCTAGCACAGCTTAGATTTTAGGGGACTTTTAGTATGTTCAATAAGATGGTAACTGCAACATCTCCACCAAATTCCTTGCTTATACTAATTTTTTCAAGGTTCGTATACGTTTAGGCTTATTTTTCTTGCACTAAACGAAATTAAGTTAACAGTTGCACAGCTGAATTGTTAATTTATGCTCATTAAAACTGTTTCAAAATAAAACAATATAATAATAAAACAAAGAAAATAATTTTCTCAATTCTTCTTAAATAAGATTTACTGAATCGTATAATCTGTCATAAACAAAAACTTTTTTCTTACAATTTAAAAATTGTGGTAAAATTAAACTAATATTCTGTGATTTAAAAATACATTTATGAAAGGTTGAAATTTTCAGTGAACGTTTAATTAATTGTTGAATTTAATCTATGTTCAACAAATAAATTAAAGACGTTTTATGTAACTTCAAAAAATGTCGAGAAAGCAATAAAATACATTTTAAAGTAAAAACTTACTGGGTGATTACTGTATTTTCATACACTAATATAATAATTATAATATACATTTAAATGTATACGTAGGAAGACAAATAGAATGTGAATATATATAGGCGTGTATATATATATATATATATATATATATATATATTGTAGCATGACAGATATTCCACCAATAATTAATTCATTTAAGATCATAAAAAATAATTAAATTACATACACTCGAAGAATGTCAAATGAAATTCAATTACTTCAAAGAAAAAAAACCACAATAAAAGAAAAACTATAATTAAATTATAAAAAATACAACCATAAAAGTCAAAGAAAGAATTAAAGAAAACTCATATTAAAAAGTCAGGAGATTACCCAGGAGGTTAGGAGCAGTAAATAAACAAGATACCCCAAAATCAAGAAAAAAGAATAAGATTAGGAGTTGTGATGAACAAAATACCCCAAACACAAGAAGAAAGAAGAGTAAGGTTTATTATCAGGAGATAAACAAGATACCCTGAAATCAGGAAAGAAGAGTAAAGTCAGTATCAAAAAATAAAGAAGATACTCCGAACCAACCATCAGTCAAGATAACACTGAGTACCTTGGTTTACCCAAGATTGAAAACAAGAAGGAAGACGAGAAGAAAGGAAGAAATATAATGGAAGAAATACCATAAAAAACCTATTATTAACTACCATAAACCCCAAACCAATAGATACAATTAAAGAAAGTATAACATCCCGAAACCCTATAAATTGTAATTATTAATAAACAAAAGTGTTGTATAGTATGATAAGAGGTGCACCAACTAAAGTTATTATGTGATAAAAAATAAACAAATCTTCACAGTCCATGATGACTAAAGGTCTGGTCTGAGAATAATAAGACTCAATATAAGTCAGAACCACCAGTGAAAGTGTACTAGTGTAAGTGTTTTGAAATATAATAAACTTAAAGTTGTAGTGTTACTATAACTTAAACTATATGCTATAAAACAACTTTTATATTTGATAATTAACAAATCATGAAATAATAAAATGGAAGGTATTTCCAATATTTTATTATTTTAGGTCACTTTGTTATCTCAAGACATTTGTAGGAATGACAATAACAAAGAAAGTGTGGGTGGAAATGTTTACTATATAAGGGGATGTTAAATAATAATGATAAAAACAGAAAGGACTGGAATTAGTTTAAGTGTTAATAGAATTAAGAAATTTAAATGGCTAATCTTGTTCAAAGCCATGAACTCCATATTTTTGAAAGAATTCTTATACAATAAGATTTATATGTTTAGAATAAGTTATATTAGTTAAATAACAGCATACATACCAATTAAAATGTTTCAGTATGTATGCTGTATTAATTAACAAAATGGGTTAAATGTATGTTAAATACAATTTCAGCAAACATGTCCAACTTTACAGAATGCTGAGTGATGTTAATTATTATTTTTATTACAGTAGCATGAATTAGATGCTCCACATCTCAATAAGTTTGTAAACAATTTTATTTTTATGTCATGATAACTATTAAGAGTCAGAGGAGGAGTAGAAGTAAATTTATTTGAAAAAACCATACATGTAAAATACTAAACTAGGCCTAATAATGAATTCACAGAAACTCAATATAAACCGGTTAATTCACCTATGAATCATGTAAACTGGCAAGCTTTAGGTAAGGTAGGTCAATTAACAACTACTGTAAATGAACCTATGATTTAAAAGGGTAATATAGAAAAATACCTCAAATTATTAAAAATTTTTGAAATGTATAAATTAACTATTTTTAAAGAGGAATGTTAAATTCAGAAATTATCACTAAAAAACAGTTAAAATGTTAAGTGTATATGTAATGAAGGAAAAGAAAGGATTTATGACCATTTGAAATTTATTATAATTATATTAATAACACTTAAAATGGCAGTAAAAGTATAGGAAGGCGGAAACCAAGTTTTGGGCCTATATTTCCAAAAAGAAAGAAATTTGGTAATTTTAACAAAAAATCTCAACAAATATGGACTATGACATATCAAATTAAACAGAATGAGATAAATAAACCAATTATATGGTTAATAATTCATGAAAGCGAATAATAAACTAAAATTATTCCATATATAATGTAATTTGGAATCATGTATATGGGAAGTGACAATTATTTTAACAATACTTTTCCAATATTAACTTGGGAAGATTTTTACTAAATTGGAGGAAGTTAGTTAGTTCTTTGTTAACGTTCAAACTGAACAGTCTATGCGGAATTGCGTTCTTTAAAACCGTATAATGAAGTGCTAAGGTTACAGAGAAAAATTCTGTGAGAAACGAGAGTTACTTAAATAAACACTTTTCCAGTCAAAACATATAAAAACTTCAACGACAACAGTGAAAACGAACACCACACTACATAATACCAGTGAATTCAAACATTAAAACTACATATTAGTAATAATTCAAGCTACTACAGAATAACCATTTTTGCGTAACGAACAGATAGAAGTGAACACCTCTAATATCAAACAATTAACACCAGTGGACACTGAACACTCATCTAGACTACCCCAAACAACATACTAGACAGTTTACACAAGTTCGGGGATCTTTAAAACAATTATAAAGTTGATTTTATTGTAAGATTTTCTCGCGACGAATATTGTGAATAACCTCTTCATTTTTAGTGAGCGGCCATGATGGAAAAACGATGCACGGCCACCACCTTCGACTGACGTCATAGTCTACGATTGGTTTGCAACTCAACTATATTAAACATTTTCTATATATTATTAAAAAATTGTTAGCTACTAATTATTTAACATTATTTATTGTAAATGTTATACTTTCTCGTCCTGCCCTTCTCTGACTATTATAAAATAATCGCTCCAAGAACCTTTTATAATAATTATATGAATTTTTAACCTGTATTAACATATCGATTTATCCCTGAGACGGAGTCGACAATTGCTCGAAATCGATTTAATATCGATTATTATTTATAAATGTTAATAAATCAATTCATTTCAATTGTGTGGAGTAGAAAATTATTTCACATTGTAATTTAAGGTTTTTAATTAAGCACGAGACTTCCTGAAGGAAGAGAATATTAACGAAAGGTGAGATACTGGAGCAACACGGAAAGTCGTTAATCGATTGCTGACAGGAGTTAATCTGTTTAACTCCGAATTTTGTTAATATCTTCCAGAAGTGCGAATTACACAAAATTACCTTCCAGAATTTTAGAAATTTGTTTTAAAACAATAAAACAGAATTAATTACAAATTATATACACCATAAACAAACATAATAAAATTTTTTTTTTCAGAAAAATTTTTTTTAAATAAATTTTTTTTTTCTTTTATTTGTAACTACAGCTTACAGGTAAGGTTACAATATATATATTGTAATATATTGCAACGAACATTCTAATTGCATATGAAATGTAGCAGACAATAAGACAATATTGCCATATGATAGCATATAAAGAAGCTATATGAACAAGTAGAGGTTGCAGGTTTGAACACTGTAAAATACTTGATAAGGAACGTTGTGAAAATTGTGCAGTGCAGTGAAATTGTGCGTAAGGATACTTAGCCGCGTGTGGAGTGCGCGTGTGCGAATGTACGTAATAATTTTACGGTATATTTTTAAAAACCACATTAATTTGAATAAGTATCGAAATATCGAAATATGGGAAATTTTGAGATGGGACCTATATCTGAATACTCTTAATAAAAAGCCCTACCTGATGACAGTAGTTGTTTGAAAAATTAGTAACTAATTGTATGTGTTTTTAAAGCAAAAATGGTTTTTATTGCCCATAAAATCCCAGGTCGTAAAATATTTCAGGTTTCTGAACATGAATTGTCCTATTATAAGCGTTCTTATACAGGTGAAGATGTTATCTTTAAGAATATCACGAGAAGGGGTTCCCGAAGAACCAATCATATCACGAGAAATTCAGTTTCAAGCATATGACTGTGACATTCAGTCAGTTTCTCTTCGGAATCGACAAAGAGTAAACGCTGCTCTGGGCCGTGATGTTTGGTCTGCCAGCTGTGAAGTAAGCAAAGTTAAATTCCTGTTGAGTTACTGCGATAGTTATTATAACTGTATGCTATCCGCGAAGTGCAAGATAGTCCGTTTAGGATTATATAGACACTTCAAGCAACCTGGAAAGATGTAAGCCTAACACACCAGTTAGCAGTAACGGTATCGGTTCATCACTCCGAGGTATCTCACCGCTGCCTTTGATTCGACCACTTCGTTTCCGACTGATTTGCTTGCAGTAATATGTAAAAATATGTTGATGATGCTAATGTACACTTAAAACCACGAAATTACGGTAATGCTCTATTATGCGTCTGTGCTACTTGGTCGTCTCGTGCCTAATTGCGTACCGCTTAATACGCGGTTTTCGGGTGGTTACTAGAAGAGTTATTTGACGGACGTTTCCTGTATTTTATACGTGAAAATTTCAAAAGGCACAAACACACATTACGTACGTGAACATAATTATGTAAGTACAAGAAAAGTGTGCTGAATATGTAATTACACTAAATTTTATGTTTTGAAGGATTATGTTTTACTTAAATACGTTTTATTCTCTTGTCACCAATAAATTATACGCTGTGCAGTGCATAGGTTTATTGCGTCAGATAACACAATGTAGATCTGAGTGGAAGGGAACCGTTTAGCTAAGTAACAAAGTTGAAAACAAATATTTCCAGTAGTTGTGTTTTCTACAGAAGATACGAGAAATATCCAGAACAGTTCAATCAGTAACTGCCGCAAAGCCGTGGTGCGCGAGAGGTGTCTGGAGTCAGCTTTGGTTCAATTTTCTCCTTTCCTATCAGTATTATCTGATACGCGTTTTACGTATTTAATTGAATTCTGAAGTAGGTTAGTGAATTGTCGGCTGTATTGTTTGTTTATCTGAGGCTTTGAAACGGCGTTATTACAGAGACGAACGAAGCGACTAGTCAAACAAACGAAATACTATATCCCCCGCGTCTAAACTCCAGCACGCGTTCGTTCATTATCTATCTGTCTGGTCTTTAACGTCCTGTTGGATACTTTTACAATCATTATTTAGCCACACTGCACGTTATCAGGTAACCATTATTTTGTGCGTATTGCTTTACACTCTCAAATATATACACACATATCGACGTATTTGCGTCAGAGCACCTACCGTTTCCACGTGTAGGCCTACGTCTTGATCGACGATATTCAGCTGTGTACGTAATCAGATGGTTTTATGCGCCCACACACATCCAAATATACGTAAAATATCTGTGTATTATGTACACATACATACTAGTAAGCTTCCTGACCTGTAGGACTCGCTCGCTATTTTGAAATAAATACATTTTTACTTAGATAAATTTCAACATTAGATAATTTTTCGTTTATCACAAAAATCGCGGGAACCTGATTACTGTACTACTTTCTTTAAGTAACATAACAATTGTAAAGCAGCCAAATATACAATCAACGAAATACTGCATTCATTGTTTAGGTAAATTCATAAAGAAAAGGCCTAAATGACATAATTTAGTCCTATCTTACAAGCTTATGTAAGTTTACATAGATGTCTGTAGGCCTAAATTTAATACTTTTCACAAATGTACATAACTGACATACAGGTATGCGAGGTTATTATGCAAACATAGGTTGCTACTAACTTTTTGACGACGGTCCAAAGTTTGTAATGGGCGTTGAGAAATATTAATTCGGTGAAACTGTTAAAGATACGGAGCTTAAAATTTCTTAAAGTTTTTATTTCAAATTTTCTCCCGTGGTACCCTAAAATTAAAATAATTTTTACAGTGAACACTACATTTCAGTTTTGGGTTAAAATTCCTTTTAGTCCGAAGCCCGGCTTGGATTTCCACAAATTTTTAAATCTTCGACCCGTTTCTTGGGCTCTGGTGTCCCGAAATGTTAAAATTTCCAAAACCGAACACTATATTCAGATTTTAGTTAAATTGTCTTTAATTTCATACCGATCATGAATTTTTTTGATTAAAAAATTTCTTCCTTACATTTTTGCCTCTCGTCCCCTATTTTTGGGGATCAGTCTTAAAAATAGTAGGAGGAAGTGAGGTACAAGTATTGATATACACTCTAAGCCTTACGGAAATTGGTTCATGGCTTCAAGAGTTATTGTCAAACTTATCCCAAAGAGGTAGAAATAAATGCCAGTCCGTCGAGTTAAAATCGAGAACTCTCTTCGCTCGTTCGAAAGTGGGTTATATTAAACTTCATCTTAACCATGTAGGCCTGTGGGTAGATAAATCAGTTAATTATACTTATTAAAATAAGTTAAATGTTTTAAATGCCAGTGTTTTAGGTTAATTGAAACGCTAATTCTTCTTCTTTGGCCTTCAGCCTTCAGATTGGACTGAAGTGGTGGTTGTCTTCTACTAACCCTTTCATCTCTGTACCCCACATCCATGGCAGTTTTTCCTATTTATTCCAGCCACTCTCTTCCTCTGGACGACCCTTACAGGGGGTCTTAGGACGTGGCCTCCAAGTCAGTCTCTTGTTTTTGCACAGTGGTTATTTTTAAATTATTCACATATCCTCTTAATCCTTAACACATAAATTATCCACTTAATCCTCTTCCGCACTGTATCATCCCATTTAGTTTCCAACAATTTTTTTAACAGTGCATGTCAATTACAAATTTTAAATTAATAAAATATCTCAGAAGTAGAACAATATTGATGAAATTTTATTTTTTCAGTACGAATAAAAGTTAGACTGTTTCTTGACGTTGATTTATATAATAGATTTAATAACGTCTCCCTAATTGCTGTAGCCGCAATGGCTTTTCCAGTCGTTGTATGAAGACGCTGGAATTGCCAAAAATCTGCGCTGATCTGTTCATTCGATGACTGATATTAGCATTCGTAACATCTCGGGCACACTCAGAGACATAATAAACTCACCTTGGTTAATACTGGCGAAAAACTCATGCCGTTTCCACGAGCATACCTGAAAATATTCCGATTGACTGATCTCACTTCAGTTCCAACTTTAAATCTACTGAATCCTAATTATTTCCACTAGCTAGAAATACTCGAGAAACGTTTGTTCAGTAAGATTTCGTTGCCAGCGTCCGGCATTTTGACTATAACTTATTAACCCGTGTGTATTTTATAACCGAATTTTATTATCCACTTTACGCAAAATCGGAGTTACTCTTATAAAAACCTCATACATAAATATTATGAGTCTGTACAGTTAGTACATAAAAAGGTGTCGCACTAAACCAACTATTAAATTCTGATCTCCCTGCGACAGCAATAGGTTTGTAATTGTCAAAAAATCCTTATAAATTATAACTTTAAAGTGTCAGTGAAAATAAAACTATTTATATCTCCAGATACACGCCTGACATTAATTTACTTTTACTGTCAACGTACTTCACTGATACACAATTTTTACTTCCATGTTCCGTAAGGAAATGGAAGTCTGGGGATCGCGGAAAAAATCGTGTTCGAGATAAGGGCTGATTCTGATTGTACTACCCTCAAAACATGAAGAAAAGTAATTTCTCAAAAAGTGTCTGTGTGTAGAATTTTTTTTATGGCGAACTATAACTGCCGCAAATTCAAATAGAATCAAATAATTTTTAGTATATGTACCCGAGTTGTAGAGGACTCAAAGCGTATTAATTTTGGTGAAGATCGGTTAAGGGGAAGGGGTAGTTTACCTGCAACGTTTTACGTTTTTTTTCAAAGACGTGTACCGAGTTGCTTCTGGACTTGGCCTACACATTCCAATTTTGTAATATCCACATCACTCCCATAAGGCTTACTTTGTAAAACAGCAGAATTGCCAACTTAAGAAGCATAATAATCATACCATAGCACATATAAAATGTGTTATAGTACGATTCTGTTGGTGAGCCTTTTCACAAAATATGCTTCAAAAGCGTAACACTGGCTTACATTTTATTTTTTAAACCATTTTCAGACCGCAAAAGTATATAAAAGTATATATTTTCTTATTCAGAAAGAATTGATGATTCTTTGAGGATAATAAAAAAAATTGAATTTTTTGACCAAAAAAAGTGCTACTCACCCCTTAAGGGGGAGGAGTAATTTACCTGCAACGTTTTACGTTTTAACAAGAGTAACGTACTTAATTTTGATAAATAAAGTATCCTGAAAAGAAAGTCATAATAATCCACTGTAGAAAGGTAGATGTATAAATGAAAAGTGTAGATGAAGGGGAGGGGGTAATTTTTTGAATATTACCTTTCTGATGTCGAAGAAACTACTTCATTTTGAAGGATAAGACCCCTTAGTAATTACATATTGTAATGGTACATATAACACACCCAACACACACGTATCACAAATGGATTAAAAACCACTCTAAATAAATTTATCTACAAAAGTTGAACTTACAATCATGAACAGAGAAGGTATTGTAACCAAAATAGGGGAATAAAATAAACTATGATTTACAAATAAATGTACAACTGAAGAAAAGAGGATAAGACTAACGACGAAACAACGTACCCAATTACCCAGTAGATCAAACAGTGAGGAGGAAACCAATGACAACAACACCAAGAAGAAACTTACTAAGAGTGAGGAAGGAATCAGTGCAAATAAGGAAAAAACCTAATCAGGTCAACCTCCAAAGGGAGATAATATAAATGAGAATAAATTAACATAGGAAAATAAAAGTATTATTAATGAAAAAGAAAGTAAAAGTGAGTCAACCAACATGATTTAAATCCCTAAGCTGTGACTTGACACTGACATAGACTTATTTTGGTCAAAAGAATAAAATAATTGTATACTAACAATTATTAAAAATGAGTTCAATTATAAAGCATTATTAAACGAATGACAAAAGTGTTGACTATTATTGTAAATGAATAGACTTGCAGCTTAGGTGAGCGACAGCAACGGTTGGTACCAGAGACTGCGGCGAGAATTTGAATCTAATGATTCTAGCTAGTAATATCCTCACACATTACTAGCATACAACCATCACTAGTAAGTATTGTATAAATGTAATACTTATGTAAATTTCAGTGAAGGAACACACCGTTCGAATCATCTCATCGAATAGCAGAAGAGTCAACTTAAACCATTCGACAAAGAGCTCACAATACTTAACAACAGTACAAAACTAAAAATTCTATAATAAATATAATACTTATAAAAATTTAACGAGCGAGCATCTCGTCCACTTACAATATAATGAAACTATAACTCAATAAAAGTGTAAATATCCAACATGGGGTTGTTAGGTTAGTGGGAGGGGTAGTTTACCTCCACTGTTTTGTGTTTTAATAAGAGCAAAGTACTTAATTTTGATAAATAAATGCCCCAAAAATAAAGTAAGCCACTATAAAATGGTGAATGAGGTATCTATAAATGGAGAGGGTAATTGACGGGAGAGGGTATTTTTTTTCACCTGGCTACTAATCTAGAGGTCCCGAGTTCGATTCCCGGGCCCGCACCATAAAATCAAGGTGCGTTTTTCAGCCCCAGGTCGACTCAGCCTGTTGAAAATGAGTACCTGGGATAACGTCCTGCGGATAATAATGGGCGGCTGAAGCGTAGTACTGGCCACACTGCCTTCCTTCTATGCTGTATGGCTCGCATAAGGCAGCCTACCCTGCCTGAATCCTAAGCTGCTTCGGTGGTACACATGGGGAGGGGATGTTTTTTAAAAATTACTTTGCTGATATCAAGTAAAGTACGAGTAAGTATTTAAAATTTGAAGGATAAGATACCTTACCAATTACATATGATAAAACTATTACTCTATGAAAGTGTTAATATCATTAATGGTGGGGATCGATTGAGGAGGGGGATGATTATCTTTGTAGTTCAATTTCTTTGTAAGAATAAAGTACCTAATTTGGATGAAGATCAGTTACTGAACATCTGACATCTGCAGTAACACAAGTTAATTTTTGAGAGGACATAGCCTGTAACGAGCAAAAAATTTAAAATTTTTTAAATTTTCTCCTCGACGGAGTGCGTTCACACGAAGCGGTGTCAACGACTTATAGTTGACGCAATAAATAAAGCGTAATGAGAAGATGTCAGAGCAGCGTCGCTAACTAGACAATAGAAAGACGTTAAGTTCGACTCGGCTATAGAAATTGGTTGCACAAGATGACAGGGAAAGTTTAGTTCAGAATTATTGCTCACTACAGCTGTAACAATGTAGGCGAGGACATTCACACTTGTACTGAGAAATGTGGCAGATGTTCGACCAAGTTACGTCAGTATACGATAGACGACAAAAAGAGGGAAACTACATGTTACAATGGAACGGATGCACTGCACCTTAAGAAACAATACGAAGGCAGAGATCAGACAAAAACTCAAGTCATGTTACGCAGCTGGAGTTATCGTCTAAGTGCCAGACAGAATTTACGAGTGGAAAGTTGGGGTGACTTCACCAGCCAGCAGATGTCCAAAATTATTAATAGCTACAAAAAAGGGGTATGACACAGAACAATACTTCGGGAGAACCGAAAGTACAGATAATGGCAATCCAGAGAAACGCTGAGTTTACTTCAGACAATGGGTTGATAGACAAGCGTATAATAGCTAAAGTTTCTACGAAAAGGGTCAACGTTCGACAGAGCAAAATCGGGGGAAGTCTAAGAACCTATCAGAAGCCTAGAGCCACGGAGAAAACTTGTAGAGAGGACTGTTTCCATAGCAACAGAAACGACGAAGAACCTATCGGAAGAACGATGACGGAGGGTCTTGACATAGTGGGACAAAATATTCCAAGAAAACTCAAAACTGACCAATCACGAATAAAGAAGGCGTAAACTGCGCCAGGGACAAAATTTTGAGTAGGGACGAATTAATAAAACTATATGTCCAAGACGGGGACGAGGCCAGTATATCTCAATTTTCCAAACAGTTTACTTTAATTGTTCGGAAGCCAGTATATCTCAAATTTTCAAGTAATACACTTTAAGTACGAAGTCAGTTTTACTCTAAGTTCTCAAGAGTATATTTAATTATTCGGAGAGATAACTCAAGTTCGGGAGTTAGTACGTCAACTCGAAATTTAGCAGACTTAGTGAAATCATCATGTCACGATAGTCAGACTTAGTAAACTTTTAATAGTGAATTTCGAAGTGCGATGTAACGGACTTAGATAAGAATTATTCAAAGCGAACAATCAGATCGTTACACGAACAAATATCACCACATATGTACTATACAAAACAGTTGAACTTAATTTTATTCAGTGTTAGTACATCTCATTAAAACCTGAAAGAACAGAAACATTAAACTAATTAATCAATCACACGTATATTTGATAAAACAGTGATATAAGTGGAACTAGACATGTACAGTAACGTTAAAACGAACACACAACATACATCGTAAGATGAAGTATTTAATTGAACACTAGACATCAATTATTCACATAAATCTACGTCAACGCGAGTGATCGGAAGTGTGTGCAAGTGTTCGTGATAACAACGGCATTCAACGAGTTGTGTCTTCATGTCAACCTCATCACTGAAACTGGACATCACCAAAGACTAATGGATATTTCATAAATCAAGTAACCATTATTTTAATCATTACTATTTAGTTACTTCTACTGACCTGATTCTTTCAAAGAATTCATCCCTGAGAAATTATTAATAAACGCAATGAATATAAATCAGAATTAAAAACGTAATTAGTGAATATATTAACAAAAAACTATCTGGGATTAATGAACGCATTAATAATTAGAATATGAATTGTTATCTTATTTGATTTATATATGTATGTATGTTTCTTTTGTTTCAGCATATATTAAAACATGAATTTGTTCTTATAAAATATGTATGTATTACAGGTACATCGACGTATCATATGTATGATTATAATTTATTGTGAATGATAAATAAACTAGTTATTAAGTTGAACCTATAGATGCGTTTATTATTACCACAGATAACCCAGATATTAACTTAATTTTTGAACAAAATATAAAGTAGAATTTTAAGAGTTTCTTTTGTTCAGTAAAATAAATGAATTGACAATATTAATTTATTAAATGATATCAAGTATTTTGTTTATGAATAATCAGAATAGTTATGCATTATATTAAATGGCGCTTCCTACCTGGAGCATAGATAACAAAAGTAATAGAGAAAATTTAATTATGCTTATTTAGTATAAACAATAAAAGATTACCCTTTATTATCATTGTATTAAATGGCTGCACAACAAGTGGCACGAGAGTAATATATTAATGCAAGTAATTTGGATATTATCCATTACAAATAAATATTAATATAATATTCATTATATTAAATGGCGCCCATCCGCACGGCATGATACGTAGTAACAAAGATAGTTAAAACGTACAGCTTTGGCAAAGAACAGACAGTAGAAGAAGTAGATAAAGTAGCGTTATAGAATTAGAAATAAGATAAATATTAGTGTTATAAGTCAGTTTGAATGATTACGCGTAGGAAGGCAAAAATTGCGAGCAATTCCGATAGCGTAGAGTTCGACGTTAATAACCAGTTAGGTACGGTAAACATGGAAGATAATACTACACCTAGCGAACCAAGTAGCGCTGTAGAGAGTCCAGAAGATAGGGCGCGAGGACAGACATCAAAACCAGAAGATGTGAGTCTACAAATGTTGATGGAGTTCATCCGTTGACAGAGCGAGAAACAAGAAGAAACCAACAAATTAATTAATGAGAAATTAGATAAGCAGAAGGAAGAACAAGAAGAACACAGTAGATTGATTAGCGAAAAACAAGAAGAAAGTAACAAATTAATTAGTGAAAAATTAGAAAAACAAAATGAAAAGCTCGACCAGCATAAGGAAGAGATTAAACGTCAGACAGCGGAACAGATTATGCAGATACGGTCCGAGATACGTGAATACCAGCAGGCCTGGGAAGGAAAGATCAACGAACTACAGAAGAAACAAGATGATATCGTGAGAGACTTGAGAGAAGAAGCAAACATGAAGTACGAAGAGATACAAGGAGCACGAGAAAACGATCGTCAAGAATGGATGGTAGCGATACACAATACCCAAACGACTGTTAAAAAGATTAATAATAAATTCGATGCTCACGTCAAGGATGCCAATAAGAAGCATGAAGAATTCAAGGCCGAGATACATGACACCATAAGGCAGAAACAACAGGAACAAAACGGAACAAACAATAACATTTTACAGAAGTTGGAAGAAGTTGACGGTAGACAGCGTTCAACGGAACAGAAGTTGGACGAGACTACAAAAGAAAAGACGACGCGGATCGAAGAGTTAAAAGGCCATTTGACTAAAGTAAGAGAAAACCAGGAGAGACTGCAGAGACAGTTAATGGAAGGTGAGTGTGGTATATTGAACCGAATTAATGGACCTAACCACAATGACCTTAAATATAATGGTACGGACAGATTCCCCATGGAATTCCTTAAGGAGTTGTCTGAAATACAAGAATTATACTACCCCACTGACAATATCAAGTGGATAGGTAGGCATTTAGAACTAGACGCTGGAATTTGGTGGCGGGTTATACGTAGCCAAATATCAAATTTTGAAGAATTCAAGGAAGCGTTCTCACAGAAATATTGGGGACAAGAACGACAAGACAGCATACGGGACCATTTGGAATATGGTAGGTTTGATTGGCGTGGACCGATTACTGCGATCCAATATATAGAACGCATATTGTTGGAGAGTAGACAGTTAACACCTACTCTGACTGATAAACAACTGATACGCAAAATATCTCGTCACTTTGAGCGCGAGATTCAGCTCGCTGTGATCACGAGAGGAATTGTGACAATTCCAAATTTCGAATCTTTAATCATAGAATATACGCAGATACAACCGAGAAATAATAGGGAGTCAAGCTATGTGACGGCGAACGAGGTGAGGAATTCTTACAAAGAAAGTGAAAGCGCTCCGAACAAAACAAGTGGAACGCAGAAGAAAGTATGGGGTGAGAGACCGGCTGTAAATACGCAACAACATCGTACTGGAGACCGGCGCGCAGTCAACACAATGGAATTCATAAATACAGCTGCCTCTACATCGAGCACTGAACCCAAAAAGGTTCGTCAACAAGAAGAAAAAAAAAATCCCTTTACTCATTAACGGAGATAGCCGATAAAACGAATGACTATCAGACTAACATAATTTTACCAGACTTACGAAGCGATTTGTTATGTAATGATGACGAGGAGATTACCCAACGAGTAATAAAGTGCCCAGAAATAAATATAAAGTTTAACAATAATATTACAGTACAAGCGTTGCTTGACACTGGATCCGTTATTGCCGGATTGTCCGAATCGTGGTTTTATCAAACCAAACATAACATAGCACCTTACGAAATTTTACCGATGACTAATACTTTAATAGTTAGCGCGGTTGGCAATAAATCAAAGTTAATAAGGAAGCAAATATTATGCGATATTTATATCGAAGGAATTAAGTATGAATGTGTTTTTCTCATTATACCGGATTTAATAAAACCTTGTATATTAGGAATTAATTTTCTTCAGGAAACAGGATGTCTCATTGACATGGGAAAAAGGATCGTCGAGTTAAGAAGAGAGGCTGACGAAGCGGCGTGCACGGTGCCAATGATGCATATAGAAGTAGTGGACACAGAAGAAGAAGAAGAAGAGATCATAAGGAACATCGATAAGAAAGTAGAGAGTATTGACTGCGGAGATAAAGGGACGTTGGAGAGATTAAGGGAGATTCTCGTAAGGAATAGAAGTTTATTCAGAGAGTGCCCCGGAAGGATCGAAGGGTACGTTCACGAGTTCCAAGTCACCGACCGGACACCGTACTTCAAGAGAGGTTGGCCTGTCCCATTAGCATATAAAGGGAAGGTGGATGATGAGATTAGAAGAATGTTACGGTATGGGGTCATTGAACGATGCAACAGCGCATATATCAACCCACTTGTTACTGTAATTAAGAAGGACGGTAGAGTACGATTGTGTTTGGATGCGAGGAAAGTGAACAGCGTGACGATCCCGGACTACGAGGGTGCCCCACCGATAAACGATATTTTGGCTAGATGTTGTGAAATGAAATATTTATCTACCGTAGACTTAACTAGCAGTTTCTGGCAAGTACCACTGAAGCCGGAGTGCCGGAACTTCACCGCTTTTATGTACGAAGGCAAATGTTATCGCTTCACAGTTACGCCGTTTGGACTGAGTACCAGTTCTGCTGCACTAACCAGGGGATTGGACACAGTATTGGAAGATGAAGTTAAGGAAAACACCATTATTTATGTAGACGATTGCCTATGTTATTCAGGAGATTTAGAGACGCATTTATTACATTTAGATTTATTATTATCCAACTTAAGAAGAGCGAATTTGACCATCAATTTGGATAAGTCGCAGTTCTTTAGGCAAGAAATTGCATACCTTGGATATCGATTAACTACGCAAGGAATACAAGCAACGGATGAGAAGATTGATGCAATTATGAAGTTTCCCACACCTCGGAACCAAAAGCAATTAAAGGGTTTCTTGGGTTTAACAAATTTTTACAACCGTTTTACAGATAAATACGCCGAAACCACCAAACCATTACTTGAATTATTACGGAAAGGACATAAATTTACCTGGACACCGGAATTAAATGAATGTTTTCAACGAGTTAAAAAGTTATTCGTAGAAACAGTTATCTTGAAGTTTCCTCGAATAAACCAACGATACTATATGCAGTGCGACGCCAGCAACTTTGCATATGGCGGGCAGATAGATCAACTGGACGAGAAAGGAAAAATCGGAGTTATTGCATTTACTAGCAAAACATTCAAGGGTGTAGAAAGAAATTACTACACCACGGAAAAGGAGCTCTTGAGTATCGTACGATGTCTCGAAAAATTCCGTATATACATATTAGGGCAACCTTTAACCATTATTACAGATAATAAGGCATTGACCTTTATGAACAAATGTCATTTAAATAACTCGCGAATAACACGCTGGATTTTAAGTATCCAAGAATACAAATTCGACATTGTCCATTGTAAGGGCAAGGACAATTTTATTGCTGATCTTCTAAGCAGAAACCCAGAAGATGCCACGTTAGAAGAAATTAGCGACAATACGTGCGAATACTTAATTAATCACCTGACGATCAGATGGATAAAAAAGTAAGCAAGATAATTATGGATATTGGAAAGTATCAATTTAAAGATACTAAGCTTAAGAACATTATAGATAAGATTAAAGAAAAGTGTTTAGATAAGGAAATAAGTAAATTTTATAGATACTTTAATGAGAAATTATATAGATTACGGAGGAGGGAATGGAAACTGTACATACCGAACAGTGTATCCGGAGAAGTAATCGCCGAAATACACCGGATGTATGGACGCCCAGGAGCGAAGAAATGTATAAAATTGTTACAGGACCATTTTACCATAGACGGTATGGTGAAAAAAGTGAAAAATTACGTACGGACTTGCGACACGTGTCAGAAGAGGAAGGACGCAGGTAACAAAAACCTATTTGGGGGAACGAAAGCCATTATCCCGTTAAGCAAGGGTGACCTAGTGAGCGCTGATTATTTTGGGCCACTACCCGTCTCGTCCGCCGGAGTGAGGTATTTGTTCGTCATGGTAGACAACTTCACAAAATACGTGCGACTATTTACACTTAGGAGGGCAACGACCGCAGCCACGTTAAGAAGAATACACCAATATTGTAAAGAGTTAGGATGTCCTAGAATAATTATTACTGACAATGGAACGCAGTTTACATCTAGGAAATGGGTAGACGGTTTAAACGAATTAAATATTCAACCAAGATTCACCGCAATAAGAAACCCATGCGCGAATCTGTCTGAAAGAATCAACAGACAACTTGGAAATTTATTCAGGATCTTTGTCTGTGACCAACACACAAAGTGGTCGCGTTATGTACCTATAATTGAAAGTTGCATTAACGAGACGTACCACGAGACTATAGAAGTAACACCCTATGAGGCACAGCTCGGGAAAAAACCGACAAGAGTTTGGGAAAAATACCTAGACAAGGACATACTTCAAGTTAAAGGAGCTGACCACAACCAAATATTTGTCAAAATGAAAGAGAAGAGGGAAAAGCAAGCGAAGTTGTGTAATGAAACCAAGACCATTACAAAATTCCAAATTGGTGAGAAGGTGTTAATAAGGACCTATTATCAATCGGACGCGATCCAGAAAAGGATTGAGAAATTTTGTGAACTGTACTGCGGACCATACAAAGTACATCGAATTCTTGGAGATGCTACATACCTGCTCGTCGATTGCAATGACGAAAGCAAAATCCGCGGGAAATTTAATGTCAAACAGATGAAAAAATATCATGAGCCAGAAAATTGAAGATGAATGAAAAGGAGAAAATTGAAGAATATATCATAACAAGTTAGCTGATGGTGATGAGTCATCTGCGTTAGGGTAATTGACGCGCTTATCTCATTCAAGCTGGCTTAACCAAAAGAAATTATGTACTCTAAATGTCAAGTGTAACATAAGAGTTTACTTAGTTAATTAATCACTAATAAAATGTTAGATAATAAGTGTGAATTAACGTTTTGAGTGACATTTTATGAAATATTGTAGTAAATACAAGGGACATTTTAGTTGCTATTACTTGATTCACATAGTAATAAATTATTGGGACAAAGTGAAAAAATAGGACACTTAAAAGTAAATGAGTGATGTTATACAAAAGCTATATCGTAAATGAACTTTGTTAAAGTGAATGTATATAATTAATAGACTAGGAGTGTAAATGATGTTAAAACGAAGTAAATAACTCGTTAGCAAAATGTATTACGTGTATGTATAAATTATCAAATAATACGAATAAAATTAAAACTAACGTAGCGAATATGTTAATTACCAATCTAATTTTAAGTAACATTTTAAGAACAAAATTATTGGTAGGACTATTAGTACTGCATAAAATGGATATGTATAGGAGATTTCTCTGATTTCATGTAAAGCGTTACGTTAAACCAATTGATTTGTTTGATATTATATTGCGAGAATAATATTTTAGGAAGTAAAAAGATTATTCAATTAATTAAATTAATTATTACTCATTGAACTTATGATTTGTTTTTTAATTAGAGAGATAAGGTATTTATATGTAATCGATATGTAAATACGATAATGTTAAATGCGTTCAGCCATCCCAAATAGCTAGCAATAAATTCAGAGATACAATTAAAACTAAAAGGGGGTACACCAATTGTAATATAAGTCTTTAAAAGTAGGTTATCATGTAATATCCCTCCCTGAGGAAGATGAACATGGTGAGGCGACGTACAGGGCGCAGAATTTGGATTTGAGTTGTTCCCTGAGGTCACATCATCAAATCAAAATTGTGGACACTGTAACGAGCAAAACATTTAAAATTTTTTAAATTTTCTCCTCGACGGAATGCGTTCACACGAAGCGGTGTCAACGACTTATAGTTGACGCAATAAATAAAGCGTAATGAGAAGATGTCAGAGCAGCGTCGCTAACTAGACAATAGAAAGACGTTAAGTTCGACTCGGCTATAGAAATTGGTTGCACAAGATGACAGGGAAAGTTTAGTTCAGAATTATTGCTCACTACAGCTGTAACAATGTAGGCGAGGACATTCACACTTGTACTGAGAAATGTGGCAGATGTTCGACCAAGTTACGTCAGTATACGATAGACGACAAAAAGAGGGAAACTACATGTTACAATGGAACGGATGCACTGCACCTTAAGAAACAATACGAAGGCAGAGATCAGACAAAAACTCAAGTCATGTTACGCAGCTGGAGTTATCGTCTAAGTGCCAGACAGAATTTACGAGTGGAAAGTTGGGGTGACTTCACCAGCCAGCAGATGTCCAAAATTATTAATAGCTACAAAAAAGGGGTATGACACAGAACAATACTTCGGGAGAACCGAAAGTACAGATAATGGCAATCCAGAGAAACGCTGAGTTTACTTCAGACAATGGGTTGATAGACAAGCGTATAATAGCTAAAGTTTCTACGAAAAGGGTCAACGTTCGACAGAGCAAAATCGGGGGAAGTCTAAGAACCTATCAGAAGCCTAGAGCCACGGAGAAAACTTGTAGAGAGGACTGTTTCCATAGCAACAGAAACGACGAAGAACCTATCGGAAGAACGATGACGGAGGGTCTTGACATAGTGGGACAAAATATTCCAAGAAAACTCAAAACTGACCAATCACGAATAAAGAAGGCGTAAACTGCGCCAGGGACAAAATTTTGAGTAGGGACGAATTAATAAAACTATATGTCCAAGACGGGGACGAGGCCAGTATATCTCAATTTTCCAAACAGTTTACTTTAATTGTTCGGAAGCCAGTATATCTCAAATTTTCAAGTAATACACTTTAAGTACGAAGTCAGTTTTACTCTAAGTTCTCAAGAGTATATTTAATTATTCGGAGAGATAACTCAAGTTCGGGAGTTAGTACGTCAACTCGAAATTTAGCAGACTTAGTGAAATCATCATGTCACGATAGTCAGACTTAGTAAACTTTTAATAGTGAATTTCGAAGTGCGATGTAACGGACTTAGATAAGAATTATTCAAAGCGAACAATCAGATCGTTACACGAACAAATATCACCACATATGTACTATACAAAACAGTTGAACTTAATTTTATTCAGTGTTAGTACATCTCATTAAAACCTGAAAGAACAGAAACATTAAACTAATTAATCAATCACACGTATATTTGATAAAACAGTGATATAAGTGGAACTAGACATGTACAGTAACGTTAAAACGAACACACAACATACATCGTAAGATGAAGTATTTAATTGAACACTAGACATCAATTATTCACATAAATCTACGTCAACGCGAGTGATCGGAAGTGTGTGCAAGTGTTCGTGATAACAACGGCATTCAACGAGATGTGTCTTCATGTCAACCTCATCACTGAAACTGGACATCACCAAAGACTAATGGATATTTCATAAATCAAGTAACCATTATTTTAATCATTACTATTTAGTTACTTCTACTGACCTGATTCTTTCAAAGAATTCATCCCTGAGAAATTATTAATAAACGCAATGAATATAAATCAGAATTAAAAAAACGTAATTAGTGAATATATTAACAAAAAACTATCTGGGATTAATGAACGCATTAATAATTAGAATATGAATTGTTATCTTATTTGATTTATATATGTATGTATGTTTCTTTTGTTTCAGCATATATTAAAACATGAATTTGTTCTTATAAAATATGTATGTATTACAGGTACATCGACGTATCATATGTATGATTATAATTTATTGTGAATGATAAATAAACTAGTTATTAAGTTGAACCTATAGATGCGTTTATTATTACCACAGATAACCCAGATATTAACTTAATTTTTGAACAAAATATAAAGTAGAATTTTAAGAGTTTCTTTTGTTCAGTAAAATAAATGAATTGACAATATTAATTTATTAAATGATATCAAGTATTTTGTTTATGAATAATCAGAATAGTTATGCATTATATTAAATGGCGCTTCCTACCTGGAGCATAGATAACAAAAGTAATAGAGAAAATTTAATTATGCTTATTTAGTATAAACAATAAAAGATTACCCTTTATTATCATTGTATTAAATGGCTGCACAACAAGTGGCACGAGAGTAATATATTAATGCAAGTAATTTGGATATTATCCATTACAAATAAATATTAATATAATATTCATTATAAGCCAGTAGAACATGCTTAAAAATTTCTGCAGAAAAACAAATTTCTCTTGAACATTAAAAATGCGCCAAAATTCCCGGTAACAGATATTGGTCGAATAGAGATGGTTCGAAAATTTAAGTATCTAGGAGAAATAATTCAAGAGAACGGTTTAGAAAAATCTGCTATAGAAGAAAGGATTCATAAGATGGAAAGGGCATAGGCCTATGGTATAACTAAAGATATTACAATAAAAAGTGCATATCTAAAAATGCGAAAATAAGGCATTACAGTACAGTAGTGAAGCCAGAATGCCTATATGCAAGTGAATGTCTAGCATTGAATTATAATTTAGACGAACTAGAAATATTGGAAAGACGAATTATTAGAAAAATATTAGGCCCAAGAAAACTTGAGAAGGCTGGAAATTAAGAAGTAATGATGAAATATATCAAAGTATAGAAAATATAACAGAAAAAATGAGAAAAACAAAATTATTTTTTGGACATTCCTAGAATGGATGACAATAGGTAAACAAACCTGATCTTCAAATATCTGAGGGGGAAGAAGTCAACATCCAGTTGAATTAAAGAAGTCCAAACGGATTTAGAAAAAAAAAATAATATAAACGCAGAAGAAGCAATTGAAAGAGAAATTTTTCGGGCAAAAGTGTTAAAAATGGAAGGAGTCCAGGGTAGGAGAGAGGAAAACGCAGGTTCAAAGTGGACTGAAGACAGGAAGAAGAGACAGAGAAAAGATGAAAGAATATTATTGGAGAAAAATAAAAGAATAAAGAATAAAAAATTGAAATTGGCATGTAGTCCTTAGATGGCCGATACAAAAAACCTAATGTTTATAGATAAAGTGACTCGAAAATAATATTATATTAAACGACTACCCCACAATAACAAAAATATCTGTAATTAGTGAAAATATTTTGAGGGTGGGGGATATTTTTTTTAGAAATTTATCGAACCGATTTCAAGTAAATGATTTTAACTATAATGATCTTAATAATTTAAGTAAATGATCTTAGAACATGGAAGTCATGTATGGTTATCCATACCGATATGTATATACATAATTACACGAAAATTACATAATTTTACATTCTAAGTGATGACTGTAGGTCCGATCGTTTCGAATGGGTCTGTGAACTCTCAGCTTATTTGTCACTGATGAACTTATTTAAGCGCGCTGAGCAATAAACTAATCCACCCTCAAAGTTAACTAGAAATTACGCCACAGACAAACTACATAATTTCCCAACTTTCTCATCAAGTAAATGTCCAACTTATCACTGCTACGCAGTATAATATTATACTTAAAATTTGTCCCAAGTAATAAACACATAGGTGCACACATATAGACACACCATGTTATTGAAGTAGTTTCAGTATAAATATATCATAAACTTAAATTCTTTGTATAGTCTGTTTTTTAGAGAAGAGTAACAATATGAAGACAATGGAGGAAATTTGAAAATTGGCAAAATTAGCAAATGATCAATAAATCAATGTTGCTGAAGACGAAGCCAACATAGAACTTTGAAACGCGTCCATGAGAATGACAATTTTAAATTTTAATTGGTAATTGACAAAGTCGATGGAAAACTGTAAAACCTATTATTACGTTTTAATGAATTTGTGCAATATAAATGTTTTATATACGTATTACATTGTGAGTATAATTATAATCTATTGAGTCTCTCAAAGTACTGGAGAGAATGAGCAATGCCCTTGGAGCTTCATACCTCGATGAATGGATATATCCAAACTCAACTTTGGGCGGAAGAAGGGGAACCCACTGCTCTTGGCGTAGAAACTACTTCTAAAGACACAGGAGCCAAAGACAGCCAACTGCATAGGATGAAGAAGGCCTCCACAGGATGTTCCAAGCGTGATGTATTCTGCTTCCGTCTGCTTCAAAGTTTATTTTCTTACGCTTCTCTATCTACAGAAGATCATCTTTCTGCTCACCAACCTTGGATTTGAGAAGGAAAAGAAGCGAAAATAATACCTTGTGTTAATAAATAGTTTAAATGACAATAGTATTAACAACAAGTAATAACATCAGTGTTAAATAACTTTAGGTTTTAAAACTATAATGCCAGTAAGAATCTCGGTCCACAACCGACAAATGTCTTTAATGCCATAATCTTAAGCTTCGTTTTCTTCACTGATATTATAAAGCTAAAAAGGATACTACAAAATAACAACACATGCATTTAGCATATTAACAGTATGTGTTGTGTTGTTGTTTAACTTGTTTTATCTTCAATCCTCTATCTTAGCACACTCGGGTGCTGTTTCTACGTGTTTCTGCACCCAAACACGGTTATCGTACGGTTAGCTGTAATCGGATATTACAGGTAAGCCAGTTATACAAGTGTTACATTGACGACATTATTTTATAATTTCCTAAATATGTTAAATTGTATTAATTATTCCGTAGGATTTTCAAATACCTCATAAAACACTGTTTTATTCGGTCACTAAAATTCTTTAGATTTTAGAAAGAGAGTATTCTTATTCTCAGGATTCAACGTTAACTGTATTCTTTCTTTCCACATGTTCTATTAACCCGATCTGCATATCCATATTCCTGCCGTCCATATCTTCCTGAAATGTTAACACTGGTGATCCTCTCTTCTTGCTTCTCTCTGGTTCCCGCTTCATTATTCGTCAGAGTTATTTTGTTCCTCATTCTGACGCACATCCGTTTTACAGTACGTTTTTGTTTTTCAAAATGTTTCTAACTTAACGTGGTCATTAATTTCAGACCTTACTTCCCTAACACCGTACAGTAATTTATACAGTATACAGTAATTTAATTTTATGAAAGTTGTAAAAGTTAAAGCCAGATATTTAAAACCTCAACTTATTTAATTGTGTGTGTGTCTGTGTTTGACACAGTCCTAACACAAGAATAGTACGTGTTAGTCACTCTGCAGGTACAACTCACCTTTTGGCACCACAGAGCACAGTGTTGCTAACATTTGGACAGTACCAACCAAATTATTTCCGTTGGTTTTGTATTATATTGGCAGACACGTTACGGCTATACCAACGATCATGTATGTCCGGGTGTCGTGAAAACCGGTCATTGTCAGATATCACACCGTTGTAAAAACAATAAGACAGTAAGTAATAACAATGTTTCGGTCCACAAACACTAAATCTTTCTTCTATTCTGTGATGTAGCAACATCACAAGGTGTGGTTGATAAAATAACTGTTATATTAAAAATTCCGAACTCGCAAGTCTTTGAGTGAAAAATAATATGTAAAAATTCCGAGAATTTATAGAGTCCACTATTGACAGTTTTACGCGTAACGCTTTAGGCAGTCGTGTATGAGATATTTAACTGTGTGTAGCCATACAATGGTATGGTTACAGCCATCATTTTGTTAATCTGATATCCACTCTTTTCGTATTGAAATTGTGTAGCGCTGTTTTTGTAATTTGATTATTAGTCAGGTGTTTATTGTTTTCCAACCTACTTAGTTAAAGAGTCAATCAATATTTGGTTTAGTATCGCGTTGTGAATATCAATCTTACTGGCATCTCTAGCTTAACGTCTTTATGGGTTGTGTGCTAGGTGGTTAGAGAAGGTGACTGAAGCAAATAACTTGTTGACTGAAGGACTGTTCTTGTTTGCTTCACCTCTTTAATCAAACACTGTTATTTATTGTTAATCTTACAATATGGTAACACCAAGCTATAAGTTGAAACATATTCAAATTAATATTTGTTGGTTTTAACAGCCGAAACCAATTTTTATTTATTTTCTTACGCAAATGCCTTTACACTATCACTTATATCTATGTCAGCGTCATCTTGTGTACTTTATTCATCATCATCATCATCTTCAGCAAGGATTAAACCAAAAATAGTTTGTTACGGTCCCAAGCATATAGACTAGAGATGATCACTCCAACACTTCTTCAGACGTCCCAAACATCTTCAGCTTATAATATCGTACGTGTTTGTCGGATGCGGCAGTCATCCATTCGGTTAAGAGGTTCCAACCATTTTAGCCGATATTAGACAAGTCTTCCTTGCGACAGTTTAGTAGCTAATATATCCACTAAACATGTCACTAGCATATCGCAAGGTAAGACGATCCACCTTCGGGCACAACGTTCAGACCGATTTTCTGTCTCGGTTGTCTCCAATACGCTGGCTGTCTTCCCGGACTAAAGGGTCCAGTTTTCCCTGTGCACAGTGTTACAGACGACTAAATCCAACCATTCCCCCCTGTAATATTCTAAAGCTAAGCCGGTCCAGCATCATTTCCCTTACGCCTTAACCTGGTACTGGTGGCTACTACTGCCGTCTACCAGGAATATTTATTGACCTTCCAGTCTATACCTGTACTGTTCTGCATCAACAGGGTCATCTCTTGTTTGAGTACTTAATATAACTAGATTTACAGCCTTTCTAGTGACGTAGTTAAGCTTAAATTTTTACCAAATTAATTTGGAATATTATCCTTACCCTCAGCAACAGTGGCAGGTAGTGTTAAGTAAATGCTTACAACAATCGGTGGGAATGTGCTAATTAAATTATTTTTAAATAATGTTTAATTAATATAAAATAATATTTAAATTAAATTATTTATACGAATATTTCAATTGGTTTGGTCCTATTTGAATTTCTAATTTGAAACATCAGTTAATTAACCAAACCGTAGATACTGCTCGCCTAAGCGCTACTGTGATCTTAGAAACAACAACAGGTGCCAAAATCTTAGTTTTTCTCATAGGAATTTTTATATCGTGATGCTGATTTGTGTGCTGCAACTCCCATTGCACGTTTAAATCGCACAATATTAAACTAAAATAAATAATTTAACGCTAAACTACAATAATTTAACGCTAAAACCGATACTCACATTTTGATAATTGTTTATTAATTCACGACTGATTTGTTACGCAGCTATTGTCTGCTGCTCCACCGCGAACTTCCTCATTAAGGGAAGATCCGCCCTTTTTCTGTTCAATGCATTTTAAATGGGCGAACAGGAGTTTAGTTAGGTACCATTAATTAATGATCTATTGAAGATATTTGAAATTCCTGCAATACCTTAACACATATGTTGGAAACATAATTTACTGGTTTGAAGTAATTTAAGAAAAAATACCAATATAAAAAATAATTACTTTTCATAATTTTTTGAAAGTTTTTTTATTTAACAACTTTTTACAAAATTAATTTTTAAAGGAAGAGATTAATTCTAGTACATTTTGATTGTTACATTGTCCTGTTCAACCACAAAAAATTTGAACTCAATAGCACTTATAGTTTTTTAGAAAAGTGTACCTAATTGTTGAAATCTATGGTTAGGGAAAAACGCGCGTAAAGCTAAACAATGGGAGCCGGAAAACAACGTGTAATACGTTTTATTTTACTTTTTTATGGTCTCATTAATGTAGATAACCTCATAAAAGTATATATTTTCTTAATCAGGATTAAATGGAGAATATTTGGGGACAATAAAAAAAATTCCATTTTTTGATCGAAAAACTGTTGATCTTCCCTTAAATTTCAGGAGCTTTAAAATTTGACCAGATGAGTCCGGCTTTACATCATATATTTCAGCGGGGTTATAGCCTGAAGTTTAGATGTTTCTTATGTGTAATTGCAAATTAGGACGTTTTTATTATTTATTACGTTTAATTATTATTGTTAATCCCACCTACTTGTGCATTCCACATTACTTTTTCATATTTTAATATTACTGTTGCTGCTATTCCCATTTACTAAGATGCCCTCCGCATTACAAGCAGTAGAGAATCGCAGTATATTTGGATGAATGTGAGGTGCCGCCGCGTTGCCTGTAGAAGGCAGCACAAATACAATAATTAGAACGTCGTGTCTATGTTTGTGGGTGCTGAAGTCACCATGGAGACAGTGGGAGGGGTCACCTGTTCCCCGTTCGCGTGTCTCAAATACCAGACGAATTGGTACAAAAATACCGTTAAGTAGACCGCGCGCAAATGGTGCCGTGACCCACATTTTTTTCTACGAACAGGTCGTTACGTCATCACGGCCAAAACTACGGTCCGTGTGTAGACGGATGTGTCGGTGCTAGTGACCTTGACACGATCGCACTGTTTACAAGCGATTCCCTTGTTCTATTTGGGCAACTTGTAGCCGATACCTGACTCCGTGCTGTACTAGCCTATGTGTGTGTTTGAATTTTCTCCAAGTCTGTGATTCTCAGTACACTTCTTTCATTCAGCGAACGTACAGATTCATTTCATTCGACTGCGTACTCACTGCGTCCGAGCAAAATGTGTAGTCTACGGAGACTATACGACTTATTATTAAAAATTCATAATTCATCATGCCTCGACAGCCCTTTGTGGGCCCTGGCCTTCTTCAGAAGAGTTCGCCATTTTTCTCTATTCGTAGCCATATTCTTCCAGTTTCCAATTCCAAGAGTACTGATGTCCGGACTCACCCCGTCCCTTTATCTCAGTTTATGCCTTCCAGCTTTCCTTCTACCTTCTGGCTTTGCATTAAATATCTTCTTAATAACTCTGCTTTCACAAGCACGTATAATGTGACCAGCCCATTCTAATCTTTTTAATTTAATAAAGGGAACCACATCAGGTTCATCATACAAATTATAGTGCTCTAAGTTATATCTTTTCCTCCAGGGTCCCCCATCTTCCACTGGACCAAAGATTTGCCTGAGGATCCTGCTTTCAAATATATTTAGTTGTCTCTCATCTGATCTAGGTAGCATGATCTAGGTAGGGGCACTAGGATGCATAATTAATAGTTTTAAAAATTATTCAGTAATTTATGTTAATAAAATAAAATGTACACCGATCCGTGTACAGTGCTACAATAAAATAGTCTGCAAAATTTTATATACACAAAATAAAGTACACGACGATGGAAACAGAAAACAATTTCAGGTCTTTTAAGGAAAGTATTTGCTAAAGATTTTGTATAAAACTTTTTATTGAGTATCATTATTTTGGGATCAAAAATTGTGTAAAGTCTGTAGCTACAATTCTAAAGGACGAGTCGAAGACACAGAATCGGCGGAAAGAAGAAACAAAACTGCGTGAATAGAATCCGTTCACGACATTCTACCGGCTGTACAATTGCCGCAAAACAAACACACATACATTCAGGTGTATAGGCACGTATAATCACCGTGTTGAAACTCGAGCTTCGTGATGTCACAGTGATGTATGGCGACGGGCGAAGTGGAAGTCCACCAGAAAACTTGTCCAGAAAGCACAGTGTTGCCAGGTCTTCCAAAATTTCGGAAGATCTTCCGATTTTTTTTAATATTCCAGAAAATAAGAAATTGAGTGTAAATCTTCCGAATTTTTTCCGACGCGAGTTTCAGTGAGAGTAGGTAGGGCACGAAGCTGCGATTCGCGCGATAACGTACCTGAAGTTAACTGCATGCGACGCGGGTCTGTTTCCGCGGCGGGTCATTTCCTACTCTCGTTTCACTGCTACGTCGCATTTCTAGAGTTTTGTTTTTGCGTACGATATGTTATTGTTTAGTCTCAAGCTGACAGAATCGCACTACATGACTGTACCTGAACAAACAGATACTGTAATGTCTAGCCTACACCAGGTCATAATAACGTCAAGTCGCCGTGATAAACATGAAAACATGTCACTTTCCGAACTTAGTGAAAGATATTCAGGCACTTGACACTGAGTGGAGGATACTGAGAAACACAGAGGTAGACATAGACAATGAAAATCCAACAGAATTTTGGAATGCCGTGCGTAATGTGAAAAGGGGGATGGTTCACCTATGTTTCCGAAGCTGTCTACCTTTATGCCGTCACTTCTGTGTTTACCCCATTCATCCGCCAGTGTTGAGAGAGAGTATTTTCTACTATAAACCGTACAAAACCTAAAATCAGAAATAGGCAGAGCATCCAAACGATCTCCGGACTTCTGCATACCAAGAGAAATACAAAATCTGCATCCTCCTATGATTTCAAAGTTGGCGCGGAGTTTACATGTTTGATGAACAACAGTATCTACATGACTGGCGGGGAAGAAGAAGAAGTTGAGGAGGAGGAGGAGGAGGAGGAGGAGGTTTAGAATATAAGACAACGTTGGTGAGTGACAATTATTTTGTGATAATAATTATACTGTAGACTATATTTTTTTCATTTAAACTTACTACATTTTCTTGAGATTTGTCAAAACAACTTCCGAAATTTTCGTCAATCTTCCGAAATTTTCATGTCACATCTTCCGAAAAATTTTTTTAGACCTCGTAACACTGAGAAAGCATAGCTCACTCAATTCCTGCTCCGAACATTACATTACTCCCATCAGTATGCGTTAATGTACCGGTATCGTCTTATCATCTTTGATATCGTATGTTTTTCACGTTAAGTTCATTGTACAAGTTGGTAAATACAGACTGTTGCTTTTTTTATCCCGTTGTCACAAACCGTGGAGTTACACGCGTGTTGTAGAGAGAGAGAGAGAGAGAGAGAGAGAGAGAGAGAGAGAGAGAGAGAGAGAGAGAGAGAGAGACTAGTGATAAATTGTACAGAACTTCAAACGAAGTGGAAGTCGATGTTTTTGTGATGGCGATAGCACATTGCTGAGCTTCAATGCTCGTGTAGTGTATTTTAGGGTACAATCACTTCAGAACATGCTTATTCCTTAGCCTCTTCTACTTGAGTATTAGTGATTTTCTACCTTATCCTTCTAAAAAACGACGGGAGCATTGGTCTTCTCGAGGCTTTCTTATCACTCTCATTGGTCAGTGGTTGTTCTCATTTCCTATCTCATTGTTCCATTCATTCCAAGGTAGTCCACGTTTACTTTTGTTTCCCGTTCTATTTCCCATATAACTTTTTACTTTTTTGTCACGCATACACCAACCATCTCTACTGTTACATCTCAATTTTATCTCATTCTCATCTTGAGATAAATTATTAATTTAAAAGTGGAAGGAAAATTTAAAGATATGTCACCAATTAACAAAGATTATAATAATTGTTTAAAAACTACTAAGAATTAATACGCATAAATATGTCTTTTATCATAATGTTAACAACTTTTTTATTCAGAATGTCAGAACTAAAACACGATAGCGTATAAATTTATGTTACTAATGCTTATTCCGCTGTGAGCTTCCACATCAAAGCACGTATTGTGACAGTCGAATTAATAAACTTGTTAATGGGTGTTGTCTCAGTTGCTGACCAGAGTCCGCGCATTTAGACTCTTCGGGGCGCCCAGGGTCCCCTTCATCGCACGCCCTCGCTTAGTTAGCAGTGGACGCTTCTTTGGGCGCCTGGGGTCGCCATCATAGAGCCCCTCCTCCAGATGAAATTAAACTATTACATAACGCTTGCAGTTCAAAACTCATAATTCGTAGAGTCTCTGCACAGGGTAATCAAATCAAGGTACTCCCTCTTCTGAAACATATATAGAAAAAGATAGGTGTAAGCAATATTCTCCTAAGGGTTTTAACATGTGTAGGATTGCTTATCAGTTAATAAAATCATTTTATTCAGTTACTTTAAATAATAACAATTCTAACTTATAAGCACTTAATAAACTTATACAAGATCACACGGACATATCGCTATTAAGGGGTTACAATTCCTACAGATATTATACTTCTCGTTATACATAAATAGCACTTTCCTTAGCGCAACGCCAGTGAGAAGAAGTTGCGTGTCACAAATAATCATTAAGTTACAGTATAATGTAGTAGTATGGCTTATGCTAG
Source organism: Magicicada septendecula (assembly GCA_034769895.1). NCBI lineage: Eukaryota > Metazoa > Arthropoda > Insecta > Hemiptera > Cicadidae > Magicicada > Magicicada septendecula. Next base: position 237,388,190 of record CM068371.1, read on the forward strand.
TGTTGTAGGCTTATCTGTCGTCGTTAGGACTCGAACGAATCTTGAATTATGAATAACGAGCGTTATATAATAATTTAAATATTAGTCGACATAAAATCATCTGGATTCGGCACTATTTAATTTAGAATTAAATTTTCGTATCCCTAGTAACAAGGTATTATTGTAATATTTGGGAGCACTGTTGTCAACTAACAATACTTTTATTAATTTACCTATTTCTATATGAGTTCTACCTTACAAACAAAACGGTTTCTACGCGTATGGTAGTTACATCGAATCGGGTTCCAACCATTGACGGGTCTCAGCATTTCACCTAGCCACACATTTTACAGTTTTTTTTACTGAAACGGTTCGATTCAAGTATTCATTGATGAATTGATCACTGTGAACAATGCTCTATGCTTTGTATCTGATACAGTGCGGTCTTGTCAGGTTGATTATAAATAGTTTGAGCAAGCCATTATGGAGGCTTTGGTTTTTGGTGTTTCAGGAGGTATTTTCTACAATAACGAAAACGAAAGTACTGTTTGCTGTGTGTGTTGGAGCGCTCGCGCGGGGGTATGTGTAAAAAACATAGAGAGAGAGAGAGAGAGAGGGAGGGAGAGACTAATAGCACACTAATCATTTTTATTTAAAACTGATTTCACAGTAATTATAAATATCTCACTAATGACTCGAATCACTAATTTTTTAATGGTAAAAATGTTCAACTTTTACATTATAGCCTGAACCAGTTTTCGCTTATTACATAGCATGGACACGTCATGGACAATAAAATCCAGGAATTTGATTTCACAGATTCAGCACTACACATATACCAGCACTACTGGCGTTTCGTAGTTAGTGGTAGGCTCAGCCTACAGGACATGTAGGCCTACTGTACATAATTCTAGGTAATATGTATACCTAGAGGATACATGCCTGATTATGTAGATTAATGTTTAGCGTGTTGCTTCTGTAATTATCATTTTCTAAAGCTTGTAAGCAAAAGATTAGAGAGAATTTAACATAATACGTACTCGCGGAATTGAGGTTCGAGGTACAACGAAGCAATAGGCCTAAGCAACGTGCATAATACACCATAATCCGTGGGTAAGCCAATTTTCTGCTGGACCCAAATGCAGATATGGAAGTAGGAAGGGGGACCAGGGAGGACGACCGGTATGACAGAGGTCAGCGGCAGAAGTACAACTGGAAAGAAGAACTTCCACTTACTGAACTATCTCTGTACAGTTAAATTATTTTTTCCTTTTAATTATAAAAAATAATTAAATAACAGATAGATTTTTTTCTAAGAAAGATAGATTGTATATAAGAAGATACGAAGATAGTTTTTTTAAGAAGAAAAATAAATGTATATAAAAGATTTGTTCGTTTATTTATGTCAAACACACACGCGTCCTAGCAAGTCATGTGATAGTTGTTTACCTGTTCACGCGGCTGACGTACCTTTGTCGTCATTGTGACAACACTAAGCTCCTCTATTTCTTGTTTTGTATATTTTTAGTTAATCACTGTGGTCTACTTGAACTCCATGTCCCACCTTATGTTTATTGTACTAAGTCGATTATTTATATATCATCCATCATCCATACAAGTCTCCACGTCGTCGTTCATTTTACATTCAGACCCTTAATTTTTCATTAATTTGATGTACTTTAAGAATAAAGAATTAATTTTTCTGTGAAAATGTTAGGAATCTTATAAGCGTGATCGGATAAGAAGCGCTACGCATTACACCTTGGGATCCATTCCCAGGTGAAGAAGCAGAAAAGACGTCTACTAAGGTCGACTGAAGTTCCCTGAAGTACTTTTTTGAACCAAGACGTAGCGCGTCTCTTTTTCCAACTAATGAATCCTTTGTTTCTGATAAAAATGAACAGTGTTATCAACACGTTTTACAGACCAAAAGTGTCTCATCGGCACCCCTCAACACAAACACACAAAATGTTCCAGATTTTTTGTAAAACTGTACGCGGAACTAAACTGGATTTCGTAAGTAAAGTTGGCATAACATGATGACGACACGTTTCAGGAACCACGTTTATTCGAAAATGTCAGGAAATAAACAGATCAGTGTAATTAATTCCATTCTGATAGGACAATAATCTGTTGTCCGGCGTGTAAAAAACTAATTGAAAATTCGATTCCAGAATAATTAATGCAGTTATTAATATACTATAATAGTATACTAATATAGTACAATACAATACGATTTGTTCCATTATAGTATAGAACAAACGCTCGTAGCACATTTATAAGTGTATAATAAAATATTATATTTTAACGGTAGGTATAATATGAAGAGATAAAAATAATCTTAGTACGTAGGCTTTCACGGCCGGTGTCATTATGATTATTTTCTAAAACTTCCGGGCTGAAAGGCCGTGGTCGAGTGCTTGATCTACTGCTAAACGTTTCGGCCGCACCACCGGTGGCCATCTTCAGTAGCGAAAAATTGTGTTCGAATAGATGACACGCCGAACACGTCTCCCAATGAACTGGGAACAACTACGATGCCTCTATTTATAACTTTTTGGCCGCTTAAGGTGTATCACGCGGACCATCACATTCATAAAGGAGAAACTGTGTTGTGCATTTGTACGTTCCAAGTCCCTAGCCATAACTCCTTCCTTTTGATTTTATCTTTAGACCCGTTTCCGGAAAACCGAATGCGGGTCTATTACTCCGGGTTGTTTTACTAAAGAGCCATCCATCTTGAACTACTAATACTACGAATGTCTGTAAGATCTTTAATGGAGTGGTTTTCATTTGCCTTCTCCATCCTATGCCATTGGTCACCTTGTATCTGGCCGCCTTCTGAGGTGACGAAGCCATATTTAGGCCTACTTAAATATTCCAAATTTGTACACGTGTTTACAACATTTATTATAATTGAAACAAAATTTTAATTAGGTTGCATGGCTGTGATAACTGGTGTTTTATATATTCAAACTTGAAAAGATTAGACATTTCGATTTCCACGGATAGTGTTAATTTCAACGAATATTTTAGAAATGGTACCGATTTTTCGTAAAATTGTTTTTAATAGGGTCGATTGTTACAAACGCTGATACAACTGGTGTTTATTCAAAATTGTAGTAGAGCTGATTTCCACAAACAATAATATAAAAGAGTGTCGGTTTTCACAAATAGTGTTGTAATCAATGAGTTGAAACCGTCTGAACGTACAAAACGCTTCGTCCATCTGATCCGAGGTATGATTGCCAATTACATGAGGGGGTTGAGTGTTGAGATTCTTGCCTGCTGAAAAATAGGTGATCGTATAATACGATTACGCACACGGGTCTAATTAATTTACACTAAAGAAAGAAAATAATACGACTACAATTAAACATAATTTTTAAACACTTGGAAGTCCAGCCAGTTAAACACGAATTTGTGGGAGTTTACTGCAAAAGACTTGCATTCTTTTCTTGTTATGTATTTTTGTGCACTGAAAGATGACCCGTGTTCTTACTTATCCTTATACTCGACGGGTTCTAACTTTCCGTGCTCGTAGACATAGTGAGGCATCAATGACTGTGCGAACAGTTAAGATGTCGCAGTATCTCAGTAGAAGATAGTTTCGATCGCGTTTTGTGATCGATTCCCACACATATTATCTTACTTGTTCTTCCATATTCCATGTGAAACCATACTGCCATATTCCACTAGCCAACGGTGTGTTGTTTCTAAAGTCCAGTATTCGTGTCCTGCGTTTTACTTGTAGACACTCCATACAAGTGATTAACAACCTATCTCTAGTAACGTCCCAGAGGAACATCCCAGTTGGACACTACTTCAGTTTTAACTCTTCCAACTTTTGTAACCGACATCTTCGACCAATTTCAGTTTCATTTTGAATTATTAATTCCTTTCTTAGAGTTTGATTATAGTTTTACTTGTTATTGTTCGCTTACTTTTACAAATTCGAAATTAGCCCTTATTTTTTACCCCTAATGTCTGGCGCTATGTTTGAGATTTTGTTTTTAGTACCTACGTACTGATTTTGTATTAAAGATTCTATAGTCTTTCGTCCAAAGTTTTATATTCTTTATTGCGGATTATAATGTAACATCAAACTGAGTGTTTATAATACAATGGTTAAATCCATTAGCTAAAAGAGTGAATTATGGAATATGAATCAGAAAAATGAAAACGAAATTAACCTCTCTGAAATAAAAACCTTAAGAAGACATGGGCCCCTGATAATGAGACACACCTATGCCATATATCATCTATATAAGGACCCACTACTTATTCGTATACATGAAAATATAACGTTCAGGAGAGCAGGGAATATATATAATGAAAGATTAACAAGGTTACTTGTTAATATCAGATTGCAAAGAAAATGACCTAAGGGAATGCTAAGACGTAGATGGAAAAATATTGTGGATGAAGGTGATAAACAGTTAATCAGCATTTGGTTCTGGAAGAGAACAGGTAGTGAAGGGGATGGTCTGGGAAACTAGAAGAGACCAGGACCTGATTTGGGTTGTACAACCGTAGCAAAAAGAGGAAGATACGAGGCTTGATTGATAAGTTAGGTCTCTAATCGAATAAAATATTTCCAATCGACTGAAGCGTTGACTGACTGTTCGTAAGCTTTTACAATACTTTTCGAAATTAATAGGCAATCCCTTAGCTCCGATTAATCACGCTCCTGCGTCTCGAAAATGACTATTATCGGTAAGGAACTGTTTTGAACTTCTTTAGGCTCCAGAAGCCTGGGCGACGATCCGTGAATTCCATTTTGGTTTCCGGGTCATTATACGTAACCCAGGATTAAACTCCAGTATTAACATTTACGAGGAAATGCCAACGATATTGACTGTGGAATTCTTGAGAAACGGTTTTCCTGTGGTTCATCGTGGGATGCGTCAATTGCCGCGGGACCAGTCAGGCACAGATTTTATTTTGTAAGTCGATGCCTCAGCAATATGGTGCAGTGTTTGTTAACTAATACACGGCTTTAGAATAATTTATACTTGGTTAATGTGTTGATTTTCCTGAACCCACGGCATCCAGTGTGCATTGATTGCCACTGATTAGCCATTAAAATGAATCGTTCTGGTCTTTGGTCACCAAATAGATTCCATGGGCTCTATTCCCATTGATATTATTATATTCACATGCGTACAACAATCGGGAAAAATTACATTTATAAGTATGTGAATTTCGAACAGCGCGCAACCTTCTAGTATCAAAAAATCTATCATTGATCGCTGTTCTTTACATAACTCGTAAATAGCAAGCACTTGTGACTAATGAATAAACAAACATAAACTAAAAATAAGCCTTTTGACACTGCACATTGTCGGCTACAGAAAACATGCGCATACGCTTTCCTTCCTCAACTACTAGTGAGGAGACCTTGTGTGTTTCACTCGCACCATACTAATTTATAAAAATGTTTGTATTTTTATTTTTTAGGAGTGTTGAGGATATATTTGTTATGAATTAATTCGCTTTACCAGCAAATGGTAGATCAGTACTAAAAACGATCTACATTTCTGAATCTGGATGATGGTACATCTGAATCTGGATGTCGTAGATTATTGACAACCGTTCACCTCGATATTGCCAATAAAACGAAAAATATTCCCAGAGCGGTACACATATTACAAACAGTTAATAGGACATTACGGTGAATCCCATAGCTAAACAAACCTCTTTCAAATAGTAATGTAGACTAATCCTTACAGTTCTTTTGCTCCCAAACTAGACAAATCATTATTAATTAACAAAACCAAAATCTTCGATTACAGGAAAACAGTATTATTTAAATATCAAAGTTCCTATATTGGAGTAAAAAGGCTTCATAAAGTAAAAAAAAAGCATTAAAATAATATTTTAAATTACAGAAACACGAATAACGTATAACTCCTGCACAAATATTGTATACAAGTTCTCATTTCTTAAAGAACGAAAAGAAAAAAACTCCAAACAATTCTGTTGTCATGACAAACATACAGTCAGCTGCAACCATACCATTTGACCATAATTCCGGATTTCTTGGGAAACAATAATAATTTTTACTTTTTTTGTTGCTGCATTCGTATTTTTTATCCTCTCTTTAGTAATCAAAATGATATCAAACTCAATAGGTTTGTACACTTATACAGGATACTGTATGTGGCGTCAGATAATTTATTTTTTTCTAAAATTATCTGTCCTTTTAGACCAGCGATTTGGTACTTTGTTTGTCAAAATTGATCCAGCCATTTTACAGTTACAATGTAGAAACCAACAAACGAACACACCAACACCTTTTACTACGGTACGGTCGTGTGGTTAAAGCACTTCTAAAGTCAAGCGTCGCATGCATGAATACAGAATCATGGATAGATGACCACACGGTGACTAGGGACATCTTCACACGAAAAGGTAGACAGGAAAACGATTACATTGTCGTCCAAATTGCGTAGTCGGGTAATAATAATACGTCTACTTCTCCTGTGCTGAATATAACGGTAGGCTTTAGAGTCATGCTCTTTACGAGCTCATATATTCGTATTTGAGGTCTTTTGAGAAATACAGTATTTGTATTTGTATTTGTATTTGTATTTTTTTAAATATGGTTAAGTTAAGTTTATTGTTGTTGAAAGCTTTAGTATCGATTCAAGAATCGTTATGTGTTAGCGACTACAGGGTTTGCAACTCGGTGTATACTACAATTTAATGTTTATGTATTAATAAAATTTCTGTTAGTATAAATTTTAAACGTTGTTTGTTTTTTTTTTCAGGGGAATGCAGGAGGTCTGTAGAACATAAGTCTGTAATTACGCTACAGGCGCCACATGACCAGGGTCAATTATTAGCTGCCTAGAAGTGAGTAAATTATAATAATATAAAAAGTGTACAATAGTTACCGTTAACATTTAAAGATCTGTGTTAAACGTAGGTAGTACAGACGAACTTTATGCTCGCACTCCTGCCACTCACCGAGTAGTAACAAAGTGCTACAGCCAGCCTTCTTCATTTAATTTAATTATTATGATTATACTGACCTCCTAACCCAAAAAGATGTATCTCAGTTTTTTGTGTCAGATGTTTTTTCTGTTTATTAATATTTGGAGGTCAATCTTCCCTAACCAGAGTAGAAATTCTTCTAAAAACAAAAAATCAGAAACAAAAACCTGAAATATATCTGAAGTAGTCCTACAGTATTTTGTTCATCGAAGTTAACTGATACAGTAGTATTTATTCCTTTTCTAAAACTGTCTGCTTAATCTACACAGAATTAAAACATAGGCTACATCCGTATTATCACAAACTGTCTCTCATACAGGCAAATTACACTGAATCATACAATTCCCTTCCTAAATTACGCTCGGTCGCCTTCTTATTGGTGTATGCGGGCTAATTAGACGTGGCCTGGCGAAAGGTATGCTATATCATCTTCTCTGTCACTGTTAATTGCATTTCATAATCACTAAAATTTCTGCCTCACAATACTAAATGGATATTGATCTTGTAAAACAAAGACTGAAAAAGAGCGACTCGACCACACCATAGTTTTAAGTGGTCTCTACGCTCTCACTTTATAATTAATTTATTTACTCGATTCATCTCATCACCACTATCACAATTTCAATATATCCGTTAACTTTATAAGTGAGCAAAGGCTATTACAGTACGGACTCTGACAGTATGTCGCCGCGACCAAACTTTCTTACCGTTTCCTTTCAGGAGGGGGGCTGTTACTGTTACTGTTTCATTCTTCTAGAGCAATGAGTATCGACTAATGTCCCTCCAGAAGACGATCGATTCAACGCTAATTCTTCTTCGCTGCAGTCCAAAGAAAATCAATAATTTTCACTCTGTAGCGCCTACGTTGTAACTCGCAAACCGTACAATTCAATTTCGTAGCAAAATGGGAATCCTGAAACGTAAATTTTATTAAAAATTGTATCATAATAGAATTGTAAGGTTTTGTTCGATCGTAATTCAGTTAAGCGTAGTGAATAGGTGTTCAAAGCTAAGCACGAAGTCGGTGTTTTGATGTGGGTACATTTTTAAACTGAAAACAAACGTATTTTTTAAATTTGCCTTATCTTAATATTTGACTCATTTAGATTTAGTTACTACTTAAAAATACTTCAATACAATGGTGAATAGTTTATGAGATAAAATTACAAGATACTTTTATAATAGTCTATTTGTATAGGCTAAATGTGTTGTAAGGTGTTATAAAACAAAGAACATAGTTTTTGATAAAATTAAGCCGAAAATTAAATTCAACGTTCACAAAAAAAATAGTGCAGATTGTCTCTGCGGAACATGCGGAAGGGATCACAATAACATCTATTTGTAAAAAAACTTATTATTTTTGTATTACTATAATGTAACTATTATATGACTGCTACAATAAACTTCAAGAGTTACTGCAAAAAAAGCTTCACACGGACGCACGCACACACGCGCTCACACACACACACACACACGTTTATTTTTAAAAATATATGCTGCAATAAAATATCCTCATCAGTGTGTACATGTGTGTGTGTGTTGTAACTATATGTACACGTCATGACGGAAGAATATATGTTATTCCTCCTTAAAACTTATTTAATGGTACGAACGTATTCACGGACGACATACGACCGTGTCAACATGTCAAACTGACGCGATAAAGGAGATAAATTGCTTTCAAGGTGGCGGTGGCGGTGGCGGTGGCGTAAGGCGGTTGTGTACAAAGAAAATAGAGCTGCACTTAGAACTAGAACAAAGTAAGTAGAGATCTGAAAATCAGATTCTGAAGGATCTCTATTCCCGATACGGTAAAAATAAATTCGTACATTCTTTTGTATTATCCACTATTGTAGTTCCATTTATGAATAATTATTTATTTATATGTATAATGAATATTAAGCAATAAGACATTAAGATAAATTAGAAGGATTACTTGTTCTTAAGCAATATTGATAGCAAAACCTTTATTAGTAATTAATTAGTGATTGTTAGTAATCAGTTATAACCAGTAATTTAATTACTAGAAATTAATATATAAAATTACACATAATACGGAAATTACAACTAACCAACGCCTGATAGTGACCCATACAAAGTTAGATAAAGCATGGCTGAATTAGTGAGCAATCTACTTAATTCAGTTTTGGGTTTTACCGACCAAGACTGAATGAGTACGCACACAAATTATTAAAATCTTCATTTTTCCGTCGAGACTGGAAGGGGAGGGGATTGATAGGTTTATGGGTTAGTTCGATGAGTTTGGGAGCAGCTCTGGTGACGCTTAAGTTCGAATTCCGGGAAACCCAATTATCATCCTTTGCGTTTTAATTTGCGGTTTCCCATCTACGTTTGCTTTGTCCTCAGGTCCGTACACGCCGACGTCGAGCTAAACGAAATGAGTTGCAAGGGAAATGAATGAATATTTTCAGAGTGTGTTAGCATTTGTGTTACGTGTGTCTTGAGCATTCATGTTAGCAAATTTTATCTCTTCATCTGATTACAGTTTTAAATATATACAAACTTATTTGTTGTTTTTTTTAACTGTTTGGAAACGAGGATGGAAGAAGAAATGGCTTGGCCGAAAAAATAACATAAGACGAAAGAGTAACGTAACAATTATAAAACGAAACTACATTTTTTCAATGAAATGTCAAAAATTAGATTATGCCTCCCAGTAACATCTACGCAAATAAACGGTTTCCAGTTGACTGTATTATCTGAGTCAAGAGACCGGTCCGATATCAACAGTAGAAACAGTGAATGTGCGTCTTTAACCCACCGGCAAGATTGGGGCACTTTCCAATTATTTAGAAAGTAACCCTAACAATTGTGCTTTCCCAAACCTAGGGAAAAAAGTGGAAGAAGTCACGTTATGTAGACCTCCGTTATCCGGCTTCTAACGTAGTCTTCAAAAGTCTTTAACAAGTTAATTTTATCGCGATTCAAACCAGTAATAGAAGAAAGCAAATTAAAGTCAATCATCAATTTGTTCTTGCATTACAACTTACATAGGGTAAAACATACGTATACAAAGGGCAGTTAAGAAAAATAAATAGTGGTAGTCAATAAAAAAGATACTGCTGGTTTATTTTTCTTGAAATTGATATTCTCATGTATTTGATAATCTGGTATAAAGGGCATTTGTTACAAATTGAAGATCTTATATACGTACAGATATTTAAACTAATCCCCGTCTGACAGACACTTGAATATCCAACAACACTGAAACCTGCAACTTCAAGTGTCCCTCAGGGGAACGCATGGGGCTATTTTTGTCCTTGATATACGCGGCTGACCTACAGATTAATCAATCCACCCTGCCAAAATCTGGTTGTAATATAGATACTCTAACCTCCCACAACGACTGCGACATTGCCACAACGCAAATTCTTACAAATAAATTTTGACCAAATAAAGTTGTGGCTGGAAAAGTGGCGGTTGAAGACCAGCGAATAAAAATCTGTACAAGTGACATTCACTATTAGAAGAGTAAACTCCTCCTCCCCCACAACTTCAGCAAACAGAACACGCTAAATATCTCGGTATGTGTGTTCACCAAAGGAGACGTAGAAAGGCATAAATTCAATATAAATTATGGAAATAATTGAATTTAAAACTGAGATAGCTGTATTAGATTATCGCCAGGCAGTGAAATCACCAATATAAAATAAGCTGTCACATTTTTAAAACTCATATTGAGCTACGAAGTACTGCTGTTGGAACAGTACAATGTAGACACTGTTACAACGGTCTCCCTTATCGTCCCTTACGGTCCACTGTGGTGTAGTGGAAAACAAAATACAAGACAGCAATGAAATCACTAAAAATCAGTTTTAATTATCACTAATTAACAATTTGTAATCAACTCGTATAATAATTCAACTTAACTCGAAAATACTAAAGCGTAAACATTGCGGCGTTGAACACAGTGCGCCGACCAGTATAGTCTGGAATAACGTCGTTTGTTCACGCATGTTAAGTGTCACGTACGCACACAAACATTACAGCTGGGATAGCCGAGAAACATGTAGAACGTTGTGTAATGGCCTAACGATTTCAAAAGGAAGCCTCCAGAACCGCTGTGGATGCTCCTTGTTAGATACCAACAAATATGTGAATAAATTTCAGTACACAAAACAAGCTGGTCAGTAAACTGATTTAAAATTGCAAGTAAAATTTGCTGTAAATTATTAATCATGACCAGTCTAAGACAATAATGTAATAAACTCGGTGTGTGTTTGTGTGTAAATATCATAAGTCTATGTATATGTAATAGAATAAATACTCAAAAGAGTGCTCCTTACAGGACTGGTCATAACATGTACTCATTGTCCATCTGATTGGACACACTATAGGCTACAGCAAAATAAATAAATAAATAGAATGTATCGACTGTTCTGTGTAAACGGCTACTCGATATTGCAGGAGAAGTAGCCAGTTTTACTAGAAAGTAACAGATGATAAAGTAACGACAAAGGTAATGACGGGAATAAAATTTATAAAACAACGATATAATAAACAAATGATAGTAAAACAGAAAACATGTAAGTGAAACAAAAGTAAAATAATATGCTAACTAGCAACGAAACAAACATGATAAAGATTTGAGTAGAGAGAAGTTAAGACACTCACCTGTCATCATACTCATTACAACTTGTCGTAAGTTTCTCTTGTGTGTCGAATTTGAAAGTGAATTTGTTCGTATGTAAGTTTGATGTTCCAATGTATACGGTGTGAGCAGTAACTCTCAGCTTAATTTAGCCATTTTAACTGAAATTTGTGTTTTAACTAACGTGTTAAATACAGATATGTGTTAAATTGTAATGTATATGTTTGTTTTTACACGAAAACTATATTGAATAAATAATTTATACATGATTACGTATTACGTATACATTACGTATTACGTATACATGATTTATGCTAGTATTTCCTGCTTTAATCATAAATTTACAATAGTCTTTTGTCATAATTCCCTCCTGAAGCGTCAAAATATATTTTCTGTAGGAAAATATTAGTGTACAAAATCACGAGAGCTTACTAAAATAATGACCACAGACTTTAAAGAATGTAGTCGACGAAATATCACTAGAACTACATTTAACACAAACTTATTTACATTATCTAAGAGTTTGTTCTGACCACGATCTGAATTACTTGAATTCTTACAAAAATTAAGTTTTATCCTCCGATTTTTGTGGGATTTCCTAAAATTGACTCCCATCAAACTTCTTACAAATAGATTTTCCAAGGGGCGAGTATGCGTGTTCAAGTTTATCTTGTCCGCATAAAACTATTGTTTGGGAATAAATAAACATTACTACAGTTTCACATGATAGCCAAACCTTATGAAGCCATATGGTTTCTTGTAGACGAACTTAGGCTCAGAGGCGTGTTTTTATACATCATTGGTTGTCGACTTTATCAGAAAGCTGAAGAGTCCATGTCTTTGGGATTTAATTCCCAGACTAATCGCTAAAGGCTTTCGTGAACAACGAAAAATAAGACGGCAAAGTTAATCGGTAAGAAATATTAATGTAAGGATAGTAAGAAACGCTACCACCGACCGATACGTCAATAAACATATCGCACTCGATTAAATTCGAATTCATTAATTCATGACGTATGAAAAGCTGATCTTCTAGTAACATAAACGTAAAAGACGGTTTACAGTTCTATGACCTTAATCATTAAAATATAAAATTCCCTTAATGCGATACACGTTTTTCTTAAGAATTAAGTCTTCGTATCTTAGGCAAAAACGGCGACTATTGTGGCTGAATTTGTGATAATTTTGCATAGTAAAAACACAATTATTCTTTAAAAAACTTGACTTTTCCGTCATCTCGTTAATCGTCAGACTGTTGAAGCCGTCAAGCTACCGAAAAACGCCAAACTGTCTGTTCGAAGATTGCGGTTTTCTAAAAATCTAAAGGCCACTTCAGTCCGTCACACTGTTGCTGTTTCTCCCAAGAAGATTGCGGAGCATTAAATAAAAGAGTACGTCAGACGTTTAAAGTAGTAAGTCTAACATGAACTTTAATAATGTTGCTGTTTCATTTACTTTTCCATACTCATCGTCAAGCATAATGTAAGCCTACATTTCAGTTTGCTGTTGTACAGCACTGCATATTAATTTTACTTTTTGTCAATTAGGTAACAACAAACGACTACAGTAGAATACGCAATAATTATTATTTAATTCTGTCTATTGAAATTTGAGTACGTCGAGAGCCTAACAGAGTATGGGCAAAGATACTCTACATTTGTCTGTTTTCACATCAGTCATGGTCTTCGTTCAGACCTCGCCGGATAAACCAGTTTCTACATTACTTCGTGAAATATGTGTACGCACACGTGAAGACTCAAAGTTCGTGGGCGTACTTTAATTAGGAAATGAGACACCCTTTCTTGGTGCTGAGCTGCGCAGACCCAGCGAAACAGACCGAGTACGATGTCATGCGTTGCGATAACGGATGGAAGTATGCGATCGCGCGCGATCCCCTGACATACATCATCACATCGGAAGGGGCCCCACACAGAATACGATTAAGTGGGGTTCCGTCACGTTTGAATAGTATAGTTTTCTGAAAATAATGTTATCTAGGATGTAACGAGCAGAAAATTTTAAAATTTTTAAATTTTCACCTCGGCAGAGTACGTTCACACGAGGCAAGTGTCAACGACTTATGGTGGAGCAATAAATAAGGAGTAATGAGAAGGTGTCAGTGAAGCGTTGCTGACTTGACAATAGAAACACATTAAGTTCAATCCAACTATAGAATTTGGTGGCGTAAGATGACAGGGAAAGTGTCGTCCAGAATTATTGCTCTCCGCAGCTGTAACAAAGTAAGTAAGGACATTCACACCCGTACCGAGAATTGAAGCAGATGTTGGCCATGTTACGTCAGTAGACGATAAGCGACAAAAACGAGTGAGACTCCATACTCACACCCGTACCGAGAAGTGAAGCAGATGTTGGCCATGTTACGTCAGTAGACGATAAGCGACAAAAACGAGTGAGACTCCATACTACAATGAAACGGATGCGCTGCACCTTAAGAAACAATACTGGAAGATAGGCTGACAACGACTAAAGTCATGTTACACAGCTGGAGGTATCGTCTAATTGACAGACAAGAATTTACGAAGGGAAAGTTGGGGTGACTTCAACGACCAGCAGATGTTCGAAATTAGTAATAGCCAGAAAAAAGGGGTTAGAGCATAGAACAATACGCCAGGAAGACTGTAAGTACAGATAATGGGAATCTATAGAAACGCAGAGTTTACTCAGACAATAGGCTGATAGACAAGTGGTTAATAGCCGTAGTTTCTTCGAAGCGGGTCAATGATCGTCAGGGCAGAAAGCAGGGAGACCTAAGGACCTATCAGAGGCCTTCAGCCAGCGAGAAATTTGATGGTGAGGGATGTTTCCATAGCAACTGAAACGAAGAACCTATCGGAAGAACTATGACGTAGAATTTTGACATAGTGGGACAGTATTTTCCGAGAAAATCAAAAACTGACCAATCTCGAAAAGAAGTAGGCGTGAAGCGCGCCAGAGACAAAATTTTGAGTAGGGACGAATTAATAAAACCAGCTGTCCAGGAAGACGGAGAGTCAGTGATACTAAATTTTTAAGCAGTGATACTCAATTTTTAGACAGGCAGTCAACACTCAAATTTTGAATAGTTATACTAAAGTTTTACAGTTAGAATTTTCAGACAGTTTACATTTAAAATATCAAGTAGTTTAACTTCAAGTGCGAGAGACGGTATATCATAAACTTTCCATTGTTTACTCAAATCATTCGGAAGTTAGATAAGTAACGAGGAACTTAAAAGACTTAATAATACATTCATATCGCGGTAGTGAAACTTTACCGGTGTGCGCAGTAACGGACTTAGTGAAATTACACCAAGTGAGCAATCAGACCGTTACACCAACAGACAGCATCACTTAACGATATACAAATTAATTGAACTTAATATTGTGTATCAACAACATAATGAACACGAAACATTAAACAAACTAATAAATTATAGGAACGTTTGTTGAAGCAGCGACTAATGAAACTAGACATGTATATTGACTTTAAAACGAACTCACAGCATACACAGTAAGATGAAACACTGATTGAGCACTAAACTTCAATTACTCACACATATACAAACGCCTACGCGAGTGATCGGAAGAATAAAGTGATAAGTGGTAGTGATCAAACAACTTACGACGGAATGTATCTACGAGCCATCTCCATCACCAGAACGAGACTTCGTCAACAACTAATGGATATTCAATAACCAAGTAACCATTACTATTAATTATTTCTAATTAATAACTTCTACTGACCTGGTTTCTTTCAAAGAATTCACACCTGAGAAAATTTTTAAGAAAAGTAATGAATAAATCTGAATAAAGTAGTTAATGAACGTATAAACAAAAGCTTATTTGGGATTTAATGAACGCATTAAATAAGTAGAATATTGAATTGTAACATCATTTGATTTATATATGTATGTATGTTTTCTTTGTTTTTCAGCATATATTAAGATATGTCTTTGTTTATTATAAAATATGTATGTATTTCAGGTACAGCGACGTAACCTATGTACTATTATAATATGTCATAAATGATAATTAAACTAGTATTTTAGTTGATCAGAAACATGCGTTCATTATTACCAATGCAACCCAAATATTAACCTAAAGTTTGAAGGAATGCAAATAGATTTTAAGAGTTTCTTATGTTCAATTAAATAAATGATATCACGTATGTGTTGATGAGCATAGATAGTTAGAATCATCAATAAGATTAAATTATACACATACATGTCAGAGATCGATAATTTTATATATTTAATAATTAATTAATTCAATCACGGTTAGCATAATAAACAATCCCCATTTGACAGTTATAAGGAGGCAGAAAAAGGTGCCTATTTACTTTGAAAAAAGTGCAAAAGTTAAGAAGTAGATTGTGGGTTAGTAGATTGTGGTTTCATCCTATAAATCGAAGGCATGAGGTGTAGGCCACATTCCGTGGCAACTGCAACATCTTTCCATGAATCTTCCCTTCTGTTATTCTTTTTATTATCATTTAGTCCTTTGTCTACAGTATACGTCTTGATTGAACCTAAAAAACGAAATTTAAGTACTTTACACAGTTGTCTAACATTTATCAAAAAATGTATCAACGACGTACACCAACATAATGCAAAAATGTTTAACTAGGTTTAAATAATAACAATAGAACCGTAATATTTAAAACCAACAATAATCTTATGAACATACTCCGTAATAAAATAACTATCCCTTTAGAAAAGAAAACGGGTGTGTATAAATTACCGTGCGACGATTGTGAATGCTTTTGTATAGGCCAGACGGGAAGGGGTTTCCAAAAACGGTTTATTGAACACACACCAAAGCATAATCTAAAGGGTCAGACAACACTATCCAACATAAAATCCAACTACGCATGTCACTTGATAAACGGAAATCATAAATATACAAGCTTTAATTCCAACTTGAAACCCATATATTTTTGTAATAAAGGCACTTACATGAACGCCTTGGAAGAATTCGAGATATATAGAGCGTACAATGACGTACACAGTCGTGATTTCGTGCTAAACGATCATTTAAATTTCAAATCAAACCCGCTCTGAGATACCGCAATAAACCTGTTTACAAAATAGCTATTGATAGTCAGTGTCTGATCAGTCCGACTCGAGTGCGCACTCATGTAACGCGGATATGTGTGGAACTGTTTTCCAATATTTGCAATTTTAATATGTAACGACCTCGCTAAGAGTGAATTTTTATTTCTGAAGACGAAACATATGTTTCGAAACGCGTTAATCAATCGAACGCAACACGAAGTCACACGACGGAAGAAATACGGTAAATATTATACAGAAAAAATGTATCATATCTTATATTTAACAAAAATCAAAGAGATTTAATTTATAATGTACCAATAGTTCTTAAATTGTTAATTAAATAAGAACAATAATATTTAAAACGGAAAATCTACTCCCATAAGTTTACCTCACTTATTAATTTTTCTTCGTTTAAATCCATGATGATTCTTGAACGATCGGACACCAATTGAGACTCGAGCTATTCGTCTGTCATCGCACCGCATGACGACGCGCGAAAAGTCATCGCAACGTACTAGGTGAGGGGACCCTCATAACGCAATATGGCCATCAGTTTTCATGCGATGATTTGAGTCGTCGCATCGCATGGCATCGTACCCGGTCTGTTTCTCGCCTTATCCCCACTTACGTTGTCTAGAGAGGAGTGACGGGAGATAACGTGATAACAGTTGACTGTCTCACTTTACTCATTAATTTCCTCTCTGTCACATACATGCTTCCGTTCTTCTCGCCAGCCTTGTTGCTGCCGATGTTCACACTATGAAACACTGCACAAGATTGTGTAGGCATGTACGAAATGGCTGAAAATTTTGTTAGCCTCGAAACGAGGTGTTTGTCCACTGCGCATCTCGAGCTCATTGTTCAGTTTCTATCGTCTATACTAAGCAAAACGAAAGGAAAATTACATATAGGCCTACGTAGTTTGTCGAAATTTTTCCCCCCAAGTGTCACGAAGCGGCAACACTGTGACATCAACAATGAAACAACTGGTAGACATAGTATTTGTATACACATTCCTAGAAAGTTTAAATTTCTTAACTTTACCGGATTTCACAGTAATACATCCTGTATAAGTGTTTGTTTTGTTCCACATCACAAAAGAAGCTTAATAATATTGAGCAGCGTTATTCAAAAATTTTACGCCAAACTTCCAGACAATGTAGCAGGAACATGTAACAAATCACACAAGCTTTCGGAGATGAAGACTTATCCTAGAATCAGATTTCTAGGTAACGAAAGCATTTTTGAATGACTGAAACCATGGACAATGAACTCCGTTCTGGACGAGGGGATCTCGTTAAGTCTCAATATAGTTGATTATACAAATGATTGTTATGAAGTACACTTAAAACGCCAAGCTTTTTTTTCGATTTTAATGCATGATTCGAAACGCACAAAATCTAAACAAAAATATTTCAAAAAACGTCAGCCGGAACAGAAGCACAACTAAAAAAAAGTGAATCTTTCAAACACGTTGAAAATGACAGATTTTATTTTTAAAACGCCACAACGGTCGTGGATTTTTTAGTGGCAAAAACGAATAGTGGCATACATAAAATTTACCACGTCCTATAAAAAACAACGAAGAACAAATACAGAATCAAGTCAATACTTCCAATCAACTTTCAAGTCTATTTACAAATCAATAGACTTCAAGGGTCAGCCCCCGATTTTAGTCCATATACTTACTTTTTGGACTATAAAAACCAACTTCAGGGCCGCTATTTTGAAAATGAGGGGAACGTTCATAAAATTGTCACGTCATTGACTGCTGAACACTCCAGCACCGTTTCAATCAGTGGAAACAACATTTTCGTGTGGCTTTCCGAGGGAATTACCTTGAAAATGATAAAAATTCTTTTGTAGTTAATGTGTCAGTAAATAATCTTGTATATTCCTGGATTTTGTTGTCCGTAACGTGCCCGGTGAATAACTACGTAATTAATTATAAGTATATCACTACTGACTCGGAACACAAATTTTTTTATTGGTAGAAATGTAAAACTTTTACCTTGTAGCCTGAACTAGTTTTCGCTTAGCCTGAACTAGCGGCAGCCTCTGACGAAGCTTGTAATAAGCGAAAACTAGTTCAGGCTACAAGGTAAAAGTTTTACATTTTTACCAATAAATAATTTGTGTTCCGAGTTAGTAGTGATATATTTATAATTAATCTTGTATAATCAGGATTATTTCTTATTAGACAAACCTCGCGCGCTCGTGTGTGTGTTTGTGTCCATTGCATACAAAGTGTAAGTCAGTTTGAATGATTACGCGCAGTAGGGCAAAAATGGCGAGCAATTCAGACAGTGTAGAATTTGACATTAATAATCAATTAGGCGCAGTAAATACCGAGGACAATACTACACCTAGTGAACCAAGTAGTGTGGTAGAGAGTCCAGAAGATAGGGCGCGAGGACAGGCATCAAAACTAGAAGATGGAACTATACAAATGTTGATGGAGTTTATCCGTCAACAGAACGAAGAACGAGAAAAGAAACAAGAAGAACGAGACAAGAAACAAGAAGAACGAGACGAGAAACAAGAAGAACGAAGCAAGAAACTAGAAGAAAATATTCAATCACTTAGTGAAAAATTCGACAGCATAAAGAAGAGATGAAACGAGAGACAGCGGAACAGCTTACGCAAATAAGGTCAGAGATACGTGAAAGCCAGCAGACCTGGGAAAGAAAGGTCGATGAACTACAGAAGAAGCAAGATGATATCGTGAGAGACTTAAGAGAAGAAGCCAACAAGAAGTACGTAGAAATACAAGAAAAACAAGATAATGATCGTCAAGAATGGATGGCAGTGGTACACACTACCCAGACGACCGTTAAAAAGATTAATCACAAGTTCGATGTCCACGTTAAGGATTACAATAAGAAGCACGAAGAACTTAAGGCCGAGATACACAATACCATACTGCAGAAACAACAGGAGCAAGAAGGAACAAATAGTAATATTATACAGAAATTAGAAGAAGTAGACGGTAGACAAAGTTCAACAGAACAGAAGTTGGACGAGACTACGAAAGAAAAGACAACTAGGATCGAAGAATTAAAAGGACATTTAAATAAGGTAAGAGAAAACCAAGAAAGGTTGCAGCGACAATTGATGGAAGGTGATTGTGGAATATTAAATCGAATTAACGGACCTAACCACAATGATCTCAAATATAATGGCACGGACAGATTCCCTATGGAATTCCTCAAAGAATTGTCCGAAGTTCAAGAGTTATACTATCCTGCTGACAATATCAAGTGGATTGGCAGACATCTGGAGTTAGACGCAGGAATTTGGTGGCGAGTGATACGTGACCAAATATCAAACTTCGAAGAATTCAAGGAAGCGTTCTCTCTGAAATATTGGGGCCAGGAACGGCAGGACAGTATCCGGGACCATTTGGAGTATGGCAGATTTGATTGGCGCGGACCAGTTACTGCTATTCAATATATTGAACGAATTTTGTTGGAAAGTAAGCAGTTAACACCTACTTTGTCTGATTATCAGTTGATACGTAAGATATCACGTCACTTTGGGCGTGATATCCAGCTCGCGGTGGTCACAAGAGGGATTGTGACGATACCAAACTTCGAATCCCTGATCATCGAGTATACACAGATTCAACCAAGAATTAATAGAGAGTCGAACTATGCTGCGGCAAACGAGAGAAGAGAGGCGTATAAGGAAAGTGAAAGCGGCCTGAACAAAGGAGGCGGTATACAGAAGAAAACGTGGGGTGACAGACCCGCCATAAATAATCAGCACCGTAACGCGGACCGGCGCGCTGTCAACACAATAGAGTTTACAAACACGACAGCTGGTGCATCGGGCACTCAACCCAAAAGGAATCGTCAACAAGAAGAGGAAAAAAAAATCCCTCCACCCATTAACGGAGATAGCCGTCAAAACAAATGACTACCAGACGAATATTATCCTACCGGACTTACGAAGCGATTTATTGTGTAATGATGATGAAGAAATTTCTCAACGAATAATCAGGTGTCCAGAGATAAATATCAAGTTCAATAATAATGTTAGTGTACAAGCGTTAATCGATACTGGATCTGTTATAGCCGGATTATCTGAGTCGTGGTTTCACCAAAACAAACATAACATTACACCTTATGAAATATTACCGATGTCTAACACATTAATAGTTAGCGCAGTTGGTAATAAATCAAAGCTAATCAGAAAACAAATATTATGTGATATCTATATTGAAGAAGTTAAATATGAATGTGTTTTCCTCATAATACCAGATTTGATAAAACCATGCATATTAGGAACCAATTTTCTTCAAGAAACAGGGTGTCTCATTGACATGGGAAGAAGAATCGTCGAGTTAAGAAGAGAGGATAACGAAGCGACGTACACGGTGCCTATGATGCATATAGAAGTGGTGGACGTAGAAGAAGAAGAAGAGATCATCAGAAACATTAACAAGAAGATAGAAAGTATAGAATGCGGAGATAAAGGAACGTTGGAAAGATTAAGGGAGATTCTAGTAAGGAATTGTAGTTTATTCAGAGAATGCCCCGGAAGAATCGAAGGGTATGTTCACGAGTTCCGAGTCACCGACCAGACACCGTACTTCCAGAGAGGATGGCCTGTCCCATTAGCATATAAAGGGAAGGTAGATGATGAAATTCGGAAAATGTTACGGTATGGGGTCATTGAGAGATGCAACAGCGCATATATCAACCCACTGGTTACGGTAATTAAGAAGGACGGTAGCGTACGATTGTGTTTGGATGCAAGGAAGGTGAACAGTGTGACTATCCCAGACTACGAGGGTGCCCCTCCAATAAACGACATTTTGGCGAGATGTGGAGAGATGAAATACTTATCTACCGTAGATCTAACTAGCAGTTTCTGGCAAGTACCACTGAAGCCGGAGTGCCGGAACTTCACCGCTTTTATGTACGACGGCAAGTGTTATCGTTTTACAGTTACACCATTCGGCCTGAGTACCAGTTCTGCTGCACTGACCAGGGGATTGGACACAGTACTGGACGAAGAAGTAAAAGAAAATACCATTATCTATGTCGACGATTGCCTGTGTTATTCAGAAGATTTAGAAACGCATTTGTTACATTTAGACTTATTATTATCTAATTTAAGAAGGGCAAATTTAACCATCAATTTGGAGAAGTCGCAGTTCTTCAGACAAGAAATCGCGTACCTCGGTTATCAACTAACAACGCAAGGAATACGAGCAACGGACGAGAAGATAGATGCCATTATGAAGTTCCCTGCACCTCGGAACCAAAAACAATTAAAAGGTTTCCTGGGGTTGACAAATTTCTATAATCGTTTTACAGACAAATACGCTGAAACTACTAAACCATTACTCGAGTTGTTACGGAAAGGACAGAAATTTACCTGGACACAGGAATTAAATGAATGTTTCCAGCAGGTTAAAAGGTTATTCGTAGAAACAGTCATCTTAAAGTTTCCCCGAATAAACCAAAGATATTATATGCAATGTGACGCCAGCAACTTTGCATATGGCGGACAACTATATCAATTGGACGAAGAAGGAAGAATTGGAGTAATAGCTTTTACCAGCAGGACATTCAAGGGTGCGGAAATAAATTATTACACTACGGAGAAGGAGCTTTTGTGTATTGTAAGATGTCTTGAGCGGTTCCGTATATACATACTAGGACAACCGTTAACCATCATTACTGATAATAAAGCACTGACTTTTATGAATAAATGTCATTTAAACAACTCGCGTATTACACGCTGGATCTTAAGTATTCAGGAGTACAAATTCGACATTGTCCATTGTAGAGGTAAGGACAATATTATTGCCGATCTTCTGAGCAGAAATCCAGAAGATGCCACACCAGAAGTAATTAGTGACAATATTTCCGAATATTTAATTAACCACCTGACAATCAAAATGGATAAGAAGGTAAGCAAGATCCTAATGGATATTGGAAGGCACCAAATTCAAGATCATAAGCTTAAGTATATTATTGATAAGATTAGGGAAAATTGTATAGATAAGAAATTAAATAAATTTTATAGATTCGTCGATGAGAAATTGTATAGATTACGAAGGAGAGAGTGGAAACTATACGTACCGAACAGTGTGTCTGGCGAAATAATTGCTGAAATACACCGTATGTATGGGCATCCCGGTGCGAAGAGATGTATCAAATTATTGCAGGAGTACTTTACCATAGACGGGATGTTAAAGAGGGTGAAAAATTACGTACGGACTTGCGACACTTGTCAGAAAAAAAAAGGATTCCGGCAACAAAAACTCGTTCGGAGGAACAAAAGCCATAATACCGTTACGCAAGGGTGACCTTGTGAGCGCGGACTATTACGGACCATTACCTGTTTCGTCCGGCGGGGTAAAATACCTGTTTATTATGGTTGACAACTTTACCAAATACGTACGACTTTTCACACTTCGAAGGGCAACGACCGTCGCTACACTGAGGAGAGTACACCAGTATTGTGAAGAACTGGGGTCTCCTAGAGTGATTATCACAGACAACGGAACGCAATTTTCATCTAAAAAATGGTTAGATGGATTAACTGAACTAAATATCCAACCACGATTTACCGCAATAAGGAACCCTTGTGCGAATCTGGCTGAAAGAATCAACAGACAGCTTGGGAACTTATTTAGGATCTTTGTTGGTGATCAACATACAAAGTGGTCGCGTTACGTACCAATCGTCGAGAGTTGTATTAACGAAACGTACCACGAGACGATAGAAGTAACACCGTACGAAGCTCAGCTCGGAAAAAAACCTCCCAGAGCGTGGGAAAAATACATCAACAAGGATATACTCCTAGTTAAAGGGGTAGATCATAACCAAATATTTATCAAAATGAAGGAGAAGAGAGAAAAACAAGCAAAATTATGTAATGAGACTAAGACCATTACAAGATTCAACATTGGTGAGAAGGTGTTAATCAGAACATATCATCAATCGGACGCGGTCCAGAAAAGAATTGAAAAATTTTGCGAACTGTACTGCGGACCATATAAAGTGCATCAAATTCTCGGAGAAGCTACTTATCTACTCGTCGATTGCGATGATGACAAGAAACTCCGTGGAAAATTTAATGCCAGACAATTGAAAAAATACTATGAATCAGAGAATTGAAGATGAAGGAAGAGGAAGAAATTGAAGAAGATGTCTTAAGAAGCTAGCAGATGCTGATGAATCAACTGCGTTAGGGTAAATGACGCGGTGATATCATTCAAGCTGGCTTATCCAAGAAAGTTATGTACTTTAATTGTTGAAACATAACATAAAAATGTATTTAGTCAATTAAGCACTAATTAAATGTTAGATAATAAGATAAATTAACAGTTAGTGTGACATTTTATAAGAATATTGCAGTGAATGCAAAGGACATTTAATTGCTATTATCTGATTTATATGGTAATAAGTTAAAAGGACAAAGTGAAAAAAAATGGACACTTAAAATCAGATAAGTGATAATATTCAACGAACTAGATAGTGAATGAACTTTATTAATGTGAGTGTATGTAATTAGTAGGCTAGGATTGTAAATGATGCTATCATGAAGCAGGTAAATCATTGAAATTAAATGTAATACGTGTATGTAAATTATTAAGATAATTACAATTAATGTAGCGATTGTGTCAATTAACAATCTAATTTTAAAATAACAGTTTAAAAGATTTTATTGGTAAGATCATTAGTAATGCACCAAGGTGTATATGTATAGGAGATTTTCTTTGATATCATGTAAAGATTACATTGAACCGCTTAACTGTTTGATAATATCTTGTGAGTGTGATATTTTAGAAGGTAAAATTTTATTCAATTGATGAAATTATTTAATTGCTTATGGAATTTATGATTTGTCTTATTATTATACAGATAAGGTATTTATATGTAAATTCGACAATGTGAAATGCGTTCAGCTATCCCAAATAGCTGGCAATAAATTCAGAGAACCGATTAAAACCAAAAGGGGGTGTACCACTGGTAATATAAGCTTTTGAAAGTAGATTATTGTGTATACCTTCCCCTGAAGAAGATGGATACGGCGAGGCGACGTACAGGGCGCAGAATTTAGATTTGAGTTGTTCCCTGAGGTTACATCGTCAAATCGAAATTGAGGACACTGTAACGAGCAGAAAATTTAAAAATTTTTAAATTTTCACCTCGGCAGAGTACGTTCACACGAGGCAAGTGTCAACGACTTATGGTGGAGCAATAAATAAGGAGTAATGAGAAGGTGTCAGTGAAGCGTTGCTGACTTGACAATAGAAACACATTAAGTTCAATCCAACTATAGAATTTGGTGGCGTAAGATGACAGGGAAAGTGTCGTCCAGAATTATTGCTCTCCGCAGCTGTAACAAAGTAAGTAACATTGCTGTAAGGACATTCACACCCGTACCGAGAATTGAAGCAGATGTTGGCCATGTTACGTCAGTAGACGATAAGCGACAAAAACGAGTGAGACTCCATACTACAATGAAACGGATGCGCTGCACCTTAAGAAACAATACTGGAAGATAGGCTGACAACGACTAAAGTCATGTTACACAGCTGGAGGTATCGTCTAATTGACAGACAAGAATTTACGAAGGGAAAGTTGGGGTGACTTCAACGACCAGCAGATGTTCGAAATTAGTAATAGCCAGAAAAAAGGGGTTAGAGCATAGAACAATACGCCAGGAAGACTGTAAGTACAGATAATGGGAATCTATAGAAACGCAGAGTTTACTCAGACAATAGGCTGATAGACAAGTGGTTAATAGCCGTAGTTTCTTCGAAGCGGGTCAATGATCGTCAGGGCAGAAAGCAGGGAGACCTAAGGACCTATCAGAGGCCTTCAGCCAGCGAGAAATTTGATGGTGAGGGATGTTTCCATAGCAACTGAAACGAAGAACCTATCGGAAGAACTATGACGTAGAATTTTGACATAGTGGGACAGTATTTTCCGAGAAAATCAAAAACTGACCAATCTCGAAAAGAAGTAGGCGTGAAGCGCGCCAGAGACAAAATTTTGAGTAGGGACGAATTAATAAAACCAGCTGTCCAGGAAGACGGAGAGTCAGTGATACTAAATTTTTAAGCAGTGATACTCAATTTTTAGACAGGCAGTCAACACTCAAATTTTGAATAGTTATACTAAAGTTTTACAGTTAGAATTTTCAGACAGTTTACATTTAAAATATCAAGTAGTTTAACTTCAAGTGCGAGAGACGGTATATCATAAACTTTCCATTGTTTACTCAAATCATTCGGAAGTTAGATAAGTAACGAGGAACTTAAAAGACTTAATAATACATTCATATCGCGGTAGTGAAACTTTACCGGTGTGCGCAGTAACGGACTTAGTGAAATTACACCAAGTGAGCAATCAGACCGTTACACCAACAGACAGCATCACTTAACGATATACAAATTAATTGAACTTAATATTGTGTATCAACAACATAATGAACACGAAACATTAAACAAACTAATAAATTATAGGAACGTTTGTTGAAGCAGCGACTAATGAAACTAGACATGTATATTGACTTTAAAACGAACTCACAGCATACACAGTAAGATGAAACACTGATTGAGCACTAAACTTCAATTACTCACACATATACAAACGCCTACGCGAGTGATCGGAAGAATAAAGTGATAAGTGGTAGTGATCAAACAACTTACGACGGAATGTATCTACGAGCCATCTCCATCACCAGAATGAGACTTCGTCAACAACTAATGGATATTCAATAACCAAGTAACCATTACTATTAATTATTTCTAATTAATAACTTCTACTGACCTGGTTTCTTTCAAAGAATTCACACCTGAGAAAATTTTTAAGAAAAGTAATGAATAAATCTGAATAAAGTAGTTAATGAACGTATAAACAAAAGCTTATTTGGGATTTAATGAACGCATTAAATAAGTAGAATATTGAATTGTAACATCATTTGATTTATATATGTATGTATGTTTTCTTTGTTTTTCAGCATATATTAAGATATGTCTTTGTTTATTATAAAATATGTATGTATTTCAGGTACAGCGACGTAACCTATGTACTATTATAATATGTCATAAATGATAATTAAACTAGTATTTTAGTTGATCAGAAACATGCGTTCATTATTACCAATGCAACCCAAATATTAACCTAAAGTTTGAAGGAATGCAAATAGATTTTAAGAGTTTCTTATGTTCAATTAAATAAATGATATCACGTATGTGTTGATGAGCATAGATAGTTAGAATCATCAATAAGATTAAATTATACACATACATGTCAGAGATCGATAATTTTATATATTTAATAATTAATTAATTCAATCACGGTTAGCATAATAAACAATCCCCATTTGACAGTTATAAGGAGGCAGAAAAAGGTGCCTATTTACTTTGAAAAAAGTGCAAAAGTTAAGAAGTAGATTGTGGGTTAGTAGATTGTGGTTTCATCCTATAAATCGAAGGCATGAGGTGTAGGCCACATTCCGTGGCAACTGCAACATCTTTCCATGAATCTTCCCTTCTGTTATTCTTTTTATTATCATTTAGTCCTTTGTCTACAGTATACGTCTTGATTGAACCTAAAAAACGAAATTTAAGTACTTTACACAGTTGTCTAACATTTATCAAAAAATGTATCAACGACGTACACCAACATAATGCAAAAATGTTTAACTAGGTTTAAATAATAACAATAGAACCGTAATATTTAAAACCAACAATAATCTTATGAACATACTCCGTAATAAAATAACTATCCCTTTAGAAAAGAAAACGGGTGTGTATAAATTATCGTGCGACGATTGTGAATGCTTTTGTATAGGCCAGACGGGAAGGGGTTTCCAAAAACGGTTTATTGAACACACACCAAAGCATAATCTAAAGGGTCAGACAACACTATCCAACATAAAATCCAACTACGCATGTCACTTGATAAACGGAAATCATAAATATACAAGCTTTAATTCCAACTTGAAACCCATATATTTTTGTAATAAAGGCACTTACATGAACGCCTTGGAAGA
The DNA here is from genome assembly GCA_034769895.1 of Magicicada septendecula. NCBI lineage: Eukaryota > Metazoa > Arthropoda > Insecta > Hemiptera > Cicadidae > Magicicada > Magicicada septendecula. Next base: position 237,415,861 of record CM068371.1, read on the forward strand.
ATTCGAGATATATAGAGCGTACAATGACGTACACAGTCGTGATTTCGTGCTAAACGATCATTTAAATTTCAAATCAAACCCGCTCTGAGATACCGCAATAAACCTGTTTACAAAATAGCTATTGATAGTCAGTGTCTGATCAGTCCGACTCGAGTGCGCACTCATGTAACGCGGATATGTGTGGAACTGTTTTCCAATATTTGCAATTTTAATATGTAACGACCTCGCTAAGAGTGAATTTTTATTTCTGAAGACGAAACATATGTTTCGAAACGCGTTAATCAATCGAACGCAACACGAAGTCACACGACGGAAGAAATACGGTAAATATTATACAGAAAAAATGTATCATATTTTATATTTAACAAAAATCAAAGAGATTTAATTTATAATGTACCAATAGTTCTTAAATTGTTAATTAAATAAGAACAATAATATTTAAAACGGAAAATCTACTCCCATAAGTTTACCTCACTTATTAATTTTTCTTCGTTTAAATCCATGATGATTCTTGAACGATCGGACACCAATTGAGACTCGAGCTATTCGTCTGTCATCGCACCGCATGACGACGCGCGAAAAGTCATCGCAACGTACTAGGTGAGGGGACCCTCATAACGCAATATGGCCATCAGTTTTCATGCGATGATTTGAGTCGTCGCATCGCATGGCATCGTACCCGGTCTGTTTCTCGCCTTATCCCCACTTACGTTGTCTAGAGAGGAGTGGCGGGAGATAACGTGATAACAGTTGACTGTCTCACTTTACTCATTAATTTCCTCTCTGTCACATACATGCTTCCGTTCTTCTCGCCAGCCTTGTTGCTGCCGATGTTCACACTATGAAACACTGCACAAGATTGTGTAGGCATGTACGAAATGGCTGAAAATTTTGTTAGCCTCGAAACGAGGTGTTTGTCCACTGCGCATCTCGAGCTCATTGTTCAGTTTCTATCGTCTATACTAAGCAAAACGAAAGGAAAATTACATATAGGCCTACGTAGTTTGTCGAAATTTTTCCCCCCAAGTGTCACGAAGCGGCAACACTGTGACATCAACAATGAAACAACTGGTAGACATAGTATTTGTATACACATTCCTAGAAAGTTTAAATTTCTTAACTTTACCGGATTTCACAGTAATACATCCTGTATAAGTGTTTGTTTTGTTCCACATCACAAAAGAAGCTTAATAATATTGAGCAGCGTTGTTCAAAAATTTTACGCCAAACTTCCAGACAATGTAGCAGGAACATGTAACAAATCACACAAGCTTTCGGAGATGAAGACTTATCCTAGAATCAGATTTCTAGGTAACGAAAGCATTTTTGAATGACTGAAACCATGGACAATGAACTCCGTTCTGGACGAGGGGATCTCGTTAAGTCTCAATATAGTTGATTATACAAATGATTGTTATGAAGTACACTTAAAACGCCAAGCTTTTTTTTTCGATTTTAATGCATGATTCGAAACGCACAAAATCTAAACAAAAATATTTCAAAAAACGTCAGCCGGAACAGAAGCACAACTAAAAAAAAGTGAATCTTTCAAACACGTTGAAAATGACAGATTTTATTTTTAAAACGCCACAACGGTCGTGGATTTTTTAGTGGCAAAAACGAATAGTGGCATACATAAAATTTACCACGTCCTATAAAAAACAACGAAGAACAAATACAGAATCAAGTCAATACTTCCAATCAACTTTCAAGTCTATTTACAAATCAATAGACTTCAAGGGTCAGCCCCCGATTTTAGTCCATATACTTACTTTTTGGACTATAAAAACCAACTTCAGGGCCGCTATTTTGAAAATGAGGGGAACGTTCATAAAATTGTCACGTCATTGACTGCTGAACACTCCAGCACCGTTTCAATCAGTGGAAACAACATTTTCGTGTGGCTTTCCGAGGGAATTACCTTGAAAATGATAAAATTCTTTTGTAGTTAATGTGTCAGTAAATAATCTTGTATATTCCTGGATTTTGTTGTCCGTAACGTGCCCGGTGAATAACTACGTAATTAATTATAAGTATATCACTACTGACTCGGAACACAAATTTTTTTATTGGTAGAAATGTAAAACTTTTACCTTGTAGCCTGAACTAGTTTTCGCTTAGCCTGAACTAGCGGCAGCCTCTGACGAAGCTTGTAATAAGCGAAAACTAGTTCAGGCTACAAGGTAAAAGTTTTACATTTTTACCAATAAATAATTTGTGTTCCGAGTTAGTAGTGATATATTTATAATTAATCTTGTATAATCAGGATTATTTCTTATTAGACAAACCTCGCGCGCTCGTGTGTGTGTTTGTGTCCATTGCATACAATTTTACCAGCACATTATTTACCATGTGCGTGATATTCACAGTGAAACAGGAAGGTAATGGCGTTGTCTGCCGGTTATTGCAGTTGACAGATCAAAACAAAACTGTACTTTCTGTTCTCTACAAATGGTTATTAACGTCATTCGCGGAAAACTCAATACCGCGCATTCACGAACGAATGTTAAACTGGATAATGGAAAGGTTGGCGCGCGCTTCAGTACGAACGGCCAGGACAGGTACTGCCAACCTATTGATCCCATAAATAATTATCGTGACCAACATAACTTTTTCTGGATAATGCGTAGAGCGGAGTAATTTCATTGATTCCTATACGAGTTTGTGAATAAATAATCTAAGTAATTTATTGAGGCAAAACGTGAACAAGTCAAGGCCGACTTTTGGGGCAGACTGCATTTGCCAAAGGCGCTGTAATTGCGGATGTCTACGTAATGTAGCCTATACTGTGACAATGTTAGTGTTTTGTAGGCATATGTGTGAATAACACGCGACAGAGCGCACACACACAGCATGAAAGTAACAATAGAAAACCAGTATAGACCAGCTTACTTGTATCAAACACAACTTCAGCATCACAAACTTAAGCAGATTCCGTTCTTTATTTAATACTATATAGAAAAAAACTTAAAGTTAATCAAGATTAAGAGAAATTAAATAATAATTAATAATATATGAAATTACAGAAAGTATTGTTTATATTTAAAAAAAAATTAAACAGATCAGATAATAAATTTGACAGAAAATTTCAAATCAAAACCACATTCATCCTTTGAAAACTTTAATGAAATTCGGTCTCAGAGGCTCAGAGGTGAGTCAATTTCGTAATTCAGACATGTGTAAATATTAGAATGTTGGCAATTGTGATAGGTATAAGTCTACTTCTGTTGCGTGAGAGAATAATTTTGGGGGATAATTGTTATAACTTCCACGTTTGTTGCAGAAACATCATAATTTTCATCAAAATATTTATATTCATTAACAGTGGGTCTCAACCTGTATAAGTCCGAGACCCACCTTGAAGGATAAGGTGGACACTTCATGCGACCCATAAGCATGGGACGCGGTAGAATAATTTGTAGGGGTGTGCATTCAGTTTATAATCATATTTTTGCTAATATCGTGTACTTTGAGCCTTATTTCAGAATAAACCAATTATACACGCTTAATTATGAAAAGTAAATATGTAGAAGACTCAGTAAATAAATTTACGAGCCTGACTTCGCGACCCACCAAACGTCACCTTGGGAACTCATCAGTGGATCGCGCCTCATAGGTTGGGAAACGCTGATTTATCAGTATACAAACTGTATTGCCCGATGTACTTTTAACACTGACAGGTTTATGAATATCATAGACTGAATGTAAATCGAAATACAAATATTTATATTTATATTTATTATACATTGTTAAATATTATATGATTATTCATTAATACAGTCAATCTGATAATGCAGAATTTGTTCTGATAAACATACATCAGACAATACACTGCCATTTTACTTCTAACTGAAAACAATTATTTTCGTGTTTTTATATATATATATGTCTATCTTTTTCTTGACAGTAACGCCTGATGTTTCATAGCTTCTTACAATAATTGTATGTTATGTTGTATTATCGAAAAAATAAATGGTCTTCTGCGAGTAAACTTTACATTATTACATGGACTATAGGCACGTTCCACAGAAATAATTTGCAAGGCTCAGAGGTTTGAAAAGAAATTTTAAATGCATTTATCGGTGCATATAATAATGAGAAATTTGATCGCAGAAGAAATGTATTATTTTGGTAATACAATAGACGTGTGTATCTACACTGCAAAGGAAACGCGCGCTCACCCCCCCCCCCCGTATTAAGCGTTACGTACAATGAGTTGAGTTTCACAGACTCGCTACAGTTCCGATCGATACAGTTAATTGGGAGTTAAACAAAAAATGAGGCTGCGATGATGCAGAACACGATTCTATAAAACACACGTCAGACTCTACGAAATGTAAATATTGCATAAGGAATAATTATTTTTATAAGTATTTTATAAAAACTGCAAGAAGCTAAGCGTTACAGTTAGGAAAGTACCGTCATCACTAGCAATGTCTCCTCACCCGTTCTCCAGCGATTTAAGTCTTGAGCAACTATTGTCCAGTTTACGTAGCAAGTCGTCTCAACAACTTACCCCTTTACTTCTTTTGGAATCCTGTTTTAGTGAACACTCGTAATCTTCTTGGTTAGCACAAAATTCTACCCACTTTTTTTACTTTTTTAATTCCGTAAATGGCTTCATGCATTCTAGACTCTTTTCGCATGCTTTTATTTGTTTTCCAAACTCGCCTTCTTCTTCATTATTTCTCTGATCGATCAAATTGTTCATTTTCGTTTCAGTCCCTCTTGTCTGATCCATAAGTCAGAGTGTCAGCTTCCTATTTCTCGAACTATATTCGAAGGCAGTCTACCTTCGTACTATTTTATTGACGTTTTTTGGCATTAATTCTAATCGCCCACTGCATTTTTTTGTTATTGCATTCGTTAAATCCTATGTTTGTTGACATTTCCCAAACGTTCCACTTCATTTAGTGTGTGGAATAACTGTAATAAGTTTTCACCTCCTCAGCTGGAGCAACCATTATTTTGCCTTTTATATATTTATACGTAGACAAGTTTTTATACTTTCATGATTGAGCTTGTTAATCGTTTTCCATCTCCATTATTGTTTTGCTGTATAACACTCCTCATATGCAAATCTCTGTTTAGAATTATATTGGTCAAAGTTCGTGAATTTTGTTCGAGATATAATTATAAACCAATGAGCTATAGTAACTACTGTAATATGAATTTGAAGAAGTTGAAGAGTTTAAATGTATGGGTCCAATTACCAGTTCAAATATTTCAGAAGTAATGAAAATCCAAACCGATTTGAATCTATAAAACAGAAATCTTTGTAGTGTTAATAAAATTATACCATTAATAGTATTATCTCGTATTACTAAACAACGGATTTAAAAACTGTTCTTATGGCTATGGTTCTATCTGTTGTAGAAACAAGAGTATTAAATTAACAACGAGAGAAGACACTTGTCACATTTCAAAATATCATTTTAAGGTAGATTTCTGGGCCATCCAAACAGGATCATTGAAGAATGGTGTTAATGAGAAGAATGTTAAGTAGAAGTGTTCGTGATTTACTGTAGGTTGATTCGCCAGGATGCAGAAATGATGAAGAGAGAGTGGACTGTAATTAATACGTTTATTTAAATTGTTCACATTTACATTGTTAGGTTTCACTTTTGAATAAGAGATTGGCTAATGAGCGCATCGTAAATACAAGTCGTATTACATTGAAATTAATTTGATGAAAGTGCCTAAAGGGCCATATATGAAATGTTGGCCTAAGGCCTACATTAATTGTCGTATGATGAATAGAATAGAGGCGCGAGTACACGACACTGGAATTACTTGAGTACAAGCATATTGCATGTATGCAATATAATACGGCCTAAGCCTAAATGATTGTCGACAAATAGAAAAATGTGACAGTATAGCTGCGGGCGCGAGCAGACCGCCGCTAGCGAGCGTATATGACGAACTGTGCGGACGCACGGACAAGAATTGAGCAGATTAAAGTGCAGATTAAAAGCGCAGATTAGCCAACCTATAATTAAAAATTACCGCGCTACTGTACATAAACTGCCCGTCAAAAAATCAGTAGATTTTTTACTACATTTTAGTAACTTATTACATTTTGGTAACTTATTATATAACATACAGAATTCTTAATAATGAAAGTTAATATCAATAGGCTGTATTGAACCTTGAGTTGTAATCTTAGATAACAGCTGTACGTTAATGGTTTAGCGATAAGCATGAATAAAGATAAGCTTTAATAAAGATAAGCGTTTGGTAGGCCAAGGTTGGCGAGCAAATGATTTTATGCATGAATGAAAATGTAAGCGCTGGCAATGTATTGCCCACATATATTGTATGTATACAATATTGAACGTTATAAAACATGAAAAATACATAATTCGACAATGTTTAATAATGCATGATCGGAAACTCATCACATGGTGGCCCGATAAATTGTAACCCTATGCAAGTCATAGATGGTTACCGTGAAATAGTTGAGGCCAATAGGCCTGTACAGAGTATTGCTTACAATGAACAAATAAATTGCCACAAATTATACATGTTTAGACGTAAATCTAGCATGGCGTCATAAATTTGAACGAGTCATGCTATATCTGAAGTTTCAGGAATTTACAACATGTTGTTGTGTGAGAACAAGCTATAGATAGCTGACTGATTGCAAGCACATATGTAATGACATGTATGTCATAATTAAGTATGAATGATAATTGTGCAATGCATAATCACAAAATACAAAATACCATATAAAAATACAATATAAAAATAAATCTAGGCGTGGCGTGGTTACATACAGTAGACGCAAAAAACAATATGTTTTACATAAATGCAAGTTATATAATAAATATAATAAACACCAAGTTAGTTAATTGCAAATATGATACATGTATTGAACAATTGTGAAAAATAAATTCAGAGAATAACAAAATTTTTACATAATAGTAAGCAAAGACATGAGGCATAAATCAAATGTTGCATATACGAAAATACAAAATAATAATTAAAGCCTTGCATATTAAATAAACTGACACTTGCTTGAGTAAAACAAACAGTTGCTGAATCAAAAAATATACAAATTAAAGCTTATGCTAAAAACAAAGGTGCTTATAACTAACAAAGTCTTCTTTGAACATCTGATTTATGTGTTTTTTACAAATATATACAAAGGAAAATAAACCCCTTTTTTTATTGTTCGTCCCTAGTATGGACCAAACATAATTTATGGATTGGTCTGCGCAAAACACCAGTAGGCGTGCGAATGTCTACGACTCTAATTAAGTTATCTGGGCCGGGAAATGTGGCGGTAATTACACCAAATTTCCAGGCTAATGGAGGTAGGTTATCCTCAATAAGTAAAACTAGGTCCCCAATGGAAACATTATCCTTAGCGAATTTCCATTTGTGACGCTGTTGTAACTGGTGTAAATAGTCACGAGACCATGCCTTCCAAATGACTTGGACAAACTTCTGGAGAAGTTGCCAACGTCCAAGACGAGAGATAGGAATATGAGATAAGTCTGGGGGTCCGGTATCGCCGTTAATGGTGCGCAAATCAAAAAATGGCCAGGTGTAAGTGGCACCGGTTCATTTACATCCGAAGAGATGGCAAATAAAGGGCGAGAGTTTAGACATGCCTCTATCTGAGACAAAACTGTCGCAAACTCCTCGAAGGTGAGTATAGACTTGCCTACCACGCGGCGCAAATGAAACTTCAAACTCTTTATGCCACTCTCCCAAAGGCCACCAAAATGCGGTGACGAGGGCGGAATAAATGACCATGAGATACCCTGAGAGGACATGAATAATTTGAGTGATGAGGTGGCATCCTTATTATGCTAAAGATTGTAGAGGTCATGTAAAATATTGCGGGCCTTCCTAAAGTTTGTGCCATTATCAGAATATAATTGACTGGGTATGCCCCTGCGGGCCATAAAACGACGTAAGACAGCTATAAACGCACTGGCTGTAAGGTCGGAAACCAATTCTAAGTGAATGGCCCTGGTTGCTAAGCAAATGAACAAAGACACGTATGCCTTAGGGAGAGTTCTGGATTTCTGCCCGCCATGACGAATCATGAAGGGACCACCATAGTCAACCGCGCAGAATAGAAACGGTCGTGATGGAGTGACTCTAGGAGACGGTAAAATACCAAGCCTCTGAACCTGCTGTTTGGCACTAAACCTGAGACACTTGACACATTTACGAATGATGGAGCCAATGACTAACCTGGCATTAACAATCCACCAACGTTGACGAAGTGAGTGATGCACGAGTTGAGCACCAGCGTGAAGTAGACGAATGTGTTCGCGTTCAATGATAAGGCGAGTAATATGAGCCGATGGATGCAAGACAATAGGATGTTTAGTGTCGTAAGGTAATTGCGACTGCTGTAATCGCCCGCCTACGCGTATTACTCCAGAATCATCAAGAAACGGGTCGAGAGAAGACAACTTACTCCTGATAGAGACAGAAGACCCATTACGAAGACAATTAATCTCGGCTGCAAAGTGGATCGACTGAGATTGTTTTATGAAGAAATTAAGAGCATGATGGATTTCGACAGGGGTAAGATCGCCCGTTATTTTGTCAGCACTGGAGAGTCTAATATTTTTGATGAACCGAAAACAGTAAGCGTATACGCGTGTCAGACGATGCAACGAAGAAAAGTCCTTAGAAAGGTCGATAGCCAGGGTAGACATTAGAGAAAGGTTATGGGTTTGTTTCTCTTCCGCAGTGACTTCAGAAGACGACGGATTAGAAGGTAAAAAGGGTGGAAAAGGATTGGACTCGGAAGATTGAGACAAACAAGTGGGACCGTGCCACCAAAGCGAACAATCGCGCAAAACGTCAGGGAGACACCCCCTAGAGATAATATCAGCAGGATTGTGTCTAGAATTGATGTGATGCCATGTATAGGCTTGCGTAAGACGCTGAATTTCAGCAACACGATTAGCGACGTAGGTTTTCCACCTCGTGGACTGGGCATGAATCCAGTAAAGAGACACCATAGAGTCAGAATATAAATGAACACTATTAATAAACGAATAAAGCGCAGGAACGACCTTAGATACGAGTCGCGATAACAACAAGTAAGCGCAGAGTTCGATGCGAGGTAATGACACCTGTCGTAGGGGAGCCACGCGAGATTTAGAACACAGGAGATGACAAGAGGCCGATGAATCTTGATAAATGACTCTAATATAGATACAGCACCCAAACCCCTTTTCAACATCCGAAAAACCATGTAATTCAACTGTACTTGCCTCAAACTTGCAACGAATAGAACGTGGGACAACAATTTTGCTAATCAGACACAACTTGTCGCACAATGAATGCCAATCCAAACGTGATTGCCCGGAGATCGGTTCATCCCAACCAAGATTGCAAAGCCAGAGTTGCTGCATAAACTGTTTGTACAAGAAAACAACGGGACCGATCAGTCCAAGTGGATCGTATATGCCTGCGATAATCGAAAGAATTCTCCTCTTGGAGATGCTTGATACAACGGGGAATGATTTAATGTCAAACAGGAATGAATCGGCAGTGTTATTCCAGAGAATGCCCAGGGTACGCACATTGTCCTGTTTGTTTAAGGGGAGTGATAAATTGTCATGACTTGCGACCACTCTGGGTTCATTAGATGCCCATTTATGCAGCGTGAGACCGTATTGACTCAATAACGCACCTAAGTCAGATTTCAACTTGGTCAGATCAGAGATGGTGTCTGCACCGGTAAGCAAATCGTCGACATAGAAATCATTTGTTATAGCTAACGCCGCATCAGGAAAAGAAGCTTCATGGTCCCTACCAATTTGAATAAGACAGCGAGTGGCCAAAAACGAAGCACTAGCCGTGCCGTAGGTTACCGTTCGCAATGCAAAGTGTTTAAATTGTTCGAGGGGAGAGTCACGCCACAGAATGCGTTGATAGTGACAATCCCTTTCAGCTACGAGAATTTGTCGATACATCTTCTCGATGTCGGCGATGAGAACATATTTATGCATGCGGAAACGTAAAAGAATAGAAAAAAGGTCTTGTTAAACATTCGGGCCTACCAACAATATGTCATTGAGAGAAAGGCCTGGTAGTTTTGGACTAACCATCAAAAACGACGCGCAGTTTTGTGGTCAAGCTAGACTGCTTAAACACGGCATGGTGAGGCAGATAGTAAGTATTTGACACTCCTGAATTGATAGAGCAATTATCGATAAGCGTCATGTGGCCAAGATCCTTATATTCATTAATAAAGTCTGCGTAATCGCGCGCGAGCTTAGCATCACGCCTGAATCGGCGTTCTAACTTCAAGAATCTTGCTTCAGCATTGGTGTAAGATTCCCCCAACTGGAGATGATCGGACTTAAATGGCAGTGAAACCACGAACCTACCCTCTTAATTGCGATGAGTAGAACGCAAGAAATGCTCCTCACAAGCTGACTCGTTATCAGGTGTGTTGTCAGGGATAGTTTCTGCTTCCCAAAATTTTTCGAGAGACTGCAAAATTTGACTGTCGTTGTTCCTAGCTAGGAACGAAACAGCAGGACCCTTGTAGCGGCAGTATTTGGGCAGATTGCCAGCCAAAATGTAGCCTAACTTTGTTTCCTGAATGATGGGAAAATGAGGGCCGCGTACATATTTGTTGGCTAAAATTAAATCCAGGTAAAATTGCGCCCCTAAGAGTATGTCGATTTCGGATGATATGTTGAAATTTGGGTCAGCAAGAAAAATGTTGTCTGGAATGTTGAATTGATTTATGTCAAACGATTGTGCTGGCAGATTGTGGGTTAATGCAGATAAGATAGCACATTTTGCCTCGAAGCTAAATCTCTGATAACGAGAAATAATGCGTACAGACGCGAGACTAGTGGCATGACACGCTGTATTATTTATACCCGTAATTGGTATGTTGGATTTAGTCAAATTAAGCCGTAATTTCTTTGCAAATGATTTGGTACAAAAATTTATTTGTGAACCTGCGTCCAAAAGAACTCTTGCCTTTTGTCTGTTGCCAGCCTGGTCAATGACAAATACAATTGCTGTTGATAAAAGAATATTATTCGTGGGTTGTAATTTAATGAACAATAATTACTGCTACTGGCAGAGATTGAGTTCGGCACATTGTTCATGTGCAACAATGTATGGTGTCGTTTTGAACAGATCTTACATGCCTGCTTATTCTTACAATTAGATACAAAATGATCTGATCTAAGACAATTGGTACAACATTTGTGATTTGATACAAATTGTCCTCGCTCAGCGGTGCTTAGTGCACGAAATTTATCACACATGTAAATTGGATGATTAGATTTACAACACAAACATGAATAATTGCTTGACGCTGAGTGATAACTCTTAAATGTAGTACTGCCAGCAGCGTTTCGTGATTTATATTTATCAGATTTATTGTTGAGTCTTAAACTCGGCTTGTAGAGTTGCTGTCCGGCATCGATAGGCAGTGTATTTTCTAACAGCTGTCTACGTGCGTTTAAAAAATGAGTGAAATCTTGAAAGTTAGGAAGATTATCAGGGTCTATAGACTCCTTCCATAATTTAAAAGTAGTATGGTCGAGTTTGGTTGATAATAATTGTATAGTAATAAGTTCAAATGAATTCACTGACAGTTGCATTGCCGCCAGTGAATTAACGGAAGACGTTATCGTATTTGTGAATTCTGCCAAACTTTGGACAGAGTCTTTAATTGTCGACTTGACTTGAAGTAAATTTTGAATGTAGTATTTTGCTAGTATGAACTTGTTGTCATACCTTGCGGACAGCAAACTCAACGCTATCGAGTAATTTTCATTACAAATAGGTAGTGATTTAATTAAGTCTAACGGTTCATTTTTTAGAGAAGAATGTAAATAATGTAGTTTCTGCACTGGCGTTAGATCGGATCTTGCATGCACCAAGTCCGAAAAAATTGAATAAAAATGCTGCCATTCCAAGATATTGCCTGTGAAGCAGGGCAAACTTATCGGTTTTAATTGCATATGGGCCGATAATACGGGAGGTACAGTCTGAACATTAAAGGTATCAATTAATCGTAAAATATTTGCTTCCGTAGAATATAGCATTTCTTCGACCTCAACTCGGTCTTCTTGAGCAACGTTTATGTCTTTGCAAATAAGTTCGATTTCGGACTGTACCTCGTCGTACTTCGTTGCCAAGCTTTTCAAACTTTCAAGTCTTACTGTTAAAAAGTGTTTTGTATTAGAGTTTGTATCAAAGTTACTGACAGCTGATTGTATGCGCACTATTGCGGATTTTAAGCCACCTCTCTTTCTGGCTAACACTTTGAGGCCTTCTTCAGCCATTGTACGCACCTTGAAATGATGTTAGTGAGGTGATACCTTGTGGGCGATGTCCTGAAGCGTCGACGCCGTGGAGAAGATGGCAAACACACAGCTCGGAGAGATGACTGCTTTGACTGACGTACTGAAGCTAGCAGGCTCTTGCAATGATGTCGTCAGGAGGCTCAAAGGCGACGAGCGAAATGCTGATCGAATCACGCCACGGTCGTATCAGCGGATATGCTGAGTCGCCCGTGATGGCCAGAAATAGGGGCAGAAAAATAATAAATGTGAATGATGTATCCGGAAATCCAGGTCCGGAGCGACCAAAAAATGTTAAGTAGAAGAATGATCCGCCATGTGTGGACCAAAAAATGTTTAGAAGCGGTCCGAGTGGACGCAAAATGTTAAGTGTGAAGTGTTCGTGATCTACTGTAGGTTGATTCTCCATGATGCAGAAATGATGAAGAGAGAGTGGACTGTAATTAATACGTTTATTTAAATTGTTCACATTTACATTGTTAGGTTTCACTTTTGAATAAGAGATTGGCTAATGAGCGCATCGTAAATACAAGTCGTATTACATTGAAATTAATTTGATGAAAGTGCCTAAAGGGCCATATATGAAATGTTGGCCTAAGGCCTACATTAATTGTCATATGATGAATAGAATAGAGGCGCGAGTACAAGACACTGGAATTACTTGAGTACAAGCATATTGCATGTATGCAATATAATACGGCCTAAGCCTAAATGATTGTCGACAAATAGAAAAATGTGACAGTATAGCTGCGGGCGCGAGCAGACCGCCGCTAGCGAGCGTATATGACGAACTGTGCGGACGCACGGACAAGAATTGAGCAGATTAAAGTGCAGATTAAAAGCGCAGATTAAGCGCAGATTAGCCAACCTATAATTAAAAATTACCGCGCTACTGTACAAATGGGAAGGAAGAGCAAAATTTCTCACTCTAGCGACGCTACCGGCTATAATATCAGAAATCAGCACAAGAAGGTTGCTATCAGGATAAGTCAAATTTTTATAAAACTTTAGTTAGAGTCTGCTGTGTGAGTATCAGAGACCACATTATGTACTGCCACAGAAAAACAAGTGTATTAGTTATAGTAACTCCTACCGAAAGTAAATCTCCTTGAAGTGCCCAAACAATAGGAATTCTATAAAGGAACGTGGCTAACTGGAACTGAACAAATCGGAGTCTTTAGGAATGGACGCACGGATGTGTCAGATCATGAGCATATTTTCTTGAGCCGATGAGGTCTAGGGTGTGTTATACGATCGGATCTTTGGGGCATTTCGTTTCCGTTTAGACACCGAAATGTCTTGTCCAGTAAGCGTAAAAGCAATTGCGCTTTCAGGTCCTCTTTCAGGTTTTCTTTTACTCTGTTTCTTTGTCTGAGTTCAGCAAGATCACTATAACCTTGTATTGTATGTTTCACCGTAAGTCTTCCGCCACAAATGCAGAAGACGGCTTGTTCTTGTCCTAGTAGAAGGTAAGAAGACATCAGGTTCCTGTGCCCAATTCGCAGTCTGATGATGCAACATGTTCGCAACAACTGCGATCATCTGCCGAAAGTTTGCTCTGCCGTGTGTTCCACATATGCTGCCACACATTACTAATGGCGGTTGTGGCAGTTACCTTTGCGTCATCTGGTCGTATGTCAATTGCATCGCTGTCATCTGTCTGCAGTATGTCTCGCTGCAGCGTCAGCTTTTTCATTACTTTCAGTTCCTACATAACCTGGACAACAACAAAAAATAAATAAAAGATGAACCAAGTTCATCTAGTTCATGGCATAGTGCTATTATCTGTTGCAATAACGAATCCACTATGCCCGGATTGTCCAAGGGAGTTAAGAAAACTTAGTGAAGCCGTACAGATAATAAAGTTTCTCTCATCTCGGTGTTCACAGAATCGATGAGCTTGCCACACCGTATACAGTTCGGCAGTGTATACACTCGCGGCATTACACACTCCTTATGTTCAGAAATGGGAGGCTCATCGAGGACCATCTGTACGCACGTGTCTCAGCCCCAGTGTCTTTACTAGCTTCCGATATAAACTTCAGAAAAGTATTTCTGAGTTTCAGGCAGTATTTATTTTATAACAGGACAGGCATTACTGTAGATTTTGCAGCCTATGCATAACTGATTTTGCTCCGATTGACTGCGTACACAAGACTCTTCGCATTGAAGTACTAACTTTTCCAAGGTACGTACTTCCTGAGTAGCTATTTCTTGCTTATAAATGCTACAGTTGCGTGAGATTTAGATGAATGTTGACCACCGCAATTAACACATTTCATAAGTTCAGCAGAGGGGTCGTCACCATAAGCCGACTTCCCACAGAAGAATGTCTTGACCCGCACATATCTTGATTTAGTGTGCTCAAAAGCAAGCACTAGAAACACTGCATTGGCTGAGGAATAAAAGCTATCATACTCACCTTGTGAAAGCCTGCTGTGAACTTTACCGGCAGTTGTCCTGTTGAAGATCGTGACGTAGGTTACAGATGGGAGCGCCCTTAGTCTCTGACATGCTATAACGCCTTGTGGAGCAAGCTCTATCGTAATTGCTTCCTCTGTGCAGTTAAATAGAACCCTACACACTACAACCCACTACTTTGTGGTGTCCAGGTTGTCATAAGGTACGATCTCTATACGAGTCTCTCCTTGAGTAGTTTTGAACCCTGTTGATCGTCAGGTCTCTACGAGTAAACCACCTGTGGTTTTTCTGATATCCTGTACGGTTGATCCAACGCAAGTGGTGATAGCCTTGTCTATCAAGAAATTACTCACTTTAGCGATGTCACGTTACTTTCTCTTGGTAACTAAATATTTATCCACCGCTGCCATACTGGCAGACGATGTCAGAAATCGTACTGGGTCGGGTAAGGACTAAGTCTCTTCATCTTCTTTGGAGGGCTTACTCCTGGACGATGAGATCCCTGAATCCCAGAAGTATTTTGTGAAACTAACATTCTGTAAAATAAACAGATCATGGCGGCAGACCCCTCGAATACTGCAGCTAGGACTAAATACAACAAATGCGTCCTGGTGCCCTGAGGGTGGTGAAGAGATTTTGACGAGGAGAGAAGAGGGCGCTGAACCATGATGCTGATCAAACACGTGGATTGAAAGCAAGCATGTTGAGGTCAGTTTCGACCTGACGCAGCTTCTGAGCGGTCATGGATACTTCCGATCCTACCTTTATAAAATGGGTAAACCCTTTTTTGTATACTGCTTGTACTCCCCAGGTATAGAGGATAACGTGGAGCACACCTTCTTGAACTGTGATAGGCGGGCCACGAGGAAAACGTCTCTGGTTAAGGATATAGGAATGATAGCTCCTGATAACATCTTCGGAACCATGCTAAGAGGGGGGAAGAACGTATGGGACCATGTGGCACATTACGCAGAAGGTATCCTTCGGGTAAAGAAGGTAGACTTAGAACGTCTATAATCTAGATCAATGTAGATGTGAGCCCATGAGCCCATTGGACGCCTAGTCTGAAGTAGTGTGATAAAGGGTCCCAGGCTAGTGGTCGTTCGACGGAGGAGGGATTTACTGGGTAGTCCACTTGAGATGGGAGTCCCAAACGTCGTGCGAAAATTCATTTTCTCTGCTCCTTAATAAAATATTTTTAATGTTATTATTATTGTTACGTTTTATAATAATACATGCTCCATTTAATAATACTGTTGTAAAACGGAGAATAGGCAACGGTCTCACGAACTCGAGCAGATTCTTCATCTGATCGCCCACGTTTAAAATTATTACTTTCATGTTTGACTCTCTTACTACTAGTCTTCCGATGTGGGAGCATTGTATGGCTAATCATAATAGTATGTTAAGAGAATAAAAAAATGGTCTAGACTAGGAGAATCTAAACTAAAACGCTTTCACCTACGAAACTGTCAAAGTTCCTACCCTAGTAACAGTGATCACAAGGGGAATGAGATAACTCTTCAAAGACCAAGTCCAATATGTAGGCTATGTAGGTCTGAGCCAGTTAACAGAGATAAAAAGTAATGGGAATATTATGAATTCGTTAAGGCTTTACTATCGAAAGTTACTATCAAAAGCTTTAACCTTCAGAAATTCTATTAGGCTACACTACTCTAAATATAAGGTATAAAATTATGATTACGTTCCTAGCGTCGAAGACCATGTACTCGTGAATTCAAATCTCTTTAAGGAACAGGAATGTTCACATGCATTCACACGCATTGTATAAATTAATGATATCAGATCAATACCATTATTTATCAATGACGCTGTCTGGAACGGGGTTCATTAAGTTGGAACTAAACTGGTAAAATAATAATATTAAGCATATATTATTTTAAATACAGAAAATTATTTACATAAATACTAAGCAATAAATAATAGTGAGTTCTCATGTTTACTGCTGAGATTTACTGTGCAATGATTGATGGGCAGGCATCAATATAAATAGGAAACATACCGGATTCAGGAAGCCAGTGTTTGTGTCGAAAGCATCCTCAGAATACCACAAATAGATAACCTGTGGGCAGATTCCGTTGTTTACGCTGTTCGGTTGTTTCATGTCGGTGCGTTGAACCAGACGACTCGCTGTTTACGGCTCAACGTAAACACTAAACCAACTTACACAGAAATGGCGCTGTATTTCATCACAGGTCACATACAGGGTATGTAATCTATGTGGGTCACGTAGTGTGGAAACGTCCCCCCCCCCACGTAAACTGTATTCCATCGCAGCTCTGGTTGGGTGTTCCCAAGATGATATGTCGCATTATGCACGTGAAATTAGAGTTTTCATTATCCACTTTTTCGAAGTTTTCACTTGTTTAAAATATTCCAAATTATTTATTTCAGATTTCTGGCCGTTGCCTACTGTTAGATGTTTTCTGCGTACATGTGTTATAGGGAAGGAGTATATTGCACCAACGTTCATCGAAACCTATGTCGCATTACAGTTCCCGAAGGGCTTTAATCCAGTCGCGCACCTAACCGCTTCCCAGAGAAGGGCCAGGAAAGATTCCCGCTCTCCATCCGTTGGATACGTCAGCGGCGGGGCTGGAGCGGGAAAGAAAACTAACGAACTTAGCCGTTGTATTATGCAAAGACACAAATGTACGAACAAAATGTGGAGGCGCCGTTTCGGTACCCAGACAAAGCCATCCGCCGCACTCGAGTCAGGTTGCACAGACCCGAAACCTCGGTCGCGCTTCCCAACGCTGGACGCACGCTTATCCACGATCATCAGCCGAAAATCGGGTAGCCCCGCTCCCCGTAAGGCAGCGTGCGCCAGGGTAGGGGTCGCAGAAGGAGATGAAGCTTCCGGTAATCAGCGGTACAGGCCCATCTCACAACCACCCTGGGGCAAAACCCAGGCGCCCACCTGGCGGGGATCACCCAGCCATGCGACGTTACGCACTGAGCGACCCTATCCCACCAGGACAGGTCGCCGCGTGGGGACTTGTTTTATCCACATCTGCGGTAACCTTCAAGTGGCCGTCTTGATCATTCCAGCAACAATGGTGATCTCGGTGAATTCGCTGCCATTACGAATTGCGGCTTAGGAAACTAAACGAAGATTAAATTTCGGCCGTGAATATTTAGGCACATGAATATTTCAACGAGGAAACAAAAGAATGGCAGAAAGACCCCACTTGAAAGGTAAGAGAAGGAGACATTGTATTGATTCCTTCGACAGAACGTTGTCATATTGCTAATAAACATATTATAACCAAATATAGATAAGGTGTAATAATAGCCTTTCAGTTTTGAAAAAAGGAGTACTCTCGTGTGAACCTAAGAGACAATTTTGAAATGTTAATGTAACAGACCACTGAAGCGTATAAGTCCACTCAGATCGTGGTAGTTAAATGATGGCCAGGCAAATCTTGATTTAACAATCTGACAGTAAATTAATTAAATTTTCTGCTTTGACACGGTTACAGTCAGCAGCAGCGTGTTGCTCATCCATGGTTGCACTTGTTTGTTTTACAATACGTGGCGTAGCCATAAAAAAGCTTTGGAACGGAAAGGTTAGTTACATACAGTTTTAATATATTAATATCATTATTTCAGATAAAATTTATTTTTTCAAATAATGTAGAATGATATATGGTACGGTACTAACAGATGTTTTTCAACCACATCTAAGTTACATTTTAGAAACGCAACAGAACCAATAAATTTTTTAATTGGTCCAAGAATAGGTCTACACTAATAGTTTTCGAAGACGCGTACACTTCTGATTCTACCTTTGTTGTAGACGCAGTTTTTCGAAATACAGTCTTAACAAATATTACTTATAAATTTTAAAATATCGGTATGGAGAACCATACATGACTTCCATATTCTAAGATTTATATTTAAAATCATTTTCGAAATGAAATATTACCAGAGAAACTACTTCTTTCTACTTACTGCTTCAGCCTTAACCACAGTACTGTGGTCACTAACGTATACCACCTCACGTTATCGCACTCGATTTTCACTGATGATGGAAGTCGATGGCATTGCCAAATGTCTGGTTTTGTAGAAAACATTGGACTACGGCCAAATATCCTGGGAAGGAATTTTAACAAAAACTACTTCTTTGTTGCCGATAACGTTGTACACATATATATCAGTGGCGAAGTTACATGGAGGCAATTGAGGCAATGCCTACCCTAAAAAATTCTGTAGAATAAAAATTATAAATACGTATGAACTACATAACGTAAAGATTATACATTGTTACTGCGACTGTCAAATTTATTAAACCGAAACGTGCTTTATTGAGCGACCGCTAGATGGTGACAGGTGAGATTCGGCATAGTTCGTTTAAAGCGAATGAGGCAACCTGAACTTGCCTCAGCGTTTTTTGTATACATCGTATGTAAGCAATGTAGTGGTGTGATAGGGAAGTGTAGGGAGGGGGGATTGTCCCGCGCTGTACACATAGAGCGTTGAGGCATGCCTCACTTCTGTGGTCCAAACAGTTAAATTAAAGCGCCTGTGTTGTTTCTAAGTGTTTATTTTATGCGGTTATTAAAAGTGTCACTGTTATTCCGCTGAACTAACAGATGATCAAGATTGTTATTTGAATTATTTGTAACATTAAACATATATATAGAAACTAATCAAGTTTAAAAATTTGAAGTTCAATCAGTTGTATTATTGTGTATGACTAATACAAGGATTGTTCAATAGACACACGTATAGAGCTGTAAAGCATTTTTTATTCAACGATTTTAAAAGAAGTCTCCAATAACATTAAGACATGAGTTCCACTGTTGGACTAACCTGTAGATTCCCTGCTAGTAAAATTCTTACGGCTGTTTGTGGAACCATTCGGTTACAGCAAACTCTACCTCAGCGTCCGATTTGACCCACCGTCCTTTTAGTGATTCCTTAAAAAAAATTTAAGATAAGATTTTTGCCTACCCATTCATTAACTACTAGCTTCGCCAGTAAGCAAATTGATGTCCATTTTTTCGGCTTGCACGCGTTATGTTGGTGTGGGTTTCGGCACTTTCCATTTAAAAAGCGTGCAAACGTAAGAAAATAAACATGAGTGAGGCCAGAAATAACGTGAATTGTGTGTGTGTGTGTGTGTGTGTGTGTGTGTGTGTGTGTGTGTGTGTGTGTGTGTGTGTGTGTGTGTGTGTGTGTGTGTGTCTTACCTGCCTTTTTATTGGCGTATTAAATGAAAAATATTATATTACATTAAAATGAAAAAATTTTAATTTTATTGCCTGGCAACAAAATTATTTTATTTTTAAAAATTACCATTGTTTCAAAAAGTTTAAATAAATTTTCAAGTACTTTACTTTTGTTAAAACGTAAAAGGTTGCAGGTAAACTACCCCTTCTCTTTAACCGATCTTCACCAAAATCGAAAGTCCTTGAGACCTCTATAATTCAGGGAAGTATGCAAAAAATTATTTGATTCTGTTTGAATTTGCGGCAGTTATCGTTTGCCATAGAAAATATGATAAAAAACGTTGCAGGTAAACTACCCCTTCCCCTTAACCGATCTTCACCAAAAACAATAGGTCTTGAGTACTCTACAAATCAGGGCGGTATGCAGAAAATTGTTTGATTCTGTTTGAATTTGCGGCTGTTATCGTTTGCCATAGAAAATACCCTTGTTAAAAAAACGTTGTAGGTAAACTACCCCTTTCCCTTAACCGATCTTCACCAAAAACAATAGATCTTGAGAACTCTACAATTTAGGGCTGTATGCAAATAATCTTTTGATTCTGTTTGAATTTGCGGCTGTTATCGTTTGCCATAGGAAATACCCTTGTTAAAACATAAAACGTTACAGGGAAACTACGCCTTTCCCTTAACCGATCTTCACCAAAAACAATAGGTCTTGAGAACTCTACAATTCAGGGCTGTATGCGAAACATTATTTGATTCTGTTTGAATTTGCGGCTGTTATCGTTTGCCAAAAAAAAAAAATTTCCCTTGATAAAAAAAACCGTTGCAGGTAAACTACCCCTTTCCCTCAACCGATCTTCACCAAAAACAATAGGTCATGAGTACTCTACAAATCAGGGCTGTATGCAAAAAATTATTTGATTCTGTTTGAATTTGCGGCAGTTATCGTTTGCCATAGAAAAAAATCTACAGACACACAGACAGACACACAGACAGACAGACACACAGACACACACACAGACACTTTTCGGAAAACGACTTTTTTTCATGTTTTGAGTGTAGTACAATCAGAATCTGCAATAATCTCGAACACGATTTTTTTTGCCATCACCATACTTCCATTCCTTAAGGAATATGGAAGTAAAACGGTATTTAATCATTAGACTAATCCTGTATGAATAGGTATGTTCTGTATAACGTAAAGGTGGAAAAAAATTTAAAAATATCATGAAATTAAAAGAATCATGGGTTCTAAGAAGAAGCATTCTTAAGTTAATAGTGAATTTTACAAAAGGTTTGCTTATACCACCATTTGTTTCATTGAATTAACTCTATTTTTTACCATTGTTTTAAAAAATCTGGCTAAATAAAAATCAACCAATACTTTTCATCAGTTCTCTTTATCTCTGTTGGTTAGAAAGTCAATAAGTTTATAACGTTATACAACACGACTACTGATATTTCCACGTTTGGAAAAATAATTTTCGTGAGTTTTATATCTGAAGAAGGTTTTTGTGAAACGCGTTGTCGGATTGAAGTCCACTACACCAGCTGGCAATGTTATTGGTGGTCAGTGTCCAAGTGCTGGCCATAGCCATCCATTCTGTAGCCTGCCTCCATACAACCGCAGTTTTTCGTTAACATTGTCAGGTGCCTACAAGTCTGTAAACAACTAAAAATAACAGTTCCTAACCTTGTCTTCACAACCATTTCTATTAGTATAGATATTTGAATGTAAATATAAAAATATTTATGTAACAGAGTGTTTAATTCTCGTCGAACATCTGCGACACCTATATTGTGATGAATGTCTTTGTTACGGATGTACCAAGGCACCACTCACATTATTCCTTAATCTTTTTTTTAAACTTCGAATTCTATTTACATAAGTCAGTTTAGCACACTTCCAGAATTGTTTGCCAATAATGTTTATGGTAAATAATCCTTTCTCATCGTACACAACCGAGAAGCCAGTATAATATTCCATTATTTCACCCAAGTTCGTAATTTCTTCAATTAACGTAATAGTTACTTCAGATTTATGCCACCATATATAGCATTATTTTCTTCGTGGTTGGTGTTTAGTAATATATCTCAGCAGTCCTGAAATATTTAGGACACATATATAGAAGAAACTACAGTTTAGAGAAATTAATTATGCAAGAGCAGATCGATGGTAAACAGCCACGAGGAAGTTGTCCGATTCGCTGGGTGGATAAGATCCAAACCACTTCTACCGAACATCATATGCAATCGAGAGGCCTGGAGAAACACAGTCATCGCCATCGACTCACGATGTCACCGTGCTCTATTTAGAATAGCAGGACTGAGAAGGAGGACAATTATATTGGTATACATAGGGCCTACAGCTGCCTTGTTTCTAATATTTGTGGTAGTCAAATTTAAATGAAGAGATTTAATTTCTTTCAATTTAGTCTCTCTCTTCTTGACCAGTTTTTGACTTCTTGGCACTAATAGCTTGGCAGTTGCTATTATTATTGTCTTATTATCTTCGCTACACTTTTCGGCAGCTCCCACAGTAGCCTAAACAAAGTGTTAATGACACCTAGATAAAACTCATGGTTAACACTGAATTGTACAAGTGACACAGCTAATGTTTTTTCTCAATCTAGAGTTCATCTTTAGACCAATCCAGCGCTATTTAAACCCATTCTGTTACGATTTTGAAGCAATATTCTGGACAGGTAAAATAATTTTCTTACTCCTCAAAAATTTCTTTTCTTGACGACGATTCAGAAAGAAGTAACTTACTGAATATTTACTGTCATTTACAGATTACCTGGTTACGGCAATTTTATTAGTGTCCTCAGTATTCTTTTTATTTGGTTTGTGTTGCACATTTATTTTCTGAAGTTCAAAAGTTTGATGTAAAGCCTGTTACAAATTTGTTGCAAGTTTGTCCCTAACTTGACATTCTTCATTGAAAGACAATGAGCTAAAAAACTATTGTTAAAATTGTTTACAGAAGCTGTAATTTGTTTTCTTCAATGCATCTCTTATCAGATAATATAATCTAATAAAATGTTTACAGTAATCTGAAGATGGAGTGACTTTAGGGAACATTTTAATGATGTGAGGCAGAAACTGAGGGAAAGAGGACAAGTGTGCACGGAAGATAAAAAAGTATACAGAAATATCAACAAACACATGTTGAATCACTACAGCCAAAACAATTATGAGGAAGTCTAAATAATTGCTAGAGTTCTGTCTCATGTTCGACATATCAGTGTATAAATGTGTGTGTGTGTGTGTGTGTGTGTGTGTGTGTGTGTGTGTGTGTGTGTGTGTTGTGGATTGGTGCGTGGGTTACCGGTGGTTGGATGGATTAGGATGGATGCGGTGAGAGAGAGATGTATGCTCATTTGTGGGCTAATCCGATTGTACGCGTCTGTGGGAGGACTGAAGGCTACCGCGCTGCGTTCTTGGAACCACTGTTAGAAGCATAACAAACTCCCCCGCTTAGCAATAACAATAACTCATAATACAACAATTACAACTTGCTGTCCAGAAACTCTTATCCACAGTAAATGATACTTAAAAATTCTTAAAATTTAATTAAGCACCATAACATTATGCTTAATAAAATATTAGTATTTGATTGGTGCAACATAACCTGGGAATATATCTGATATGTATAGGTTTATATAATGCTACTGTTTATAAATTAAAAAGAATTATTCTTAATATGCTTTTATTTGCTACATTTAATATGTGTTAAAATAAAGACGAACTAAACACCATAAAATATCTAGCAGAATCCAACGGATACAACAGAACAATAGTCAGTAAACTCCTACACAAAACAAACAACAGACAAAGATAGAAAAAAACAAATTTATAACACTAACATACATCAATAACCAAACTAAAAAAATATCCCACAAATTCAAAAAAGCAGAATGCAGAATCGCATACAAAACTACAAACAAAACAGAACACACACTATCAAAACACACACACAAAGCACAAAACAAATTCGATCTACCTGGTGTTTACAAACTAAACTTCTCAGATTGCAACAAATTCTACATAGGCCAGACAGGATGTTGTTTCAATCAAAGATACATTGAAAACACAAAGGCTCCACTACAGAATCCACCTTTGCAAACCACCTCATTGAAGCAAACCACACATACAAAAACATCGACTATAACATGGACATTCTACACGTACACACATGGACGTTTAGGTACATGAATTCAAATCTCGCCTCTCAATATGATCTGGGTTTTAGATGGTCAGTCTTCCCTCACAAGGTGGTAGACATTAAATAAACACAGTATCATTGAATACTTTGTGAATGCGCGTTAAATATTTTTATTTGAGAAGTATAAGTTTGATAAAACAATCAATAGAATTAGTGATTGGTTTATTGATTGAAGTTTCAATTTGTATTCAGCACACAGGTTCGTCGAACCTTCAGTCATCTATCCATATACCTACACGCGTATACATGTGTGTGTGTGTGTGTGTGTGTGTGTGTGTGTGTGTGTGTGTGTGTGTGTGTGTGTGTTGGAATACTGTTTTATAAAACACTGTTTCAAAAATCTCATTTTCTTAATTTTGCAATGCAAGACTCTGAGGTAATCACCACACTTGTGAAAGGATAAGACTGACGCTCGAAAAGGTAAAAACTGAGGAAAGTAAGTTTTTTTAAAAAGTAGTTCATTAAATTAGTTTAATAATTCGCATTTAGACTTGTGAAAAAAATATAGTGGAAACAATACATATGAAGTGTATACATATTGTATGTCTATAACCAAATGCTTACATAGTTGTGTAGCCTATACAGCTATAAAATATACAGGGCCGTTGTGTATGTAGCGTGTATCTGTGTGTGTGTGTGTGTGTGTGTGTGTGTGTGTGTGTGTGTGTGTGTGTGTGTGTGTGTGTGTGTGTGTGTGTGTGTGTGTGTGTGTGTGTGTGTGTGTGTGTGTAAATTATCTATAAAACTAAACACGTACTGTCTACATATTGCTTATATGAAAGTACGAAATATTTTTTGAACCCTTCATTAAAAAACGGGAAAAGAAATCTTTGATTTGCAGGTAACTGAGAACAATTTTTCTTTTGCGATGAACCTCTCCGCCAAATGCTCTACAAGGAACCCGAAAGTCTACAACGATGGTGACTGCATCTGTTTTGCAAAATACACAGATCTCTGGTTCTGTGTAAAAGATTTAATTTACTTATCCCAAGGATGATTTCATGTGTGTGTTTTTTTTTTTCAGCATGCTTCATTACAAATAATGTAATGAAACAATGTAATGTAACAATTACATTGTTCTAGTATTCTAGGTGGTCTGGTTCCTTTTATTAGTTCGTATGGTGTAAACCCTGTTGAATCATGGGGTTCAACCCTGTTGAATCATGTAGTAATACTACATGCTATATATAAACTTATTACAAGCCGATTCTCAATACATATAAAGACAACTCCAGTAGTACAACAATTACAAAGATTCAAAATAAACAAGAAAAATAAAAATCAATCATTGACAATGATACAATGAATTAGTACTACATTATTAACATGTTAAACTGTATGCATGTATGTATCGTATGCATGATAAAGATGTTCGACCAATATGTAAGTTAATTCATAATAACAAACACATACAATGATTCAAAATAGATAGACAAGCACAATAACAATAAACACTACAAAGAATCAAAATCAATGTTATTAACATATTTAATAAACTGTCTAACATATTTTGATGTCAATTCACTTCTATTCGGAGGCCATCGTCCACCACTCCTTAGTACACTATTTTTGAAAACCCGTCTTCCTTCATTCAACATATTGCACTCATATAACAAATGTTCCACTGTTTGATCACCGTCGTTGCAGACACATATTGGATCACCTTTTAGTTTGAAACGATAGTAGTAGGCTCTAAGCCTGCCATGACCAGTCACCATTGTGGTAAAATTAGGAGACAGTGCAAACCTTGAGGACAGTCTGTGCTTCACACTAGGGAAAAACAACTTAGTCACCATTCCATTTAATGTTTGTTCCCACTCACTTTGCCACTCCATTAGGCTCACCTCACGGAATTTGTTAATCATTGCACTTTTTGGTATTCGTTCATAGCACACCATACTGCTACTGGACGCAGCTTCTTTAGCCAGATTGTCAGCCAGCTCATTACCATAAATACCCACATGTGCCTTAACCCAACCAAAATCAATTGACCAGTTGACCGCCTTTAAACTTCTTAACTTATTCCTTATTTCTTCTATCAAGTAGCTATGATTCCTCGAGCTCCTAAGTGAGTCCAGCGTCACTCTGCTGTCGGTGT
Source organism: Magicicada septendecula (assembly GCA_034769895.1). NCBI lineage: Eukaryota > Metazoa > Arthropoda > Insecta > Hemiptera > Cicadidae > Magicicada > Magicicada septendecula. Next base: position 237,442,117 of record CM068371.1, read on the forward strand.
AAACAGCTGCCGTTCTCAATTTAGGTATAATATAATTTAATTCAGCTATCTTTTCCAGGGTCTTCAAGACTGCCAATTGCTCAGCCTGATTATTAGAGCACCCAACACCCAACTTATACTGCATCTCATATTTGAGCTCACCATTAACAAACAAGGCTATACCCGACCGAACCCCATTGTTGTGCTTACTGCCATCTGTATATGCTTGTACTGTGTATACTTTACTTTCATGGCTCGAGTTTATAAGATCTGTATCTGCCGGATGAGGCCAATCCTTGAACGGAATTACTGTGTCCATCAAAATATTAGCACCATCACAACCTCTAGCAACTCTGTAAGCACTAACAATCTCTCTCAACTTTATTATTATTGGAGTCAGTCCTGTCAAAATGCACAAAGCTTCATGGGACACTGTACGATAAGCCTTCGCAATTTTAATATTGATGAGACGTTGCACTCTTTTGAACTTAATCTGGTTACTTTTCCTTTCTAATGCGTCTATCCATACGGGTGCTCCATATGATAAAAGGGGGAGAATTGCCCCCTTATATATTGTTTTAAGTGCCTCATGTCCCAACCCCCAGTTTAATTTTGCAGATCTTGATAGCATATGAATCAGTTTTGTACACCTTTCGACCACATACTGGATATGCTCATTAAAATTGAATTTTGTGTCAATAATGAAACCCAAATATTTTAACTTATTAACTTGTTGAAGTGTTTTAGAACTAAGGTAAATGCTTAATTCTGAATTCTGAAGTCTTTTACGAGAAATCAAGAGTATTTTTGATTTTTGTTCATTAAAAGAAACTTTGTTATTTGTAGCCCAATTTGAAATTTTTACCATCTCTAAATTGGCATAATTTTCAGCTTCTAAGAGAGACTTACCACTTATTAACACAATTAAATCATCTGCAAAAGCTATAAGTTTTGTACGTTTAGTGAAGTCTAAATTGAGCAACGAGTTATACTGTATGTTCCAAAATCCTGGCCCACAACAAGATCCCTGAGGACAACCTTTACTGACATCCCTCTCCATTGATGTATTGTGAGTAGATAGAACTCCCTTTCGTCCACCAAAGTAACTCTGTGAGAGACAATACAAGTTCCTAGGACACTCGAATTGTTTAAGAGTATTCAAAATACACTTCTGAGGGTTCATGTTTTCCAAAACTCGCAAAACTTCTTCTTGTGAAAACTCTCTGTCATCTCGTACACTTACTGGATCCTTAATCTGATTCCTAATATGCCTATGATACTCATTATCCATTATGCCGTCATCCACGGGAATAAAGTATTCCAACATATAATTCATAGTACCTTCCAAATCTGTTGTGAAGGAGCCATCCGGTTTTTGCAAAGTTGTTAAGGTGGAACACTTTCTCATTTTTCCAGCTGCCAGGCGATAAACCGCATTCCAGGGATTCACTGATGTTGTTAAATTACAATATTGTTTCCAAGAATGTATTTTTTCTCTTCTAATACTTGATTGATACTTCTTCTTTTCCTCAAAGTAGTACATTTTCCGACATTCTCTCAGGACATTGTCGTTTCTAGTCCTTTGGTATCTTCTTCTTAATGCATTAATTCTTTTACGCATGACTGTGAGTGTATCTGACCACTATGGAACCGATCTGCCTCCATCAGTCTTCTGTAATGTTGTACGCTTCTTAAAAGACTTGTCACATGCTGTCTTTATGGTATCCTCAAATTTTTTCACAACTTGATCCATATCTTGCACCTCCGAAACCTTATACTGTAATACAATGTCCAGACTTCCTAAATCATTATTAAACGTAGAAACATAAAACTTTTTAAGTATTTCTTGAAACAAATTCCGATCAAAAGCTTCATAGTTACTTTCCTTGAAGACATATCGCAACCCCTGATACTGAAATTGTGTGTGTGTGTGTGTGTGTGTGTGTGTGTGTGTGTGTGTGTGTGTGTGTGTGTGTGTGTGTGTGTGTGTGTGTGTGTGTGTGTGTGTGTGTGTGTGTGTGTGTGTGTGTGTGCAACCCCTGCTTGTAGTTAAAAATGAAAACCGTCAGACAGCAATAATAGTGAAGATTTTTCAAGTTGTTTTGTACCAAGGTTATTGACAGTTAATGAAATAATACCAGTAAAAAAAAATTTGACTTATACGAAACTCATAATATGTTAAATTAATATTTCATAACAAGTAGTGGAATTAAATTAATACATATAAATGTAACGAAAATTGTGTGCGCGCGCATTGGAATGTGTGTGCTACCACATTCCCGTGGTATGATGTAGATAAATAAACATTAGGTTTTCTTTGAATCAGAAAACAATTGAAAGTTTTGATTCAGTGTTATCAATATATTCCAAATTTCTGTGTTAGCATTCTCAATATTTTCTTTGGATCTTGGGTGTCTTTTTCATGCTTCTTCTTTGAATATCTTCCTTCTAAGAATTTTTTTCCTCCCAAGGTATTAAACAGAATTCGTCTAAAGTCTCTCGATGGTGCACAGCGTATGCTATGAAATTTTTTAATTTTATATAACTTTTAATGTGATATAAGAAATGTTCAAATATGTGAAAGAAGTAAGGCAAATATAACCTCAACCATTGTCACGAAACTATAAAAAAATTTAATAGATATTTTTGTACTAGAAGGAGACATAAAAACGATTGACTGATATTAATAAATAAAATAAGGGAAGACGTCAGAATTTGATCACAACTGAATTAAACGAAACGAAGCAGATCTTGTATAGAAAATTGTGTGAGAGAAAACAGTACACGAGATAGCAGGATAGTTATTAAGATTAGCGATGAAGATTAGTAAGTGTCCAACTAAATCAGGTTTTGCAAACACAAATACGATAATACAAATGCAAATATAAAGAATAAATACAAATACAATACAAATAAAAATTAAACATGAAATGTCCTCAGTTAAAAAGACGATAAGCACTACATGAAGTTAATGATGAAGTAAAGTGAATAGATCAAAGGAGGAAAATAAATGATGTAAGCAGAGAATGAGGTTTGTTAATAGGCTATCCAGAAAGTCTGGTAAATACAGGATAGTCAGATTGAGTATGATATTTTAAGCAGGTCGACTTAATAACGAGAAATGTGAGAGACAAGTTTTTGTAAGGACAAAATAGTTCCTTATATAATACTCTTGCTCTGGTTTGAAGTTGTATAGTGTTTTGTGAAAATCTGAACAGGACCTTTAAGAGTATCGAAATAAAATGCGTAAGAAGTAAATTAATATTGATACAGTATCACATAATTGAACAAACAAAACGAGTTATCAATTTTACTCTACCGTTTGGCATTAGTTTATCTGTCTGTCTGTCTGTGTTTTGGGGATATCTGACGATAAGGTTTGATTGCACCAACCAATATTTATTGTTTATTTCTGATACCGATCCCTCGGAAAGTACGGGGACAGGAGGTCAAAATGTGAGGGGTCAAAATTTTGGGGAAAAATAAAGAAATATATAGGTGATCAAATTGAAGATAAACAAAATAAACAAAGTTCAGGATTGGAAATTTCAAAATTTTTGGACACCAGTATCTAAAAAGTAGATCATAAATTGTACAAATGCGTGTGAGGTTCCAAATTAAAGAGAATTTTAACTAAATCTGAATATTGTGTTTGGTTTTGGAAATCGAGAAATCTTAGGATACCATGGCCGAAGAAAAGGCATCCAAATTTTGAATTATAAAAAATTAATACAATTATTAAAAAATTATAAAATTTTCCCTGTGTTTTGAATTTTACAGGGGATTTGTAGATATCTGTAGAAAGACAGATAAACTTTAAACCTAGAAATATTTGTCATTTAGTCATTATGGTTATAAACTTAACTAAAAAAAACAACGCATTAGTCGAGTTTTTTTGTGTCTGTTGTTGTCATAATAATAAAAATAATTGTCTGCTTTACATTTGTTATTTTCCAAAAATATAATAATAGTAGTAGTAGAGTAGTCGGGGTTTTAGAAAGTGTGCTCTTACTTTCTTTACTTTTTAAGATACACCAAAACCTCTGCTAGTAGTGAAAATAACAAGGAGGTTTACAAACGTAAAATGGAGAATCACGGATAGTAAAATTGATATGTTTTAACGAACGCCGTTAAGATAAATATTTTAAATATCTAATAACAAATGATAACACATGAATTTCGTTCAAAACAGTGTGCGAGTTCTGCAGCTCAGGGAGCTTTTAGTAATATTATAAGCTATATCAGGATCCAGACTCTATCTCCGAATGAAAACAACTAAGAGATACAATGAAGATACAGTAAGAAACAGTATCGCAAAAACACAGATGTTGATGGTTCTGTTACTGGTGATCTGAGAGAAACAGGAGAGTATATTGCAAGAAGTAAACTGGAAGCAGAGATTACTTAGTTATATGGATTTAGAGGTGTGTGGTAGAAGTACACTGTTTAATCTTTCGTTCAGTATTCTAAGGGTTCGAAACGTGGATCATACCGACTGAAAAAGGGAGAATTAAATCTTTTGAGATACGGCCTCCTTTGAAAATACTAAATAACTTCAGCGATTCAATAGAGTCATTACTGCGTCGACTCAGCCCTATAAAAATTTCTTAATAGACGAACTCTCAAGTAAGAAATGACAGCCAAAACTATGTCAACCAGTGAAGAGCTTCAGAAGATAGTGTGCAGTATATTTTTAATACTTCACAAATGGTAGAGAGAGAGTCCTTGTAACTGTTTACAATAGTTACGTTTTAATTAACTTTACTTTTTGTTACAACAGTTACAATTTTTCATTAAGTTACCATAAGATATCACAGATAGCTCACACTATAATACGCGTGAGCTTGATTAACATAACTTACTGAAAACAAATCAACGAATACAAAATCTGTAAGAAGCTTAACCGTGCAAATCTAGATTATTTAAATTACAACACATTTTTTGATATTTGACATTTTTTAAACAGTAAGCATAGTTTAATTATTATGTAATCCTTTCACTGCACCTGCAATGTTTGCGTACTTTAAAATGCAATATTTTCACTTTATAAAGTTTGCGTACTTGCAATAATATTTGCTTTCTGTAGTCACAGTTGTTATGAGCTTGAAAATTTCGATATCAGTATAACATATATTACTGTAAAGTGAGATCGTATTGGATGACCAAGAAAGCATAGACCAGTATGTTCAACCAATGTAAGCCTGGTGGGAATTCGAATTGAACCATGGCAGCGGGAAGGTTATTTCGTAACAACCAAAAACAAACACAGTACTAAAGTGACAGCTTTCACTGCTTCGAAACTTACACGATTATTAATGACAGTTTTTCATCAGCCAAATTACATTATAAAAAATAAACACTTTCAAATAGTAATTTGAAACAGTTTGCATCAATCACAGACCACGAACACGAACGCACGTTAGAAATTGATGCGTGTGATCGAAGAACAAAAATAATGTTTCCTCATGTCTCAAATTAAGAGAATTTGGCCGCTAGCCGAGGACGCTTTGCAACATCTTTTTGTACATTGCGGCCAGGTGTCCCCAGTCCGGGGCACCGTGTGTAATGACTGGGAGCAGATACGCGCCGACGATCATTCTGCCCAATTTTCTTGTCATAGCCGGACTAACACAGTAGTGGAAACAGTTGGTCTAGATGAGCGGACGCTTGTAAAATGTCTGGGTCTGGGTACGCCAGGTGAGCCGACGATTAAGGTGCAATTCGAGGTACTTGACTTCCTTGTACCAGGGCAAGTATATTTATTAAATACAAGAGAACTTTTTTCTTAATTTTATTCATACTTCTGTAATAAATGATCACACACGTCTTCCAATAATTCTCATATATGTTACGAAGGTAGACCTAGACATTCAATTACGTGCTATTTACAACAAATATTAATAGAAACTAATTGGTAAACTATAATATTGGAAAATAAATATAAAAATTACAATAATTAAACGCTTTAAACTTGCACTAATATCGTGCTCTAATCTCTATAAAACAATTCGCAGAACTAAATTAACTGAACTCTATTTATAAAGGATCGGGCAATGAAAACAACACTCTGACAGCAGGGAAATGACTGTACTTTGTCTCATTGTAGTTTGTAGTAGGCATAAACACACACAGTTGCTTTTATGTTGCGTTACGGTTAACGTGTTGTTCATATACAACTTGAAGTAATGGGAGTATCATCTGTTCATCTGCGAAACACTGGTTAGTGTGTTTAAATCGGTTACACTGTCAGGCATTTGGTTATGTGACCGTTTAATACCATATATGTCATATTTATATTTTAAAATTATATATAGGAACATTATATTTAAAATCTATTAAGAAACAATTATATTTTAAATCATAATTTATGTAATTTATGTTTCGTGATAATCTGCGATAATCAATTTGTTCATTTAATTTTGTTAAATTTTGAACCAATCCGTTTATGTTTTATCTTTACAGTGGAATTTTTACATGATATTTAAAAGAAACATTACGTTATGAAATAGAAAACCACACAAAACTTGATTCGTATAGATTATTCCAACTGTATGTTGTTTGTTGTAACATTGCTGTGCTACGTACATTGAAAGTGTCTTCAAAAGAACAGTAACTTTTTCCTTTAGTGGATCGTCTTAATTTTGAGTCAGTTTGTTTGTTCAAAGTCAGAGTTTGTCTAATCTTTATTCTTTCTATCAACGTATTTGAGACAGACTATATAGTTGTTGATTTGATTTTTCTCTAACACTGTTGAGCCCACATTTTGATTTGTAAGGCCACTAAAATTTTACAGTTATTTACACATAGGTTTGCGATGAATAGTCAGGCCGCAGGATGCACATTATTACAGTGCGTCGCCTTAACGTTATGTAAAAGGGAATGAACAAAATTGATAAGAGTTGAGAACCGATTAAAGTAGTCCTTGTAATATTCTTCTTAACTTCGTGGTGTTCCCAGGTTTTCTTCCATATGTTGCTTATTTTTCTTTATCAGTTTCCAATAACCCTCAATTTGTATGTATCTAGCCTACTTCGATTCTGTCCTAAAACTGAATATTCATACTAATTCTTATCAAAAGTAAAAGACTATCCAATCTTCTAATTTATATAAAATTTTTCAGTTATCGTACTCTGCGAATATAGTCCTCTATATCTTGTATACCTGTGTCAGCAAACGATGTAAGTGATGTCGCTGTTATAAGTGTTGGCAATCATCAAAATCACCGAACGGGCTTGCCACGAAGTTATAGCAAAAGGAATAACGATTTCTAAAAGGCTTACTATTTCCAACTTCTGCTTAGAAGGAGAAGTTCAATCCTTGAGCGCAGGTCAAATGGGAAGCATTAAACTTAGCTGCTGGGATGACAGAATCTTGCCCGCTGAAAACCGGGATGAGGAGCAGAGTAGCAGAAAGGCTTCTTCGTATTGTTTAAATTAGCAGCCATCCTTACTTTTCTTTTATAGAATTGCTAAACTGCTATAATTGTTTTTATTATTTAGACAAAGCTTTTCGTCATTACTGACATCTTCAGGTCTTAAACAACAGGTCGTCAGGTTGTTTAAGACCTGAAGATGTCAGTAATGACGAAAAGCTTTGTCTAAATAATAAAAACAATTATAGCAGTTTAGCAATTCTATAAAAGAAAAGAAAGGCTTCTGCTAGCTACCTGAGAACATAAACTTAAAGTATAATAATGAACATAAACAACCGAATAGAATCATACTTACCCCGGCTGTAAATATCAACGTAATATTCTTAGTTCCACTTCGATGCTTGATGAGAGCTAATGACAAGTGACATGCTTAATTGTCTGTTTTGGCTTCTGATGAGAGCTAACTGTAATACTTATCGTGATGTATGAGTCTGTGTTGTCTCTTTCGAATTTCTTACTGAAGTAAACTATACATTTAAGAGAAAATACAGTAGACCGTATTCAGCAATATTAACGACAGAAATGTACCAAAACGCCTCTTCAGTTGATACGCTTCCATGTTTGTTAAGTTAGCAGGTAACACTGTAACATGTCTGTGTTCTGCGTATGCGCGGACACGCGTGTGTGCGTCTGTCTGTCTGTTTCCATTATCCAACTAATCGTTTTCCTGCTCAGCTGTGTCAATGTGAAAAATGTTAATTATAAAGCACGTGACGCTTACACGGAACAAAGCACAGCACTTTTAAATGTACTCTTTTTTGCTTCAAAAACTTTATAAGCGCCGCATCTATTGTGCGACAATGTACAGCGTGATAACTGTATTAGTTTTTTTTTTCATGGACATGCAAAATACCAGACATATTACAAATGGCTGTTCTTGTCGCCATATTGTGTTTTACCTGCAACAGTCGTGCGATCTCTTTGATGTTGGTTGAGCGGGTTTTACTGCGGACGTTCCACACAGCAGAGCAAACAACTTTCAACAGAGTCAAAGCTGCTCTACCCATTGAAAAATGAAGTAAAAAAATGGCCGCTTCAAATAAAAAAAGGAAAACGGATACGATCAGTTTATTACTTATAGTGTTACAAAGAGTCGAGGCTGCGAGTAAATGGCTAGAGAGTGGTGGTGCACTAATCCAGTACGCAGTTACTGGCCTACAAGTCCGCGCCACAATTATATTTTGTGGACAATACAGTTATATTTTTAGGAATAAAATACAGTTCACCAGTAAAGCGTAATATCTGGATAATAAATGGACACTGAAAGCTTTCCGAGTATCAATGGGCTCGATGAACCTTCATGGTGGGGAAATTATCCAAACTGAAGACAATAATTACAACCTTTATTACTCCTGGAATTCTTTTTCATAAATACGGTAACCGAATACGTGCTCCAATATTTACTACCAGTCAGTCCTAGATATAACTGTAAATCAATAGTTATTAACAAATAATCACTTAATATTATCATGTGCCGACATGAGTCTAACCGCACAGAATTACGGCATTCATATCTGAGTCTAACACACAACTCCCTCGTTGTATAATAATATATAGCTGTTTATAACTTCCATAGTCCTTCTGTTAAGAAGGGTCAATGTCACTCTGATGAATAAGGAAAAATGGTTCAGGTATTCAGACTTTAAACACATTTTTTTTTTTTTGTATCGGCCATCTAAGGACCACATGCCAATGTAAATTCTTTATTCTTTGTTCTTTTCTTTTTCTCCAATATTCTTTCATCTTTTCACTGTGTCTCTTCTCCCTGTCTTTAGTCCACTTTAAACCTGCGTTTTTCTCTCCTACCCTGGACTCCTTCCATTTTTAACATTTTTGCCCGAAAAACTTATCTTTCAGTTGCTTCTTCTGTGTTTATTATTTTTTTCTAAATCCTTTTGGACTTCTTTAATCCAACTTGATGTTGACTTCTTCCCCCACAGATATTTGAAGATCTGATTTGTTAACCTATTGTCATCCATTCTATATAAATGTCCAAAAAATAATAGTCTTCTATTTCTCATTGTTTCTGTTATATTTTCTATACTTTGATATATTTCATCATTACTTCTTAATTTCCAACCTTCTGAAGTTTTTCGTGGGCCTAATATTTTCCTAATAATTCGTCTTTCCAATATTTCTAGTTTGTCTAAATTATAATTCAATGCTAGACATTCACTTGCATATAGACATTCTGGCTTCACTAATGTCCTATAATGCCTTATTTTCGCATTTTTAGATATGCACTTTTTATTGTACGAGGGTCATTCAATAAGTAAACAGACAAACAGCTGTAGAAAAGAAATTAATTGTAGCAGCTGATTGAAACTTTCAGGAGTGTTATCTGGCAACGTCGTTGTGAGTTTAGATCAGCTGTTCAATAATATATTGCATAAACATAACCAATACAGTTTTATTTACGATGGCGTGTCCTCTTGAGGACAGTACTTTTGAAGAACAGCGTTCTGTTATAAGATTTATGAATTTTTGAAAAGAATTTTAACGTGTGATGAAACTTGGATTCACTATTTTGAACCTGAATCAAAGCGACAAAGCATGGAGTGGAAGCATCCCAGTTCACCCGCCAAAAAGAAATTCAAAACCCAGCCATCGGCTGGTAAGGTGATGTTAACCATCTTTTGGAGCTCCCAAGGCCCAATTTTCTGTGATTACCTACAAGACTAGCGTACCATCAATAGTCAGTAGGCCTACTATTCAGACATGATTGTGAACAAAGTTAAGCCTGCATTGAAGAAGAAATGTCCGGGATGGCAGAGGAAAGGTGTGATTTTTCTTCACGATAATGCCCGCCCACACACGGAAAAACTGACGCTCGAAACAATAAAAAAAAAAGGTTGGGAGATCCTGCCTCATCCCCCTTATAGCCCTGACCTTGCCCCATAAAACTTTTTCTTGTTTGGCCCACTCAAGGAGACATTGCGTGGTGTCAAGTTCAACAGCAATGAAGAAATGAAGGAAAAAGTACAAAACTGGCTTCGAGATCAAGGTAAAGAATTCTTTGCTGAGGGAATAAAAAAAAAATGTAAAGAGATGGGACAAGTGCATAGACTATAAGGATTTTGTTAAGACAAGCCCTTTATCTCAAGGTTAAAAAAATAATAAATGCTCATTTCTACTGATAGCTTTTACATTTATTCACACTACTGTAGTTTGTTATCACTTGTAAATATCAAACAATAGCACAAAATTTTACGTACTCATTATTACTTGTAAATATAAAAATAACACATTACCAAAATGTAATACTCATTGCTAAATTGTAAATATCAAACAATAATACATTAATAAAATTGAATACTCACTATTAAATTGTAAATATCAAACAATAATACATTAATCAAATTTGTTATTCAAACTCTCAATCTAATGGTTGCATATTAATAATCATTCATCAATTGCGTTTAGTACTTTACTAATTCTAATGTTTAGTTTCATCTTATAAATTCTTAATATGAATAATCTCTTAAGTTATTACTATACTTTGTAACTACGCATTCATTTAGAACTTGGAAATAAACATTACTCCAAAACTGATGAAGAATGATGATTTTACTTCTAATTAAACTTTAAATCAATTTCTTTAATTCCTTGACGATTACTTTAATCAATTCTAGTGTGTGTGGATTCTTTGAGATGACAGACAGTGGATCTAAATTAATTAAGACATGTTTACTTTACTTGATGTACGAATATCCAATCACTCGTTGGTTGCGGTGATGGTTCCCTTATGTCGATCGCTCTGGAATCCTGCAGATAATTCCTCCAGATGATAGATGGTACCGGATGAATCCCACGATGTCACTCACAGACATTTCACTCACCAACTCCACGCATTTCGGATTGTAATTTATGATTAAAAGTTAGTATTCTCTGTTGTACACCGACATCGTGATTTATTTCAAATCTGAATTGATATTACGCACTTTTGTTGCGGTATCTTTGGTTATCAAGTGTTCATGAATGTAGTTTGGATTGTTAAATCTTTCTTAAAAGTTATTTGTTGTAAAGTGTTCGTATAAACTGAAATTACATTATTGTCTTGTTACTATCTGTTTCAGTTAATGTTCACTGGTATGCTAACAGTGTGACTCTACTTCATAGATCGTGTGTTTGTAATCACTGTATTAACGTTTGTTATAAGTTCGAAAACTACCTTCTCACACTGTGTATCGAATTATTCTAAGTTCAATAAAATGCTAATTACTCCAGTCACCGACTTCACTCCGATCGCGTCCAAAATTTAGTTAGAACTCCCCGAGCGCGTTCCTGTCTCGTTCCTATATTCTCCTTACCAAATTTTTCCCACCAGACTTCTGATTCCAACGACGCCGTGTCCTTATTGGTTTCATTTTCTTCCCTCCAAGTCCAAATACCACCTATCTTTTCAAAGGCGTTTTCTGATAGGGCTCCTGGTTCCCCACCAGATTCTTCCCTTGCTTCGTATTTCGAGGTCGTTGTCATTTCCAGATAACGCAGCAATAAATTGTATCTGTCGTTTTTTCTGAAGTCTACAGCGACAACCCTGAGTTTCTCTTCCATTTGTATTGTTTCTGTACTTCGTCGCTCTGGCGTTATTATCTATTGTTGTTCAAGGGCCTCGCCTACCCTTCTTTGATAGTTGGGTTTTTTCTTTTGATTGCCAGCCAACACCCCATCCTTGAGTTTGGACGTACTCTCTGCGCTTTCATTTCCAAGTAAGGTCAAAACCCTGTCATCGACCGCTGGAGTCTTTCAAATCAATACACCCTTCGTCGCTTTCTCCTGACAGCTGGAGTATACATGTATACTTTGCCATTGTTAACTACCAAGCCTTTTCTCCTTTAATGGCTCTGTACACATTGTATGTAGTTTTCTACGGAATCAATGTGTTTTCACAAAAAACTGGTGTTCTACGTACCGGGAGCAGTGAACTCTGCTTGTTCATAGGGCATGCGTTGCAGCTGTCTACGAAATTTTATGACCTGTCCGTCACTAAAGCGTGTTTGCTAGCTTCTCTTTTGTCCCTTACAAAATATGCTTTCCACACATACACCCTTCGTTACTGCTTTCAAGGACACTTCTTATTGCTAATTATGAAATTAACATTTTTTCGAAATTTTTGGTGTTATAAGACGTTGCTGGCGATTACGTTGAAAAGTAAAAACAAAATTGTATTGATTGAATAAAAAGTTTTTGCTCCACAGCTGTTTGTCTGTTTACTTATTGAATGACCCTCGTAAATATCTTTAGTTATACCGTATGCCCTTTCCATCTTATGAATCCTTTCTTCTATAGCAGATTTTTCTAAGCCGTTCTCTTGAATTATTTCTCCTAGATACTTAAATTTTCGAACCATATCTATTCGACCAATATCTGTTATCAGGAATTTTGGCGCATTTTTAATGTTCGTGAAAAATTTGCTTTTTCTGCAGCAATTCTTAAGCCTGTTCTACTGGCAATGTCCTCTAAAAAATTAACTTGTGTTACTTCGAAACTCATTTTATTGTATGGATTTTTGTTTTGTTTAATGTGATAAAAGTTTATGCAATTGTGTGAAGTATGATAGATTTTTTTGAACATTTTAATGAATGCTTGCACTGTAATTTTATGAATCACATTTCGGCTTGTACCCGAAGGATGTGGATACCTGATGCAAGTTTGAAAACGGTGTAACAAACAGTGATCCATGTGACGATATTGTAAACATTGAAGGAGTTGTCATTGAACAGGTTAAACCCGTCTTTAGGCACTTAGCCAATCCAGACTCCTCCGGAATGTGTGCACGGTGGCATTTAAAATCCTAACGTCATTAAGTATCATAGTTTGGTTGGGGGTTAAAAGTCAGTTTTTAAAATAAAACTGCATAGAATTAGGAATGTATGAAGCTGTACCCACTTTTAATCAAAGAAACATAGTGAAATGCGAATTATTGAAAAAATTAATTCTTGGCCGCACAAACTGTAAACACAGCGAAACAATGGAGAACTACAAATTAAAAAGCTGAAAAGAGATTCAAGAAATTGAAGAAAGCGTTTATAGAGACCGTCTTAGGCAAATAATAGCTGAAAACCCCTTATGAAGTGGAAGAGGAATCAAATACCTCTTTATATGTAGCAAACGTATATTAGGATAAAACGGACAGCAATTAATGCCGAATGTTAATTTCAGACGTTTTTCCTAAAAAAAAAGTATTTTATCAGCATAAAGATACATTTTCCTCAGGAACCGTAAAAGATAACGCCATATTGTTTTTTTTTTATTACCCATATGAAGCATTACATTTTAGGCAGAGTGTTTTGTAATGTCCCATTCGTTTAAAAATATTTAAAATTATAATTTATTTTGGTTTTTTACATACTATATTTTAAAACCAACAAAATTGTCTACAAACATACTTTGGAGAACACTGTGCTTAAAATTATTGTTAACAGGATTATATCTTTACAAAATTTAAGCTTGTATGTACATTTTATAGGTTTTAAGAAAAATGTATCTAAAATAGTGGTAATGAGTATGAGGAAGGTAGGATGCAGATTTGTTCTCTTGTCTCTCGCTATCAGTGCCTTTAGTTCTATACTTCCAACCTCTTTGGCGTTACTTGATAGCGTTAGGAATACCACTTGATTTTTGTGGCATGCTGTGCATAACTTAGTTTCTGTAAAAACTCGCTCAGTTAAATCACAAAACTCAGAAATTGTGTTCTTTGTGTTCTACACGATTCGAGGTAATGCTTACCTTTCTATTCCATTCCGCCCTCATGCAGCAACTGTAGATTACAAATAATACGAACACGTTTTTCGCAACATGACATATACAATTGTATAATAAATAGAAACGCTCGTGTTATAAAATTAATTCTAGTTATACATCTTAACAAAATGTAACTGTTAAACGCTTTCAGTAGAGACGACGATAAACTGAATCAAGTGGTTGTACTCGTACGTGTCCCTGTCCCTTGACGGTGCAATAAAATGAGTAAAGTAGAGTACATAACACGTACTCTACTTTTGCTAAAATTTAATATTAATAATAATAATAATTAATTGTAATTTGTAAATAAATTTTGTGAGATTACAATTCAGTGCCTTGAAAATAGGTCTGTGTCATGCGACCGTGTCGATACGGCAAAAAAGTGGCACATATTCACACACAGAAAGGTTGGACTCGGTTACAAGCGCATGAAAACCATTATAGATGGTTCCTACAATGTGTGTTTATTGTAATTTCAATTTACTGCGGTAAGTTTTATAATTAAAATAGTTAAAATGTGGCTTCCATAGCAAGCGTGAACGGAGCTAAGCCGCCGTGGGAACAACCCATTACCTGCACCGTCAGATTACATAAAACTGTATATGCGGTAATTTATTGCTAGACGAGACACATAGAGTTTATTGTTTTACGAAAATATAGTTTTTTCATGCTAACGATTCAAACGTTTTATTATTTTTACGCGTTATTTAATTACAGTAAACAGTTATAATAAAAACTTTATGTTCTGTATAAATGTAATATGTTAGTTTAGGGATTCGGTTAATACTAAGATCGTTTAATTAGTTGTGACGCCGATGAGAAGACTAACCCTTTCTGTTTAACTAGCGAAGCTTCGAAAAGCCTACCACACTATGATTTCTCGACGTTCGTGAATTAAGTTTTTAAATACTAAACACAATTAAATGTTTCATTAATTATATGATACCGCTCTGATAAGGACGGTGTCAACTCAGTGAAGTGTATCAAAAACATTAATTACTTCCATGTTCCATAAGGAAATGGAAGTATGGTCATGCCTAAAATGGTTGCATATTACATTAATTGGTTTACATTTTCATTCCGTATTTTTCTAGGTTCACAGTTTAAAAATCTGAAGTAATTCTTTCCTATAGCTGCCATACAGTAACATTCGTAGACAGATTTTACCACCAACGATTCGTCCACATTTATTAATATGATATTCACTAGACAAGCACATTTGTGCAACAAAAAACATAAATATTGTCTATGATTTCTTAAAACAAATCATAACAACAATTAAACAATTGTTGATTTTTCAACAAATGTTATTGACCTCTAAGTACAAACTGTTAAAAAAATAAAAATATATGGAAGATAAAACTATATTGTAATTGAAATATTATGCATATACTTCGGACGCTCGTACGTTTACTGTATGCATTGGTGGATAAGGTTTACAACATGCGGCCACCAAAGAGTACCAGCGACCAACAGTATTACCAGAGAATAATATTCACCCCTACAAGTAGCTCTGCATTTATCTGTTCAGAGCTTTGAAACTGATACCATACACACGTGTTAGTGAATACATCAGATACAAATTATATTCAGAAAGTTAGTATGGACATGTACTGCACAGGCTAAAAAAATAAAGTACACATTTGGTTGCCATTCGAGTACGGCATTCAGAAAGTATATATGTCTAAATTTTCAAATATTTGTATGATTGTAATGCTTGTTCTAACATTTGCTAGTATCGCATAACGTACAGAATGTATTTATTCTGTATATTTATTCTAGTATCGCATAACGTATTATATATATGTGCGCGTATGTACATTTACACAGACAGAATATGAAAATGTCATTTTAAAATTCATTAAACATAGAAATACTTTATTTTTGTTTAAGTGCTTTGTGCCTGTACGATCCTAATTGAGTTTCATGGGATCATAATGTTTTCCATGTAACAAGAAACGTCAAGGTACATTACAAGCGAATGGTTAATTATAGAATTTTACGCTTGCAGAACAGAAGGGTGAAATAGTAACACATGACGTGACAACGCCCCATATCCTGATCCTGGGGGGGGGGGCAAAGAAACCACAATTTAACTAGTTTAATAAAACACCCAGTTTGGAATTTACTTGTTCCATTCATATACGGAAAACACGTTACAGTACTAGATAATTTAATAACTGGTAACTTTTTACCCTGTTGTCAAAGGGCAAGAGTGCTACAACGAGTTTGGCCTCTTGCCTCTTGTAGGGTAGCTATCCATTCTTCCTGAGGATCGAACATTTCTCTCGAATTTCGTTACTCTAGTCCAACTCAAGTCCTTGTATACTTCATCAAACCGTTAGCGTTCAACCTCATTATTTGAAAATGCCTGTAACATTTATAGTAATGTAGTCTACAGTATAGTTTTTGCTATTTTCGTATAAAAAAGCTAAAATAGGTCACTTGTGCGAGTGCTCATAAAGGTTGTACCGTTGGCGGATTTCTTGCTGAATTGTGTTTACGTCAAGAAGGGACGTTTGTGGTTTATGATGGGTAATACAGAGTTTACTAACGACATATAAACGACGATTTTCAAAATTAAAAGGATTAAAGCTGTTAGAAACTCAAAAATGGTACCTAAATGGTAATAATATACGGTAATAATAATTTACAACAACACAAATTGTTGTTTAATTAAATCTGTATAGCCCCACGATTTTGGAGCGCCAAATACAATATGACAAATTGATGTTGATTTAAATTTGTGGAGCCTCATGCTTTTGGGAGACAATTATTTATACAACGCAAGTTAACCAATTTAAATGCATTTACATATTGTGTAATGAATTCATGGGTGTAATCCCAATAAGAAGATGATACGTTATTTCAGTTTAAAATCGTTCCATTATTTATTTATTTAAACAACATCTCTCATATCGGATATTAAATAATACCTCATTATTAAATCGTTTGTACGACGTTTTCGTACATACCTTATATACAAACTCTTATTATCTAATTGTAATTACTTTAAAATGTTTATTTTGCTCTCGGCTTACTCATGGTGTGTTCATATTTTTTTAATTGCTGATTCATTAGCTTCAAGAAATGAATTTACTTCTATTCAAACTTCTTTTATGTTACTTTGTTTTACTTTCTACTGCATATGCATTTTTTCTTTATCATCAAAGACTTTACTAATTATGTTAATTCAAAAATTACTTATTTCTCTTATCATTTACGTTACTAATTTCTAAATTTGATACAAGAAACATTATTCTAATTTTTACTGTTTTTACATTTATGTATCATTTATTTATTTTAATATTGGTTGAATGTCTTCCATTCAAACTTTAATTAGTGTCTTTCAACTGTCTGTAATTAAATGTTTTTTTATCACCTCGTTTGACGTGGTTATTCATCTGTACGTCCTCCGTGTCCTTCTGGTCGTGTCCTCTGCATGTGCTTCTGGTCCTCTGGTCGTGTCCTCTGTGTATGCTGATTAATAGTCGTCTCGTCTCACGTCATATGCTGCCGGTGTGTCCATAGACCTCATCGTATGTATTTTGCAGCTCTGGCTGTATAGCTAGTTGATCCTGTGACTCTTACCATAATTGTGAATTTGTGTCGTCGACTGACATAGCTTCCTGCGGCAATGGTTGAATCGAGAAGAAGAAACTTTATTAGCGCGACCTGGTATTTATAGTCAGGTCGTGCAAAAATTCCTTTCTGAACACTTTTCAACTTGTCAGATTCTGTCGAGGCGTTACTACCCCCACTCTGGTTCAATTCACTATTTTCGCCTATTTTCGCGAATTACGCAGTTTGTTTCACCTCACTCGATGCTCAATCGATCACTAATTTTTATGTGATTACTATACGTAAATTGCACTTCTTTATGGTATTCACAAAAAGAGTTATTCATTTTTTACGTATAGTAATTGCACTTTTCGTCACCTCTGTATGGTTTTTTAACATTTTATTTATCTATAATTTCTACACAATTTGCTGTCTTTTGTTTTATCATATCGTACATAGTTTTCTTATAATTAACAATAAACATATAAATATTCTACTTGAAAAGGGTTGGTTACATTTCAGGAACGGACAGGTTTCATACATACAGTACTAACAAAATACGCGCGTACACAACGCTAGCGACAGGTGTGTCGAAACTGCATGTCCATGCATGAAATTCTGTACTCCCTACTTTTACTACGATTCAGCTTATGCAACCTGAATCATGTTTTGTTAATTTATTATTCACTTTTATTATTTATTTTATTTAATTGGGCAATGCACAGTATCATTACTGTTTGTACTGTTGCAAATTATAATATGGTAATAGTAATGGTAGTAATAGTAGAGAGCAGAATGTTCTCTAAAGTATGTTTGTAGACAGTTTTCTTGGTTTTAAAATATTATATTTGAAAATCGGAATATATTTTAATTTAAATTTTAAATATTTTTAAAACGAAAGAGAATATTACAGAACACTTTAACTAAAATGTAAAGCTTCATATGCGTAATGAGAAAACAGGTTTCATACATACTAACAAAATACGCGCGTACACAACGCTAGCGACAGGTGTGTTGAAACTGCATGTCCATGCATGAATTCTGTATTCCCTATTTTTACTACGATTCAGCTTATGCAATCTGAATCATGTTTATTAATTTATAGTTATTCATTGTTATTATTTATTTTATTTATTTGGGCAATGCACAGTATCATTACTGTTTGTACTGTTGCATTATTTCCCAGCTTGGTGAAATATTTTGTACTTTTTTTAATACAAAATTATAATTTTTTTTTCTGCCTTTTTATTAGACAAATAAGATGTATTGTTTTTTTTAATTTATCGACATATTTATTTATTTTATGTGCGATTAATAATGAGTATTCGACTTTTAATTGTACCCTTATTTGGAGGTTTTTAAGCAAATATTCCCCCCTCTATGCGAGAAGAGTTGATGCATTTATTGTAGGTACAGTCGCCGTGTTGTTTCGTTACATCCGCTTTAATCATTGTGGGTCGCATAATTGGGTACAGTCGGACTGCCTTGGAAAACACATCGATACATACCAATATGTGTTTCACTCCTCGACTTGATCGTGGTAGTGGTCCCAGAAAATCCACTGCAGTTAGCTCTCCCTTATTTTCTTTCTGGATGCTCTGCATTTCTACGTATTTATGCCATCTTTCACTCTGTAATTTTACATTTCCTTAATCATAACATTCCTACATTCTTTAATCTTTTCTTACATGAACATTACTTACCATTACCTTCTGATCGCTAATAATTTTCTTCATTCTTACCCTGTGTTGAAATACACTTCCGTAACAGAATACTCTTTTAGCTTTGTAGTGTGTCGCATGATCGGTTACAGATGAACTGCCTTAGAAAACATATCGATATTTTACTCGTAGTCCTAAATTCTAAATAGTCTCTGCCCTTTGACTTTTCACTATCTCTTTCTTCTGTGGTCTTGCATTTCCACTAAGGTATGAAGATTTCGCTTGATCAGCCGTTCTGACAATTATAACATTTATTTATCATCTCTAATCCTTTCTTCATATTAAGAACAACATCGATAATAACATTCTTTACAATCATTTCTTAAATATTTCTTTACACTAACATTCCTCAACATCAATAATATATTTCTTACCTTTCTTTTAAAAATAATATTCCTTTTATTTCTTATATTTATTTAGCATTTCTTTTTATTTAATTCTTTATCATTTTTTTCTTTTCAATCATAACATTTTCTTAAATATAATTTCTAACCTTTTTACACATATTATTCCTTATTATTTAACTCCTTTTCTAACATTAACATTCCTTCTTAATTAATTCTTTATCTTATTAATAATTAACAGTAGTATTTTTCTTAAAATAATTATTTATTTTCGGGCATTGAGTGTAGTTCAATTTACACCCTCCCTAGTTTAAGTTAACAATACATTGTATTGTTTGACCAGCTGCCGGACATTGTTTCCTTTGTAGTCTATCTGCCGTCATTGTTCTTACCCTCGTGTCAACATTCCATTGTAACGTGTAACACTGCGTGACTGCATAACTCACCTGTTTATAAGGTAAAAATTTGTTTCTTATCTGCGACGAATAACCTCTCTCTCTTCTCTCCGCACGTTCCATAATTCTCTCGTCATGAATGTATTGCGTATGTTCAGTCTGCTTGAGGCCCATATAAACAGCTGTCGACTGTTTTTTCATCCGTCGTTTATGATAACCTCTGTAGTTTTCATACTTACAGTTATAATTATCGATACTATAATTATCATTCGCTTTATATTTATCGTGCGTATAGTTAACATTATAATTATCACAAGTTTGCGTAGTGTTTCGTATAGATGATTTATTACTACGTTTCTCGTTACAGTGATACTTATTGTGTGTTAAGTGTTTTACACATATTTTTCTTTTATGTGATTTATTGCTGTGTGTGTGTAACTTGCATTTGGATATTCCTATCAATAAGGTATCCTCGCTTAATTTTTACTTTGCTTTCTTCCTTAATGTTAATTATTTCTCTATGATTATCATTATTAATTACGAACGTATTTTCTTTCGTGTCTTCAATTATTATAGTTTCTTCCCATATCATCGTTTCACATATTTGTTCCGTTTGTTTATCAATTATTTCACATATATTTTCTGTGATAATGTCAATATGTGAGTTGGTATCACCAACCTTTTCTGTTAACACTTTTACCTTCTTCGTTATTTTTATGGTGTCCTGTTTAAAATTTTCAGACTGTTCCTCTAATTGTTTCTTATTAGATTCTTTTAATTCGTCCATTCTAGCATTCAAATTTTCTGTCTGTTTTGTGCTTATTTCATCTACCCAAGCACGCATCATGGTTTGAAATGCTTCCATGTTTAAGCTTTCTGGTGTTGCCATAATGAATATTTTGTATTTATTTATTATGTTTTAGAATATTATTCTTATGGAACCGAATTACTAATTTTATTTATTTAATTATTATTATTATTAATTATGACTTTTCTTATTACCATTACAACTTTCCAATGATATAATTTCGTTGAGAGCCAGTTGTGTCTTAATACACAACAATTAATGTTTAATATAAATAATTATCATATATAATATTTTTTTATTTAACACACCTTTATTTTTTTTTAAAAGCAACCATTTAGCTACAAAAAAAATTTAAGAGTCAAATGGCCGGGATCATGCCACACGTTTTGGGCGACAATTACAACATGACAAATTGTTGTTTATTTAAATTTGAATAGCCCCACGATTTTGGAGCGCCAATTACAACATGACAAATTGATGTTGATTTAAATTTGTAGACCCTCATGCTTTTGGGAAACAATTATTTATACAACACAAGTTGACCAATTTAAATGCATTTACATATTGCGTATTGAATTCATGGGTGTAATCGTAATAAGAAGATGATACGTTATTTCAGTTTAAATTCTTTCCATTATTTATTTATTTAAACAACATCTCTCATATCGGATATTAAATAATACCTCATTATTAAATCGTTTGTACGACGTTTTCGTACATACCTTATATACAAACTCTTATTATCTAATTGTAATTACTTTAAAATGTTTATTTTGCTCTCGGCTTACTCATGGTGTGTTCATATTTTTTTAATTGCTGATTCATTAGCTTCAAGAAATGAATTTACTTCTATTCAAACTTCTTTTATGTTACTTTGTTTTAATTTCTACTGCATATGCATTTTTTTCTTTATCATCAAAGGCTTTACTAATTATGTTAATTCAAAAATTACTTATTTCTCTTATCATTTACGTTACTAATTTCTAAATTTGATACAAGAAACATTATTCTAATTTTTACTGTTTTTACATTTATGTATCATTTATTTATTTTAATATTGGTTGAATGTCTTCCATTCAAACTTTAATTAGTGTCTTTCAACTGTCTGTAATTAAATGTTTTTTTATCACCTCGTTTGACGTGGTTATTCATCTGTACGTCCTCCGTGTCCTTCTGGTCGTGTCCTCTGCATGTGCTTCTGGTCCTCTGGTCGTGTCCTCTGTGTATGCTGATTAATAGCCGTCTCGTCTCACGTCATATGCTGTCGGTGTGTCCATAGACCTCATCGTATGTATTTTGCAGCTCTGGCTGTATAGCTAGTTGATCCTGTGACTCTTACCATAATTGTGAATTTGTGTCGTCGACTGACATAGCTTCCTGCGGCAATGGTTGAATCGAGAAGAAGAAACTTTATTAGCGCGACCTGGTATTTATAGTCAGGTCGTGCAAAAATTCCTTTCTGAACACTTTTCAACTTGTCAGATTCTGTCGAGGCGTTACTACCCCCACTCTGGTTCAATTCACTATTTTCGCCTATTTTCGCGAATTACGCAGTTTGTTTCACCTCACTCGATGCTCAATCGATCACTAATTTTTATGTGATTACTATACGTAAATTGCACTTCTTTATGGTATTCACAAAAAGAGTTATTCATTTTTTACATATAGTAATTGCACTTTTCGTCACCTCTGTATGGTTTTTTAACATTTTATTTATCTATAATTTCTACACAATTTGCTGTCTTTTGTTTTATCATATCGTACATAGTTTTCTTATAATTAACAATAAACATATAAATATTCTACTTGAAAAGGGTTGGTTACATTTCAGGAACGGACAGGTTTCATACATACAGTACTAACAAAATACGCGCGTACACAACGCTAGCGACAGGTGTGTAGAAACTGCATGTCCATGCATGAAATTCTGTACTCCCTACTTTTACTACGATTCAGCTTATGCAACCTGAATCATGTTTTGTTAATTTATTATTCACTTTTATTATTTTTTTTATTTAATTGGGCAATGCACAGTATCATTACTGTTTGTACTGTTGCAAATTATAATATGGTAATAGTAATGGTAGTAATAGTAGAGAGCAGAATGTTCTCTAAAGTATGTTTGTAGACAGTTTTCTTGGTTTTAAAATATTATATTTGAAAATCGGAATATATTTTAATTTAAATTTTAAATATTTTTAAAACGAAAGAGAATATTACAGAACACTTTAACTAAAATGTAAAGCTTCATATGCGTAATGAGAAAACAGGTTTCATACATACTAACAAAATACGCGCGTACACAACGCTAGCGACAGGTGTGTTGAAACTGCATGTCCATGCATGAATTCTGTATTCCCTATTTTTACTACGATTCAGCTTATGCAATCTGAATCATGTTTATTAATTTATAGTTATTCATTGTTATTATTTATTTTATTTATTTGGGCAATGCACAGTATCATTACTGTTTGTACTGTTGCATTATTTCCCAGCTTGGTGAAATATTTTGTACTTTTTTTAATACAAAATTATAATTTTTTTTTCTGCCTTTTTATTAGACAAATAAGATGTATTGTTTTTTTTAATTTATCGACATATTTATTTATTTTATGTGCGATTAATAATGAGTATTCGACTTTTCAATTGTACCCTTATTTGGAGGTTTTTAAGCAAATATTCCCCCCTCTATGCGAGAAGAGTTGATGCATTTATTGTAGGTACAGTCGCCGTGTTGTTTCGTTACATCCGCTTTAATCATTGTGGGTCGCATAATTGGGTACAGTCGGACTGCCTTGGAAAACACATCGATACATACCAATATGTGTTTCACTCCTCGACTTGATCGTGGTAGTGGTCCCAGAAAATCCACTGCAGTTAGCTCTCCCTTATTTTCTTTCTGGATGCTCTGCATTTCTACGTATTTATGCCATCTTTCACTCTGTAATTTTACATTTCCTTAATCATAACATTCCTACATTCTTTAATCTTTTCTTACATGAACATTACTTACCATTACCTTCTGATCGCTAATAATTTTCTTCATTCTTACCCTGTGTTGAAATACACTTCCGTAACAGAATACTCTTTTAGCTTTGTAGTGTGTCGCATGATCGGTTACAGATGAACTGCCTTAGAAAACATATCGATATTTTACTCGTAGTCCTAAATTCTAAATAGTCTCTGCCCTTTGACTTTTCACTATCTCTTTCTTCTGTGGTCTTGCATTTCCACTAAGGTATGAAGATTTCGCTTGATCAGCCGTTCTGACAATTATAACATTTATTTATCATCTCTAATCCTTTCTTCATATTAAGAACAACATCGATAATAACATTCTTTACAATCATTTCTTAAATATTTCTTTACACTAACATTCCTCAACATCAATAATATATTTCTTACCTTTCTTTTAAAAATAATATTCCTTTTATTTCTTATATTTATTTAGCATTTCTTTTTATTTAATTCTTTATCATTTTTTTCTTTTCAATCATAACATTTTCTTAAATATAATTTCTAACCTTTTTACACATATTATTCCTTATTATTTAACTCCTTTTCTAACATTAACATTCCTTCTTAATTAATTCTTTATCTTATTAATAATTAACAGTAGTATTTTTCTTAAAATAATTATTTATTTTCGGGCATTGAGTGTAGTTCAATTTACACCCTCCCTAGTTTAAGTTAACAATACATTGTATTGTTTGACCAGCTGCCGGACATTGTTTCCTTTGTAGTCTATCTGCCGTCATTGTTCTTACCCTCGTGTCAACATTCCATTGTAACGTGTAACACTGCGTGACTGCATAACTCACCTGTTTATAAGGTAAAAATTTGTTTCTTATCTGCGACGAATAACCTCTCTCTCTTCTCTCCGCACGTTCCATAATTCTCTCGTCATGAATGTATTGCGTATGTTCAGTCTGCTTGAGGCCCATATAAACAGCTGTCGACTGTTTTTTCATCCGTCGTTTATGATAACCTCTGTAGTTTTCATACTTACAGTTATAATTATCGATACTATAATTATCATTCGCTTTATATTTATCGTGCGTATAGTTAACATTATAATTATCACAAGTTTGCGTAGTGTTTCGTATAGATGATTTATTACTACGTTTCTCGTTACAGTGATACTTATTGTGTGTTAAGTGTTTTACACATATTTTTCTTTTATGTGATTTATTGCTGTGTGTGTGTAACTTGCATTTGGATATTCCTATCAATAAGGTATCCTCGCTTAATTTTTACTTTGCTTTCTTCCTTAATGTTAATTATTTCTCTATGATTATCATTATTAATTACGAACGTATTTTCTTTCGTGTCTTCAATTATTATAGTTTCTTCCCATATCATCGTTTCACATATTTGTTCCGTTTGTTTATCAATTATTTCACATATATTTTCTGTGATAATGTCAATATGTGAGTTGGTATCACCAACCTTTTCTGTTAACTCTTTTACCTTCTTCGTTATTTTTATGGTGTCCTGTTTAAAATTTTCAGACTGTTCCTCTAATTGTTTCTTATTAGATTCTTTTAATTCGTCCATTCTAGCATTCAAATTTTCTGTCTGTTTTGTGCTTATTTCATCTACCCAAGCACGCATCATGGTTTGAAATGCTTCCATGTTTAAGCTTTCTGGTGTTGCCATAATGAATATTTTGTATTTATTTATTATGTTTTAGAATATTATTCTTATGGAACCGAATTACTAATTTTATTTATTTAATTATTATTATTATTAATTATGACTTTTCTTATTACCATTACAACTTTCCAATGATATAATTTCGTTGAGAGCCAGTTGTGTCTTAATACACAACAATTAATGTTTAATATAAATAATTATCATATATAATATTTTTTTATTTAACACACCTTTATTTTTTTTTAAAAGCAACCATTTAGCTACAAAAAAAATTTAAGAGTCAAATGGCCGGGATCATGCCACACGTTTTGGGCGACAATTACAACATGACAAATTGTTGTTTATTTAAATTTGTATAGCCCCACGATTTTGGAGCGCCAATTACAACATGACAAATTGATGTTGATTTAAATTTGTAGACCCTCATGCTTTTGGGAAACAATTATTTATACAACACAAGTTGACCAATTTAAATGCATTTACATATTGCGTATTGAATTCATGGGTGTAATCGTAATAAGAAGATGATACGTTATTTCAGTTTAAATTCTTTCCATTATTTATTTATTTAAACAACATCTCTCATATCGGATATTAAATAATACCTCATTATTAAATCGTTTGTACGACGTTTTCGTACATACCTTATATACAAACTCTTATTATCTAATTGTAATTACTTTAAAATGTTTATTTTGCTCTCGGCTTACTCATGGTGTGTTCATATTTTTTTAATTGCTGATTCATTAGCTTCAAGAAATGAATTTACTTCTATTCAAACTTCTTTTATGTTACCTTGTTTTACTTTCTACTGCATATGCATTTTTTTTCTTTATCATCAAAAAAGACTTTACTTATTACGTTAATTCAAAAATTACTTATTTCTCTTACCATTTACGTTACTAATTTCTAAATTGATACAAGAAAAATTATTCTAATATTTACTGCTTTTACATTTATGTATCATTTATTTATTTTAATATTGGTTGAATGTCTTCCATTCAAACTTTAATTAGTGTCTTTCAACTGTCTGTAATTAAATGTTTTTTATCACCTCGTTTGACGTGGTTATTCATCTTTACGTCCTCCGTGTCCTTCTGGTCGTGTCCTCTGCATGTGCTTCTGGTCCTCTGGTCGTGTCCTCTGTGTATGCTGATTAATAGTCGTCTCGTCTCACGTCATATGCTGCCGGTGTGTCCATAGACCTCATCGTATGTATTTTGCAGCTCTGGCTGTATAGCTAGTTGATCCTGTGACTCTTACCATAATTGTGAATTTGTGTCGTCGACTGACATAGCTTCCTGCGGCAATGGTTGAATCGAGAAGAAGAAACTTTATTAGCGCGACCTGGTATTTATAGTCAGGTCGTGCAAAAATTCCTTTCTGAACACTTTTCAACTTGTCAGATTCTGTCGAGGCGTTACTACCCCCACTCTGGTTCAATTCACTATTTTCGCCTATTTTCGCGAATTACGCAGTTTGTTTCACCTCACTCGATGCTCAATCGATCACTAATTTTTATGTGATTACTATACGTAAATTGCACTTCTTTATGGTATTCACAAAAAGAGTTATTCATTTTTTACGTATAGTAATTGCACTTTTCGTCACCTCTGTATGGTTTTTTAACATTTTATTTATCTATAATTTCTACACAATTTGCTGTCTTTTGTTTTATCATATCGTACATAGTTTTCTTATAATTAACAATAAACATATAAATATTCTACTTGAAAAGGGTTGGTTACATTTCAGGAACGGACAGGTTTCATACATACAGTACTAACAAAATACGCGCGTACACAACGCTAGCGACAGGTGTGTAGAAACTGCATGTCCATGCATGAAATTCTGTACTCCCTACTTTTACTACGATTCAGCTTATGCAACCTGAATCATGTTTTGTTAATTTATTATTCACTTTTATTATTTTTTTTATTTAATTGGGCAATGCACAGTATCATTACTGTTTGTACTGTTGCAAATTATAATATGGTAATAGTAATGGTAGTAATAGTAGAGAGCAGAATGTTCTCTAAAGTATGTTTGTAGACAGTTTTCTTGGTTTTAAAATATTATATTTGAAAATCGGAATATATTTTAATTTAAATTTTAAATATTTTTAAAACGAAAGAGAATATTACAGAACACTTTAACTAAAATGTAAAGCTTCATATGCGTAATGAGAAAACAGGTTTCATACATACTAACAAAATACGCGCGTACACAACGCTAGCGACAGGTGTGTTGAAACTGCATGTCCATGCATGAATTCTGTATTCCCTATTTTTACTACGATTCAGCTTATGCAATCTGAATCATGTTTATTAATTTATAGTTATTCATTGTTATTATTTATTTTATTTATTTGGGCAATGCACAGTATCATTACTGTTTGTACTGTTGCATTATTTCCCAGCTTGGTGAAATATTTTGTACTTTTTTTAATACAAAATTATAATTTTTTTTTCTGCCTTTTTATTAGACAAATAAGATGTATTGTTTTTTTTAATTTATCGACATATTTATTTATTTTATGTGCGATTAATAATGAGTATTCGACTTTTCAATTGTACCCTTATTTGGAGGTTTTTAAGCAAATATTCCCCCCTCTATGCGAGAAGAGTTGATGCATTTATTGTAGGTACAGTCGCCGTGTTGTTTCGTTACATCCGCTTTAATCATTGTGGGTCGCATAATTGGGTACAGTCGGACTGCCTTGGAAAACACATCGATACATACCAATATGTGTTTCACTCCTCGACTTGATCGTGGTAGTGGTCCCAGAAAATCCACTGCAGTTAGCTCTCCCTTATTTTCTTTCTGGATGCTCTGCATTTCTACGTATTTATGCCATCTTTCACTCTGTAATTTTACATTTCCTTAATCATAACATTCCTACATTCTTTAATCTTTTCTTACATGAACATTACTTACCATTACCTTCTGATCGCTAATAATTTTCTTCATTCTTACCCTGTGTTGAAATACACTTCCGTAACAGAATACTCTTTTAGCTTTGTAGTGTGTCGCATGATCGGTTACAGATGAACTGCCTTAGAAAACATATCGATATTTTACTCGTAGTCCTAAATTCTAAATAGTCTCTGCCCTTTGACTTTTCACTATCTCTTTCTTCTGTGGTCTTGCATTTCCACTAAGGTATGAAGATTTCGCTTGATCAGCCGTTCTGACAATTATAACATTTATTTATCATCTCTAATCCTTTCTTCATATTAAGAACAACATCGATAATAACATTCTTTACAATCATTTCTTAAATATTTCTTTACACTAACATTCCTCAACATCAATAATATATTTCTTACCTTTCTTTTAAAAATAATATTCCTTTTATTTCTTATATTTATTTAGCATTTCTTTTTATTTAATTCTTTATCATTTTTTTCTTTTCAATCATAACATTTTCTTAAATATAATTTCTAACCTTTTTACACATATTATTCCTTATTATTTAACTCCTTTTCTAACATTAACATTCCTTCTTAATTAATTCTTTATCTTATTAATAATTAACAGTAGTATTTTTCTTAAAATAATTATTTATTTTCGGGCATTGAGTGTAGTTCAATTTACACCCTCCCTAGTTTAAGTTAACAATACATTGTATTGTTTGACCAGCTGCCGGACATTGTTTCCTTTGTAGTCTATCTGCCGTCATTGTTCTTACCCTCGTGTCAACATTCCATTGTAACGTGTAACACTGCGTGACTGCATAACTCACCTGTTTATAAGGTAAAAATTTGTTTCTTATCTGCGACGAATAACCTCTCTCTCTTCTCTCCGCACGTTCCATAATTCTCTCGTCATGAATGTATTGCGTATGTTCAGTCTGCTTGAGGCCCATATAAACAGCTGTCGACTGTTTTTTCATCCGTCGTTTATGATAACCTCTGTAGTTTTCATACTTACAGTTATAATTATCGATACTATAATTATCATTCGCTTTATATTTATCGTGCGTATAGTTAACATTATAATTATCACAAGTTTGCGTAGTGTTTCGTATAGATGATTTATTACTACGTTTCTCGTTACAGTGATACTTATTGTGTGTTAAGTGTTTTACACATATTTTTCTTTTATGTGATTTATTGCTGTGTGTGTGTAACTTGCATTTGGATATTCCTATCAATAAGGTATCCTCGCTTAATTTTTACTTTGCTTTCTTCCTTAATGTTAATTATTTCTCTATGATTATCATTATTAATTACGAACGTATTTTCTTTCGTGTCTTCAATTATTATAGTTTCTTCCCATATCATCGTTTCACATATTTGTTCCGTTTGTTTATCAATTATTTCACATATATTTTCTGTGATAATGTCAATATGTGAGTTGGTATCACCAACCTTTTCTGTTAACTCTTTTACCTTCTTCGTTATTTTTATGGTGTCCTGTTTAAAATTTTCAGACTGTTCCTCTAATTGTTTCTTATTAGATTCTTTTAATTCGTCCATTCTAGCATTCAAATTTTCTGTCTGTTTTGTGCTTATTTCATCTACCCAAGCACGCATCATGGTTTGAAATGCTTCCATGTTTAAGCTTTCTGGTGTTGCCATAATGAATATTTTGTATTTATTTATTATGTTTTAGAATATTATTCTTATGGAACCGAATTACTAATTTTATTTATTTAATTATTATTATTATTAATTATGACTTTTCTTATTACCATTACAACTTTCCAATGATATAATTTCGTTGAGAGCCAGTTGTGTCTTAATACACAACAATTAATGTTTAATATAAATAATTATCATATATAATATTTTTTTATTTAACACACCTTTATTTTTTTTTAAAAGCAACCATTTAGCTACAAAAAAAATTTAAGAGTCAAATGGCCGGGATCATGCCACACGTTTTGGGCGACAATTACAACATGACAAATTGTTGTTTATTTAAATTTGTATAGCCCCACGATTTTGGAGCGCCAATTACAACATGACAAATTGATGTTGATTTAAATTTGTAGACCCTCATGCTTTTGGGAAACAATTATTTATACAACACAAGTTGACCAATTTAAATGCATTTACATATTGCGTATTGAATTCATGGGTGTAATCGTAATAAGAAGATGATACGTTATTTCAGTTTAAATTCTTTCCATTATTTATTTATTTAAACAACATCTCTCATATCGGATATTAAATAATACCTCATTATTAAATCGTTTGTACGACGTTTTCGTACATACCTTATATACAAACTCTTATTATCTAATTGTAATTACTTTAAAATGTTTATTTTGCTCTCGGCTTACTCATGGTGTGTTCATATTTTTTTAATTGCTGATTCATTAGCTTCAAGAAATGAATTTACTTCTATTCAAACTTCTTTTATGTTACCTTGTTTTACTTTCTACTGCATATGCATTTTTTTTCTTTATCATCAAAAAAGACTTTACTTATTACGTTAATTCAAAAATTACTTATTTCTCTTACCATTTACGTTACTAATTTCTAAATTGATACAAGAAAAATTATTCTAATATTTACTGCTTTTACATTTATGTATCATTTATTTATTTTAATATTGGTTGAATGTCTTCCATTCAAACTTTAATTAGTGTCTTTCAACTGTCTGTAATTAAATGTTTTTTATCACCTCGTTTGACGTGGTTATTCATCTTTACGTCCTCCGTGTCCTTCTGGTCGTGTCCTCTGCATGTGCTTCTGGTCCTCTGGTCGTGTCCTCTGTGTATGCTGATTAATAGTCGTCTCGTCTCACGTCATATGCTGCCGGTGTGTCCATAGACCTCATCGTATGTATTTTGCAGCTCTGGCTGTATAGCTAGTTGATCCTGTGACTCTTACCATAATTGTGAATTTGTGTCGTCGACTGACATAGCTTCCTGCGGCAATGGTTGAATCGAGAAGAAGAAACTTTATTAGCGCGACCTGGTATTTATAGTCAGGTCGTGCAAAAATTCCTTTCTGAACACTTTTCAACTTGTCAGATTCTGTCGAGGCGTTACTACCCCCACTCTGGTTCAATTCACTATTTTCGCCTATTTTCGCGAATTACGCAGTTTGTTTCACCTCACTCGATGCTCAATCGATCACTAATTTTTATGTGATTACTATACGTAAATTGCACTTCTTTATGGTATTCACAAAAAGAGTTATTCATTTTTTACGTATAGTAATTGCACTTTTCGTCACCTCTGTATGGTTTTTTAACATTTTATTTATCTATAATTTCTACACAATTTGCTGTCTTTTGTTTTATCATATCGTACATAGTTTTCTTATAATTAACAATAAACATATAAATATTCTACTTGAAAAGGGTTGGTTACATTTCAGGAACGGACAGGTTTCATACATACAGTACTAACAAAATACGCGCGTACACAACGCTAGCGACAGGTGTGTCGAAACTGCATGTCCATGCATGAAATTCTGTACTCCCTACTTTTACTACGATTCAGCTTATGCAACCTGAATCATGTTTTGTTAATTTATTATTCACTTTTATTATTTATTTTATTTAATTGGGCAATGCACAGTATCATTACTGTTTGTACTGTTGCAAATTATAATATGGTAATAGTAATGGTAGTAATAGTAGAGAGCAGAATGTTCTCTAAAGTATGTTTGTAGACAGTTTTCTTGGTTTTAAAATATTATATTTGAAAATCGGAATATATTTTAATTTAAATTTTAAATATTTTTAAAACGAAAGAGAATATTACAGAACACTTTAACTAAAATGTAAAGCTTCATATGCGGAATGAGAAAACATTGTGCAGTTATACTTTACGGTTCCTGAGGAAAATGTATTGTTATGCTGAAAAAAAACACGATTTTCAGGAAAAACGTGTGAAATTAACATTCGGCATTTACTGCTGTCCATTTAACGTAATCACTTTATTGCACCGTCACTTAATAATATCGGAACCATACGTGACTTCCATGTTCTAAGATTTATATTTAAAATCATTTTCGAAATGAAATATTTCCGTAAAAACTACTTCTTTCTTCAGCCTTAACCACAGTACTGTGGTCACTAACGTATACCACCTCATGTTAGCGCACTCGATTTTCACTGATGATGGCAGTCGATTGCACTGCGGTAACGTCTGATTTTGTAGAAAACATTGGACCACGCCAAACAGGCCGGGAAGGAATTTTAACAACAAACTACTTCTTTGTTGCCGATAACGTAGTACTGCTACACATGACATATAAATAAAAATTATCCCCTCCCCCTTCAACTATCATTTTTATTTATAGACAATTACCCCCACCCTCTTCAACTAACATCTTCATTTATACATATTTCATTTACGTTTCTACAGTGGATTATTATGATATTCTTTTCAGGCTATTTTATTTTATCAAAATTAAGTACTTTACTCTTGTTAAAACATAAAACGTTGCTGGTAAACTACCCTTTCCCCTTAACCGATCTACACCAAAATCAATAGGGCTTGAATACTCTACAATTCAGACAAATATACAAAACATTATTTGATTCTGCTTGAATTTACGGCAGTTATCGTCCGTCATAGAAAAAATTACACTTGTTAAAACACAAAACGTTCCTAGTAACCGACCCCTTACCCCTAACCGATCTTCACCAAAATCAATAAGCCTTGAGTCCTCTACAGTTTAGGGACGTATGCAAGAAATTATTTGATTCTGTTTGAATTTACGGCAGTTATCGTTTGCCATAAGAAAATATCGGTATGGAGAACCATACATGACTTCCATGTTCTAAGATTTATATTTAAAACCATTTTCAAAATGAAATATTTCGATAGAAACTACTTTCTTCAGCCTTAACCCCAGTACTGTGGTCACTAACGTACACCACCTCCCGTTATCGCACTCAATTTTCACTGGTAATGGCAGTCGATAGCACTGCCGAAACGTCTGGTTTTGTACAAAACATTGGACCACGCCCAAACAGCTAGAGAAGGAATTTTAACAACAAACTACTTCTTTGTTGTGGATAACGTAGTACACATGACATATAAATAAAAATTATCCCCTCCCACTTCAACTAGCCTCTTCATTTATAGATATTCCATCGACGTTTCAACAGTGGATTATTATGATCTTCTTATCAGGTTACTTTATTTATAAAAATGAAGTACTTTACTCTTACTAAAACATAAAATGTTGCAGGTAAACTATCCTTTCCCCGTAACCGATCTTCACCAAAATCAATAGGCCTTAAGTTTTCTACAATTCAAGAACGTCACACACAAAAATTTGATTCTGTTTGAATGTGCGGCAGTTATCGTTCGTCATAGAAAAAATTACCGTTGTTAAAACATAAAGTGTTCCCGGTAATCTACCCCTTCCCCTTAACCGATCTTCACCAAAATTAACAGACCTTGAGTACTTAACAATATAGGAACGTATGCTGAAAATTATTTGATTCTCTTTGAATGTGCGGCAGGTATCATTAGTCATAACAAAAATTACCCTTGTTAAAACATAAAGTGTTCCAGGTAAACTACCCCTTTCCCTTAGCCGATCTTCACCAAAATCAACAGACCTTGAGTACTTAACAATTTAGGAACGTATGCTGAAAATTATTTGATCCTCTTTGAATGTGCGGCAGCTATCATTCGTTATAAGAAAAATTACCCTTGTTAAAACATAAAACGTTGCAGGTAAACTAACCTTTTCTCTTAACAGATCTTCACCAAAATCAAAATACATTGAGATCTCTATAATTGAGGGAGGGATGAAAAAAATTATTTGATTCTGTTTGAATTTACGGCAGTTATCGTTAGTCATAGAAAACATTACCATTATTAAAACATAAAACGTTGCAGGTAAACTACCCCTTTCCCTTAACCGATCTTCACCAAATACAATATGTCTTGAGTACTCTACAATTCAAGACTCTATGCAAAATATTATTTGATTCTGTTTGAATTTGTGGCACTTATCGTTTGCCATAGAAAAAAAAATCTACAGAAACACACACACACACACACACACACACACACACACACACACACTTTTCGAAAAATGACTTTTTTTCATGTTTTGAGGGGAGTACAATCAGAATCTGCAATTATCTCGAACACTATTTATTTCGACATGACCATACTTCCATTTCCTTATGGAACATGGAAGTAAAATATCGGTATGGATAACCATACATGACTTCCATGTTCTAAGATTTATATTTAAAATCATTTTCGAAATGAAATATTTCCATAGAAACTACTTCTTTCTACTTACTGCTACAGCCTTAACCACAGTACTGTGGTCTCTAACGTATACCACCTCATGTTATCGCACTCGATTTTCAGTGATGATGGAAGTCGATGGCACTGCCGAAACCTCTGGTTTTGCAGAAAACTTTGGTATACGGCCAAACAGGACGGGAAGGAATTTTAAGAACAAACTAGTTCTTTGTTGCCGATAATGTAGTACATATATAAATAAAATGTTGCAGGTAAACGACCCCTTTCCCTTAACCGATCTTCACCAAAATCAACAGGCCTTGAGTTCTCTAAAATTTAGGAACGTATGCAAAACATTATTTGATTCTCTTTGAATTTACTGCAGTTATGTTTCGTCATAAAAAAATTACCCTTGTTAAAACATAAAATGTTGCTGGTAAACTACCCCTTTTCCTTAACCGATCTTCACCAAAATCAACAAGCCTTGAGTACTCTATAATTGAAAAAGGTATGCAAAACATTAGATGATTCTGTTTGAATTTACGGCAGTTATCGTTCGTCATATAAAAAATTACCCTTGGTAAAACATAAAATGTTGCTGGTAAACTACCCCTTTCCCTTAACCGATCTTTACCAACACCAATACGTCTTGAGAACTCTACAATTCAGGGCTGTATGCAAAACATTATTTGATTCTGTTTGAATTTGCGGCTGTTATCGTTTGCCATAGAAAATACCCTTGTTATAACAAAAAACGTTGCAGGTAAACTACCCCTTTCCCTTAACAGATCTTCACCAAAAACAATAGGTCTTGAGAACTCCACAATTCAGGGCTGTATGCAAATAGTCATTTGATTCTGTTTGAATTTTCGGCTGTTATCGTTTGCCATATAAAATACCCTTGTTAAAACATAAAACGTTGCCGGTAAACTACCCCTTTCCCTTAACCGATCTTCACCAAAAACAATAGGTCTTGAGAACGCTATAATTCAGGGCTGTATGCAAAACATTGTTTGATTCTGTTTAAATTTGCGGCTTTTATCGTTTGCCATAGAAAATACTTCCATTTCCATAAGCAACATGGAAGTAAATATCGGTATGGAGAACCATACATGACTTCCATGGTCTAAGATTTATATTTAAAATCATATTCGAAATGAAATATTTCCATAGAAACTACGTCTTTCTCCTTATTGCTTCAGCATTAACCACAGTACTGTGGTCACTAACGTATACCACCTCACGTTTTCGCACTCGATTTTCACCGATGATGGCAGTCGATGGCACTGCCGAAAAGTCTGGTTTTGCAGAAAACATTGGACTACGGCTAAAGAGCCCGGGAAGCAATTTTAACAAAAAACTACTTCTTTGTTGCCGATAACGTACTACACATATAAAAAATTCTCCCCTCCACCTTCAACTATAATTTTTAATAATAGAAAATTACCCCCACCCCGTTCACCTAACTTCTTCATTTATAGATTTTTCATCTACGTTTCTACAGTGGATTACTATGAGCTTCTTATCAGGATTCTTTATTTATAAAAATTAAGTACTTTACTCTTGTTAAATCATAAAATGTTTCTGGTAAACTACCCCTTTCTCTTAACCGATCTTCTCCAAAATCAACAGACCTTCCGTCCTCTACAATTCAGCGAAGCATGCAAAAAAATATTTGATTTTGTTTGAATGTGCGGCAGTTATCGTTCGTCATGGAAACATTTCTCTTGTTACAACATAAAATGTTGCAGGTAAACTACCCCTTTCCCTTAACCGATCTTCACCAAAATCAATAGAACTTGAGCTCTCTGCAACTCAGGGGGTGCAAAAAATTATTTGATTCTCATTGAATTTTCGGCAGTTATCGTTCGTCATAAAAAAATTACCCTTTTTAAAACATAAAATGTTACCAGTAAACTACCCCTTTCCCTTAACCGATCTTCACCAACACCAATACGTATTGAGAACTCTACAATACAGGGCTGTATGCAAAACATCATTTGATTCTGTTTGAATTTGCGGCTGTTATCGTTTATTATAGAAAAAAATTACCCTTGATAAAAAACCGTTGCAGGTAAACTACCCCATTCCCTTAACCAATCTTCACCAAAAAAGACAGGTCTTAGGTACTCGACAATTCAGGCCTGTATGCAAACAATTATTTGATTCTGTTTGAATTTGCGGCTGTTATCGTTTGCCATAGAAAACACCCTTGATAAAACATAAAACGTTGCTGGTAAACTACCCTATTCCATTAACCGATCTTCACCAAAAACAATAGGTCTTTAGTACTCAACAAATCAGGGCTGTATGCAAAAACGTATTTGATTCTGTTTGAATTTGCGGCTCTTATCGTTTGCCATAGAAAATACCCTTTTAAAACATAAAACGTTGCAGGTAAACTACCCCTTTCCCTTAACCGATCTTCACCAACACCAACGGGTATTGAGAACTCTACAATACAGGGCTGTATGCAAAACATCATTTGATTCTGTTTGAATTTGCGGCTGTTATCGTTTACCATAGAAAAAAATTACCCTTGATAAAAAACCGTTGCAGGTAAACTACCCCTTTCCCTTAACCGATGTTCACCAAAAACGCTAGATCTTGAGATCTCTACAATTCAGGGTTGTATGTAAAATATTATATGATCTTGTTTGAATTTGCGGCTGTTATCGTTTGCCATAGAAAATACCCTTGATAAAACAAAAAACGTGGCAGGTAAACTACCCCTTTCCCTCAAACAATCTTCACCAAAAACAATAGGTCTTTCGTACTCAAAAATTCAGGGCTGTATGCAAAAACGTATTTGATTCTGTTTGAATTTGCGGCTCTTATCTTTTGCCATAGAAAATACCCTTTTAAAACATAAAATGTTGCCGGTAAACTACCCCTTTTCCTTAACCGATCTTCACCAAAAACAATAGGTCTTGAGAACTCTACAATTCAAGGCTGTATGCAAAACGTTATTTGATTCTGTTTGAATTTGCAGCTGTTATCGTTTGCCATAGATAAAAATTACCCTTGATTTAAAAAAAAACCGTTGCCGGTAAACTACCCCTTCCCCTTAACCGATCTGTACCAAAATCAACAGATCTTGAGAACTCTACAATTCAGGGCTGTATGCGAAACATTATATGATTCTGTTTGAATTTGCGGCTGTTATCGTTTGCCAAACAAACAAAATTACCCTTGATAAGAAAAAAACCGTTGCAGGTAAACTACCCCTTTACCTTAACCTTCACCAAAAACAATAGGTCGCGAGTAATCTACAAATCAGAGCTGTATGCAAAAAATTATTTGATTCTGTTTGAATTTGCGGCTGTTATCGTTTGCCATAGAAAAAATCTACAGACACACAGACACACACAGAGACACTTTTCGAAAAACGACTTTTTTTCATGTTTTGAGTGTAGTACAATCAGAATCTGCAATAATCTCGAACACGATTTTTTTTGCCATCACCATGCTTCCATTTCCTTAAGGAACGTTGGAAGTAAAATGGGTATGGAGAACCATACATGACTTCCATGTTGTAAGATTTATGTTTAAAATAATTTACTTGAATTCGGTTCGGTAATTTCTAAAAAAATATCGCCCACACTCAAACTAACTTCACTATTTATAGATATTTTTGTTATTATGGGGTAGTCGTTTAATATAATGTTATTTTCAGTCACTTTATCCATAAAAATTAGGTAGGCTTACTTCATTCTTATAAAGAAACCGAACTACGCAGATAATCATCCCTCCTCCGAAGCTCTCCGAAATCACTCATGGACCCTGAGCATCTTGCAGAGGGTTCATTCCCTAAAGACGAAAAGTCTGTCTATGAACCGTTCCTCTGTAAACACGTGCAGTTACGCTGACCAGCGATCCACAGAAAGCAAATCCCTATCCACGCTGGACACTTTTTCGGCTTGCACGCGTTGTGTTGGTGTGGGTTTCGGCACTTTCCATTTAAAAAGCGTGCAAATGTAAGAAAATAAACATGAGTGAGGCCAGAAATAACGCGAATTGTGTGTGTGTGTGTGTGTGTGTTGCCTGCCTTTTTTTGCGGTAATCATGGAATAAAATGGAAACGTAAACATTACATAGGCTAATTGAGATATGCTTGCCTGCCACGAACGATATATTTTCTCATTTTTCGAAAAGTGTCTGTGTGTAGAATTTTTTCAATGGCAAACGATAACAGCCGCAAATTCAAACAGAATCAAATAATGTTTTGCATACAGCCATGAATTGTAGAGGACTCGAGGCCTATTTTTTTGGTGAAGATCGGTTAAGGGAAAGGGGTAGTTTACCTGCAACATTTTACATTTTTACAATAGTAAAGTGCTTAATTTTTTTATAAATAAAGTATCCTGAAATGAAGGTCATAATAATCCACTGTAGAAAGGAAGATGAAATATCTATAAATGGAAAGGGTAGTTGAAAGGGGGGTAATTTTTTTTATAAATTAAAATGGTACCTAGTTGATGGAGGAGGTAAATGTTTATAAGTTTTATATGTGTACTACGTTATTGACAACAAATAAATAGTTTCTATGGAAACATTTCATTTAAACAAAATTCTATATTTTTTAATTTTAATTTAAATCATGTATGAGAGAAAATATATCGTTCGTGGCAGGCAAGCATATCTCAATTATGTAATGTTTACTTTTCCATTTTATTCCATGATTACCGCAATAAAAAGGCAGGCAACACACACACACACAGTTCGCGTTATTTCTGGCCTCACTCATGTTTATGTTCTTACATTTGCACTCTTTTTGAATGGAAAGTGCCGCATCGTGGATAGAGATTTGCTTCCTATGGATCGCTGGTCAGTGTAACTGCACGTGTTTACAGAGGAACGGCTCATAGACAGACTTTTCGTCTTTAGGGAATGAACCCTCTGCAAGATGCTCAGGATCCATGAGTGACTTCGGAGAGCTTCGGAGGAGGGATGATTATCTGCGTAGTTCGGTTTCTTTATAAGAATGAAGTAAGCCTACCTAATTTTTATGGATAAAGTGACTGAAAATAACATTATATTAAACGACTACCCCATAATAACAAAAATATCTATAAATAGTGAAATTAGTTTGAGTGTGGGCGATATTTTTTTAGAAATTACCGAACGGAATTCAAGTAAATTATTTTAAACATAAATCTTACAACATGGAAGTCATGTATGGTTCTCCATACCGATTTTACTTCCAACGTTCCTTAAGGAAATGGAAGTATGGTGATGGCAAAAAAAATCGTGTTCGAGATTATTGCAGATTCTGATTGTACTACACTCAAAACATGAAAAAAAGTCATTTTTCGAAATGTGTGTGTGTGTGTGTGTGTGTGTGTGTGTGTGTGTGTGTGTGTGTGTGTGTGTGTGTGTGTGTGTGTGTGTGTGTGTGTGTGTGTGTGTGTGTGTGTGTGTGTGTGTGTGTGTGTGTGTGTGTGTGTGTGTGTGTGTGTGTGTGTGTGTGTGTTCTATGGCAAACGATAACAGTCGCAAATTCAAACAGAATCAAATAATTTTTGGCATACGTCCCTTATTTGTAGAGTACTCAAGGCGTTTTGTTTTTGGTGAAGATCGGTTAAGGGAAAGGGGTAGTTTACCTGCAACATTTTATGTTTTAACAAGGGTAATTTTGTCTATGACGAACGATAACTGCCGTAAATTCAATGAGAATCGACTACTTTTTTGCTTACCTTTTTGAATTATACAGAACGCAAGGCCTGTTAATTTTGTTGAAGATCGGTTTAGGGAAAGGGGTAGTTTACCTGCAACGTTTTATGTTTTAAGAAGGGTAATTTTGTCTATGACGAACGATAACTGCCGTAAATTCAAAGAGAATCAAATAACGTTTTGCATACAGCCCTGAATTATAGAGTTCTCAAGACCTATTGTTTTTGGTGAAGATCGGTTAAGGGAAAGGGGTAGTTTACCAGCAACGTTTTTTTTATCAAGGGTAATTTTTTTCTATGGCAAACGATAACAGCCGCAAATTCAAACAGAATCAACTACTTTTTTGCATACCTTTTTGAATTATAGAGTATTCAAGGTCTGTTGATTTTGATGAAGATCGGTTAGGGGAAAGGGGTAGTTTACCAGCAACGTTTTATGTTTTAACAAGGGTAATTTTTTTATGACGAACGATAACTGCCGTAAATTCAAAGAGAATCCAAAACTTTTTGCAGGTGGTCCTGAATTGGAAAGAAGTGAAGGCCTGTTGATTTTGGTGAAGACCGGTTAAGAGAAAGGAGTAGGGGCAGCCACTTTTCATGTTTTAACAAAAGTAATTGTTTCTATGACGAACGATAACTGCCGCACATTCAAACAGAATCAAATATTTCTTTGCATGCATCCCGTGAATTGTAGAGGACTGAAGGCCTAATGATTTTAGTGAAGATCGTTTAAAAGAAAGGGGTAGTTTACCTGCAACGTTTTATGTTTTAACAAGAGTGAAGTACTTAATTTTGATAAATAAAGTATTGTGTTAAGAAGCTCATAATAATCGACTGTAGAAACGTAAATGAAATATCTATAAATTAAGAGGTTAGGTGATCGGGGTGGGGGTAATTTTCTATTAATGAAAATTATAGTTGAAGATGGAGGGGAGAATTTGTTATATGTGTACTACGTTATCGGCAACAAAGAAGTAGTTTGTTGTTAAAATTCCTTTCCGGCCTGTTTGGCGTGGTCCAATGTTTTCTGCGAAATCAGACGTTTCCGCAGTGCTATCGACTGCCATCATCAGTGAAAATTGAGTGCGCTAACGTGAGGTGGTATAAATTAGTGACCACAGTACTGTGGTTAAGGCTGAAGAAAGAAGTAGTTTTTATGGAAATATTTCATTTCGAAAATGATTTTAAATGTAAATCTTAGAACATGGAAGTCATGTATGGTTCTCCATACCGATATTATTTAGTGACAGTGCAATAATGTGATTACATTAAATGGACAGCAGTAAACGCCGAATGTTAATTTCACACGTTTTTCAAGAAAATCGTGTTTTTTTTTCAGCATAACAATACATTTTCTTCAGGAACCGTAAAGTATAACTCCACAATGTTTTTTTCATTACGCATATGAAGCTTTACATTTTAGGCAAAGGGTTCTGTTATATTCCCTTTCGTTTTAAAAATATTTAAAATTTAAATTAAAATGTATTCTGATTTTCAAATATAATATTTTAAAACCAAGAAATCTGTCTAGACACATACTTTAGAGAACATTCTGCTCTCTACTATTACTACCATTACTATTACCATATTATAATTATTATTACAGTATATTATTACCATTTAGGTACCATTTTTGAGTTACTAACAGATTTAAACCTTTTAATTTTGAAAATCGTCTTTAATATGTCGTTAGTAAACTCTGTATTACCCATCACAAACCACAAACGCCCCATCTTGACGTAAACACAATTCAGTACGAAATCCCCCGACGGTACAAGCTTTATGAGCACTCGCACAAGTGACCTATTTTAGCTTTTTTATACGAAAATAGCAAAAACTGTACTGTAGACTACGTTACTATAAATGTTACAGGCATTTTTAAATAATGAGGTTGAACGGTAACGGTTTGATGAAGTATACAAGGATTTTAGTTGGACTGGACTAACGAAATTCAAGAGAAATGTTCGATCCTCAGGAAGAATGGATAGGTACCCTACAAGAGGCAAGAGGCCAAAATCGTTGTAGCACTATATCAACAGGGTAAAAAGTTACCAGTTATTAAATTATCTAGTACTGTAACGTGTTTTCCGTATATGAATGGAACAAGCAAATTCCAAACTGGGTGTTTTATTAAACTAGTTAAATTGTGGTTTCTTTGCCCCCCCCCAGGATCAGGATATGGGGTGTTGTCACGTCATGTCTTACTATTTCACCCTTCTGTTCTGCAAGCGTAAAATTCTATAATTACCATTCGCTTGTAATGTACGTTGTAGGGGTACATATCTTCAACATGCATTTTAAGAAGCAACATGAGAAGGATAGAGTACTAAATAATTAACACTATAAATTAAAAGGGATGAATCAGAGATAAAGGAATGGGTATTTAACATAATTATACGATCAAACATATAAAGGTAATAATAAAAGTAACCTCTGATAAGAGAAGAGTAGCAAGCAACGGAGCAAAACTTGGAAAACAACAGGACAATGCGATTTAACCAAAAGAACCCAATAGATATGGAAAGTGAGTAGGTAGAAACAAACCCCAACCCCTGTGATAGGACATATAACGATAAAAAATAATCAAAGGCAAACAAATAATACAAAACACAAACAATAAATCAAATGTAGTAACAAGCAGTATATAAAGTTATGTAAACAAGAAGTACACTACCAATAATAATTAAGTGAAACAATTGTTAATAGAATATGTGTGTTATTAAGAGCCTTATAGTGAGATAAAAAAGTAAAGCATAAAATATAGAAAAACTGACTATAAAATTATGTTTTAAAACCACTAAAAACCAAGAGTGAGAGATGGGTAGGGAGTGATAATAATAAACAGTGAAGTGCTAAGAAGAAATTAAGATAAACAATTTATAATCTTAAGAAAAAAGTAATAAACAATGGTAATAAACCAGAACCATAATCCAATAGTTGATAGACAAATAATTCAATTGTGTTAGCCCGTAAGAAACAGAGTAGTTGTGAGTGCAAGAACAAGAAAACATCTTCTATTACTAAAATAATCACTAGGATGATTATCACTATAGGATAGATGGTGTCAAGACGATACTCACCAAAATTGTTATTTGTTTAATTAAAAGAGTTCTAGTTTATAAGAAGGAATATGGTTGAACAATAGACAGACCATAAACCTATTTCTATGTTATGTTGTGTTAGTAGGATTAAGTGTTAAAAAAGGGTGTAAGAGATAGGAGTAGGCATAAGCTAGCAATGATATAAATTTAACAAGGACAAGATTAATCATCATTATAAAAATAGAAAAGAAAAGAATATCAGACAAGAAATGATTTTGTAAAATTATAATAACATTAATTGATTGTAAAACAGCCCCAAAGTAATTCAAAAGCAAATAAGTACTAAATGACAATAAGCAGAACATATGGATATAATAAATAATGTTTAAATAGTGTAAAAATAAGAAATTCTAGACTGTTACAGCTTAGGCCTATAAAATACCTGTCTAACTTCAGAAAAAAACAATTGTAATCA
Source organism: Magicicada septendecula (assembly GCA_034769895.1). Taxonomy (NCBI): domain Eukaryota; kingdom Metazoa; phylum Arthropoda; class Insecta; order Hemiptera; family Cicadidae; genus Magicicada; species Magicicada septendecula. Next base: position 237,486,129 of record CM068371.1, read on the forward strand.
ATTAACTATTGTATTTGAAAAGTAAGACCAAGTAACTTATTGATTACAATTAACTAACGATAATAATATGTCAAAAAGGGAATAAACAGTATAAATAAGTGAAATATGTAATAACGTACATTAGCAATTTTGTCAAAAACATTATACATGACCAAGCCCAGCTTTGTGAGATGTCAAATTGATCTTTGAAAGAAAATAGGGACATATATGTTAATATTTAATACATTGGTAATATCACCAAGGAACAATAGCCATTATAAAATATTTATTCATTTTGAACCAAAACCCAGGATTTATAACAATAGATACAAATGTATACAACCAATGAGAGTGGAGTTGGTTACCATAACAACGAAACGTTATTATATTTAAAACCGTTATAAAACGAGAGTCCATTATTAACGATCCAGCGAGACAGACGCTAAACTGAATTCGTCTCAATTAAACTTTAATAAAGAAGAAAATAAGATCCAGATGAAAATAAAATAAATACAAGAAGTCGAACATAGTTCCAGTAAACTAAGGAGAAACAATAAAACAAATTTTACAATAAAAAATAAACAAAACCCTGAATAATAAAAAATAGACGCCAGAAGAAGAAGGAAAACCATACCATGGAAAATTAACGAAAGTATAAACACAACCTGGAAGAAATACTGGTGACCCATAGCAAGAAACAACAAGGTTTTGTTAAGTATAATTAAAATTACCAATAATCACGAACTAAACTGATTAACTTTTTTCACAAACAACAACTCTCACTCCGAACTTTGAACACTAAATTCTTTCAAGGATTGATAGATAATATTTATTCAAACTGTATGTAACTGTAACTTAACCTATGTACGAAGCCTATAATATTGACACACACTTTTAAACACAAAGAATTGAATTTTATGTAAACCTTTTTAGTATTTAAGTACCATTAATGTAAGGTGGTGTACTTTAATCACATCTTGTTTTAAATTTTTTCGTAATCCAAAGAACTCATTGGCTGAATAATTTGTGTAAACTAAATAATATCGGCGGCCATGATGGTCTCGTCAAAACGTTCAGTCAACATAGCCAATCCCTGAGGTGTAATTTGTTTATAGCCGGAGCGAAACTTTTTTATACTAATTTCTATTGTACTTGAATTATCAATAATTAGCGAATTTTGAACAATAATAAACAAGTACTGATCATTAATAAATGTCCTTTGTTTTTATTTGAAATATATCTTATAATTTGTGTACTTTAGCGGTGAATAGAATCTTTACCAAAATTCTATGTTGACAACACGTCGAACGACACGCGAGATTCGAATTCCCGCCAGTCCGCGTGGGTAATTTGAATTTGTCAACATCGCACAGAAAAACGACACCGATCAAACTTTTTAATTATTTTAAGAAAACAATTTGGCGCCTACCGGGAAGAAAAACAACGAGTAAGGACAGGTAAGGAATAAACTTGAAGAAGGATTCGGTACTGTTTATTAGCGCGTTCGCGATCTTCACCACTAAGAGAGTACTACAAAAAAACGTTACAGAATTGACACTATCAATAGTGGGACTTTTATAACAGTCTTGAGTAAGTTCTATAACAACGTTGATCTTTCTTGTTACATGGAAAACATTATGATCCCATGAAACTGAATTAGGATCGTACATGCACAAAGCACTTAAACAAAAATAAAGTATTTCTATGTTTAATGAATTTTAAAATGACATTTTCATATTCTGTCTGTGTAAATGTACATACGCTCACGTATATATAATACGTTATGCGATACTAGAATAAATATACAGAATAAATACATTCTGTACGTTATGCGATACTAGAAAATGTTAGAACAAGCATTACAATCATACAAATATTTGAAAATTTAGACATATATACTTTCTGAATGCCGTACTCGAATGGCAACCAAATGTGTACTTTATTTTTTTAGCCTGTGCAGTACATGTCCATACTAACTTTCTGAATATAATTTGTATCTGATGTATTCACTGACACGTGTGTATGGTATCAGTTTCAAAGCTCTGAACAGATAAATGCAGAGCTACTTGTAGGGGTGAATATTATTCTCTGGTAATACTGTTGGTCGCTGGTACTCTTTGGTGGCCGCATGTTGTAAACCTTATCCACCACTGCATACAGTAAACGTACGAGCGTCCGAAGTATATGCATAATATTTCAATTACAATATAGTTTTATCTTCCATATATTTTTATTTTTTTAACAGTTTGTACTTAGAGGTCAATAACATTTGTTGAAAAATCAACAATTGTTTAATTGTTGTTATGATTTGTTTTAAGAAATCATAGACAATATTTATGTTTTTTGTTGCACAAATGTGCTTGTCTAGTGAATATCATATTAATAAATGTGGACGAATCGTTGGTGGTAAAATCTGTATACGAATGTTACTGTATGGCAGCTATAGGAAAGAATTACTTCAGATTTTTAAACTGTAGTACCTAGAAAAATACGGAATGAAAATGTAAACCAATTAATTTAATACAAACAAGAACCGATTTACTGCGTGAAAACGAAACAATGAACATTTTACTGTATTTCAAATATAACACAAATTTTAGAGCATACGACTGTGAGGTTAAATATCGAACAGCTTCAAAAGGTTTCCGTGCATTAATCATGGAGTAGTATTTACTAACAGACATGCGCGTATGTGTGACCGCGCGCGCCTTTGCTGTAGTGCTGTAACAAATTGATTCAGCAGACGATCAACTGACACTAAGCCGCAGGCATGTTCTTTGACTGACAGGTGTGTGCGTGCGCGCGTCTTTTGTGGATTTTGTTACTGTTTGCACGCTTGTACCATTGTTAAAGGTGTACGTTGTACCCTGTGGCCATTAATTTATATGTATATATATATATATACACACAACTCCGATGGATTATGGTAAGTTAAGTCGTTCGGAATAATGAGAAAGCAGTACGTTCTGACGATCAATTTGAGCTGACCATACGGTTGCTCCAGTCTGCAGCTGACTGGCCACTGCAATACCTTAGGCCGGCATCAAACGGTTTCTATTTTTGAGTTACTAACAGCTTTAATCCTCTTCATTTTGAAAATCATCATTAATGTTCCGTTAGTATGCTCTGTATTACCTATCATAAACCACAAACGCCTCTTATTGACGTAAACACAAATCAGCACGAAATCCGTCGACGAGAAGTTCATCCACATTCGTCAGCAGCAGATTGCCTCATACCGTGTAGTAAAGGCCCCTTCAACGAAAGTTATCTGTAACATACGAGTCTATTCTAGATTTGTGGACGTGCCTTTAGCAACAGTTAAGCTGCAGTTTGAAAATTTGTTATTGTGACATCTCATGGGAAGGAGGTAGTACAACTACTGAATCTCTCGTACATAGGTTGATGTTAACAAGTGTTCCGAACTTCCAAATTTCACTAGAGCAGCCTCGGTCGATCTCACATTGGCTGGGATACCTCGTTATCTGAAGATCGTCTGGCTGCTCATCATCTTCATTTCATGGTGTAGGCTTATGTAACCTATCCTGTTTTCACTTTAATCATCTCTGCGAAATCTTCTGCCAATCATTTTATAGTCCACTGTCAGCATAAGTTCCACTCTGTAACCATGTTCCATCTACTGTTATTTTCCTTTTTTTATTGTATTATTAATGAAAAATACGCTATATTTAGTATGATATACACCTATTTCAGACATTGTGTATTCGTATAAGTCTTTCTAACGGTAAAAGCTGTTTGTTACTTTAAATTCGTTAAAGTAAATAAGCTGGCTTACTTCGAGCCCATAAGTGTTGACTACACTCCCCCTCCAAAGGTTCATATCGCACCTTTTATTGAAATATTTCCGATCCTACGTTTAGGTCACCACTCTGCAGACAATCTGAAGTAGGTAATCACACGATTCTGCAGCTCTTCATAAAATTGTGTTTCTTCACGCCTGCATTCTTCGGGTACATTGTCAGATATCCTCTACCAATTTTTAAACTTAATACCAGTATGTGTTAACATAAATAATTTAAATATTTTTAAATTATGTTCTTCCATTCAAAATCTTTTAATATGGCTACTCTTCTTTGAACTCTTTGGGCAAATGGCGCAGTCTTGCTATTTAAAAAGCACATAAGCCCTGAGACATTGCTGCCACATGGGGTCGGCATAAAATAAGCACTGCCTACTCTGCATTGCGTTGTAGAGAGAGGCTTGGATACCCGAAAGCTAAGAGACAGACACTGACATCAAGTCAAGGGGTAGGGCAGGCACTATGTTATAGACGATGCGGCTACTAGCCTAGGAAAGAAAACTCCAACAGAACACCGAGCACTGGCGGATGGTTTAAAATGACACTCAATTCCACGTCTGCATAACTTCAGGTCAGTACCCTGTATTACAGGATGCTGTATAATAGTCAGAATCGATGGTCATCTGATTTATTTTTTTCATCTGAAGATTTGCGCGTAACGTGATTCCTCCAGTCTGATTTGTAATGACGATCTAAAATACATGAGGTAATATGACCGGTACTACTGTGTTTAAGAACCGCCACGTTACGTTGGTACTTTTGTTTACAACCTCGATACATCTTACATCAGTATATTATATCAGCAGTGGTGACAGTCATGTTGAGTTGCCGTATTCCAGAGAACTTACTACGTATTATTTTAAAAGTTTAAGTACGCAGTTTACTGAGGAGCACTGCGTAAATTTTCTACGGAGTCATGGTAAACGCAGAAGAATAGAGTATGATATGAAACGAAGACGAGGTGGCGTTGTGCTGTGTCCATCCTACATTCTTTGATTCTTTGATCGACATAGTACTATTTATTTATTTATGGCTCCCGTAATCTCTGGCTTGGTGTCACGCGCTCGGGAAATGGAGAAGTCCACCTCTGCCATTATCGATTGGTCTGGCTATATGTGGGCGATACAAATCCATATTATCGAACGTGAATAACAAAATTGGCCGTGTACCACAGTAATGGTTGTTTGGGGAAAATGCCGGTAACAACAAAACGATTTTTTTTTTATTATTACCAGACAGGCGGTTAGAGACACTCCTCCCGTCATTCTTCAATGCACGGTACATTATAATTTCTGATAAGTGGTGTATTATAACGGATTAATTTCTTTAAGGTATCAACATAAAACAAACAACCACTCTTACGATTATGTCAACGCAGCCACTCATGCTTACACTCAGAACGTTGAGGGATCATGGAATCAGTAAAGCAACGCAACAAGAGACAATATGAAACACACAACACGTGAGACTTGCTTAGGAGAAAATTCTTGGGAGATGGAGACCAATTCTGGAAATTTCACTGAATACTGTTTATTGTTGGTCATCACTTGTTATTCAAAATTAAGCGTTTTAAATCATTAAGTCACTTTTTTCACTTGTACAATGTTACTTTTCTAAGTAATGTGTTGTAAATATTGTGGGCGTAAATAATAGATAATATTTAGATGATTAAAGCGAGTTCTCAGTTTCAACTCGACTGTTTGGCATTTGTCTGTCTATCTATTTGGGGCATGTCCCACGATAACTTTCAACCGATTTTCGTGAAACTTGGCATGAGTATCCACAATATTACTTCACTGATCCCTACTGTTTTTGAGATTCACCATCCTCCAAAAATAAGGGGTGGAGGGCAGAAACGTGAGGGTCAACATTTTGAAAAAATAGCAAAAATCGCTGTGGATGTCAAATTAAAGAAAATTTTAACCAAAATGTGAATGTATTTTCACTTGTGTAAATTATTTCAGTATACATAAGTTATTAACAAGTACACCAGAGCCCAAAATGTTATAGCAGTTTTTAATAAAATCACAAAAATCTATGCGAGTATCAACTTAAACAGAATTTTTACCAAATATAAAATGTGAATATAATTTCAGTTTTGGAAACAGCCGTTTAACAATTAAAGTAGCTTAATTTTTTATAATAACTAACCTGTAAGCTAGTAGTGTGTGGTTTATTTTGTCACATAATTTCGAGATCCCATTGCAATTTCCAAATCATGACTGCGCAAAAATTGTTTTCGTGTGTGGTTTTAGTAATGGATATTCCCGAGCTTCCAAACGTACATACAAACGAAAATTTCCAAACAGAATAGTAGCCTACCTCAACACAAAATATTTTCCTGGTCTTTCATAATTTACGAACTAACAGTTCCTTGTTCATAATTTCCAACGGTTGCTAGTTCTATTGAACACCCTGTAGAAACGCTGCAGCTGAAAAAGAAAATATCATTCAAGCGCAGTCTTCAGCTCAGCACCAGAAGAATTTCACATGGAACAGGCATACCTCGCACTAAAGTCTGGAGAACGCTAAAGAGAATTTTTATCCATATCATTATCATTTCCATATTTTTCAACATCTTCAACCAGCTGACTGTAAGTTAAAATTAAAGTTGGGTAAAAGAAAAATGAAATATTGTTAATTGCGTTTATTCACTGATCAATCTACTTTTCTGAGGAACGGACCACAAAATTTTAAAAATAGTCACAGGTGGTCAACTGAAAATCCAAATGAAATAATAGAGTCAAACTTGTAAAACTGGTTGTCGTTAAATTTATGTGCTATAATTGGGGACCAATTAATTGTACCATTAATTATTCAGTGATCGCTTTACTGGTATTGCTCCTATAATCAAGGAGAACATTTCGGACGGTACCTTAAGATAGCCTATGGAAAATTAAACTCATTCCTCTCAAATATCAGTATTTATGCTTTTGTTTTGTATAATAAAATAATAATATATAAATAATATAATATAATATAATAATTTCTTATATTTGTGTTCTGTTTCTTCTTCAATCAAATTTGATTTTTTTATAACATTCATTTGCTTTTTATTAATTTACTTATATCAGATTTCTCAGAATTGAATTCTTTATAAATTCTATTACAAATTTACATTTATTTATTGGCAATTTAAACAAGTAAATTCACATCAAGCCTAAAAAAGTGTTTTTATACATAAATTTTTTGAGATTTACGAAGCGTTTCTGAAAACCTATCCATGATACAGTCCTGGAACCCTTTTTTTCAATTTCTTAGGTCAAAAACCATATGAAACCATCAAATTTACACTTTAATATAAGTTCCAAGAATTTCGGTAGGGCTTCATTGTAGCTTTGGAGCAGGAACCAAGGTGAAATTTCTCACAAGGCATTAACCGAAAACTAAGCGTTTTCAGACCTATGTTTATATGAAATTTCTTCTTTATTTCAGCCTGTAGAATATGTTCCATTCTTTGTGGTACTCCCTGTATATATTTGTGAAGATATTATATACAAGATATGTATGTCTATAGAAGAGTATGTATATGTATGTATGTATTATTAGTGTATATATTGTAACGCAACAGAAATGCTAGCATTCATGTTACATAAAAACAAGGTTCACAGAATAATAAACGAGTCAATATCTAACCCAATGATAGAACAAAGATCTAATAATTACAATTATAATCATAGATAAAGGTAAATAAGGATGCAAGATAATATTAACAAGTATAACCGAACCTGTAAGTTAGATAATAGTTGATGATAAATGTTCAATGAAAAAACAAACAAAAAATGAAACAATAATTTACTTTATAGTAATAACAAATAAGAATTTTGAGTTAAGAGATATTATTTTATGACAACAAGTATTATGATAAAGTTTGTGTTATGTTATACCAAATATGTGTTGAGTTAATGAAAGATAATGAAACAAGTTGTATTATACAATAACTATTGTAGAATGAAGTGTGAAGCAGCTAATTAACGTTAATAGATTTGAATTTCTTATATGTGATCCATAGGTCAAGGTAAAATTGTTATTAGATATGGAAAAAATAATTGTTTATGTAAATGTTAAGAGTTAAGATTTGATTGTATGTATGAATTTATGTAAAAGAGGCTATAGATGTGTACCAGGTATAAACACAGATAGGTCCGTTTACAATAAAAGGCCTAACAGCCAAAACCACTATATAACCACTCATAACATAAAGGTTAGGTATATCAATAAATAATAATTAATGAATACGATGGGAAGAGCTAGAAAAAACATTAAATTAATAATAATATATTACAAAATTTATACAAATTATGATAATACCATAATGCCATTATATCGATTAGTAACATATAATATCGAAAGTGGATTAAATATAAAAAAGAAAAAAAACCGGCTTATATCATAAAACCAGCAGAATATGTGTAGAAAATAATAAACCAACTATTGGTAAAGTTACATTCCAATAGGATAGCAAATTGATAAGGAATAGACAAAAAATATATGAAATAAACATTATATTCAAACATGTAGGAGGAAGAAGTCAGGTGTTGCTAGGGACGAAAAAAGAAGAGGAAGTTGTTGATTTAACAATAATTGCTTTTGATGATCTGAATGTGATGAGATTAAAAACCCAAGAATAATCTATTTAATCGTAATATTATAAACTATCAGATACGATTATAAAATACAAAATCCTAATGACAATATTTACGTCTATCACCAGTACAGTTTAACCAAATAACACTACAATATGAAATCACAATAGAGAATAAATACTGGATTCTACAAGAAAGAACTTGAACTGTCCCATATCCGAAGGGAATTGATGAGATATTAAACCAAATAGAAAGAATTAACAGTATCACAATTAATAATATTCACTACACCAGAAATTATAACCTTTCAAATACACGGAACAACACTAATTGCTTCAACCGAAAGAAGAAATTATTTGGATCCTGGCGTTGCAGAAGAAACATCAATCGGGCTGTAAATCAATCCAGAGAGCTGTATTTCCGAAGTGGACAGGACAAGAATTCCTTTTTATTAAACCGAAGAAGGAAAATCGTACGGCATAATCGTCCAGAACAGTAAATTTAGCGATCAACCGCCTACACGATTTGCTTCGTTCTAGTCTGGTAAATTATTATTATATTAATCATACTAACTACACAACACTTCAAATTTGTAAATCTTGCATTCTTATCTATGTATTTTTAATCTTCCCCACAGTTACAAGAACCTTCACACCCTGAATTAAATTAATTACAAATCAAAACACACTATATAACTAAATTTAAATAAAGGATTAGAATAATCAACAATCGATTCATGAAATCTATAGCCCAAGCATATGTTAATTAGAACATATCTTATTCAATGTTAAATAAGTAAACGAATAAAGAACCTTTATATATTTGTAAAATCTTGTTATTTGGAGTATGGTTTAATGAGCTGGGAACAAAAAAGTAACTGAATAAGTATAGAATAATTGGTTAACATAAACATCGAAATAACCTATAAGTTTCGTTGAGCCGATACTACAGCGCTTATAGCGGAATTATCTGACACCAAAGAGAGAGCGTAAAAATACAAAATTAGACATAACTCTCTTCAAGGTATAATAGGGTTGGATGAAATTGTAGAATAAAACTTAAATTGTTTCAGTTTTAGGTACACTAACACTGATATTTCTTAAGGAGCTAAGTTAATATTAATTAATTACATCAATGTATCCCACAACTCCAAATATCTCCGAGATTTACATAATTAAAGTAATTCAAAACACACTGGCATAGGTGTAGTAACAAATTGACCAACCCAACAGTGGGGTTTTAAAGGAGAAGGACACCGTTCCGTAACAATATATATATATATATGTGTGTATATTATTAGTATTATTAATAGTATTATTAGTTTTCATATGTGTTATTAGTACGTATTAGTATGTATATGAGTAGATATGTGTATAATTTTAAGATATGTATGTCTATAGAAACACACAGCAACTAGAAAGCTAGGACTAATTTATTTGCCATTCGGGAATTATTGTTATAAATTTATTTAAAAAAAGAACACACACGTTCTTGAGTAGTGTCGAGTTTTTAGTGTTTTTTATACGACTGTCTGTTTTACAACTTTTTTTTTCTAAAATACTAGTAGAGTAATCGGAGTTTTCATAAATTTTCTAATATTGAAATTGATCTAATTTAATGCATTTCGTTCAAGATAGTTAACAAGTTCTGAAGCTCAGAGAGCTCAATATTTATATTTCGGTTACCTAAAATGGTGTAAAACTAGATATGGTCTACATATACGTCGATATGTAAAGTCAATACATTCAATTTTGACAAAATGTATCCTACCTAACCTCCGATCTTTAAATATAATAGTATCGACGTTTCTTATAACCAATTTACAGTAGGACTGCGATAACCGATCCCGGCACAGTAATCATTATTGTATGTTTAAATACAGTAAAAAAGTTAAATTTTTCTTTTATTAAATACAGTATTAACAACCCAATATTCATACTGAACATAGTTTAATACAATAAGACGCATATAATGTAGTTAAGTAATTAGTTCTTGTCCAGTAGGTTTTTGGCCCCTCCACCAGCTGAAAGTGATCTTAGAAACCGCCTTAGAAAAGAAGCCGTGTCGACATCTCCCTTGGTGAGAAAACTGGCTGTTTTATCAGCTCTCCATTTTTAATGAGCAGTCCAGTTGCTCCAATTCGTCCAGATCTCAGGCTCCCTGATTTATAAACAAGGGAACCCTCTTGTTATGTGCGGGCTGGTCAGTGGACCGCTGGCTTCCGTGTCCTTCAAGCGAAAGCCAGCGAGGGACGAATCGTTACTTGAATCCCTCTCCATTCGGGCGACTCAGAGCAGATGGTCTCCTGCCTAGTCTGAGAAGCGGCTTGTTTCCCGTGTGTGACAACTTGGGTGGCATTGTGCCCGTTAGGTTGCATTGGTAGTCAAGGTCTCTCGGTCGGCAAAGTTGGCTTGAAGTCACGCAGTCAAAATTCTCGGCTTTTTTATCACCTGGGGTACCGAGTTCCACACATTCACACCTAAGAACGTTAAGTCCCTACTTCTTCTGCTCAGAAGTCTTGACGAGCAAACAAATATGCAATAAATTCCAAATGTTCTCGTCGGCCTCAGTTATTCAGTGCACTCGATTTTCCAGTTGTAGGCTTACATTATTAGTACTCCCAGACACGCTATTGTTCTGGTGCTACTGTGTTACGAAAATGAGTTTTCTTCACCAGACACGGCATATGGCGAATAAGGCTGCTAAAACTGCCGCTTAGCAGATTGATGACTAATGTGGGCGAACCCATACCCTGAAAGCGTCTCCTGCTGATGACGACGGTCCAGTCAGTCCTTTTGTACGGCGCAGACGTGTGTGCTGATGCCCTGAGCAAGAAGATATACAGAAAGAAACTGGCCCAGGAGCAGAAGAGGGGATAATACGCTCTAAGGATAGCCTCTGCTTACCGCACCGTGTCTGAACCAGCGTAATGATGATCGCTGGGGTTATCCCTATCTATCTTCTTGCCAACGAGCTTAGAGGTGTGCACCTTAAGAAAGATGATGTCGGCAAGGAGATAGCAAAAGACCAAGAGAGGTTCCGCACGCTTGAAAGGTGATAAATAGCTTGGGACGAGAAGACGAGACGGCGCTAGTCCGCGATGCTGATGAAACACGTAAGGCCGTGGATTGAGAGAAAGCATGGGGAGTTCAGTTTCAACCTGACGCTGATTCTGAGCGGTTATGGATACTCCGATCCTGCCTCCATGAAATGGGTAAAGCCTTGTCTGCAGATGCCTTTATTGCCCGGGTATAGAGGATAACGCGCAGCACATTAATATCGCCTGGAATTATGTAGTTCATTACGCATAGGCCAGCCGGGCTAAGAAGAGAGATTAAGAGCGTCTGTAGAGTAGATCAATGTAGATGTGACTCCACTGGGCGCAGCAGAATGGCCTAGTCTGAAGTAGTGTGATAAACGGTTCCAAACTAGTGCTCGTTCGACGGAAGTGGGGTTTTAAAGGCAAGTCCACTTGACCTGGGAGTCCCACACTTCGTGCATAAATGCATTTTCTCTCCTCCTTAAACAAAAATTGTTCTCTTGTGGCTCTTGGTAGAGAAGAGCGAGGTAGATGAAAGCCTTTTCTCTGTGACCCGGCTGTTTGGGTTCGCGTTTCTATGGAACGAAGACGCGCTCCGGGCAACCTCTTCCTAATCACTCCCACTGCTTTCCTAATCGAACTGGACTTCATGTTCGATCATGCTTGATTCAAACCATGAGTGAAGCTGCCCGTACGTTTTACCTACGAGCGACAAGAACCCATAGACAATCCTCTCATAGGCGTACGAGCGACAGAACCCATAGACAATCCTCTCATAGGCGCCCGGAAATTACTGAATACTTTCAGGTGATACATGGAAACGTACTTGGCATATGCTGCACTTCAGTGGTTTATCACAACTAGCTGTTGTAAGCCGGTCACGAGCCTGGAGCTCAAACTGTAGTTTGTAACTCATCCACGCGGTTCACCTCTGCACCGATAAAAAACACACTCAAGGACATAACACTTAGTACCGATCGTTGCTTGTACCTGAAGCGGGTCCTCTCTGACGGACAATCCACAGTATAGTTGAGTTACATGGTGCCGTTAAGTCAAAAGCTGGTACGTGTTGGTTCCAAACACAATTTCCACATCAAATTAGAACTTTTCTGTTTTTGACGATTCTCCGAGAACACTGCAGCAGACTGGAAGACACCTCACACCTGACTGAGGACTACATCTGTTTATTTCACTTAACAGGTTATTTCCACAAACAAACAAGAGGAATGCATATATGAATTCACCACTCTCGCTAAGTCAACGCCAACAACTGCAAGATACTTATCGAATGCAGGAGACTGGAACACATCTTTGATCCCGATAAGTGAATATCCTCATGGCCATGTGGCAAAACTCCTTACAGCATACATAAACGCCATACACAACAACACAGAGACGTCCATTCCTAGACATCATCATTTTGAAAAATAACTGCGGCAGGTTTCATGACACATGTACCAACTAATACATGCAACCTCACACTGCGTCTCGGACCAACAGAATCTCTTACTAATACCTTAATAAAACAGACTCATCTCCACATCGACTCGCCCAGTTACAACAGAGATTTTGCGACCCTAAAATTAACGTGCAGCAGAATGGATGGACCACCATAAAAACGATGCAGCTTTTAACCACATGAACCATATCTGGAAAACGAAGATGTCACAACTCACAAGATATTGCCATATATCACGGGCATAATACAGAAAATAAGTCTGGAATCAGGACATCATATTAACACAGACAGAAAACGTACAGACCATAAAAACAAAATTTCTCCAGTAAGATTACAGACGTGTACGGAATCGTAGAACCTATATCGGAAAGTCCAACAGAAGGATACAGAAGCGCGCCAAAGGACGCATTAAATAAGTGAAGAGGTGGAGAGAGGACACTACTCAACGCTCTTTTTACATTATGATCCAGACAGACAGAAGCCTTGAACCCTGGTTTGTTTACGTTGTCCGGGTCGAAGACCCGATAAACGGTAGCGGTGCATCGCGGTCATTTCTTCGCAGCACAAGGAGTTAGGCTGCAAGTCCCCTTTGCAGAATGAGGCATGAAAGAGAGAATTGTAATTGGCCTGGCTCCACTTCGGGAGGGGGGAGGCCCGTGACTCCCTTAAGAATTCACCCACAGAGCTTAGAGTCACGCTGGCATGAAGATAGGAACAGCCCCCATAAGGCGTCGGAGGGATCGATGAACTGTCATGCCCAGACCGTTGGCTCCTGAAATTATCTTGCAGATTCCCGTGCCAAGAACGACAGCTCAGTCGAAGCTGATTCTAATGAGTCTGAAATTTGTCTTCTGGCAGACGCTGGATAGCAACCGGGCGTATGAAAGCTGAGGTAGTGCTTGACTTGCACCAGACAACGTTTCAAGGATAATCAGAAAGGTGTGGATAGCACAAGTGGAGTTTATGTGAAATAATGCTTACAGTAGGTCGGTAAGTAACGCTCGAGGGCGTCTTATGTGTAGTAGGAGTCGAACGTTTGTCTTGACGGATGTGCAGGAAGGATTCCCCGGACTTAGTAAACAAATTTGTCGGCAGGAATGGGACGAAATCCTTCAGGGAAAGAGCTCGGAGCCCCCTGTAGAAAACCATTTATGACATACTATGGCGTCCACGAGAGGAGCCGTACCGTTATTGGTGGTCGACAGGAGAGGGCGCTTACTTAATTACTACTCGTAGGATCGTAAGAACAGCAGGACGAAAACATAAGGAAGAGTTTCGCCCGACGCCTCGAGCCTTGTTCAGGGATCGGTCACGTGGTTGTTGAAATTGAGGTGCTGGTTTAGCCGAACTCACAGATGCTTCACCGATTCAGTAGATTGGGTGGTTCTCCGCTTCAAAGGGATGTATTGACATTTAGATGTGGACTTACGCCAAAGCAGAACGGGACCAAGGGAAACGCCGGCACGCAGTAGCACGCCCTATCGACACTCACCCTGAAGGTAAGGTCGGTCACGTAAGACCTTGGTACATGCTCTGTGAACTGAAGTGTAGACGTTTGGACCAGTTTGTAGAGTAGGCCTTCGTGCCAGACTTCGTCAGAGCTTTTGCTCACGTCCATCAGGAAGAGCCTTCTGATGGCTGTCGGTGGCTTGTGCCAGGTGGGTCACGATAGTACCATCCACCTGGGGTGGATATAGGCCAACATAAGACTCTCGAATATCTTCTAGATTGCTAGCAAGAGCGATGTCGCCCGATAGTTTCCAGGAAGCGTTGGCGGCTTCTTGGGTTTCGGAATCATGATGACATTCGCGGTCTGCCACAGACAGGGAACAATGGCAGACCCAACAGAGACATTAAGTGCTTATCGCGATGTCACAATGAGATCACAAATATCAAAATTATCTTCTGCCAAATTGTAGGAAAAAAATATCAGCCTATCATAAGATATTCCGGAACCATAATTAAATCTCTCCCAGTCAACAAAACAAGACTAGAGCACAAACAAAAGATACAATAAAATTCTATAAACACATTCAAAAACAACACAAAACTGTTTATTTATATCGACTCTTATATAGTTTGCGTTGACTTATCACATTAAATGGTGTTTTTCTACCAATAAAATAGCAATATTACTACGTGTGCATTGATAAAGCCCGCTAATATGGCAGGTAATGATGTTACGGTGTGCTTTAAACTTAATGAAAATTTATTAAGGAAAGGTGCGGTGTGGTTGGAGGTGGAGTGGGGCGCGACTGAAGACTGTGCCTGGCTGTCGCTGTGCAAAGCCCCGCAACCAGCCGCCCACTCCGCCACCCTCACCCCCTAACCTTCTCGTTTCTGCAACAGAACATACTGTACTACACATAAGACGTCTGTGCACGATGCATGCTATAGGTGCATATATGAACGTTATAATAAAAAGAAATGTGTGTCGTTTTTGTGTTTGTCGTGTTATGTCGGGCGTTACACTCCGCGCACTTTTTATTACTTACTGATGACTGGATCCTCTGCGATGATGTCGTCCTGCAAAACAACTTAATCTACTATGTGTTTGTGGGCGCCACTTGGAATCTTTTGTTCCAAGAAAATGTTATTAAAATTAAAATTTTGAATTCTTAGCAGTTAGTTTAATTCTATGAAAAAATGTGAACAAGACAGTTTGAGTTTGAAAAAAATAAATTATGTTTTAATGAATCTTAAAAAATCGTCTGAAGGACTAACATTCGTGAAAAAATAAAATTGCAGAGTTACAAAAAAAATTATAAATTATTATTGACAAGTTTTTTCTCCAATCAAGTATCGGCTAACAAATATTTTATTTTACTCAGTTGAAAAGCATGAGTTTAATGTATGAAAAATCTTTACACTCAGGACGTGACTCCTTTGAACTACCAAGACAGATCAATAAGATCCTTTACAAAATTTAAGTGATTTGAAGGTGTGTGGCATGTGTAGTACAACTGTGTGACAAATGTAACCAGGTAAAAATGACTTTAACTTTGAACAACTCACGTTCCGATGGGTAATTATTCTCGCACTGGACACTTCTCTCGGGTAGTTTTCAATCTCGCCTCTTCGTGTTGACGTTCCTTGTGCACTGAATTTATTTAAAGTCAAAATACGATTTTTTAAAACTTCCGCACTTTCGTAAAACAGTTTGGCAGTGAATTTATGCTTGAATCCCGCCGCCGACGATCAGCTGTCCGCGTGGTTTCTAAATTAGCCGCCACAGCGCTGATACTCCTCCTGCAGTTGAAAAGGCTGTGTGTACGTTACGTTATTGTCAAAGTCAGTTTGTTTTAGCGAATACAGCAGAATTGATTCTCTATTAAAATTTTGGTCCCTCCTGGGTCGCTGATATTCTGGCTGCGTGTGTTCTATTAAATGTGCCGTGTTGCTGCTCTATTTCAGCAACACATTGGCGTATACTCTTGTAGGTTAAGTCAGTCTATTGTCAATGTAAGGGAAAAGCCTTTCTTCGTTCTTGTGTCGACTTCTCGTCTTCGGTTTCGCCTCGGTTGTGGTGATCAGTGTCGTGGGTGATGCGTCTCTTCTGGATTCAAAGCATGAAGTGTTTTTCGGTCGAATTTGGTCTTCCTTTTATACTTTGTAAGGCTCATTGTTTTAGCTTTTCGACATGAACTTCCGGTGTATTTGTGTAAAAATTCCTTCTAGAACGTTCGAGAATAACGAAATGGAACCTCATGGAACAAATTTAACTTCCGTAGAAGCTTTAGAACAAAATTTCTTATTCTTCACACTAAGGATATTACAAAAATTATTCTGGTATTTGTCAAACAATTTTACATAACTACTTATAATCTGCATACCATTACTACATTTGGATTCTCTGCTTTCAACTGAATCTAATGATACTAATTACGATTGGTTTTTGTATAAATTAACTATAATAAAATAACACAACATACAACTCTTACCTTGGAAAGTTTCCATAAAAATTCAATTTTTTAACTAAAAAATTGTTGTGAAGCTGTTTGGTTTCTTCTACAACATTAACACATAATATTATCATCTTTCTATAACAAAATAAATAAAGTTTAACACATATAATATACAAATAAGTTCAGTTTTACATGGTCCATGCCTATGGCCTAAGTTGTTGTCACTGTTAGAATACAATAATTAATCTTTTTTCCTTAATATATATGGGATTTTTCTAGTATACACTGAGAGTTTATTATATTGTCTAACTTTTGTGATACCTGGTTTATCCTGATACATATTATTTTTATTGTAAGCCTACTTAACATCATATTGGTTTGCCTAAGTGGTCCTTTTTCTTTGTGTGACAAATTTCACTCTCATAAGTCAAATTCTTTAATAATTGATCTTATTTTCAACTGAATATGTTTGTTTTCATGGTACACTACAGTATTGTACCCTTTTCTTTCATTTTTGTTAATATTTTGCAAACATTAAGTCAAGTATGTTTTTTGTGATGGTTGCTTGGCCGTAGCCATATATGGTATAGGTAAATATTTTCCTAACTCGACTATTAAAGTGTTTAAGTTAGTCAAATATATTAGTATAGTCACATTATATTATATTTCAACTTTCTAACGCAATTTGGTTGCATTTTGTCAACATTAAATCCATAAATATTACAATATTATAGGTCTACTACATGTTTTCAGTTAATATTGTTTTTGGCTATTTTAACTGATTTTTATTCACTTTACAGCTTTCTTTATTTAAGATAAATTGTTCATCTTTGTCTACTTGACAATTACATATAGTTTTTATCTCAATTTGATAATAATTAATTTTTACATGAAATCTGAGTGATTGGTCTCAAATCCAACACCTTAATATTTTTTTGTCATAACATTTATATATTTTTTATTTTAACTTAGATCCTTTCTAATAATGTATTCAAATCATTTAATACATTTATTTTATTTACATTACATAGTATAATAATGGATCTTGCCCATTAATTCACAATAAATAGTTTTTTATACCCTATTCAGAGTTACAAAACTTAATAATTAATGACCTCATTTCGGTTGTTACTGATATTATTTGTCTCTATTATAGTATATTATTGGTTTTACACTGTTCTTCACTTAAATAATATATATGGGGTTTAAGTCTTAGTCATAGTCTGGTCGTATTTTCATGTTAATGGTATTAATTATTAGACAATATTACAAAATTTTTAGGACTACTTGGGTTCGATACTGTTCACCTCACTTTCCTCTTATGATAAATTGCTATGCAAATAATTTCCTTTATGGAACGTTCTGTGACGTTACAACGTGTGTATATATACAAGATGTTTGAAAATTGTCCATGTTTTTGTTGCTACCGTGTTATGTGTTTGGATTCCACGTTTTATTGTATCCACTCGTGGCGTCGCCAAGTCAAACAACAAATACAAACGACTAATGAGAACCTGCTATCGGCATCGTCTTTATCATCACCATAACTATTACCGCCATTCTAATCAATTGTCTGATGACTGCTGCGTAAATGTCATCCCAGTGATTTCTCATCAGAGTAGTTCACAATATTCAATCGGATCGGATCGTACATGTGCATTGCAAGGCCGACGTTATAGTTCCTTTATGTTTCTTCACCTCCAAGCAGCAGCTTTTGCTACCATCATTTTTTCAAGACAAATGTCATGCGCATCCATATTTTCCTTTTTTCGAGTTCATAAAAATACATCATCAATTGCTTAGCCATTTAATTCGTGGTCGTGTCTTACCTTGCTATACTTACCATGACATTTGCCAACTTTCTCTGTGCAGTCTTCCGTTGTGTCATATTCTCTGATGCTCACTGTACATATTTTTGATAAGTAATCCATTAAAACAAGTAGACCTATACACTGTTTCAAAATTTTTCTTATCCCATAATTTACTTTTTCTGCAGGCGAACAGGCTTTGTCTTACAAAATTACTGATTTATGGAATTGCAGTATTTATTGTTTGTCATTATTTTACCTAATATACGCTGCCTGTGCCAAACCAGTATTATCGATTTTGGGTTTGTCGTGTACCCTTATCAAACATCTTATTTTCTTTTAAAAAGTTATTCTTAGACCACATTCTTGGTGAATAATCTTCTCCATCTCGACTTCATTCTACTAAACAACACTACATCACCTGAAAATCCGAGACTCAAAAGATATACACGATCTATTTTAATTATACTATGCTTCTTTCCAATCGTCCGATTGCACTCTCCAACAGTCCTAACAAAACAGAAGCCCTTCCATACTTCCTTGCCTAGATTCTATTAGTAGGCTACTTCATTTCATACCGCATGCAGTTTGACTTGAATAGATAATTTTTATGCATTCAGTCAGACTTTGTTAATATCTTTATCATATTCCTTATTCTTCTAACAGCTTTACTATAGATTTTCTATATACTGAATTAAACGTATTATTATTGTATTGTGTGCGTATTGTACGTGTATTGTATTATATTGTACAAGGACGTACTAATGACTTTCAATATTCATTGCAGTGTTCTCGAAATCGAAACCCGTTTATCCCTTGTACTCCTCTGTAGTTTTTTATAAACCCTGCTTTATCAGCAATCTAAAATCAGCAATATAAATCTAAATCTGAAAGGCTAGATTTCATTTCTAATAACTGTATTAGTAAGAACCTTTCTGAAATTTTGCATAAAGATGACAGCAATGAAGTCGATCGATAATTATACGTATCCCCTTTTTGGAAACTGATTATATACCTATTATATTATATTACCATTATAAGCCTACTGATTTACCTTAAAATTTCGATAGAGGATATAGAATTTACATTCAGAAATAAAACCACTATATAGACCTACACAACTCCCGATTAGCGCTTTCGAGCTTTTCAGCTCTTCCTCGATCTGATGTCGTGTCACCCACATAAAATTGTGGTATTTTGTTATTTTGTGTTTCCCATCTTAAGACAAGGTAAAAGACTCGAAAGCATTAGTCGGAAGTTGTTTATATAGTGGAGTGCAACAATTTTATTGTCTGTGTATACAACTTTAGTTCAATTAAACAAGATAGAAATTTATAGTTTTATTTGCGAATTTTTCCCATTCGGATACGCTTATTAAAAAGGGACTTAACATTTCCTTAATTATAATACCTATATGCACTAGATTTTGCGGTTGCTCTGTCATTATATGGGGACATTTCTGTTTTTGAAAGAGCGAACCAACATAGGAATTCTGAGTTCTAACTCAGCCGTCTGGCATTTCTCTGTCTATCGATTTGGAGTATGTCTCACAATATACACAACTTTTGAATGCATTAGTGATTTTCATAAAAGTTGGCATGAATGCCAATACCTTTACCTTACAGAGCCCATAAAAAGTACGGGAGACAGCGATCCCTAAAAAATAGTGGATCTGAGAGCAAAAATTTGGGGATCAATATTATGATAAAATTGCACAAATACGTGTGGGGTATCAATTGAAAAGAATTTTAATTGAGATCTAAATATAATGTTTACTTTTAGAAATTTACAAAATTAGAAATTTCAGTTTTTGATTACAAAAGGTCTAAAAAGTCTACCAAAAATTTTTTAATCGCAAAAATCCATGCCGTGTATCAAATTAAACAGAATTTTAAGCAAAGTGCGATTATAGTATTCAATTTTAGGAATTTAAAAATTTTATGACACCAAATCCAAGAAATGCGATAAAAAATTTTTTAAATTCATGCTGAACATCAGACTAAAATGATTTTTAATCCAACTCCGAATGTAATGTGTAATGAAAACTTCTAAATTTTAGAGGGCACCCCAGGACAAAACGAAAGTCAAAATTTCGAAAAAGTGTATGTGGAGCATCAAATTATGAAGATCTTATTGAAAATAGGAACTCGATATCTTCAATAATTTGACAACATTAATATATGTCAACACTCTTGCAAATTTTGGACGGACTTTAAGAAGTTTGCAAAAAACTTTACTTTACTTATCTATGGAAACATACTTAAACTTAAAAGCTATAGCTAAGTTATTTGGTATTTAGGCGTTATCGTTATAAATTTAACTAAAGAAAAATCAATGTTGTGTTCAAGTTTTTAGTGTATAAGGTATTCATAATAATAAAAAAGTAATAATTTAAAGTAGACAGTAAGCAATTATTATTTTTCAAAAAAATAGAGTATTCAGGGCTTCCGTAACTTTTCTTTTACTTGGTTACTTTTTAAGGTACGGCAAAAACTCCAGTAACTATGGTAACGACGTGTGGTCACTTGATCGTGATGCTTCTTAACAACACTAAGAATCATACAGTTCGACGAACTTTACTCACAGATTTAAACCAATAAAATTCATTAATTTGACTTTATCAAGTAGTAAATGTCTTTCGCTCAAAATAGTGAGTGAGCTCTGCACCTCAGGTAGCGTACTAGTAACATGATGTAAATTTTAACGTCTTCATATAAAATATGTGAAATGTTATTCTGTATTTCGTTAAAGATGAGTGTATGCTCCTTAATTAACCATAGGCATCTTTCTAGAGCTCTTTCACAAATGACTTTCATGTTTCGGATTCTTATCTTACATTTTTATCTCCAAATACATTTTTATGTTGTTTTTCATTGTCCAAAAATCATCTTATTTTTCACTCGTTATAACTTACCCTTTTTTGCATCATTTTGTAGCTTTCTAGTATTATATCTATAAATACGTTATTTCAAACTTTTCTTATTCTTTTTTAGAGTTGTGTATATTCAGTTTTGTATCTTCTACTATTATCTTATTTTGTTTCTCTTCTTCACTGCATGAGTACAATTTTCCTTCGACTATATTTTTATAACGGTCACACGGATCGTCGTGTTGTACAGTGAAAAAAGAATAACTGACACCAGACTGGCAACTTTAATTACAGTTAAAAAATAAGCAAAGACAGTCTTATGCAATTCTTCAAGTTAAAATTTGTCCAGCTCACAACAATAAATGTCATCTTATGACACTTTTGGACATGACAGCACAGTAATCACTAAACCGCAAGTCACAATAACAATCACGCCGAACTGCACTGTAATATCACTCACTGGTCCAAAACTGGACTTTGCCGGCCGCTGGACGCTTAGGTTATTTATACGCTGCTGAAGTTCCGAGACAAATTGCGTAGTTGCAGTCGTGTGGAACTCGCTAGAAACTATGTCAATGTCCGGCTTATTTGATGTGTCTTTTTCTAACTTTTGTACTGTATGTTCATCAAATTGTTTGGAAAGCATGTCAGTACTTTCATAAATTGTTCGACTTCAGTTTTAATTTGTTTTCTTATGTTTGCAATTGAGTCTTCTACTGGGAAATTTTTGTTGACAATGTTTCTTCTGTACTTGAGACACGTTTGTCGACTTTACATAATATTACCTGTTTCTCACTCAGATCCCCGAGTGGGAGTAATTTACATAAATCAAATAGTACTACCCAAGGTACGAGACCTAGGAATAGTATGGTCTTCCATCTGTCATAGCTTCAAAGAGCATCAGTTTTCTTTGTTACGTTCATTATTATTTGGCTTGCTTCTTTTTTCAGCGTAGTGCTATCTGTCGTTTTCTGCTTCTTCCATCTCCTGTCGACGTTTCTCGTCCTGCCATTTTTCTGCTTCCTCTGCTTCCCGTTAGCGTCGTTCCTCTGTCTACAACAGCAGAGCTTGGAAAGTTTGCATCATCTGACTGGTATCCGTTCTTTAAACCAATTATCATTCAAACGTCACTCACGACGTGTCCTCTGTAGAATAATCGATAAACGTCTGAAATGCGTGTCTGGAACAACCTAGAGCGTTGCCGCGTATCCGCGTATAAAGTGTCACGTACCTAAGTTCGCTATCTTTCATCTCAACGTAGCACCAATATGTATGAATTGTTTTTTTTTTACTGTTGCTTTCCAGGCATTGCCATTTCTGGTTCAGGTATTGCTATTGAAGTCTTTATTTTTATTTCAAAACTTGCTATGCTTTATTGAATTTAGAGTTTTAATATAAATCAGTTTTGGGGCTTAACATAACACAACTTTATTAATATGCCTAAATACGTAAATACAAGTCGATCTTTGGTAAGGCAAACAGATTAACCATGTTGTTACAGTTGTCGGACGTTATTGCACGTTCAAAAAGAGCTAGAAACTGTTCTTCTGTGTCAACGTATTCACGATGTCAACAGAAAAATCTTATATTTTCCAGTTATCACGTGGGATTACACCAGAATCGTGTTTTACTTCCATATTCCTTAAGGAAATGGAAGTATGGTGATGGCAAAAAAATCGTGTTCGAGATTATTGCAAATTCTGATTGTACTACACTCAAAACATGAAAAAAAGTCGTTTTCCGAAAAGTGTTTGTGTGTGTGTCTGTGTGTCTGTAGATTTTTTTTCTATGGCAAACGATAACTGCCGCAAATTCAAACAGAATCAATTTTTTTGCATACAGCCCTGATTTGTAGAGTACTCACGACCTATTGTTTTTGGTGAAGATCGGTTGAGGGAAAGGGGTAGTTTACCTTCAACGGTTTTTTTTTATCAAGGGAAATTTTTTTTTTGGCAAACGATAACAGCCGCAAATTCAAACAGAATCAAATAATGTTTCACATACAGCCCTGAATTGCAGAGTTCTCAAGATCTATTATTTTTGGTGAAGATCGGTTAAGGGAAAGGGGTAGTTTACCAGTAACGTTTTATGTTTTAACAAGGGTATTTCCTATGGCAAACGATAACAGCCGCAAATTCAAACAGAATCAAAAGATTATTTGTATACAGCCCTAAATTGTAGAGTTCTCAAGACCTATTGTTTTTGGTGAAGATCGGTTAAGGGAAAGGGGTAGTTTACCAGCAACATTTTTTTAACAAGGGTATTTTCTATGGCAAACGATAACAGCCGCAAATTCAAACATAATCAAATAATTTTTTGCATACAGCCCTGATTTGTAGAGTACTCAAGACCTATTATTTTTGGTGAAGATCGGTTGAGAGGAGGGGGTAGTTTACCTGCAACGTTTTTTACCAAGCGTATTTTCTATGGCAAACGATAACTGCCGCAAATTCAAACAGAATGAAATAATTTTTTGCATACATCGGTGAATTGTAGAGGACTCAACAAGGCCTTTTGATTTTGGTGAAGATCGGTTAAGGGGAAGGGGTAGTTTACCTGCAACCTTTTACGTTTTAACAAGAGTATAGTACTTGAAAATTCATTTAAACTTTTTCAAACAATGGTAATTGTTGAAAATAAAATAATTTTGTTGCCAGGCAATAAAATTATAATTTTTTCATTTTAATGTAAATTATGTATATATTAGAAAATATATCGTGCTTGGCAGGCAAGCATATTTCAGTTATGTACTGTTTACGTTTCCATTTTATTATTATGACTACTGCAGTAAAAATGCAGGGAAGACACACACACACACACACACACACACAAAATTCGCGTTATTTCTGGCCTCATTCATGTTTATTTTCTTACATTTGCACGCTTTTTAAATGGAAAGTGCTGAACCCATACCAACATAACGCATGCAAGCCGAAAAAGTGTCCAGCGTGAATAGCGATTTGCTTCCTGTGGATCGCTGGGCAGTGTAACTGCACGTGTTTACAGAGGAACGATTCATAGACAGACTTTTCGTCTTTAGGGAATGAACCCTCTGCAAGATGCTGAGGGTCCATGAGTGACTTCGGAGCGCTCCTTCTTTTCCGCGTTTGTTCTGTGAAACGTACACTGTAGATTCGCAGCTTTATTCTAAGCAACGCTCAATAGGAAATGTTGAAAATTTTTGTCCACGGTGTACCCTCATACACACTAAACCTGCTCTGATGTTTTAATTACGGACATCATAATATTAAAACTTTGGAAACTTGAGCACTACTTAATGGAGATTAATCATTAACTTATACAAGCCATTAATTTTATGCATATTTTATATATATATATATATATGTGTGTGTGTGTGTGTACAACGTTATCGGCAACAAAGAAGTAGTTTTTGTTAAAATTGCTTCCCGGGATATTTGGCCGTAGTCCAATGTTTTCTACAAAACCAGACGTTTCGGCAATGCCATCGACTTCCATCATCAGTGAAAATCGAGTGCGATAACGTGAGGTGGTATATGTAAGTGACCACAGTACTGTGGTTAAGGCTGAAGCAGTAAGTAGAAAGAAGTAGTTTCTATGGTAATATTGCATTTCGAAAATTATTTTAATTATAAATCTTAGAATATGGAAGTCATGTATGGTTCTCCATACCGATATTTTTGCTTTATTATCAGCCGAGCATAACTTGTGTAACATTTGAAGTTTATAATCAGTAAAACCCAGCCATTTTATTCTACTTCATGCATGTATTTTTCCATAAAGCCTTGATTTCGAGTACGTATATTATATAAACTGATTTCTTAAGATTTCTTTCTCCAAATGTAACTACTACTTCTTCAACTGATTCGCCGCTAACAGGTCTCAAAAACACTCGACGGTACTTACATAGCACAGGAGTTATGTAATCAAACTTTGCAAGCCATATTACATTGCATTTTTCTTTGCAAAGTAATCATCTTTTTGTTAAGTCCTTTGTGCGGTATCTGTTTATTTATTGCATTGCCATGGTAACAGCTTAATTACATAAAAAGTATGGTTTGCGGTAAAATACAAAGAAATTATTTATAAACTAATAAGAATGTATTTAGTTTCTGTAGTGCAATAAATGTTCCATTTTGAAACAGTAACATGACTCTGAGATACTGATTATTCTAAACTGTAATATGTACATTTATGAAAGTAATGAAAGTACAAATGATTAAAATGTGATAATGATTACTTCGCCTGTTAAATTTCTTAATCACTGACACAATAATTACAATTTGTTTTACTCTAGTTAAAATACAGCCTAACTCATTCAAAATGTGTCAGTTTTCTATACTCCTTTTTGTTAAACGAAGTAGTACAGATCATGATGCTATTAAGCTCATAACCTTCGGTTCTTTCAATTTCTTGTCAGCATTTAAAATATCCTGCATATTTTTACTGCTCATTCCTTTTCCTCTCTTTTACATTACAGTATCTAATAGCTATTGTATAGTTTCCTCTCTCCTGCTTATAAGACAAAATTTACTTCTTCTTTTAAAGCGCTACGCCTTGCGTGGACCTTCGCTTCCTCCACTACACGCCTCCAATCATATCTACTTCCTGCCAGGTGTCTCCAATTCCATCATCCCATCCTTCTCAATTCCGCTTACACCGCTTGCAGCCATCGCCTTCTTGGTCTTCCTATCCGCCTCACTCCCCCACTTCACAAATACAGGATTCACTTTGCTTGCTTGTCTTGAACCAATCTCGCCACAGGTCAAAACCAGCTAATCCTATTCTGGACTTAATAAATCTTACTGTTACGACGGTCTAACTGATCGTCGTATGGAACAGTGGAAAACAAAATACAAGACACCAATTAAGTCACTAATCACCAGCTTTAATTATGACAATTAAACAGTTTGTAATTAACAAGACAGTCTCTTACAACAAATCAATTAAAAATTGTTCACACGCAATAAAAATGTTAACTGATATAAAGTACAGTTGTATTACATTTATCTCGCACAATTATAAAACACGTAATACTTCGCCACAATACTACAAACCGCACTCCAATAATTCGCAACTCAAATTGAAACTGAACGTCGCCGACTACTTGTATTTATACCCCGCCGAGGTTCCAGAATATTCGCTAATAGGCGTCTACTAGAAAACACTACGCATCAGGTCTACATTAGGACGCAATTGATTGCGGCCTTGACACAGTGCGCGGGGCTGGCGACGTCCAGAAAAGTCTCGCGAGCGCATGTTGAAATCACGTACGCCACAACATTCAGCCGGATTCCTCTGGAACATTCGATAAGCATGTAGATTGTTCTGTAATGTCGTAACAGTATTGTGTCTCCGATCTATCTCACGATTGTTACCCATCCTCTAAATTTCTCCTAAATAGGTAGTTGTATTTTTTTCTGTTTCCTCGTAATCACTATCTACATTAGGAAACTTTTACGACAGTTAAATGGGATTAGTGTACAAGAGGTCCGTATAAAGCCCTAAAACTACGAAATATTAAAAACATTTGAGATCTCCAAATGAAATCAATATAACTTAGTAATAAAAACAATATAAATGATATTATTAAACTTTATTAGTAGAGTAAAAGGTAGCTTCAGAAATAATGTTTTGCGGTGAATTCTTTTTTTTTCTAACGTCACTATATAATATTGGCCTTAATGCCATTTTAGAACTTCCCCGTTAAGTCACTGTAACAGCATCATCTAAAAATCTACAAATAAATAATCATAAAGTCAGTAAATGGTGTGATAATTAAGAAGCTAACCCGTTATATTCTTAAAGGATTTGAAAGCGTTCCTGACGATTAATCACCCATCCATAGAGATTCGTCTACCGAAGACGTACCCCTTCACAGAGAATTGTCCAGATTTCATCAGAAGAGGAATTGTAAGAACTAGAAAGAATACAACAAACTATTTTTATTTTAGTTGCATTCATGAACAAATATACTAAAAATATTTTTAATTTGTATTTATTTTTAATTAACTAAGGAAGAAAAAACTCAAATTTTTTATATTTTTACAAAAATTGTATATTATTTACGATGCAGAAGGAGAGGTTGGAGTTTTTAGAGTTAATAACAGTTTAGTTTACTGATTTGGATACTGGTATTCAAATATAGTGGTATTTCCTATTTTAAAGCTTTCGGGGATTTTGTTTTTTTAGACTGTGTGCTTTAGTTATCTGTATTTCGGGGAGAGATAATTTAGTAATTGGTTTCCTCAAAACACCAGTCATTCTTAGTAGCATCGCTTCCACAACTACTCCCATATAAAAAATACATCATATAAAAAATCTGTCACTTTGTCTCCATTATTCTAAACTTTCTTCATCTAGGATTAATCCCACAGCCTAACCTTCGTCTACATAGGTCAAGCCAACGGTCTCACCATGCAAAAACTGGTGTGGATTTAAGGACAGGAAAGCTGTTTTCTCTTGGAGAAAACTTGTATAGAGCTATACATTCCTCATTATTCGATCTCTACTTCATTATCTGTAATATCCCTATATATCATATATCACTATTTGTAAAAGTGATTGAAAAATAATATGTATTAGCATCTTTACTCATATAACTGATAACGGGTGAAAAGAGGCCAGCATACGTATTATAAATACACACATAGCGCGCGAGGACACATACCGTACGACGGTACCAAGAGCACTTGTTAAGTCTTGATATTTACAGTCATCATTCTTGCCCTTTATTTTCCCTCCTCCTCTCGTTTTTAATATCTCAAATCCTCCGGTGCACATTCCATCCTAGTCTGGGACGTCCCCTGTTTCTGAATGAAATAATTTAGATTGCCAAAATCCCACTACGTATAAAAGTATAGCCTAACTTCTTCGGTCCACATGATCCAGCCATTGCAACCTTTGAATTTTTCTGGATCTTTTATATCCTTCCCAATTTTAATTCACCTCCTGTCGATTATATTGACCTCTCCAGTTATCATAATCATATGCTCACACATAGAAGATCTGCAAAGTTTTTCTTTCAAATTTTTCTAGCACATGTCGGTCATTCCTTAGGTTCATATCAGTTACCAAAATTGTATGTATAGGAAAGGTCCACCAAACTGGTCGTTGATTCTTTCAATGTTAGTCGTTATCTTCTTTAATCACTCTTGAATATAATCAGTTTGTATGATATCAACTAGGTCTACTATTCTTGCTATTTCGACTTGTTTTTTCTCAGATTATTCAAATATTACATATTATTTCTATTAAAAACTGTTACTGATCTTGCTTTCATTAAATTCTAACAATGGACTCCTTTCTTCTCTGTATTTTCTTTTACAGATTTACTTCGTAAAGCTCTTGGCTTTACTATGTCTCTGAGTGGGTCTCAGGGTCGTTTTACCCCTTTATAATAAATATAATTTATTATAATCTTCGATTTTCTTGTTACTTTTCACATAATTAATCTCTATAGACCAACCTCACTAATTAAATATATTATAAGTATTGCTTAAGTTTATTTTGATGTTCAAATTATTACTTTATATAATTTATGTGTCACTCACAGTTAATGCTATAAAAGGTTTATTTTCTTTCATAAGTTTTCATCACTAAAACTGGTTCACTTTGCACTGTTTAGTAATTAATCTCTGTTATTTTATGTGTTTCACGTTACGTTGCTTATAATTATTATATTAAAAACATTTGTCTATTTTTTATAATAACATTAACCACTGATTTAATTACAATGTCTGTCTTAGGTTCGCAGACCTCTACATATTTCTTTATATTAATACATTAACAAATGTTCTCTTATTAACAACTAACACATTAAAACTTATATTATACAAATTTCCTATTTACAATTTATTCTATCTACATAGTAAATCTATGTGATCTCTTCTACTGGGTAGTGTACGTCATAGTGGTTAAGTCTTGTCATTGTCACTTATTCAGTTAGTTAATGGTTTATAATACTTTTAATATTTATACATAAATTTACCTCAAGATGTTATTTTTCTTGAGGTAAATTTATGTATAAATATTAAAAGTATTATATACATCAAGAAACGGACTGTAGCAGAAAGTGATTGAAATTAATGGTTTATATATCATTTTATTTTCATGTACCTAAGACAAGGTTTAATTTTCATAATTCTCTATTCTTTTAACTATTATTTTTCCTAAATAATTATATTTTATTATATTTACCTGATTTTCAAAATTGTATTCTGCTTTTCTGCATGCTATCTAAATAAAACTTGCATATGGTCATATCTTACTGCTAATTTAGAAGATTATTTCGTGTTCTTTTCATGGCATAATCTTGTATATATATATTTGGGAAAATTTACAAATATGCAAACATAAAACACAAAACAAACTAATACCTGAACAAATATAAATCAATACAAAACATGACACAATTTTCAAAACACTCAACATCGAAAATACACAAAATACTAATACAAGTAGGCCTATTATTACGCAATCACAATCACACACAATAATACCAATTTAAAGTACCAGAAGTCAACAGGAAGCCACAATAACAAGCAACCAACTCACCAGACACAATGTACTTCACCAGACACAAAATCCGGAAGGCTGAGGATGGGTACACAATGGTACCCGAAACATGTTCCTAATAAGGAAAGAAATATCTTGAGGTAAATTCATTATAAAAATTAAATATTATATATATATATAAAATTATTATTTCTATAGGCCTACGTAGGTATTAAGTTCGAATTGTTAGTCGTACATAGAATAGACAGGCACTTAATGTAAGAAAACAATGCAGTTAACTTAAGGCAAAGGAGAAATTTAGTCTCTGAATACATTGTAAGACTGAATTAAATTCAATACTAGCTCAATAAAAATAATTGTTAATTAAGAAAGTTGTGTTAGTGGTTATAATCACAAACAGAATTAACACTGTTGCACACCACTATAGAAAACTTATTCCGATTAGCGCTTTCAAGCTTCACACCTCATCGTCAGATCGGAGATTTCTGAAGCTTGAAAGCGCTAATCGGAATAATTTTTCTACAGTGGTGTGCAGCAGTGTTAATTCTGTTCGTAAAAATAATTTTCGTAATCATTATAAAACTCTCTAGTGACAATTTTAAAATACAGTATACATTACACATGCGCGCGCGCACGTGTGTGCTTGTGTGTGTTTCAAATGCACCTGTTTTACATAATGTTTACTGTATAAACGTAAACACTTGACGTGTACATTTTAGATGCAGGCGACAGCTACGCATATCCTATTCGACCTCACTCTTCGCTGAAGGTTACGAGTTCGCTGGTAATTTCGTCCACTCACTGTTTACGTCGGGTTTTCCTCTCCGTCAGGCCAGACCGCCACTGCTTGGGCTTTCCGACTGTTTCCGATTGTTAGTCTTCGACTTACCGGATCCAATATGAGACAGGAAATGAAAGAAGTTCATGTCGAAAGTTTTCGTTCTTGTCCCGGACCTTATACAATGCTTCCGAATATTGGTGATACAATTTGGATATAAATGTAAAATAATTTTAGTTTAATATTACGCACAACTCTTTTTCCTTACAAAAGATAAAAGCTAAGGTAATAGTACATGCGTTCGGTGGTTCGAAACCCCCATCTTTGAGTTGATATGAGTGAATTGACTTATATTAAGCTCCAGACAGCTGAGGCAGGAATCGTCTATCAATTTTTAAAAAATAAGAAAAATCAATTATAGCAAATACTTGAAAATATTTGTTTTTAATACACAATGATGTAGCCATTTTTCTTCTAAACTACGTAGGAATGGAATTATGGTGTGCCTTCCGCGTCGTCTCTATGCAGATGTGTTACCTGTGTCGTGAACATAATAGTATAGCGCCTTCAGGAATAACTGTGTGTGTGTGTGTGTGTGTGTGTGTGTGTGTGTGCGTGCGTGTGTGCGTGCGTGCGTGCGTGCGTGCGTGCGTGCGTGCGTGCGTGCGTGCGTGTGTGTGTGTGTGTGTGTGTGTGTGTGTGTGTGTGTGTGTGTGTGTGTGTGTGTGTGTGTGTGTGTGTGTGTGTGTGTGTGTGTGTGTGTGTGTGTGTGTGTGTGTGTGTGTGTGTGTGTGTGTGTGTGTGTGTGTGTGTGTGTGTGTGTGTGTGTGTGTGTGTGTGTGTGTGAGAAACGATACTCGACATTGACGATACAATACTTTTAGAACTAGACCACACCATTATCAACATTTTCTTTACATTTCTGAATTATATTTTTATAAGTATGACAAAACTTTATATTGTCTGTTCTCTACTGTGAATTACTGTAAACTTCACCTTCACCGCTTTACTGGTTGTAATTGTTACTGTGAACAGCGTGTGGTTTGGATAAACGTGATCGTTTTACTGTCCGCTACAGATTAATTTATATTTACCCACACTAAACATAGTTACAACACTCTTTCAGTCTACACAATGCGGTGTCGGACTGCCGGTTTCGAACTTCACGTTCATCGTTACAACACTCTTTCAGTGTACACAATGCGGTGTCGGACTGGCGGTTTCGAACTTCACGTTCATCGTTAGGTCGGAACAACTACGCCTTCCGTCTACTGCATTTTCGTATATCTGCCTCTAAGAAGTCCATCTACCCTACCCTATGCTCGCCCGAAAACAAACGCACTACAATGAAATGTCACCTATTGTAATATACAATATATCTTTACAACCACCCTAATGAATGAATGTTAATTAACCCTGGACAATCATTACTTGTAACCGTACCAATTATGTTTCTTACCCCACTATTTTGTAACCTCTAGGTCTATTTATATGTCGCTTTTATTAAAGTTCGATTATTTGTTGTTTTAGTATTTTTATCCGACTTCAAAAAGGAGGAGGAGTTATATTCGTTCCTATTTTTTTTTAAAGACTGTTAGCCGATTATTCGAGAAAGGCTGGACCAATTTTAATAATTTTTTTTTATTTCAAAGGGTATGTTTCTGTGGTGGTCCCATAGTATTTAAAGTTGGTATTGGACTAGTACTGAGGCAGTACCAGCAGAATACTGTATTTTATTCTTACACTTATGCTTTGAAAATTCAATAATAGATTGGGATTACTGTGTTACTAGGGTTAAGTTTGTATCATTAGCTTTTGTTTTTTTGAAATTATGATGTAAAACTGTAAGGAGTTCTTCAGTACTCACAAAACGCATACAGCACATCTGGATGTCGTTCTATGACCCTTTGGCCCTCTATCATGTGAATCAGGCAACCAAACATATTTGATATCTCTCTGTTCTGTACATACCACAGCTACTGAATATAAATTATCGGTAAGAATCTCATACTTGTGACTTGCGAAAAAAGCGATCAAACCAATTTCAAATTTGGGAAACCTTCGTTACTTTAGTCTTCATCAATATGACCATGAATAGATAGATACATCAAAACGTACATTCAATTTTATCCAAAGATTATTAAAATATAACAGTGACTTGAGTTAACTTGAGTAGTGACTTCAAAAAGTGTACAGGGATAAAGTTACATGAAAACTTGTTTTTTCAGCCACGTAGGATAAGATACAAACATATAAATTTATAATTAATATTGCGATACAGTTTTATTTTACGAAATTTCATAATTTCCATACTGCATAGCATTGCATGTAATTTTTTTTACCTTTTAGAGCTTTTTATAAAATAATTTCAGGTGAGTTAAAATGTTTTTCTCATTTTCGAGTTGGTT
The DNA here is from genome assembly GCA_034769895.1 of Magicicada septendecula. Lineage (NCBI taxonomy): Eukaryota > Metazoa > Arthropoda > Insecta > Hemiptera > Cicadidae > Magicicada > Magicicada septendecula. Next base: position 237,519,277 of record CM068371.1, read on the forward strand.
TAATTTTTTCAAAATTTTGTTGTAATCTTAATTATTTAATCGTATTTTTTTTATTAATCGTTTACAAATTTTAATATTTATTATAGTTACGGCGACAAGTTGTAAATTTCATGCGATCGTGCAGCTTGCCGCGTGTTGCTACAGTTTATCACACAGCCGTGCATAAACTGTCAGGCGACATCATGTTTCAGCACCATAGTGTCTACAGATGGGAGAAAAAGTCTACGTGGTTTCTCGACTATCACACCGTTGTTTACATTACCACCATCCTTTATAAACACAGCAAAATTCTCTTTCAATGAGTCAGTTCTGCGAATTGGTTTACAAAGGTTGTTTTACTTGAATAATTAGTTCAAATATTAAGTGTTTAATTATTATAATTGTTTTACTGTATTGCGACATTGTAATTTACTAACTTAGTTATTGTTACTATCAGTGTATATTGTTAGCATGGGATGTGTAGGCCTATATAACATAGGAGAAATAATGTAAAATGATTGTGATTAGTTTTATAGAAGTCATAATAAAAGTTAGCAAAGCATCGATTTCTTTGGTGTTTAGTAATTTATTCCCCGTTTAAGAACGTGATTCACACAACAATAACATCGTAACGATATATTAAGCTTTATTCCACATCTTTTTATCCTTATATCTAATCTATACGTAATGATTGAAGTATCTGGTAGTTTCCTGTGTGGATGTCTGTCTGTACATGCTATTGCCACTACAAAATTTTATTTTCTGTCCTGAATGTTTTTTCATTACTAATCTTTCTCATTTCATTTTGCACAGTGTCCGAATTTTAACTGTTAGTTTTTCTACAGTCTTTGTCTTCTTTACTTTCTTTTTTTATACCGTCGTCAATAATCTTTCTGAGGTTAAAAACTAGAGAGATTTTAGAACTAAAATGTGACGCGTGTAATAAAATATGTCTGAAAGAACAGGAAGAAATTTGAGTGTATAATAGCAAATGGTAAAAGAGGAGAACAGCACTCCATGCGGCTCTTCAGCATTCTCGGCACTTCATGAAAAACGGCCGCACATTTGTTAATCCAATGGAAATTTAAGACGCCTTGAGGATGTGAATAATACCGAAGAAAGGAAATTGAGAAAAGACCTACGTGTACTAAAGGAAAAAAGTCAACTTAGTTAATGTATAGGCCTATAACTAATTTTGAATTTCGTGAATGGAGATGTTTCATTACATCTTAGACAAACACGTTATAGAGAACAAATTTTAAAGAGAAGACGATTTTGTATACAACTGTGATTTACTGAGATAATTATAATGGAATTAATAGCATGCGGAGAGGGGTGTACGAAACAGTTGGAACGGGAATTAATTGCTGTTAACACTCTTTCCTGACCTTGGGTGGAACACACGGTAGGGGTCACCAACAGTTGCGCAGTGGCAAGCCCCGCCCATGACGTCATGCGAACACCAAGTTGCCGTGAGTTGCCGTGTGTGTTTACATGTAAAGTAGTGGCGTTTTATAAAATTTGGGTTGTGCGATTGCTGGTTGTACGAACCATGATAGACGTCAGAAACGATTAGGAATTAATTTTCACCGCTTTCCTAAAGACAATGAAATAAAATCGAAGTGGACAAATGCTTGCAAACGGGCCGATTCATTTGCCGTTCATATCGCTCGCGTGTGTTCAGTGCATTTCGATGAATCAGACTATATACGCGATTTGAAGAGTGAGCTATTAAATCTCCCTAAAAAACGTGTGCTAAAGCCTAATGCTGTTCCTCATTTAAACTTGCCGTTGTGTAGTGCCTTAGTAAATTCGAGTAGTTCAACTTGCGTCAAACGTAAAATACGGGCAGAAAAGCGAAATAATCACAAAGAAGTACAGAATCTTCTACAGTTATCAATAAACAGTGATACAGACAACATAGAAGTACATAAAGATACATGCAGTGATAGAACACAGGAATGTTATAGTAAATACAACTATTAGACTACATTAACGACTCGGAACACAACTTGTGTTCCGAGTCGTTAATGTAATAGTTGTATTTAGTTAAGTAACGGACACGCCATGGATAACGAAATCCAAGAATGTTATAGTGCCGATAAACTGTCTGCAGAATTAGAGTCCGTGAGATGTGAAAATGAAAAGTTAAAACTAGAAATAAGGAATCTGCAAGAACAACTAAATTCAGCAAATTCTGAGCTATCGAAATTTAAAAAACTGTCTAATTTATTTGATGGCATATTTTCTCTAAGTCAGCAACAAACCCGCTTAAAAGGGAGATGCTCTAGTTGGTCGTCTGACGATATTCCTAAGGCTGTTACGTTACGCTGCATATCGTATAAAGCCACGGGTTTTGTAAGAGATGTATTAAAATATCCCCTCCTCAGTGAAGTTACCATCAAACGGCGTCTTAGGCAATTTACCGTTTCACCGGAATTTATCGATTTGAGTATTAATATTTTAAAAACTCAAGCAAGTCTGTTTAGCAATTTTGTAATTTTCAGAGAGATGTACTCAGCTTCGATGAGATGAAAGTTAACAGCGATCTTTGTCTCGATCAAATAGAAGAAGTAATCAGAGGGCCTCATACCAATGTCCAAGTCATGGTTGTAAGAAGTTTAACCGGAAAGTGGATGCAACCCATATTTTATAACTTTGACACTGCAGTGACAAAGGAACTGCTTATGGATACCATTCACATTATTGAAAACACTATATTCAAAGTTAGAGCATTTGTCTGCGACATGGGACCTTCAAACAGGAAACTGATGACCGATTTGAGTATCTCGTGGGATAACCAGTCTCTGAAAAATCCATTCAGTGAAGACAGAAACATATGGGATTTTTGTGATGTACCACACGCTCTGAAGCTATTACCAAATCACCTGCTTGACGAGGGATACGTACTAGAATGTTGAAAATTTGTGACAAAAGAAGCATTCATAAAATTAGTTGAAATGCAAAGTGATGGAAGAGACTTGCTGTATGCACACAAATTATCTATGAACCACATTCTTGTAGCTGGGACTGAGAGGCAAAATGTGAGGAAAGCCGCTGAACTGTTTTCACTTACAGCTGGAAAAGCAATACTCTATCATTTTCCCGAGACTCTCCACGTAGGAGAATCTGTAATAATTGTAGACAATGGATTTGATGTGTTAAACTCTCGAATCCCAGTGTATGGACCGTACAAACTGAAAAGTGCTTACGGCAACTGTCTCCAAGAAGAGGACGATGCTTTGAACAAATTATATCGCCTTATCCTCACCATGAGAGTTATTGGAAAACATAAACCAAAAGAACAACTTCTGCCTTTTCAAAAGGGGTTTCTGATGTCCATAAATAGCCTTCGAGGTATCTTTAAAGATTTAAAATCTGAAAATTACACCTGCATTATGGCATCTAGATGTAATAAGGACATACTTGAGAACTACTTGTCTCAAATTCGAGGATTAGGGGGATTATATGACCACCCATTGCCTACCATTGTAACACAAAGAATTAAGTCACTCATTTTAAGCCGTCATGGTGGTGAAGTGATTAGTAGTGAAAACTGTATATCTGATACAGAAGTTCAGAACTGAGCGCAGATATTCTGTCTGTAGTTACCCAAGACTCAGTTCCTTTGTTATGTGAGTATGATATTGATGACGATGAAAACGTAAGGTCCACGGAACTCAAACACACTGACAAAGACTGTGATGATGATGGTGATGACTTCACAGCTGCCGTCGATGGCCTCATTAAACATTTACTACATAAAAATGAAAAAGTACCAACACACGAAACTATTGAAGAAAACATAGAGTTACTGGAAATGATCGCCGGTTACATCGCATACAGGGTAAGGAAGAAATATACAGGAAAGGCTAGCAAGTATGGATGTATAACCCTAGACATGTCTCTTTCAGGAAATAACTGGCTGGAAACAATATCAAGGGGATCATTAATGAAGCCCACGCAAGAGTGTGTTGATAGTATCACAAAAATGGAAGAAAAATTTGCTCGTTTTTATGATGGCTTTGTAAACCAGTGTCCCGGTGTTTTTAGATCATTGAATGACAGAATTAAAAGTAAACATCCTGACATCGATGAATTTGTAGTTCAGCGCTTTGTAAGGACGCGTACATTTGTTAGAATAAAACGAATAAATAAAAGTAGAGACAAGAGAAGACGGTTGGACAGTGAACGTAGGAAAAAAACAAAGAAGTTTAAGAAAGTGGTGCAGTAGTGGTAACTGGTAGATAATTCTACAGCTTTGTTCCTAAATAAAGGTAAGCATTACAAATTTTAGTAACCATTAAAATACTAAATAAGTGCACTGTATGCCTTTGCTGAGATCGATAATTGATGTTTTACAAAGCCAGTTTGACATTGCGGCCTTATTTTTAACTAATTAAAAAACAATATAGGGAATTTTTATTTTCGTTATACAGCAATGACTACCCATACAACAAATCTTGTTACAACTCATGGCATTACGTATAATTGCTGAATAAATTTAAAACTCAATATTATAATGCTGTGCCCAGCTGCAGTTTAATAATTAATTGTCTTAATCAAAAATTAAAAATAAATCAGTAATTGGACACTATGGGTTATTCTTAAATAACAACAAAGCTGATGATAACGGGACTACATTTTAGTGCAGGCGATCATTGTAATGTGCGAGTTGTTGGTGTCCGTGGTGCCTAGCTTACGTCATCACTCACAGCAGACCTGCGCGCGACCCCTACCATCTAGTCTAGTAACCGTGGTTGTATACGTTTCGGGGTAAATGTGTCTACACGCTTCATCCCTTTCTAAATTATACAAGACCAGTTCTGATGAAGTGATTACTTTAAAAAGTGACGATTTATGTAATTATTTACGATAAATTTTTAAAATACATATTTTATGACAAATATATTTTATAATTTCTACAGTGTTGTGGAGTGTTTTATTATTTGTGTTACCAAGTAACAAAATAATCAAAATAAATTAATAAAATTAAAATAATTGACAAAAATAAGTTAACAATATCATCTGAACTTTTTATTCTGAAGTGTAATAGTATTATATTGTATCCTTCTGTAGTGTAGTCTACTATAGCAAACTCTAGTATAGAGTATACTCTAGTATAGTGTACATGATATACTATACTGTACCATTATTATTTTTGTTTTTAAACAAACGCCATATGACAAATACTTTCGATGTAAATGTTAAAGATTGTGGATAGTAAAATCACGTTACTGCGTGTACTAGACGCATTTGCTCTTCACATTCGTACTAACACTGCTGATTTGTAATCATAAACACGTCTTTCGATTGATGGTTCCACATCTGTTACAGCATCTACGGTATCTATATCTGGCATTACACAAAGTTTTATTATCGAAGTTCAAGTCATAAAGTCGATCATTTCTTGGTTCTACATAATTAGATCTGAAAACTAGACAGCAATTTGCTGTATCTCTTCTTTTGTTGGAACAACATTGACATTTTAAGGACACCATTCTAAGCCCTCCATATAATGGTTCTCCGTTACTACTTTTAGCCTCTCTTTCTTCTCGAGTAGTCAGTCCATAGATTGATCTGCGGCAGCCCTCCAGTCGTCTCGATTCTCTGCCCTCTTCTTCACACCAACATACATGCCACAACCAACATCTTCCATGATCTTATGGACAGCCGGTAAACAGGGTCTTTCTCTGTATCTCGTTTCCTTTTAGCGTTCCCTCCAGTATAGTTTTGTGTCTTAAAAGATTATGTCCTATTAATCTGTCCTACATTTTATACGTTTCCATAAGGCATTATGTTCTCCTGCTCTTCAAAAAACGTCTTCGCTTGCCATTCTGCCTCTCCAGCTAATCATCATTCTTCTGTTTTAAATGACATTAATTTCCATTTCCTTTCGTCCAAGCTTAACACCCGTAAAAGGCAACACTCGTTCAGTGGCATCGTAAAAGAAATTCGTTCAGTGGCTTCTTCCTTGTTATCCGGCTAATGTTATTAGTTGTAAACAATCGCTTCTAATTGTTGAATGTTATTTTCGTTTGAGCGATCCTGCATTTTATTTCCCTCTTGTTTCTCTCATCTGGTGACTTTGCTTCCTAGGTACTTAAATTCTTTGTCCAGAGTATCATCATTCATTCATTACTATCTGCACTGTAAAGTCCTATTCTTTGTCACAAACTACTATCTTAGATTTCCCTTTATTAATCGTCATATTGCATTAATTTCCCATAATACCTTCCATCTTTCCATTATGGCCTTAATGCCCTTAACGCATCGCTTTCTGTCATTATGACAATGTGATCTGCATACCGTATCATTTTTATTGTCTCCCTTGTTTTTTATCCTAATGTCTATGTCTCTCTGTATGTTATTCAATGCGTCCTATGTATAGGCATTAAAAAATATAGGAGATAAAGCACAACCTTTTTTACTTCCTTTCTGCTCATTCCCAATTTTTATAAGACCAGTTTCATTTGTGTGCAGATTCTAAATGAATAGACGTTTACGTCTGTACCGAATTATTGTTTTCCTGAGGACCTCGTATGTCGACAAATGCTAAGTAGGTCTCTTAGCTTTTTTCTAACCGTTTTTCTAGAATTAATCTCAATACAACAATTGCCTCTCTTGTTCCGAAAACCAAATTGGAATTCTGTCAGTTGTATGTAAACTGTACCTATTAATCTACCTAACTGTAAACATCTAGGTGTGTGTGTGTGTGTATGTGTGTGTGTCTTGTAAAAAATCGTATACATAAACATATAAACAATTAAAAAATTTACAGGCATTGCACAAATGCAATGCACAGAGAAGGGCATTGAAAATGCTTCAATAAATCTAAAAAATATATATATTTATGTTCATTCACCAATCAACGAATTCATTCTTCATTCACCAATCAATGAATTCATTCTTCATTTACCAATGTACAGATTATAAGTTAAATGTAGTCGCATTCATAAGCAAAGTTTTATATGTGTACTACGTTATTGACAACAAAGAAGTAGTTTCTACGGAAACTCACCGGTTCCCATTTTCGATCACGCACCAGCGGTCGTTTTCAAATGTGCGACACGTCCTTATAAACATTTTCAATGTTAATAATTAAATCAATACCAGACATAACAGATACGTTAAATATAGAAAAGTGAGGCCATGCTTGCCCGTAATCTCCAGCTCCTCTAAGAAAAAGAAATCCTCAACCAATTTATATGCAGCTACAGCAATTTCTGTAAAATTGTACTATTTTAAAAATTATTTAGTTTCCTTAGAAACGCAAATTAAGAAACACATTTTCTTTAATTGTTAGCATGAATGATAAAAAATGCATGCGTGTATACCTAACAAACTAAGATTCTAAAGAATAAGTTAACCATTACGTTTAAACAGACAATTTTGGATGAGTTTGTGATGCACAAATCTATGTAGGTATTTTGAGCCACAGAAATTCATGTTATTTAGTAAGACGTTATTAACAAACGTTCTTGCAGACTTGCCGTTCTGTTTATTATAAATAATGAAAGTGGGTATTCTTTATTGTCCATTTCGACTGTGAAATAGAGTTAAGAGTTATTGAAATTCTCTTACGTGTAAACTACTGGCACAAAAACATCAGTTTGTCTACAACACATTGTAATTTCAGAAAACGATAACAATTATATAGCGTCTATTGTTTGAATTATATTTAATAACTTTTCCAACTTTTTAGTAAACTAAATATTGTTGTCGATAATACTTTTATTCTTTCTATTTTTATGAAATTACGGTGGTTATGGTAACATTCCATATACATTTTTACGTTGTGCAGTAAATTGTTATACGTTGTAAATTGTTAAATTGTTACGTTGAATATTAATTGGTATAGTACACTTTTAGTAGATACTGTGGGTAGTCGAACGATTTCGTAATATGTGCGTCTTTGACTGAAGCGATGTCGATGCATGTAGATGATTGCAAGTATACGAGACTCGTACAGACTGACTACAAAGAAGACGAATTTATTTTTGATTATAATGTGCCACTGCTCTTCCTAAGCTATGTCAGTCTCTTTACTGGCACAAGTTATTAGTCTACACCAATTTAAAGTATTGCGCTTTAAATCTGTGTTAGTATGCTGCATAAATTCTGTGTTGCGAAGAAACAATCAAAAACGACAATCATGCGTCACAGGTTGCCTTGAGTACGCCCTACGTAACCTTAGATGGCGCGCAACGATCCAGTTGTTAATTTTTATTGTATTTAATTATTGTTACAATTTGTTAAGCATGGGAAATACGTGATATTACTGAATGAAAAATAACGGCACGCGGGAGGTGCTTCCAGCGATGCCAAATACACTATCTAGACACGATTTATGGATCAAGCTTTGTTTTGTAATGGCCCATCACATCGTAATGAACCCTGTTCACTAAATCAGTAAGAGGTTTGAAAATTTTCAGCAGGGCCTGACTTAAAGATTTTGGTGCCCTAGGCTGATGAATTTTTTCGCCCCCCCCCCCAACATTCCACCTTCCACCCTGTGAGTATTACGCACGCGTTACTCATATATTATAGGCTACATATTATTTAGGAACATATGAGTTGTATATAAAAAAATCGTCTTGTTTCCACTTTAATCACGCAAATATTTATTATAGCATGATCACATTGAGAAATTATGAGTAACGTGAATACTGCGAAAGTCCCGTATTTTACATAACCTTTACACAAAGTAAATCAAAACGCTAAGAACAAGTTTTTTTTCAAATAATTTTTATATCCATTATTAATTGCTGAAAATTTTAGTTTACTCATAGCTTATTTTTCTGATTTTTCCAGTTGCAAATTGATGAACTATTTCATTAAAATAAATGCAATGCAGAAAATCATTTTCAGTGAATAAAAATCCCAGGGATTTAATTTTTTCTTAGCCCAAGGTAGACTTTAAACAATTTTTCGTCCACCTTATGGTTATCTTTCTCCGCTACAATTTGTGACTGCCTTACTCAAAAAAATTGGCAAGGCTACTTCAACATTCGGGAATATTGATTCCGCACTATGTACATGATTTTAAGAACTTTAAGAGACCTACATGGATCAGAATGGTACTTTTTCTTTTGCTTTGGTTTCTTAGTTTCGGTTTCTTCTATTTAATAAGATTTACTTTCTTTCAAATGTTTAAAGTGAACACATTCTGCAGGAAGCTTTTCTTGTATATTGGAAGTTTCCATTTATTATTTTTTTTTACATTGGCAAAAACAGTTTTTTTTACTGTTTTGCTATCTTTAATTTTTGTGGCCATCAAAAGATCGCGCCCTACGCTACAGCCTAATACGAAATCTGCGCCTGCGTTTCAGCGTTTCAGCCTAATATAGACAATTCCTCTGCTGAATGAAGGTACTTGACGAGGACGCTGGGGTTAGTTTCCAGCCTGTCGGTAAAATTGGACTGTCAGTCTTTTATGTCTAAATCTTTTCTAAATTTATAAATAGAGGACGTTTCTAAATTTCTCTCAGTGGGGCGTTTGGTAAAAGGCCGTCCAAGGAAAAGATGGGAAGATGCTTGCTGTCACTGTGGATGCAAGAGAGATGTTGGGAGTGCGAGGATGGAAGTCCTTTGCTACGGATAGAGAGAGGTGGAGGGTCAGGATAGAGGAAGCCAAGGCTCGTCTTCAGGCTGTAGCGCCATAGGAGGAGGTGGAGGAGAAGGAGGGGTGTTTGATACAGTTCTCAGTACTTTACCTTAGAAGCGCTGCAGTATTCCTACGCGGCTACATTAGGTCTCCCTTACATAAATATGCAAATTGTCCAGAGTGGAATGGCTTTATGAATTTGTTGACGTACTCGTTAGTTCATGAAAGAAATATGACTTTTCACCATATATTATGGCACCTACAAGTGACTTGGGGCACACTATTACACAGTACTTATTTGTGCTGAACGTGTTTAAAAAAATATTCAAAAATGTTTAATGTATCTGACCTACTACTGTATATGAAAGTCATTGACGTACTATAGATTCTGAATTGCGATTTGTAAAAAGCGGATTTCATTGGTTGATTTTTGGATGTCTTTTTTGGACAGATTTGGTATAGAGACGTACAAATGTTATACGTCTATTATGTTATGAACGGTAAATGTACAAAGTTCATTAATTATGTAATATCTTCTTTGGCTTTACGGTAGGTTATGGTACTGAATCCTGTAATACCAAATAAACGAGATTTTAGGACTGATTTTGGGAACGATTCGTGAATTAGTATCCAATCGTGAAGTCTGGTCACAGCTAACTCGTTTCTTTGAATTCGACTGTCTTTTAAGTAAAAGTTTAGCTTAGTCGTTTGACTTGTTAGTACTCAAATTGAAGTACTCTTCCAGGAATGTACAAATATTAGATTATGGAAAAGTTACAAGATTATAAGCTACCCGAATATCATCTGTATGGCTATATCTCGTTGAATAATACCACCTTTCATCTTTAATTCCCTGATAGGTATCTCTTGTGTAATCATGTCAGTATATATATATATATATATATATATATATATATATATACACACACCAAAAAAATGTCGCGTGTTGTAATAAAATAGCTATTATAGCTAATTTATTATACCCATGTTCATATAGTTTATCAATTAAAGCCAATACACTATGAAGGCAAATTGGAGCTGCTTTAGCCTAATTAAAATGACCACTGTTATGTAAATCTGGGATCATTAATTTGATCGTTTTCCCAATCACAAGCAGCCAGACGACAAAAGTGTGTGGAGAGTCTTGCGCACTGATGTCTGCGTTGTCCGGATTGCAGCCCGATGAAGGCACAATCGTGAAGGAGAGCATTTCGTAGACTGGCTCCACGCTGGGGGCGCAGCTCCGTGACTCCTTTAAGGATTCATCTGCAGCAGCTTAAAGCAGCGCTAGCGTAGACGATAGGGCGGCCGCCGGGCGAGTCGCTGAGCTACCACGCCCAGTTAGGCACTTTCTGCAACGCGATTTCCCATGCCTAGGACGACAGCGCAGCCAAGCAGCCAGAGCAAATGCAAAGGGTTCCATTCCGTTTAATATTGTTGAATAATAAACCTTTTGGTGCATCGTCTGGCTCTACGTCTGAGATAGAGTCCCGCGCAGGAGCTTAGAGGCGTACTGGCGAGGGCAGCCTCCAGGAGGCGTAGGTGGGAACGGTTAGCTCTCATCCGCAGACGAATGGCTGCAGCACGGAGGCATTTGCACACCCTGCGGTTTACATTGCGTAGGACGGCAACGCAACCGAGGTGACTCGAGTTGATGATTCTGATCTGTCTGAACTGAGTATTTTGGTTGGAATAGCAGCCAAGCGTAAGAAATGTCCATGGGACGGTGACTGCGTTAACTGAAGGCAAAGTATCGTTTAGGATGCTACCTAATATTCACAATATTTTTGATGAATAATAATGTTATATTATACAACCCAAAAATACATCCTAAAAGAAAATCAGCCAATAAAATCCAAATAACATCTACAAATCGGAACAACAAAAAATCTAACAACATTTTACATATAGGAATTCAAAATCTGTCGAATCTTGATTGGTTTCTTGTAAAGCGGTAGATCAAATACAGGAAATATTATTTAAATATTTGTTTTTGTTTAAGTACGTTGAGTGCAAATAAATATTTGTAACAATGCTCAAGTCAATCGGGGGTACCATTAATATATGGTAAAATAATACCCCCTCTCTTCAAGTACTGCATAATCTGAAGAGTGCCTTAAGGTGACATTCTCAATCTATAATTGTGTCTTTTGTAATAACTTTCCTTTGCTTATAAGGATATTATTTATATAGCAGTACATGCTTACTACCATGCTACTCATGTGTTTTACTTATGTGATTTTTAATTTCTTCGCCATCTTCATTTATTACTTTCATAATATTCTACATAGTTCAGTTGTTGTTCACCTATTTATCGCTACTGGCGTGTTTATTGTTCTGTCAGCCACACTAACGTGAATTACTTTGTTATTTTGGTGTTTATACTCAATCCTTTTTCTTGAATATATTATTTGATACTTTAGTACTATGCTAAAGCTGTCTTGCATTGTTGCACTCAGTACAGTGTCATCTTCATATATGAATTCTTGTTTATAAACTGGTTTTGATATTCAACCAGTTTATAGAGTGTTTTTGTTACCAGTTTCAACTTGTTTTAGAGTGTGTATCCAAGTTGTTTCCGTTATAGGCCTACAGTTTTTGCACTCTTTAATTACACTGTCCATAAATATGACAAACAGCAGTGGACTCGGACTGTCTCCTGTTTAACTTTCCCCCCTCATTATAGATTTGGTCGCTGTTTGACCACTGATTCTGACTTTTCCTTTAATCCTGTGGTTTAAGTTTTTGACGACATTTATCAGTTTTGAGTTTGTTGCTACTTTTATGAGGGCTTTCAATAACTATTTCCTTCAGTTCTATCAGTTCTTGTATCATAGAGCAGATTATGTATAGTCCTGTATTCGTCTACTTAATCGTCTATTTCCTGTAGCCACTTGTAGATTACGTTTCCTTCATACTTGAGGAGTCCAGGACTGACATTATCTTCCCTAGCAGCTTTCCTATTTATCGTTTGTTTTTAAAGCTTCCAAACCCAAAATTAATTCAATTTTAATTTTTTACTATATCTTCTAGACTAATTTCTGATTCATTCATAATTCACATGTTTTTCTTTTTGTTTCCCAACTAAATCATTGTCAAGCCCTAAGTAATCTGGTTTCTCTTTTTGATCGTATTACTGATTACTAGACCTAAAATAATTCTGTTTCACAGAGACAGAATTAATTCTATTATTTCTTGCTTATTAATTTTATTTATTCTAAATAAATACGGTACATCATTACATTTAATTATATAAATTGTGTATTTTTTATTATTTCTCTGTAACTTTCAATTTCTCTGTAACCTTTTAACTAGTTATTAAAATATATTTCTAATAACTCTCTTTACTAGTTTACAGTTTGATGATTTCTTTTACTATTTGTAATTTCACAGATTATAAATGAAAATATTTACCTAAGTGGTATACCAGTTTTATGTAATTTTAGCTGATATTTAAACTTAGGCACCTTCGAATTATATTCCGTGAGTAAAAATTTGTCTACCACCCATGTTCCCTGCTTTTGTCTACCACCCATGTTCCCTGCTTTTGTCTACCACCCATGTTCCCTGCTTTTTTTTAAGTTGTACCTGACGTTTGCTTGTACAGTGCTAAATTATTGCCTTTCACAGGCATTTTTTCTTATCAGTTTTTCCGACCAGTTTATGAATATACATTTATTCATTATTTAGCTTATCTTTTTTGTGACTACCAAATTATTTCACTCAATGTTAATTTTCAATTTTTTAACATCTTGCATGGTGTGTTTTTCACCACTTTCATTTTTCTTTACTTTATCTTATACTTTCCGTTATCTCTTTCACTTCAAATATTCCGTAATTCCTGATATCTTCTTTTAATATTTTTTGTTTATTGTTTCACATTCACTACCTCCCTTATCCTTATTAACAATTACAGCTAGTAATATCCCAATCTCTTCTCCAACAATTTTTGTTCATCTTCAGGGAATTTAATATTGGAAAACTAATCACCTTCGCGTAATTTTCTGTTACATTTTCTTTCTAACCTGAACTTTTTCTCTATTTTAACAATTTTTCTAATTTAAAATGTAATTTTGTAATTTATTATACAGTTTTTAATTTTTAATAATATAATTAACACAAAAACCGTACAAAATTTCTTATAAATAAATAACTCTATTTTATACATTCTATATGCCCGAAAAAACTCTTTGTTATATGTATTCACTTCTCAGTAAAGGTACTTACTGTACTTTTCTTCATATTTCATTAAGTTTTTCACTTTTCTCACAGTATCACCTTTGTAAAATAATTAATTATCTTAATTTTTGCGTAACTCTGACTCATTTTATGCTTATTAAACCACATTTTTTCTTTATTTTTTTTTAATTTTGATTATTTAAATATTACACTTTACCATATGCATCCTTTCCGTAATCCACTTACACATCGGTTTTATTTTAAATATTAATAGTCTTTATTAACGATTTCCACTGTTTGGTAACAGCCTTTATTATGTCAACGGTGCCGAAACGCTATTTCCTTCGTTCTCATAATGGAAGAGGTTTGTCTCCAGCATTATCACGTCCTAACCGACCACTCAAATAGTTAGTCGGATAATGTAGACCACCAAAGACAAGTAGGGGTGAATAATGAGCATTTCAACCTAACATGAATGGTAACTTATAGACTACTAATATTTTAGTTTCCCTATAATTACTTATGGCGTGGTTCCTTTATTATCTAGACTCGCGTGATAAATGAAAGTACTAAAGGACGAAGAAGTAATGTGCATTATTACTAAATGTAAATCCCTCTGGTAAAGCAGAGAGATAATTTCCATAATATTTCTTAACAGGTTCCTCGCTCTTCGGGGCACTCAGTCAAACACATATATAGACATATATTTATACATTACATGGAGGCACTAATCTATATTTTATTTAACATTGTATAAAACACTCTTCCGTGTATTACAATCCACAACGTATTTTACCGTACACGTTACACTATGAGGGTTAGTTGAAAATTTCGCGGAGCGACATCTATGGCTTAGCAGTAGAACTAACATTTGTTATGTGGTTTTTGGTAAGACTCACATTTCCTGTAAATTCTTGTTAATTTCCAGTTATTTCTGTCAGTTTATTAATCGTTTACCAACTGATCGAATTTACGTGTCACGCGTGTTTTGAAAATTGGAAAAAAAGAGTTGTAACTTAACACAAAGGTCTAACGCCAATGGAAATTCACAAGTAAATAGGAAGTGTGTTAGGAGATGCTGTCCTTTCAAAAACAATAATTTGTGAGTGGGCACTTGACTTCAAACATGGTCGAACGAGCAATGAAGATGATCTTACCCTTAACGGACGCCCAAAAAGTGCAACAACTTCAAATGCGGTATCTACCTTGCACGAAGTTTTCGTTCACGTTCTTGCGTTAAAAAAAATATGATACACACCCTCAAGTGAGATGTCGATTTTCTCAGCAACGTCATTCATTCTCCATCTCCGCTCTTCCGACGCCGTGTATATAATTTGTTTAATAATATTTGGACTTATCTTTTACAGCCATTCAACCACAGCACGATGTTTGACTTTGTCCATTTTTAAAAACACGCGTGACACGTATATTTCCAACAGCAATGAATAAATTGACAGATAGTTTTGGGAATTAACAGGCGTTTACATGAAATATGAATCTTACAGTACACTAAAACGTTTATTAGTTTAGCACTGAGCCATAGATGTCGCTCCGCTAACTTTTCAACAAATCTTCGGATGTACTAACATTCTGACTGATCAACGTATTCGGTTAGCCGTGTATTGTTTAATTTTTATTTCATTTACTCTCCGCAATTTATGTAAGTCACTCACAAATTCATTAATACCTTTAGAGTTTTGCGATTCTTACTGCGGGAAAATTTTCCGTTCTTTAAAAACCAGTAGCCTTTAAGTAAAGTCACCGCTCCTTTTAGTTTACAAAAATAATTTAGTATGCAACAACAGTTATTCTCTGTTGTTCAAATTTTTGTCTCACTTTCTCAACGCTCCTAACATATTTATCTTACTTTCTCCACTACTTTCACTTTCTATCTTCCTTTCGCCTCTCTCTCTCTCTCTCTCTCTCTCTCTCTCTCTCTCTCTCTCTCTCTCTCTCTCTCTCTCTCCCACTCTCTCTTCCTGAACGCACCATGTTGATGGCTTTTCCTGTCTCATCATTACCTGCCACCACCTGTGAAAATCAGTTGTAACAATTTACAATTTTTTATTGTCTGATAACTAGGGGAACGCAATATTTTGTTTAGATCCTTTAAATTAATTTCATAAATTTAATATAAAAATACAGTGTTGTTAAACTATCATACGTTTGTATGACCATTTAGATAAACCGTTAAATCATACTGTTTTTTTTTTTTTTTTTTTTTTTTTTTTTTTGACAAGCCGCAAATTGCTTTCGAACAGTTTAATACAAGAATAATTTTATCTTGGCTTCAGACGCAGAGAAGCGTTACGGGTTCACCAATCAGCGTACGAGAAATAGGGCAGATTTTCATTTGGATTCTGCTTTCTTGTCAGTCAGTCTAGTCTCTCTCTGAACTTGAAAACGTGCGGACATATTGATCTAGTCTAGACGTTCGGTCTACTAAGGCGTACGAATAATTTAAAAAGTTCGCGAGTTGATATCGTGTATTTTTAAATAGTGGTAATCCGGGAAAGTGGAAGATATCCGTATAGGGATTAAACACACTTGATGTCTACTGGATAATTGTGTTAGCTCAATACACAAAATTATAGAAAAAATAAATAACTGTGAAAAAATCAACTACAATTTATAGAATTATTCAATCCGAGAACGATCCCGAACGCCGGAAACCAGGAGGTGCTCACATGTACACAGAGTAAACGACCTACATCTGTATTCCAGACGAGATCATCAACATCTCGATCTACATTCGTCATAAAGGGAAAAGACTTTATTTTTTTATTATAAACTTTAATAAAGTTATAAACTAAAAGACAAAAGAACTCAAAAAAAGAATTGATGTATTAGATTATAAGAAAGAAAATTATTTTAATTTGTAATCAGGTCAACAGAGACATAATAATTAGTTTTTTCCATAAAATGTATTAAATCACGACAGTGCAATTTTGTAGTCATATCATTAATAAATCCGACAGCATTCCGATACACGATTTACCGATTCCTTACCCTATTCGACACCTGTACATCGCAACATATAAGAAAATATATAATAAAACCGACTTTTTAAAGAAAATTTTGTATTATACAAAAGAGTAACATTTTATAAATAAAAAGTTTGTAAAGAAACAGTTCAACGAGGAATATCGTGGTAACATAATCTCAATAAAATCTCTGACTAGCGTCGCTCAAGCGGTGTCCGTCAGATTATCGTGATCAGAAACAAAGAATTTACCGAATATTAGTGTTAGTTGTCATAGGCTGCAGAAATTAAAACTTTGAACACAAATTGTAGGTCAACACTTGCGGTGAAACAATTGACATCGCCTGTTTTCGGTTGCCTCATTAATCAAGTTTACAAGACCAGACCGTAGAGAGTCACTAACAACCCCTTCTTCGCAAATCATCAGCACTTACTGAATATACAAACTTACGTCCCTTCATCATAATAGTTAATTATGGCATCGTATATAATAACCACAATACATTGCTTTCTTTCTCAAACAATGTTTTGTGTTTGTAATCGGTTATATTAGATTCCACAATTATATTTACGGACATCTAATGTAGAAAATTAATTTTAAAATATTTTAATAGATACTTCTTAGATTATAGATAATAGATTCTAAATAAACATTGTTTTTCATTAACGAAATATAAGCTCCGTTAGGTCGCCGCGCCAATGATCCTTAGGGCCCTCATTTCACGCACTCAGTCTACTCGTTTACAAAGGCGCCCACATTTTTGTGCGAAATATACATAATAGGTCTTCTTCTAAGGCGTCGCAGTTCGGAGTCGAACCTTAGCCTCCATAATAATCATCCGCCTCCATTTTTCCCTGTCCTTGGCGATCGATGTCCATCGTTTTATTTTAAGTAAAGTATCTGCATCTCTCGCCACTGCGTCAATCCAGCGATGCTTGGGTCTTCCGACAGGCCTTCTATCCTCGATTTGACTAAACTGTACCTTCCTAGGGATTCGGTTGCCTTCTATCCTAATAATGTGTCCTGCCCATTGCAACCTATGCAGTCGGATGGTGGTGGCCAGATCATTATCTTTATATAGCTTGTATAGTTCCTCATTGTGACTCATTCTCCATATCCCATTGATATGGAGTGGCTATTACTATACAATCCTCAGTAATGGGAGGCAAAAACAAAAAGAAGGAGGAATGGCACTCATAATTAGGAAAACACTGAAATCTGGCATATTAGAGTTTGAACCTGTTAACAATAGAATGTGTATAATAAGAATAAAGACACTATTCTTTAATATAGCCATTATCAATATCTAAGCATCGACGGAAGAGAAGGATGATGAAACGAAAGATCCATTCTATCAAGAAGTGGAACAAGTATATGACAATATCCCGTCAGATGATAAAAAAATTATAGATAGAGATGCTAACGCGATAGTAGGTAGGAAAAAAATATACAAAGCAACAATTGGGAATCACAGCTTGCATCAAGAATCCAACGACACTGGCCTACGGCTTATTGATTTTGCAGCAAGCAAGATATGCGAATAAGCTCTACATTCTCAAGAACATACATAAAGAAACTTGGAAGTCACCTGACCAGAAAATCATCAGTCAAATAGATTATGTATTAATAAAGAATAGAGGTGCATCAAGTATTATGGATGTAAGATCCTTCCGGGGTGCATGTTGTGGGACATATCATTTAGAAAGCGATCTTTAGATTGCCCATAAAGAAAGCACCAAGAGGTTCAAATACTAAAACAATACCCCTGAACATAAACAAGTTTCGGCACCCAGAGGTAACGGAAGTATACCAAAAGGAAATAGCTAGGAAATTAAATATTGTAGATCTACAAATAACAGATACGAATGGAAATAGAATCGAGGAACTTTGGCGGAAAATAAAGATAAAATAATAGAAACGGCCAAGGAAGTTCTGGAAAAGAGACCAAAGAGAGAAAAGAATCTCTAGTTCGATGAGGAATGTATGGAGTTCATTAAAAAAACGAAATGATGCATACAAACGATATCTCAGCGGACCTATTAGACAGAGAAGGGAGGAATATGAAGAATTAAGAAGGAAAGTTAATAAAGTCTGCCAAAAAAATAAAAGGACTGCCCTAATGGAGGAAATCAATAAAATTAAACAGGAATTCGCATATGGTAATACGAAGCTGGCCTCTACCAGAAAATCAATAATTTCAGAATATCAGAATATCAAAGGTGGCTTTATAGCCAACACTAATCTTTGTTATGATGGAGAAGGTAATATAATAGGAGATGAATTAAAAATAAATCACATATGGAAGGAAGTATTTATTAAACAGCTAAATCCAAGGGTATCAAGTAAAAGGGAAGGACACTCTGAAGAAGAACAAATACATAACGTTCATGTGGAAGATCCCAGACTGCAGGAAGTGGAAGATATTATACAACATTTGAAGAATTTTAAAGCCCCAGGAGTTGACTCCATCTCAAATGTACTAATAAAATACGGCGGCATAGAAGGAGAGATGCATAAATTGATTCAAGAAATATGGAAGTAGGAATATATGCCTGAAGAATGGAACTACTTAAGCCTAATAGTACCTATTCATAAACAATTTACAGGCACTGCACAAATGCAATGCACAGAGAAGGGCATTGAAAATGCTTCAATAAATCTAAAAAATATATATATATATATTTATGTTCATTCACCAATCAATGAATTCATTCTTCATTTACCAATGTACAGATTATAAGTTAAATGTAGTCGCATTCATAAGCGAAGTTTTATATGTGTACTACGTTATTGACAACAAAGAAGTAGTTTCTATGGAAACTCACCGGTTCCCATTTTCGATCACGCACCAGCGATCGGCCGCAAATGTGCGACACGTCCTTATAAACATTTTCAATATTCACTCGAATACTGCAGAAAAAACTGGAACCATATGTTGAAGGAATATTGGGGAAATACCAAGGGGGCTTCTGAAGTGGAAGATCCCCTACAGACCAAATCTTCACAGCCAAAATACTGATGGAGAAGATGTGGGAAACCAATCTTGACCTAACACATCTTCGTAGATTTTAGGCGAGAGTATGACAGCATACATAGGAATAAACTTTTTGAAATTATGCTATACTTTCAAGTACCTTTAAATTAGTACAACTGACAAGATTGACAATGATACAGACGACAGCCAAAATCAAATTACGAACGGGTACGACAGAACCTTTTAATGTCACGAGAGCGTTGAAACAGGGCGATGGGCTGGTACCAACCCTATTTAACCTAGCACTCGAATATGTGATCAGAAAATTGTCAATTGATTGGAATGCAACCTTAGAACATAAAATAGTCCAGATCGTAGGATATGCAGATGATATTAATATTATGGCAAGATCCCAAGGAAGAGCAAAAGAGACCTTTCCAGGAACTCAAAGGTGAAGCAGAAGAGTGAATACAGATAAAACAAAGATTATGGTTACAACTCGAAGGAAAACCAGAAATCCTGAACAGCTTTAAATCGAACCACTAAACCTGGAAATAGTTAATCGGTTTAAATATTTGGGATATTGGATTGCAGAAGATAATGAAGAAATAAATGAAATAAACAAAAAGAATACAGGCCGCAAATAGAGCATATGCTTCGTTGACAACTATATTCAAGACAAGGAATATCCGCCGTCAGTCCAAGATCACATTATTATAAAGTTATGATTAGACCGGTAATAACATATGGCAGCGAGACTTGGACTCTGAACAAACAAGTCGCTAACGTAGTCAATACCTTTGAAAGGAGAATTTTGAGGAGAATATATTGACCAATCCAAGTCAATGGGATATGGTAAATAAGTTAATTTTTATAAATAGGCCACTTGGTGGGGATGATTTCTCTAATGTATTCCCCATGTTTCCTTGAACGAGAAGTGATTAACAACTAGTTTCTCTCTTTTGTTGACAAAGAAGAATAAACTGATAGGCCTAATTAATTGGTGACAGTGTGACTCCTTCTCTCTAGGGTAGTGAAAACTAATGGTGCTGTCATTAAAGGCAGTAAAAAGTATCTTGCAGTACAAGACAAGTATGTTCTAGATATCTCGCTACTTTTGATACATTGCAGTAGTACAGAAAATTTTGTATTCGCGTCTGGTGACATAATAACTATAATATTCTAATTAATTGCCCCACTTAACCCTACTACAACTCACCGCTGAGTGAGCACCGTAATCCGCATGTCATTCGTAATGAAGATGGGTCACAGATATTCAGAAGTAGGAATTCTCTTAATCTCTATTTTTTCCAAGTTGTCAATCGGTAAATGAATTTGGATTCTCCAGATTCCTTAACGGTGTGCCGCGGAAACTAAGTACGCGGTAAATTTTACATTTAAAATACTACACCTGAGTGTAAGTAAAAGTGATGAAGTATTTATTTCGACACAGTAATTTTCTTCCTAAACCAGTAAAACTTAGAGTAAAAAATATTCACCTACACCTCCCATTCCCAAAAGTTACTTTGAACTATCAGAGTCTGTCCCTCAAAGTCATTTCATTTCTCATATTCCTCCCAATAATTACATCGGCTGTTATGTAGCAGTAATGTCACAATTTTTCAAACAAGATTTTACTGTAAGCTCATCTACAGTAGTGTGTGTTTGTCGTCCTCAGTTATCGGCTTTCAGTGTTCCATGTCTTGCCATTCCCGACGTCTCTTTTCTTTACGTGCTCCAATGTGTTTTCGTCATACTGTTAACATATTGTTCGTCTTTTAAATACAATCCAGTGGAATCTTGTTGCTACTACTTGCTAATACTTAGAGAACTGCAACGTACAGCCAGGAAACCAGAGGACCAATAATTGTGCTGTTATGTATAGCTTAAATATGGAATCAAAGTGTGTGTTGAGCACTCCATATGGGTACTGTTTCTCGTTAGGTAGTGTTACTCTTAAGACCAATTAAAGCCAAATACACGGCGGTGTGCGGAGAATCGTCACTTCCGGTGCCATCTGCGACATTAGGCCGTTTCTCTACGTAGGTCTATCATACGGCATGTATGACGGAATCGGACATACTAAACGGACTTACAGGTTCACATACAGTTTATAACTTTGTTAAGAAAGAAAGAGGTAAAGACGGAGTAAGGGGGGAGAGAGAGAGAGAGAGAGAGAGAGAGAGAGAGAGAGAGAGAGAGAGAGAGAGAGAGAGAGAGAGAGAGAGAGAGAGAGAGAGACAGACAGACAGAGTGAGTGAGGTTTGCATATTTTTATAAACTCACGACCACCTATTTGCCCTACTGGTTACGATAGTGCGTGTCGAGAAATGAACAATGTAAAAATGTGTTAAAATACTACGCAATAGTCCCGTTCGGAATATAATTTAATTTCAGCTTCTCTGCGTCATTCCTATTGTCTTAATACCGTGACACTTTAACTAAATCCAGTCAAATTTTTATTCTCCAAACTTACTGAAATATATTTAATAAGCAGTGAAATAATTAATTGAATATTAACAAAATATTACGAAACGTCAGTGGAAAAGTTTTACAAAGTTTTTTTAAAAATATCTTTAATAATATTTTTCTGTGGTACGTAATAGGTATTCTAACAAGTCCAATATACACTAAAAAGAAACTAATTGCATTTACGGAGAGCTAGCACTGTCGGCTATCTCACTGCAGTGAACTGGAAAGCCCAGGCAGATTTCTCTTACTACCAGACACAAGCCAACGATTCATGACGAACAGAGTGCAGAGTGAAACTAAACATTTTAATGTTACAAAAGGAACAGTTTTAAAGTGTTCACACACACACACACACACACACACACACACACACACACACACACACACACACACACACACACACACACACACACACACAAATGCGCGCGCGCACGTACGTACATACACACAAACCGATCTTTAATACCGTCAGTCACCATCATCATCACCATTAGAAAACCACTTTCCTTGCGCTTGACAAAGTCGTGAATTACGAATTTTCCGCTACATTGGACATGATTATTTAAACATAACGTCGTATTTCATGTCCTTTAATCACGACATTAAAACTTTGAGGTAACCTATGCAGGACTAAACGTGTGCCTATGCAGTTCGCGGCCACAGAGTTGGATCGATAACGGAGAGCTTTCGTCTCGTCTACCACCGGCACAGTGAGAAACGGAATGAATATCAGACCGTGTGCAAGAGTTTAATAATATTAGCGCACGAGGCAGGGAAAACGACGGATACACAAATATCCACAGTTGACACGTATAAACAGTCAGTCCCAGTGCTAACACTTATGTCGTGTGTTTTCTACCACAGACAACGAAGAAACTAAGCTAAAATAAATTTTTATTTTTTTATATTCATATATTTATATTGACACGCTCACGCGAGCGGTAGAACCTAGACGTCATGTCAGTAGACTATTGATTTCGCCGTGCTGTACACGCGTGCGAGAGGAGAAAGGCGAATAAAGAAAAAAGTCAATTAACAAATGAAGGTAAATTAAATTATTTAAAGGTGAAACTAACCATTGTTAAAGAATTAACAATTCTTTAAATTAAAGGTAAAAATGTACGAGTAGTTCATGCCACTGTTATGAAGGGTCGGTGTTCTAACAGTACCGAGCTACCACAGTAGCAGTAGACTGGGGAAATGATCTTCTGTGCCTAAGTTTCTTTTGGGAACGAGTTTACACCTAGATGTGTTGTTTCAGGGAACCGAGCGCGAGTGTGTCTGCGCCATGTAATTATATAATGTAGACAAAAATCAATATGCGGTGTCGTGGCTCACTTTACGTGAAGATTGATTTTGTACACAGCTCAGGTCCAGCAGACAAACACGTGTTAGGCATTTCTGAATATCACGAATATCACACAACACGGCCACGGCTCAGCAAACATACTGATAAACTTTATTGAATATTTTTTTAACAATATTAAATTGTCGTTAAACTATTTGTGTTTATCGTTAATCACTAAATCTGTAAATGATGAATATTTTTAACGAATGTAAACAAACACTATCGCGTTACAATAATGAATGATACCGAGATATAGCGTTCAGTGTTCGCGGCAAATATTCTGGTACTTGTCAAAATTTTGAACATTTATATTTTGTATTTTATTTATTTTTTAACAAGTGTTTTCTTTAAACCGTAAGATTTTATTTAATTTTTTCATGGCATGCAGTACAATTTACAGTCTGATTCCCTTTTATTTGTATTGTGGTATGTAAATTTTACTAAATAATTATATCTAGGTATTAGTGTTTTCTTTAATTTAAGAAACATGTTACTTAGTATTACACTGGGTTTAAACATAATGCCAGTTTTTACGGTCAGTTTAAAACGTAGATTATGACTACGTTAAAATTCAAATGATATTTTCAACACCAGCAAGTCCAAGTTTCGTTAACGTTATGATTTCTTAATGTGACCCTCATGTGTATCAGCTAACATGTATTCTTGCTTCCAGGTAAAAGGATTTGGGTTAGTGTATTTCCATTAACACCGTTTAACTGTTCCATTCTTGAAGTTAACATTCGGAGGGACTATGTGCGTATTTTTCTTCAATTATGCAATATGAAATTTCCAAAAGTTTAAAGACTACAATGATAGCCTTTATTTATAATAGACAACTACGTACTATTAAATCACAAACACACGCGCGCGCGCACGTACACACACACACACACGCACGCACACATCTATCATTATTAATAAAAACTGTTTGCCATTGCTAAGAGAACACCTCGCCAGTAATATAATAAAATATATTATAAATTACAAAACACAAAAATGTATGCTAAAACACAACCCATAATTTAGGAATCATAAATTACAAAATGTATGTTAAATATGTAAATTCTACGTCTGTTGCTCCACGGTGGTTGTGGCAGCAACCTTCGCGTGCTCAGGTCATATGGCAACTGCATCGACTTCTGGGCTGTCTGCAGCGTTTCTTGCTGTAGAGTCAGCTTCGTCATTATCTTCAATACCTATACGACCGCGGCACCAAACAAAGTTAGAAGATGAACTAGAGCATAGCGTAGTGCTATGATCTGTTACAATAACGGATCCACTGTGCCCGGATTGTCTAAGGCAATTAGAAAACTCAGTGAATCCGTTCAGATAACAAGGATCTCTCACGTCAGTGTTCACAGTATCGAAGAGCTTGCCACACTCCATACCCGCCGCCTTGAGCAGTGTCCATGCGTGGGAGGCACGACGACGACAAATCCATTCCGCTCTCCGTTTCGAGCCATCAGTGTACACTGTGGTATGACCTTGAACGTACTCCTCTAGGACTGACTGAAAAGGAGTTGAAAGTAAAGTTGGATTGCACAAAATTGCTTGCTTCTAATAGCAGCATCCAGCCAGCAATATGTGATATCTGTTTTGGATATTGTCACATATGTGAATGTGTGGCTGGATTGTTACGCGTATTTCGCCTGGCCATGTCCAGCCGACTGGTCGAGTAATTGTACAACTGCGATCGTACGTTCTTGCAAGTCTGTGTTTCGCAATCTAAGGGGCTCAGTAACGATATAATTCTAGCCACACACTCCTACCTCAGCATTATTAATTGATGTCTGAGATGTAAAGAGGTCGTTTCTGGTTCACAATATAAGGTTTGTCCTGTGCTCTGGGCTAGTACGGAACACTTCTGTGCCTCAACATTGTATACGTGATCTAGCCTTTTAAAGCATGACCTCCTGGCTCAAGCTACATCACACCTCCATAATACGTTTTGGATAGCACTAGTCCTGTGTACGAGCACAATAAAACCTCTCTACCAGCTTCTCAGCTCATGTAGGAGACGCACTTAATTGCACTTAACGACGATTTAAACCTAGCAGCGAGATCTTCCAAATGCGACTTCCACGTCAAGTCTCTGTCGAAAGTTAGTCTTAAGAAATTAATTTTAATTTTATATTGCAGCTGAACACCGTTGATAGTTATCGTTAGATTCAATTGCCTTCTTGCTTTCGTCAGAAGTAGACACAGGTTGTTTTGTTGCTGAGGAAGAACTTATAGCTACTGCTTTAAGAGTCATACCGAGCGGGCCACATCTTGCAGGATATGTGTTGCTAATAAATGTAGCAACCCCTCTCTAGTTCTGATGTTCGGTATATCATCACAGAGGAAGGGTTCATATCTTCTTGTGTTAAAAAGTGTTCCTGTGGCCTCAAATGTGTTTCCTGCAGGCACACACGTCGATCGATGTCTGGTCAGTAACATCGTTAGTGCGTAATAATGCGAAGTACAACCGTTCATGTTCCGATTCTCCATGCTGGATGTCGAAGAACCGGTTGCTATGGACCTTACGTGGTTTCCCTTCGGCCAACCTTTCTTTTTCTTATGTAGATTGCGAAGATCCACCAGGTCTCCTAGGTTGGTGAGAGTTTTGTAACCGCTCTTCTAGACGGACTAATGTTGGTCTTTCAGCACTCCCATCGTGTCCACCTGTATGAATGTCTATGTTACCGGCAAAGTATGTAATCCAGCCATTTTATAGAATACCTAGGCATTTCATACAATGCCTGGAGTGTTCTGGCAAAGTTTAGTTTAAAATGAAAACATTTTATTACAAAATCACACACAATTGTTTGATTTTACACAGAAGAGGACTTTGTATGACATTTCGAGATTATCTATTCTCTACTTAATTATGTTCAGATACTATTTTATTAAAATTATACTGTATAAGAACTTTTTTAAGCAATCTGGTTAAAAAAAATACATTAGATATTATTGGTGTTTATTAATTCTAAATATATGGAATATACTCTACTTATTACAAGACAGAGAGCTGTGACATTTTTAAGTACACTTCCTTTCATTTTTTACACAATTACATTCTTTTTGATATTTAGTCTTGCACACACATTTTACGAACCCTTGTCCGGATCCTGATGATTGGTCAGTAGCAGCAGAACGAAGTGGGATTGTTCAGGAACATCTTCAATCCCCATTAGTAGTCTCGGGCATACAGTGAACTGGGATCTTGTGTACAGCTGCTTTAACAATCCGTTAGCAGATCCCAGTTTGTAAAGTCCCTCTTCCGTCACATTCACGATGATTGCTAGGATGTTTCGAAGATCTCGCCCCTTGTTTACTTCAGGAATTGGAACACGAACAGACGCGCCCACAGGAGCTGGAGGACATTTTTTGTCAGAATCAGATTTCATCTTCTTTGGCTGAAGTTCTAGAAATGATTTTGACCTTTTTCTTTCTTCAGTTTACATTCAGCACGTGGTTGCGACATCTCGAACGTTACTGAAGGTCAGCGGGAGGTTGGTTCGCACTGCGGTACGGGGGGAGGAAGGGTAACAAATGTTGTGACATGAAACCATAGCGCACACATTGTCTTCTATACATTACCTAGAAGACGTTAGGCATTCTATACAATGCCTAGGCAATGTATGAAATGTGTTTTATTTCATACTTTGCCGACTGGATTCAGGCATTGTATGAAATTCCTAGGCATTCTATAAAAAGCCTGATTTTGCACTTTGCCGGTAACATCTATGTCAGCAGTACTGTCTTTACCTCCTTCAGATTTCTTATATAGTTCAGTAGAGTATTTCACAATAAATCTTGTCACCGCAGGTAGTACAATCGGAGCAGGTGATATAGTAAATTTAATAGCCTTTTTGTATTTTAATTTTGTCCTGGTTGTCTGGCAAACAAGTTTCTTTGCGTCGAGGTACCTGCCTTTTCTTAGGGTTGTTACTTCCTGAATAGCCGTCTCTTTTTTGAAAATAGGGTAATTGCGTGATCTAGATGAATGTTGACTACTGCAAAGCACGTTTCATGGGCTCAGCACAGGGGTCGTCACCATGAACCGACTTCTCACAGAAGCATCTCTTGACACGGCCACATCTTGATCCAGTGCGTACAAAACGCACGCACTGAAAACATTGCATTGGCTGAGGGATACAAACTCTCACTTTCAGCCTATGAATGCCTCTGCTTACTTACTCCTTAGTGCCCTGTACGCTACCACCCCCTTTTATGTTGTTCAGAGCGGTATGGGTACTCACCTCTACATCAGGCTCCCCTACTTTCTGCAGTTTCAGCATTTCAAACCCTGTACCAATAAAATCATCTGCGGCTATTCTGATGTCTTGTACGGCTATTCATGCGCAAGCTGTAACGGCTATTTGGGAACTCACTTTCGTGAAGACACCTTCCTTTCGTTTGACAACTAAATATTTTGGCACCTCTGCTACATTGGCAGACGATGTCAGACATCTCTCCGCATCAACTACGGAGTAGGTAAGCCTAACACTTGTTCTCTTCACCCTACAGGAGGGCTTTTTCCTTTCTAGACGAGGGTTTTAAGGAAACCCTCAATTCCAGAATAATTGATACAATGTGTTTATGAAACTGACATTTTGGTCTTACGATTATTGGGACAAAAAAAAAACAGACCACTGCAGCTGAGCCCTCGAGTACCACAGCTAGGTAGCCTACCCTAAATACAACAGGGTGAGACCTGTCGATGGCATCCACCCATTGGCTCGATTGGTCCCACCATGGGTTACGGTGTGTCTTTCAGGGGATCATACATCCTTGTTAACACTCAGTTACCATTGTTCTATTGGCCAGCTAAAGGTATTAATCCACGAGGCCAAAATGTTGTAATTCAACGTATGGTTGGTTGGCTTAGGGGGGGGATTATTATTAAATTATTATTATTATTATTATTACTATTATGTTTATAGTTGTTGTTGTTGGCGTCGTTGCTCTTATTGTTATTACTATTTTTATTTTCTTATTAAGTTTCATTTTGTATATAAATTCGTCTGTAACACTCACATTAATCTGAAGTAGACGATTTGTTTTTACCCGCGTTAAAAACAGAACGAAAGTATTTGCAATGCCAACATGCTGCAATATTGAACATCAATATAATTTACCTTTATAACCCCAGATAGTGTAAACCAAACGCAAGTTTGGATAAATGAGCGCGCCCAATCTTGTGTGTGTGTGAATAGAGAGAGAGAGAGAGAGAGAGAGTAGAAGCGTATAGTGCGGCATCTCGAACCAGTGAGTGTGTGAAAAAGATTAATTTCCTGCAACGAATGTACCTATTTTATTTAGTGATAACATAAAAAAGCTCAGACTGCATTTCTGATTAAAATTAGAATAAGCAAAATCGTACCAAAACAAACTATACAACAAATAGGGTTTGCAATAAACTGTTTACCTATTTGTCGATAAGAGTGTCCCATGAAGAGATGTGAAATCCAATATTAGAAATTGTCATCTAGTCTTCAGAGGTCCTCACCTGCCAGATCGCAGCCGTCAGAAGTACCAATCCGGTCGGAACTAGCTGTCATATCAAGTCTAGAGTCCCACATAGAAATATGTGCGATATGGCCGTTGTTCGCAGTAGCACCCCACCCCAGTAATATATAATCTTACAGTCGTCGTAAGTCTTAAACCCTCTCAATAGGATGTATCTATCCGGTCGTTGCTTACAGCATTAATAAGTTTTGTATCCCATATACGTATAAATACGTATAATCCTTCCGGTTTATTGTCGTCAGAAGTCTTAAACCTTCCTCATTGAGTACGTAAATATCCGGTTACACTTCGCAGTCCTGAAATAACTCCCACCGTTCACCCCCCGTCCGGGCGTCACTGTAGTCGTCAGAAGACCCCGCTCCATGTTGCCATCTAGTTATTGCTCGTAGTCGTCGTAGCAGGCTTTGTTGCTCGAAGTCTTTCGGATACAACCTGCGAAGGTATACGAAAACAGTGTAAATTAATAAATTTGTTAAATTTATGCGATGCAATGAACAATCGAATACAGAAAAGTAATTAATATAGAAGCTGGCTATAGACCCAGGAAGAAACAAAAACACGTTTTGAAGTGTGAAATCTGTTATATTAATACTGAAATCTTAAAAAATCGCTTCATATAATTAGCTAAATAATACAGCTGCCACAGTTTCAGTTATGTAATATAATGGTATATAAATATTCCATAATTATTAAATTCATAATGTATGTTTGAAGAGTTTACTTTAGAAAAAAAAATCTACAAGAATTTTTGAACGAACTAATAATATGACAGACTGTAAACAATTAAAACGCAAACCTGATTTAAGACCTAGTCAGATACATCCGTAATGTGCCAATGCCGTGTTCGTTCAGTTGCGTGTAATATTATTTAAAATATAACTTCTCTCAATTTGATTGGACTGTCTACACAAGTCCAACTGAGCACCGAGTCCGTTCTGTATCCGTAACTGACGCCATTTCCCGTATGTCGCCAACGATATTTTTTACAACTTCAGTTATGCGTAGTGTTGTTGCTGTATTGACACTGTCTGAATGGTTCTAAACAAAAATGAATAACAAAAAGTTTATCGAATTCATTCGAAATTTAGTCTTTTCTTTCAAATGTGTATTCGGGAAGACTAAACGAAAGCAGATGGTTAAGAAATTTTTAATAAATTTAGTATATTGTTTCGTTAACAACAACTGACGGAAAACTGAAAAAACTGTAAAGATTTGTGTACAAAAACTGCACTAATACGTCAGGACTATTACTGATACTGAACGAACACGGCACCGACACATTACGGATATGTTCGAATAGGCCCTTATTACATTTTGAAGTGAAGTTACATAAATAAAAATTAAAGAAATATTTTAATTGCTATCATATATTTTAGTAAAATGTGACAAATGTGTAACGTAACTGTGAGTTTGCACTGAATACATTAATTTTTTATTGCTTGAAATCTAATAAAAACGTAAGATATTCAAGAAGTATTACCAGAATTGTTCGTAAGTTCGTAACGATATACATGATCCAAACTATACTACACAAATTAGAGAAAGCTCTCTAATTAAATAAGATCTGTGTTAAATAATTTGACAGTTTATTAACCGTAATTATTACTAACTTGCAATGAGTTGTTTGGATTTTTTAATTAACACTTA
Organism: Magicicada septendecula; assembly: GCA_034769895.1. Taxonomy (NCBI): domain Eukaryota; kingdom Metazoa; phylum Arthropoda; class Insecta; order Hemiptera; family Cicadidae; genus Magicicada; species Magicicada septendecula. The sequence goes on from CM068371.1 coordinate 237,549,981, forward strand.
CAGTAAATAAATATTGATTGACACATAAATGCAAAGCCAGGAAATTATAAAGCCGCGTCTCAAAATTTGTTTAAAGATAAATTTAATTTGTAAAATTGATAAATTTGAAAATTAATCTCAAGGTGTGTCAAAATACAGGTCTGTAAAGTCTGTGATACACAGTTTGTATACAAATAGAAATCTACTTCTTCTTCTTCTTCTTCTTCTATTATTTTTCTTCTTCTCTTCTTCTTCTCCTTCTGCTTCTTCTTCTTCTGCTTCTACCTTTTCTTCCGTCTACCTGATCCCATACTATAGTGCATAGGAGTCTTAGTTAACTAGATTGCCTTGTTCATTTTCTCACTCTTCTAACTCTCTATCATTTCTCTTAATTTCTCTAGATTTTTGCTCGTTTTCTACCAATTTCTTCTTCTTCCTTGGTCATCGCTTTCATGGCCGCGTCTCTTCCTATTTATAGCACGGGGTAGGGCAATCTACTCTGATCCTTCCAATAATGTGTCCATATTCCAGTCTGGACTTTTCTGGTTTTTAAACAATTGATTCCTCATTAATCTCAGTCCTGATGTCTTCGTCCCTGACATTTTTTCTTTGTGATCCCGTTTTCTTCTGTTTGCTATTTTGTAAAATATTTAATTTCCGCTGTTATTAACTTGGCCTTTGGCTACATTTTCAAGTCCCAGCATCACTGCTGTATAGAAAAGCAGGTACTGTCATTTATTGTATATCTACGCACTATTTCTTAAATTGTTTTTACTTTTCCTAAAATCACTTCTCTTTAATGTATAGTAGGCTATGTGTACATGGACTTTTTACTTCATTGATTATACTCTTGTGTATTCTTCCGTCATTTTTGTCACTGTCCCCAAATATTCAAACGTTGAGAATTCTTCTAAAGTTTGTCTCTCTCGGTGAAAACTTATTCTATTATCCAGTTTCTTGCTTATTATCATTACTTTGGTTTTTTCGATATTAATATCCACCTATAATCTTAAAATATCTTTAAACTATCTGTTAATTTACATTTATATATTGTATCTGCATAAAGGCTCCCTCACACAGAGGCGATGCGCAAGTCGGAACGATATCTTATTACACTGCGGTAAATGAAAGCCACCACACACGTGCAGGATACTGAGGAGCGCGATATTTTTTTCTCGGTATATCGCTTCGATATTTCGATCCTTCTAAGAAGAAGTTCTACTGTTTGTCAATCTTTTTTGATAAAAAAGGAAATGAACCCGCGTAAGTAGGCCTACTTAACTTGGACTAATTTTGTATTTCTTGTCTCTTCGACAAAATAAAAAATTTTACAATTTAATAAATACTTTTAAGTAAATTAAGATTTTACGAGGCCATTATAAATTCCATTTCGCTCATGTTGATTCACTACATTTCAGAAGACAGTCTATACAGAGCTGACAGGTCTAAATTAATTAACTGATTTTTTTTAAGATTGGACGTAAAATTTCGGTAATTGTTTTAATAAATCACAAAAAACTGTAATAGCTTAAATGAATGGGTAAGTTAATATATATGGTATAATAATGACAATAACCTATTATTATTATTTGCCTATTATATTATTATTAGAATTTTCACTCACCAACGTTGTCTTATATTCTAAGTCTTTTCTTCTCCTTCTTCCCCGTCAGTAATGTAAGATACTGTTGTTCGTTAAACATACAAACTTATAAACTGCACCAACTTTTAAACCGTAGCAGCATGCAGATTTTATGTTCCTTCTGGAATGCAGAAGTCCAGAGATCGTTTGGAAGCTCAGCGAATTTCTAATTTCAGTTTTTGTACTGTTTATAGTAAAAAAATAACCTTTCATCACTGGCGGATGAATGGTGTATACATAAAAGTGACATGTTTGTCAGCAAAGAAATTAACCCGTGCACGTAGAGCGAGATAGAAAACCACGACTGCAGTGGTCGCTAACTAATGCTAGCTTCAGTTGAGTTGGACTGCATGGTGTTGAGTTTGCTGGTATCACTGTGCGTGTTACGTTTTATTTAGTACCATATTTAAACCATATGCATTATCCATTTTTAACATTTGAAGTTGTAGTTATAACTTATTAAATAGTGCGTCTTACGTTTTATTTACGTTGCATTTAAACAATATACATTATATTTGAAGTTATAGTTATATATTTTAGAATAGTTTCAGTGTTGGTTTAAATACTTTCTTCAATGTCGGTTGGATAATAAAAGACCTTTTGGCAAAGCCTTTTTCTTCCCGGATATCTAACGAAAAAACTGACATAAAATTTGGTAGGCCGACCTCGGATCTTTCAAAAACCCAACAAATGTGAGTGGTTGGCTGATCTAAATGCACTATTTTGCTGGTATTGTTTGTTGTTTGGGAAGGACAGGAACACTAGCTTAGCCAAGACATAATTCAAACATTTAGAAAACCTAGTTAAATCTATTGCTGAACATGAAATTACTCTGAATTATCTTCGTTGATCATTGTGTATTGCTGCTTTCGGTCAGAGTAGAATAGAAACTGCGTTAGACGATCAATTAACTCGGAGATATCGGCTCGCAGGCAAAAGGTTCGGCGCAATAGAGACATTCTTAGGAGACTAATTAACGCTGTTTGTTTTCTAGATAAACAAGAGTTGCCATTTCGAGGACACGACGAAACGAAAAATTCAGCTAATCGAGGCAATTACGTAGAACTTCTAAAGTACACAGCCAAATATGATCCTCTTTTGTGGATAATATGGAAACATACTGAATTCAGGGGACTGTCTAATCGAATACAAAATGACCTCATTGGAACGGTTAGCTCAGCTCTTTTAGTTGCTATAAAGGACGCAAACTTTGTAGCTGTATTAGTCGATGAAAGCACACACATTTTAAATAAAACATAGTACTATTATTTTGCATTATCGGTTTTGCATATCATCACGATGGAAAAGTAACAGAGAGATTTTTACGATTTACTGACGTAAGTTGTGTTCGACATGTCCAGGCTATTACAGAGCTAATTCGCCATTTGCTGATTGAATTTGAATTTGCAGTGGAAAACTAGTCGCTCAAACGTACGATGGCTCAGAAATAATGGCTGGAAATTCAAATGAAGTACAGACCTAAGTACGGTAACGTATATAACTCAAGCTTCACCAAACGTTTTGCCCACCGCCCACCAATGTAGAAATGTGACATGGCACTGTAACTAGTCACGAAGAACATCAGCGACATAACACTAATCTTACTTAGGAAACATTTTCGTAAGATTCATACCAAATTTCGTATTTTCTGGAATAATAAAAATATTCAGAAGATCCTCTGAAATTTCGGATGACCTGGTAACTCTGAGTCTAGGACGGTATATGGTACTCGTTACAGCACGTTTGAGTCAAGGTCAGCTACGTTTCCGACTTACCGAATATTCTCCGGCTACGGTAGTTTCCCCGCCTGTTGAAAACAGCCAACATCGTAATGATCCCCAAGCCGCGACTGCTTCCTGAAAGCTATCACCCTATTTCTCTCTTGCCAGTAATTTCCAATGTTTTCGAGCGTCTCCTGCTCACTCGTATCTCGCCGCTGTTGGATGATTTCATCCGCAGCGAACAGTTCGGGTTCCGCAGAGAGCACTCGACCACTCTTCAGTTAGTCTGCGTCATTACACATTTGTATGACGCCGCCAACAGGAAAGCGTCTACGGCCGCTGTCCTGCTGGATGTGACCAAGTCCTTCAGTAAAGTTTGGCACGAACTCTTCTCTTCAAACATGGCATTAGGTTTTTACTTTCTGTCACTGTTTGTCGTCTCTCTTGACTTTTTCAATAGCCTATCCATACTAGTTTTGAATAACAGAGGACTCTAACAGATGGCTTTCAATTCATTTGTCACATACCCTTAACATTTTTGCAAATACGGTACTCTTCATAACCCTAACGTATTTTTCAGGAATTTCGTGTTGTTCTAGGCAGCTAAGTATTACATTTCTCTTAACCATGTCAGATGTTTTCTGGACACCAATGAATGAAAGCAGTAGGTGCTTTCTGCTCATCTTACTATCTATTCGGTTTCTCATAACAAAGATGTTATCTGTACTTGGCTGTGTTATTTAAATGCTCTTCTAATTTATCCTCTGTACACTTTCTCACACACTTCATCTAATCTCCTTTCTTGTAAATGTGTAGAGTATCTCTTTCTTGTCCGTCAAACTTTCACGACATTCTCTCTTGCGAGAATCCATTTCCATATCGTTTTGGCCTATTTAGGATTTACCTATCAGCGTTTAGACAATCATAAACCGGTAAATCTTAAGATTTACCTTACTTCGCACTTTTACAGTATCATATGTTACACTGTTCCTACACGGAAAGACGCTGTGTCTTATACGAAAAAGCATACCAGTAGTAGTTCATACAGGATTTTGCTCAGATAAAATTTTTTTAGAAGTCTTATCTAAGTTAACAGTGTTGCGTGTCGGAATAGTGTATACAAAATGTCGGTGCTATTCGGACATGTTATGGACAACAAGAATTTATGTTGTCAATTTAAATCCACTCCCATTAACTTTATCAATAGAGAAAATGCGTTCAGTATACTTAATTATTATGTCTCTATTGCTAGTACAGAATTTAAAAGTTTGTAAATTGTGTCACATTTTTAATTACCAAATATCAGTGAGACGATCCGAATTGCTTCCACGCCTTGACTTTGCTTATTTAAGGAAAATGTGATTGCATACACATTTAAAATACCCGGTTTACAAAGAACAGGTATTACAGGTACATTTTTATTGAAATAAATTATTAAATCAAACCTAAAATCATATAAATTAAACTTGAAACAAAATAACAACGCTAAATGTTAGGCAATTACAGTTCATGATCTTTCTTAGCTCATCTAGTATTAAATGTAAACGGCAAGATATCACTGAACAAGGAAACAAAAATTCCCCCTTCAAGAAAATATAGTTCGCCATTTCATGAAAGTAATTAATGTCATTGAAAACATAGTTTTTAACATACCAATGATTAAATCAAGTGTACAGTGACAAAAAGCAGAATAATTTTCTACCAGTGATGTAAAAAGTAGAATTGAAAAAGGTGCGTTTTTCAAGAAAAGATCTCTTCTGGCGTCCAGAAACGTGTCCCTGGAAACCAGGAAGAAATTTATAAAGAATTCTATATGGAACATGTGCACTTATGGCTCAGAAACCTAGACTTTAAGAAAAGTAGAGCGAAGCTACCTTGCAGGTTTTGAGATGTGAGCCTTCAGTCTACCATTGAAGGAAAGAGTACCTAATGATGAGATTCTGGAAAAAAGGATACTGATTGGATCTATTCTGGAAAGGAAAAGTAATATGGTTGATTTCAAACAGGTTCACCACCCTGATCGAGGGGCTTAGTGAGAGGGGAAGGCCCAGAAAGGAGTACATGGATGGGATTAAAGAAGGAATGATCAAGAGGCTATCCGCAGATGGAAGAAATTCCAAGCCTACCAACTTTTGGGTTGAGAAGAAGTACAGTGAGAAGGTTACTGCTAAAACTGAATATGAAAGCCGTCAATGTCTCAGACTTTATGTCTTTTCAAGTTACTAAATCGAATCCGCGTTAAACATCAATGAAACTGAAGATGTAATAATGTAAATTTCATCAGCTTCAATGGCAAACATTTATATTAGTGTGTTCTCTATTGTTTCCATCTGTTATTCGATGATATGAAATTCCTTACACTGACCGCAGAGAAAGGCGAGGAGAGGCGCAAATTTGATGTACGAGCCTAATTTAAAGTAAAGCAGTTTATAATGATGGGCAACCTGTTGTCAAATCGACACCAGCTTTATGACATACATAACACTTGAAAATGTACTGTAACTCTGGTAATAATATGTGCTTTATTGTGTGGGGCGGAAGGAAGGCTCGCGTCTCAACCCACAAGAATGATAAACATCGTGCCTTACGATATTACAGTATGATTTGTTGTTTACGCTTTGTACAGAATTTCAGCTCCGTTTCTACAACACGGCGCAGCGTGTGTTAAACTTGCCCACCTAATAATGTTTACACTCGCCCTTTCAAATATGTAACGAATCGGTAGGTTAAATGGTTAATGAATGAATATATTAATGTTATTGAATTAATATGTTGAAATTTCACAATTCTTTCGTGTTCTGTGATGTACTTTTACAAAATATTATTTTTAATTATTTTATTTTATTTCATTAGTGCAAGCTTATACGTTCCACAGTACTGTTACAACACAACAAACTGCATTCAAAACTGTTACTCCCACGCTTCTTAGAAAATTGAGCTAAGAGGTTGATATAAAAAATTGCGATCGAAATTTGTGGAGATTCGTATGCAAGAAATGACCTTTAAAACGCAAAAAATAATTCTCTGAATGTTCACGTATGAATGTGAGTGTGTGTGTGTGTGTGTGTGCGCGCGCGCGCGCGCGCTTACAACTATAACATAACTAACTTTTAAAACACTGTACAATTTTATCGGCTATAACACTGTTTTCCAACTGGCGACTCCCGACACCTTTTAAGGTCCCGTGTCCTTATGTTGAAAAACCAATTTTATAGTTACTCTAGTTACTTTAATAAGTAAGTTAATGATAAAACATTATTTTAACTAGGAAATGTCGTTTAGCGGTACAAACAAAAAAGGGACCGCATTTCTTTAAGCTCCTACCCCTGATGAACGATTTCTAAATCTGCGAAATTTTTGACAGAAAATTACTGTAATGTTTGGAAGTACACTCATCTCTGAAAATGTGTTCTCTATATTGAAGAACCACAGCAGAAGTCTTCTCAAAGTTTCTTTACCTAAATAAAATCTATCTGCTTAATCCCTGTTGTTTGAGAGTAGTTCAAGAGAATCTCGCCATTATGTATCCTCAACAAAGCTTCAAAACGCGCTCTTTTTTCCACGTACATCTTGTGGAATGTATTAATCGTAAACATGTGGTGAGTATCATAACCAATTTGTATGGGAATCGTACAGTACAGTCTGTACATTCATTTATTTTCAAGAACGTTCAATAATTCTTAAACACAATATTTAAAACGTTGAAAAACAATTTATTAATGAAGTGTATTGTGCAGTTTTTTGTTATAATTTTATTGGTATAATTCCAAATCAGTGTACGTATGAATATCTTATTACATGGTGAGTAGTTGTTTAATCTTAATTGAATTATTCTTTCTTTCTCTTATTTCGTTGGTTGTTACAATTATGCTTTTTTATACGTTTGTAAATCCTTTATACCTTTGTAAATCCTTTATACGTTTGTAAATCCTTATACCTTTGTAAATCGTGTACACCTTTGTAAATCCTTTATACCTTTGTAAAGCCTTTATACCTTTGTAAATCCTTATATCTTTGTAAATCCTTTATACCTTTGTAAAACCTTTATACCTTTGTAAATCCTTTATACCTTTGTAAATACTTTATACCTTTGGAAATCGTTTTATACGTTCTTTACTTGCTCACTTCTTAATTACTTATTTGGTTATGTTTTAACTATTGTTCTTCTATTTGTTGTTAACTTCTTAATTATTTCTTTCAATTTTTTTCGAACACGCTTCTTGCTAGGTGTTCACACACCAAAGGTTAAAACAAGAGTGAGTTTTCTTCTTGAGATTGTTGTCTATTAACATTACTTCTTATTCTTTCCTTGGCATAGTATTACAATATAATGTTTTATAAGTCTTAATTTTGTCCATCACATAGTCTTTTATGTTCAAAATATAATTTAACTAAATTTATTTTTATATAATGTACACTCTTGTTGATATTTTAAAATTATTAAGTCACTTATAAATTTTGTTATACTGCCTAACTTCACAAATGACTGTGATTACTTCATTAGAGCTATGTTTTATTTTAATTTCTATTTCTTTTAAATTACTTCAATGTTTAATAAACTATGATTCACTGTATATTGAGGATTTACAATATTACATACATAATTTTAAGTCATCCATTTACAATTACTACATACGTTGATTTTCATTACTATTATTATTATCTCAAAACATTTACAAAATGTCTCTAATTACACAAAAGTTTCAGACATCTCGCAATTTCAAAATGGCCTAAAGACTTTTTACTTTTTTAAATATAACAATTTTAAAATTTTTATAAATTTCTATTACCGTTTTAGTGATCTAAACATACTGTTGCATTTTTACAGCAGTACTATACATATAAAACAATTAATATAAACCTCTGAGTTTTACTGAGGCATTACTATCCTAAGACAAACAGAAGCTAACTTAAACTTGTCTATGATACTGAAGATGAAAGTTCTGTCTGATATCTATATACCTATAACACACACACACACACACACACACACACACACACACACACACACACACACACACACACACACACACACACACACACACACACACACACACACACACACAGCAAACTTTAATTCAATTATTTAATTGTAAGTGCGGTTCAGAAAAACTAATGAATGTCGGTTTATGTTCGTACTTCAGCTACGAAGGTTTACAAAGTTTCTTGATTTCGTAACATTATTCTATGCTATGAACCAAGCGTTATTGTCTTTCATACTTTCTTCTTTCTTCTCAAGCCTATCCCCTTACTTCTTAATTACTTAATTGGTTATGTTTTAAGTGCAACTATTTACCTTCTATGTGATGTTAACTTACTAATTATTTCTTTCAAGTTTTTCGAACACGCTTCTTGCTAGGAATATGTTCATCAAAGTTTCAAATAATAAGAGTCAGTTTTATTACCCCATAAGAGTGAGCTTTTGCCTCAGAATAGACAATCCGTCAATCTCTCTTTCCTGTGACTCCTACCCATGGCAGTTCTTCCACTCCCCCATATGGCTAAAACATTTCGTTGGTCTTCGCTTTCGTCTGTTGTCTTCTTCATAATACGTGCTAACTCCTAAATAGCGCATCCCCCATCTCTCTTTGATCACCACATTCGCGTCTTATCTCTCAATGAAACGCTTACCATATGAGTAACTGTCAAGTGAGTTATGTGATTCATTAGTGATGAGACTTCAAATATGACTTCAGCACCATATAATGTTCAATTCTGAGCCCAGAAGAGCGTTTTATATTTAAAAGTTACAGACCTACGTGGATAGTTCAAAGAAGTAACATACTTCACTTATTAAGATGATGGATGTCTAATGATAACGACATGACAAAGTACATTAGAGTGAAGTACATTAGAGTCTGAAAATAGAGCAATGCAATTTTGCAAATATTTAGAAAAAGAATGTCAGAACTTAACACATTTACATCAACATTATACACCCCGCATAAAATAGTACATCGTTTCCTAAAATCTATATAATTGCATAGAGATAAAAAATGTGGACAATGACAACAAATTACGAAAAGTAGGCCTAGTCGAAACGTTTGACTGTAAATAATATTTTGGAAAATTTACGTACCTTTAAAGGATAAAGATAAAAAGAAAATATGATGCAATGCCGATTATAAGATTTGGTAGTAAAAATTGCCTTGCTAAATTGCCTTGTTAAATTTATTAAGTACCAGAGGATACGTCAATGAAGGAGTATGCGAAGGGAATTTATGATTACGAATTATAAGGGCCTAAGAGATTATAAGGTGTTTTGAAAGACGAAGACGCAGGGCACAGAGTACAGGAAGACGTGTCGGTAAAGATAGGGGTTCGTGGTTGGAGGAAAAGGGTGTTAGATAGAGATGCGTGAAGCCTTTAGTATTATCGAAACAAAAGGAGAAGAATGACCATAAGTTCTGACCAGAAATTCACAATGTCAATACCAGAAACAGAAAGGTGACAGCCAAAATTAAAGGATGTGGTGATCAAGACATAACGAGTTTGTTAGAATATTGTTACTTATAAACTCAAGAATTTTTATTCTTTACAGAAAAATTAGGCCTATAATGTTAATTTTGACGTCTGACTTGTGTCTGTAGCATCTCGTTTCATAATCATTTCCTTCATGTGACTCCCTGCCTCGTAATGAAATTTCTTCGCTTCCTTCTAGTACACTCTCTCGTTATAAAGTCTTCTTATAACATTTTAAAATGTTTTGTATTGTATTTAAAACACCTTCATTGCGTTCAACGATCATTTAGTCAGAAGTATCACATCGTGTTTAGAAGTATACCAGTTGCATTGAGATCGTGTTGTGAGATGCACTCACTCGCCGTAATATTATTCAAATTCCAAACATTTCTTTTCTAAGCACTACCATCCGAAGAAGAATTTGTTTCATTTTTTATTCTCATCCTTTGAGTTTTCTCTGTTTGAGCGAAACTTCTCTAGTATCCACAGTTCGATGGTTGCACATCTCCGTCATTTAGGTCGGATTTTCTCAGTAGAGATCAAAATTTACATAAAAATTGAGTTTCGTTTTTTAAATTCGTTGAACTTTAAATCCAGTATTAGGTAACGCAAAACACGTAAGCAAGAACTCCTGCTTTGCTGGACCAAGATAAGGTACTTAGTTTGTAAACATAAATATGGACAGTAAAATAATAATTCTATATGTACAATATAATCGGATATGCATTATACACTTTAGAATGTTAAATAATATTACATTGTGGAATCGAATACGATATATATTCTTTGTCCCTTACTCTGTTATGTTCATTTAGGTTAGAGCAGCGTTCTATTCGTCTCATAGTTTTTGTTGGTATTGATCGCTAAACACAACTCAGTCCCGACGCATGGTTCGTTACTAGAGTAACCACTATTTAGAGATTACTAATAAAAGCTAACCTTAAATTTTTGATAATAGATATTGTAACGTCACAAAACGTCACCATATCACAAAACACAGATGAACCCTATAAAACAGTCAATTATCATAAGAAACAGTAAGGCATAACCCTTTGAAGTAGAAAAAGATTTATTATGAAGATGATTACAAGGAATAAAATATAATTTAATTGTCAATGAGCAAAAATGTTATAAGAATAAAGACAAACTGACTTAAAGACTAAACCAAACGTGACTATACAATTACCCATTAGATTAGGAAGAAGAGGAGAATAATTATGAAGCTACACAGAGAACAAATTAAGAACAAACCAAAAATACCTGGTGAAGGAGAGAGAAGTAATGACTATATGATTGTAAAAGATATGATAAAGAATAACCTAAGAGTATAACATTGTACTTTACATTCTAAAAATACCATTAATGTAAACAACTGAATATCAGAAAGGACTGATTAGTAGTAGGGATGAGCATCGCCAGAAAACCATCAATGTTTAACATCGTGAAGAGTACATCGATGTTAAAAAATCATCGGTATGAAAACATCGATGTTTTTGTGCCAGCGTTGCAATTCAAATAAAAATCTATGCTTTTTGCATGTTTGTAATGGTACAAATAATTGGGAAGGAATGTGGAAACCTCAACACTGTACCCGAGAAAACAATTTAAATACATCTAACTTCCCCGTATCAGAATTTCCAGGGCCGTTGACGAACTCGTGGAGAACAGGTTAGGTAAAGGCGAGGTGACGTTAAAATAATGTAACTCACATTCATAATTAACTAAATCTGTTCATTATTATTTTTTATTATAATAATTATAAAGTGTTTTGAACAAACTTACATAAAACCACCTCCTTTAACGAAAACAGAAACCTCTTTAAATCTATGTCAGGTTTGTTTACTCCTATTGAAAGTTTAAATTAGTATTCCCAAAGTGAGATAGGGGAAGTCGTCCAAAATGGGGACGCTAACATATTTTAACATATCAAAAACTAAATTTTCGGTAAACAAAATTTTGAAAAACATTTCTACGTTATGTAGGTTTTAGACTGTCAGAAAAAATGGTTTTTGTGTTTAAAAAAATATTGACTTTGATAAAAAAAAATGTTTTCTTGAAAATGTGCAATGTCCCCGTTTTGGACAACCGGTTGGCTAAAATGGGTACTCATATAAAAAAAAGTAAAATGGTCAAATATTGGAGAAATTTATTACAAAACATTTTGAAAAGTCAAAAATCAAATTAACTAGGCTATGACAAGTACAAAACATACTAAAATACATTTTGTTACTTTGAAAAGTTTTTTTTACTAACATTCTAGTTTGTACAGCAACAAAATAGGGCCGAAATCACGCACAAAAGTCACAAATGAAGATGTCATCACCTTCTTCAGGGTTCGAACAGGCTTCATGTGCCCAACCTCGACAGCTACCACACTGTATCCAGCATTCTTTCCCCTTGGAGTCAGTGTAAAGCTCGTTGCAGAAGATACAGGCATCATCAGCATTCTGTTCATCGGAACTAATCATGGTTTCCTCAACTTTTCTTTTCTTCCCTTTATGAACTTTAGGATTCACAGCATTATGTTCACTGAATTTTTTAAACAGAGCTCTCTTCGGTTTATTCTGTTTTCGGTTTTTCTCTTTTTCAATTTTCACTCGTTCTTCTGCTTCCAGTTCTGCTTTATAAGGTGATGAAGTTAAGACGGCAGTTTTTCCTCTCCTCTTGTCATTTTTTATTTTTTTATAAGTTCCGTTTCTTTAGGAGGAGCCATTAATATTTTTGGTGAAATCCTAAAAGATAAAGAGCAGGCCTGGGTTTCTGTAGTTGCAGGCCTAGTGGGTGTTGCTCTTCCTGACGACATAGAGGCTCGGGGCTCTGTAGCCAATGTTGCTACACAAGTCGACGTAGAGGGCTGTGACTCCGTAGCTAGTGTTGCTCCACAAGAGGTTAAAGACGCTTGGGGCCTCACCGTCATCATTGAAGCGATGGTTTTCTGGGGCTCTGCAGTTGGAACTTTTCCTGCTACTACCATTTCCTGCTGCTGTGGATCGTTATCAAGTGGTTTTTCAGTAGTCTCTGAAGGCGCAAATAGATGGTCAGGGAATACATGACTGTTAAAGGGATGAACTCCTGTTTTTTCAAACCCCTTCAATGCGGTTTGAACAGTAGCTGCTCTTGAAAATGCGTCTCTGAATAATTTTGAAACTTGAAAAATTGTAACACAGCGTCCTGGGTATAATAAACGTTCCCTTGTTAATCCATCCACTCTCGTGATACACTGCAAATGATCCTGGAGGGGCATCATCCATTAAGAGGGGGTTCTGTCTTTTTCTGGGAAACACAAACATTGTTGGCATATAATTGCCTGCAGCATTCATACATATTTCCGTTGTAACCAGCACTCCTCGTTCCGCTGATGTCAAACTGCCCAAGTGTTTCTTACCACGAAGAGCAAGAACCTTAGACGGTTTGTTGTGGACTGTCAAGATGCACCTTAGACTTTCATCTACATTGTAGATTTCGTTTGGTGAAAATTTATGTTTTGTGAGCATGGACTTCAACAAATCAAAGAATTTATTGACTGCTAGACGGTTAAAACCCTTTGCACGTGCCATTGAGGTACTTTCAGGGCCACGTAAAGTTAAAGTGGGATGGCTTTTTAAAAAGCCGTAGAGCCATTCCTTCCCAGCCATTTTTTTCTCCATACTGAACCCATGGGGAATACAGTTCATCTCAGCTAAATCAAAAGCAAGAGTTCTCAAATCTGAGAGCGTAATACCAAATAATCTCTCTTCTAAAAATAGAATATGTTCTACCAACTTCCGCTCTTGTACTTCTGAAAAGACAGTTTTGTACCTGCCTAACCTTTTTTCAGCAGCTGCTTCAGAAGACAACTCCTTCTGTCGAGCCTCTTTTACCTTCCTCTCTAGAGTTGTTTGTGGAACGTTATAGGCCTTCGATGCCCTCCTGTAGCCCATTTTACCCTCCAACACTTCTTGTATTGCTTCAGCCATGCTCTTAGTGCACCAGCTCTGTCTGTCAGTCGTCCTTTTGTAGCGCCCCATCGTGAAATCTGATAATAACAAGACCTCTTAGTTTTATAAATAACTCAATTTGACTTAATCTTTACAGTTAATTATTTTACCAAGAATTTTTTTATGATGTATACATTTCTACTTTAATTATTTTTTATATTTTGTCTTTTTTACATGAACAGTACCGGTACTCACAAATAAACTTTTAAACGCAATTTAAAAGATGTGTAAGTAAAAAAATAGCTTATATTTGTTTAATACTTAAAGTATTATAAAAATATTTAATATTGGTTGGTGGCATTCAAAACGGGGACGTCCCCGTTTTGGGCTACTTCAATGTCCCCATTTGAGCAGGCCATGACGAACGCTAGAAAACATGGCGTCTTTTTACAAGCATACGAGATAACTTAATAAATTATATGTTAAAATCTACCTTAAAACTAGGAGAATCAATGCTTTACTTACCAAAAGTGAATGTAAAAAAGTAGCTTGTTAAGATCCAACACACTAGGTAGATGAAATCGTAGATGTTTTCAACAAAAACTTGAAAATTTCGTAAAAAAATCGATAACAAACACACGCATCCACGACTCCTCTCAAACTGGTTTACAGTCAGTCTGGTGTAGTAGTACCACATTTGGCCACCCTAAGTAGCACTAATCAGTAAGAAACTGAACGTCCCCATTTGACCTGCCGTCCCCATTTTGAACAACTTTCCCCTAGGCCTATAAATTCTCTTATTTTTTTTTTAAACAGTAAAAGCTTAATAAAATCACAGTGTAAAGTAACACTGTTAATACTTTTAGTTTCAATTTATTTATTATAACACATTATGCAGGTATATGTATAATAAGTATATAATAACAGGTATTCGTAATTCGTACCTGTTATTTTTTTGGAACGGTTACGTTGGTACCTGTAACTTTCGAATACTAGTTTAGCCCACCTCTATAAAGAACAGAATATGAGATAAAGTAATACAAATTGGGTACATGGAAAGAATTCATTTAAAAAATACCTGTAACTTTGCAATATATCTTTTGGGTGGCATAATTAACGGGTAGATAATTATGAACGATGCCGATGATATTAAAAATTCAAATGTAAACTATTTAAATTATGTTCTAACACTATCACAATTAAAAGAGGAAAACGCTATACCCAGTATGAAAAATAATTAAAAAATCTAAAACTAAATCTGAATGAAAACCAAATACGACTAACGTAAAGGGTAAACCGTTATTTCGTACGTATGTAAGCTAAAGCTAACTTTGAAACTGTTGAAACCTATGTAACGGTCTCCTATAAGATGGTTTTGTTTAGTTTTACCATATTATTACGTCACTACGCTACTACGTAGCTCATATACATGGTACTTATCGTTTACCTAGGTTAGGAAGCAAATTACGTAGCCATTAATATCTAAAATAAAAATTTGTTGATTTAAAATAAACTAAATTTAACAATCAACTTAAAAAAAGTCTTCATTACAAATTAAAAAAAAAGTGTTCAAAGGAAAACATCGAAACGAAACCATCGATAGTATGAAAACATCGCAACTGAACCATCGATGGTAAAAACATCGAATATCGAACGTTAACCATCAATGTTCTTGGAACATCGGGCATCGATGCTCATCCCTAATTAGTAGTTAAAATGTATTTAAAATGTAAGACAAACTGAATACTTGTAATCAAAATAATAAATAGTAGATAGTACTATTCATGAACTGTAAGAAATGAGTAAAATGACTAGATAAGACAAAGCATGTAAACCAAATATAATCAGTAAGGTTGAAGGTAGACGACCTAACCTAGCCAGCTGGGAATTTACACTTATAAATACCAAAATATATAGTAAAAATAATGTAAAACTGTTGAAGGTTATATCTACGTAGATGTAACTAGATCACATAAAGATGATTCTAAGACAGATATTATGTCACCACAATATTGTAATTATTGTAATTAATGTGAAACAACATGATGGAATGTGAGAAAGTATACAGGACTCACATGATACATAAAAAAACCATAGAAATACCAAGAGTTAATGCATGTAACTAGTATTAAAACAATCAGTGATAATTAAACTAACTATTGGTCAAAATACCAACCAATAACTATCAAAAAGAATAATCAATTAATAGTTTCTAATGAACATGACCTGATACACCTAGATACAGGGTTCATTATGTATAAATTAACAAGCAAATAAGAATAACGAGATGTAATAAACCATTGTAAAACTTACAAGAAACTCAAATGATGAATTAGAAATAAGATGTTATTAATATAACAAGTGTATTAAATAGAAATAAGTAGAAATAATAAGCTGCCTACTTGTACAAGAACTCATGCAATTTAAGTGATAATATACAAGAAACAAGGCATGTCTTAAGTAGAAGAAAGATAACCAAAAGTTGATATGGTTAACCCAAATTATGTGTCAAATGTAATAAACCATTAACATACAACCAGTTTATTATAATCAGTTAAACTAACTCATGGTGCTATAGGCCTCATAAAGCCTAGCCAAGGATTCTATATTTATGTCACAATTATATGTGTATATTGTTAAATTATCACAGCTAAGGACTTTGTGGTAATTATATTCAATTTATGTCACATCAAAATGTTAATATAATAGTCGTAAGAAAGATTTTAATCAATATATTGTAATAGGTAATAAGTAAGAAAAACTATCTTTGTTAATTGTAAACTGAATTATGTCTTGTGGGATGTCAAAATGTTTGTCAAAACAAATGCCAGACAATGGTAATAATATTTAAGCATTCACAAGTACCATAAGGAAGTAACATAAGTTATAAATTATTTTAATATATTTTGTAAAAAGTTTGGCGTCACATTTAGACTCTCAAACCCGAAGACCCACGCTTTGAACAAAATTAAATAGTTTTAATAACGCGGGGAGGATGTGTCAAGAAAGGAATGTCATCAGTTCTGACCAATCAAATCACCTATAGCGAGATTTGTGGGGCGAACGTTTTAGGAACAGCGAGAAACGACGCGCAAATTTTTAACAGTTCATCTCTAGTTTCCAAGCCGTTCAGATGATGGGACCCGCGCTAGAGTAATTCGCGATTCACCCATAATGCAGTGCTGTATCGAAAGTAAACACGGGACGTTCTAACCTAATTATTCGAAATTAATCAAAGTGTTGTGAAGTATAAAGCAATGAAAGTTATTAAAGGTCTAACAGAGTACATTCAATTCCATAGTGTATAATAAATTGCAATTAAGTGAATTAAGGAATGTATAGTGACAATTATTTATACTTACTAGAATTATCAACCTATACGATAAATTTATATAACCTATTGAACAATATGAACGATTACGAACACTAAAAAAGACTCTAAACATTATTAATATTGGAAATGTATTCACTGTTAAAAATATTTTATTCACAAATCAAGGTTAATTGTGTATAACCTTGAAACCAGAACTTGTTGACATTGTTATCACCCATGAAGAATCTACATTCAAAGTGAGTACTTAATAATAATACCAACATAATTAATTTCACAAGAAAATAAATTATTCAAAAGCAACAGTGAGGGACGACTACTTCGGGTGATGTTATTCCATAAGGCTACCTTCAGATTGAATCAACTCATTTAAGTGGTATAATCTAATCATAACATTCCATTAACAAAGGCGTTCAATTAATTAACCCCTATAATACATACAATTAGAATGAGTAAACATTCGATGACAAGCAATTACATTACAAAATTGTCACCAACCACGTGACACTGTAAATCCTTAACAACATAGTAATTATTTACCGTAAAGAAATAAATAAGCATCCAGAAATAGCTTATAACAATATGTGTATGTGAAATAAAAATCACAGACAGCACATAAACGGGAATGCATATGTCTGTCAGTGAATGTAACGTAAGACGTAGATGAGAAACGTTCGTTGTGCATACTACGCGTTTACCAACACTTGTACGGTAGAAAGCTTACAAAAACGGTTAGCGCAAGGTGTAAACGAAAACAATTGAAGGCGACAGGTGATCAATTTGAATGTAATTGCAGAAATTTTCACCGTGACATAGAGCATGTTTGACGTTTGCTCTCAGCATCCACACATAGATTAGTTTTTTGTAGTATGTTTGACTCCTACCGATTTCCAGGAGGATAAGCTTAAAATAGACATAAGGTGTCAGTTCTAATGCCGTGAAATTTCAGCACAACGGAAAGACTAGTATTGTAGTGTTGTCTCAGACACCTATGAGGAGTGTTGGCTCGACTGTCGCCCATTTTCTCACACACACTATGTGCTAATAAAGTTTTTTGGTAGTAACTAATGTTACAAATTATTGTTAGTAAGTGACGTTAGTAACTAACGTTTGTAAATACGGTTAGTAAGTAGCGTTAGTAAGGAAAGCTAAATAATTAACGAATAATTAATGTTAGTAGGTAAGTAAAGTTAGTAGAATAATTGAAACAAGTAACGTTACTGATTAATGTTACCAAATAACTTCAATATAAGTAGACATACTATATACTAAGCCTGGTAAATAACACTGGCACTCATAGCAGCCAGGATTTCCTTCTTGGCAGTTTTGAATTTTCGTGAACGAAACTACAGAAGTAAAAAAACACTCATTACTTGCTAATCGAGAAGGTAAATACGGAAATATAAGGGTTACGTCAATATTCATTTAAAATTTAACAGAGTCATGGAACAATAAAGATGACGTCTTACATTACAAAATAAATAAGTAAAATAAACGATACCAGTAAACCGGCATAGATTTTCTCTCATCTTCTGCACACCACCGCTGTCGTAGTGTTAAATGAATTTATTTGTTAAAACTTCGCCTTAGTGAGTAGTAGCCCACGAGGCCTTAACAGTTGCAGCAAATCTGTATACACTTGTTCTAGAATTAAATCTGCCTACTCTTCTGTAAAAGAAATGGATCAAACATTTTCTTAAAATGGACACTACAGGGCCTAAAAAATAAAGATTTCAAGATCGCGCTACAGCTAGTGTGAATACGTGGTTGGCCGCACAATTTTCTCAAGTTAGCACACAAATCACTTCACCGATAGAAGCTACGGAGCACTTGTCAACGGCCCGGCGTTCAGTGTTAGGTTAGGTTTAAGTATGTACGCAATAACGGACATATTTTAATGTTTTAATTATATTTGTTTCCGAAATGATAATAACGCACTAAATTTGAAAAAATTTCAAATATGCACCGAAACCCGTATAAAAAAATAGGCACATCGTAATAAGATTCGAATAGCAAGCAAAAAACGTTAATATAGAAATTTGTTAAGTTGTTGCCGATAAATTATTGCACAATAGCTAACAAAAACCAAGTTCATACATTAAGGTCTAAATAGACATTTGAAGGCTACTTCTTTCCTGTCGCTAAGAGGGCATAACCTCTAAAACTAGAATACAAATTTGAACAATTACTGTACAGGTAAAATTATGAGACTGGCTGCGCAGTGACAAAAGATTTCGTTGCGCATGCGTAGCTATGACGCGTTGTTTTCCGAGCAATCGTTTTGTGTTCAGAACAGCTGCATGGTTGGTGTGTCACGTGATCGTGGGTCGTGACTGTTCACCTCACACCCCACTTTCTGCACTGCCTTTCCTGATCCACGCTACTATCTGCGCGAACCGCTTCTTGTCTTACTATTTCATCTGTACCACATAACAACTAGCAACGTTTACACGGAGCAAAACGGCTGTAGCGTACCGCAATAGAAAATTATCGTACTCACGTAACTGATTAGCCTAATTATTTAAATCGACTTGTATGACTACTTTTTATCGACACAACCTCCGTTTCAACCCCCCAGAAACCTCCTCGCTGCACTACTGACTCTTAGAAGGTAATTTTAGTAATTAATGTTAGCAAGTAATGACGAAAGCTGTCTCAGTAACGTTGTGTTAGCGATTAATGTTAGGACGTTGTTTAATACCTAATGTTAATAATTATCGATCCTCCGGTGGTCTAGTGGCTAGCACGCGTGATCCATGTGCGCGTGGTCCCGTGATCAATTCCCGGTGAAGGCTCAGTACGCCGTGCACACAGCATCGTGAGCTATAATTGAGTATCCGCCTAAGACAACAGCGGCGCCTCCTGGTTGTGAATACCGTAACTAGCGGCTGGCGGCGCGTTGTATTAGCCATGCAGCCGTCCCACTAAAGACATAAGAGGGCGTGCGGTATGGTCCTTTACGGACTGTTGAGCAGAGGTTAGTAATTAATGTCAATAAGTAGTTTAGTAAATTATTATAGAATAGATACTTAATTCAAACACAATATCGTGAAACGTATTTATGCTTTATTCTGTAATTTCGTAAAAGTTACTCCACTTAAAATATTTTGGAAAATACATTATTAATACAAAACGTTGTTAACGAAACTGCCAACCGTAGACAGCAAAAATGGAGTGATGGTAGGAATTTATATGTGATACGCGAATTATAACTAGCAGATAAAGTGATAACATTTTTAAAAACGTACAGATTTGTTCATACCTATGACAAAATGGCAACCGCTATCAGGAATTTTCACTATCAGTATCCGTTTGTTCACTATAAACGCTACATTTAAAAAAAGTTAAAGTGTGAGTCTCGTAAAATCATCCAACGCTTGATACCTACGACGGGTGGTTGTAATTATTAAATAAGGGATTATAAGAGAGTATGAGCATATATTACAATGTTTCAGTGTGAACTCGAACCCAATGCGAGTTAATTGTCATCAGCGATCATTAGGCTGTGTTACCTGTCTTATCAAGGTTGGGACATGTGGGTATAGTAGGGTAGTGTTATTTCATGTTCCTTTTAAATGAAATTAGACTTATCTCGCTCTGTTTTTGACATGCATTTAACATTAGCTATAACCGTAAAACGAAGTTTATAAAACAATAAGAAATTATTTGTCCTGATGTGCTCATGAAAAAGGAAAGTCTCATACAGTCTTCTGTGTGTGGGTGGTTCTGAATTAGGAAGACAGGCAGATACGATTAGAATGTTTTGAGACTTGGCGCTCTGAAAAGTTAGAGTGAGTAATGATAAAATGTTTAACAGGATGTATGAGAAAAATATTATAGGAAATTCAGATCAGAAGGAATTAATGATGAAAACTGATGTCATATTAGATGGTAAGACTGATAGGAGAAGTGATTAGGGTGAGGCCAAAAAGAGATTCTTAGATCAAATGGGTGCAGAAACGTATTAGAAACTACTCGTGTTTTAAATTGAGGGCGAGGCTCCAGGAAATGGTAATGTGATGATAAAGAGGGTTCCATTATGCAACGTATTCATCAAATCACAGAGATTGCGTTGGCTGGGACATGTGAAAAGAATGTCTGAAGAAAGAATGCCTAAAAGAAGTTGAAGGGAAGATTATATACTACTAGACGTTGAGGCAGACCAAGGATAAGATTGTTAGATGGTGTAACAGAAGATCTTGCTAGCATGGGAATTAGAAGGTGGAGAGGAAGGGCCGAGAACAGGGAACCATGGAGAAGTATTGTTGAGGAGGCTAAAGCCTACCAAAGGCTGTAACGCCAGATAACAAGAAGATTAGGCAACGTATGAATCGTCCTTCGTTTGCGAACCTTCATTTGATTCTGGGATAGCAGCACGATTCTGTATTCGCGACCTAGAGGCGTTACGTTGAGCTACATGGTAGGCCACTGTGAGCGAAATACACTTCAGAAGTGGAAGCTACAGACCGATCATTCATTCAGTCATTCATTGGCTCTACATCCCGTTTAGATCCAGTGCCTTGTCGACGACTTGCCGCCAGACGCCCACAGTTTCGGATCCCCACTTACCCAAGCCTACAGACTGATATTAATATTTATTACGCTTGTACAGAAGAGTCTACACATCAAAGATATGGATGAATAAAATGTACGCAAATGTAAATTATGTATAATAAAGTATAAAACTTTTATTCAAAACGTGTAAGTATAATAAACTAAAAATTTAGAAGTGGCTTAAAGGAGATAATTACCGCTGTAAAAGAAGTTGTCAATATAAATACTTGCATTCGATAAAACAGTCTTATACTGTTCCAGGACGAATAATCAAAACTAGGAATCAATTTCTGGTAGAGATGTAAAACAAATAGGCTCCAAAATAAGACAAAAAGATTAGACTTACAGATCAACAGGTTTGGCACTTGGCTTTTAATCTAGAAGTCCAGGGAATCGGTATCTATTCTCGGTCGGTACCATAAAAATGAGGTCCGTCACCTCAGTCTGTCTGATGGTTACTTATAGCAGCTGCTACAGAACTGATTCCTAAACACTGTGTGGGGAGGGTATTTCGGGATGCCGCCAAACTTAAAATTGTTAAAATAGAATGGTATAACATTTAGACTATAGCCTAATAAAAGGATAAGGGATTTATAGCATACCCTTTCCATTATTTTTATAGTAATTGTATTTTGTTTAGCCATCATACGACTGTGCTGTAATAAAAAACTGAGACTCTCGTATTCATAGCTGCCATAATATTTGAGACACGTTGAAAGAATTCCGAAAAACCTAAGATGAGAATCGCTGTCCTAGAGTAAGAATATGTGGTTGGAACATAGTGATGGCCACACTACCGTTCTTGTTTGCCGTATGGCTCATCCTTTCTGTCCTGTGCCGTTAGATGGAACCAAAAGAATTAACACGACGAAGAGACGCTTCAAATACAGTGTAGCTGAAGAAGGTTTAGATACCGCTACTGCGCAGATATGTTCGGGCGTTACCGCTACTGGTCCCTGTTGGTTTGTTTACATTTAGTGAAAATCTTTTGTTACCAAAGTGACAACACAGGCCGTTGATGTGACAAACTTGCATGTTCCGCAACTATGGAATTATGGAAAAGATTTTTTGAACGACATTGTCACCTAACAATAATCTCACAATGAGGTAAGTTCAGAGTGATGATTTTTCTATTGAACACCTTGATTATTTATCTTAAATTACATTGAGAAGCGTATGCGGATCTTTTCAAAATATTTGTATTTCTTTTTGTACCGTACTTGTTACTCTCAAGGAGAATATATTACAATTTTTGTGTAACGTGTTTGTGTCTCATTAGAAAGATAACATATGTAGACGAGAGTCAATGAAAGAGTGCTTTCATCTCCAGAGCTACTGGAAAGAAGAGAACATGAAATATTCGAAGCTCTTTCGTAAATTTAAATACATTATAGGAAACCGTTGACGAATTTGATGACGAAAACGTTGAAGATAAAAAAAGGATGAAAAACAGACGAAAAAATAGAAAATCTAGGAAAAATAAAATCTAGAATAGAACTTGAAACAAAAATTTAATTATAAAAATGCTCTACCTTCGTCTTACTGATAATCGACTCTTCATAGACTTCATGAACAAAGAAGTCTGTTTGAGAATGTTTTTATCAATGATGGTACCAAATGCATTCGCTGAAAGGTCTTTTTTCAAAACTGAAAATTATAAGGTCTATCGACATACATTATGGAAAAAGACCTACGAAAATATTGTTTTAAGTATCGGAAACGATTTAAAAAGAAAATTAGAATTCAATTGTGTAAGTGGTATTTTCTCATATCCAAATTTTTAGAAGGAAGTTCACTTAGTCAAAAATGTATTTTTAAATCTTCTATACTATAGCTATACTGTATCTTGAGGTTTTAATGTACTGGCTGAAAATTAAATGTTTTTGAAATATTAACTGTCATTATTTTGCCTTTGAAGCTCAATGGAAATGCACTACCCGAATCTTAAATATTTTCACTTTTTGAATGGCATCGTCTATACACAGAGAGTAATAGAATGTAGATTACGATATTATTTATTACAGAACTTTTAACAAATATTGTAAATATCAATAAAATTTATGTTTTTAATATTCTGAAACTATAGCGGCATATATATGACATGCCATTACTTAATAATGAAAGTAAAATAAAAATCAATTCTTGTGTGGATAAGAAGATTTCAGTGCCACAAATTCTGGACGTGGACCTCACTTCAAGGAATTTCCGGCGGTCACTAATAAATAATTAATTAATTAAACCTCAAGTGGTAAATGTGAATGAATATGTATGTTAATGAACATGTTTTGGCTGTTCATAGGAGCCTAAGGAAAAAATGAGGGATAAGATTCGTAGCCAGGAACAAGCTAGGGATGAAAATGACTTGTGCTTGAGATTACCCAATATGTTTATTTTTATGTTTTTGTTATTCCCTATAAACTACAGTTTATAAACCTATAGGTACAGTTTCGAGATCCATTGAAAACAGTAGGCCTATTGACGTTTTGAGTATACAAATCCCTATATGTTTATATGCCATTCGCTTTCGCGTGGCACCTAAGGGATTAGGAGACCCTTACACACACACGCACACAAATGCAGCTGCTCGCGTCCGCTCCGGCCGGCAGGTAGATGACTCATAACTGGGGCCCTAATTGAGTAATTGCTACTTCTTTAAAATATAAAATTTAACTACTGACATCAGTTTATTTGTAAACTTCGTGCAATTCCAAGAAAAATGACACCAAACACGGTATGATTATGATAATATATGATGTTCAACATGCATAGTAGTATTTTATATTTAATATACCGGGTAACATTAATTTTTTGTTGTTGTTACATTTCGACATCAAAGTGTGTTATATATTGTTGATTTATTTTTACATTTATTTTTAGTGTGTTTATACACAGCATGTATCAATTAAAATGTAAACTTGTAAGTGCAGAATTAAAATAAGCTTACTTTTTAACCTCACAGTTTCTTCATGTAAGTGCGGGTAACTGGTTGAATTATTTTTTATCTTAATTATTATTAATTCTACCAACTACCTCGAAGCTACAATGAACCGCTGTTCAGCGACATTTTGAAGTCTGTCCGGAGTTTAGTTTTGACTAAGCGTCGTTATGAAAGATATTAGCCGAAACAACCCTATGATTCACTTCCTGTGTATAGGGCATCCGCTTTCGACGACAATGAATATGATTCACTTCCTGTGTAGTAAGTAAGCGCCACTGTCGGGGGTGTCGAAAGCATCATTATTGTCGGTGGCTTTCCTTAGTAATGTGGTCGGTGTTGTGCTGTGCGTGGAGGTTTAAGTGTTACAGTTATGTCCTCTAAGTCTAAGCAAGTGTTACATTCGCAAGCAAGAACGATAGTTGCTTCGGTGATACAGTATTTTTATATGGAAAAAAATAATATGGGGCCTCTATTGGATGTAAGAAAAGTTTTGGAAAGAGTTTCATCAGCGTGTAATGTTCCCAAACGAACCGTCGCCCGGATAAATGCTCAATTGAAATCAGCGCTACGGGAGGAAACTGAGACCGTGGAAGATGATGCGAGCGACAGAGAAGACAACGTAGTTAATGAAGTTTCGGCCTGTAAGAAGATAAAAATAACAACGCCTAGGAAAACACCAGGAGGGCCATAACGAAATAGAAAAGTGACGGGCCTCGACGAGTTTGCGAAATCGGCCATAAGGCGGCACATCCTGCAGTACTACGAGCGGCGAGAGATACCATCCCTCGAGAAACTTGTGAGTTCGTTGAAGAATGCGAGTCTGTTCGACGGCGGGAAGACGGCATTGCATCGTATTGTACGAGATTTGGGGTTCGTTTACAAGAAGTATAATAACCGAAGGGTTTTGATGGAAAAGCCTACAATCGCTTTATTAAGATGCCAGTTTTTACGTAAAGTCCGAAATGTAAATATTGAAAATGTTGTGTTCCTAGATGAAACATGGTTAAATGAAAATGTACATAATGGCAAAGGATGGACCGACGATACAGTTAAGGGGACATTGAATGCTCCCTTAGGCAAGGGGAAAAGATTGATAATTTGCCATGCTGGAAGCCAGAAAGGATGGATCGAAGCTCCCCCACTCGTGTTTGAGTCAAAGAAGACGGGAGATTATCACGAAGAAATGGACCATAAAGTTTTTGAAAACTGGTTTTTTAATACACTAATCCCCGCAATACCCCCTGCGAGTACGATAATCATGGACAACGCTCCGTACCATTCCAGAAAAATAGACAAAGCACCAACTTCAAGCTCAACAAAAGCCACAATGATCCACTGGCTGAAAGAGAAGAAAATTCCATTTTCCCCTGACTTCCGGAAGCCAGAAATCTACGAATTGGTAAAATTACACAAGCCTCCAATTCCAAAATATGCCATTGACACTAAAGCCACCGAACTAGGGTTCAAAGTTATCAGGCTTCCACCTTACCATTGCCATTATAATGCTATAGAAATGGTCTGGTCTTACTTGAAGGCGTACGTGAAGGAAAGAAATAAAACTTTCAAGCTGAAGGATGTGAAGGAACTTTTTATGGAGGCGGTCGCCCAAGTCACACCGGAATTGTGGTCAAGGTATGTTCAACATGTCAAGAAAGCCATGGACGCAGACTGGGAGAGTGAAGGATTGCACGACTAAAGTGTTCAGGAGTTAATAATCAATTTGTGCCCAGGCGATGATGATAGCAGTGAATGTGATTCCGACGATGACTCAGACGACGACATCGGGTGCTACCCACTGATGTAAGATTTTCCAGGTACGATTTGAGGACTTATTAATATATTTAAAGTTATGTGTTCACAGGATAGGGCTACTGTTATATAACATATAATTAAGAAAATAATCTACCCTGAAATTAATTTTATTTTTAACTCATGACTGACCGATTTCGGCACTAAGACCACCGTCGGCGTCTTCTTGATTATCGTACTTGCAGGTGGTATTGCGGGGATTAGTGTATTAAACAACCAGTTTTCAAAACAACCTGGTGTTGACTCAAACACGAGTGGTGGAGCTTCGATCCATCCTTTCTGGCCTTCGATTCTCCTTGCCTAAGGGAGCATTTCAGAGTATATTGTGTTCTTAATTATATGTAATATAATTATATATTAGAGTTTTTTAATACGGTGGACCAAAACTTTGTTATTAGAATTTTATGGTTTCAACTAATTATTCAATATGGAGAAGTTTACTCTTATGATTTACATGTAGTCCACGTTTCTTATTTTTGTAGGATAGAATTTTGTTTAGTTTTGTAAAAATTTTGTTTTTAAGTTTGTAAATAAAAAAATCATTATATTGCATACAGTATTCGTTTGAAGTTATTAAAAAAAGTTTTTATTCAGTATGTATTTTTGTTATAATTGTTTTTTATCTATTACTAAAGGTTTTTTTGTTTATCTATAAATATGGGCTATCTGTAAATAAAACCACGAAAAATATTTCGTTTATGACCCACTTTTGTTAAGATGGGGTTTTTAATTTTGTAAAAATTTTACTTATAAGTTTGTACATAAGAAAAACAACATTGTATTGTATATAGTATTTGTTTAAAGTTATTTAAAAGAAGCACTTCTTAAGTATGTATTTTTGTTATACATTTCTTAAGTAAGTATTTTTTGTTTGTTTTTATCTATTAATAAAGGTGTTTTTCGTTTATATATTAATATATTTTCGAAACGATCAAAGTTAAAGAAAATATTGCGTTTATATTCATGTCGTTTTTCGTGTGTTAATGTAAAATTTTAAGAGAAAAATGCCCATCACATCCAGGAGTAAAATATTTTTAGTACTGTATTACAAATAGGCTTTTCCATTTTATAAAAATTAAAAACATAATAATGTGGAATTTAAACTAAAAGGCTAATATATTTCATCTTGTACTTATTTAACATTAATTGTAATGTTATCATTAGTAAGTTTTTATCATTGGTAACCGATTTTATATAATATTAAAATGCCATTCTCAATTTTAAATAAAACTCGTCTTTTTAGTACTGCAATATGTGTTTTTTTTCTAAAATCCAAATATACTCCCTTGACGCTACATGGTTAACAGTAACTATATGTTGAGAGGACTCATTTTTCTCGTAATTTAACGAAGATTTCGAAAATCATATTTTAATTTGGATTATCATTCAATTTAAATGTGTCATAATTTGTAACTGTTTCATGAAGCTGTATACCTGCGCGTTCGGGCAAGGGTGTGTGGTCCGGGCGCTCGTGAGTGCGCGTGCGAGAGCAAGGGTCTGCTAATCCCTTAGGTGCCACGCGAAAGCGAATGGCGTATACGTTTATACTTACTCATGTTGTGCCCAGCACACTCCACGTTATGATTTTATATATATAATTGTAAATGAGGATTCTACTCATACTCAAACTACTCAATGTATTATTTTATTTTATCTTAAGAATTATTTTAAGGAACAAACTGAGCGATTGTGAGTAAGTGTGCTGCCCATTTTTTATCGTGGCACGTGTAGTGAGTTATCAACCAGGGAAGCTAAAAATAGTCTACTTGTCAGTGTTCGCGAACGAGTTCCGCTTTGGTTCACAAAAATCAATGTCAAATTGTCCTCTCGTGTGACCTGATAAGTTTCGAGACACGTGCAGAGTCCAGTTATGATTGGCTGAATTTTGGGCGTTAACTCATAGAGACTTTTTGCGTCATGCAGGGTATAAAACTGACGAGAGCACTGGGAAGTACACTCACACTCTTTGTCACTTGTTCACTTTTGGCGTCCTTGCGCACTATACGTACATCTTCTGTCAACGATGGAACCACATCGAAAGCGTAATATCAACTTTGTTTACTTTGTTTAAACTTAAAGCATAAATCGATTTTGGATAATGAATTATTTATACTCAGAAGTGCTCAGTAGTGTTCTAAATTTGTTATGAAATATGTATAATTGACGTCTTAATCATTTATGCCTAATTTAAAGTAGTAACGTACCAGATTCAGAAATATAGTTAGTAAAGCTTTTATAATGTTTTAATAAGAATAGTCAGTATATAAAGAATGTTTTTTTTTATAATATTATGTCTTAATGAAAACACTCAAGTAAGAAATAGAATTATTGTGACGAGAGTACGTCACTTCAATTATTGTTATTCTGTTCATTTGTATTGTCATTATTGTCATTTGTTCAGCAAGATAAAACTTGTTAACGAACATAGTTACTCTAACGAATTAAAGAAATACTCTATTATTAATCTAAGTAGATGCCTTATTTAATAACGAGCCACTCCCACAGCTATTCTGTCCGCACGACTGGAGCTTTCGCTTTGTGAGGCCCCAGCCCCGGGCGTTACAACACTCACATTAAATCTTGATGACGACAATTCCAAAGTTCGAAACGCTATTTTGATGAAGTATTTTTAAAAGCAATTTTAAGTCCTGTGGGTTGAGAAACGATATTAGTACTAAAAGAAATATAGAGATACCTTTCGCGGAGGTGAGTGATAGGCCTACTTGTATATGCCTAACCCACAGTGTAATAAAGATGTGTCAGGATTTGGTTAAACAAAATGTGGTAATTCTTAGGCTGTAGTGAGCGTTGATTGGCTGTGAGAAGTGACTAGTGGCGCTAGTTTCGCTTCCCCCCCTCACCATGCAGGAAGCTTACACATACCAAGTTTATTTTGGCTTTTTACATTGTTGTTTGGCATGAAATCTGGATGATTGGTAGGTTGCTGGCTCTAATTGGTGTTCTGGTCAGTGGAGTGTTCAAAGACAACCAATGTCTTAATTTTTATCTTAATAATCTTCTTTATTATTCAGTTTAATATTATTCTTATTAATTCATTGTTTTGGTTGATGACAATCCTCTTCTGTAACTGTGGATATCATTTGTACATTAGTTTTTAATTTGACATTTGGTGACTCTGCTCAGCAGATCGTCAATATTAAGTAAAGATTAATTATTATTTTTATTTGTACTTATTTTAATACGTATTTAACTCACTTTTTCGTCTAAGTTTTAATCAACAACTTGCTTTTGTATTTGCTAAAATTGTATGTATATTTTGGGTTAATCGGGAATACCACTGCAGTCGGCAATCTTAGCTAAATGGTTCGCCCCACTATTAAGCACAAAGAAAACTAGGGTAGTTTCTCGATCAGGATCTGTTCTTTCAGAATTATCCAAAATAAACGACTACCCCGATTAATGTTGGCGCAAATTATTGAAAGTCGTCCCACTGTTTGCACTTCCCAGAACGTTCACTATTGGTTTACGTAGTGAATGTCCCGAGGCGGCCTCCTTGAGACTCTCCACCCATCTCACTTGAATTACTACCCTAGGAATTTTACTTTCTACTCCATTTTGTCTGCTCTTCTGGTGATTTGTTGAGAGTTGCTTAAGTATGCTTGTTAAATTTATTTAGTAGCCTATCATTTGTGTATAGTCCTTGTAATGTGGAAGCGCTACTTTTTCCATTCCATAATGACACTCTGAAAATAACTGTAGAGCTGTGATTCTAAGGCTTCAATAATTGTCCAGGTTTCAGAAGCATAGTACTATTACATATACTACTTCCACATAGTATATGTGGAAATGATTTTATTTCTTTTTGTTGAGTTGTTCTCTACTAATAAAAACAAATGGGACAAATATTTCTGGTGGGATAATTGTGACCAATTTTTTCGAAATTCTTAAATGCATTTATTGTGACCAATCACTCTACATTTTCTTTCGTTATTCCGTTTTTCCCCGTTCCGCACTTGTTCCTCCATTTTACTTGTTCCTTCCATACTTTTCACAAACCTCGTGACCTGGTCCTTCCAAAGGTTTTCTGACCCCTAAGTCTTTCTTATAAACTTTGCTTTGAATAGTCGAGCATTTCTGCAACGTTCCATATGAACACATCGTTTCAGTCGCGTATCTCATCACCAGTATTCTTGCTGGTTTGTCTATTTTCATTTTGACGTTGTTACAGATTAATTCCTTTGCTTTTCATAGACGTTTATAGCTTAATATACTTTACGACCTGTCTCTATTTTCCGATTTACCTCCGCTCAACTCTCATTCTTATGGTGTATTATCAAAAAACTGTCTACTTACTGCAACATAAAATATCACAGTGCAGATAGATCAGATTCTCGGTTTTTGTAGTATTAAACAGTAAACAGGTACACAATGCCCAACAAGCAGTGTATGCATTTTAAAACGATCTAGAGAGGCAAGAACAGACCGAAAGAGGTAGACACGATTTGCCATAAACACGTTATTAATTATGTCACCCAGAAAGCGTTGCATACACGCTCAAGATTAGGTGGTAAGATACGGTTTACTTGGGAGCTGGAATATAACACGCCCTTGGCAAACCCAACTGATTAACTTGAATATTTCATGGCTGCGATAACGTGACTAGCGAGATTGTTACGTACTAGCAAACATGGCCGCTTTTGTACCGTTAGTACCGTTTTTACACAGGAGCGCGCGCGAGCGAGCGAGAGAGAGAGTGTGTGTGTGTGTGTGTGTTTGTGTGTGGTAAATTATGTCCTGACTTAACCAAATGTTTCTAGATTCTCTAAATTTGTTTTACGCTTGACACATGTTTCACTGATTTTTTTTGTTTCACTGATGGGGTTGGATTTGTGACTCAGATAGGCCTTATTCGCTTTCTTAACAAATACTTCGCTTAACAGGTATTCATAAGAAAATGTACTTATTAACTGACTACGGTAAAGATAATTTAATTATTCGTTAACGGCATGAGATTATTTTTTTATCTGTTGTAAAATTAACGGCCACTTTAAAGTTAAGTTTATGCAACGTAACACTTGAAAACATAGTGTAACCCGACACGACGTTGGGGACGGGGTGCGCGAGGAACAATCGCCTGGGAAGCACTATATGACATTGCAAATATATTGCTTGTTTTTCCTTTAAGATGACGGTGCTATTTTTGTAATATATGTACACATTATAACGCCAAATACGAAATATATATTTATGTAAGCTTTTAAAAGTAGCTACTGTTGTTACACAGCAGAATGGTGAAAGCACTGTACGGTTACATATTGACTTTTATTCAGAAAAAATGTTTAATAATTTATCAATACCAGGATACTCGTGTTATAAACTCTTCACGATTGTGAAAACAGAGTCACTAGTCGTGAAAACACAGTACAAGACATAAGTCGGGAGGTTACTCATCTCAAGTTTACAACCCCCAGTAGATGAAAGAGAATAGTAGAAATAACTAACCTAACAGACTGAGTGTAATGAAGCTTCTTGGAAGGCGGACTGGAAACATCAGCGCTCTGTCCTAGAAAACACCAAAGGTGACAGGAGTGTATACGGCACACGAATGACAAGAAGAGGACAGGTCGTAGGAACAAGGAGGTACTCCGATATATTGTAGGAACAACGTATCGTGTATGTGAGAAGCACGTATGTTCCTCAGCAGGAACCTAATGGAGGAGGCGTTGCCAGCTTAGACCCTGCAACAAAGGCTTCACTGCCGTACACAAGATATAGTCGTTGTCGGTGAGGGGGTGCTGCTTCCAACCACTCCTCCTACTTACACTCCTAATTCCTGTACTGTTCATGACCTCTGAACCGCTGCTTAACACAATCTAGTTAACATCCCACCGCGGTGGCTTTCCCACGCTAGTCCAGCAGCAAGCCTAGATTCAGACTAAGCAGAATAGAAACAGTCTAGCCTCGTTGACTGCGCTGGTATCCTAGACACGGGAAACGCAAGGCATTCAAGTGCTAGATCATTCGTCTGGGCGTGGCAGCTTATCGTTCCGGCCAACCCCTGATGACGGCCGCCCTACCACTCTCTAATATGGAGTCAGGCTGGTGCACCCAAATAAGCTTAGTTATTTTTAATAGTACGTATCTTCTCGAGCCGCCTCGGCTGAATTGTCGTCCCAGGGGTGCGAAAATTAGAAGTGTGTAAATGCTTCCTTGCGGCAGTCATCCGTGGGCCTGATATCTCACCGATTCGGTCAATGCCCAACAGCGAGCGCATCTACCGCCCACGCTAATGCGGTTCTAAGCACCTGAGGATGAATAATTAAGGAAGCCACGGTGATGCATCCCACGCGTCGAGCCAGGCTGGAGCAGTCGTCGCAGATCCTTATTTGCATGCCAAATCATGAAAAGGCGACCCTCGTCCTAATTGCATGCGCGCTACACCGGAAGAAACTGACTCCCTGCGAAACACCTGTCTGCCTGTCTAATGCTTATGGATAGTATTTGTACACAGTTGTTTTCTTTTATGAGTATAATTTTTTAATGTTTTAAGATGGTTAATTGTACATTCATAAAAATGATTCTTTACTGCACGTTTTAAACTGTTAACTAAAAGTTACCAACAGACTAGGTCAAGTAAACGTAATTTTAGACATTTGAGAATCTATTCCAACTTTAGTTATTCCAGTGTATTACATCAGCTAGTGGGGGGCTATGTAAATAATGCAATGATGAAACAGTGAATACAACTTAATTATCGTTTGTTGTAGGGTACTAAATATAAAAGTGTTATACGAGGAAGCTTCAAAAAGTTCCCGAATTGATTTATTTTACAAAAACTGTGTTCATTATAAAATTTTACAAAATACTTCATCCAAAGGAGTATCATTCGGTAGCTATGCACTTTTGCCAACACTCACAAAATGTTTGAAACATTTCTGTAACTCATTCTTACAAACATCCTTCAGCTGTTTCGTCGCTTCGACGATCGTGCCGTCGGAGTCCTTGTACCGTTTTCCTTTCAGAGTCGATCCCAGGCGAGGAGATAAGTAAAAATCACTTGATACCAAGTCGAGTGTGTATGGTGGATGGTCAAAACCGTTCCACCGTGCCCTTTCAACATACTCTTTGACCAGGATGAACAGATGTGCTGATGTATTGTCATGCAAAACAACCGATTTTTTGTTGCTTTCTGTACTTACTTCTGATTCTTATCCCATAGACGTAATAAGATATCGTCTACAATTTCTCTCGATGACATTTGAAACAAAACACAACATGATATTGGAACGCTGTTCACTGACAAGACATTTTTCGCCGCGACGGTGTCACATGGACGTTACTGAAACATATTCTGTATTCTGCTGTACTATTCTTGAAGAGAAAACAACAACATGGGGAACCGGCCATGCTGTGACATCGTGAGGCCTGACAACTTATGAAACAACAATTTCGCTGAGTAATTTATTTTAAGCACAAGGCACCGAACTTTCCGGGAACTTTTTGAAATTAGCTCGTAAAAACTGTATGAGTCACATTGTTTGTGGCGCAGTCTGAGTTGAAATATTATTGAAAATATTTATGTCATTCATAATACAGCTTTCTGTATATACTGTATAGCTCTATTCACATTATAACCTCTTTGTGTTTCACAGTCTGCAATTAGTACACTATATAGCTGCAATAAAAATAGTTAACAAAAATAATTAGAATTAGTAACGCAATCACAATTCAGTTCCCCAACTCATCACTGTAGTAGCAATTGATTTAAAGTCTGTGCTCGATATACAATACTTACTCGGAAATTGTACTATATTACACTCATTTGCCAACGTTTTGTTATATTTAAAACGGTATAACGCGTTTTTGATATCGGATCATCCGTCAAAAAAAAAGTTGGCCCATCCCATTTAAATATCTGTCAATCACGTTCGTATCACCGTAAATAACGTCTTGCAACGGTACAGTGTTGCCACGTTCGTACCCAGATAAACACGTGGTCAGTTTTGCACAGTGCATCGCTCGGTCTTCCCGTGTTCAGTTGGCAACGTCGCAGCGAAATGTCCCATACTCAGCGGCTCAAACAAAGGCATTCTGCTTTTGTATCTCGGAATTAGCTGTTTGTTTTTATGCGTACGTGTGAGTTTTATTTTTTATTCACTTGTTGTTTCTGTTATTTGTTAATAACAAGTTATTATTTGTTATTACTGTGCTATTAGACTAATAACTAAAGTTTAAAAAGTAGTTCAATGGCATTTGGTAAATGGTAACATTTATGTAGCCTATTTTTAACTTATTTTTGTGGAAATCGACACGGGAGCCGGTAGTTCAAGTAACCGGGGCCGACTGCAAATTGTGACTGTGACACTTTTCCCCTACAAAAAAACAAGAACGAAAGTGGCGTGTGTTATCAGAATACCCAGAGATCGAATGTAAGCATGAATTCAACGTAATAAAACTAATTTCTCCACTTTATTTTAACGTTTATTATTTTTAAAATTAGATTATTCATCAATATTATTATTTAAAATCAGTTTATATCAACTGGGCCCTGAAATTATAAGTAAAACGAAACACTTGAAATCTTGCAATACCCACTATAGCGTACTGCTCAGTCTGATTACGAAATTAATCGATCCTCAAAAAAATTAAAGATGTTAAAAAGAGAAATATTTCAACTACATAAAGCGGTTAAAACTTCAGTTGCATTGGTATTATGTTAAATAAAATATATTGTTCAGTTGTTCCTACGTTGTTACTACTTCCCCCAGGTAACTATGACGTTTGTTTCTGTATGGAGACGACAGTCCGTGATGAGCATTCTGACAGGCTTTATTAGTTGTGGTGGTACACCGAAGTCCTGAAACAACAATGGGATCACATTTTACTTCCAGACGTTATTAAGGATTTGAGGATTTGGGTTATGAATACAGTTGAAACGACAATGAACGAACACCGTGTGCAGTGCCTCCGTTACTGTTTGTGACAACAGATCTACGGGCGCTCGTAGACGTGCGCAGAGACGCCAAATTCATATCAGCGGATATAATAAAATTATAGTAAAGTCTATTGAGTTGCTGTTGATATTTGTTATGTTATTATTGCTGAAAAGCGTCGTCGACATCAGAATTTCTTTTGGTTTCCAAGAAAGGTGTACGGTATTGTTGTGAGACAATTATGTTTACATCTGACTTATAGATGCGGTCTGTTTAAATTTATATTTGTAAAGCTACCCGATAAGAAATTATTATTCACATTTTGTTTGCGAACAAGCGCTTTATCATAATATCTGATAAAAAACGAAACACTTGTCAGGTTCAGCATAAACAAGAAAGGCAGGTGAAAATTAAAAACCGAAGTTAATTAGTTTGTTAGCAAAAAATTTGGTTAAAAATACGCGTAAGTGAAAATGAAACTAATTGACTTGAGTGAAGTTATTAAATAATTTTTCTGGAATAAAGGCCACGAAAGTACACTTTTAATAAAGTGTTAGGAAAACTAGGAAACAACAACTGTTCCAGAGGTTAGTTGATACCATTTGTCAGAAAGCTGACCCCGTAACCATTCGAAAAAAAAATCATGCTACAGCTTCGGTACGAAGACCGCTATACATTGTTTACCGCTACACCAGAAGTGTAAGTTACAAATATCATACATAGATTCAAAGAGAACAGTTTAAATACAATGGTATACATCTCTAGGTAATAAAAAATTGTCTAAGTTTCATAAATCCTGATATTTTTCGCATTCTGACGAGAAATTTATACGTATGACTTCAAAAAAGTAGTGAGCCAGATGGAAACTCACAATGAAAAAGTTCCAGATAAAAGAGTATATTTTATATTTTGCTTTCAAGAACTTTTTGATACGGATGCTTGTTTACCCATTACAACGAGATGATTAGGCCTACAAAGTAAAAGTAATTCGCGCCACAGCTCTGGTGTCTTACTCGCGCTTGCTCTTAAATTGGAATTATTGTAACGCTTCAATACAAACTAGACCTACTCTTTATTTAGCTTGTGAAAAATAAATAATTCTTTGCTATAATTAGCTTATATATAGCAGAATTCTTTAGTATAATTAGGTTGTTTATTTCTATTAATGACAACAATAAATTCATTTTTCAATGTTCCCCCATTTGACCTATGTCAGTCGCCCCTGACGACAATAAATTACAGGCGCTTAAATTTATGGTGCCTATGTTAAAATAGTTTCGGTGTAATTTTGGTAATCGATTATAAGGAAACAATTAACCATCCTGTCTATAAAAGCAAGACATGTGTTAATATAATATTCGACTTGGCTGTATCCAAGTACTAATTTTAAAACAAAAGATTTGGTGATATGAAAAGTATTGAATTTAGCAGGGGTGTATTTACGGGACATGTGGTGTATTTACGGTCGCAGTCTCTCCATCTCCTCAATGGTTTTTTCGTTGCAGGGTATCTTTCCCGAGAGCTTACTGCACTCCATATCCACGATTCGCACTCCATCCAGCGATCTCACTCTACTTAAAGCGACCTATGCTTGTCCCTTTTGGAATAAGCATTTTCCAAGGTACACGACTGCATAATCGACGGTGCAGCCTTGCATCTTATGAACTGTGCAAGCCCAACACAAGACAATGGGTAGCATTCGTCTCTCGATCGTTCCATAGTTGAATTTAGCAGGAAACTGAATAGATTGAGGTTCAATCAGATGAATGCCATCCCTACCGAAGTCTATGCGAACAGAGGGAACATCTGTGTCGTATATCTGGTTGCGATGGAAATACGGCCAAATTATCTCGGTGATATTGCCAATTATCCCGTAAATACCACATATACAGTGCACAATCTAAGTTGTCATTTCAGCTGTTTTCATAATTTTTGTGGAAGTAGAACCTTCCAAAGATTCTAGTTTACCACTGTAAGACAGCGTGAGTTCACTGTTTTTAATCGTTGATTAACCAACGTTAAATTCGGAAGCCAATGTGCTAGCTGTTTCTTCTTTCTTTAGACAATCAAAATTTTAAGTTTATCGTTTATTGACACTACTACGCTTTTTCTTTTTGCAGACAACGTAAAGCAGTTAAAGTAAAAAGAACAGCAACGAACAAATGCACTAACGAACTCAGCTTACTAACGCTTGCAAACTGAACAAGAGCCGGTGTGGTAGACTGATGGTGAATGATGTCATCGGTGACAGAGACTTTCGTTGACACAGTTTGTTTATCAATTGTAAATTGTTTATCGAAGTTTATTGATGTAAGTGTGTTTATCGATTGTAATTCTGTATAGCTACAGCGTTTATTTATTACTGTACAGTAGTGTAATAATTTTTAGTATACAATGTTTTATGTTCAATAAATATCAAACACGCCTACACGTGCCAAATACATTACTGTACAGTGCAGTACATAATTGTACTTTTTATTGAGTTCGGATAATAGATCGTTCGGTTAATGGATGTTGGATGGTGGTGGTGGTGGTGGTGGTTGATGGATGGTGGTGTTGGATGGATGGAGTCGATGGTCTACTCTACTGTCATGTTGATTAGTCTTAACTTGTTTTTTCTTCTGTGTGAAGCCGACTCGATTCCGGACCTCCCCCAAAGCCAAATTCTAGATACGCCACTGGAACTTAGTACAGGTACGATTCAGGAATACATATTAGGTAAGTAAATACACATTTAAATCCATTTTTCTTAGCTTGATAAAAGTAGTAAGAGAAATGTTCCCTACAAAAAGTCATAGGAATGAGTTCAGCATTGCTTAGACCTAATTGTGAGTTAGGCAGAGGTAACTGAAAACCTTCCATTGGTTACCTTTTCTCTTAACCCCTATATTACACCTCCCCCTCTGTATCTGTCTGTCTGTCTAAGGAACTTAAGTATTGATGCCCAACCTGTTGTAGTAGCCTCGGACCTTCTACGAAGCACAGGGTTTACATTTTCCTGAGTTAAACGTTTTTTGTGTACTTAAAACACATCAATCACAGTTTGCCTGTCACGACTTCTAATTTTCTTCCGTCTGTAAGTGACACACTACTCAGTTCACAACGATTTTATTGCACTTAACGCATTTAATTCAGCATAAATTTTGATGCTAATAACTGTGCTTTCTAATGCAGTAAAATAATAACTTTAAACAGTAAATCTGTAACATGAAATTAAAAAACATCAATGCTGTTAATATATATGAAGTCGTCTAAATGTACGCATTTACTTGGAGATCACGAAAAATAACCGCTGCTTAAATATTTTTAAAGCAATTAAATTGCTTGACAAATGCTTCCACACCTTTCAACCTTCTTTTTCAAGTATTTGTTCCTAGAGAAACTCGAAATTTTATTAGGTTTGAACAGTGACTCATTTGTCAAAAACTACTGATAGTTATGGGTAACGAAATATTTTTAAACTAAATTTAAAAAACAAGCTTATTATGTGCAATGTATGTGTTTACAATATAGAAATTTGTAACACGTGCATATCGCTATGACGGCAGTCACTAAGTACAAGCGCTAACGTGTGCTTGTTTAAGATTTTCCTATTGGAAGGAAATTTACTGCAAATAAGACTAATTTTTTGATGTAAATAAGAATATAACAAAGAATATTTATAAAGTAAGTTGATTTTTATATATAACACTGCGTACACATTG
Organism: Magicicada septendecula; assembly: GCA_034769895.1. NCBI lineage: Eukaryota > Metazoa > Arthropoda > Insecta > Hemiptera > Cicadidae > Magicicada > Magicicada septendecula. The sequence goes on from CM068371.1 coordinate 237,588,932, forward strand.
CCCGATATTATCCATGTGAATAATAATATCCACATATTATTCCCTTGTGGATATTGTGTGTGTGTGCGTGCGCGCGCGCGAGCGGACGCACCTACTTGTCTAAATATAATTGTGAGAAGACATTGGCATAATCTGGTTGATAAAGGATGGTTTTAATTAAATAGTTTTCTCTTTAATTGCTGTTTGCAAAAGGGTTTTCATCGAGAATAAATAATTTGTTAATGCAGAATGAAAGACAACATGGCTGTGAAGAATTACTTTCATAGTGTGAAAATAAATATTTATTGACAGTGACTTACTTTTTCACATAAGAAATCTATTTGCAATTACAATTTAATATTCATGTTTAATATGGTAACCAAATCACTTGTACGAATTAATTCGTACAAGTGATTTGGTTACCATATTAAACATGAATATTAAATTAGAGCCTAGCCAAGCAAGCATGGTATTTAAATTCCAAAATGTCAAAATCCAGTTATTAAAACTAACTTGCATATCAAGTTCAATAAAATTTGTTTACAAAAGAACATAACTTCTAAGTATGCTACTGTGAAAATTAATTGCTCTTCCAAGGCCGCGAAAATAACACAACAATACGCTGAACGATTTCGCATTAAGGAAGAAATTAAAGCGTTATACATTAAAAAATCTCTCCTCAATACTCGTTTGCTTAAACTGCATTTGCAGATTCTTAACAATATTCATCCTGTCATTATCGATAAAGTTTTAGATTTCGAACACAGATACATATATAATATTGTACGTCGTACACATTTTAGTCACTCACGCAAACTTCTTAGTTCTTAGGCTAGAACATAAACATCGCCAAGAGTCTGCCATTGTTTGTAAACACACATTTTACCCTAGAGTCATGAACTTAACTACAATAGTCTTTGATGATAACGAAATGAAGCTTTTAAGTAAAGGGATAAATTATAATCTCCCACCCGTCGGTAAAAACAAACTTATCTATGAAGTCGTTGAAGCGGAGGCAGCCGTCAAATCTATTTCAGATCCACACTTAAAAAAAGAAGCACGTGTACTTATAAATAATAAATTCAATAGAGCCATTAAATTAAACAATAATCTACCTCTCGTTTCACGTGGTCAGTCTAGGTACTCTAGTGAATATAAAACTTTAAAACACATGAAAACAAAATTAATCGACAACAATGCCCTTATCGTTAAGGCAGATAAAGGAAATACCCTAGTCATCATGGACACTGATTCATACAGTGATAAAGTTCATGATTTTATTTCTAACAACAACATTAAAATATTAAACTCTGACCCCACTGAATTGTACGTCAGGGAACTTAACAATTGTATTAATAAATGTATCAATTTATTCAATGAAAGCACACGACGTTACTTAAAGCCCATCAACGCTAAAGCCCCAATATTCACAGGACTGCCTATAATTCATAAACATAACATACCTATCAGACCGCTCGTGAACTTTACCACTGCTCCTGGCTTCAAAACTGCAAAAGCACTAGCTCGTTTGATAAAAGATAATTTACAATTACGTAATAATCATAGTATTAAGAACAACAATAATTTTATTAATGATATTAAATCTGTTGAACTACAACCTAACCACAAATTGGCGTCGTTCGACATAACTAATTTATACACGAACATCCCAGTCATAGATACATTACAGATTTTGAGAAACAATTTATCTGACAATAGTTGCATGAACACACAGACGATAAATGAGTTAATTAATTTACTCGAGGTTGTTTTGAAACAAAACTATTTCACTTTTAATCGCTCGTTTTACATTCAAGAGGATGGCCTAGCTATGGCCCCTCTCCGGCCTACTGGCCGATAATTATTTGAATTATTATGAGAATACTCACTTGTTGAACAATAATATATATGCAAATAAAATAATATTTTATGCACGGTATGTAGACGATACGTTTTTAATTTTTGATGGTACTATAAGACAAATCGAATTATTTAAAAACTGTTTAAATAAAATAAATAGAAACATTCAGTTTACTCTTGAAACAGAGGTTGATAACAAGATAAACTTTCTAGATTTAACCATCACTCGACAGATGAATAAACTAAAGTTCAACATTTATAGGAAACCGACTACCACTGACACCACAATACACGCAGACTCTCATCATCCTCTTTCACATAAAATGGCAGCGTACAATAGTTTCATTCATAGATTATTGACAATTCCTTTGGATGATAATGACTTTCGTGATGAGCTAAATGTCATAAAATATATCGCGGTTGCCAATGGTTACAATAGTTTAACCATTGACAAACTGTTGAGAAAACATGAAAAAAGAATGCTTAAACCCCGAATAAACTACAACACGCAAAAAATATTTATATCTACTAATTACACTAACTTTATGCCTAAGGTTTTGTCTTCTATATTGAATAATAATAGTTTCACTATTTCATTCAGGACTAATAATAAGTTACTGGATATTCTCAAACCGAAAAAACACACGCCTCCAGAAGAAAAAACTGGCATATATAAGTTAACATGCAATGATTGCGAGTGCTTCTACATTGGACAGACTGGGAGAGGTTTCCTTAAACGATTTCGAGAACATTTACCTAAGAAAATAAGAAACATTGACAACATCAAATCAAATTACGCCCAACACCTGACTTCACACAATCATAATTACACAGATTTTAGTTCCAATTTAATACCGTTACATGTGCGTAAGAAGGGCCGTTTCATGAATGCCTTGGAGGAATTTGAAATTTACAGTGCATATGCAAACCCAAGGAGTCGCGATATCGTGTTAAATGACCACCTGAACTTTGTACCCAACCGATTGTACGATACCGCCTTGAGTCTGCTCGTTGGGGCTACGATAAGGTAGCAACCGCTCAGTGGCAGAATGAACTTGAACGGGTGCCCACCCAAATCCGCGTACGGTTTATATGCAAATTTTGACATTTTAACTTCTTAACGATCTCGCAAGAGTGATAGTTTTACCTTTTTAATATCTGATGATGAAGCATAAGCTCTGAAACGCGTCATAGACGAAGCACAAGAAATCACACGGCGGATAATTCAAGGTAAATAATTTATTAATTACAATTTGCTATTTGTATGCAACCGAACTCTACAAGAAACCAGACACCTCACTGTATCATGTAGCAGCAGTTGGCTCATCTTTAAAAAGTAATATTAATTCCAACTTTTAACCTGAATTCATATATTTTTATTAGAGTAGTACATTTTAAAATTTACTTGACATGAAATCTGTTTTTCAATGTTAATTTTAATTAAAGAGTGTTACAAAGAATCAGAGTGCTGAGTTACTTGCGATATGTCTTACACAAATTGTTATTTCCGTCTCCCATTCAAAGGAAATTGTTAGTACTAGGTTCGTTCTAAAATCGCTTCGATTACACTATACACATATCTCTTATAGAACAAAAGTTAGTTAGATGATTGTAATTTAAAGTCACAGAACGTTTTTCCGTAAATTTAAAATTTCATGCTGAAAGAATTAACTTTCGTAAATATTATTCAGTAATTTTTTGTCATGCAGATTACCTTGTTACTTTTAAAGCTAGCAACACTTTGGTTTCACAGAAATTTCATATTAGGAAGACTTAAGGAAAAGTAACAGGACGTTCTTCGTGATAACGATGTTTTCAAAGCGGCTAGTAGCTCGTTTGTCCCATTTAAAATATATGGGAAATGCTATCTAATGGTCTCAGCTAACACCTGGAACAGCTTGTAGTGTGCAGATGCAGCTGTTTTTTAAAAGTTTTTAGGGAACGAATTGTTACGTAAATTAATATTTTTATATGTAATTAATTTTTCCCTAATTTACTTATAAACTAAATATTTTCACAGTTAGGTTATTACATTAATACATGTTTATAACATTTCATTGCAGAGCAGTGACATTCCACTCTATTGGTTTAAGTTTTTTATGCACGTTCGCGGGCCTGAGAAGGATGGCACGAGAAAGATATTCCGGAAACAACCTATGCATGCCGTACGAAGTGCTGCATAACGATAATGCAATTCATGTGATTCCCTTTTCCAGTGGAATGCGTCGTCGCGTTTTAGTTGAATCAGTCAAGTGCCTGTCGTTTGTACTTCGGTTCTCATATAGTGCTCTTGTCCTGCCGCTCACAGAGGTCACCAGAATCCCGAGAGTAAAAATCTAGTGTGCCCTATTACAAAAGTGTTTTAAGGAATTTAAAGCCGTATACAGGTCAGATTTAAAAGTACTGTATTGCTAGCTTTGTGGAAAAATCCATAAAAACGGATCAACGATCGCAAGTTACGCAGCATTTATACAGTAACAAAGATATCCACTGTAGCTTCACGTTCCGGTCCGAAGCAAGTGTTTTCAGGTGGAACTAGACCCTCCCCTCCACATATTTAGAGCCTACAAACTGTCTGATCTGTTTAGAGCTTACATTTTATCAGACATTCCTCACATTAAGTAAACAACCCAGCAAATTACTTCGAAGGCTGACACGCCGGAGTCATTGTCGTTAAATTGAGATCCCGGGCTGTTTGGCGCGGTCCAGAGCTAAAACCCATAGCAGACGTTTCGACCGAAGATGTTATAAGTATGGAAAATGTTTCGGCTTAGAAAACTTATAAGTACACGTGACTTTCACGGGACTACTAGCCATTACCACAGTACTGTGGTATCTAACGTGAACACCCTACGTTAGCGCAAACTCAAAATTTGCACTGAAGATGGCCGAAACGTCTGCTGTGAATTTTAGCTCTGAACCAAACAGCCCGGGATCTCAATTTAATTAAACAATCCACTGCTTAGAAATTTCTGCCGTAATGTGCACGAACATCGATTCACTGGATGAGTCTACTTTAATAAAACACTATCTTCCAAAATACTACGAAGAAACACTACAAAATATTACATCTGTGCGTGAAAAAAGGAAAATATGAGTATGCACTAGCGAAACTACGAAATCGACAAGAAAACGGTAGGAAATGTAGTGCTTTAAAATGGCGATACGCTCTGAACTCTAATTTTGCTGTCTTGTAAAGAAACGTTAGCAGCAAATCGTATTGAATCGCTAGGATGTTCAACGAAATTATGCATTTTTGTGTCCAAAAGGATGTTAAATACGATACTGTCGTTTTTTTTTACCATTTGCTCGTCATAGGTCTATATGAAAAAAGCAGCGGAAGCAGTCCTTTGTGTCAGCTCTCCAAATATGACACACGTTACCTGTGTTGTTCATGCTCTACACAGAGTGTGTGAGACTGTATCCTGGACAGAATGGTGTGTCATTCTATGAGAACCAATCCCGAACGATTGCTTTACAAAAGCAAAGACCTTCCGTTACCACCAGCGTCCATTATCATTTTCTGGGAGACGTGGCTTTCTGCAGTAGTATTTTATGCAGACAATTTCGTAGTGTTAAATCCGTTGCAAATGAAGTGGCCAAACATTACGCTTCGTAAATGTAGACTCTTCAGTATTTATTAGAAGGCAATAATTAAAAATTGAATTGTCATATATTTCTGCTAATACAAGTTTCTTGTACGATTTAATTTAAACGGAAAACATTTTTTTTAAACAAGACACATCTTAATTGAAAGTGTTAAAAAAAGAACGTTTTTCACAGGCCCAAAATAAAAGCCTTAAAATATAAATTCACGTTTACGTTTTATAAGCAACACGCTGGATTTGAAAGTATAAGCAAACATCTCCAATAACTGCGTAGGCCTTCACGGTCCGAGTCAACCTAGCTACTATTAAATAAAACTCCCGGGATTGTCAGCCGTGGTGGAGTTTTAAGAACAGTATTCCTGTCACGTTCTGAGGTTTCGACACAGCCATCTTCAGATATGAACCGATGTAAATATGCCGCAAAAAGTGGGGCAAAGATATTAGTTTTTGTTTCCAGTCTCTGAGACATTTTTCCATCGGTCTCGTCTCTGAACATACAGTAGCTGCCCGATCAGGACTACCACGGCCGAAAATCCCGGCAGTTTCAGATAATAATAACAAAATTGTCCAATTTCTAGAAAGTTAGCACGCAGTCACTGAAAACTAAAGTGTAAATGGCGTTCCTCTTTTTAAATAGCTATGTCACTTTCTACAATGTCGGTACATGTGATACAGAACTGCCTTTGTCTCAATATCCGGTTTTGTTCCGTGGTTTTTAATGGACAATTTGGAAATAGCTTGCACTACACCCCTCCAATGAACCCCGTCCATGCTTCGTGAGTACTTAAGCTATAAACATTTTTTCTGGTACAACCTGTTTTGTTACGTAAAATTGAAAAAAATAACTTCTTAGCAGTTAATTTTTTCATTTATTAACACACAAAAAGTAAATATTTTCCTTGTTTTAGTGCCTAACCGCTCTCTTCAGGTGTACAAGCTATTATAGTTTTGAAAGTACATTTAGCACTTCAGGAGCACATCTTCCACCTACATCATGTGCGTAACCAGTTATACAGACTTTAATTAACGTACTTTTTTTGTTAATTTTATGTCTGAATCAATTTCTAAAAAAAATAACACTAAAGAGTGTGTAAAAGTGGGGACATGAAAAGTAGGTTCAGAGACGGACAAAGGTAAAGCTGCCCGACAGTACGTGTAATAGAGGTAATGCACTCGTGTAGGCAGTTCTGAGAGTAGATTGAATACAATAAGGAGCGTCCATTAACACCCACAGTTTAAAGATTTAAAACATTTAGTTTGACACTAACGAGTCACACGATCACGTACTCTAAATGTCTACTTGCAGATTTTACGCGACAGATCTTCGTCACACAAAGCCTTCTCGCGAAAGGAAAACCGCATTTCTCAGCTTACACACGCGATATGCCTGCTTAGACTCTGTCAAGTCCGTGGTGCGTGACGTACAGTTTCAGTTAGGTGTATTACCGGAGTCGCCGGTTTTCCATCACTCTGCGAACGACTGTTATCGAATTAAATCTATCTCGTTGACTCTGCGCCAGTGTCAATCCGATACATACACCAGTATATAAGCTACCACTAACACGTCTTTGATCCAGAAAAAATTATAACCTTAGGACATCTTCATTCACACAAAAGTCAAGGTAGTCTTTGTTTTCGCTTCAGATCAGTAATACGACGTCGCCCAATCTAGAGGTAAATATTAACTGCATCCATCAAACACAGATATAATGTTTAAAAACTGGAGCACTAAACTGAAAATCAGTGCGAGATATCCGATGTAGTAGAACAGCCACCTTTACTTCTTTTGTGTCTGATGCGCGCGCCCACACACACACACACACACACACACACACACACACACAAGGTAGACACAAAACAGGTTGACACGAATAAAGACAGAGTATAGCTCATTAATATATAATGAAAGTAAACTCCCTTGATAATTTCCAACCCTTACTTCATCTATAATATATTCACTCTCGTTTTTAGTTTAAATTCATGACTGACGTAAAACCTACTAGAAAGTTTTCCACAAAGATTAAATAATCTAAAACGTGACGACAGGGCCTCAAAATAAAATTCTCCACCGCAAACATTTTATACAACTTGCTGGGTTTAACAAGCAAGTTAAACTAACAATAATATCTCTTCCTTATTATTATTATTATTATTATTATTATTATTAGTAGTAGTAGTAGTAGTAGTAGTAGTAGTAGTAGTAGTAGTAGTAGTAGTAGTATATTTTTATAATTAGGCCTATTATAACAATAATTTTTAAAGTAAATAATTAATTTAAAATATAATTACTATTTTTCGGCTCTTTCTTGTTGTTTTGTTATTATTATTTATTCTGCATTATCATTGTGACGTATACGTTGTAAAACCGAAAATCATTTTTTGACGCAGAAAAGGGTTGAATGTTTTGAAATCACAGGACTGTATGGAGTGTCTTAGAGTCTTCTTATGCTTCCCCTGCTTCCCCAGTAAACGACAGCCTGACAAACACTAAAACTTACGCACTAAAACTTAAACAAAGGCTGAGTTTAGGCTACTGTATGAAAGAAAACTACAGTGAAGGGTCATACAACATGTATATGTTATTATGCATTTGCAGAAACTACAAACTTAAATTTAATGCTGCAAAAGCTAAGGAAAAACTAGTACTCAGTAAAATTAAAGTCAGTTTATGCTTTTCAGGATCAATGAAAGCAATTCACTGTGGGAAAAGGACAGGCCGAATACACTGTCTTCGCTCCTCAAGACTGACGTTTAGCGTAGTGTTAGTTGCTCTATGTGTACAAATATAGTTTTGTGACTTCACAAGATATTCGAATGTTAGATTGTGGACAACACACCGGGGAAAATAGTAATGTAAAGAAAAACGCGAACAGAAGAATTAAAAAAAAATATATTAAATATAACTGTGAAATGTAGGTTCGAATTTAGAAGAATATCAATTCACTAATTCTATGTACGTAGTAACTTCACATATGTGAGATGGAAAGAATATTATATAAATGAACAAGGAAGCTATTGTTTGAAAAGCCAACCATGCTCTGACATAATGCTCTTCTCAGTATGATTTAAATCGCAAGTAACTGAAATGATATTTATTATTTTCATTTACTATGAAATAAGATCTCTGATAGTAACAACATTAGATAGAAAATTTGTATAGTTGTAAGAGCAGGTACTGACCATTAAACGTTATCGTGAAGAAAACAATAGACAAATTATATGACTCTGAAAAAACTTAAAAATCTGGAAAGCAAAAGTGAGACATTTTTTTTTTTGGCTGATTACAATAGAAATAGGTCTTGCGTGGTCATACAGGTCACCTAGAAACATGCTATAATATATAACTGTATCTAATAAACGCTGTAGTAAGAATTACTAAATCGAAGTCTAAAGTATATACAAATATACTTGTTTTTATATTAATTGGCTTCTATAAAAATAGTGAGTTGAAACAGACATCCAAAACTAATCTTTAATTGAGAATGGGAGGAGACACGGATATAAAGAACGAGAAGATGGTGACTGTAGAAAGTAGAGGCGTATTTGAGGAGCATGGGAAGATTGGAGATTCAGTGGAAAGAAGTGCCGATGTAGTCCACTACATCCGATCCGATGTAATCAGACTCGATTTTATAAATATAGAGAGAAAGTGAGAGAACTAAACATATAAGAAGAAAAGTGTTATATAGCCTGTACGAAGCACCTTTAAGAATGGTTTCAATACGGGCGTAATTTGTGTACAGAAATGTTAATAAAATTTGCATGTGACTATTTCTCTTAACAGCAACTGTTCTACTATTTCTATCCATAATATTATCATGATTATGCATATATATATTGCAACGTTACAAGTATTATAAAATGGATACACTTCTGTCCATGTACCCAACACAACTGTATAGTGTTAAACGTTAAACACCGGCTAGGTCGTAGGATTTTTGTGTGTTCGTTGCGTTAAGTATATGTGGTTGCACAATAAACGTATTTTTAAAAAGAGGAGTGAGACGTTGATGACACGAAATAATTAATTAAAACATAGTAAAAGAATCAATAAACGGTTTATTAAATATTACAAAGAAAATTAATTGATTATTAAAATTTGAAACTAGAAAATTCCAAATATTCTCTTTTATAATGTTATACACTGAAAAAATAACATATCTGTGATATTCAGCACACATTAATAACCTATAGTCTTAAATATCTAAACATATATGATGAACAAATTATAAAATTCTTTTATATTGTTTGGGTGTCTGACTTTGAATCATTATTACAATTTTAAATCTTAGCAACTCATTTATAAAAATAATATTTACTTTAAAAATAATTATTTTTTTGTAATGATACACCCAATTTTTAAATTAAACAGAATAAAATTATTTTTAACACTAACTTACAATTACGTCTTTTATTTTGAATATTTACGCTATTTACATTTAGGTCTTTATAATTACTTTAGCTCATATTCAGTTCTTTACGAGTTCTTTGTTTAACACAAAAATATAATTTTGTTGTTGTTGTTGTTCTATAATTATATATAGTGTTGCGATATAGATAGACAGATATATAGTTGGAAAGAGTCTTCTACAGATTCTACAGAAAGAAAAAGTGAAAGAGGTGAGGAGAGAAATTAGTACAATTCACGTTATAGGAAACGATGCTCACATCATCCGATGTTTAGTGTATGACTTCTGGCATCTTCTCGTAACAGTAACGAGTATTCTTCACGCCCGGTTATTGTCATTTCCATGTGTTTTAAAACCGATAACACTGCAACTTGTACAGGACCAGTTTCCCCTGAGACGAGAGAAGCTGCTAAATCACTAATTCTGTAGGATTACCGATTAAAAGACGTCGTCGTCACTTAGGCTTATAGTCTGTTCCGTCTTCACTGCTGCCATCTCTTCCAGGGCCTACCCACAGATCTTCTTCCAATTGGTTTGTACTCTACAGCGCGCTTTATTAGCCTCTGCTAATTCTGTAGACGTGCTCTATCCACTGCTGCTTCATGAAATCCATCTGGCTGCTTCTGAAGACTCTGAATATTCAAAAAAAGTTCCCTGATACAGGTTATCAGCCTGTAGTTAGGTAGGCAGGTGATGGAAATGCCACCTCAGTCATCCTTCAGTAAAACACTTCTAGCAGACCTTACCAATCATCTCAACAAACTCAATTTGAAGCTGCAAGGAAGGGACCTGGGATTTAATAGACAATGTAAATGGGTTTCGTAATAAATTAAAAATCTCCTGTTCTTTGGAAAAAGTTAATTGGGTAATTTTGCAAGCTGTCGGCAAGTAGCAGAAGAGTTTAAACATTATGAAATATTTTATTTTTACCCGTTATACCGTTAAAAATGTGGAGTAAGGTGTTAAACATAAAAACTAAGTTGTTTCACTTATTTACAAATAAATACTGCCTTATTACTTTTACATTACTCGTCGAAAGTTGATCGCTGGTGCGGCCCGCCGGTAGGTTCTTCTGGTTAATTGTGGCCCTCAGGCACTTTTTATTTGGAAACCACAGTTCTATGTAAAGGCAAAGCGATAACGAAAATCAGTTAATTAGCGAGTGGTTTTACAGCAACTAGTGCATGGCATATTTAGCGAGTGTTATGAAAGTGATTAATATGGTTGCAGACTATAACTAATTAATTAATTATAATTACTCATTATTCTCACTAATTATAGGCATAATGCCTGTACCTATAAGAATTATCGCAATAGGGGCGTAATTTTTATATAGTTAATAATCTATGGGCGTAAAACATGTAGTTAATAAAATTTGCGAGGGACTATTTCTCTTAACAGAAATTGCACTTGTCTACAGATTCTATCCATAATATTATCCTAAGAATATAAACAATAATCAACTTTCAAGTATACATGGTACACAATGCTAAATCACACACGTACGCATGCGTAACATGTGGGGTTCAGAATGCAGAATGAATTAAGTCGAAGGTAATAGGACTTTATTGAGGCGCGTTCACTGAATCCAAATCTGAGCTCAAAACCAAGAGTTTAGAGTCAAATTTAAGAGATTTTTATCAACTGGTCGACCCAATAACCTGATTTGATAGAGTTGCTACATGACTCGTAGACAACGTATTTCATTCGAGTCATTTTTAACGTAACAATGAAGCGTCATCTAGTCGTCCATTCATTGAGACAGACGTGTGTTTCGGTTTTATGCACGGAAAAACTTTATAGATTTACACGAGGCTTGTCAAAAATTAACCTCCTATTGGCTGATATACACAACCTTGTTGCCATAGAAACACAACACATGCGCAATAACTACCAGTAACCGTTTAAATTGTTACTCGGCGAATCCGTGGCCTATTTTGTTTATTTCCATTCGGCAAGGAGCCTGTCATTTCCTCTTTTACCAGTTGTAATGTACGTGTTGGTATTCTTTGACAGTCTCAGCATTCTATATCTGCTGAGTGCGTCTGGGGTTGTGCCTTGAACTAAGAGATGGCAACGGTCGACGAGGTTCTCGGTCGATGGAACAGCGGGATCAAACAGTCCGGTCCATCCGCTGACGTGACCGTGTCCCGAACAACGCGGTATGCAAAACGGTTCTCCCGTCCAATCACCGCCGGATCAAATGTAGTACGACGTGCCGAGGTGGAGCCCTTCGCCTGGGACCGTCGTTATGGGCATGAGTGTTACGGAGGGCAATCTCCACGGACTCTGAAAATCACGCACGTCAAGGACCGTGTGCGTCATCTGTCGGCGCACGAATCCGGTACGTCACTGGACCGAGTCCAGCAAAAGTCAGGGCTTTGAAACCAATGAGGATCTCAATAATAGGGTCAACTCTTGGCTGGATACCTTGGCGGCAGCGAATTTTTCAAAACGGTAATTAAAGAGCTGGTACAACAATATAACGAGTGCTTGGGTGGTGATTATATGGAAAATCAGTATACATGTGTGTAAATTTTCTATAAAATTAAATACTTTTTTGTATTTCGTTTTCTTTGTCCAGCCAATCGGAGTTTAATTTTTGAATAGCCCTCATATGTTAAACACTATCAAGCTTCACGGTAATATTGCTTACCACACACTCTTCTAAACCCTAAATAGAGACATATAGGGTTCATTAGGTTTCTTCTGAAATTGTGCTTGCCAACTGGAACCGAAAATGCACATTGACGTATAGCGAAAGAAAGGAAAAGGCGCAATCACAAAACGAATCTATCTTAATAATGTTACGAACAAGAAGGCGATCAAATTTCGGCACATGTGAATTGGGTGACTGATAACTAGCAGTGGAAGTAGCTACATTAAAAAAGGTATCTTTTTTACAATGGTTATAATGAAAAATTATAGACTTCTGGTTAGGCCAGTAGTAATTAATAAATCGGAAGCTTGCATCATTACCAGAACAGATATTTATAAATACAAATTTTACAAAAAAAATAATACACGTATGTTTGCTGTCTCCGAGTACCTGGTTAATATTTAAGAGTAAATATTAACCATTGAAATATGTACATAGCCTACTGCTCCTATTTATCTTTTGCTCCACTGTTGTTTCCATTGACATCCAGCGTCAATATGAAGTGATCATCCTCCTGTGATGGTATTACACTTTCCTCGACACATTCCCCGTATCGTCTGCATCGGCACCGCTGTAGAGTCCTGGATGTACTCCGCAAACAGGCTTATCGCACTTATTCCGTCACTTCTGTGTTCAGTCGGCCAGGATCGATACCTTATTATGTTTCGTGTTGTGTTGTCAATCTTATAACATTTTGGCTTTTGATAAGTTTTAATGTAGTCCATGCATTCTGACTTTCGAATTGATATAGTAAATTTCTCAAAATTTTAATTTCTTTTTACATCACTGCAATTTTATCGCACTCAAAACATTTTAAAATTAACTACACTTACTAACAAACCTATTGGTGCGCCTCTGATGCATTTAGTACCTCTTCCTTGTAGAGATACAACTATTCGTAAGTTAAAAAATAAATTATTTTTATTGTCTAAGTAAACGTCGTTCAAGGTCGTGTGCGAAATGAGTCACCGCTCATCTTCGCTCAGCTGAGTCGCCTTAGATCTTCGCTCTGTGTATGGATACCGACAATATCATTATACTTCTTCGTTTTTTTTTGGGGTGGGGGCAAAGTTATGTGCAAAACAAGTCGTTGTTGCTATTTTCGTAATGCTCAATTGCCCGAAATGCCCCCTCTATATTAGCTACCTCTGAACGAGATGAGTGATGCAGAAATTGGAGTGAATTTGAGGTGGTTGCAAGTTCAGGATATAGAGGTATGTGGGAGGGGCAAGAAGTGGAAATAGCTCCATTCTCGGAACAAGGGTCTCAGTACGCGCGCGGGTGTGTATAAATAGAAAGAGAACGGAGAAGAGACCCGAAGAGAGTACAGACAAACGCAAAGCTAAAGATCAAGAAAAATTGCTTAACGAAGGTCAAGAGAAATTCACATTTTATGTGAAACGTAAATAACAAAGCCTTTATTTTCCTCGTGTGTGCTATATATCACATCAGGTACCTCCTGAAGTAATGACGTGGTCTCCATTTCCTATAATGAAAGTTCCTATAATGAAGTTTGTTAAGTCATAAAATGATATTTCAGACCGCATTTGAGATAACAATTGAGAGAGCTGGGAATCTTCAGACTCAAAAGAGACGAGGCGTAAAAGATTATTTTTGTTCGAATGGTGATCAACTTCACATTCTCCTAAGCTCTACACGAAAATTTTCAATAACGACTCTACCATATTAAATTTTAATTGAAGATCAAACATAAGAGGTCACAGTATGTAAAGCTAAACATCCAGTATAAGTAATTGCCTACAATAGAATAATAATTGTACAAGTGAGTAATTCTGCAAGTGTTTAGAATCGATAACACTGCAACGTGCATTGGATCAGTGTTTCCTGTGACGTGGAAAGTTGGTGTGTATGTAGGACCACCTGCTTGCGCCTGATCCTTCTGGACGGAAGCTTTATCCGTTAGTCTAATGATTATTCACATTTTGTTCACATTCTGCTCACACTAGCGGATATCCCGAAGCGATGACATCGCAATTTCAGGACAACACGGTTCATTAACTAAGACGAATCAACGAGCAAACGTAAAACGTCGATCAACAAATTCATCTGCAGGCATGCACAACCCAATAAACATTAGACCTATACGGGTAGCTACCAATTGTTATGTTTTGACGATAGTATATAGTAATAATAGAATTTATTACTATTATCAGTAAAGTTGTTTGTGCATAAAGTTAGTATACTCTTATTATTTGCAAGCAGCCTTATTCCTACAGACTGAATTGTTTTTAATGTAACAACAGAATATTTTCGCAACAAAAATATTTAGTATTTTATATAACTTATACTCATATTTATAAATACAAATACACGGGTTTTTATAAAAAACTAATCTCTAACGAACTTTCAAATTTGTCCTGTAACATAAAGTTCTACTTACAGTTGTTCTATACGTACAAGAAATTAATCGATTTTTATCAGATTTTGTGGTTACAATTTTTGGTTACTTTTCAAATTCATCGTGTATAATGAAGTTTTAATAGAGTATCGATTTGTTCAGGATATTTCAGTTAATTTCGAATTGGAAACAATATGATTTTTAATGTTTCTATTGAACCTTTGCTGGCAAAATGCAACACTCCTTGACACTAAAACGTATTAAATGTTACCTCTCTATTCATAACGAGGGAACAATAGACAAAACATGCCATTTGTTTGTTGAAAATTATATGAAATTATTCAGTAAACTGTTAATAGTAGGCTGCGGATTAGCCCTTATCAGATTTTTAGAAAAACAGGTCAAACAGGTTTTATTGTAATAACTATTACATGTTGAAGCACCTGATTGGGAGTAATTGAATTTAATCTGGGAATACAATTCATCGTTTGTAAATTAATTATTAGGGAGTTTTCGAGAGGGTAAAATAATATTTCCTTCAGAGTTTTATGGACAACGAAGATTTCCATAGTAATGTCATTAATTTAGTTAAGAATGTGCAAGGAGGCATGTTAAAAGCATTGACAAGATACCATTTAACGGAAGACTTGGGAACTATCTTAAATTTGTGAGAGATTTCTGCCACTACTTACTTTGTTAATTGTGTACTTACAAACCATCTTGGTCTCGATGTTTCTGCCAGTAAGCCAGATTTTTTAGTGAATAGACCAGGAAAATGAACAGAACTTTGAAGTGGATATGATTAATGTAACAATCCTGAGATCTGAGTAAACAAAAGTGATATTCTTCAAAGAAAAATAATGTATACGATCTAAAAGCAATTACAATTATTGACAATGTAGTAATTTCTAGGATGGATAGGAAAACCTGTCTAGTTCCACACTGTATGTCGTGCCAAAAGCAGAACGTTCGGTGAAGATTAAAAAAAAATAAGACGGCCTAAGTTTTATTGAAAGGCACACGATAGTCCCAGAAACTTGGCTAGTGAAAAAAATAAAATATACATAAAAATAAGGCTTCAGAAATGGTTTGTCTGCATATTTTAAGATGCTATAAAAATAACGGGCTATTAATGAAAACGTACATTGTATATTACATTATCTGCGATAAAATAAAGTAGTATATGCAAAACTGAAAGATACATGTAGGAAAATTTCGAAATCAAGACTGATAAAACGAATAATGTCTTAGGAATACACGTTCCCGTGGTTGCAGGATGACGACAGGTGATGATAACGATGATGAGTGTTGTTCTCATTATCATTATTATTATTGTATTGTTTTCTAGTCGTTGTCGTTTTTGTTCTTATCATTACTGTCGTTACCAGTAATACGTAGTAACGATATGATATTAGTATCATCGATATACAAATATTAACATTATTGTGATCACATTTTATTTTTCTTCATGAATCTATCAGGCATGAATTAAGTGGAACAGGGCAGCATATAAGCATTCATTCAGTAACATTATTTACTTAGCTGCAGAGTCATGTTCCACAGCATTGTGTTCTACAATACAGAACATACTCGTTCATATTGCAAGGCAACAGATTTGAAGCTGATTGCACTTGCAGAAATAAATTTTGATTAGGTTAATTAATACATATATTGTTTATTCTTTTTTATATAAAACATATAATTTTTTAATTTAAAATTACGAGTTTAAATATATAAATTTTGATATATTTGACTATTATTAATTAAAAAGAGAGACTTAACTTGTTTTATATTTTCTTAAGAGTTTTATAATTTCGCTTTCCGGGATTTGCTGGGTTTAGTTGGATCCTTCGATGTATACTATAGTATACTATATACAGTACACATCGACTGTTGGAGCAGTCCGGACGTTCTCGCGGCCCTGCTCCTACACTTTCACATCGGCCGTTGTCCTCCTAAGGTGGCATGTCGATCTCAGCGTGGGCGTTGTGTCCGTCCAAGTTGCTCCTGATTCAGTCCTCGTTGATAGCCATCGGTCGTTGAAGATCTTGAACGCCGTGCCTGACTTCGTATAACTAAATTCGGCCGCTCCCTCGACGATAAGCTTCGACTTCCCAAGGACTGGCTGGAACTCGAGTTTGCCTCCGCAAACTTCCGAGTGAATATAAGAGACTGAGAAACTGCTAGAGACTCCTTATTAGCGACTGCCTAACTCACGGCTCATCCGTGCTTTTATAGATCTACGCACAAACATCATTTTCATATGTTAATACATTCTAAATTGAACAAGAAAATCGACGACGTGCAGGTGAACATAAACGTCCAGTTTCTCGACCTTTCCAAACCACGTGTTTTCAACTGCATGTAATTTCATAACTAATTACATTGTCAGTTGAATACATCCTATTAAAATTTATGTAATATTAAAATAATTAGTTATTAATAGTTAATCTAATTTGCACACTAATATAAATGACTTATAGTGCGTCTGTTAAGTGGTTTACTGTTAATTATTTTCACACAGTTCGTTACGCGCACAACACTTATTCACTTTCACACTATTCTGCACTGCTGTTTTTTCATTGTTTATAATCGGCTTAAACTATGTTAACATACAGTACTTCTTCTAATAACGATAGCGTCTTATCACACTAGACGCACAGCATACCCCTTTGCACAGGATACCAACTAAGGCTTATTGTAAATGTGTCCCCACATATATTCACATATCACATATAGTGTGAATGTTAGTCTCATTGGAGTATATTTAAAACGATACTGAGTGAAAAATTCTGTTTTAAGAGATTGAGACAGTTCAAAATTTACTTAAAAACAATTTTAAGTCAGATTATTATTTACAATAAATATATATGATTCTAAAAATTGTTTAATGTTTCTTACAAATTGTAATAAAAATACTTAATGTTATTAATTTTTTATCCGCATAAGTGATTTGAATACTAATGAAAAGTTTTTTAATTAGTATTTTAAAGTTATGAAAAAATATATACCGGTTACGTGAATTTTGTGAGTCCGTAAAAAGCTTTGATACTAATGAATTAATTTATATATAGAGGTATAAAGCTATAGAGCTATTTATTATCTGGGCATGTTTCAAATTATTGCTTACCTATTTAGCACGACAATGCGGCAAACAATCTCTTCGTATCTTCAGTATTCTTCGTACTTATTTTGTTCATTCTGATATGAAAACAGATAAAAGGAGCATTGTCTAATAATGAAAAGAGAAACGATATGGTACGTGGATGTTGTAGAAAATAGACCTTTCGGAGAAGCGAGTTTTGGTCAAACTGCATATAAGAAATGATCCTTTCTTGTTGTTAATGTATCGTTAATTATCATTATGATGATTATTATTATTGTTGTTGTTGTAGATGGTGGTGGTATTATTATTATTTTATTAACTTTTAACTTTTAATGACCATCGGCTATAGTGTCTGTCTTCAGAGATTCGTCGACGTCAGCGATTTCTGCTGTGTTTCGAAACATGTTCCCACATAATCATAATCCAAAATTAAAAAGTAATTCCTGGTTTCTCTTCAGACACTTTCAAACTGACACCACTTTTATCATACGTAGATCCCTCTATATACGATTGTTCTTGCGGTTTTCATAAAACAATCCTCTTCTGTTTAAGTCGCACGAAATGTGTGCTTTCTTCGTGTGCCAAAGTCACTTTTGATGGAACATTTTTCCAAAGGGTGTCTTCTGATGATTGTTAAATCGTACAGTATGATTAAAATTACAGGGTAATTAAAGTAATATTATCGAGAAATATTATATTCTAGAAATATAACATCTCTAAAATACACGACAATATCTATTTATTATATTCATGACAACGAATTTGTTGAGTATAATGTATTCGGAAAAACAAAAAAGTTTCGTACTACACGTACTGAAGACTAGATTAACCACAGAACCATCTCGTATAATAATTTATTATATCTTACACAATCGGTATGGAAATATTTTCGATTATTCAGGAATTAAAAGTTTGAAATAAGGCGTACTTAAAATTCGTCAAATGATTGTATCAGTAATTGTTAAAAACAAATTAACTCCGTTACCAGACAATAAAACTATTTCAATATTATATCATTCATTTAATAAAATTTATCATTTTATTTACATTTTCGACGCGTTAAGATGTAGCCTACTATTCCTGGTTGGCAGTATATCGTCCCCATTATGTAATGTTTGTAGTTGCAAAGCTTTATTATTTATGATTGCCACAATCAAAATGCACAAACCGCATTACTTCTGGCCTCATAAATGTTTATTTTCTTACGTTTGGACGCATTTTAAATGAAACGTTCCGTTACTCACATAAACATTGTAACAAAATATAAAATTCGATAGGGTTTCGGAGTTACAAAAAATTATAATATAACTTGAAAGAAAAAAAAATTTTGTTTGAAATAAAAAAAAAGTTTTATTTATTTATTTATTTAATTAGTTATTTATTTTTTATGATTTATTAATTTATTAATTATTAATTATTTAATTATGAATTTAAGAATTGTTTTTCCGCGTTAACTAGATTATAAAACGTAATAATCGATTATTGGTCTTCCGTTATTCTATGAGTGTACTCCTTCAAAGATAATTGATACTGGAGGCCTTTACTTGATGAAAATCCATTATTAAAGAATTAAAGAAAACTAAAAAACTTGTTTTCGTGATTTTCACTCGTCAATTTATTTAAAAAAATAATACACCACGACAGCTGTTTCGGCACACAGTGCCTTCTTCAGATGGTAAGAGCTGACCTTCAAAGATGTTATTTTCTTCTTTTCTTGGAGTCCAGGTGTCAAATATTATCTAAAACTCTTCTATCTATATATTTACAAATACTTATAACTCAAAATTGTAATTTTCAATGATTTTATTAGTATTATAGAAATTAATCGATTCTGAATCGATCGGCTAATCGACAGCTCACAAACTCATATCTCAGGGCGAATTGGTTTGGTTATATAAATTATTAAAGTTAATTTACAGGTTCTTTTAGCTGTTATTTAAATAGTCAGAGAAAGGGCAAAGCTGAAAAGTGTAACACTTACAATAAAAATGCTTAATTATCTAAAAATACAAAATATTATTGAATAGAAAATGTTAATAAGTAAGATTCTCGAACCAACGGTGCTATGTGAAGGTGACGTCATCTCAGCTGTGCTAGACTCGAAACATTCCCAAAATGGCGGCTCCCGTACAGCGTATGTAGTAGGCGTCTTCACAACGGAATTTCTTCAAATAAATGTTTATCCTCTAGGTGTTCCTCGTCCAAGCAGTAGTGATTAATTTCTCTCGTAACAGTGTAGTTATTCTGGATTGGTGGTCAGTTATTCGGCTCGACAATCAGTGTTCAAAAGTGTTCTTGTTCCATTTAGTTCATAAGGTTGACTATGGCAAATTTCGTCTCGATAAATTCGGAATTAACGTTTATATTTTCTAATATAGGTATTACGCCTTCCAATCTTCATAAATCATTTAATCTGGTTTATTCCAGTTGAACTTAGTGTTTACGGCTCTTATTTTCAACTTTTCCGTTTTATTTTCATAGTTTTAGTTCATATCCATACGTTTCTTCTATCTTTTTAATGAATTAAATTGCGTGAGCTCGTTCTGAAGTGTACGTCTCAACGTGTAACAATCAACTAACTCTCTTTCTTCTCCATACAAAATGTCCTGGCTGATTTAATATTAATTCGACATCGTTTTAACCAGATGGCATTTTCGCCTAAATAATTGACTTTTACATTATATGATTAATTACATTTTTACTATTATTTAATTTTATTAAATACTAATTACATAATCTTTTCCTTAGTTAATTCTGCGTTATTTAATATCACACATGATATACTTTATAGTATTTTTCAACTCAGAAAGTCATATTTACAGTATATTTGAATGTAGGCCTTAAACTTTACTTCCTGTCACATTAAATGGTTTACAATGTCTGTTAGATTCTAATTAACATTGAACAAGATCATTGATTGAATTAAAATGGTTATTTTTCTTTAATTCTTTTTAATTTTATAATGTGGTTGACTAATTTAAATATTATCTTTAATTTAGGCTTTCCCCTTAGATTCCAGTGTTATTACACTTGCATTTTTTCTAATAATATTTTATACATTCCTTCAATACCTTTACAAAGTATTGTTACAGTTATAATACACAGTGATTGATTTACATTATATAATTTTCATCAATTTAATTAATTTCCTGAACTTATTTACTAATTATAAGGTTTGTGAGATTTACCATTTGGCCTAGATTTTACATGTGTTCACATACAATGTTTATTATTATTTCAGCTTGCTAATACCCTTCTGACATATAATTCTTATAAAAGCTTAATTAAAATTCCCTTACTTAATTACAGTAACTTTTATTATTAATTGATATCATTAAAATATAATAAATATTCTATAACAAAAAAATTATACTCAATCTCAAACATTCAAGGTTTGAGTTCAATGAACTATTAGTATAAACAAAACACATCTGTTTTTTCATTTTCATTTAAATTATTTTTTTTAAATTAATCTTTATTCAGTCTTTTGCTGTTTTCGTTTTATTTTAGGGATGTACCCTTGATCACTTCACTATTTATTGCATACTCTCATTTTATTTTTAGTCATTTTATTTAATGTTGTGTGATAAAGAGTAGCACTTCCATGGGATCATCATTAGTGGATTTTCATAACAAAATAAATTGCACTGGTCCACTGTTATTCTCTGATCCTATCTCTATTCATTTTAACTAGTCTTATAAGATCAAGAATCTCACTTACAGGGGATCATTAAGATTTGTTTTTCAATATAAAAATAACTTCCACTGGTACACTTTTAATTATACATCTAGAACCTTTACTTATACATACTTTACATGGATTCTTATTTTATTGTGTTATACTTTTCTTAGGGACATTTAATCTCTTTTGGGGGTTTCTATTTTTATAATATGTTCTTTTCCAAAAGTTGTCCTTTTGTTATTGAGGTCGGTTTATTCTGGGTATCTCCTTACATACTCCTATCCTACCTGGGTATTTCCTTACATTTTGGACTATCATTATTTTCCTATAATTTATTATATATTGCATGGTTGGTTTAAATTTATTTTATCTCTTCGAACTATGATTTCACTTTACTGTGGTACTTGATTAAATTTTATAGTAGTTTTCCTTGATGTCATTTTATTTTTACTTTATTCATGATCATTTTTTAAATTAGAACCTTGTGGATAATCTGTCATGCTACAACATATACAATTACCCAAGCAGTAAAGTTGTTCAGCGTGTCCAGACATTTGCTCCCAATGTGACTGCACCTGTTTGCAGAGGAACGTTTCACAGACATTTCGGACGCGCCTCTGAAGCGCCCTCGCTTTCAGACTGGGAGGGTAGTTCTGTGAAACGTATACCTTGTAAGCCCTCAGCTTCTCTCTGAGCAGCGCTGAAAAATAGTAGACCAAAAAAAATACTGCCCTGACGTTTTGGCTGCGGCAATAGTAGTCTAATATTAAAATTTTGGAGACTTAAGCATTGGAGAAGAAACATTATCTCTGACCAGCTAAAGAGGCCTTTACATAATTATATTTGGACAAGGTCATGCTTATGCGCATGATACTTTATGCATTATGAAAAACAACAGGCGATTCAATAAAAGTAATTATTTGTTGATTGAATATAATCGATGAATGTATTTAAGTTTTATCGTAGTTTGACTTATGTTTGATATCTGAATATTTTATAATTAAATTATTTTTGATGTTTATATTTTTTATTTTGAATCAACTATAAGGATACATTACATTTTTAAGGAGTAAACTTAATGTCTACCTTTACGTACCTTCACGGTTCTATATGTACATGTAAAAATCTATATAATTATTGTATCCGTTGTAACCATTATGAAGAGGCAACAACTGATTTAATGAATTAAAAATAATTTACTGAAATAATACAACTTGCTTTTTCAATTTTTATCACAATTGTGTTTAGTTAGGATACCCCGTGGGTGGGTTGGGTTATACTGCACAATTTCCGTTATACGAATATTAAACTAATACAACGCAGACAGACATTAAAGTTGACGAGTATTTTGAAATTAACTTACAAATCACTATATGAGTTACTACAAAAAAATCATATTGTTAAATGTCTATGTTAACAAACAAACAAGATCTTAAAATTTAAAATAATCAAAATAATTAATCATTGAAGTCTGCATATTTTCCAATAAGTTCTATAATGAATGTATTTACGTGTACAAATCTTTATTTGATATAATTAAAGTAAACTTTCTGTAAATTGTAAAAGAAATGTACATTTCTTGTGTGGTAAATTATCAATTTAATGAAACCAATAAAAACTGCAGAAAATTTACAGGTTAACAACAAGGAAAAAACATTTTCTCACACAAGGAAAAATATGTGAATTTAAAAGTATTTTTTATGCCGAGTTCAAATGTGTCCTCAGTTTTTTTACGATCACGTACGCTTTATTATGATAGATGGCTAAACTTTTAATATAAATTATAAGTTTTTTTACCTGAAAATTGAAAATATATATAATAGCTTTTATTTTTAAAAACAAGAAAATATATTTTTTACTGTTTTAAATTAATATCAATATTATCATCAGAAATGTAATAATGTATTTAAAAAAATATATAATGTATTGTGAAAAAAATTAAACCAACTTCAAAAAGGAGAAAAGTATATGAACACACCTGAAATTATTTTATGAAAACCTCTAAAAAGTGAAAAATAATTTTTACATTCAATATGGAAGTCATGAAAGTTGGTAAAAAGCTCTCTACTGAAACATTTATTATGAATTTATGTACTTGGTATCTTATGCTGCGTCGCTGGAAACACAAGCTTTCACATAACTTTATCTCAGCACATTTTTTGAAGTCGGCAAATTTTTTGAAGTGAGAACTTCATATACGGCACTATGGTACCCGGCTCACTCCGTGCTCCTCAGGCAGTCAACGTGTAACGAAATAGATGAAACGAAAAAGTAGTGTTGCCAATTGATTACTGAGTTCTGCAATATTTCTCCACATAGGAAGCTTAAACATAAGGTAGAAAAGACAAATTCACATTTGTAGGTCCTCATATATGTACCCTACGGTCACTATTCCTTATGGGTACACAAACTCCCTTCTCGCTAAAAATGATCACATGCTATGTGACTGCTGAAAGTTTCTAATGTAACTATGACTTGGCTTTTAATTTCGTAAAACGTTATTTGGTGTTACGTTTGATGAGTTAGTAAGGTTAAAAAAATGACTTGGCACCGACTTCAAAAAGTGTAAATGGGATAAAGCTATGTGAAAGCTTGTATTTTCAGTCACGTTCCATAAGATATTAAGTTTAAAAATTTATAATAAATTTACGGTACAGAGTGTTTAACCAACTTTCATAATTCCCATATTGCATAGCTTTGAACGTAAAAATTATTTTTTAGTTTTTAGAGCTTTTTATAATGTAGTTTATGTGTGTTAAAATAATTTTCTACTTTTTGAAGTTGGTTTAATTTTTTCAATTTTTTTTTAGTTTTCCATGTTTAGTATTAATTTCATAATTGGTTAATTATTTTTTTCATAAATAAAATTTGTATCTAGTTAAGCAAATATTTAATTTACGGACAGTCTAACGAAAGGTGTATCACATATGAGGAAGTATCAGGTTAAGAAATCTCAAAAACAGAATAGAATTCGTCTATTAGAACTGCTCAGCGTCATGCCAAATCGCGGCCTCAAGAGACCTCTTCAGTTCGACAACTAGGTTATTGCAAATGAGAGATTATATGCTTTCTAGATTATCCCAAGGGGGGTCGCCTGCTACAAAAGCTCCTGCCTCAGTTATATCCGTGAACCTTTGAGTAACAAATAAAGTGATCAGCGTGAGTATAGACAGCGTGATTCGTGATCGATTGAATCATGAGTCAGATGAAGAACGCCAGCATCGTCTTCACTTGATTCACCACTGTTTGCATGATGAGATTCCTCATGAACAAAGTAGAGGGAAAATGAGGGTTCTGACGCACAAAGGAATGCCGCCTTTCCCACGATCTAGATCAAAGAGATGCCGCCGTTCCCACGGTCCAAGATTTTTTCCCACGATCTCCCCACCACCGCTGGACCACAGCATCCCAAAGGACCGCGAATTTCCGCGAATAAATTTTTTTATTTTTTTTTAATTTGATATTTTTATTTTTTTAATTAAATTGATTTGCATATCCGCGAATATATGCCGCCTTTCGCGAGCCTAAATCACTTTCACTTTCTATCAGCTGGACCCGCAGCATCCCAAATGGACCACAGCCCGCGACTTTTTCGCGTATCTGTGTCAAGATCCGCGACTTTTTCGCGTATCTGGACCACAGCATCCGCGTTATTTTTTTATATGCCGCCTTTCGCGAGCCTAGATCACTTTCACTTTCTATCAGCTGGACCCGCAGCATCCCAAATGGACCACCCGCATCCGCGAATATATTTTTTTATTTTTAAATAAAGCTGATTTGCATATCAGAGGTGGGTGGTGGGTGGGAGGTTCCGACTTGATGCATTATAGTGTATATATTAAATATATGGTCAGGGTTACCAACCTTGCATGAGTTCAAATTTGTTGTGTGTTATAATGTATATTAAATCTATATGATCAGGTTTACCAACCTATGCATGGGTTCAAACTTGATATGTGTATTATAGTGTATATTAAAATATATGATCAGGGTTACCAATTTTTAAATAAAGCTGATTTGCATATCAGGGGTGGGTGGTGGGTGGGGGGGTTCCAACTTGATGCATTATAGTGTATATTAAAAATATATGATCAGGGTTACCAACCTTGCATGAGTTCAAATTTGTTGTGTGTTATAATGTATATTAAATCTATATGATCAGGTTTACCAACCTATGGTGGGGGGTTCCGACTTGATGCATTATAGTGTATATATTAAATATATGATCAGGGTTACCAACCTTGCATGAGTTCAAATTTGTTGCGTGTTATAATGTATATTAAATCTATATGATCAGGTGTATCAACCTCTGTATTATTATTATAGTGTATAGATATTTTATATGAGCAGGGTTGTCAACATTTTCTGTGGCGAGGAGAGAGAAATTCAAATATGTGTTATATAGTGTATATATTAAAATATATGATCAGGGTTACCATACCCTTACATTATTGTGTGTGTGTGTGTGTATAGAGCAGATCTGCCAACATTTTTTTCTCTTCTGTAGTGGGAAATTCAAACTATATGATCATAATTGTTACTCTCTCTCTCACACATTTGAATGTAAGTAAAACTATCTCTCTTGTTGTCAAACGTTATGTTCAAGCCGTTTTCTCCTCTCCCTCTCTCTCTTTCTCTCTCTCTCTCACACTTGTTGTGTATGTCTCTCTCTCTCTCTCTCTCTCTCTCTGTCTCTCTCTCTCTCTGTGGTCAGTACCGTGCGCATGTATATGAAATTAGAAAGTTTATATTTATTCGACAAATATTAACGCCCTCTCTCTCTCTCTCTCTCTCTCTCGCTCGCAGACGTCGGAAGCAATTCCTAGTTTATAATGTAATTACCTGTCCGTGTATGTCTCTCTTTCGCATAAAAAAAAAATCTCCTTGAAATAAGGTATTTTCAAAAGTTTTGTGTACACATACAAATCGCTATCGGACGATGTACGTGCTGCTCACACACACACACACATTGTGTATGTCTCTCTCTCTCGCTGCAAACGTCGGAAGCAATTCCTAGTTTATAATGTAATTACCTGTGCGTGTATGTCTCTCTTTATTCGACAAATATTAACGCCCTCTCTCTCTCTCTCTCGCTCGCAGACGTCGGAAGCAATTCCTAGTTTATAATGTAATTACCTGTGCGTGTATGTCTCTCTTTCGCATAAAAAAATCTCCTTGAAATAAGGTATTTTCAAAAGTTTTGTGTACACATACAAATCGCTATCGGACGATGTACGTGCTGCTCACACACACACATTGTGTATGTCTCTCTCTCTCTCTCTCGCTGCAAACGTTGACAAGAATTCCCTTATTCAAAGCGATTACGTTGTCACAGTACAGAAACTTAAATATACCTTACAGACCATTGTAATTTTAAAAATTCATTTTGCATTAATTAAATATATATATCGTAAACAATGAAATAATAATAATATTTTTAATAAAACAATTATCAGTTTAAATAATAATTTTCATGATTGTAAGATACAATCTGCAAATTATTCAGCTTCATAGTAAATGTTAGCCTATTGTGTGTGTGTGTGTGTGTGTGTGTGCTATGTAAATTGTTTGTTTGTACATCAATGAATAATATAACCGTGATAGTTTTAATGTAATGTGTATCGTGTATTGCTGCTGCTGCTGCTGATGCTGCAAACGTCGGTAGAAATTCCCCATCTCTCTCGCTCGCAGACGTCGGAAGAAATTCCTAGTTTATAATGTAATTACCCACATTGTGTATGTCTCTCTCTCTCGCTGCAAACGTTGACGAGAATTCCCTTATTCAAGACGATTTGTATGTGTACACAAACTTAAATATAGTTTACAGACCATTGTAATTTTAAAAATTCTAACGACATATAAATTGTAGTAGCAATAATAATAAGTGATATTTACAATGAAACTATTTTCAAATAAAAATTATTTTGGTTCGACAACCTTTTGTTTTTAAGACTATAACAAGAATGAGACAAGGATCAACTCTCTCTCTCTCTCTCTCTCTCTCTCTCTCTCACACACACACACACACACACACACACACACACACACACACACACACACACACATTTAGTATGAACAGACGTGTCTTTGTTAGTAAAATGTACAAATCACATGACTTTATGTGAACTTCAAAGGGTTCAAATGTTTCAAAATAAAAATATATAAAACAAAAAAAAATACAGATTATATGAAATGTATATTACAAATAAAATATATATATTACATATTATGAATTTTTTAATTTGTGAAGCAATCTTCTTCTTCTTCATTTGGTACTACATTAAGGCAGTCCTTGGACGCCACTTTTATAGGGTTTTCATAAACATAAAGATCACTACCACCAATAATTTGTGGTACAATACTTCTGTTTAATGGTAAAACCTAAGACAAAGCATTAAATAAAACATGCAATCAGTATTAATAGTACAAAATATCACTGTTTTATTAATTTAAAATACTGTATAATTGCTTACGATTAACAAATAAGAGAAAGACATACTTTACAATTCTTTTATTCAAATGTAACATTCAAATTTAAACGTCCTGTTTCAGATAATAGTTTGAATATAAAATGAAATGGAATGCAGTATTTTGTTATGAGAAATTACATTTGTAAATTACAGAATTGTTCTCTAACTACTGATACAATCGTTCAGTTTCGATTTGGTACTCAATATATTTTAATCTCCCAGTATTTTCATTGATACATTTTGGAAATTGAGTACAGAATAAATCTACAATCACCTAGTCAGAATCATTAAGTTTTACAAAAAGATCTTATTGATCAGTTTGTCAGAGTCCAATTTGTTGACAGAAAACAATTATGTGATCAAATAAACATTACCAGAGCTCAAAACAGTACAAAGTCATACTTTTGGTGAAGAAAATCACGTCATCAACAACAAAAGTTGTTTGTGTTTAAACAGCTACAAACAATAATTAATTTTCTTACACTAGTAAACATTTTGCTGTAATTGTTTCAATTAAAGGAAACATATATATATTCGTTGAGAAAATCTGTTGTGGCTGGACGAAACATGTGTCTGAATAAATTTTCTCTCTACATAGCAGTTGTAAAAGTAGTCATATACATTATGTGCTATATATACAAAAGGCTTTCAACGTGTTTGTCATTTCAACCAATTTGTACCACGCTCTAATTATGTAAAAATAACTGTACCGCTCCATACAACTGAGAATAAATCCGCACACATACACACACACACACACACACACATACGCATACACACATACACAACGATGTTTCTACTTATTTGAACAAGTCCTGTATTAAATGCACTTGTTAATGTTTTAATGTGAACAATTTTACGTTTAAATAAAATCTGTACATACAATAAAATTATGTTTCAGTATTAATGATATAAATATTACTGTTTTATTAATTTAAAATACCGTATAATTGCTTACGATTGACAAAAATAAGAGAAAAGGCATACTTTACGGAATTTCTTGAAATTTTTGCAGTTAGTCTTCTGCTCATGTGTACTAGCAGCCTGTTTGGTTACAGTTAACCATTTAAATTCAATGTTCTTGTTGTTGTTAACCTTCTGCTCGTCTCCCTTTCGTTTACTGGCGGTATGTTTGGCTACAGTTAACCATTTAAGTTCAATGTTCTGAGAAGTATTCATCATCTTCTTGTTCCTATAATAACAGTACCTGCTTCAGTACTATATATATTATGTGCTATATATATACATAAGGCTTTCAAATCTAATTGTGTAAGAATAACTGTACCGTCACATACAACTGAGAATAAATCCGTACAAACATACACACACGCACACACTTAGCGATGTTTTTACTTATTTGAACAAGTCATGTATTAAATTCAATAAATAATGCACTTGATAATGTTTTAATGTGAATAAGTTTTCGTTTAAATAAAATCTGTACATACAATAAAATTATGTTCACTTTAAGAAATAAAAACTGTACAGTATGTTTCTTTGATTGCGAATGAAACATCAGACATCCCGTCTGTCTATGCGTACATTTATTATGTAAATCATCTCTTTTTCAGTCATCTATGTATATGCATTTGAATTATTTGCGCATGCACATACAACTGAGAATAAATCCGTACAAACATACACACACGCGCACACTTAGCGACGTTTTACTTATTTGAACAAGTCATGTATTAACTTCAATCAGTACTATATATATATATTATGTGCTATATATACATAAGGCTTTCAAATCTAATTGTGTAAGAATAACTGTACCGTCACATACAACTGAGAATAAATCCGTACAAACATACACACACGCACACACTTAGCGATGTTTTTACTTATTTGAACAAGTCATGTATTAAATTCAATAAATAATGCACTTGATAATGTTTTAATGTGAATAATTTTCCGTTTAAATAAAATCTGTACATACAATAAAATTATGTTCACTTTAAGAAATAAAAACTGTACAGTATGTTTCTTTGATTGCGAACGAAACATCAGACATCCCGTCTGTCTAAGCGTACATTTATTATGTAAATCATCTCTTTTTCGGTCATCTATGTATGTGCATTTGAATTATTTGCGCATGCACATACAACTGAGAATAAATCCGTACAAACATACACACACGTGCACACTTAGCGACGTTTTTACTTATTTGAACAAGTCATGTATTAACTTCAATAAATAATGCACTTGATAATGTTTAAATATTTCCAACAACTATGTTGATTAGAAGTGCTGTAATTTCAATAACAATGTTCGCTACGTAACGTATTCAAATCTGTTTACTCACCTGTTAAATGTTGATGCACGCAATTATCGATTTCACAATGAGGTATGAAGGCTAATTGCATTCTTCACGTATATATATATTGATGTATCTTACAACGGTAGGGTAGGGGTAGCTTAGCGTGTTTGTTTTGAAAGTCGATGTAAGTCATTGTCCGCAGTGGAAACTTTCAGAAGTTAGCGATACTGAAAGTATTTTCGTGCATTAGTCAAAATTAGGAAAACAATGCAGAGAGAGAGAGAGAGAGAGAGCGGACACACATGTAAGTAGCTCGATACTCAGTGACAACAACACACACACACACACACACACACACACACACACACACAGTTAATATTTGTCAAATATATAACAACGAGTGAGAGAGAGAGAGAGAGTGAGAGGGGGGTCATCGACCGTGATGGGAAAGCTTTACCTCACTGCTTAAAGCTTTAAGAAGTTAGCGATACTGAAAGTCAAGTTAACACGGCTCTTTTTAAGAAACATTCTATCATTTATTTGATGTCGATACCGGTATTAATTATAGATTACACTTAGTTCCATTCACTTCCATGTGCTTACAAATACTTGTAATTAGTTTCGTTAATAACTAGGCCAAAACATTGTCATTACATGTCAACTCTTCCGTCTGTCTCGTAAATTTTGCGCAGCACTGTTTGAGTCTTATCTTTGTAAATAAAGAGCAACAGCAACAGTGTCGTAATACTCATACGAAACGATTTGTATCACCACAATTAATCATTGCTATTGAAATGAACTGTCCCTAGTCTTGTATAACAGTTACATTAATGTTACGCGGCAATGTAACTAATCGCAGGTGCTCAGCGTGACTTATGCAAACTGACTGTCGTTAAGTGTATTGTGGTTTATGCTTGGCCGCAACAAGTACACAGAACCGACCTAATGAGACAGTGGCCATTATTCATTATTATCATTTATTATGTCCATCAACTCATCATCTATTTTTTTTATTATATGAGATTTTTCTGTTATAGTAATCAGTATAGTGTAATGTGGCTCTACATGGAGAAGTCTTCTCCCGATTACAGTGGGCATAATCGTCTGTTATGTGTCACGGTATCTATATAGTTAAATGTGACTTATTATTTTCTTTTTGTTGCAATTCACTTAGCTGCTTAGCCGAAAGATGTGACGAAAAGTATTTTATTTCTATTAGGTCCCAAATATTTTCTGGGTCGCCGTGGTCATATAGTACACTAAATGGATACATTATGTTTTCTGTGACTAGTCGCAACAGAGTGTCCTACATAATATCCAGTCCACTGCTCAGCTCTATACACCGTCTCAGACCAATCAATAATTTTATCAAGAACTAAGGGTAATGTAAATATTTGTTGAACATGCTAAAATTAAGTATTAAGATGCGAAGGTAGTAGAAATTTTACAGCTTCCTATACATTTTGTGCGCGAATATTTGCCGTTTACAATCACGTATACGGAAGTAAAGATGGAATTTAAGCGTCATTTTAATTTAAAACTTTCTATAAGATATGTAAGTGGATATAATGTTAATTTAAATTATTATTACACCTAAAATAATGTTACATGCAGGTTGTTACTATCTTCTGAATAGATCCTTTTTTGTTCAAGAGAACATGATTTAAGGAAAAATAAGAGAGCCTCGTCCTCACATTTACACAAAGCAGAACAACAACTACAGTCTCAAATAAATATATTTTAAAAAAGATAAATATACATTAGATGGAAATGTTTCCTCTGTTTTTCTCTATGAAACACAAAAAGAACTTGGGAATCGTGTTTCTTCCCTAGATGCGGTCAACACGATTAAAAGTAAAATTTTAATAACAAAGTTTTCACTGTACTTTAACAAGGATGGTAATATTTTTTTTTTCTAGTGCCTAATCTTTTAAACTAAAAAACGTACAATCTTTATTACTTTTACAAGTATAGCTTGAACGTAACACATACACACAGACGTTAGGTTCTTGTAGTCTATCGTTTATCTTATAAATGTAATGTATATGTCTCCACATCCTCTTTTGGCATTGTATGATTTTAATAAAAACAGATATCGGATTTAAATAATAATTTCGTGCTTGCAATATACAATCCATGTACACAAACTTAAAATATAGTTTACTGACCATTGTAATACAAGAAGTCATTGACACTGGTTTAGCATAGCTACTTACATTCAAATGTGAGAGAGAGGGAGAGAGAGAGAGAGAGCGAGAGAGAGAGAGAGAGAGAGAGAGAGAGACTGCAATGTGTCAGTGTAAAGTCGTGTCAATGACCTCTTGTATTACAATGGTTTAGCATAATTTCTTACTGAAGGCTTGCACGCTTTAAATTCAGCTATACCTAAAATATATCTTCAATTAGAAGTGTAATATAAAAAGTACAGTAAGAATATATTTTCAGAAATTGTAATTTGATCACACACACACACACACACACCATACACACATGTATTAAATTCAATAAATAATGTGATCTGTCATTAGCAATCTAACGTTACGACGACAGCATAACGATAATGAAAGCCATACATTATCGTTTGCTAACGTTTGTATTTTGTCTAAGCTATGTTAACTTCACACACACACACACACACACACACACACACACACACACACACACACACACACATCATTAGCAATCTAACGTTACGACGACGACATGTTAAATATCAAATTCAGTCTACTTACGTTTCACGTTAGGTTAAAAAATGCAAACACACACACACACACGTGTATGTTATTTAAATTATTATTTAAATAACATACACACGTGTAGTGTTTAGGTCATCAGTACATGACGCAACGGGAGTGATAGGTCCAATTAGGTTTGTTACACGTTGTGTGTTAGGTTAAATAACATACACACGTGTAGTGTTTAGGTCATCAGTACATGACGCAACGGGAGTGATAGGTCCAATTAGGTTTGTTACACGTTGTGTGTTATGTTAAAATACAGTCCATTCACAGCATCCCAATGGACCACAGCATCCGCGAATTTCCGCGAATAAAAAAAAGTAAGACGTAAGACGTAAGACGTAAGACGTAAGACGTAAAACGTAAAACGTAAAACGTAAGACGTAAGACGTAAGACGTAAGACGTAAGACGTAAGATGTGAAACTAAAACGTAAGACGTAAGACGTAAGACGTAAAACGTAAAACGTAAAACGTAAAACGTAAGACGTAAGACGTAAGACGTAAGACGTAAGACGTAAAACGTAAAACGTAAAACGTAAAACGTAAAACGTAAGACGTAAGACGTAAAACGTAAAACGTAAAACGTAAACGTAAGACGTAAGACGTAAGACTACCCCTACCCTACCGTTGTAAGATACATCAATATATATATACATGAAGAATGCAATTAGCCTTCATACCTCATTGTGAAATCGATAATTGCGTGCATCAACATTTAACAGGTGAGTAAACAGATTTGAATACGTTACGTAGCGAACTTTGTTATTGAAATTACAGCACTTCTAATCAACATAGTTGGTGGAAATATTTAAACATTATCAAGTGCATTATTTATTGAAGTTAATACATGACTTGTTCAAATAAGTAAAAACGTCGCTAAGTGTGCACGTGTGTGTATGTTTGTACGGATTTATTCTCAGTTGTATGTGCATGCGCAAATAATTCAAATGCACATACATAGATGACCGAAAAAGAGATGATTTACATAATAAATGTACGCTTAGACAGACGGGATGTCTGATGTTTCGTTCGCAATCAAAGAAACATACTGTACAGTTTTTATTTCTTAAAGTGAACATAATTTTATTGTATGTACAGATTTTATTTAAACGGAAAATTATTCACATTAAAACATTATCAAGTGCATTATTTATTGAATTTAATACATGACTTGTTCAAATAAGTAAAAACATCGCTAAGTGTGTGCGTGTGTGTATGTTTGTACGGATTTATTCTCAGTTGTATGTGACGGTACAGTTATTCTTACACAATTAGATTTGAAAGCCTTATGTATATATAGCACATAATATATATATAGTACTGATTGAAGTTAATACATGACTTGTTCAAATAAGTAAAACGTCGCTAAGTGTGCGCGTGTGTGTATGTTTGTACGGATTTATTCTCAGTTGTATGTGCATGCGCAAATAATTCAAATGCATATACATAGATGACTGAAAAAGAGATGATTTACATAATAAATGTACGCATAGACAGACGGGATGTCTGATGTTTCGTTCGCAATCAAAGAAACATACTGTACAGTTTTTATTTCTTAAAGTGAACATAATTTTATTGTATGTACAGATTTTATTTAAACGAAAAATTATTCACATTAAAACATTATCAAGTGCATTATATATTGAATTTAATACATGACTTGTTCAAATAAGTAAAAACATCGCTAAGTGTGTGCGTGTGTGTATGTTTGTACGGATTTATACTCAGTTGTATGTGACGGTACAGTTATTCTTACACAATTAGATTTGAAAGCCTTATGTATATATATAGCACATAATATATATAGTACTGAAGCAGGTACTGTTATTATAGGAACAAGAAGATGATGAATACTTCTCAGAACATTGAACTTAAATGGTTAACTGTAGCCAAACATACCGCCATTAAACGAAAGGGAGACGAGCAGAAGGTTAACAACAACAAGAACATCGAATTTAAATGGTTAACTGTAACCAAACAGGCTGCTAGTACACATGAGCAGAAGACTAACTGCAAAGTTTCAAGAAATTCTGTAAAGTATGCCTTTTCTCTTATTTTTGTCAATCGTAAGCAATTATACGGTATTTTAAATTAATAAAACAGTAATATTTATATCATTAATACTGAAACATAATTTTATTGTATGTACAGATTTTATTTAAACGTAAAATTGTTCACATTAAAACATTAACAAGTGCATTTAATACAGGACTTGTTCAAATAAGTAGAAACATCGTTGTGTATGTGTGTGTGTGTGTGTGTGTGTGTGTGTGTGTGTGTGTGTGTGTGTGTGTGTGTGTGTGTGTGTGTGTGTGTGTGTGTGTGTGTGTGTGTGTGTGTGTGTGTGTGTGTGTGTGTGTGTGTGCGGATTTATTCTCAGTTGTATGGAGCGGTACAGTTATTTTTACATAATTAGAGCGTGGTACAAATTGGTTGAAATGACAAACACGTTGAAAGCCTTTTGTATATATAGCACATAATGTATATGACTACTTTTACAACTGCTATGTAGAGAGAAAATTTATTCAGACACATGTTTCGTCCAGCCACAACAGATTTTCTCAACGAATATATATATGTTTCCTTTAATTGAAACAATTACAGCAAAATGTTTACTAGTGTAAGAAAATTAATTATTGTTTGTAGCTGTTTAAACACAAACAACTTTTGTTGTTGATGACGTGATTTTCTTCACCAAAAGTATGACTTTGTACTGTTTTGAGCTCTGGTAATGTTTATTTGATCACATAATTGTTTTCTGTCAACAAATTGGACTCTGACAAACTGATCAATAAGATCTTTTTGTAAAACTTAATGATTCTGACTAGGTGATTGTAGATTTATTCTGTACTCAGTTTCCAAAATGTATCAATGAAAATACTGGGAGACTAAAATATATTGAGTACCAAATCGAAACTGAACGATTGTATCAGTAGTTAGAGAACAATTCTGTAATTTACAAATGTAATTTCTCATAACAAAATACTGCATTCCATTTCATTTTATATTCAAACTATTATCTGAAACAGAACGTATAAATTTGAATGTTACATTTGAATAAAAGAATTGTAAAGTATGTCTTTCTCTTATTTGTTAATCGTAAGCAATTATACAGTATTTTAAATTAATAAAACAGTGATATTTTGTACTATTAATACTGATTGCATGTTTTATTTAATGCTTTGTCTTAGGTTTTACCATTAAACAGAAGTATTGTACCACAAATTATTGGTGGTAGTGATCTTTATGTTTATGAAAACCCTATAAAAGTGGCGTCCAAGGACTGCCTTAATGTAGTACCAAATGAAGAAGAAGAAGATTGCTTCACAAATTAAAAAATTCATAATATGTAATATATATATTTTATTTGTAATATACATTTCATATATTCTGTATTTTTTTTTTAATATATTTTTATTTTGAAACATTTGAACCCTTTGAAGTTCACATAAAGTCATGTGATTTGTACATTTTACTAACAAAGACACGTCTGTTCATACTAAATGTGTGTGTGTGTGTGTGTGTGTGTGTGTGTGTGTGAGAGAGAGAGAGAGAGAGAGAGAGAGTTGATCCTTGTCTCATTCTTGTTATAGTCTTAAAAACAAAAGGTTGTCGAACCAACATCATTTTTATTTGAAAATAGTTTCATTGTAAATATCACTTATTATTATTGCTACTACAATTTATATGTCGTTAGAATTTTTAAAATTACAATGGTCTGTAAACTATATTTAAGTTTGTGTACACATACAAATCGTCTTGAATAAGGGAATTCTCGTCAACGTTTGCAGCGAGAGAGAGAGACATACACAATGTGGGTAATTACATTATAAACTAGGAATTTCTTCCGACGTCTGCGAGCGAGAGAGATGGGGAATTTCTACCGACGTTTGCAGCATCAGCAGCAGCAGCAGCAATACACGATACACATTACATTAAAACTATCACGATTATATTATTCATTGATGTACAAACAAACAATTTACATAGCACACACACACACACACACACACACACAATAGGCTAACATTTACTGTGAAGCTGAATAATTTGCAGATTGTATCTTACAATCATGAAAATTATTATTTAAACTGATAATTGTTTTATTAAAAATATTATTATTATTTCATTGTTTACGATATATATATTTAATTAATGCAAAATGAATTTTTAAAATTACAATGGTCTGTGAGGTATATTTAAGTTTCTGTACTGTGACAACGTAATCGCTTTGAATAAGGGAATTCTTGTCAACGTTTGCAGCGAGAGAGAGAGAGAGAGACATACACAATGTGTGTGTGTGAGCAGCACGTACATCGTCCGATAGCGATTTGTATGTGTACACAAAACTTTTGAAAATACCTTATTTCAAGGAGATTTTTTTATGAGAAAGAGAGACATACACGCACAGGTAATTACATTATAAACTAGGAATTGCTTCCGACGTCTGCGAGCGAGAGAGAGAGAGAGGGCGTTAATATTTGTCGAATAAAGAGAGACATACACGCACAGGTAATTACATTATAAACTAGGAATTGCTTCCGACGTTTGCAGCGAGAGAGAGAGACATACACAATGTGTGTGTGTGTGTGTGTGTGTACAGCACGTACATCGTCCGATAGCGATTTGTATGTGTACACAAAACTTTTGAAAATACCTTATTTCAAGGAGATTTTTTTTTTATGCGAAAGAGAGACATACACGCACAGGTAATTACATTATAAACTAGGAATTGCTTCCGACGTCTGCGAGCGAGAGAGAGAGAGAGAGAGAGGGCGTTAATATTTGTCGAATAAATATAAACTTTCTAATTTCATATACATGCGCACGGTACTGACCACAGAGAGAGAGAGAGAGAGAGAGAGAGAGAGAGAGAGAGAGAGAGAGAGAGAGAGAGAGAGAGAGAGAGAGAGAGAGAGAGAGAGAGATACACAACAAGTGTGAGAGAGAGAGAGAGAAAGAGAGAGAGGGAGAGGAGAAAACGGCTTGAACATAACGTTTGACAACAAGAGAGATAGTTTTACTTACATTCAAATGTGTGAGAGAGAGAGAGTAACAATTATGATCATATAGTTTGAATTTCCCACTACAGAAGAGAAAAAAATGTTGGCAGATCTGCTCTATACACACACACACACAATAATGTAAGGGTATGGTAACCCTGATCATATATTTTAATATATACACTATATAACACATATTTGAATTTCTCTCTCCTCGCCACAGAAAATGTTGACAACCCTGCTCATATAAAATATCTATACACTATAATAATAATACAGAGGTTGATACACCTGATCATATAGATTTAATATACATTATAACACGCAACAAATTTGAACTCATGCAAGGTTGGTAACCCTGATCATATATTTAATATATACACTATAATGCATCAAGTCGGAACCCCCCCACCATAGGTTGGTAAACCTGATCATATAGATTTAATATACATTATAACACACAACAAATTTGAACTCATGCAAGGTTGGTAACCCTGATCATATATTTTTAATATACACTATAATGCATCAAGTTGGAACCCCCCCACCCACCACCCACCCCTGATATGCAAATCAGCTTTATTTAAAAATTGGTAACCCTGATCATATATTTTAATATACACTATAATACACATATCAAGTTTGAACCCATGCATAGGTTGGTAAACCTGATCATATAGATTTAATATACATTATAACACACAACAAATTTGAACTCATGCAAGGTTGGTAACCCTGACCATATATTTAATATATACACTATAATGCATCAAGTCGGAACCTCCCACCCACCACCCACCTCTGATATGCAAATCAGCTTTATTTAAAAATAAAAAAATATATTCGCGGATGCGGGTGGTCCATTTGGGATGCTGCGGGTCCAGCTGATAGAAAGTGAAAGTGATTTAGGCTCGCGAAAGGCGGCATATATTCGCGGATATGCAAATCAATTTAATTAAAAAAATAAAAATATCAAATTAAAAAAAAATAAAAAAATTTATTCGCGGAAATTCGCGGTCCTTTGGGATGCTGTGGTCCAGCGGTGGTGGGGAGAGCGTGGGAAAAAATCTTGGACCGTGGGAACGGCGGCATCTCTTTGATCTAGACCGTGGGAAAGGCGGCATTCCTTTGTGCGTCAGAACCCTCATTTTCCCTCTACTAACAATATTAAAGGCAGCATGCGAACGTAGTCGGAAAGCAAGACAAAACGAAACAGATGAACGGAGAACAACTCGCGTGAAAATTATAAACATCATACAATAGATCCCCCACCCCACCCCCACCCTATAAAACGCGCTCGCTTATTACGCTATCCCGTGTAAGACGCGCTTTTTGTCTGGTTCCTGCACATCACGTATTTAGAGACATTATAAAATTCTTTGATTGCACTCAAATCCCGCATAATACTCTGTTTTTCAGAACACAGTACAAAGCGAACTTGCGTAGAACCGACTGTCAAATACAGTATTTTACTGCGATGTGGGAACATTTACTTTCCTCAGCCTTATGTTTATGTTTACGCCATATAACTGAAAACCGCTTGATCACTAGAACAGCAAACATCCGTTGTACTCTATCAGATTGTTTAACGGATGTAAAAATTTGATATTAACGAACACCGTCTGTGATGTTTGCCAACAGGTCACCAATGACTTCAATGACGTCAAATGACCTCAGAAATATTGTCACACAGCCGTCCTGTAAACATCCGATCCGCTCACTACCCACGCAGTAACGCATGTTATTTAGGCTAAATTTTCCTGGTCAGTGATAAGACAATTTGTAAGTGCTTCTTCTGACGAAATGTCGGTTGGTGTGAATTCATACTTGAATTGTGTAGAAAATGTGAATATTCATTGTGAATATTTGAAGTGAATTTTTCGAAAGAAATCATTGAATATATAATGTTAAGTGAAATAAGTTAATAGTGAAATAAGTTACTAAAACAGATTTGAACTTTTTGTTTAAAATATTGTACTTATACGTAATATTTCGATAAAAGTGCTAATGAATATATGTGAAAAATATGAATATACGATAATACGGTATATAGGCCTATATGTATACTACTTGGTCGTATCCCTTTTTATACGCGGTCCCTCGATAAGTGTTATAGGCCTACCGACGTTTTACTGTAATTGTATTAATGAAGATAATTTTATGGCATCAATAAATGAATTCGCTAATGTTCTATGTGCTGTGTGTAGAAAATTATTATGTGCAAGGCAGCGCTGTAAACATGAAACCTCGTCCCGTGCTGATCTACTATCCAATGATTGAGTTGAATTGTCTAATGTGGTGCTATTCACTCGTTGCTCTAGCAATATAAAGAAACAAACGTTTTGGAATAAAATGGACGTCATGCCTGTACTGCCAGAATTGAAGAATTTATCGGATATAGAGCAACCAACGCTGGTAAAAATAATTCTATTTTAAAAACTCATGAAGGTACAGAATATATTTAGCAGCGGCGGCTCATCAGGGGAGGCAAGGGAGTTAAGCCTTCCCAGTGAAATTTAGATAAATATTAAAAACAAACAACTAGTAATAGGCTCTATTTTTATTGTAACTGAACCCGTAATCAATCTGTAATCCCAACTTGGCTTTAAATTATCTGATTAATTACAAAACGTTTTAATCGCGCGTTATCATGTAGCCGCCGTAGTACTCGTATGGTTACGTGCCTGACAGGTGGTGGTGGGACGCTAGTGCATCTGTAACCGTACTTGGGGGGGGGGGCAACGAGTGATTTACCCTCTCGGCACGGATTAATGTGGTTTGTGTTAGTTTTACGCAGTAAACGCGAAAAACGAGAAACGCTAGTGCATCTGTTCGTTCTCGTGCTCCTTGTGTATGTATGTTTATTATTTATCTCTTCTTGGCGAGTGTTTGTGATCTCTACTACGAGGATAAAATGGAATTAGCAGAAGAAAATGAAAGTAATATTGCAGTATCGAACAAATGCATTATTACAACGCTACTGAATAAACAATTTTCTCGGTTGAGTGAATTTGAGAGAAATGAAATACTGAAAACTAGTCGACCTACCCCAAAATTTTTATTTCTTAAAAGTCACAAAAACAAATCTAGAACTTTCTAGTCGTCATTGTACAACCAATATAAATGGCTATGCGGTAGTGGGGTAAATTCGAAGATATTATGCTTACTGTTAACCACAAACAAGACTATATGGTCTGCTGAAGGCTTACAAGTAAATTCATCACAGCTTTCAAACGCTGTTAAAATCAAATAGCTCTACCATACTTAAGAGTGAAATAACGTGTGTCCGGGGGGGGGGGTGCTATGACTGACTGACTGACTGTCTCGTAGCCTCCCCTTCCTCAGGACACACCGGCCGCCGCTGATATTTAGCCAAAATTTGTGTAAACGCCAATTAATTTTACTTACTCAAGACATCGTAGAAGTTGCTGAACAACTGCCATTGTCTTTGTATAATGCAGGATTACTAATTATAGCAGAAAGTCGCGAAAATCTGCAGCAGCACAGAGAATTTCAGATAGATACTGAACGACTAAGAACTGGATTTCAATGGTTATTAAACCATATTAATTTATATCTTGACGCTACATCCAACTTTTTCAGTGTATTGAATTACAATATTTCTGAGATAGCCCAACATGATAGTAATTGCGGAATACAGAGGTGAATGCAACTGCAAATTCAAGAGATCCAACAAAGAAATATCAAAGCCCCCATTAATGAGGTAATAAATATGAAACTATAAACGACAACATGTAGATTTTACGTGGTTCATTCCACGAAGGTGATGTACGGTTCAACATCAATTCACGTGGTAAGAGTATACTGGCATGCCAGCAGTTGCTTGTCTAGCTTTTCTCTTATTAGATTCAAATACTTGGACTATAAGTGACAATTACGTAGTTATAGTAGGTGACAGGTATTATAGAGATTGCATATCATTGCGAACAAATCCTAATAGGCCTACTCAAGAGCAAAATAGGGACTATTTAGCGATGACGGATCTTCAGGTACGACGATTATATTTTAATAGTCGTTGGATAAATTTGAATGTACGTTTTATAATATCTATTGATGGTCATATTGATGAAGAACACAGTAACGAACGTTTTCCGAATTTGAAAAATGGTTGGATTGTTTTTTTTTAATCACAAATATGGGATTCTTACTGCTAATTCATTTTCAGTAGTTATGGCATGCACAGAGCAGAGAGATATCAAACTTTTAGTTACTTGATTCACATGTTAGAGGGCTAAAGGGCCACAGATCAACATCCAGAGGTGTATCGTGCTGTATGCGTTTTGTGAATATTGAAGAACTCCATTCAGTTTTACATCATAATTTGAAAATA
The DNA here is from genome assembly GCA_034769895.1 of Magicicada septendecula. Classification (NCBI taxonomy): domain Eukaryota; kingdom Metazoa; phylum Arthropoda; class Insecta; order Hemiptera; family Cicadidae; genus Magicicada; species Magicicada septendecula. The sequence continues at coordinate 237,631,417 of CM068371.1, forward strand.
ACAAGAGCTAATCATACAAACGTAACAACAGTAACGCAGTAATCCCAGTCTATTGTTAAATTTTCAAAGCACAAGTGTAAGTGTAAAATACAGTATTCTGCTGGTACTGGCTCAGTACTGGTCCAATACCAATGGGATCACCGCAGGAACAAGCCTTTTTCAAAAAATAAAAGAGAACGATTAAAATTGGTCCAGCCGTTCTCGAGTAATCGGCGAACATACATAAAAAAGCAGGGACGAATATAGAACTTGTTTTTGAAGTAGGTTAATAATATATATTTATAATGTTATATAATAAGGAAATATATGAACTGTGTAGAGTTGCAAGTGGAAATGTATTTTAGTTTGTAAATTTCAAATACTCGAAGTACTAGTAAATAAATTTCACAATCAGCCAGGTAAGAATTTTTATCTAAAAGTTTATTATCCACTTTTATTTTTATTTATTTATTATCCAAAATAAACAATCCACTTTTGAAAAATCTGACCACTTATGATGTCAATAAAGTGTAGTTAAAATTAATTACAGATTAACTGTTTTACTTTTTTCCGTATAAAGTAACAACTTCAGACTGGAAGAGTGGCTACTTACAAATAACTTATAACTTAAATATGTAGTGCGAGCTATGAAAATATGCGTAATTGTCGTTATTCTTGGTTACTATTGTCGAGTGCGAGTATGATGCGTGTGTCTCGCAGACGCTGACTTAAACAAAAACATTATAGCGCCATTATTATAAGATTTTGGTATGGACTTGGGTACGAATATAGTTTTTATTATTATGAACAATTTGCCGTTATTAAATATACTATTCATTAAATGTGAATTTTTTTAATATTAAAAAAATTTTAATTCGTCATTTTAATTGGTTATATTGTGTCTCATACTTTCAAAGCCACAAAAGAAAAAAATTGTAGATAATTTTGTTGCAGGTTTGTAACAACTCTTGACGAGAATAAGTCGAACTTTATACGATGGAATTGCAAATTCCTTACTTAAATTAGATATTGATAAATCAGAGCTTTAGAATTTCAGTCATGAATTAGGTTAAGATCGTAAAAGACCAATTCATATCGGTTATTCCACGAGCGTTTCTCTACAGACAATAAGTTTGGAGTAAACGGCCACAAAGCCACGTATTCACCGCGTTTATCGCTGCCAGTCTCGAAGAGATAATCTCTTATTACATCACTATTATAAATAAATTTGTTAGTCTGAACGTAGTCTAAACCTGAATGCTTTCCGTGGTAGCAGAAGGTTCTCCGCATAGGTTTGGAAAGTCACTTCAAGCGTACTGGGTTTGATGTAAGACCAATACACCTCGGTTGTACGAGAGTAACACTTTAAATTACTAACCCAGTACAACCTGAAACACCCCTGAGGGACTCCGCCATCTACAGTATTACGGACACATCCTGTCGGAGTTCAACTGTAGACCATCAGGTCACCAGACTCGAACTATGAATATCGTTCTTCAGACTACAATCGAAGGAAGTCAAAACTTTAATAGTACTGTTCAATTATAAATTATACAGAACTTTCAAAGACTGAAAACTGTGTAAAGCGAACTCTTAAAAAACAATTAATTTTAGTTAAATTAGTTATATTAATTATATTTTAGTTATATTGGTCAACAGACAAATCTGTCAAGTAAATCACGAGGACACTTAAAATTAAAATTTCAACCAATCTTTAATTAATTAATTTTTAATTAATAAACCAAAATTCTATTTATCTGTGTCGGCAATATTAATTACATGTTTTTCCACATTTCGTATTTTTATAATCTGAAAGTAAATTTTATTTGCTTTTTCTATGTTTCCCCACTGATCTCCATAAAACTATTTTATGTAATTTTTTAATAACTTGAATTTTTCATTTATTTCAGTTACCAACATCCATTCATATCTTCCAATACACCAGGTCGCTTTGTTTAAATTCCGCCTGGCAGTTCTTTTATTTGTTTATGGTTATTAAAATTTTACTTTTTTTTAAATGTATCAGTTTCTGTACACTGTTGTTCAAAACCGGACTTTCTAGCTGTCTGAATCTTGCGCCGAAATACTTTGTAGAACTTTTTGTTTGCTTCTATCTACTTCTGATAATCATAAATTGTAATATCTTATCTGTTGTCCAGTTTTGTGCCTTCTAGTCCATTATATCTGGTATAAATTGATTTCTTAATTATGACCATTTGACGTAATAAGCAATGAAGAACAAGTAAAAAACTTCTCTCTCTCTCTCTCTCTCTCTTCGCTGTGTGTGCGTGCGCGCGCGCATGTGTGTGTGTGTGCTCATAACACACACCTATGAGGTTTGATCAAAAACTAGGTGCAATTTTTGTTAATTTAAAAAAATGTTGCCTCGATTCATGTACATTTACAATCCTCACTTCAGAATAGGCTCAATTCTCTAATCCACTTTTTGTATAGCCTTGAGCTCGGTTAGCGATTTCTGTTTTACGTCTTCAACAGTCGCGAAACGTTGTATATCGTGGTATTTTTCATTGTTTGGAAGAGGAACGTATCGCGTCGTCACATTTATGGCGAATTACGTAAGTAGTGAGACGGTTACGGCGTCATTACGATGTTTTTTGTCTAAATTCTCGAACAAGTAATGAGATGCGTTCTAATGCCTTATCGGGGTGCAATTTTCGTAAACTATCCGTTCGTAAATCTGGCCGTTTTCCACGAATAGCTTCACACAGGTGGGAGCTGAAGTTATATGCTGGAAAATATTCTTTACCTACCGTTATACGTAGTGACAAAAATTAATGGAACACAAAACCACGATCTTCATTTTTCACTTTTAAAGCTTTTATGCTAACTCTAAATCGTCGTATCTCAAATTTTAATCCCTACTCTTCATTTTTGCATTCTAGAATGTCAAAAAAATCGTTTAATACACCTAATCGACTAATCGTAACTTACTCATTCACCTGTCCAATCTGAACTGTGCATCCAATGGGGCAAAAAGTTTAGACATTGTAACTCAGGTGTGAGCCAACAACACACGCAAAAAAACAGGTTTTAATCAGACACTTATAACAGCGCGCGAATTCAAAAATTGCAAGAAAATTGTTTTCATGGAATCTCGTATATGTAATCATAATAAACATACTACGTAATTAGAATATTTATTATTTGTTTTTAAATAATAGGTATGAGTGATGTTCTTATGGATTTACTGTGTCACATGTTTCTTGTATAATCGTTTATTATGTAAAACTAAAACTATATTACATTAAGAATTTATAACTTATTTCAGTGAATCAGTAGAAAAACATACGGAGAAAACTAATTAAATTATTACACATACAGGGTCGTATCAGTGGTAGTTACACAGGGGAAGGACTATATCACTAATATATCACTCAGTTGAAAGGTACATGAATTATAAAATTGTTCTTATAAAGAAAATCGGATATATCAAAGGAATAACTTCTTACTTTGTGAATGTCTGCGGCATGAGAAATACTGCATCTATCCAGACTATTCTCTCCAGGACCACATTAAAATACTTTCGCAATACACTTTCTTTAACTAACGGCAAAGGAGTTTCAAAAGACGGTCAGTTCAGTACTTGAATGTAGTGAATTTCATTGTCTATTATATTTTTGAAGTCTTCTTCCGGTACGGAGGACCGCGTCAAAAATGGATACTCACTTAGACCTGAGGATACTCTTTGTAATCCGAGTGAAACGTTGTCATACAAGACATTTTTGACGCGGTCCTCCGTACCGGAAGAAGACTTCAAAAACATAATGGACACCTGCCGCGGAAGCCTACGTGAGAATGTAATTTCATTGTCTGCTTATTAGATAAAGTCTTAAAGCTAGATAATATTTTTACTCATAGTAGCCAGCTTTTTTGTTTTCCGTCACATTCTCAAAAAAGCTTTATCAAGTGTCTATTATTGATGGATCGGGATATTTCTCGATTGAAAACTAAAGGCCTCTACTACATTAACTGCGTGTACCTGAGATCGGCTAACTAGATGTAGGCCTATTACCCAGTTTCTTTTCTATACTGTTACTGTTATGTCTGTTACATAACAGTGACTTCTTTTCATATCCGATTCGCTGGGGAACTACAATTATTCGAAACGTAAAAGCTGTGAGAATTAACCGCAGGCAGGAATACTATCACAAAAACCCGCCCGTTGCGCCTAAAGGAAGGGCGATTTTGTTACATCATTGTATCAGCGTTAACAACTGTTTCTGTGATACGATATTTACAGAAGAAAGAGAACGTTTCGTAAAATTAATAAAAACTATTCCGATAATGCTCCTTGTAAAATATTCAAGTTTACATTATAACATCTTAACTTGTGTTATAACATAGGGAACCCGCATTAATTGGTTCTGCCAATTATACAGGCTGCCTTCGTTGTGACGAGCTGAAAATTAATCACAACACCAAAACAATTAATATAAAAGGAAACTGGGAAGGGGAGACTGTTGATTTATGCACTCAGTTTAGTCTGTACTAAAGATGACATCTCTTTATTACATAATGAGATTAATTGCTCTACTCAAAGTTCTCAACATATATGGTTCAACAGCTTACAGTTTACAAGATGATTATATATTTTATTCTTTCACAAAGGGCCCTCAAAATAAAGATGTACATCAATTTAATTTATTCCACGGATCCGGGATTGAATATAGTATGTTAATAATGGTCACCTCCCCATATACAATCTTGAAAATTGTGCCATTTGAAGAATGGACTTTATTAACCTTTTTAAAACAATAATGCTTTCAGTTTAAACTTTTACTCTTTTACTACAAACAGTTTTATTAGATTACAGACTACATCTTACATATAATGTCTGTTTTTTTTTTAAGTCTTAAAGTGGTTAGTTAAATTGTCTTTTGTTGGTTATAATTTTAGTATCTCATAACCATGGAAGACAAGCCTCCATGTCACCTGTGGTTTCCTGTAGTTGATGCAGATTTGGCTCTTCGGTCCTCGGTGTGTTTCCTGAAGGTCTGTCGTTACCTTAGTATCCGGTGACGGTGAAGTTCCTGACGTATGTTAAATCATTCTGGGTGTGGTACTCTCTTCTTAGATGACTGTAGTAATTCTTGTTGTTTGAATAAATAAAGCGAAAGTTTGTTTCACTGGTATTCACTTCACATGATTATTTATTAGTTGAATTTCATCTCATGGTTCTAGTACTGTATTAATTACATACTTTCTTATTTAAGATTTGATAGAGATGTCATCGGCGCACAATTTAGTTATTAAGATATTCTTTAGCGAACTTTCACATATTTATCTCTGCGTCGCGAAACAACGCTGTGCGCAGCTTACGGCGTGAGAGCTCCATTGCAAGTGGGTTAATAGTTAAGGGGTGAGAGTAGTAATCTCGCGTCATTTACTATTCAGCATAAAAGTAGTTCCATGTTCCTTCTTTATTTAAAGGATTAAAGTTTGACTATTTAATTAAGCAGAGATATTCTTAATTACAGACGTTATTAAAGTACATTACAGTGGTCTTGTTTAATTATTTAAATAATGTCAAATTTACAAGTATATTTAGTTTGTTTAGGGGTCGGAATTCAAGTTAATTCCGGTTAGCGCATGTCTATGCAGGAATAATTAACAAGGTTTACCCTTTCTGTACACTCGTATTCCTTTTATTTTATTATTACAACTTTGTATTAAATATTATTATTATTTAATGATAGCAATAAGATTTAGTTTAAATGTGCGATTTTATTAAAAATTTTAAAATTTCTCAGCCTTCACTTACCTATTTATTAATTACCATATTTTTATTAATGAAATCGTCACAACATTTTATATAGAAATAAACTTCACTAGTAAGGTATGACTCAACCCTGACGGTGCTGAGAATCAGCCGCAATTGTGAGAAAAATGACGTGAAAAGCTGTTTGTAAAGAATTAAATATAAACATTGAAGTATAAGTATAAACAAATAAAGAATATAAAGAATGCTAGATATTATTTTTAGAGGAATGTAATAGATTTGATCATTTGATGTATTAAACTTAGAAGTTGAAGAGGGATTCATAAATCATGAATCCATTAGTGATTCACTGATATATAATTACTCTCCTAACAATAATACAGTAAAAGCTCAACTTATTCGGGATCCTGTTAACTGGTATATTTCTTACCGAGTAATTTTTGCTTATATTTTGTATCGCGAAGAGAACGCATGACTTTCGGAAACCGCGTATACACATATGCAAAACTTTAAAGATGTGCTTAATGGATAACCCAAGAAGGAATTTAAAGTATGACTTGCCATTATAGGTAAAGTGTCCTACTAAACGTTAAAAATTACGAAGACTCAGTGAAAGACTTCCCAACGTAACGCAGTATAACAAAAAATATTCAAAGAGTATGCAATCGATGGATCACGGGGTAGTTTAAAATATGAGTTTGCAATGTAGCCCTACAATAGTTTTCTTAAAACACTTAAATTACTAAAGCCCAGTTGAAGAATTACAAACGTCAGACAGTGTAAAGATATGATTTTCAACGTAGCTTCTCCTTGGAAACCTGTCACATAAAAATCAATTGTGAGAAATTGTGATCAATTGTTAATTAGGCCTAATCGTGAGAAACTATTGCCAAATTTAGTAATATTCGTTACTGAAGCAAGTGAAGGAAACAAATATTAAGTACATGTACTTACATGTAATTAATTAAAGCTAAAATTTATGCATTTTTCCAGTGAACGCACATAATTGATGTGTTACTGGATACGTTATATTACGTTATAGTTTGCAGACGTTATAGTTTACATCTTGAGATATATTCCTCCTTCAATAGGAAATCTCTCATGATGATACGACAAATACATTAACGTGGATACAGAGACTAAAATGTAGCACAGAACAACTGATAAAGATTTAGTCACCGCCATCTTAGAACACCGAAAGAAAGTTAATGGCAGTGATTCGTCAGATAATGAAATAAATCAAACCGTTTAAATTTGCATTCAACGCTACTTAAATCCGTTGAAAATCTACCACGTTTTTCAATCAGGAAATTTTTGTAGCTTCTTTTTAATCAATATTGATCAGTATATGTAATTAATTAAAGCTAAAATTTATACATTTTTCCAATGAACGCACATAATTGATGTGTGACTATTAAGCACAAGTTACGCTAACAGCGAAACTAATGAGTACCGTAATTACCTTCTAATATCAGGAAAAATCCAATAAGTGGTAACAGTCTGGCCCAAAGTGTATTGGATACTAGAGGTTTTTTCCGCTCAATCTACGTGAATCTGAAAGCAACAATTCGTACCTAAGTTTCGGCTAACTTACCGCTTACCCACATTTAAAAATCATTTTCAGCTAATTAAATGAAAATGAAATTGTATTGCCCGGAGGCTCACGATGAGCCCAGTGTATCGCTGCTTGCGATTGTTTTCTTCTGCCTTCCAGGGCAGAAGTGATAAATATAATGACAAAGAATTACAAGACCACCAGACCTATGCCTATAATTATCTACCTTTTTTCCGCATTTGCTGTGGTAAAAACTCTTTATTCATCCAACTTCAGTCAAGTGATTTTTTATTCACTAAATCTTGTCGTATTCAACATAATTTTGAATAACATTAGAAGTAATGTTTAATTATAAAACAAGTTGACAAACGTTTATCAGTGGAGCTCCGTAATATAGGCACATTAAAAGTAGTTGACAATTCTGATGTTCGAATCACTTTTACTTTCTTGTTCTCGTTACTTTCACTAAAACTACTCTTCTATATATGCGATCGCGTCAGCATTCCTTATTGACTTCCATTCTAATTTATAGCAAAATTAAAGACCTGAACAGAATTTTTAAAGCAACACCGTTTATAATTCTAACAATAACAACGTAATCTTATCTCAACGTGATAAGAGAGGCGATACTATAATAGCAGACTTTTCCTTATCTACGTTTATAGTTATGGCCTCTGGAATTTGCAATTGGCATTCATGAAACAATGTTATTTTTTTCATTCATAAGTATGCGAGCTTACGTCAGTGCAAATACACGCTAAACACGTGTGTTTGATTTTTTTGTGCTTACAAGTCACCGCGATTCTATAACATTCATGCTCGAAGAATCGATCATTCATACCCAACTGCAAGGCAAACAAATTGATCAGTTTGATTAATTAGAATCACATTATTTCAGTAAATTCTAATCCCGTAAAATTTTGAAATTTTAGTAATTCTGTCTGTCTGCAGTGGACAAGAAGACAAGTAGTACTTAACTTCTTAAAAACTGATACGTAGCCTATCGAAGTTTTAGCCCAGTCGACGGAGCAGAAAAAAGGAGAAACCTCGGAACCAAGCCTCGGTACAGGAATTGACCTGAAACCTTTTGTATCTTATTACTTATATATTAAAAAACAAAGTATACACGGAAATCTTACTTGTTCTTTTACGTAAATAATAATAAAGAAATTGTGTAAACAATTACAATAACTTTAAATACGTAGTTAATAATAACTACGGCTCAGATTGCTTTGAAAACCACATTTTGGAGGGTTTTTGAGATAGCTGATTATGAATCTGAAGGAAAACTGAAAACTCAAATGGCGGCTGAAAAATGGACTATAGTGTTTAATTTTTATAAACTAATCGAATTGATTTTTAATGTCACTTTAGGGGTCCATGAATATTCAGTTTTTCCCGCCATATTGGATCCATTATTTGAAATTACATATCTTCTATACGAAATTACTGACGTATAATTCTATAAGAAAACTGAATTAAGCTGAAAGTAAAGTTTATTTAGTAGTATTAAAGTACATAAAAAGCTTTAAATTAGAAAATACCTCTTTAAATCGCAAAGTTTTCCAGTCATACCTTTGTTATTTTTAATGCTATAAAAACAAAATAGGATGCATTTTAAAGAGACTTTTTAGCTCTTTAAGGTTGGTTCTGAGCATATTCCTTGTTAGAGTCTCAGTTTTTTTTAATGTTTAGGGTTAAAAATTGTTAATTTCACCTAGAAAATTATTAAACGGCTTATTTGAAAGACTACACCTCATTAATTGTTTAACGAAAAAGATAGGGTAGGAAACGTTTTATTCCTCCTTCAATATACTATAAATTTGTATTTCGTTATTTTTTTTCTAAACGTGATGGTTTTCTAGTAATTTACGATCATATAATTCTTTTTATGGAATTTGTAAAAATTTGCCAAAAATAAAAGTACAACAGTTTCGAAAGCAGGCTATCTAAAAATCCAAAAAAATTGAGGATACTTATGAAGATCTACGTAAATAATCACTAAAATGGTATTCATCATAATGTTGTAATAAACATTCTAGAACCCAAAAATTTCTAAAAAATACTAAATATTTTTAAAACGCGCGCCGTTTCTGAGCTAAAATATTTTGATTTTTAAAGTTACAGGAACAAGAGAGAAGCCAGTTTGTAGAAATTGTAAGATCTTTAATTTTGGTTATAAGTTATTTTTTTGTTTGTTAAAGTAATAGTTTTTGAAATATTTAAGGTTAAACGTTGAGTAGATTCGACAAAAAAATAAACAGCACCATCTTTATCCGATTATACCACAGAAACCGTTTAACGTAGAAAAACTGTACAGGAAGCATTTGATCTTTCTTTTTATATACTACAAGTTCACGTATTATTATTTTTTTCTAAACCTAATACTTTTTATGATATTGATGAATATCCTTCTCAAAGTAGCTATGTATTTTTGAGAGCGAAAATTCACTATTTCACCTCTATACATCTTGGAAACTTTAGAAAAAATTGTATTTCACGTTTTATTCTTAGAATTTATAGATATTTTGATTTACGTGGTTATTACAGTTCTTTTCCCTCAACCTCGTTGCCACCCCTACATAAAGAGCAAGTCAAATTTCCGTGTAGACTTTGTACTTTGATCTATAAGGAAAATGCAAAAGGTTTCAGATCGGTCCGTGTACCGAGGATGCGTTCCGAGGTTAAATTCATCGTCGATCCGACTATTTGGTCAGTCTTAAGCGACGAACTGAGACTTCCATTCTTTGTTGACTTCTCTTCTGCAGTCTTCACAAATTGTTTTCTTCTAAATTTAAACCCTCGATAATGAGTTATTACGACAAGAATTATACAATATTATTATTAGTAGTATTATTTGATTTGAACAATAACTATAGCCATATTTCTTTTTACGTGACTTGATTAGTACTTGTATTGACCGAATTATAAAACTACCAGGATTTTATTTTTGGAGTTACCCGCTTATAGTGATAATAAGTTGTCGATCGCATTTAAAAAGTGACTCTAGTTTCTTTTCTTTAGGTAAAATCGTTTTGCTACTACGTGATCAGGCTCGTTGGTTAGAAGAACTCGAAGCGACTTATTGATCTCACGATTAATATTTTGTGATAATATAGTTAAGAAAAATCATTGGCTAGAATTCAAGTCATAACACTTTTCTAAGAGAACTGAATTTTCAGACAACTGAATTTTACACATTGCAGCAATAAATTATTTTGTAGAAAAGTGAAAATAACGGAAAACCATTTTCATGTAGTACAAGAGCAGCCACTAGTATTATAATTGCCTTAACGTAGTTCACACAAACGTATGCACACTACGTAAAGACATTTTATCAACTTTACAGTTTCAAATTTTAACATATATTAGTTAAAAACTATTAGAGTTAAAAAAATTCGTTTGACAAAAAGGTCTGTAGCGTTATCTGCTAATTTATTCTCATAAAATCTGTGTCAACCCGATTGCTTGTTTCGATCGTTATCGGCTAACAAAGTAACCACAAGTACGCGCTTCATAACTGTTCTTCAGTTAAAGGTTTTATTCTGCACTGAGGGTGACGCGAACACATCTAAATAGGAATGCACAGAAAGGACATGTGCGACAAGTGGATTGGAGCTGAGCTGGAACTTGATTCGAGCGAAGAAGTGATAAACTTAACATATTAAACCATCGATATGAATCAGTGTGGCGACCAAGAACCGAGAGAACTGAAGGAAATTCATTAACAGATTTTGTTGACCTAAAACGATGACAGGAAAACAGTATCCAGTTAGAATAGAATAGAATGGCACAATTATAGAAAGAATTATTAATGTCTCCTGCAAATTAAAATTTTGCTTGCAGAAGAAATTAATAATTCTTTTAATCATTATGATCGTGTGTGTGTGTGTGTGTGTGTGTGCGTGTGTGTGTGTGTGTGTGTAATTTTCCCCCATCTTACCTCCGCGTTTCTCATACTTTCTGTTCTCTTCATTCGTGAAAAACATTTGCTGTACCACAGCGCTAATTTACTTGATGATACATACAAAAATATACATATTTGTGTTGTGTGTGTGTGTGTGTATGTGTGTGTTCACTAGTGTGTACGTGCGCATACGTATCAAAATCAACCTCCTCAACATAATGATAAGTGTATGATACAATAATGCACCATAATGGACCATAGGTTATGAGACTAGGAACTAACCTTAGTTCAATACTGGTCGTGAATAACTACTGTAATGATGAGGTTTTGTTATTACAGACAATTTTAAATTATTTGTGTTGATATTTCGACAATATTTATTGTCATAATTATTAAGATGGAGTGCGCGCGCGCGCGCGTGTGTGTGACAATACGGGCAATACAGAAATAATTAATGCACGTATAATGAGTGTTAATATTTATGGAATATTTGAATGAGCAGAATGAGTTCTCAGTTTTAACTCGACCATTTGACATTCGTCTATCCGGTATATCTATCTTCTTGTTTGAGATTTGTCTCACAATAACTATTGAATGGATCAACCGGTTTTCGCAAAACTTGCCATATATGTCCCACAGAACTCTATTGTTTCTGAAATCGATCTAATCATAAATGGAAAATCAGGGGGCAAATATGTGTGGGACAACTTTTTTAATGATAAAAAGGCGTGTCGTGTATCAAATTAAAGAGACTTTTAACCATAGTCTAAGTATAGTGTTGCTATTTGGGAATTTTAAAATTTTGAGAGCCCGGAGACCTAAAAAATGGGTCATAATTTTGATAACATCAAAAAATACGTGTGATGTTTATCAGTTATATATATTTTTGTTAAACGTATTAGATGTAGACCTATAGGCCTACGGAAACATGCATAAACTTAATAGCTAGGACTAAATTATATTTGTCATTTAAGCATTATAGTTATAAATTTAACCAAAAAACCAATCCAATAGTTTGGAACTTTTAATGTTTATTGTGTGATTGTTTGATTTAAACTGTTACTATACTATACTGTTTACTATACAAAAATAGTAGAGTAATCGGGGTTTCCTTAATTTTTCTGATAATTGAAAAATTGTCCAAAATATTGAAATTATCTAATAATAAATGTATTCCGTTCAAAATAATAAGCGAGTAGGGCCTACTTCATCTCAGAGATCTAACTAATTATATTTTATTAGTATAAGTGTATCTTATAATATGTGAAATAGGTATTATTAATTAGTCTAACATGTACTAATAATTAATATGTATGTGGAGGCTATATAAATATGAACATGTATATGAATACGGATATGTAGGCCTATATATTTATATGAATATCTACGTTAATAATTTCTGTATTGCCCGTATACAAGGCCAATACATTGATGATGATGATAATACATTTTGTTGAAGCATCGACACAAATGTTCCAAGTTGTGTCTAGTTAGCGAACGAACCTCATAAAACCTTTCGTCGTTCGAAGTTATCAAAAATGCATTTTTGTCAAACGACATATGGCCCATATTCTGTATACGTTCGTGGACGATTGGTTATCTGCTGTATAAAAAAAAACTCTCTCCCTCTCTCTCCCTCTCTTCCTCTCTCTATTTATGCACCTAAGCATTCAAATAATTTCGACGAAACCGAAACATCGAAGCATGATAATGTTTTTAGGCTTTTGAAACGTATAATGTGGATTACGTAAATCATTTCCAAACCACAGACGATCACAAACAGAGCATGTAAAACCAAATTTATTCTCACTAAAACGTTTGCTAAACTCAATGTCAGCAGCGACTATTTCTGTCTTGATGCGTTTACATATAAAATTTCTAGAATGGGGGAATCGAAAGTGTGGAAACGTTACGTTTTTCGATGACGATTTTTGTGGAGTGACCCCCAGCCTAAAAACATTATCATGTTAAAAATTGATAATCACGTATGTTGTCTACGATGACATGACAATAAGTTATACATGTACATTCCATGTTATAAATACAATCGAAATCTGTTTGTCATAATTTTCAGATTCTTTGTTATTTTCTACAGGATCTAAAAGTCCTTTATGTTTGCTCAGGTGCAGAATCAATCACGGTTTCGGAACAAAAGCGTAAAAATAAGGTACGTAATATCTTAATATATTAATTTCTTAGCTCTTTTAATTCTTTAGCCTCTTTATTTTTCATATACCATAGATATGAAAGGATAAATTATTACTATATTATTTAATAAAATGGAAAACAAAAGAACTTACTTCTCAGAAGAAACCGAGGGTTTGTTTCCTTATGTTAGTCCTTATAATGTTAATTTTAAAATTATTCATTAGACATAATTTTCTATTGTTAAACTAAGAAATCCACACCAGAACTGCCATGACTGTGCTTCTGCAGATGGCCGGTCATAACATAAAGCGATATGGCAACGTAAATAATGTATATACTAGTTCATCAAAGCGGATAAAAACCTTGGTCATTTATAATTCGATTTCTAAGTAAGATCCAAGCCTCTTATATGAACTCCTGGAGAGTGTGTATGTGTGTGTCGGTGTGCGGTTGAAATCAAGAAATGAATTAGGCCTTATGAATACAACGTATAGTCTAACAATTATTCTGGAAATTGTAAAATAAATGAGTACAGAGATGAACTGGGAACTTGCGCAGGAAGTGCGTTGTTAAGCACAAAATTATTACAATCATAGAGTAAGCCCCAAAAGTTAGACGAGATATCAATCGACAACGAAAAAGTTGGCGGAGTCACTGATTGATGGTAATCCGAATTTCCTAACAATTTCGTGTTTGGTAACTCAGCCTACTTATTTATCAGTCATGACAGAGCCTGAGTGTGAGAGATTCTCTAGTTATGAAACTCGTGAAATGTTTTCAAACACGACTTTGGTGCTTGACATGAGCGCTAGTACTGTATATTAGCATAAATTAGACAAATCTCCAGCTGTTAAGTAAACGTGAATGAACGAGATACTTGTGACGTCCACAAAGCAAATGGTTTGCAAGACCAAGTCGGATTCCAGCTGCTTACCGTGATCAAGCCGGATCAGCTGAACTGATTTGCTGCTAATTAAGACGCCTCTCCGGAAAAAAACATTTTCCTTAATCTTCCTCAGTCCACGTCAAGCAGGTTTAGGTGTAGATTACTCCAATATTAAATGCGGTCATACGGAAGCTGTTATTCCACTATATCTTTTTTATTGTTATCATATATTTGTTGTTGTTTATTATTATTTTTAACATTAGCATCATCATTATTAATATAACCTTCAGAAAGTATGTTATTAACGGTTAAAGCTATTAGTATAACCAGCAGTATGATGTAAGCAAATTAAATCTAGCCAAAAAATTGGCAAATTTATTTAGCCAAAAAAAAGCTGACTCACTTTTGCTCCAGCTAGGAGTAGGAAGAATAGATATAAAAATAATTTCACTACACATAACGTAAGTGAACGAGTGCACGTGTTTGGTTAAATTTACTCATCTGACGTCATGGGATTGGTTCCTACGGAAACTTAAGGAATCTTTGTCGCCACATGCTACATTGTTCTATTGACGTAAAGTTTAACAATACAGGTCAGCGTGTAACATTTTCCTACACACAATGTTAGCTTCATGTTAATATATAAAGTAATGTAATGCAACATACTGTATATTAGTTTTTTATTAGTTGACGATTCACTTTGTTATATAAGTAATAGACGCAATTAAATGCAATACAAATACATCATTGTTAATTATTTCAATGATAAAGGCGTAACGATTCGTACTTAATCTTGGGCTGGGTTTCAGGCAATATCTGTGCACCCATCCTCCGCCATGGTAGTCTTTTTGTCAATGAGCTGTAATTTACCATTAGTTGGTGATTGGATTGAACGCTGTTTGTTGGTTGCGATACTGAAAACTGCTTTCGCGGATTTTTTTTATTCCGCGTGTCTTCCAATGATTTGAATTTGTTCGGTTCATAATTTATTTTATAACTTGTTTTAATTCGTATTTATTTTATGTTTGTTTCTATTGTGAATTCCCAAGTATGTTTATGATTCTTCCTTAATGTGGTAACGGTTTAATAGTGTCCTATTATTAACGTCCAAGGATTCATAAGCCGGTCACGCACTAACCATCGCCGCTGTCCAGCATGCCCGACATCGGTAATGGATGTGCGCACCATACTGTCGTGCACTCGTCCAGCGTGCCAGACGTTCTCGTTGGTAGCATACGTCCCACAGACATCTATTTAATTTATATTTTTCGATAAATTTTGATGTTAATTCACGGCCCATTATGAATTGTAATTAAAACAAATTAATAATAACAATATTAAAATTAATAACTGGTAATGATATTTGAATGTATTATGTAAACGAAGAATAAACTAAACTAAATATTAAACTGAACTAAAGAATGACTGTAAGTAAAATTAAACAGTAAACATTTATTAAACGAATGTGCTCTAAAAACATATACTGTACTTGCTCGAAAATGACGGACGATTTGATAGACAGCAAGCGTACGCATGATCAAACATGCACGATGCACGATTCCTTGACATCCGTCAACACTACACACGGTCAATCCGCACGTCGTGCGGCTTGAGCTGATGGTCTTGCTGGACTCATTTTTCGTCGTGCACATCCTTCAAAAAATACACGACGTGCGGATGGATGTCAAAGCTACGCACTGTCGTTTTTGACTTGCTGTCCGTCATGACGTCCAGCGAGGATGGTTAGTGCATAGCCGGCTATAGCTTGTATTTGTGGCATGTGATATGATACTGAATTGAGCGTGTAAAAATGTTACATAAATGTGTGTATATTACTTCATTATTATATAATGAATATTACATAGAATATAATATAATAATATTACACAGAATATTACATATATTAATACATGATTAATATTATTAATAAGAAATAAAATTTTATATTTTATAAAAAAGAATTTTTTATTTATACATTATATGTCTGAAGATGACAGTAATATAAAAACCTCGAAACATTCTATATTCTTCTTTATAAAGTAAAGTATTTATTTATTATTACTTTTTAAATAACAAGAATAATGTTCGTAGCAATGAATATAATTAATATTAATATAATAAAAATTAAATAGGAATAATAAATAATAATAATAATGATAATAATAGTAATAGTACAACAATAATACTAGGCCTGCTTATAGTAATTGGACCTGTAAGATAGAGTGGAGACGAGAAACTAGCGTGGGTGCGGACCCGCGAGTTACCCATTTCAAGACCCTTCTCGAAGATTCTTGGACAAGGCTTTTTGACAATAATCTGTACAGTCTAGGACACCCATAAGACAAATTTTGTTCGCCAATAAGAAGTAATATAATAAACGGAAATGCCTGATAAACAAAAATTATTATTTATTAACACTTCAAAAATAATACAAAACAACGGCGCCAAAAACTTACAATTTGAGCATATGAACAGAATTATTTTATCTCGCTTCATTTTATTTGTCATTAATCGATCGAATTCATTTCAGCCATTGTATTAGACGCAGGTATTTGCAATCGCTGTACAATTCGTAGGACATGATTACTGTTTTTATTAGAACTTCAAAAAAATAACTTTTAGAATTTTCCGATAAACCTTAAAAAATTTTGATAAACAGATGCTTTTACGAAATTTAGTTTTTAGTTTTATGAAAATTACTGAATTTAGTTTTCACTTATCAATAAGAGTTAATGCTCCCACTGCTTAATAATCTGTTAAAAGCCTATCCTTTGAGTCCATAACAAAAGCTGTTTCTGTTAGGAAAATCTTTGTTGTCTAACTAGCACAGAACACAACGTGCCTACGCTTCCATAGGTGTACGATTACGTAACATAACGTACAACTCTAATAAAATGACTTAACATAACTTGAAAAGCAATCTTTCATCCTTACATTTTTCAGTTATAAAACTTACTCTACTGGAAGATAATTAAACTTACTCTAGAATGTAATTCAGTAAACTTTGTATAAGTGGTTCAGAATACAATTTTGAATTAATATTTTAACATTCTAAGTTTTTCTAAAATACGTAATTGTGTAATAAGTGATCCGCTATAAA
The DNA here is from genome assembly GCA_034769895.1 of Magicicada septendecula. Taxonomy (NCBI): domain Eukaryota; kingdom Metazoa; phylum Arthropoda; class Insecta; order Hemiptera; family Cicadidae; genus Magicicada; species Magicicada septendecula. The sequence goes on from CM068371.1 coordinate 237,648,732, forward strand.
TAATAATAATAATAATGTGAAGTTTTTTTTATCTACAATATTGTGGCATCAGTCAGCGTTTCTCTTCATAAGTGTGAACATTGCTTGGGGCATTATGACCCTTAAAAATAGAAGAGCACTACAAGATGTGTTATTTATATATAAGAGTATTTACGGCCTTATTGAGACAGATGTCTCCGACATCGGTTACAGAATTCCTTACGTAATTAACAGAACTCGTGTGTCGTTCAGATACTTGCGGCAGAGTGTCGTGGCTCCACTGGTATCGAATTAAAATAAATCCATTAAAATGACGAACAGAGTTTGTGACAGTGAAGACGTTGACTGTTTCAATCAGAATGTTAGTGCCTTTAGGAAGAATGTTGTGAAGATACTGGAACGAGACTTAAACTATAACTTCTATTCATTTTAGAAATGTGTGTTGTGTATAAACACATAGAATTCTTCAATGAGTTTGGGATGACTATAAGGGGAGATATGGAGGCCAACAAATTTTATTTTGGCCTTTCTCGGTAATAGCAACAGACACTATTAAAACCATGACAAATCAGTAAGACAATTCAATTATAAACTTCCGATTTCGACAAATCAGAAAGTTTACACAACATGTTTATGAGTGAGACTGCACTGAGAAGAACTAGATTTTCATTAAAAATATTTACTCCTGTTTACTCAGTGCAAATAATTCGCATGGTTTAAGCTTGTGACTTGGTTTACTTTTATGATATGTTCTTTGAAATGTTTCCCCATAAGTCACATGTTACATATGTGTGACGTTTACCAACATTTGTGGTTTGATTTGAAGTCATGCCCCGGGTTTTCTGGATCAGTTTATCTGAATGAATTGCTAACTTCTAGTACAGTCTTACATTTGATATTTTTTGCGCCTCATACTCATAGCTAGGTTTCTATTCAATTGTGCTTAGGTTGTTTAGGATTCGTCAAGTTTTCTGTGAAACTATCAAGTTCTGCACATGCCTACCACAAAATTTTGAAGATGTGTTCATTAAACTAGTAAGTTATCCGATAGAGAAAAATTTCTACAATATTTTTACGGAAATTGCCATCTTCAATGGTTGAAATAAATACACACTAAATTCAGTAAAAGTATCACAAGTATTTTATCCAAAACAAACTTAAACTATTCTTCTTTATAAAGCCAATAACAATTATTAACTATATAAAATAAACAATGTAAACACCATTGAGATATCTAAATCGCAGTTAAAAACAGAAATATTGGGCGGACTCGTCCTCCGCCTCAAGTGAATAAATCGCAGTCAAAAATATGTGTAATATTGAAACCTCTCATCGACGACAGAACATACTGGATTGTAATATTTACAGCTCATTACACAACAGATTTATCCTCGACGTTATAGCTGGTTCCAAAATGTTCTTTTCTTAAAATTACATTACGTTCTATTGCCTTATTTCGCTTTTATATGTAACTACAGTACCCAGAGTATCATTTATAAGTATCAGTATTGTGATCATCATTTATCAGTATTGCGAGTTTTTATTAAAAACCCTTTTCCTGAGTTATTTACGCACAAAACTACAGCAAGCCGTAAAGTGTCATCCTAAAATATGTCTTCTGTTGCTCAGTGTAATACAGCGTTTGGTTCACCAGTCTCAAACCACACCCAAGTCGCTAAAGATTCTAATTCTTTAGCGGGAACGAAACTAGAGACTCGAGACACGACACTACAGCGCAGTCCACTGATCGATACTGACTGCTTATACGTTTTGCGATTGTTGATCATTTTTTAGTATTTTGGGATTCAAATTAATCAGTCACAACAATCGAAGTCTGAAGCCTTTTGGAAATAGTGAATGCGTATAGTTAATATGTATAAAAAGTATTTAATACGTTCTATATATATATGTATAAAACTATATGTTCGCAAAATGTTCTGCCTACGAGTTCTAGTAACAACTGCTACCGTTGTCCTTATACCTTTGGTATCTATACAAATCTGTTTCTTTCATTTCCGAAATTTTCATTCATGATGAGATTCGTGTATCTTATAAGTAGACGTAAGGAATATCACGTAATTCTGTCAAAACGTTTTTCTTTATGTGGGTATTTAGTCCTTCAAGGCGAAGGATGTAGTACATCATGTAAAATATGATTTAAGAGAACAGCCTGCATTCATCTGATCCCAATGGACGTAGGAAAGTAGAGAACTGATCAACTGATAGGTAGTTAGGTTTTTTTTTAGTAAAATACCAATTATAAATCAAAGTTTCATACAATAAACATTAAAATTTCCGAACCATTGCATTGTCATTCTGGTTAAATTTATAACCACCATGCACAAATAACAATTAATTTAGTCCTGGATTTTAAGTTCCTGTAAGTTTCCATAGATGTTTATGGACCGATATCTATTACTTGCCTATATAACTGATAATCATATGTAAAATATTTTTTAAACATAGCTTACAAACTTTTTGGAGGCAGCCCAAAATTGCAAAGGCTGTTGAATTTTATCAAATTATTAAAGACGACGATTTTTGCTGTATTTTGTTTTGTTTTGAATACAGTTCCTCATAGCCCATAAACTTTTATAATTTTCACAAATTTTGGCCCATGGATCCCCTAAAGGGAACAAATGTATTTTCAGACTAAACACTACATTCGCGCTTGTGTTAAAGTTCAATACTGACAGTACAGTTGTAACTTGGAATAGTGTATTTTTGTAAACAGCAGACTGTGTGACTCACTTGTTGCGGCTACGAGGAACCGGCCGGACTTTCACTCAGAAGTGGGTTATACGCAATTGCCTGAGATAATCGGTTTAATCCTAGCCGCGCCCCGCTAGTAATTCATAAACACTGTCCTTCGTTTCACGAAAGAGCAAATACAAACCCGCAAAACGAAAGGGGGAGGAATATTTTAGTTAAGAGAAGATCTTACTCTGGTGTAAAATTTTATATGTGGCGTAAAACACAAAAAATTAAAATTGAAAACAATGTACACGTGGGAATTTAATTCAGTAAAAATTTAATCATGTTTACAAGAATATACTTGCAGAAGAATATTCTTGTTGTAGAATATTATTTTTATAAAAAATTTCATAGATTTTGTCATTTTGTTACACCGAAATGTGAATAATCTGTAAGTTTCTGTACGGTCATCGTCTTAAGAGATTTCTAGAAACTGGAATCCCTCCATTATTTTAAACGGAAGGCCACACAACCCTCAATGGAGGAATGTTCTGCCTCAATGGAGCACTCGTTTCAGTGACTAAGAATTTTTGGACAACGATTATACAAGTTTACTTGGATAACAATCGTCAAGAGAATACCGACGTATCTAATTCAATATGTTTTATAGAACTGTGTAAAACGTATTTGTCAACGAAAAAAAATGCGGCCATCCACTGTTAATAAAGAGTGAAAACATATCGTCGATAAACCAGACAAGTTAGTGTTAACTGTACAGAGTGAACAAATTGTATTCTATAATAATTTTCGCATCATTATGAAAGTTAACAAAAAAGTAATGAGTGCAGCGACAAATCCTTCGTCCTTCGCTCACCTTATACCCTCCGAAGCATACAAAAATTAATTTATTGAACAAATTCAGAATTTTATTTTTTATTTTTTCCGCTTTAACAAGTTTTACAATAGGCGCTGAAGTTTTGTAATTCTTTGGCAGAAGTGTGAACAACTGTTTTAGAGACTCTTTAAAAATGTATTTTCTTATACATCCGTGTATCAACGTAAACACTGTTTCTGCCTTCTTCCATTGAGTATAGACAAAGTAATAGTGCATTCGAAGACGAAAAATACTGTTAACGCAGTGATGCCGTGTAAATCTGAATTTTATGTGCGGAGATTTTGTGTCTTGTCGGAGATGGTATTTCAACATTATGTTACTCGTTGCAACTCTTTTGTAATAACGTTTCGCCTGCAAAGCACCATAAAAATTAAAATAATTTTAATAAAAATAAAAATAATAAAAAGAATATTATACCTAAAAATAATGAAAGTGAACGCCAGGACTTGAACAAGCTTGACACACTCCAGCATACAATGGTACAAAACGTAAACATATGTTCAGTGAAAGTTACGAAACTCGGAACCAGAGAAAGAGGTCAAATTATAGGAGATAATCAACTATACCAAAGGACACGTGTTAACAAGAAAACATCTAGAGGCCAAAGAAATATGCAGTTCAAGGTTATGGTGTGAGCAATTGATATCTGACACAACCCAAACCTTTAGCACCTCTTTCTGTAATCTTTTGTCATGGTATTTTGTTATAGACACGCGCACACACACACACACACACACACACACAAAGAGTACAGAAGTGCCATAGAACCTTAGAGATGCCCATGATTAATGTATGTCTAAATTATAATTATCCGTATGAAGCATATTTTCTTTATATTACTCAACTCAGAACATTTCAGGACACGCGAAAATTTATTACTGCATTTGTTTTAATTGTTAGCTTAAATTACTTTAAGTAAAGCAATACAAAGTATCTGAAATTTAACGCTTAAACAGGAATTTGTCAACCAGTAACAGCAATTACAATTTTTTTACGCGCTTAATCGTAATCAAAACTGACTTTTTGCTAATCTTCTGTCATTCGTAATGAAATGGATAATCTTCTGCTAAAAATTCACAAATGACATGTACTCTTACTTAAGAGCTTATTATCACCGAAATACGTAATTCTAATAATAATTTTTGTCACGTCCGTATACCATTCAGCACTCGCCCTCACTTTTGTCTTAAAGAAAAGATAAAGAAGATAAAAATTTCACAATGATGGGTCAACAACAAGCGTATGGAGTAACTTTCCTATTGACAATTAGGTAATAAATTTGCCATAATCATAAGCCTTCTGCTTAAACACCAGATACGCGCACAAGTGAAAAGCGGAATAACCCCACATTTTGATGGACATCGAATACTAAGGGGAACGACATGCAGGCAGAATTACTTGAACGGGGGTGCATCCAGAAGGGTAAGCATTGGGTAAACAGTTTCTTCCCAGTTAGTAATCATAGTTTTGTTAACCGAGTATCCTGTTTATTGAACTTTAATAAAGATTTCTACTTCCAATTGGAAGTAAAGATTTACTTCTACAATTCTAATTTTATCATTGCAGACTTGTTAACTGTTCACTATTCGTTTCCGCAGAGTGACCTAAATAACGCGCAAAACTTGTTTCTTATGAAAACGACATTTATAATAAACATTTTCTTTTATAATACGCGTTTTCTTTCATACAAACTTTATCTTTCATTTAAAATATAAAAATACTGGTTTCCTGTAAGCGCGAAACAAACAATATATAGTTCTATATAACATATCTGTACATAACCAGTCCGTTGTCTAACAAGCACATTGAAATTCATAGTTTTTTTTTTAATCTGTTGTAGCAAAATAACGAATATAGAAAGAGTTCCAAAGGACACTGAATTTATTGACAGTCTGACGAATGAATTTTGACAGCAACTAAGTAAACTTATATGTCCGTTTCAACATTCATTCATTTATATAAAATTGATTTCCGTAAGCTGTATTATAAATGTTAATTAATGTTTATTTAATGTGTATACAGCGAGTTCTGTTAAATTAAAAAAACGTATATTATATACTGCACGACTTCCGTATTCCAGAATTCCGTAGCCTAAATTCCAACTTCAAATCTTGGTTTTCAATCCCATTGAACCACACTAAACAACTGTCAGCTACCAAGATGGCATGAAGTCACGTGTGATTTAAAGTGAAACTGGTTTCCTTTCAAAAGGTATGTTACACTGTAAGCCATTTTCTAACATCTAGGCCTATAACCTTCTAAATTTTCCATTATTCATGAAGAGTTAGTGAATTCTTGATCGCATTCTCTACTATTGGTACAAGAGATACTGAATAGGCACTAGTCGTTTTTATTTTTACAACTATTTCTGGTTTAAAATGAAATTAGCAGTGAAAATCTGTTTTCCAGAGATTCAGATGCACTTAAAACACCACTGATATTTTTATCGTATACTGAGGATACACATTTTCAATTAACATTTACCCAGAATCTATAGCCAAACTAATCAACGTATATTGACAAACAAGCAAATACTCGTTGTGCCTAACATTAATTATGAAAAGTATAACAGAGCTCAGACGTACGGTACTTGTACATGCAGGATCACTGGCAGGCCTGTAAAGATATTTAACAGTGGGTTTATACGAGTTACAGGAACCTTGGCTTCTTTCGTAATTCTGAACGTGGTTTAGTCAAGTGTTTGATTAATATATCCTGTGATTGTTGGCGGTTATTTACATAGGACGTCCCACCGCGACCGCGAGTGCTTGGCGTTGGGATGGATAATGAACATTGTTAATCAGTTTGTGTTAAACTAGCCACCCTATCTCCTTCAGGTGCATTTTAAAGGAAGCGTAATCAATATTTTTTTGTTCGTTTCTTTCTATTTTTTAATACTTTATTTCTGTTTGATGCCAGCAATAATAAGGATACTGTAACTGTAAAACCTGAAGATTAGTATTCAGACTGTTTGTGACCACAGGTGAGTTTCCTGTTTTACGAACAACGTAATTTTGGATTCATACGTTCTACAAACTTCTCTCCATTTTATTATCCATGCGTATTTTATGTAATAACCGCAGTCAATGTGTCAACACATCGAATAAAAACCATCAGAAGATACACCATACTCTTGTTATTTGATCCCCGTTAGTGGCATTCAAACCATCAACGCCGTGTTACTTCGGGACTAACCACTATGCCGCCTAAAGTTGCCGGATATTATTTCTTCATAGTTGAAGACCGTTATCAGGGTTTAAACGTAAATATTACAACCCTCCGAAAGACGAGAAACAACAACACACTCACTAAGTGAGATAAACCCTCCTGTTTCATTTAAAGCAGCCTGAAATAAAAAAAAGGAGAATGTACGTTGTTATTATTCCTTGGTACTTTATTCGACATCAAAATAGGTAATTTTCAAAAAATTAGCCCCTCTCCTTTAACTACTCTTTTCATTTATAGATATTTCATTTACCTTTCTGCAGTGGATTATTATGACCTTCTATGCAGAATACTTTATTTATTAAAATTAAGTACTTTACTCTTTTTAAAACGTAAAACGTTGAAGGTAAACTACCCTCCTCCTTAACCGATCTTCACCAAAATCAACAGACCTTGACTCCTCTACAACTTGGGCACATATGCAAAATATTATTTGATTCTGTTTGAATTTGTGGCAGTTATCGTTCGGCATAGAAAAAATTCTACATATACACTCACAGACAGATAGACACACAGACGCTTTCGGGAAATGACTTTTCTTCATGTTTTGAGAGTAGTACAATCAGAACCAACCCTTATCTCGAACACGATTTTTTCGCGATCACCATACTTCCATTTCCTTACGGAACATGGACGTAAAAAATAATAATAAAACACATAGGCGAACTTTAATTTAAATTTACGTTTCACTCTTTTTCAAACATTTTCTTCACCCCAACTTTGAGTATACAGATTCGTTTATGAAAACATTGAAGTCAGCTTTCTTGCAGAACAACATTAGGGAATTAAACTAGTACTCGGTGATTGATGACTGTTTGTTACCCGTTAATCTTTTTATACTGAAAAGTTTTTTCCTATCGAATTCTTATGCGTTCTAGTTAAAAATAAAAATAATGATTCAGTTAACGTGTAACATTGTTGACATCATAATAATCAATGTGTTCGTAAAATTATTACTGACCCTCCGTGTTATTTTATTTCAACATGTATGTTGTGTGTATTCATAATTCTATACTTCTTAATAACAGAGGATTATTAGTTGTAAATAACAATTTTGTACACTCAAAGTTAGGGTAAAGTAAATGTTTTAAATGAAGGAGACTTCAATTTAAGCAAAAGGTCTTCTTTGGGATTTATTTTGTTTTATTTTAATAACAACCAACAATTATTGTTATAATTATTGTTAACAAATATTGTTATAAATAATTAATTATCCTTAAATAATATATTCATTATTTAATTAACAAAACACATGATCTAATAGCATGTCATATCATTTTGGCGTTCACAGCGTCATGAGACCGTGACCAGTTGCGAATCTGTCCTTAAATAAACGCAGGCCAGAATGTATGTATGTTTGTATGTATGAACGTAGTTTCTATAACTGCAGCTCATTTTCAGGCATTCCATATTGACTTGCTTTTCCCACCGATCCTCGCTTCCTCCCACTGCTTTATCTGATATTTCATTCGTTTTCCTAACGTAGTCGTAACGTAACAGTGCCGACTTCTACACACTTCGATACGTTGATTCTGATAAGAAGATATTTTTGATTTTATAATAACTGTCATTTTAGGTTTTATATTGAAACTGAATTAATTATGTTATAATAAGTGAGAGTGTTTCAGTGCCTGAGAGTGACAAAAGACGAAAAAGCAATACAAGAACATGAAGTCAAAGACAGAGTGACAAGTTATTAAAACATACTACTCCAAATATAAAAACTCTATAAAGAAACGGATAATACAGACTGAAATTTATGGAAACAAACAGGAAATACTAAGATAAATGTATTCATATCACTTTTCAGATCTATACTACCTTTTAGATGCAAGTCATGGGTAAGAGTGACTAACAGAAATGCAACATACAGACTACATAGATTAAATAGACGAAGAAAAGAAGAGTCTTAATAGCAGAAGACAAAACGAGTGACAGAGATAGAATGAGAAATATAAAAGTCGGAAAGTATCTGGAAACGCATTCTGTGCTTGAATTGTAGAAAGAAAGTGTTGAATTGGTAAGGTGTCACTCAGAATATACTAAAGTATTTGATACTCTTATAATACATCAAAATACTAAAGATAATATTATTGACTCTTGGCAATACAGTTTCACCAAACGAGGCTATAGTATGATAGCACAATAAACAATAAATAACTGGGTTCTACAAGGAAGGACTTGAATTGTCCCATATCCGAAAGGAGTTGACAATATATCAAACCCAATATAAAGAGTTAACTGCATCACAACCAATAATATACACTACACTGGAATTCATAACCTTTCAAATACACGGAACATCACTAATTGCTTCAACCGAGAGAAGACCGTACTTGGATCCAGAAATTGCAGAAGGAGCATCAATCGGGCTGTAAATCAATCCTGAGAACTGTATTTCCGAGGTGGACAGGACAAGAATTCCATTTTATTAAACCGAAGAAAGAATATCGTACGGCATAATCATCCAGGACAGTAAAGTTATCAAACAACCGCCTCCAAGATTCGCTTCGTTCTAGTCTGGTAAATTATTATTGTATAAATCATATTAACTACACAACACTTCAAATTTGTAAATCTTGCATTCTTATCTATGTATTTTTAATCTTCCCCACAGTTACAAGAACCTTCACACCCTGAATTAAGTTACTTACAAACTAAAACACATTATATAACCGAATCTAAATAAAGTATCGGACTGATCAATAATCGATTCACGCAATCTATAGCCTTTGTGTATGCCAGTTGGAACATATCTCATTCAATGTTGAAGAAGTAAACAAATAAAGAACCATTGTATAGTTGCAAAATCTTGTCATTTGGAGTATTATTTAATGAGTTGGGGATAAAAAAGTAACTGACTAAGTATAGAATAATTGGTTAACCTAAACCGTGAATTAACCTCTAAGTTTCGTTGCCCCGGTACTACAGCGCTTCTAGCGGAATTCTCCGACACCAAAGAGAGAGCGTTAAAATACAAAATTATACATAATTCTCTTCAAGGTATAATAGGGTTGAACGAAATTACAGAATAACACATTAATTATTTAAGTTTCAAGTACACTAGCACTGATATTTTTTTAGAGAGATAAGTTAATATTAGTTAATTAAATCACTATATCCCACAACTCCAAATATCTCAGATATTTAAATAATTGAAATAAATTAAAACGACCTAAGAGAGTAAAAACAGGGGAACATACCCGTTCATAGCAACGAATAGGCTTATATTGTGTGAAAATAACGAGACGCTCGTACTCGTCTCATTACAATATATATATATATATATATATATATATATATATACACGTGTGTGCGCACGCGTGTGTGTGTTCAAACACTTTTTGCTACAGTCTATTTGGAAAATGTTTCGGGACGCTTTGTTTTCCCATCCTCAGCCTTTCTAGTATTGAGTCTTGTGAAGTACTTGTGTGTTGGTTGGTTGTTGTTGTGGTTTCCTGTTGGCCTTTGGTACTTTAAATTGGTATTATTGGTATTATTGTGTGTTATTGTGGTGTATATATTAGTATTTTGTGTATTTTCGATGTTGAGTGCTTTGAAAATTGTGTCATGTTTTGTATTGATTTGTATTTGTTCAGGTATTAGTTTGTTTTGTGTTTTATTTTTATATCTATATATTAATACGTGAAGAGAAAACTTTGTACCCCTTTTTAAGCATATTGCGCGCACGGAGGAGTGTGAGATTTGGCATAGTTAACGTTTATATGGAGAAGGAGTGCAGAAAGCTAAAATTTATATATAATATGCGTTACAAATACATTACATTAAATTAAATAAAACATTCATTTGCACTTGAAAATTCATTTAAACTTTTTCAAACAATGGTAATTGTTAAAAATAAAATAATTTTGTTGCCAGGCAATAAAATTATAATTTTTTCATTTTAGTGTACGTTCATACTGCCAATGTCAAACACATAATAGTCTGTCGTTTGTTTACGTTCATACTGCCAATGTCAAACACATAATAGTCTGTGGTCAAACAGTCGCACAGAATAGAGATTGTCACCAAAGAATTTTAAAATGTTGCCAACAAATAATTACTGACAGATTGACTGAATGAGCTGTGAATTTTGTGTGATTTCAAATGTTCCTTTTTCAATAGTCTGTGGAGTGTATGTCAAGGCAAAAAAGCGTTTATTTTATATTTTGTATATTAGATATCTGTGTTTTATATATTAATGTGCAGTTGAAAGTGAAATACAGCTTGCTTAATGTACACCTGTTGCAAAAGGAAAATTTTGTAGCAGCAATTTGAATTGACTTACTCTCGCCTAATTATTATTGGTGGTTTCAAAAAAGTGAGTACATTTTATTATTTTTAAATTAAACCCTGTCTAATCTTAGTTTCAGTAATTTCATTACATGTTTTTTTTTACATTCATTGTATGCACTGTTTTGCAATGCAAAACATTTCGAATCTGAGGTCACTTTAGGTGAAAGGACTGCATTCACTTCATGTTGTCATAAGGGTAAAGCAATATTACCGGCCTTAAGTCAAAATGAATACTTTAAATCATTGTATGATGGACTTACTTCAAATGAACCTTCAATAAAAAGAAAGTAAAAAAATTATTTTGAAAACATTCGTAAATACAATTCATCATTTGCTATGGTTAGCTCAGAAGCTAAAATTACGGATACAGTTACGCGTGGAGTGTATCATTTTAAAATACATAATGTTTTTTATCACAGATCAGGTCCAATGACTGCTGGATATGGTCGCTCACCATGTTATGCGCAATTATATTTTTATGATGTTGACACTGCTGTCAATTATAGATTACGTGAACACTATTATCAAACATGCAATAACAATATAATGCGCGAAATCACTCTTGAATTGGAACGCATTAATCCTTTCGTTCGGTCATTCATTGCAATGAAAGATCATTGTCAGAGAGTTGAAAATCAAAATAAAGAAATTTGTATGCTCATTAAAGTAAATCGTGATTTAGATCTACGCCGTTACAATGATGCAGTTCAAACTGATGTAGCAGTAATATTTAATACAGTAGATGGTGAGCCACCCTTTGAACGAAAAATTGTTTCGTTTTCAAAAGTTAATAGTACCATTAAAAATATCTCTGTTTTGGATTCATCATTGGACCCTTTAGCGCATCCATTACTTTTTCCAAATGGTGATACTGGGTGGCATATCAATATTTCTCATAATGTACCAACTACATCTAATTCAAGAGCACCCAGAAATAAATTAACCATGCTTCAGTATGCAGCCTATCGACTTGCAATTAGAGAAGATTTTAGCATGTTGCACCATTCACAAAAATTATTTCTGCAGTGGATAGTTGATATGTATGTGAGAATAGAGGGCACAAGGTTACATTTCATTCGACGAAATCAAACAAGTCTTAGGTCTGCAGTTTACAACAATTTAACAGATTATTTAGAATTGGACCCCAATGCCAATAATGTTGGCCGTAGAGTAATTTTACCATCTTCATTCAATGGATCTCCAAGAAATATGTATCAGAATTATTTAGATGCAATGTCAATTGTACAACATTTCGGAAAGCCTTCTTTGTTTATTACAATGACTTGCAATCCAAGTTGGCCTGAAATAGTTAGCAATATTGGTGTAGGTGAGTCAGCTAATTTTCGACCTGATATTGTTGTGCATGTATTCAAGTCCAAACTGAAAGCATTAATTGAGGGCCTTACACTAAAAAAAATCTTCGGTAAAGTTGAAGCACTCATTTATACAATTGAGTTTCAAAAGAGAGGATTGCCTCATGCTCACATTTTACTCTCTTTAAATGAGCAAGATAAAATTGTTAACGCTACCGATATTGATAAAGTTGAATCTGCGGAGATTCCTAACATTCAAACACATCCTACATTACATGAATATGTTGTAAAACACATGATGCATGGTCCATGCGGTGTACTTAATCCAAATTCTGTATGTATGAGAGATGGAAAATGCACAAAAGATTATCCAAAACGATTTAATGAATTTACATGTGAATCATTAAATGGATATCCATTATACAGAAGGCGTGATAATGGTATTAATGCTGAAGTTCGCGGTAGTTGCCTCGACAATCGTTATGTTGTACCATACAATCCGTATTTACTTGCCAAATTTAATTGCCATATAAATGTTGAAGTATGCACTACAGTTAAAAGTGTTAAATACATTTATAAATACGTGTATAAAGGCTATGACAGTGCATCTGTTGAATTAGGTTCAGAAAGAAATGAACCAGGTCAAGAAATACAAATTGATGAAGTTAAAAATTTTTTAAATGGCCGTTATGTCGGATCAACTGAAGCTGTATGGCGCATCTATGAATTACCAATGCATTTTCAATCACATGTCATCGTTAGACTTGACATTCATTTACCGCGTAGACAGAATGTTTACTTTCGAGAAGGGCAAGAACGTCAAGCAATTGAAAATGCAAGACAAACAAAATGATTAGCATTTTTTGAATTGAATCGATCAGATCCATCAGCGCATGAATATAAGTATATCGAAATTCCTTTGCATTATGTGTGGGAAGATTACCGAAAAAAATGGAAGAAGAGAAGGCGTGGAGGTGATAAAATCATTACACGCATATATGTAGTATCACCAAAAGACATCGAACTTTTCCATTTACGATTGCTTTTATTACATGTCTGTGGTCCAAAATCATTTAAGGATGTTAGAACATACAATGGAATTATACACACTTCTTTTGTTGAAGCGTGCCATGCTCGCTGCATTGCTTCAAATGATAATGAATTGCGCGAATGTTTAAATGAAGCAAAAGAATTACATTCACCAAAACAAATGCGAAATTTATTTGGTTACATTTGTGCATTAAATGTGCCAGCCAATGCATTGGCGTTATGGAATGAATTTAAAGTATATCTTAGTGAAGATTTTTTGAGAGATTACAACGAAGAAGTATCCTTTAATACAGCTCTATTAGAAATTGAAGATATTTTGAAAATTCATAATTTGTCATGTCAAGAACTTGGTTTACCAATTCCCACGTATTCGCAGAGAACAGACGAAGCAAATGCTATTGATCCAATAGAACAAGAGTTTCTGTTTTGTGAGCATTATGAAACTGCAAATATTGAACAGCGTAATCTAATTGATCGTGTGATTCGTGAAGTTTTGCATCATGATACTGGATCTAATGATTTTTGTTTAACCGCTCATGCAGGTTGTGGAAAAACATTCACACAAACACCAATCATTCACAAATTAAATTCGCTTAATCTTAGTTGCATTGCAACAGCGTTCAGTGGCATAGCTTCAACTCTATTACTTGGAGGTAGAACTTTACACAATGTGTTTAAATTGCCTATACCCATTTTGGAAAATTCTGTAGCGAATATTACCGCAAATAGTAGCAATGGACGTTACATAAATTCATCATCATTGATAATTATTGATGAAATTTCTATGTGCCCACTGCAAGTGTTGAAAATCATAGATAGATTATTGCAGGATCTATGCGATGAAAATTATAAACATTTACCATTTGGAGGGAAAACGATACTTCTGTGCGGTGATTTTCGGCAAATCTTACCAGTTGTCCCACATGGATCACGTGCAACTTTAATTGAAAATTGTGTCACGAGTTGGCATAAATTTGTTTATTTTCATAAAGTAACGTTTACTCAAAATATGAGAGCCTTACCAAGTGAAATAGAATTTGTCGAATTCTTGAAAAAAATTGGTAATGATGAAGCCCCACAATTCCCTCAGTTTGGTGAAAATATTATTGAAACACCTCAGCAATTAATAGGAGATGAAAATAATATTATTAATGAGGTGTATGGAAATATTTCCGAAAACATACTCTCAGATAACATATTGAAGTCAGTTATTTTAGCAACTAAAAATGATGATTGTACTTTTATTAATACTGATATACTTAATCGAATACCAGGTGAACAGAAAACATATCATAGCTACGATAAAATAATTTGTGATGATGACAATGAAATCAATAACTATCCAGTAGAGTTTTTGAATTCTTTGACTATTAGTGGTTTGCCACCACATAAGTTAGTATTGAAAGTTAATTGCATCGTTTTACTGATAAGAAACTTAAATACAAAGAAGCATTAGTCAATGGAACAAGAATGCGCATCAAAGTGTATGCATCGTAATGCTATTGATTGCGAAGTTTTAACTGGAACCGCACGCAATAAGAGAATTTTGATTCCACGTATAAATTTAACATATTTCGGTACTGTTTTACCATTTAACTTTCAAAGAACTCAATTTCCAATTATACCTGCATTTGCGATGACAATAAATAAGTCTCAAGGACAAACATTCGAAAAAATTTGAATTTTATTGAGGCAGCCAGTTTTTACACATGGTCAATTGTACGTCGCAGCAAGTAGAGTTCGATCATTCGATGGTTTGAGATTTTATATTTCCGAATATAATGGCCAAGGGCATTTAGCAAATGATGAAAGAGTTTTTACAAAATACATCGTTTACACAGAAGTTCTGAATCATTAAATTCACTTTCAAACTATTTTAAGTTCAATGGACATTTATTTTTTTACCCGCCCGGTTTTTTTGATTTAATGAAAAATATATGAAAAAATACGAGGCACGTATTTTTTATTTCATTTTTTATTTTGTATTAATTTTTTATTTAAATTTTATATAATTCGAAAAAGATAGGCAAAATAACTGTGTAGCCTTGGCGAAACCTGGTCAGTATGGCAATAAAAAAAACCCAAGGAAATGTCAAAAAACGCGTTATTGCTTTTTAAATATGGCTTAGCCAAGCTAAACCTCATTTTTCCTATCTTTCATATTTTTCAAATAACTCGAAAATTAATGCATAGAAAAAAAATTAAAAAATTATATAAGCTTTGTAGCAGATAATCTTCAAACTGTTTTCGAATTTTGCACCTTACCAAAAATGAAATGTAATCCACTGGAATTGAAAACAATGTATCTTATACTTCTATGAATGTCAAGTCTTATTTTTATTAGCGTTTATTTGATTCAATAATAACATGAAAAAATTAAAACTGACAATGAATTATATCAAAAAATAAATACGAATACAAGCTGTAATTGTGTTTTTTTTTCAACTGTTACTAACATTAAATTTTAAATTTCATAGGTATTGCAGGGAATTAAGGCAAACAACACACGCTAGTGACGTATTTGTACACGCCCGCAGCTGACGTAATAGAACAAAATTCAAAAAAATTATATGCAATGATTATAGAGGTATACTCTTTGACGAAAGAACCTCAATAACGTTCAAACTTAAAAATTTAATGAATTACGGTCGAATTTCGACCAATGGGCGACCACTAGTATTTGTAAATTTTCCCAAATTTTCATTATGGTTCCTTTGTGTGGTATATGTTTTATTAGTGTCATATTGGTTATGTCTACATGTCATGTTGGTTCTATTTTGTTAACAGTATTTCTATCGTATCCATTTTCATAAGCAATTTGGTATATTATATTTCTTCCTTTGTCTGTTTCTTGTTTGTTTAGGGGTATTTTGTACAGTTTGTTAAATAGTGAATAGAATACTGCCATTTTATGTTGTGGTGGGTGATCAGAATGGTTAGGTATAATGATGTTTAGACCTAACCATCACAAAAAACAATAACCACCTACAATATGCAATATACAGAAAACCAACTTCCCCTAACATCATTATACCTTATCGACGGTAAGAAAACCCGATTGACTTGTGGTGTACGTAAGGATGAATGGGAATAGACTGGATAGCGAAAAGAGTCAAAACAGAACGAAATACAGAAAAATTTCATACAAAACAAAAATAATATTAAAGGACGATATAAAGAGCCCAGTTCAGTAGTGAAGAAAGATACCTAATTCTCTGCAGGAAAACAGGATCAGACGTGTTCTTCTAAAAAAGTTTTTGTTATTCAATGTAAAGCCTTAAGTTTAAAACAAAACCAATTTAAATACATAGAAAATTATTAGTTCTAAAATTATAATCGAAAATTAGTAAAAACTAATTACAAATAAAATGGAAAACTTTATTACACCAACTATGTACAAATAAACATACAATCTGTACTTTGTAAAAACTGTTTAATAATACGGTTCACCGACTGTCCCACTGGAGGGATCGGGCAATAGCGTTCAATATTTGAAAGTATCCCAAATATATGTACAGTATATGTAAATGCATTATTGCTTATTTTATATGCCTATGTTATTTACTGTTTTATACACAAACGCATCCGTACTTACAAACTTACAAAATACAAACTAAAACTAATACGTAAATAAATAAAACAACGCCCGCGCGGGCATACACACACACACACACACACAAAACACGCTCCTCGCACAAACTTCGGAATACTTCCTGTGCAGTCGGTCAGTTTCTCAGACACGGCACTCTTTTTAATTGCTCTTCTTACAGAATCTTGACAAGTAGCAGCTCCTGTAGCACTTCCAATGGCTCCTCTGAAGCATGTTTGGCAAATCACGAAGCATCTTCAGCGGCACCTTCTGTGGCATCGTTAACAACTCTTTCCGTAGTAGTCATATCATCAGTGGAGTCAGCAGACATTCAGAAAATGAAGACTGCGCTGTCGTCCGCTGTGCACTTCCGTGAATGCACACTGCAGTTTTCAAGATGGACTCAGATTTATGGTCAAAACTGCATGAGAAATTGTACCAACGACGGTTTCTATAATAGAAAGAGAAATGTTTTACAACATATGCTGGTACACGGTAATTTTAAATCTTTTTTGTCTACGATTTCTTTTTGAATAAGACTAATTTTATCCGAAAACCTTGATTACTGCAGTTGATACACGGACCAAGATAGGTAACCGTATTCAGAACAATGCGAAAGAAAGCGAATACTGCCCAGCGTTTGTTATCTATGAATTTCTGAAAACGAAAAATTATTTTGTTTACATATCAGTGGTTACATACCATGGAACAATATCAAGTGTTAACATTTTATTTAAATTTTTTTAAGTTTTCGGTCGAATATATTTATAACATCAATACAAAAATAACAGTATGGATAACCATACATGACTTCTATTTTCTGAGATTTATATTTAAAATCATTTACTTGAATTAATTTGCAACAAGTTAAGTGTGTTCCTTGTAAATCGAGTTTTATGTTTGACAAATTGAAATGAAATATTTCCATAGAAACTACTACTTTGTTGCCGGTAACGTAGTACACATATAATATCGGTATGGAGAACCATACATAACTTCCATGTTCTAAGATTTATATTTAAAATCATTTTCGAAATGAAATATTACCATAGAAACTACTTCTTTCTACTTACTGCTTCAGCCTTAACCACAGTACTGTGGGCACTAACGTATACCACCTCACGTTATCGCACTCGATTTTCACTGATGATGGCAGTCGATGGCACTGCCGAAACGTCTGGTTTTGCAGAAAACATTGGACTACTGCCAAACAGCCCGGGAAGGAATTTTAACAACAAGCTACTTCTTTGTCGCCGATAACGTTGTACACATATATATAAAAAAATGCATAAAATTAATGGCTTGTATAAGTTAATGTTTGATCTCCATTAAGTAGTGCTCAAGTTTCCAAAGTTTTAATATTATGATGTCCGTAATTAAAACATCAGAGCAGGTTTAGTGTGTATGAGGGTACACCGTGGACAAAAATTTTCAACATTCCCTATTGAGCGTAGCTCAGAGTATAGCTGCGAATCTACAGTGTACGTTTCACAGAACAAACACGCGGAAAAGAAGGAGCGCTGCGTCACTCATGGACCCTCAGCATCTTGCAGAGGGTTCATTCCCTAAAGACGAAAAGTCTGTCTATGAACCGTTCCTCTGTAAACACGTGCAGTTACACTGCCCAGCAATCAACAGGAAGCAAATCGTTATCCACGCTGGACACTTTTTCGGCTTGCACGCGTTATATGTTGGTGTGGGTTTCGGCACTTTCCATTTAAAAAGCGTGCAAATGTAAGAAAATAAACATGAGTGAGGCCAGAAATAACGCGAATTTTGTGTAACGATTTTTTCGTGATTACCATACTTCCATTTTCTTACGGAACATGAAAATAAAAAAATACTGGGTCAATTGTAGTCAATGGTTACAAACCGCCCGATTAACTAGTTAATAGTTCACCAACGTAAAATGTTTAGATTACCCAAAAGAGTAGTCGAACAAATCTCGACTCTAAACCTTCCCTACTAGATTTATTTTAGGAAATGAATTTGGTGCTTTAGGTGCTTGTCTTTAATCGTAAACTGATATTTTTCATACCTTGAGGAAATGATAGAAGATGTTCACTGCGATGCTTTCCTTCAATACTTGGACTTATTACGCACGAAAAGTATCTATTTACCCTACTGATGTACGAGGCAGTATGTATGCGGCATATCAGTGTATAAACAAATTAAATTTTGAATTAACGGTTATAAATTGGAGTTTGAGGGCTTTTGAATTTAAAGTTTTCATTTTTACTTCCAAGTTCCATAAGGAAATGGAAGTATGGTCATGGCGAAAAAAATCGTGTCCGAGATAATGGCAGATTCTGATAGTACTACTTACATAATTTATTCTATCAAAATAACCCTTTTTGCTCAGGCACCTTATTTTTTTTTAAATATTTTTAATATACCCTCAAAACATTAAATAAAGTCATTTTTCGAAAAGTGTCTGTCTGTCTATGTGTAGAATTTTTCTATGGCAAACGATAACTGCCGCAAATTCAAACAGAATTAAATAATTTGCATACAGACCTGAATTGTAGAGGACTCAAGTCCTGTTGATTGTGGTGAAGATCGGTTAAGGGAAAGGGGTAGTTTACCTGCAACGTTTTAGGTTTTAACAAGAGTAAAGTACTTGAAAATTCATTTAAACTTTTTCAAACAATTGTAATTGTTAAAAATAAAATAATTTTGTTGGCAATTATAATTTTTTCATTTTAATTTAAATCATGTATGAGTGAAAATATATCGTTCCTGGCCGGCAAGCATATCTCAATTATGTAATGTTTACGTTTCCAAAGTTTTATTATTGTGATTAGCGTAATAAAAAGGAAGGCAGGACACACACACACACACACACACAATTCGCGTTATTTCTGTCCTCACTCATGTTTATTTTCTTACGTTTGCATGCTTTTTGAATGGAAAGTGCGAAACCCACACCAACACAACGCGTGCAAGGCGAAAAGGTGTCCAGCGTGGACAGCGATTTGCTTCCTGTGGATCGTTGGCCAGTGTAACTGCACGTGTTTACGGAGGAACGGTTCAAAGACAGACTTTTCGTCTTTAGGGAATGAACCTTCTGCAAGATGCTCAGGGTCCATGAAAGACTTCGGAACTCTCCTTCTTTTCCGTGTGTTTGTTCTACGAAACGTACACTATAGATTCGCAGCTTTACTCTGAGCAACGCTCCATAGGAAATGTTGAAAAGTTTTGTCCACGGTGTACCCTCATACACACTAAAACCTGCTCTGATGTTTTGATTACGGACATCATAATATTAAAACTTTGGAAACTTGAGCACTACTTAATGAAGATCAAACATTAACTTTTACAATACATTAATTTTATCCATATTTTGAAGCAATAAATGTTTTAATAAATTAAAACAATCTGTGTACTTATTTCTATTATGATATAAGAATTAAAAACTAATATGTGCATATGTTTATGTATGAAAAATATATAAATATAAAGATCACAGCTCCCTTTGGCCAGCTCTTCGTTCGACCTACAATCGTCTTATCCAAGAATACAGTCCTTCCTCACGAAGGTTGAGGATAGTCTTTACCCACCTGACATGGAAGTACCATTTCAGCTGATACGTCATTTCTTCAGAACTCAAGCATCCACTTATTTTATATGTGTACTATGTTATTGGCAACTAAGGAATAGTTTGTTGTTAAAATTCCTTCCCGGGTTATTTGACCATGGTCCAAGGTTTTCTGAAAAACCAGACGTTTTGGCATTGCCATCGACTGCCATCATTAGTGAAAATCGAGTGCTCTAACGTGAGGTGGTAAACGTTAGTGACCACAGTACTGTGGTTAAGGCTGAAGAAAGAAGTAGTTTCTATGGAAATATTTCATTTATAAATGATCTTGAATATAAATCTTAGAACAAGGAAGTCATGTATGATTCTCCATACCGATATTTTTGTACATCAGTAAAAGGTTTTTTTATCATTTTATCAATTTCAAAAATCTTTCTCGTTGTGAATGCTGGAAAATTTGTTTAAGTATACCATCTCTTCTCCCACGTACCATCGCTAGCATCTGATGTCACACTGGCCATCATTTCATTCAGCAACCTCGTCAATACCTGATTTAATTAAATAACATATTCAGTTGCTTAACTGCGCCTGCTACCCTCTGTACCTTTGTGTTCTTTTGTCATTTTCGTAGTAGGCGGTGGGAGATTCATTATTCCCCAGAAGCTTTCGCTGCAGTGTGTCTTTATCAGTGGTTCTCACTCGTTGAGTAAAGTAGTCTAATTTTGAAATCAAACAGACCGTTACTGTATTTATTAGATGTACAACATGATTTAGTTATTTCACATTATTTTTACGTGTAATTATGATCTCGTAAAAATCATTTAATTGCGATTGATGTAGAGGCACATCGTCACAATATTACTGCACAGAAACTCGAGAATAAAAATGTTTAATTCCAGTAAAATGTAATCTTAATCCAATCCATTATAACGCTATATTTAGCTGAACGAGCAAAGCGAGTTTTCAGTTTTAACTCGACCGTTTGGCATTTATCTGTCTGTCTATCTACCTATCTACCTATCTGGGGTATATCTCTCGATAACTTTTCGTAAAATTTTGAACGTGTGTCCAAACGTTTACCCTACGCAACTTTATTGCTTTTTAGATTGATCCCCTCCCCCAATTATGAGCGCAGGAAGCAAAAATGTGAGGAGTCAAACCTGTGCAAAAAATCAGCCCATGTGAGGTACAAAATTTACAGGAATTTACAACATAATCTAAATATGTCGTTTTGAAGATTTCAAACGTTTTGAACGTCAGGGCCCAAAAAGTAGGTGAAAATTTTGATAAAATCGCAAAAATTCATGTAAAATAATTTTAACTAATAACTGAATGCAGTGTTGAGTTTTGGAGATTTCAAAAACTTGGGGCCCCAGGGCAAAAAAAAGAGATTAAAACTTCGAAAAATTGTAAAATTCTGGCAGTGTGTCAGACTGAAAGGAGTTATAAATTCGAATTTTTAATATTTATTGAATGTCTGTGCGCAATACAATTGTTATATTACAAAAGAAAAAGTGGACTAATCAAAATTTTTGTAATTTTCTCATACTGAAAAATATCTAATATTGAAGTTTATGTAACAATAAATGTCTTTGTTCAAAATAGTGGAAGAGTTCTGCAGCTCAGAGAGCATACTAGTTAGACCAAATCACCGAATTAGTTGAACTTTTTATTTTAATTCACTGTAATCTAGTTTCTCGGCTCCACTGTTTTTATTAACACTTTCAACACAAATGACCGAATCTAACATTTGAATTTACCACAAGGAATGTCAATACTGTTGAGTTTATAAAGTCTACGTAGCATTATCAAATTGTTAGTAAATTAAGTGTGGCTTACTATAAACTTAACAACAGAAAATTGTAACTAACGTAAACAGGAAGGCATGACTTAAACGTATTTTCATTAACATGAATAAAATACGGTAGAACCCTTTTTAACCGAACTAAAGGGGACGAAGCGCATTTCGGATAACGCATTTTATCGGATAATCCATAGAGTCTATTTCCGTTTATGAAGGCATAAATAACACATAATTATCAGCAAAAACGTATTTAATTAAAAACGTTCAAATTATAAACACTATAATTCGTTCCAATACACTGTAATGTATCTTCACAGTTATATATTTTTACTATAAAAAGTCTGTAATCTTTTTTGAACCGTTTCTTCACAGCGTTTGCAAGCTGCAATGCCACGCCATATCCTTCAAAGTAAGGTGTCTGATGGTGTTGCTTGCTCAGCCTCCTCCACGAAACGTAAAGCTACGTATAAAAATAAAGCTGCTATATTAAATCTGTCAGGTATTAATAAGACAGCAAAAATAAATGATTAATAAAAATAAGAAAATATTCTTACCTCCAAGGCTGTAAATCCTTCATCTGCTGTCACAAGTTTTGTGTCTGTGTCATGAACATCCTGATCTGTGTCGTCTGCTTCAGGCTCCGGTCTTATCACAGCTTCTTCAATTTCTTGGTCAGTCAATTCTAGTTCCGCATCGTCTACCTGTAGTCATTCGTGAACTTCACTTTCTTCTATTCTTCACATCATGGAATTCCTTTAGCTACTTCTGCTGAGTAATATTCCTCTTATTCTTCTTCATCGATCTTCCAGCATTTATTTGTTTTCATTTGTTGTAACTTTCTTCTGATATCGTTTCGGATTAACCCGGGTTTCGGATAAGCCGATGTCGCTTAAACACACTGTACCAATGTGTAGACGTATTATCTACGTACATAAATTATTAACTAATTTAAATAATGCTTACGTAGTTATAGCTCCATTCCTTATTGAACATTGTTGGAAAATATGCAATATTGAAAGAAATCTGTACAATACTGAAGAGTTTATTGAGATTTCAATTTGTACAGACATATTTTACATGATTTAGAAAAGGGTTTATTTTTAAGTTTAAGGACTAAATAAGTTTGGAATATTTTGTTCAAAAAAATATAGCCCTAAACTCTTTTATTTTTTACTTACCAACTCTCCTTCAAGTATCAAGGCACTTGGAGTGGGCGAGTGGGCAAAAACTGACCCGTGGTGAACTACCACTTTGTTGACATCATTAACTAGGCTAATAATTACATGTAAAACCGTTTTCAAATGGTTTTCCTTCTGAAGATGTATCAGCACCGGAGAATGGATTTTAGTAAGCATAATCATTCTTATAAATAAATATGCAGACTCTCTCATTCTATCAATAGATTGTTAGTTAACATTAGTGATTTTTTATTTTTAGCTTAGTCTGTACATCATCGATTTGAGAAACTGAAGACAGAATTATAGAAGAAAATTTGAAAAAATAATATATTGAATAAATAATGTATTCCTATACAAGAAAATGAACAATACTTCAGAGAAACCGATTCATCTATTTCACTAAATCACACGCAAAAAGGTCATGATTTAGAATTGATTAGATGTATTACCGTGTTTAATTACTTGCTTCTGATTGTCAGGTAATATTTCATCAGAAATTCGTATTCCATATATTCCGCCATGACACTACTAATGATGACTGATAACCTTCACAGAGAGCTTGGTGCTAAACAAACACCCTTACTCGTGTAAAGCCTTGATTGTAATGACCTTTGTTAACTTTGTATATCAGAATTCCCCGATCTACAGAATTCGACGAATTTCTTACAGAAACGGAGGCCGCTTTCAACGCAAACCTACACAGACGACAGCTCTTGACAGTTTGAATAAGTTTCCGCATTAATGACAACACGATATTATGTTTCATTCCTGCCACACAATTCTTATCCAGTGTACAACTGATAATGCTGCATTTCTTGTAATTGAATTCTCTGTCGTTTCTACGTGTGATTTGTTTTCTCACGTGATTACTATAATGTAACCTATGTAGAAACATAGAAGATTGGGCTAACTGGAACATAAATAAAGGCTAAACAGTATTAGATATTTCCACTTGTTTTTGTTTTTTAAAATACAAAAGCATTTTGTTTATACTATAAGGTACTCGAATATTTTGCCTAGTGTTACATACTAGGTTCCAACTAATCATCCGTTGGTTGGTCAAAGGGTGCACGTTACGAGACAGATAAGGCGAGAACTATAAATTTAATTACAGGATAGAATTACGGGATACAAGGCCAACTGGTGTAACCATTTGGGAAGAATACAGAAAGATCGCCTTCCCAGACTTGTCTTGCATTATAAATCCACAGGGTATCGTAGTGTGGGTTGTCCGAGGATGAGGTTGTTTCCGGAACAGGCAGTGAAGTGTAATCCGTGAAGTGGAGATGATGTATTTCCATACATGAGATGAGTTATAGACGGCACGCTCCACCTTGCACATAAATCTGTTCTGTTAGGTATCGAGTTCGGGTGACATAGAGATCAGCGCATTTATTCTTAAAGTTGCACTTTAGCAGTACGGAGAAATCCGAGGCGACCTGCTTTACTCGTAAGTCCATTTCCCGATGCCAATCCCTCTCCTTGGAGGGGAAACCCATCCAATGGCTCGAGACGGTGAAGTACCTAGGCATTCGGCTAGACCGGCGCCTAAACTTCAACGCCCACGTGACCGCAACACTTGACAAAGCTCGCGGCGTCAAAGCCAAGCTATCACCTATGCTCTCGCGGAACAGCCGCCTGGCTGTCCGTACCAAATTGACTATTTATCTACTGTTCCTCCGAACAGTACTCACGTATGCGGCGCCTGCTTGGTGGCCTCTCCTGTCGGCCACCAACAGGCGTAGGCTGTCGACGTTTCAGAACCGGACCCTTCGTTCCCTCTCGGGGTCCCCGTGGTTTGTGCGGAATTCCGCCATTCACCGGGGTCTCCGCGTTCCTACCTTAGAGGCTTTCGTGTGGTCCTTAGCGACGAATTTATTTGCCAAGGCCGGCGAGTCCCCTTACCTGCATATCCAAAGACTGAACAGCATGGACAATGCACCGCCCTCGCCGCGTCAGGAGCCATAGTTCATCACATGAACCCCTAAGCATCGTACCCCCCAACCTTCTGGATTCCTTTAACCGCTTACCCAGCACTCCCTACCTGCGGCTTGCCGACTCTGTAGTCAATCATGCTGTGGCAGATTAGAGAGAATTACATACTTCGTCAGCACCAGCTTTGCCGACTCGGCAGGGCTGTGACTCGGGACACGGGCTCCCGCGAGGTTGTGCAACGCCTTCCTTGCGCGAGCCGTCTGCCCCGGTGTTGCTTCCCTTCGATTCGGCCGCCGCCTTCTGGCGGTCGAGCCTCTTGTCCTCGTCAGCGCGCCTCTACGTTCCTGTGGGCGATGCCCTCGGGGACCACGGAGCTGCGCCCAGACGTAGCAATTGGCTGAAGCTAGTCCAACTGTGTTCCCCGTCAGGACCTGCTTTGCCGACTCGGCAGGGTAAGGACCCGAGACACGGGCTCCCGCGAGGTTGTGCAACGCCTTTCTTGCGAGAGCTGGCTGCCACGGTGTCATTCCCCTTCGTTTCGGCCGCTCGGGCGCTCGAGCCTCTTGTCCTCGCCAGTGCGTCACTACGTTCTCGAAGACTATCCCCGAGGGGACCATGGTGCCGCGCCCCGGCGTGACAATTGGCTGAAGCAATAAAGCTTAGCTTGCTCCCGTGGTGGCCATGCATAATCATGTACCCGCGGACCGCATCCTAACACCTTGTGCAGAGCAAACGACCGTGCCGACCCGTTTTGCACCTGGCGTCCATCAGGCCTAGGCCTGGACAAGGCACACAAATTAGGGCGCAAGACCCCCGTGCATCCTCTGTCTGTCTGTCTGTCTATCACTTTAGCAGTACAGCTTGACGTGAGTAAGGCCTTCGATCGAGTCTGACACGAAGACCTTCTCTACAACCTTGCCTCGTCCCTGCTCCCTGCTTCTTTCGTACATCTTGTGCTGTTGTACACCTACGATCGCTTCTTTAGGGTATGCGTCGATAGGGGGTACTCATCGCTTCGAACAATCGCCGCGGGCATTCCTTAAGGTTCTGTCCTCGGGCCGCTCTGTACCTAGTGTACACGAACGATCTGCCTGTACAGCCTGGAGTCACTCTTTCGCTCTAAGCGGATGACGCATTTATTACTGTAGCTCGGCTAACCTTGGTTATTCTGTTAAAGTGGTGCAACCTCAGCTCGCCCTTCTTCCAGACTGACTATGGAAATGGTGGGCGATTGCCTTCTCCCCTCAGCTCACTTCCCGATGCCAACTCCTTAACGGGAGCCCGAACAGAAATGGTCTGTGAAGTATTTGGGCGCCACTCTTGACCGGCGACTAAGCTTCACAGACTACGTCTCCCAGTGACTCCAGCGAACCTGCGGCGTCAAAGCCAAGCTATTTTCTTTCTTATCTCATCGAGGGTCAGTGCCAGTGCGCACTAAACCTCTACCTTAGAGCCACCCTGACATACGCAGCGCCGGCATTCTGGCCCCTGCTTCTGCTCTACGTTATTGCACGCTTGGAAGCATTTCAATCCCGAACCCACCGTTACATCCAATTCTCCCTGGTTTGTCCACACTGACGCTACCAGGCAAAGGTTGAAGGCTCCTTCTCTCGATGAGATTGTCCGCTCCCTTGTGCTCAAACTGTTTGCTCGAGCCTCTACATACCCTCACCTCCACCTCCTCAGTACAGACGAAGGCCCACCTTCACGAAGACTTGAGGGCCCCCGAGCCCTTCTAAATACCCCCCCGATAAACAATCTTCTGCCCCCACCGCCGTCCTTACGTTCTTTGACCACCCTTCTTTTCGCTAATCAACAAACACCAAACTAAGTGTCATTCCTCTTACGTTTCATTGTAAAAAAGCCGTTGCTGATAACTTTGCGGTTTAGAACCAAACGCACAGCCTCCATTCCTCCAAAAACAAATAGGCCTAGCAGGAATCATCCCAACGTGCACATGGCTGCTCAAGTTAACTATTGCATCAGGCAATCATCGGGATCGCCCGGACACTGCAACCACAGGGGAACGACCAGCTGCTGCAAAAAAAAAAAAAAAAAAAAAAAAAAACCCTACGACAGTGGCTACCTTACATTAGTTGAGCATCTGCACTAGCATTAAAAAGAACAGGACCTGCTTGGTTGCGCTGTCCAGCAGGCCGGGTTTCTGCGAGGCTGTGGTAAATTTCTCGAGAGAGCTACGCGTGACAGTATTATTTTTTCTCAAATACCGTTAAATGTAAGCTATGCCGATTGTAGCTTAAATCTGATAACCTACATTTTGAAATGGATGCTGCAAAACTCCGTATACGTGAGGAAAACATTAGTATGGCACAGTTTTGACTTAGAAACGGCGTTGGCGTACGGAGAACATTGTTCAATAACGAAGTGCTCAAAGGTCGCTTGAAAGACCGAAGTACAATATTTCTGGCAATAAAAGTGGAAAGGTGCTACCTTTGATTATGGGAAGGAAAACTTTGCCGTATTCCTTGTGAGAGGAGGAAGTCTTGATCCTTGTCAGAACATATCCATTGTAGGACTGTTCACTATAGGCCTACTGTATAATTACTTCTATAGTGCCCAACCCACCATCGTGTTACTTGAACGCACCGGAGAGAAACTACTCTAGTATTCAGTGGTTAAGAGTGTCTGTCGACTGGAAGCCTTGTTCTTAAATACTCTGTGTAGACTCCATCTACTCTTTCACTAAATATTTTTTTAATAACATTCCATAACATGAAATCATTTTTAATAATAATTTT
Organism: Magicicada septendecula; assembly: GCA_034769895.1. Lineage (NCBI taxonomy): Eukaryota > Metazoa > Arthropoda > Insecta > Hemiptera > Cicadidae > Magicicada > Magicicada septendecula. The sequence goes on from CM068371.1 coordinate 237,676,987, forward strand.
TTATTTTATGTAATTACTTTGTAACATTAACTAAATGAGTGCTAACAAATGTTTAAATAAGTGTATTTATATAAAATCGAAGTAAATGAAGCGAAAACGATGAAGAAATGTTAACGTTATAAATTTAATTTCAATGGTCGCCAACACTGGAAGGTCAGCTGCGGTCCACCCCGCAGTCTGATACTCCGGACAGTGTATGCTGTACGCTGCCGGACAGTGCACTGACTTGATAAACAAGAATCATTACGGTAGCACGAGAGTGCGGACAGTGGTACAGTCTGATCAGAGGAGAGTAGACGTGAAGTCACAAACATTCGACATGCGAAGTGTGTGAACACCACCCTTTGTTTAGTAGGTGTTTAGTAGTTTAGTAACTCTACAAACCTCCATACTCTGTCTCCAAGTTCTTCAAGGCGACTGAGCTCTTTTCCTGCGACTAAGCAGATGATATTGTAGTATCCTTCTAGTGTTAGATTTTTAGATTCTTAAAAACAATAAAAAATTGAAATATTGTTTTTTCATGGTCCTACAAAGTGGTGAACGTTTGCTTTTAAAATTCTGTTGAAGGATATTCACATTCACGAATGGTACTGACTGAAAGGATAATTATTTTTATTGTAATACAAATTTCATACAGTAAATTTAATATTAATTAACCTAACTCTTCTTTCTAAGAGTATTAAACACATTTATTAGCTTAAAGATACTAGATATTTTCTTATTCAAGGAAGTCAAAGTAAGTGTCATTAAATTTCGTTTATGAAGTTTGTATAAGTTAATGCCACTTCTACAAAGGCACACAGCACCAGTACAATGAAAATTTATATACTTTAGGAAACAATTTTTGAATTTTTGTATAATATATTTATTCGTATAAAGTACAAAGCAAAGTACAGACCACTGATTTATTACAAGTTATGACTAATAGCAGAAACAAACCAATATTGACAAACAATACTTCACAAAGATGAAAAACGACCGAATAAATGATCTAAAGTGTTCTGAGCGCCTTTCAAAAACCTTCTAGTATTGCATGTCCTTGTATACATTCACGTTCTAAAGTTAGAAAGGAGAAGATAAGAAGAACATAGAAAGAGATCTATGTGAGATACATTATAGAACTTTGTTTTTGTAATGAGCTGGTCAATCCCCAACACAATGCACATTTACTCTACGTAATAAATCTTTATGTTAACTGTGATTCCTACGTTAGAGTCAAAAGTACAGCTTTTAGAATGCAGAGAAGACAATGGGCTCGTCTTGATAACACTTTGCGGTCCTCTTCTCTTCCAATAAAGAAACAGTCTCAACCACCTACTTTGGCACAGTCACATTCAAAATTGCCCTGATTAAGGAAACAAATTTATCCTTACGAATAAACCCGTTCTGTACGCGTAGGGTAGAATGCAGTAGGCTACAGTCGATATTGATCCTGGACCACGGTACGGTACCTGGCAACAAAACGTAACTAGAAGTCACCTTCAACGTAACTAGAGGTCACCTTCAACGTAACTAGAGGTCACCTTCACTTATACCATACGGCGACTGATGAATCATACCAACTTTTACTTATGAAAACAATTACATGTTCAGATTGCCACCATACATTGTCTCATAATGTGACGATTTAAATTGTGACATTTACAGAATAAAAAAAAATTTAATTAATTAAGGTTGCGTACAATTAACCATTTAAATCTCACAATAATAATAATAAAAACATGTAGGTACTAAGTGTGAATGGAAGAAGTAATTAATAAGGGCAAAGTATCCATAAAGAAAATGCATATTGTAAATAATTATTATGTTCGTATTTAACCCTTTGCTTGCTATCAAGCGCCTACCTGTTGATACCGGACTCGACATGTTTTCCGAGTCTACTGTAATAAAAAATAATAGAGTAAACTAATGTTAATAATTAAAGTATCTGTAGACACAGATAGTAACTAAAACAATTAATTTAAATGATGTATTTTTACCTAGCGATAGTCAGTATAAATAAAAAAGTTTATTTAAAGAGAAACAGGAACTATATATGCTCGCGGAATAAACACCCCACTCTCTCTTGTCATGTACAAGGGTAGCGGACGAAAAATCGCTCTCTTGCGATGACGACTCCCAGAAGTGCAGAGGCACGAGCAAAATGCTCTGTTCAAAAGTTATACAATTTGTTGTTAGTGTGGATTAATTAATTATTATTTTGTATTTTACTAACTGTTACAAAAAGTGTAACATGTAGCGTTAACAAAAAGAAAATTCCAAAAACTTTGTAACAAGAAGAAAGATGTAACTACAAACGACGAGTGTTAATGAAGAAAAAACGATGACTGCAATCTTCACCGATGGACGAATCTTTTCAACATCTGACCTGTGGTCATGGACCATCTAAATGAGAACTCTAGTATACCCTACCGATGATGCAGTTCGAGACATCTGAGAATCGACGAGTATCGGCGTAGAAGACTCTACCTATCCTGCAGACGTATTAAGCCATGAACAACAGAGACCAGACCAAGACGAGGACGACGTTTTAGGACTCCCAAGACGGAACCACATGGAGGCGATTACTACATCCAAAAAAAATAGAGGTGACTCGATAGCACGTCTATCGAGGAATAATGATAATATTTTTGTAACACAATACTCTATTTAAGAGACTTTCAGAGACGATTGATTTTATAAGAATATAAAAACTTAAATTTGAGAATTTAATTGTAACTATTCAATATCATTCAATTGTAACAGTTTAGATATTAACGTAACGTAGTGTTATTAATACCATTCTTCTAATGGAATATATATAAAGCAAAAAGGTAAAAGTCCTGCAAGATAAAATTTTGAATTAAATATAATTAAAAGATTAGAGACTAAATGCCAATGGTTACCCCGATCCGGGGGTATAGCTAGATAAATTTGTTGTGATCCCATATTCTAAATAAAGCATTTCACTTAATTTTAATAATTTAATTAATAATGTCATGGGATCTGTTCTTTGGAGTAAATGTTATATTTCAAATGTATAATAAAGCAAGTCTTCTTGTTACACACATATACTGAGTATATAAATCAACAGTTCACCTTCCCTGATTCCTTGTATGTCTTACTGTGTGTTGTTCTGATTTAAATTTCAGCTCGTCTCGAATAAGGCAGCCTGAAATAATTGGCAGAACCAATTATTTTGGGTTCCCTCCGTTATAACTCTAAAGAAGAGGTTATAATAATAGCTGATATAGCGGGCACAAACATACAATTACCTAAGCGTTGGGTTACGCCTAACGTACTGTGTCTACAGTAAGCGAGACAATGTGTCTTTTATAACACTAAAAATTTAATAATGCAATTAACTTGAACTATAATTTGTTCTTAGTTACATTGCTGTGTCTATTGTAAGGTAAACATTTGTCACACTATATTGATTTATTTCAAGTTATCACTAATAGCAGACAACAATATCATTATTCCCAGTCATGTTAGTTTTATTAGTAGCCATCTTAACAACAACTTGTCACCAGTTATTGCAAAACTGCTAGTCGCTTCGCTCTCGACGAGGCCTTTCGGTGTGTCCACCATCTTTTGAGATCTGAAGATGGTGGACGCACCGAAATGCCTCGTCGAGAGCGAATGCAATATCTGAGGTTGTTTAACACCTGAAGATGGTGGGCACACCGAAATGCCTCGTCGAGAGCGAAGCGACTAGCAGTTTTGCAGTAACTGGTGACAAAGTTGGAGTATCATTATTGCAAAGCATATTGTCTATTAGACACTGAAAATGTCTTGGCCTTATCAACATGTTCTTTCTTGAGTGGCTCGCTCTTAGATGTTGTCCAGTTTACTCATAGTCAGATTTTGCCTAGTCAACCTACATTTCCTATCATCAACCTTTTTTAGACATAATTACGAAAAGAATCTAAGTGTTACCGTGATTTCCAGTATACAGACGCGAAGTGCTGTAATTAAAAATATTAACTACTAACAAAATTTTGTGACTGTGACGACTGAAAACATAATATAGTGACTTCTTGTTCTTGTTCCGAATCTTGGGATGTGATAACCCTGTCCCGCTTCTCCACACTGACTTACACATCCCTCTGTTGCCATATTCCCTGTTTGTCTCTCCCTCAAGTTCAGAATACGAAATACGATTTTAATATTCTTCATTAATTTATTGAATCGTTAATAACCATGAATTATCAGTGATTTGTTTTTATGTAGATTACATACTTTTCGTTGTCACTATTCGAGAAACGCCTATTTCCAGGCGAAATTGAAAGAAAAAAAGTTTCTAGTATTTAACGAGATGCATTGTTTTCTTATTTAAGCTTATTAGCTGTACTCTACGTGCCATAATGTGCAATGGAAATTTATAAAACGATTAATAGTTAACTAAGCAAACAAAATTATGTAATAGCTGCGTTTTGAGGTTGTTTCCGTTTGCGGCGTACATTAATTATGATTATTATGTAAATGAAGTCAGGATTGAGTAAATACCTAACTAGTGTTAATAATCTATGGAAATAGGAGGGGTGAATTAGTCTCTACCCCACCACTGGGGTGATTTGGAGGACACCGTGCCAACCGTTTCCGACGCTGATGATGGCCTCCGATGGTGGGTCCGAAACGTCTGTCAACATAAACTGTAGACCACGGCTAACAATATTTCCAACTATGTTTAAAATCTGTTTGTAACTTGCGCCCTTACAAAAGTTATTGACGAGAACGCGCGCGTGTGTGTGTGTGTGGCAAAAATTAGAACATTTCAGGAAGCGTTATGTCAATGTTAGGCCTTTAACATGTGGTGAGTCAACGTGCACTACGGTTTCTTCGTGTGCTTCACTGACTACAAAGCAGCCTTCGATAAAGTACATTAGAGAGTACGATAAAAGACACCAGACAGTACGACACGACCGTCTCATCAGGTTGCTAAAGAAAAGAGACTCTAGATTTTAGAGCTACCTATTAGACTTATCACAAACCTCTATTATGAACAAAAAGCTATAGTACAGATGAAGCAGGGAACATCAAAGACACTAAAATAAAGCGAGGTGTAAGGCAAGGTTGTGCTTTGTCTCACTTTCTTCAATATTTATTCAGACGATTGAATGAACAAGACACTATCTGATCTAAACATAGATATTAGAATAAACGGCATACAAACTAATAACTTAAGGTATACCGACAATACTGTACTCCTGGCAGAAACTCTCGAAGACTTAAAGAGACTAATCAATAAAGTAGTAGGCGTTGAAGAAAAATACGGTTATCTTTACACACAAATAAAACAAAGTTTATGCTTACGTCAAAATTAACCCAGAACACTAGAAATATATACATTCACAATCAGACAATCGAGAAAGTGAGAAAATACAATTATTTAGAAACAATTTGTAAATGAAAACAACGATAGCTCAGAAGAAATAAAAACCAGAATTGAATTGAAAAGAGTGCGTTCATAAAAGTGAAGAGACTATTTTGAGGCCGAAACTCAAGTTTTCAGACTAAAATACGGCTTAAGAGATGCTATGTTCTGTTTGTACTGACAATGGAATGGAAGCACGGACGAACAATGAAGAAGGCAGACTTCAAGAAAGTAGAGGTGATTGATCTATAGATGTGTCGAAGAATATAGAGAATATCCTAGGAAAAGGAAATCACGAACGAGGAAGTACTAACGATGGAATGAAAAATGTTAAGGTAGTTATATTAACAATTAAAAGTGGAAATTTCAATAACTAGCTTATGTAATAAGATTAAAAATGTACCTTCTGCTACATGTCATCTCCAAAGGAAAATTATGGAAAAGTCTACTCGTGACTGGAAAAAGGAAGAAGGTTACATTCGTAGCCGAATAATTTAAGACAATGGTAAAAATGCCCTAGTGTTCAACTTTTCAGATCTACAGTTTCGAAACTATACTCTTTTCAAATAAAGGAGAGCTTTAAATTTAAACCGGTACAGTTTCCATTGTGTTTAAAATAAAATCCTCATAAATACAACATTGAAATCCTTGCTTGTTTCCCTAATTGACTGAGTAGTTTCAACAAAATTTGTCAACAGTCACCGTTTTTTTGCTCTTCAACCGTAAGCATAGAATTTGTCCAACTGTTGTGAAAAAAGTAAACTTAGGAAAAAATTTCCCTGTCAAACAATAATTGTTTATCATTGTATTCTAGGCATTACGTCAAAGTTCCATTCTTTTGTATTTAATCTTTCAAGAGTTATTAATTTTTTTTGTAAACGTCTGCTAATTTCGTAACGGGTACATTTCAATAAATACTTTGTGCACTATAATTGACAAAAAACAATATTAATGCTCTAAAAATGTAGTAAATTTATCTATCTAATTTATATACGTTGTGTGTAAATTGTTAATTAGCGGAATTTTAACCGATTACAATATGACATAGATAGTACCAGTGGCGTATCTATGTCTATGAGCTGCTCCTGGGAGGGGGGATGATACTAGCTACGTTAGTTCATTTACTAGAGACGTAATTTTTCCTCAGGACAAATGAGATGTTTCAGATTCTTCCCATATTATCGTACAATACAATTGTGTGTATACACACGCAACTGACTTAGGAACAGGCTTACGTAAACTGATTATGGAATTTCGATGACATTTTTAATAGTTTTGTGGAGGGAATTGATCCCCAGTAGTTACGCCATTGGTTGGAACAAAAATAGCAAGATTTCGTTCCAACAAATACTAGCCAATCGTAAGAGGAAGAGGAGATATTTTTGTCCTTTTCAACCAAAGGTTTCGACTTATTAAGTTCTACCGTCAGAAAAATCTACGCCTTTCGAATAATTTTGTAATTATAGAGATTCTTGGGCTACTAAAATTTTGTTATAAACCAAATGCCATCTCTGAGACGGGCTTGGATACGGTTTGTTATCTTATGCCTACTGACTCCATGTAGTACATCTAATCTTTAAATTCTCTTTTTTACACATCTGACGTGTGAACTCTTCTCATAGATACTGTATGAATCGATATTAGTAAGCAACATCATGCAGAATACTGTATTGTTGCAGCGTCTGTGAATAAGTTCAGCCATAACTTTAACAACAAAACACGTTACTCAGGTTTAACATACTACTGATCACACAGAACGATGTAGCCTGTAATGTGATTTTCTTTTTATTCTACAATTCTATCCGTTTGTTAATGCCTAAAGTAATTTCATTTGTCTAATAAATTTTAACAATGAGTACTTTATTAAAATGTTTTGGGTTATATATATTCAGTCCCTTTCAAAAGTATATCCTGATTTAGGTTTCTTGCATTAAAGGAGATTTTCAAACACAAAGAGACCTGCAGGAATTATTGAAAAAAACTTAAAGTAACAAAATAGAAGTAAACAAAAGAATGAAAGATCTTAAAAGAAGAAAATTCTTCTTGAGGAGAAAGAGGCAGTGGTATGCAGTGGTAATTAGCAGTTAGGCGTATATATATTTGGCAATTATTGTTTTAAGGTATTCACTTACTTTCACTATCGTAACTTAATTATGAACGTAAACGTCGACGAGAAACAGGAAGTAAAAGAACAGCAGCCGAGAACGAGAAGCTTGAAGAATAATCTTAAAGTTCATCAAATACTAATCACCTCTGTTGTGACATATGACAGAGAGCCCCTAGCCCCTAGCCCCTAGCAGATCTGCTAATCAATTGGCGACTGAAGTCCAAAGAAAAATTGAAGAGAAAATACGAAAACGAAATGTGACGACGAAAACGACGTCCTGGTAATGAAAGACAATGTGACATTGGAGAGGCTGAACAAGGTGAGGTTGCGAACTAAAGACCTAAATTTGATTGAGAAACATTATATTGAGCCATTTGAACTAGCTGAAGATAAGCATTATCCAGACAACCAATAGCAACGCAACAGCTACATTGGTGTGTGTGTGTGTGTGTGTGTGTGTGTGCGTGCGTGCGTGCGTGCGTGCGTGCGTGCGTGCGTGTGTGTGTGTGTGTGTGTGTGTGTGTGTGTGTGTGTGTGTGTGTGTGTGTGTGTGTGTGTGTGTGTGTGTGTGTGTGTGTGTGTGTGTGTGTGTGTGTGTGTGTGTGTGTGTGTGTGTGTGTGTGTGTGTGTGTGTGTGTGTGTGTGTGTGTGTGTGTGTGTGTGTGTGTGTGTGTGTTACGACAGTGATGAAAGCGAAAAAATATGAAATTATGTCGAGAAATACCTGATCAGGACTTAAGTAAATTTTATTTTATCCAGTTACATTTAATCGACTGAAATAACATTTGACTTCTAAATCTAACTAATTAAAAAAAAACTTTTTAAACTCACTTTATAATTTAACGCGATCTTTATTTTACATTTGGTAACGTTTTATACTGCGTTTGATTTTCATGAACTAACTTCGAATGAAATGTTTTTTTTTTCATTACAGTCTAACTTAATAAAAGATAATAATCTTCCGCTACCCTTTACTTTAATCTTTTATTATACTTTGATCTTCTATTATAATGTACCTTTTAGTATATTTCTTTAACGTCAATAATATTAATATAGATTAGGGCATAAGGAAATAGCAGAATTCATCAACAGAATAATTAGAAAGCACAGAAAGAATAAAGTAATATAAGAATTTAAATCAGCTATGGAACTAGTATAGAAATACAGTAATTGATGTGGCAAAACAGATCTGTGAAACAAGTAGGGCCACAAGGAAGAATGCCGACAGCGTGATCTACAGATGACTTAAAAATCCAAATACTAATAAAAAATGCCATTGTAAATTTTATATATATATTGTAACGAATATTATATAAGAGTGTTGAGTCTCGCGAGTTACTAATGTAACAATTTATGTTGAGAGACGATTTCTTATGCTCCACGTTGTATGCGTCAATTTGTAACAAATAAAAATGTTACGTATATTTATATTAAACCCCACTGTTGGGTTCGTCGATTTGTAACAAATTTAATATGTAAGTTGAACGGTAAATTATTTCGTATTCTGCCGCTCGCTCCCACTATGCGTGCAGTCCCAATGACGTCACTCGGATTTGTCAACAGTTGCTCCGTCCGCTGTGCTATGTTAACGTAATTCTTAAATGAAACAGTAATAATAACGCAAATATAACACCAAACAGATATCTTCCTTTTAACGATCTTTATTCAAATGAAGCATTGATTAATTACTTCTCGTTTTCCTTTACTGTAATTACAATTATGACAAAATTATGCGTCTTCTTTCATCAGTTGGTAGTAGCTAAAAAATATTGTTCTGTAGACGGCCAAGCCAAAAGAATGATGCAGCTTGTTATTATTTCTATTAAAATAAATTATCTCAGGGCGTATCTGGTTCGGGGATTATGGTTAAACAAATAATACAATTCTTAAAATCAAAATACAAACTCACAATATAGGGATATTACAAGGGTTTGGTGTGTAAAGTGAAACTGGCAGTCGTGTATTGGTTACTTATTATTATAGGTTATGAACAGTTGAGATGCTTATTAGTTATCGTTAAAGTTTTTATGGTGTTCAAAAAAGGTGTAAAACTCAATTGGTGTTATTTTCAAGTGTTCTTTAGTGTTGGTGTAGTATAGTGTCTGTAGTTTTATTTTGTTTAATTCCTAGATAGTCGTGTACACAAATGTTGGTTTTGACACATAAGATAATAAATTGTTCAAATTCACCAGATCCTCTTCTTTATTCTTCCAGGACGAAGATAGGGTCCAAGTCTTCTTTGCTTCTTCTCCTCGGAGATCTCAATTCTTCTGTATTAAATTCTGGATGTTCTTTTCTTTATTATAATATTTTGTATTGAGTATATCAGCTCGTTTTACAAAGTCTGGTTTGTGTTTTCACTGTTTAAAATATAATTATCTGAGACGTTTTATTAACGCGTCTGTCTTCAATGACCGTTGTTAAAGAAGTCCTATATTATTTATCTGAATTTTTGGTTGCTAAGGTAAAACTTGAAATCTGGTTGGTTGATTCAGATATACATTGTCATACAAATTCATTATTTCAATGTCTGAATTTGGTCAAAACTTTTAAATTAGTATAACTTTTCTGTACTGATTGGGAATTTAAAACTACTAGCATCATTATTTTGGTCTTAACATTTGTGACATATAGACACCAAACATGCCTATTTTTGCTTAAGAAATACTGATGTTACATTTTTGCTATTTGAATTTTTCTTAAATAACTTAAAACTGATTATTTCGATTCCATATTTGTTGTGTATACCATTAACTATAAATCTATCCATATTACAACATTTGTTTTACAAAATTCTAACAGTATTTCCTAAAATTTACAAAATTCCAAAGTTTCTATAGGCCTATGTCTTGACATGTTAAATTTCTATTTTCTGTTATTGTAATCCCTATTAAATTATGCAACTACCATCAAAATTACTCCCTATAACTCTATTAGTATTATCATTTAAAAATATAACAATAATTATTACAGTAACAACATAAAAAAACATAATTCACATTTTGTGATTAAACAATTTGTATATGCCTGGTTGCATACATACTGCATAAGGCATATCATACATATATTATTTAATAAAACTATAACTAACATCAACACAACTTTAAACGTGTTTTAAGAACATAACAAGGAAAGTAATCATTTAATAATGATTTTATATTTTTTCCATTTTTCCTAGGTAGTTCAGCCATTGCTGTAGCCTACTAGGTACTCTTTCTGTTTCTTTTTATACATTTGACAATTATTATGTGATTATACATTATTTTCTTGACAACATTACGTCCACTATTATTTACAATTAGTTGCATGTTCCATGTATCTATAATAATTGTTTTGTTATATTATTTCGTTATATCATTCAATTAACAATTTACTAATATATCATTTTACATTGTATTGTATGTTTGGGCCTATTACCCCTCAATTTGTATTTTGATTATTTTTATATTTTGATACATTTAATAAAAACCATTTGTTTACTTATAGTATTGGTACATAATGATGTCTGTCTTTATAAGTATTATTCTTGTCATTATTTGAAATTCATGTCATCATCGGGGTATTTTGCATCACTTTGCCTAAACATTAATTTGGGTACGGTCAGTTGTAGTACAAGTCAGTCTAAAGTAGTTATTTGTTCATCTTCACTATCATTTTGAAAGATATTTTTCTTCTTGTTTAGTTTCTTATCCATGGTCTTCATTAAATCTGGTACGATATCAAGCTAGGCCAAATGTAATGTTACAATATATATATTTAAAATTTATGTTTATATTACCTCAAGATGTTATATTTTTCCTATTCGGAACATGTTTCGAGAGCTCCCGTGCTCTCATCTTCAGCCTTCGCGATCTTGCGTCTGGTGAAGTATTTGTGTGCTGGCTGGATACTATTAAGGTTTCTTGTTGGTCTCTGGTCTTTTAAACAGATAATACAAAACACAAAACATTATAAATTCCTTTGATCCAAATGGCATTTGGATAAGATATGTAGATGATGGGCTATATGTATCACGTAACAAAAATACAAATTCAGATAACATATTAAAACAAATCAATAACATTATAATAAATATATAGAAACAGTGTGTGTCGTGTTGTTCGTGTTGTTATATATGTCGGGCGTTACACTTCGCGCACTTTTTATTACTTACTGGTGACTGGATCCTCTGCGATGATGTCGTCCTGCAAAACAACTTAATCTACTATGTGTTTGTGGGCGCCACTTGGAATCTTTTGTTCCAAGAAAATGTTATTAAAATTAAAATTTTGAATTCTTAGCAGTTAGTTTAATTCTATGAAAAAATGTGAACAAGACAGTTTGAGATTGAAAAGATAACGTATGTTTTAATGATTCTTAAAAAATCGTCTGAATCGTCTAACATTCGTGAAAAAATATAAAATTGCAGAGTTACAAAAAATATAAATTATTATTATTGACAAGTTTTTTCTCCAATCAAGTATCGGCTAACAAATATTTTATTTTACTCAGTTGAAAAGCATGAGTTTAATGTATGAAAAATCTTTACTCTCAGGACGTGACTCCTTTGAACTACCAAGACAGACCAATAAGATGCTTTACAAAAATTAAGTGATTTGAAGGTGTGTGGCATGTGTAGTACAACTGTGTGACAAATGTAACCAGGTAAAAATGACTTTAACTTTGAACAACTCACGTTCCGATGGGTAATTATTCTCGCACTGGACACTTCTCTCGGGTAGTTTCAATCTCGCCTCTTCGTGTTGACGTTCCTTGTGCACTGAATTTATTTAAAGTCAAAATACGATTTTTTAAAACTTCCGCACTTTCGTAAAAACAGTTTGGCAGTGAATTTATGCTTGAATCCCGCCGCCGACGATCAGCTGTCCGCGTTGTTCCTCAAATTAGCCGCCACAGCGCTGATACTCTTCCTGCAGTTGGCGAAAAGGCTGTGTACGTTACGTTATTGGGAGTTTTTGTCAAAGTCAGTTTGTCTTAGCGAATACAGCAGAATTGATTCTCTATTAAAATTTTGGTCCCTCCTGGGCCGCTGATATTCTGGCTGCGTGTGTTCTATTAAATGTGCCGTGTTGCTGCTCTATTTCAGCAACACATTGGCGTATACTCTTGTAGGTTAAGTCAGTCTATTGTCAATGTACGGGAAAAGCCTTTCTTCGTTCTTATGTCGACTTCTCGTCTTCGGTTTCGCCTCGGTTGTGGTGATCAGTGTCGTGGGTGATGCGTCTCTTCTGGATTCAAAGCATGAAGTGTTTTTCGGTCGAATTTGGTCTTCCTTTTATACTCTGTAAGGCTCATTGTTTTAGCTTTTTGACATGAACTTCCGGTGTATTTGTGTAAAAATTCCTTCTAGAACGTTCGAGAATAATGAAATGGAACCTCATGGAACAAATTTAACTTCAGTAGAAGCTTTAGAACAAAAATTTCTTATTCTTCACACTAAGGATATTACAAAAATTATTCTGGTATTTGTCAAACAATTTTACATAACTACTTACAATTTGCATGCCCTAACTACATTTGGATTCTCTGCTTTCAACTGAATCTAATGATACTAATTACGATTGGTTTTTGTATAAATTAACTATAATAAAATAACACAACATACAACTCTTACCTTGGAATGTTTCCATAAAAATTCAATTTTTTAACTAAAAAATTGTTGTGAAGCTTTTGATTTCTTCTACAACATTAACACACAATATTATCATCTTTCTATAACAAAATAAATAAAGTTTAACACATATAATATACAAATAAGTTCAGTTTTACATGGTCCATGCCTATGGCCTAAGTTGTTGTCACTGTTAGAATACAATAATTAGTCTTTTTTCCTTAATATATATGGGATTTTTCTAGTATAGACTGAGAGTTTATTATATTGTCTATCTTTTGTGATACCTGGTTTATCCTGATACATATTATTTTTATTGTAGGCTTACTTAGCATCATATTGGTTTACCTAAGTGGTCCTTTTTCTTGGTGTGACAAATTTCACTCTCATAAGTCAAATTCTTTAATAATTGAGCTTATTTTCAACTGAGTATGTTTGTTTTCATGGTACACTACAGTATTGTACCCTTTTCTTTTATTTTTGTTAATATTTTGCAAACATTTAGTCAAATATGACTATTTTTTGTGATGGTTGCTTGGCCTTAGCCATATATGGTATAGGTAAATAGTTTGCTAACTCGACTATTAAAGTGTTTAAGTTAGTCAAATATATTAGTATAGTCACATTATATTATATTTCAACTTTCTAATGCAATTTGGTTGCATTTTGTCAACATTAAATCCGTAAATATTACAATATTTTAGGTCTGCTACATGTTTTCAGTTAATACTGTTTTTGGCTATTTTAACTGATTTTTATTCACTTTACAGCTTTCTTTATTTAAGATAAATTGTTCATCTTTGTCTACTTGACAATTACATATAGTTTTTATCTCAATTTGATAATAATTAATTTTTACATGAAATCTGAGTGATTGGTCTCAAATCCAACACCTTAATATTTTTTTGTCGTAACATTTATATATTTTTTTTTTATTTTAACTTAGATCCTTTCTAATAATGTATTCAAATCATTTAATACATTTATTTTATTTACATTACATAGTATAATAATGGATCTTGCCCATTAATTCACAATAAATAGTTTTTTATACCCTATTCAGAGTTACAAAACTTAATAATTAATGACTTCATTTCGGTTGTTTCTGATATTATTTGTCTCTCTTATAGTATATTATTGTTTTACACTGTTCTTCACTTGAATAATATATATGGGGTTTAAGTCTTAGTCATAGTCTTGTCGTATTTTCATGTTAATGGTATTAATTATTAGACAATATTACAAAATTTTTTAGGACTACTTGGGTTCGATACTGTTCACCTCACTTTCCTCTTATGATAAATTGCTATGTAAATAATTTCCTTTATGGAACGTTCTGTGACGTTACATATGCCTCTCCGTTAAAACTGATAATTTTTGGAAAAACATATCTTTAGTTTTGATGAAATTATCATTTCTATATTGTAATATAAATAATATTACAAATATAAAATATAAGTAAATATATAATGATCTTATGTATATAATTATTGTTCTTTATCACTGGATCAGTCTGACTCCTTAAAGCCACACTGGTTGGGCTAGCCAATTTGTAATATAATTTACAAATTTAAATAAAAGAATATAGATAGCAAGAATTATTGTGTTGATCTTAGTCACAGGATTAATCTCCTTAAATATAGCAAGAATTATGTTGTCTGAATCTCGGTGTTGAACTCGCCGATGATACAGCTCCACTTTGGATTCACCAATTACAAAGAATAAATTAAATATAAATAATGTTTTATAATTAAGTGTGACTGATTGATAATAAAATAAAATTTTGTAAGTTATAAAATTTGTACTAATATTTAGTTTTTTGTTCAATTGGTTAATTTAATTAATTAATTGTGTGTGTACTTTTCTCAGATATTTATTCTAGCACTGTAAATTATTTTGGTTTAGAAAAGAAAAATAGTTAACATTAATTATACAAATAAACACAACTCTTGTAACTGAATAATGATGTTCATTTATTGACATTCAAAATTATGCGCCAGTCAAACTGCGCATGGCCAAGGCATTGGCTGATATGTGCTCCAGTCGGTAGCGAACAAGATTAACAAAAATATATTTTTTACAAGGTTAGTAATTATGGTTCTTTTAACGAGTCGAAATGGTCAGAGGGCAAGGAACAAGATACATTCTTACAGGTATTCTTAAACTAAATTATTATGGCTGAAATAAAACAATATTATTATTTAAATTGTCAATTAGGAAAATTAATATCGAACCATTCGACGAAATGACGTCACTCCCTTCAAGCTGGCCGTGTCCTCGTGCTGGTCCGGGAATCAAGTATGGCTGCCGTCACCTCGATGTTAGCTGCTATACTGCTGGAACTGGCTGAGCTTCTCCCGCAGAAATAAAATGATATTCCCTTCTCTGCGAAGTAGTGTTGGTCCAGGAAGATGGTGTAGAGTGTCCTCTCTTCTCCTGCGATGTCGTTTCGTGATGGGTTTCTTGTGAAGTGTCCGGTGTTCAAATATGTGTATACGTGTTCTGCGAATATGGTCCAAAATCGTCTCAGAATGGCCGTTGATTTCTTGTGTTTGAGTTTGATGGTGTTATTACTGTTGTTTGGAATTAGTGAGGTGTTAAATATTAATAGTTAATGTTATTTTCATTTTTAGTTAACCTCAATTACACTCTGCATCACCACACTCGGTTTTACACAAAATTATTCTTTTTTCGGTATTCTGTTAATACATTTTCAACTAGTCGTCTTCACGATTAACAATAGACTAAACTCTGAACGTCGTCGTTTTAGGGTAATTTGTGATATGTCTTTTTCCTCTTTATATTGTTCAATTATAAAAATATCTGTCTAAGACTTGGTTCACCATCTAAATATACATAATAAGTTTTCTTATTTTTTACTGTATTTCAAATATTTCTTAATTTTACATAAATCTAACTACTCAGTAATATTGATTAATTAATTTTACATATTTGGATATATAGCTGGGTTTGTTTCAAGTTCATTTAAGCCCAAAAATTACAATTTTTTATAATTATTGTATGCCTCATATTTTGTACAAATTTAGTGTTAAATGGTTTTGAAGTGTTTTTTCTGATAATATTTCCATGGAATATTCTTAATAACTCCGTGATTATCTTTGTTGTTAATAATTTTGTTGTTAAAACACTTCAATATTGATTAATTTACTGTTTAGTCTGATTTGATTACCATTATAGGCCTAGTATTATTTGTTTCAAAAAGAAGTTAATTTTCTTTCCTTTGTCATTCTATTCGCTATTAATTGTATCTGTATTAATTATATTTTAAATTTCTGTGTTGTATGTATTGAATTCTATTCCCTATTATGTAGTTTAATTCTCTGATGGATAGTTTTGGGTTTACATTACTAGTCTGTGTTTTCAAAAGTGGTGTCTTAGCTAGTCTGCTTGTACATTATATATGGTTTACAGTTTTAAAAATAAAATCATTACATTTCTATTTCCTACTTGCCGCTCTGCCTTACAAACTTGAAAATTAAATAATATGATTTAAAAATATAACAGAATATCTTATATCTACTAAACTTTTTTTTAATATCATTTAAACATAATAAAAACATCTTATGCCTAATAACACTTTCAGTTATCCACTGTCTCTAGTGTTCATTATAATTATTTTTGGTAACACAATGAAAAATTAAAAACATCTTATACTTATTGACACCTTCAGTTATTAACTGTCTCTAGTGTTCATTATAATTATTTTTGGTAACACAATGAAAAAAAAATAAAAACATCTTATACCTATTATTTTCTTATACTACATAATTTTTGAAAAAACTTTTATTATCAAAATTGACCTCAGTCATTAGACTGTCTTTTATTTTCTATATAATATTTCCCTACACTGATGGTAGTCTTTTTAATAGATTTCCATTTCTTACCCTACACTTTATTATAGTGTGTCACTTATTTTTGTCTACACTAATGGTAGTCTTTTTAATAGATTTCTATTTCTTATACTACACTTTATTATAGTGTGTCACTTATTTTTGTCTACACTAATGGTAGTCCTTTTAATAATTTTTCACATATTATACTTATAACTAGTATACAATTCGGTTTTCTTTGGGATGTATCTTGTAACTTGTTACTGGGTCTAAATGTATTGGTTTTAATTTTGTTCAATGGTATGTATCCCATTATTAACATTTTTTGGAATAGCTCTTCTTGTTTCTAGGCTCTTTGTAGGAATCTTGACCTATTTTGCCCTTTCTTCATTATTATATTAGTCATTTACTATTTATTTATATTTATTTTATTTACATTACATAGTATAATAATGGATCTTGCCCATTAATTCACAATAAATAGTTTTTTATACCCTATTCAGAGTTACAAAACTTAATAATTAATCAAATACACTGCACTCACCGTCTATGGCTTTTTTCCGTGATGTTTTGTCCAGTTTACATGTTTCAAGGCACTTGCCTCATCATCAGAACTTATAAAATCAATCTATGTCATAAAAAATGACATTTGTCAAAATATTAAAAACACAATACGGTAATTAAACTATGTACATAAATTCGTTTTAAAAATGTTCGGTGTGCCTTGCAAGACAACACGCGCCGTACTGACGTAATCTAAGCCTTATCTCGACTATATCTCATAGCGGTATCGTACAGTATATTTGATTTATACTGTAATTGGTCGTTCAACACATGTGGCTTGGTACTGGCGTCGTTGTATGATTTGTAAATTTCATATTCTTCAAGGGCATTCAAATAACTCCCTTTACTGCAGAAATGAAGGGGTATTAAATTTGAGCTAAAATCCGTGTATTATTAAACATCACGGAAAAAAGCCATAGACGGTGAGTGCAGTGTATTTGGTTAACAAACACGTGGCTTGGGACTACAATAGGATTTATTCCGTTTAATTCAAAATTAATAATTAATGACTTCATTTCGGTTGTTTCTGATATTATTTGTCTCTCTTATAGTATATTATTGTTTTACACTGTTCTTCACTTGAATAATATATATGGGGTTTAAGTCTTAGTCATAGTCTGGTCGTATTTTCATGTTAATGGTATTAATTATTAGACAATATTACAAAATTTTTTAGGACTACTTGGGTTCGATACTGTTCACCTCACTTTCCTCTTATGATAAATTGCTATGTAAATAATTTCCTTTATGGAACGTTCTGTGACGTTACATATGCCTCTCCGTTAAAATTGATAATTTTTGGAAAAACATATCTTTAGTTTTGATGAAATTATCATTTCTATATTCACATTTTATTAGCTTCTTTATATTTCATTCTTTTATCTTATAATTAAATTCCTGTACTACTCCTTTAATATATTAATCCATCTCAATATTCATATTTCGTTCTTTGTCGTATCTCCTTTTCCTTTCCTTTTTACCTTGGTGTTAATTATTTAATCTTTGATATAATTCCCTAACAATTCCCTAACTTTTATAGTGGGTTGGAAGTCAGAGTGGCTCGCTATGGCATACATTCTCCGCCCTTCCCTAACTATAATTACTGAAATCAGAGGCAACACATCCCTGTCCAGAAAAATAATAATTGCACTTTCGCAACAAATAATAATAATAAAAAAAATATATAATATTCAAAGATCATAGGCTCCTACACATAAATTCCCTTTCTTAAACTCTTCTGATTATTTCTCAATTATATTAATATATCGTTCTCCGCAGGTAAAATTATCGTTTAAAATCATTCATTGTTAATAGCCCTATTTATATTCATCATTACCTCCTTATGTAACACACTGTTTCCTTTTTTTTTCATTTATCATTTCCATTTAGTATCAATTATATGACAGTATTTCTCCTCCTTTTCTCCCCCTTAGTAATATCAATTGTTATTTGATTGTTTAATAATTCATTTAACTAATTATGTCCTTTCCTTCTTTCCTTTTTCTCCTCCTCTAAGTACGGGTAAGTTGGTAAATATACGTTGACTTGGCTATTGGAAATAAATCTATATCTTATATATATCTTTTTGCCTTTGGTGTAAGGTGTCCTTCTCGTAATATTATTTATATTTATTTAATAATCTCTATCCCCTTTCTAATTATGGGTAAGTTGGAAAATTTACGTTGACATGTTTTTATTCATGGTACCTTCTCAACGATGCTGGATTTGACTTGTGTTTTTATTCATGGTACCTTCTCAATGACGTTTGGTTATAAGTACCCTTTACTTTGTTACTAACAGTGTCGGTTACTTTGTATGTATTGTTTTCATTGTCTTTTGTGATCGTAAAAGGTCCTGTATATAAAAGTAACAATTTCCTCGTTATGCCTTGTATAGCACTGGGCAATTCTCTATTTCTGACTAACACCTTTTCTCCTACCTTATAATTAATTGCCTTGGGCTGGGATTGGATATATTTCTTCCGTTGCTGTTCCGTTTTTTCCAACACCTTGTTATAAAATTTGGTTCTTTCAAATTGGTATTCGGGTTCGTCGGGAAAATTAATAATCTCTTTTATCTCTCGTGGTGGGGGTCTTTCGAACATAACTGTGTACGGTGACACCTCTATGGTATTGTGATATGAGAAATTGAGAAAATCCTCGGTTGATGCTACGTATTCATGCCATCTTTTCTGTTCGTTATGGCAGTATGTTCTCAATAACCGTCCTACTTCCCTCAATACTCTCTCGGCTGGGTTACTATTCGGGTGATATACGGATGTCTTATACGTTTTTATCCCGTGTTCTCCAAGGTTTTCTTTCCATAATTTTCCCTTAAACTGGGTACCGTGGTCTGTAATTATAGAATACGGTCTGCCTACCTCCATTATATACCGTTCTATTATGATGTCTACAATTTTCCTGGTCGTAGCCCTAGTTATTGGATATAGCTTGGTATATTTGCTAAAATGGTCAAAGATGATTACGATAAATTTATATCTGTGTCTCCCACCGCTGCGTGGAAATGGTCCACAGATATCGAGAAATACCTTTTCCAATTTTTCGGTGGATGTTATGGGTATCATGACCCCTTCCTTTCTCTCGTTATTACATTTTACTTTCTGACAAATATCGCATGACTGAATCGCCAGTTGCACCTTTTTATTCATCCCTTTGATGTATGTTTGCTATTCCAATGCCTTCCTTACCTTGAGGGCACCCATGTGTCCGTACCTATCGTGATAGTCGATTATTAGTGGTCTCTCTATCGCTGGTGGAATTACTAACTTCCAATTCTCCTGGTGCGGGGTATTCCTTATAAACAAAGTGTCGTTGTGTATACAGTAATATCTATTTATGACCTCATCGCCTTCCTGTACCCTTTTTCTAATATCTCCTAATTTTGGGTCGGCCTCTTGTTGTGCCTTTACATCGTTTAAAATATTTTTTAAATCTTCCCTGCTCTTAATAATATGGTATAACTTCGCTAATTGTTCCTTTTCGCCGTCAAAGGTTTGGTCTTGTATATTGATGCGGGATAGGACGTCGGCTGCTACGTTTTGTTTGCCGGGTATATATTCCCACGTGATATTATATTCTTGCAGGGCCAAAACCCATCTCGTCAGCCTTCCGTGGTTTAGCTTACAATGCTTTAAAAATGATATTGATTTGTGGTCACTCCTAACCGTGATGGGGTACCCTAATATATACGTCCGAAATTTACCGCATGCGAAAACTACACTCAACAATTCTTTTTCGGTGGTATTGTAGTTTCGTTCGCAACTGTTCAGCACGCGGCTGGCGAAGCTAATTACTAAATGGTTTCCATCCTGATCTTCCTGATATAGGGCTGCACCTAAACTTACGTTACTGGCATCGCAATTTAGAAAAAATGGTTTTGTAAAGTCGGGGTGATGTAACATTACTGCTTCTAAGAATTTTTCCTTTATTAGATTGAGCACTCCATCTTGCTCTGGTCCCCAAGTCCATTTGTCTTTAGCTGATAACTGCTTTTGGAACCTGGCAGTTAGTTCTGAATAATTGGACCGAAACTTCCTGTAATAGTTACAGATTCCTAAAAATGACTGAAGCTGTTTCCTGTTTTTTGGGGTGGGGAACTTCTGTATGGCCTCTACTTTCTCTTTGGATGGAGTAATCCCTTGCTCGGTTAGATTAAAGCCTAAAAATTTCACCTCATTTGCAATAAATTGGGACTTGTCTAACTTGAGGGTGATATTATTCTCTGATAGTTTCTCTAACACCTGTTCAACCCTATTACAATGGTCATCCCAATTCGCTGAAGTTACCAGTAAATCGTCGACATATACTGTCGTAAATTTCAGCACTTCCTGCCCCAATATTCTGTCCATTATCTTTACAAACACCGCCACAGAATTTATCAAACCAAAGGGTAATCGCTTAAACTGATAGTTTCTGCCCTCGAATATGAATGCCATATATTTCCTACTATCAGGGTGGAGTTCTACCTGCCAGTAGCCGCATACTGTATCCCATGAACTTATATACTTTGTCCCGTGAAACTTTTTCAATATCTCTTCTATCTCCCCAGGGGATGTGCGGTCGTTAACAATCATCTTGTTAAGCTCCCTAGCATCGAGACATATACGTACCTGTCCATTCTTTTTCGGCACAGCTATGATTGGGCTAGTAAAGGGCGAATGACTATACTCAATTATGTCGTCCTCTATCATCCTGTTCAATTCCTCTCTAACTTCGTTCTTTAATGAGTAGGCGATCGGGTACGATTTCCTGTTAAATTCCACCGGTGTTTTAAATTTTATGGTGCATTGATAATCTCTGGCTTTACCTGGAGCGTTTGAGAATATATGTTTGTAATTGTTATGTACCGTAATCAATTGTTCCGCCTGTTTTTCGCTGATCTGACCCCTTGCTTTCGTCCTTTGGAAATCCCGTATTTCTTCTAATTTTTCTGACCACAACTCTGGGTTTTCCTCTAGATATAAGGGCATGTTTAATGGTCGATCGGCACAATAATAATGGTTCACTATCGCTTGATAAGGTGTGTTGTTTGTACCATCTCCTAGGGTATCGATTAAATTATCGGTCCAAACCGATAATTATTCACCCTCATTTGTTTTTAACGTTATAATCTTACCTTCTAAATCTATTATTGCATTATATGGCCTAAGTATATCGCAGCCTATTAGGATACTCATGGGTAAATTATTCGCCACTAATAACCCTATTGGTAACGTTACCCCATTACTAGTCATCTCTAATGACACCTGTTTCTTTATCGATTTATTCTGCCTCCCCGTTGCTCCGACTAGAATAATGTTATTTATAGGCAAGGTGGGTATGGGTAAATTACTGTTTTGTTTAATCCTCTCTAACTCTACACTATCGATAAGCGATACGTTTGATCCTGTATCAATGAGTAATATTGCTTCTATACCATTGATATTTGCCTTGATTTGTACTGTACTATTATTCCCTTTGTTATGATTTTTAACTATATTGTCACTCTCTTCTAATAATTCCTCTCTAATATCCCTAAGATAATTATTCGTTCTTAGTATCATAGTCCTGTCTTTGTCCTGTCTATTTATGTATTCAGTCACCCCATAATATTGGTTCAGTGAAGGGCCGTTTTCCTTTTTCACTGCCGTGTTTAGTTTAAATGAGCCCCTGTCTCATTGGCCCGGTCTCCCGGAACATTGGGTTGCTGACCTGTCTGTGGTTCCTGCCTGACCTCGGGATTACCACTAATAGGTTGGCTATTCGTTGTATTACCCTGGTTACCTTGCGTCTGTTGTGGGTAATACATGTAAGTAGGTAAATTGGGTGGATATGGCCGTTGACTATTGGCCATTGTATAGTTCACCTGGGGTCTATATTCCTGATGCCTCCTATCACCTCCTCCTTGATTACCTCCGTTTCGATAGTTATTACGCTTACCATAATTATTCCCCCTATAGTTATTTCCGCGATAACTATTTCCCTGATTGTAGTTCCTACCGTAATTATTTTCAGGGTAATTATTTCTGTTTGGTCCCGGATAGTTGCGGTTATTTGGACCTTGAGTGTTATTATTTCGGCTATTTGGTGGGGTGCTATTGTTCTGGCTATTCTGGTTAAAGTTATTGCCGTTTCCACCTCCATTCCGGTTTGGTCCATTATTGCTGTTATTATAGTCTACTTTACGATTGGGGGGTTGGTAATCCTGGAACCTTCCAGCGGATTCACAGTTTTCTAATAATTTAGCTAAATCGGTTATTTTACTGAGCTGTTGGTACAATTGGACATCTTTAATACCGTAGCTGTAATGTCCAGCTAATTGTCTCACCAAACATTCTTCCGGGATCGGCGGTATCAACTTTCGTGCCAAACATATCTTTCCCAGGAAATAAGACGTTGGGGACTGTCCATTGGACGCGTCGTATTTGCCGTAGAATATGTCCATTCGTACTCTGTTTTGCGCAGTTTCCGACCAATACTTCTCTTTGAATTGGCGTTTAAACTCGGCTAAATTCGTGATTTCGGGTCGTACCGCTATCCACCAGTTATCCCTCGTGTTTCGAAACGTCTCGTCTAACATCTCCCTTATTCTGTCCCACCTTGTTTCTCTATTTCTTTCAATAAACTCTTCCATTCTCTCTAAGAATTCCATCGGGTTTCGACGATAGTTTTGGAAGTTGATTACTTCCCTGTTCTCGCTATAACACGTATGAGTATTCAATATAGGTGTGTCCCTCAGCGCTTCTAATCTTTCCTGCAGGTTTTTCTCTCTCTGATCTATTTCCTGTATGTTATTTCTGTTAGTTTTTATTTGCTCGTCCAGCCTGTTAGCTATGTCATACGTTCTCTGTATCCTCTCGCTAACGTCTTTCCGGACTTCTCCCACCTCCTGCATGATTTCGTCTTGTTTTTGCCTTACCTTGTTTTCGAGAGTTCTAACATCTTGTTTGGTCTTTACTGTTTGCTACTCTATATTTTCAAAACGGGCATTATTTCCCTCCTGTAATTTTTCTAACTGTTTCTCCATAGTCTCGACCTTCCTGTCACTGTCGATTTTACTATCATCGATCCTTTTGTTTACTGTTTCGTAATTTATGCTAATTTCTTTTTTCAGGGACTCTATACATTTTTTATTCTCCTCCTGAAATAGCTCCAGCTTTTTCTCATTGTCATTTATTTTCTCGGTTATATACTCCCCTAAAGATTCTATCTTTTTGGCTAATTTCTCCTTATCTTCCAGTCTGTTTTTATTATTATCCTCCTTCAGGTATTCTATTATTTCCGCCCTATCTTCCTGTCTGTTTTTATTATTCTCCTCCTTATCTTCCCGTGTGTTTTTATTCATGGTTTCTATTATTGTCTCAAATTTTTTCTCCGTTTTTTCATTGGACGATTCTATTTTTTGGAACATCATCATTATTGCGTTCATGTCGACGCTCCCTGTTATTTTTTCTGGTTCGGGTTTCTCTGTTTGGTCTACCATTTGTATGGGTTCTTCTCCCGTTTGTTCCTCTAATTCCTCTCCCGTTTGTATTGGTCTTTCCATTTCTAGTGTGGGCGGTTCTAACTCTATTTCCTCCATTTGTACTGCCTCTCCGTCTTCCACACTTAATTCGGGTTCCACATTTTTCTTCACCTTTTTTCCCTTTGGTTGCGGCATCTTGATTTGTTGGTAGTTGCCGGGCTTGTTCCTTTTTTTCAAGCCTCATTAGTTGGGCTGCCAATTTATAATAAATATATAGAAATGGTGTGTGTCGTGTTGTTCGTGTTGTTATATGTGTCGGGCGTTACACTCCGCGCACTTTTTATTACTTACTGATGACTGGATCCTCTGCGATGATGTCGTCCTGCAAAACAACTTAATCTACTATGTGTTTGTGGGCGCCACTTGGAATCTTTTGTTCCAAGAAAATGTTATTAAAATTAAAATTTTGAATTCTTAGCAGTTAGTTTAATTCTATGAAAAAATGTGAACAAGACAGTTTGAGATTGAAAAGATAACGTATGTTTTAATGATTCTTAAAAAATCGTCTGAATCGTCTAACATTCGTGAAAAAATATAAAATTGCAGAGTTACAAAAAATATAAATTATTATTATTGACAAGTTTTTTTTCCAATCAAGTATCGGCTAACAAATATTTTATTTTACTCAGTTGAAAAGCATGAGTTTAATGTATGAAAAATCTTTACTCTCAGGACGTGACTCCTTTGAACTACCAAGACAGATCAATAAGATGCTTTACAAAAATTAAGTGATTTGAAGGTGTGTGGCATGTGTAGTACAACTGTGTGACAAATGTAACCAGGTAAAAATGACTTTAACTTTGAACAACTCACGTTCCGATGGGTAATTATTCTCGCACTGGACACTTCTCTCGGGTAGTTTTCAATCTCGCCTCTTCGTGTTGACGTTCCTTGTGCGCTGAATTTATTTAAAGTCAAAATACGATTTTTTAAAACTTCCGCACTTTCGTAAAAACAGTTTGGCAGTGAATTTATGCTTGAATCCCGCCGCCGACGATCAGCTGTCCGCGTTGTTCCTCAAATTAGCCGCCACAGCGCTGATACTCTTCCTGCAGTTGGCGAAAAGGCTTTGTACGTTACGTTATTGGGAGTTTTTGTCAAAGTCAGTTTGTCTTAGCGAATACAGCAGAATTGATTCTCTATTAAAATTTTGGTCCCTCCTGGGCCGCTGATATTCTGGCTGCGTGTGTTCTATTAAATGTGCCGTGTTGCTGCTCTATTTCAGCAACACATTGGCGTATACTCTTGTAGGTTAAGTCAGTCTATTGTCAATGTACGGGAAAAGCCTTTCTTCGTTCTTGTGTCGACTTCTCGTCTTCGGTTTCGCCTCGGTTGTGGTGATCAGTGTCGTGGGTTATGCGTCTCTTCTGGATTCAAAGCATGAAGTGTTTTTCGGTCGAATTTGGTCTTCCTTTTATACTCTGTAAGGCTCATTGTTTTAGCTTTTTGACATGAACGTCCGGTGTATTTGTGTAAAAATTCCTTCTAGAACGTTCGAGAATAATGAAATGGAACCTCATGGAACAAATTTAACTTCAGTAGAAGCTTTAGAACAAAAATTTCTTATTCTTCACACTAAGGATATTACAAAAATTATTCTGGTATTTGTCAAACAATTTTACATAACTACTTACAATTTGCATGCCCTAACTACATTTGGATTCTTTGCTTTCAACTGAATCTAATGATACTAATTACGATTGGTTTTTGTATAAATTAACTATAATAAAATAACACAACATACAACTCTTACCTTATAATGTTTCCATAAAAATTCAATTTTTTAACTAAAAAATTGTTGTGAAGCTGTTTGGTTTCTTCTACAACATTAACACACAATATTATCATCTTTCTATAACAAAATAAATAAAGTTTAACACATATAGTATACAAATAAGTTCAGTTTTACATGGTCCATGCCTATGGCCTAAGTTGTTGTCACTGTTAGAATACAATAATTAGTCTTTTTTCCTTAATATATATGGGATTTTTCTAGTATAGACTGAGAGTTTATTATATTGTCTATCTTTTGTGATACCTGGTTTATCCTGATACATATTATTTTTATTGTAGGCTTACTTAGCATCATATTGGTTTGCCTAAGTGGTCCTTTTTCTTGGTGTGACAAATTTCACTCTCATAAGTCAAATTCTTTAATAATTGAGCTTATTTTCAACTGAGTATGTTTGTTTTCATGGTACACTACAGTATTGTACCCTTTTCTTTTATTTTTGTTAATATTTTGCAAACATTTAGTCAAA
Source organism: Magicicada septendecula (assembly GCA_034769895.1). NCBI lineage: Eukaryota > Metazoa > Arthropoda > Insecta > Hemiptera > Cicadidae > Magicicada > Magicicada septendecula. The sequence continues at coordinate 237,703,760 of CM068371.1, forward strand.
TATGACTATTTTTTGTGATGGTTGCTTGGCCTTAGCCATATATGGTATAGGTAAATAGTTTCCCTAACTAACTTGTTGTTTCCTTAACTTGTTAGTCAAATATATTAGTATAGTCACATTATATTATATTTCAACTTTCTAATGCAATTTGGTTGCATTTTGTCAACATTAAATCCGTAAATATTACAATATTTTAGGTCTGCTACATGTTTTCAGTTAATACTGTTTTTGGCTATTTTAACTGATTTTTATTCACTTTACAGCTTTCTTTATTTAAGATAAATTGTTCATCTTTGTCTAATTGACAATTACATATAGGTTTTATCTCAATTTGATAATAATTAATTTTTACATGAAATCTGAGTGATTGGTCTCAAATCCAACACCTTAATATTTTTTTGTCGTAACATTTATATATTTTTTTTTTATTTTAACTTAGATCCTTTCTAATAATGTATTCAAATCATTTAATACATTTATTTTATTTACATTACATAGTATAATAATGGATCTTGCCCATTAATTCACAATAAATAGTTTTTTATACCCTATTCAGAGTTACAAAACTTAATAATTAATGACTTCATTTCGGTTGTTTCTGATATTATTTGTCTCTCTTATAGTATATTATTGTTTTACACTGTTCTTCACTTGAATAATATATATGGGGTTTAAGTCTTAGTCATAGTCTGGTCGTATTTTCATGTTAATGGTATTAATTATTAGACAATATTACAAAATTTTTTAGGACTACTTGGGTTCGATACTGTTCACCTCACTTTCCTCTTATGATAAATTGCTATGTAAATAATTTCCTTTATGGAACGTTCTGTGACGTTACAACATACATCCAAAAATACAATTCACAGAAGAAAAAGAAAAACATAACAGAATCAACTATTTAGACATAACCATCACAAGAAACAACAACCATATACAATATGCAATATATAGAACACCAACTTCTACCAACATCATTATACCTAACCATTCTTACCACCCACCACAACATAAAATGGCAGCATTCTATTCGTTATTTAACAGAATGTACAAAATTCCCCTAAACAAACAAGAAACTGACAATGAAAGAAATATAATATACCAAATTGGTTAAATTGGAAAATGGATACAATAAAAATACTGTAAACAAAATAGAAAATAAAATCAAATATAAAATAAAAACTGAACAATTAAGAATTAATCAAAATGAACAACACATAAATAATAACAATACAAAAAATGGGCCACATTCACATACATAAATAATAAAATGACAAAGCTAACAAAACTATTTAAAAACACAGATATAAAAATAGCATACAAAACGAATAAAAATAATTTACAAAAACTTAATAGCCAACACAACAAAGATAATGCAACAACTAACGGTATATACAAAATTGAATGCCAAGATTGCAATAAATGTTACATAGGACAAACAAAAAAACAGCTGAAAAAACGTTATTTTGAACACCTAAACGCATACAAAAAACCAGAAATATATAAATCCAATTTAGCCACACATGCAATAAACACAGGACATGAATTCCCAGACATAACCAATGTGACACTAATAAAACATGTACCTCACAAAGCCACCATAATGAACATTTGGGAAAATTTACAAATATACAAAATAAAACACAAAACAAACTAATACCTGAACAAATACAAATCAATACAAAACATGATACAATACTCAAAGCACTCAACATCGAAAATACACAAAATACAAATACATATACCACAATCACACACAATAATACATCTTTAAAAGACCAGAGACCAACAAGAAACCTTAATAGTATCCAGCCAACATACAAATACTTCACCAGACGCAAGATCGCGAAGGCTGAAGATGAGAGCACGGGAGCTCTCGAAACATGTTCCGAATAGGAAAAATATAACATCTTGAGGTAATATAAACATAAATTTTAAATTACTTTATATATATCAAGAAACGAACTGTAGCAGAAAGTGATTGAATATATATATATATATATATATATATATATATATATATATATATATATGGCAGAACAAGATATTATATATGTATTTAATATAAGATGAAAAGGAAAATTCTAAAAGACTGGACGAAGGAGGTAAAGAAAGAGAAGAAAGGAAAGTATTTCGGGAAACCAGTGAAAAAGGTTAATAGATAAAACCAAACGTTATATTATAAAAACTGAAATGATTAAGAAAAGATAAAGCAATGAATGCTGACGTCATTAAAACGACAATAAAAAGGATAAATTAATGGGTGGAAACGAAATTTTACGAAATCCTGAGAGATGTGAGAAACAATGAAGAAGTAATGGAAGAAAAATGCAGAAAAAGAAATCAAAACTGAAGTGTTAAAAACAATAACAAAGCTAAAACAAATGAAGAAGAATGGAAAATCTGAATATAGACATCGAAAAAATTAAGTTGAACAAGAATGATCGTTCTAATATAATAACGACAGTAGACGAAAAAAGGGGGCATTAAGTGGCAGACTGGCGAGTAGGCCTACGTTAAAACAATACTAAACCCTAATAAGCCAAAGAAAGCCATTTAAATTTGTTACCAGTTTGGAGTACTGACTAAAACAGGAAACTAAAGAAAACTAGAATGATAAACATAGAAACTAGAAGAACTTACCTGTAGCCAAACTAACGTTGAATTAATAGTTAGAAGACAACAGAGTTAGGGAGAACACTTATATCGAGTTGAAGAGACGAGAACAGTGGAATGAATATGGGAAGCAACAACTGAGAAAAGTAAGATAAGAAAAATCCTAGATAACACTAGGATAAAGTAACAGCTTTAATTCTAGAGAGTTACTGGATGTTGTCTAAATACTGACGAACGATAGAAAGAGTGGAAGAATTTGTGTATTATTAAAGTTTAGTTACCTAACTTCATATCAATTATGACAAAGAAGTTTCGAGTATGTGTGACTGGGTATAGACTACACAACATTTTTAATCACATATTTTCTATGTTAAACATTTGGGTTTAACAAATTAGCAGTTTTTGTAATATTATTTTATCTGTATTATTGTATTATTTTTCATTTGTAAAAGGTTTAAATAGTAAAAGTACATAATTAGGTAATAATTTTCTGATACTTCCATTCCAACGATTAAAAATGGAGGAAACACATCGTATAAAAGAAAACTAATAATTGTTATTAACATAAAGTTTGCTGGAAATTTCATAACACTGGAAAGTGTTAGGAAAGTCCGTAGCGAAATAACAGAATAGAAACACTTACTCTATTTCTGTCTGCTTCATTAAGGATGACTAGAAGCCATTCGAAAACACGTTTGATTAGACAAAGAATCGATTTGTTAATAAAGCACCTGATCTTAAATGTTATGGATCAGAGGAAAATTAATAGGTCTATATTGTTACCAACTGTTGGAAAGGTAACAGTATCTCGGACGTTTGGCACAACTCACTGATGAGTATCATCAGTCCGATAGAAAATATCAAAGTTAGAAACGTTAACGCTGAAGTTAGAATATATATTCCTATTCGAACTATATAATTTGGAGTCCTACTTCATTCCAAATACTTATGACTGATATTCTCGCCTGAACAAAACGCTAAATTTAAACTTTCTTTTTTTTTTAATTGGGAGTTTTATTTCGATGTTAATTGTTTTTTTTTTTTACCTTGTTTCTTCCTGTTTACTGTGGTTCGCCAATAAATGTCAAGGAAATGCCGTAACATTAATAGTAGTGGGCGAAACAAAACCGATGCGGCGTGACCCTGCACCACTCTGTGCCCGTCGTAGTGTCATTGCGCGCCATCGTCAGCTACAGAACAAAAACAAAGCGACGTAGGTGAGAAAAGCACATTATTACCCCACTGTGTGCTGTGTGGGTGTAATCAATATCTATTCAGAGTGGGCGATACACTTAGACGGCGCTGACGAATTGCATCTATCCACTCGTTTGCTCGTAATTTATACCGTTACGTGGTTAACCAGTAGGCTACTGTTTACATTCGCTTGCTAACAGTTTACGGCTTCATAACGTTTAAAGTATAGAACAACCGAGACGAATATTTGGAACATTGTTACGTAAGTAGAGAAAGTGATGGCTGTCTGAATCTAATTCCCATGGTGACAAACACGACGGCATGTGCGAAACGTAAGGGCATTATGTCTCTCGCGGCAAGCAATATCAATTCCTACTGCGGAGCTTCAGTACATGTAAACTCCGCCTTTCCAGATCCAGACACAGTTGCATATTTCCACCTTCACGTAGATCGGTATAACTTCTTTCTTCCGTATAGGATAGACTCCATTATCTAGGTACATTTTAAGAGATGCGTGTAATGTGACTATTCCAGTTTACTTTACAAACCTACTAAGTGAACAGAATGTGTACGTTGAGAGATCTGTGCAAGGAAACGGTTTGGACAATAATTTCGTACAGCGAGTGGAGAAAAACGAATTTTTAATAATCACCAAATATAAATTATAATACATTATATAAACAGTAATTTTACAATTTTAATAAACTTATAAATTGAATAAAGTATAATAAATAATAAAACTCTGAAAACTAAAAAATATTGTTAAGTCTGTTAAACTCCTTTTCTTTTTCTCATCGCAGAAGACAAAAGTGCACAATGAATTCGCGTGAAAAATTCCTGACTCAAGAAAAAACTTCAAGAAATATTTAATCTTTCACTTTACTCTCTCTTACAGTTTCTGCCTGTTTGTTGAAATACATAAGTACTATTTATTTCCATGCCCACTAATTAAGTTTATAATTCTGCTGGCTAAGTTTTTCAATTATAATCTTCAACTAGATTTTCCGTTAGTCATGGACAATAATTAATTGTACAAGGAATCATCATTACCTAACATTAAAACGTTCTGTCCGAATACTTACCAAGCAGAACTTTATTGTACTAGCCACTTCCAAATTCACAGCATTATGCTTGGGGAATTTTGAGTTTGATTAAATACACTTTATTTAATGTATGTTGCAGGTGCAATGAACTATATGAAGGCAAACATCATCTAACTAATGAATCTACGTATAAGTCTTCCCCCCTCTGACTTTACATAATTATATATTTATATCTATTATATTAATATAAGTATTACATAAATTTAAATTTAAATATATAATTATATATATTTATTTATATACTTATGTAAATTATATAGTTCTAAATTATAATTATTATTGCAAGTTTTGATTATTTATACATAAATTATGTACTTATATATATAAATATATAATATAAATATTTAATATGTAAATATATAAAGATTTATATTTATTTATATTATATACATTTCTTTATTATATATAATTTCTATTTTATATTTTTATATGTTTTTAAACTCATTTTACATGTTTCTTTCTCTACATGTAATAGCTATTTATTCTCTCTCGTCTTTTTTACCTACTAAGACAAAATAAGAAGCATTTCTTACTTTTAAACAAGAAAGTAATGGTTTAACTTCAAAACTAATATTTTTGCACACGGGAACCTCAATGACATACATAAGATCGTGTTCAGAAAATTTTAATAAAGGGAAGTAGTTATAACAAAATTGTACGATTAAATTCAAAATTAGGTGTTGACGTTTTTTGAAGAAACTAATATAAGATTTTTAGTTTAATTGATAAGATAACTTAATAGTCTTATTTCAACAATCTTTCTCTGTAAAACAGAGGATATTACTAGGTCAGGAAAAATAAGCACTTGTTAACACAACTCGTGCATTGGAGTAACATTATTCCGTGCAGACAATCGCTCCGTTTTCAAACCTAAAATAGAAGAGAATTAATAATTGACTGAGTGAAATAAAATATTTTTCCATTACATAGATACGAGCGGTAACGTTGCAACACACCTAACTAATTTCATCCGTTGAATTTACTTATTGATAATCACTTATACATGGAACAACTTGGTATATTTTAAACACATCATTGATTTCAACGAAATTAGCACTCGTATTATGAAAATACATGCCGTCTATAATACAGGTCAGTAGGGTTCAGCATATGTCCCCTTATTGCAGTGACATCATAATCGTATTTTCTGTTTTTCTTTTTATTATATCTTACTACGTTTCATCTTCTACCTTTTACTTCTTTACAGAATAATTGTATTTCAACGTCATCGTATTTTAGTTAGTTTCCATTTCGTACCTGTACATATTCTATTAATCTCTTTTTTTTAAGAGTGTTCTTATTCTATTTCCTTCAGCTCGATGTTTCCCTAATTCCATATTTCCCTAATTCCTAGCTTCCATATTTCTATTTGTACTAAAACCTACTTAAAGTAGAACCTAGATCGACAAATATAATGATATATACAACAATAATCGAAAGCATATAAACGTAATGGCTCAGTAGACTGGGTTTTAAATAAACAGACTATTTTAGTAAAAATTAAATTTAAATTATAGAACTTACACAAATGAAATATATTCACCTCCTTGAACTACTAGTAAAACAGATTATAAATGTTAATACTTAAGACTCCATCTGGGTTAATCAAAATTCCGAAGTGAGGAAGTACGCCTCAGTCTGAAATGCGGAAGCGATCCCAGACTGAGGTCTTCGTGAACAATAAAGGTGGGTTTTTAGTACGATAAAAATCCCACACTACCAAGCAGTCAGCCATCCTGTCTGATGCCTTTTAAAAGGTTTTCCCACCTTCTACAAAGAAAATACTGTGCAATAAAAATGTTTAAAATCGAAAATACCGATTAACAATATGATGTACAGTAACAAAATGGTGTGTAGAGGGATTATCTGGTATGGATGGCAGTGCGACGATTGTTAACTCACTAACTGTAGTGGATACTTCTGGCAGAAAAATTAATCATTCTGTCTCAGATAACCAATATCTAGTCTCGGTTTAAACGGATTAAACGGTTTTGTAGGCGGTAGGCCCATAATACAGTCGAAATTCGCAAACACCTTACCACAGGTTTGTTTATTGACAGCTAGTATACTAGAAACGAAACCACCGGAGTCAAAACTATCGCCGACATGACGATGTCTCAAAGGAATTAGAAAACTAATATTATTTAATAAAAATAGCAGTAAAAACATTTTAATAGTAGGATGTAGTGCAAGGATGGTAAATAATAGAATAACCGAGGTAATGCAGACGTAAAGAGAAACTGACGATGAATAAAGTCCACCGTACGCGATTGAGGGAGTAAAACAAACAACAACATGAATAACTCGCATGACTCTCTTACTTGGTTTTTTCGTGTACATATAACATAATTGTCTAAAAATTTAACGAATATTTAAAAATTATTAAATCGCTTTTATAATTTGTGCACTCATTAATACCTCGTTGTTTAATATCTGGAACTGAAAACGTGTGTACGAAGATTGAGTTCCACCAAAGTGGTACGAAAGGCTTAACATTTAATTATTCTATATAATTAAAATCTGTTCTACAGATTTTTTATATTACATTATATCTTACCTTTCAAATTTAGGTAAAGCACATTTATTATGTCACTCTCAGAAATGTTTATATGAGAGAGAGTTAAACGTTTCAACTGGTTTTGTGCAAAAACCAATTAAACATTCCTGCAAATATAATTTACGTAAAAAATGTGCTATACGTAATTTCAAAACTACGTAACATGTAACACCTATAGTTTCTAAAGAAAATTATTAGTAAATACACTATTCCAGAAGATCGCAAAATATTAAAGGGCTGAGGAAGTACAACAAATGCCTTGTTGATATTGTTACGTAATGCGGAAAAAGTGCTTACCATTACAAAACATTCTACGCGTTTCTTGGATGTTCCAGTGGAATCCGGCTGTAATGTGTGTGTGCGTACGTACTGCTGCTATTGAGATGAAGGACAATTACTTGACACTTGTCACGCTCCGGAGACTGATCCAGATTTCACCGGTCCGCGCGCGCTGTGTGCAAGGCCGCAATCAATGTACGTTCTGGTGTTTTCTAGTAGCGTTCCTCACGCGTAATATGGAATGTTCTAGATATCTCGGCGGAGTATAAATACAAGACTTCAGCGGCGCTTAGTTCAGTTTGAGTTGCGATATATTCCAGTGCGGTTCGAAGTATTGTGCCGAAGTGTTATGTGTTTTATATTTGTGCGGGACAATTGTAATACAATTGTGTTTTACACTCGTTGAAATTATTATTGCGTGTGAACAATTTTTATTTGAATTGTTGTAAGAGACTATCTTGTTGATTACAAACTGGTTAATTGTGATAATTAAAGCTGGTGATTAGTGACTTAATTGGTGTCTTGTATTTTGTTTTCCACTGTACCATACGACGATCAGTTAGATCGTCGTAACAGTGGGTCAGAAGTGCAACAGAACCGTTAACAGCGGAAACAGTGGACACTTGTACAAGACTAGTATAATTTGTAATTAATCGTAAACAATGGATGATAGTCAGATTATGGAAGCTTTCCAAGAGCTTCTACTACAAACAGAAAAACGGCAAGACAAAAAAGCGGAAGCGAGACATAAAACCCTCCTGCTGGAAGCGGAGGAACGACGACAACAGGATACAAAAGAAGCAGAAAGACGACAAAAAGAAGAACGAAGACAAGAAAGGTAAGAAGCGGAAAAACGACAGGATGAAAAACGCAGGCAGGAAAGAGAAGAGGCTGAGGAACGACAGAAAGCACTAATGCTGGAAACAGAAGAAAGACGAAAACCATTGATAATTGAGTCGAAATGACGACAGGCAGAGGAACGGAAGCGCGAAACAGAAGACATAAAAGAGTTAATACTGGAGCAAAAGCAGACGCAAGAACAAACAGCTGCAGAGTTGGGTCTCCTACGAGGTGAGCTTAATAAACAAATTTCTAAAAATTTCGGAGGTACAAGAATCAATGACATCAAAATAGGTTTAGCAGAAAAATCTGTCTCGAGTGTTGAAGAATCGATCTCTACAAAAATATCTGTCATAGAAGAATCCATGTCAAATAAAATATCTGCAATAGAAAACTCAATGACAAACATAAGAGAACAAATTAAAAGTGAAGTTGAGCAGTTCGTGAAGATACAACCAAAACAAATTTCTGAACAGTCTGTACCATTGATAAAGACAGAAAAGACAATAGAGAAAGTCACCTTGCCTACCGTTGGGACAGTTCATGTCAAGGTTCCAACCTTTGACGGAAGCACACACTGGGCCACGTACCTTAGGCAATTTGGGGCCACCGCATGCCCAAATAATTGGACAGTGAAAGACAAGGCAGCTTCACTCGTTCTCGCATTAAAAGAACCTGCGGCAGAACTACTACAGAAAGTGCCACCTGACAGCCAGAAGGCCTATGCCGAATTGATAAAAGCTCTAGAATTACGGTATGGTGATAAACATTTGCGAGATGTGTACTGCACTCAGCTGAGAGCAAAGCGACAGCATTCCGGGGAGAGTCTTCAAGAGTTTGAAGCAAGTATCGACAGACTAATTAGATTGGCCAATACTGAAGCACCAGAAGATTTTCGAATGAGATTTGGGGTGCAGACATTTATTGACGGCATTCAGAGATTGTGAACTTCAGCGATGTTACGAATGGCAAGACACCAAAATAGCTCAGAAGCTCTTGTTCACGCCCTAGAGTTTGAAGCTGCCAAGTCACTTTCCCGCTACATTAACGGGCTTAGGCTATCTCATTGTAGTCAGAAAATCCCTGTATCACATTGCCGTTACGATGAGTGCAGAAAAACAATGTTGTCGGACAAACAATTCAGAAGTTTAGGGCGCCACACCGATGTGAACGATCGGAAAAAGACAGAAGACCGAAGTGTTACCACTGTGGGAAACGTGGTCATCTACAGGTAGACTGTTGGGAGAAGAAAATACCGAGAAAAGAGAGTGACCGCACCAATTGGAGAAGTAAAGCCCCAGAACAGCACACAGTTTCCACGTTACATAAGACCAGTGGAAACTTGATCGTTAATCGATTTGCGGAAGGTAAACCAACATCATTTACAGTTGACACGGGCGCCACAATGTCCATCGCGACTTAGTCAGCAACCGCCAGCCTCAAATTAGCTCTTGTACAATACAGACTGTGACTGGAAGCCCCGCCAAAATGTTAGGAAAGGTAGACGCACGTGTACGCCTGGGTCTTCTCGAGTTTAGCCACCAAATGCTCGTTGCAGACATTGTCGATGAAGTGATTCTTGGCATGGACATTATGAATGCCTACGGATTCGTTGTGGACTTAAAAAATAATGTCCTGAGGGTTGGCCAAGAGGAGATAATGCGTTGCATGGCTAAAATGACAGGGTCTACCAACTATTCGATTAAGCAAGTAGCATTGGCCGAAGAAAAAGTCAACCGGTCTGGTCAAAAGAACCCTCCCTATTGCAAGCGGAAGTGGAGGAAGAACTAGAAGAGGAAGTACAAATAAGTATAACGACAAAAGAAGTGATTGGAAAGCCAAATATGGGTATCGAGACATGACTCTTGCTTGTTCCTGAGTTAATGGAAGAACCCGGGGAAAACGTTGCTGAAGATGAAGTGACGCAAGAGGTTGTTGACGAGAACCAATCAGACTTGGACCAGCTAATGGCGTATAGGTCATCAGTACATGACGCAACGGGAGTGATTCCCTTAAAACTAGTGGTTGAGCGGAAGACTCATATTCCTGGGAACTTGATGTTCGGATCACACGAGACTGAATTCGAAGAACCGGAGAATTATCTTTCGCAAGTAGACCAGCTATGTAGATCGCCTGGCCAAGTATTACTTCAGAGATGCTTTGCCAGTTCGGAATGCGGAAAAAGTGTTTACCATTACAAAACATTCTACGCGTTTCTCGGATGTTCCAGTGGAATCCGGCTGTAATGTGTGTGTGCGTACGTACTGCTGCAACTGAGATGACGGACAATTATGTGACACTAGTTTTCACTCGCCAGATTTCACCAGTCCGCGAGCGCTGTGTGCAAGGCAGCAGTCAATTACGTTCTGGTGTTTTCTAGTAGAGTTCTTCACGCGTAATATGGAATGTTCTAGATATTTCAGCGGAGTATAAATACAAAACTTCTGCGGCACTTATTTCAGTTTCAGTTGCGATATATTCCAGTGCGGTTCGAAGTACTGTGCCGAAGTGTTATGTGTTTTATATTTGTGCGGGACAATTGTAATCCAATTGTATTTTATACTCGTTGACATTATTATTGCGTGTGAACAGTTTTAATTGAACTCTTGTAAGAGACTATCTTGTTGATTAGGCCTACAATCTGGTTAATTGTGATAATTAAAGCTGGTGATTAGTTTTGTATTTTGTTTTCCACTGTACCATACGACGATCAGTAGACCGTCGAAACAATATATTTCATGCGCCCATGTAATAGATTTTAGTTTTAAGCTTTATTGTAATCTGTCAAGTTTTTCGGTTATCGACGACAGATGCATTGCCTAAAATTGATATTTACGGATTAGTGTAAACTTTAAAATGTAAATTTTTTAACAAACGCACTTTAGGGATCTGTAAATGACTACACTATTCATCTTACTGTATTATGTATTATTTCCTTCGGTACTGGGAAAAGTAAAAATTCATAGTTTTAAATACTGCAGGTTTCTCTTTACATGTCATTTGTTTCACTACTGTGAAAGATGGATCACATCCCTTCGCTCCGGAACAAATACAACCTTTGTCCACATTTCAACAGTGCAGTCTTACACTTTATTATTTGCTCAGTCGTCCATTTCTCTTACTGCGGCAAATTCGTTTAGTCAGCAATTACACTTAGTTATACATTTTACATATATTTAGCACTCTACGCAAAATCTCATTTTATACATTCATTTTATCAATTTGCGTATTGAGAAGCAGGGATTAGAGCAATTTTATTTTAGGCTCTCTGAATTTTACCCAGCAAACTGAATTACGTTGACTTCGCCCGGAAGATTCAAATACTTCAAACTTTAGGAAGCTTGAGAATTAAATTCATAATATTTTTCAGGTTAAAGCAAAATGTAACGTTTACTAAGGTTTAGTTCATATCCGTTCAGAGCGTGACCGCTCTACACCAAAAACCGTGACCGCTGTAAATGATTTTGGAATATGCGCTTTTGTTCGCTCATAATATTAAAATACTTAAAAAGTTTCTAATCACCTGTGGATTTAATTCATATTACTTTTTAGTTCAGTTTAAGGTCCGAACTTGTGACTTTACTATATGCAGATAACGTGAACGCAAGACGTGATCGGTGACTCGAGGAAAACACGGTGACGGAGGTAATTAACTGCAGCCCGAATGTACTCTATTCATTTCGCGCCACAGCGGCCCTCGTCATATTTCCCTCCAGCTCATCTTCCAGCTAATTTCTTTTCTTGTGTTACCACGACCACTGTGTGTGGTATTCGGCATCGTATGGAACTCGTTACGTTCCTGTTTCGATGTCAAATAAAAGGGAGCTAGAAACTGTATCGGGTTTCTAACACGTTCACACCCTATTTTGAGAGAGTTGTTCCAAAGATTGTTTAGACAACTTTTAGTACGTGATAAAGAACATCATTTGTAACATATTACTGCAATAAAATTTTCTATCCTATTTTTCCGAATTAGCTTCCAAAAACGGCTAATTTACCTGACCCATTAGAAAAGTTTCGTATTTTACATATAAAAAACGTTTTTGGTTAATTTTATTAAATAAGAGCTAAGTTTAAATTTTGACTGGAAGCATATACTAGTAATAATGCGTACAGTGCAGACATATAGGCCTAGCTATAATACACAATATGTTGCATATATATATATATATATATATATATATATATATTGTAACGCAACAGAAATGCTGTCATCCATGTTACATAAATATTATATTAACAAAATAATAAGCAAGTCAATATCTAACCCCATGATAAAACAAAAGTCTAATAATTACATTTATAATTATAGATAAAGATAAATAAGGATGCAAGGTAGAAATAACGAGAATAAACAAACCTGTAAATTAGACAATAGTTAATGATCTATGTTCAGTGAAAAGTAAATCAATATGATACTGATGAGAAGTGTAAGAAGTAGAATAGTACAGAAATTGTCAAAGTAAATGACCTTCATGGTAAACAAAAATGAAACAATAATTTACCTTATAGCAATAGCAAGTAAGGATTCTGAATCAAATGATATTATTTTGTGACAACAATGTTATGATAAATTTATGTTATGTTATACCAATTACTTGTTGAGTTAATGAAAGGTAATGAAACAAGATGTATTATTCAATTACTGTTGTAGAATGATGTGTGAAGCAGCTAGTTAGCGTTAATAGATTTGAATTTTCTTATATGTGATCCATAGGTCAAGATAAAATTGTCATTAGATATGAAAAGAATAATTGATTATGTAAATGTTAATAGTTAAGATTTGATTATATGTATGAATTTATGTAAAAGGGCTATAGTTGTTCACCAGTTATAAACAAAGGTAGGTCCGTATACAATAAAAGGCCTAACAGCCAATAACACTATATAACCACTCATAACATAAAGGTTAGGTACGTAAGTTAATAATAATTAATGAATACGGTTCGAAGAGCTAGGAAAAAACATTAAATTAGTAATGATATATAATAAACCATCTCAATTTATACAAATTATGATAATGCCACAATGCCATGATATCGATTGATAACGTTTGATATCGAAAAAAGTAATAAATATAAAAGAAACAGGCTCATATCAAAAAACCAGCAGAATATATGTAGAAAATAATAAACCAACTATCGGTAAAGTTATATTCCGATATGATAGCAAATTAATAAGGAATAGACAAAAAATATATGAAATAAACACTATATACAAAACATGGAGAAGGAAGAAAAATAATGGGTTGCTATGGACTACAGGAAATGAAGAAGTTGTTGATTTTCAATTATTGCTTTTTATGATCTGAATGTGATGAGATTAAAAAATCTAAGAAACGTCTAAGATAATCGGAATATTCTAAATTATTTAATCCTCTTATAAAACACAAAAGTTTAATGATAATATTCTTGACTCTTGCCAGTACAGTTTAACCAAACGAGGCTATAGTATGATATCACAATAAAAAATAAATAACTGGGTTCTACAAGGAAGGACTTGAATTGTCCCATATCCGAAAGGAGTTGACAATATATATTAAACCCAATATAAAGAGTTAACTGTATCACAACCAATAATGTACACTACACTGGAACTCATAACCTTATAAATACACGGAACATCACCAATTACTTCAGACGAGAGAAGAACGTATTTGGATCCAGAAATCACAGAAGGAACCAGTCTGGCAGTAAATCAACCTAGGGAGCTGTATTTCCGAGGTGAACAGGACAAGAATTCCATTTTATTAACATCCGAAGAAAGAAAACCGTACAACATAGTCATCCAGAACAGTGAAGTTATCAACCAACAGCCCACACGATTCGCTTCGTTCTAGTCTGGTAAATTATTATTGTATAAATCATATTAACTACACAACACTTCAAATTTGTAAATCTTGCATTCTTATCTATGTATTTTTAATCTTCCCCACAGTTACAAGAACCTTCACACCCTGAATTAAGTTAATTACAAACTAAAACACATTATATAACCGAATCTAAATAAAGTATCGGACTGATCAATAATCGATTCACGCAATCTATAGCCTTTGTGTATGTCAGTTGGAACATATCTCATTCAATGTTGAAGAAGTAAACAAATAAAGAACCTTTGTATAGTTGCAAAATCTTGTCATTTGGAGTATTATTTAATGAGTTGGGAATAAAAAAGTAACTGACTAAGTATAGAATAATTGGTTAACCTAAACAGTGAATTAACCTCTAAGTTTCGTTGCCCCGGTACTACAGCGCTTATAGCGGAATTCTCCGACACCAAAGAGAGAGCGTTAAAATACAAAATTATACATAATTCTCTTCAAGGTATAATAGGGTTGAACGAAATTACAGAATAACACATTAATTATTTAAGTTTCAAGTACACTAACACTGATATTTTTTAGAGAGATAAGTTAATATTAGTTAATTAAATCACTATATCCCACAACTCCAAATATCTCAGATATTTAAATAATTGAAGTAAATTAAAACGACCTAAGAGAGTAAAGACAGGGGAACATACCCGTTCATAGCAACGAATAGGCTTACATTGTGTGAAAATAACGAGACACACTTATTCGGTTACGACACAAATTGACGAACTCCACAGTGGGGTTAAAACCGTACGTACTCGTTTAATCACAATATATATATATATATATATATATATATATGATACCATGGTATACACGGTATGTGTGTATAGGGGGGGGGATACCATCGTAACCAAAACATTTGAGAAGCTATGTTGCAAGAAAGAAAAACTGCTCAGCCAACTGACTTTCCGACTCCAATGCAGGGACAAAAATATCATTCCTACCTCGCTCAGAGTTACACATCACAACAACAACGTAGAAGCAAGAAGAATACTACAGAAAGCCGGAAACGCTCTAGTCAAAGCATCCATTCAGGATCACAAGAAAACAGCTCGACCACATAGGCAGACGTCTACTACAAATACACCTAAAACTTTGCACCATACTAGGAACATAACACTTTCAAATAATTGACTCTCGTACATAGGAATCGGCAGAAGACAAGCGGATACATAAAGAAACAAATAACAGAAACACATAAAGAACCACATGACAGCAATGCATAAACAAAATCAAGAAACTTTTAGAGAATAAAACACTAGCAGAACACAACACAAGGGAAGCAAACAAGAAAATCATTCACAACTTAACGGACATACAACACGGACGCACACACAGAAAAACCCCTATCAAAAGAATTCAACTTTGCAGTCACCCCGTCAAGAATCCCGAAAGAAGATATCGTATGCCAAGAAGAACTGGAGAAGACCGAAACTGAAATAATTCGGCATAAGGTAGCGAGAGTACTGAGACACGCCAAATCACCTATACAGAACATCACACGTGAGGAAATAAAGAACCTGAGAGCACTCAGAGATAATAAGGACATCATAGTTCTCCCAGCTGACAAAGAAAACGCCACAGTTATCATGTACACACAAGACTACCATTCAAAGATGGAACACCTACTTACATACAACACCTACGCAGAAACGACACGAGACCCCACAACGTACTTAGAGAAAAATGCACCGATGAAGAAGAAACAAAACAACTCCTGATTCCTCGCGAGAAGTCTTCATGCAACCAAAATTATACGGAATGCCTAAAATCCACAAAGCAGACATCCCACTTCCGCCGATAGTAAGCTCTACAGGTTCCCCCACACAAAATCTAGAAAAAAAGATGGATTCGTATATAAAAAAGTCGTTTACTTTAAAAGAACGACTCTCGGACTTCGCCACCTCTTTTTCAAACGTTCTGATCAGCATTGATGTAGTCTCACTTTTCACTAACATGTAAAAGCTGTACCTTATAAGCACTCCAGATAATACAAGCTACATACAAACCGCCTCAGCACAACATTGAACTAACAAAGCACTGTCTGACCTTCACCACTGTCTGACTTTACATACAATAACCACTTCTACAGGCAAATAGAAGGAGCACCAGTGGGCTCCTCGTTATTGCCGGTCATCGCCAGCCTCTTCATGGACAACCTCGAGAAAAGGTAATAACCACAGCACAGCTAAAACGTTCCTTGTGAATTAGATACATTGACGACTGCTTCGTAATTTAGCGACACGGAAAGGACACTAACAGAATTCTTGACGCATATAAACAGCATCCACTCAAAAATATAGTTCACTATGGAAATGGAGACAGACAACTGCATTCCATTTTTTGATTTTTCATAAAGAAGAAAGTCGGTCACCTCAGCTTCCACACACACACACACACACACACACACACACACACACACACACACACACAAACTGATACTTACATAGACAGTCCCATCACCATCCAGCGCAGTTACAGTCGGTAGTGAAGACACTTTAACACAGAGCCCTGAAACTACCGGACAAGGAACACAGGAAACGAGAGCTGAAACCTTTGAAAGAGAGACGCTGTTTTTTTATGGTTTAAACATCTGATTTATACAACGCCATCAAACAAAAGAAGTCAAACAAAACGCAACCGGAGAAAGAAAAACAGGAGTACATCAGCACCTTAACATTACCATACATATAGGGCACAACAGACATAATAGGGGGAATACTCAAGAAACATCGCATCAAGACAACATTCAACACGCACAAAAAAATCAACGCCTTTGTGCAAAACCTGCGACCTATTTTATATCGGCCACTCTGGAAGAAATATCCGTTAACGCGTCCGCGAACACGAATTGCCAGTAGCGAAACGAGAAGACAACACATCCCTGACGAAACACACCAGAGAAACAGAACACACTTTCAATTTCAAAAAATACAAAAATCAAAAATCTTAGCACGAACTCACAATAAGAAAATCAGACAATGCAGGGAAGGCATCGAGATCTACCGGATGAGAGAGGCAGTGGTCAACTACAGAAATGAACATACTAAACTAGCGACAACTTGGAAATTCCTAACTGACAGACAACATATGTCCACAACACACTCACCCACACGCTCGAACCCTCCCACGGCGACGATCACAAGGGAAACAAGGTATAAAACGTGCACTGTAGCTAAATCAACATCAGGATACATTGAAAATGTTCCGGGATTACAGAACGACACGTTGGCAATATAAAATATCGGTATGGAGAACCATACATGACTTCCATATTCTAAGATTTATATTTAAAATCATTTTCAGCCAAACAGCCAGGGAAGGAATTTTAACAAAAAAATACTTCTTTGTTGCCAATAACGTAGTACACATATAAACAAAATTATCCCCTCCCCCTTCAACTATAATTTTGATTTATACAAAAAATTACCCCAGCCCATTCAACTAGCCTCTTCATTTATAGATATTTCATCTACGTTTCTACAGTGGATTATTAAGATCTTATCAGGATACTTTATCAAAATTAAGTACTTTACTCATGTTACAACAAAAAATGTTTCAGGTAAACTGCCCTTTCCCCGTAACCGATCTTCACCAAAATCAACAGACATTGAGTTCTCTATAGCTCAGGCACATATGTAAAAAGTTATTTGATTCTGTTTGAATTTACGGCAGTTATGGTTCGTCATATAAAAAATTACCCATGTTAAAACATAAAACATGAGATTTATAAAACATATCTAAGATTTATATTTAAAATCATTTTTGAAATAAAATATTTTCATAGAACCTACTAACGCTGGGGAAATCTGAGGAGCCAATCAGAGTTGGGCCTACCTGTCACTCTGCTGAATTTGGTGGAAAGCCCTGTCACTGTCGTCAAGTCCCCACCTCAATGAAGAACCAATTGTTTTATAAAAATATATTTAAATTTTGAAAACTGAAAATTCTTTTCTTGTAAATATTTATATTTTATAATCAAAATGACTTTATTTTTGTTACCTGGCAACAAAATTATTTTATTTTCAACAATTACCATTGTTTCAAAAAGTTTAAATAAATTTTCAAGTACTTTACTCTTGTTAAAATGTAAAAGGTTGCAGGTAAACTACCCCTTCCCCTTAACCGATCTTCACCAAAATCGGAAGTCCTTGAGACCTCTACAATTCAGGGATGTATGCAAAAAATTATTTTATTCTGTTTGAATTTGCGGCAGTTATCGTTTGCCATAGAAAAAAAACCTTTGCAGGTAAACTACCCCTTCCCCTCAACCGATCTTCACCAAAAACAATAGGTCCTGAGTACTCTACAAATCAGGGCTGTATGCAGAAAATTATTTGATTCTGTTTGAACTTGCGGCTGTTATCGTTTGCCATAGGAAATACCCTTGTTAAAAAAACGTTGTAGGTAAACTACCCCTTTCCCTTAACCGATCTTCTCCAAGAACAATAGGTCTTGAGAACTCTACAATTTAGGGCTGTATGCAAATAATCTTTTGATTCTGTTTGAATTTGCGGCTGTTATCGTTTGCCATAGGAAATACCCTTGTTAAAACATAAAACGTTACAGGTAAACTACCCCTTTCCCTTAACCGATCTTCACCAAAAACAATAGGTCTTGAGAACTCTACAATTCAGGGCTGTATGCGAAACATTGTTTGATTCTGTTTGAATTTGCGGCTGTTATCGTTTGCCAAAAAAAAAAATTTCCCTTGATAAAAAAAAACCGTTGCTGGTAAACTACCCCTTTCCCTCAACCGATCTTCACCAAAAACAATAGGTCTTGAGTACTCTACAAATCAGGGCTGTATGCAAAAAATTATTTGATTCTGTTTGAATTTGCGGCAGTTATCGTTTGCCATAGAAAAAAAATCTACAGATAGACACACAGACACACACACACAGACACTTTTCGGAAAACGACTTTTTTTCATGTTTTGAGTGTAGTAGAATCAGAATCTGCAATAATCTCGAACACGATTTTTTTTGCCATCACCATACTTCCATTCCTTAAGGAATATGGAAGTAAAATCACATACACGGATCTACCCAAAAACCTGCTACAACATATATAGGCCTATATAAACTACGTTTATAATACATCAAATATAGTATTATATGTACATATTTCGTTTGTCTTTACGGCAAACTGAAACTAATGTTATCACTCACGATGCTTCATTATTGCATGCTTGGATGCTTGGCTATTATGCCAGCTATAGACTTAAAATCAAACGTCGCGGTATGTAAGTATGCAACAGAGTGGCACAGTAGCACAAAACATACGTACATTGTTGCAATACATTACTATGCAAACAAATACAAATTTAGTAGTAATAACAAAGCTCTATATTATATACGACCACTTAAAATACAATTTATACAAAAAAAATATATATGTTAAAAGTTTTAATGAAGTTTATTAAGAATAAGGACAACAGAACAAAAGAAGAAATGACTGAAAGACACAGAATCTTAAAGAATTGCTTAGTGATAATTGCTCGTAATTGTCTATTAACGGTATCCACTAAGATTTAAATCCTAACGATATTCAATCACGATATTTATACATTTGAAAATCTTAATTCTTTATTGACCTAAAATGTCAGCACAGTTTTTAAACTGGAATTTTAGATTTTTTAAAATCTAAACTGATACAGTTTGAGATTTATTTTTCTATCACAATGTTTTTGTACATACCGTTCATTTTACTTTGTACTGAACGTAATAAACTTAGTACAGCGTAATTGTGCGCTGAACGAAACACGTATGGAGGACGCGAGATCTAAGGCAGTGTACATTTAAATAAAATTTAAAACAGGAATAAACAATGGTTCGATACCGTTCTGACAAAGCTTTTATCAAACGCTTTATACTTTAAATTCGATCTAGCGGATTTGCAGGCAGACACGGAGGGATATTAAGTTCAAACAATAGTCCAAAGGTCAAAGGTTTACCCAACTGGGTAAGGCAGTCGGTGCTATCTCTTAGTTTTGTTCCTCGGGTAATACTGTAAATAAGGACTGGCATTACAGTCTAAAGAAACAAAGCTTGTTTAACCTTTCAACTCTCTTTAAATTCTGCAGATATTGATCGGTTCTCTTGTACGATACACATTTATAATTTTTATATATAAATTACTACGATAATACTCCAAGTATTCAAAAGATAAATCACGTGGGAGCATTTAAATATATAATTGAAGACTTATGATATAAAACCTCTAAATCGTAGGCTCTGTAGGAACGGTAGTTGAAGCTATAACAAACTTTGTTTCGGTACATATGATGTTAAAATTTCGGCCTAAGATTATTTGTCTTCGTTGTCATAAAATAGTAACAATAATAAATACTGTAAAAACAGTGATGATGATAAAATTAAATTATAACTGTCTTCGCTTTAGAAATTTAAAAATATAATTTATAAATTGAAAATCCGTATTCCAAAAACGATATAGGCCTACTGTACGTCCTTCGTAAACGATAAAGTTCGATTCGTTCAAAGTTTGTTCGAATAAAATAAAGTCTTTGAAGTTACCACCTTGCCTTCACGGTTTTTATTATACTTTCCATTGTTCATCTCGAATTTTTCTTATATCGTTGGAGCTCGGTTCAAAGTCGAGACAAATCAACCACTGCTCACCACTATCGACGATAAACAACACGATGGCCAGTATAGAAAATAAATGAATAAACAAAGTGCCATTTACTTAAGCCACACACAAGACTAGTTAATTCACGACTGACTTGCAATAAGAATTGTTATGGAAATTGTTGATATGTATATTAATCACCGTAGACAATCCGCCTGTTGGAGGCGGAGTTCAGGTATCTTTCGCTGTCACTAACGAACCACTTCATTCCGCTGTTGCCTAGATTCAGTACTCGTAATTACCCTTCAAATTTTCATAAAAATGTAATTTAGCTTTCAGGAAAAATACTCTTGTTCCAATCATCCATCAATAAGTTATTACTAAGTTAGAGAACTTTATTAGGAATGTTTTAGTTCAATCTCTCTACCCTATTAATAGCTGGTTCTCTTCAAAAGTTACTCTTAAATGTGGTTTTCAAAGGTCTGTTTAAAGTTTTAAAAAAGAACTATAAACGAAATCAGTTATACAGTAACTTGTGTAAAGTGAAACTGTTTTTTATGTTCTCAATAGTGAGTAATTATGAAAATTAAACTAAAGATTTGACTAGCTTAAAACAAATAATGTTTTTAAGTTGAAAATCGCGTTATTCGATTTTTAAAATATGTTCATAATTATTAAGTCAATGATAGTCACAAATATTTTATTTGGCTACAAATAAATTCATTTAATATAAATTTCTAATTGGTCACACAGAAAAACAAAAGGCCTACATATTTAAACATGGATGACTTAATTACATGGTAATGAAGTTAATTAATTTATTTTTAACATTAGTTAATTTAAAAATAAACGCCGACAAGTCGAAAGTAGCGAGAACGACAATTGACGATGGGCAAGTGAAGATCATCGTTGGAGAAAAGCAGTTGGAGCTGGATAGCACTTTTAGGTACTTGGGCAACTTATTAAGACTTAATGAAAGCTGCACAGAAGAAAACAGAAGCAGAATCCCAAAAGAAAAGCAACATTCAACAAATTTAAAAATTTACTGGTCGGAGAAATGATAATATTTGACTAAGAATGAAAGTTACGTCTAGAGCATACTGCATATTTGGAAATTAAGAGAAGCGATGTATTTGGAGAGTTTTGTAGTACGGCGTTGTCAAGGATACTAAAGGTCATTACAGGGAGGAATGATTAATAAGAAGATGTTGAAAACAGCTAATGAGGGCTGTAAGCCAATTCTGACAGTAAGAAGGAATAAGGCGATGCAGATATGTCACAAATTGTGAGACGCAATTGTATTCATGTAACGGTAATTGAGAAAAGAGAGAATAGAAGAAGACTGGAATGTTAGATGATCTGAAGGACAACAGGAGATATAGAGAGCTGAAGAACACAGTCCATAGAACAGGGAGGCTCTTTTATGGCTTCTGCAATATATTGTTGAATGTTTAACTGAAGAAGGATATGTCAAACGCGCGGCTTAAGACTCGCCTATATTGTACAACAAAACATATTTACAAATTTTACAACTTGTTGGAGAATAAAATTAAAATTAAAATATTGTTGTACAACACGATTTTCGTATTTACAATAAGTTCTGTTTATCGTGCGGAGTCGGTAAAGATCAAATAATGTTTTACAGCGGTGTTGTACATGTTGCAAGACTCTCCACACTGGGTAATATGTGTGTAAAAGACAAAGACAAACATCTCGCTATCTGTCTTGGTGATCTTCTTTAACATTTCGTCTGTGACCAATTTGATTAACGAGGTACGAAAAATCAGAACTTGTCATTCTGGCAAAATTCTTGAAGCTACCGTTACATTGCACTTCTTCTGTAAGTGGATCAGTGGCTTACTTAGATCTTGTACAAGATAAATGCCACTGTAGTTTCCTGGGTTGTAGTGGTACCAACCCATATTATTTCTCTTGCACCTTCCTGCTCGTGATCACACACGCTGCTCTTGGTGCTGCTAGAATCGTGTCCTATTCGTTAGAAGGTATTTTTCTAAATGATATAGAACTTCAGTTTTTACATGTTGCAAATTAAAAAGACATATTTGGAAATTTTTAAACATTTTTTTAACTTCTTTTAAAAACAAGTTGTAAAACAAATTTGTTTTGCATGTTTATGTTGCACAGTGTAGACGGAACCGTAGACTTCTAGACTTCATATCGTACTACCCTTAAGATACCGTACATATCTGCCCCGAGACTCGAAGCGAGAAGGTTATCCACTAGAGCACGAAAGAGGTCAGATTAACCGGAAAGTTGGGAGAAAAATGTCTCAAGCAAGATTTTTAATTTTATAGGTGCTCTTCTTATAGTATAATTTCGTCTGATGTAAAATCGTCGCTTACCACACGTTAATGTTACAAAACGTCTTGTGTTTCCTTAACACTCCTATTCAGTGGTGGTGGCACAATTATGATTAGAAGGTCGCAGTGTATTGCATATGCTGATGATATTGGTCTCGTGACAAGAAACTAACAGGCACTGGAAGAGGCGTACACCTCTCTGGGGCATGCTTCGACCAATCTAGGGTTGCAAGTGAATAGCCAAAAGACAATATATGTCGATGAAGAAGAATGTCCGAGAAGAAAGAACCTCAAAAATTAAAGTTAATGGCAATGAATTTGAGAGGGTAGATAGCTTTAGATATCTTGGGTCCCTCTTGACGTTAAAAAATCAGATTGCAATGGAAATTCAAGACAAGCTAGCCATGGGAAATAGATGCTTTTTTTTGCTACCTATCCTAAAGTCCAAGTCCAGAAACATTTCTAAGAGCCTCCAAGGTCCAATGCGGCCATTAGTATTGTACGGCTCAGAAGCTTTGACCATGACCTCAGCCCAAGAAGATATGATGGGAAAGAAATATTCTGAGGAGGATATATGAAGGTGTACTAGGTGCCGGAATGTGGCGTATGAGGAGAAATGCCGAATTGTACGATCTATACAAGGAACCGGACATCGTCACAGTAATAAAACAAGGTAGAATTACGTTGGCAGTTCGCGTACAAAGAATGCCAGAGGATAGGGCAGTGAAAAAAGTATTCATTGGAGAACCAGGAGGAAGAAGAGCAAGAGGGAGGCCAAGAAGACGATGGGTGGACGATGTAGATGAAGACTTGAGAAGATTGGATGTCAGAGGGCGCCGATGAGTCCCACAGAATAGAGAGAAGTTAGGCATGTCGTTCTGGAGGCCAGGGCTCTCCATGAGCTGTAGCGCCGTGGAGTAGTATTAGTAGTCCTATTCTATGGATAAAGTGAACCAATCAATAATGATCCTACAATTATCCACCATCTTTGTCATACGACACGTTGATATTTTGTCCATTGAAATCGTGGACTGAGCTGCTATTATACTGTGCAATCTAAAACGGCCTCAACCGAAACATCAAACTGTGGATGCCCTTGATAGTCTTGGGAGATTGAGTGTTTATCTACTATCCTGCACTCACTTCATATTTACGTAAAACTTCTTCCCCAAACTACGTAACAGCTTCCATAAAGGGCAGCTGTAATATTTTCCTAGCACAAATTATAGCAAATTAACAATGACACAACATTAATTATTTTGACTGTTAAGGAGAATATCGGAATACTCACAATCCATCGTGTATGTCTGGTTCCCTTCGAAGCGTTGTGGGAATTTTACATTGCCCAAATCAAAATAATTTCGGTCAATGCTTGAATACTGCTATTACGAATAATGAGTATACGTAACTGCAAAACTGTCCTCCGCAGAAAGTTAAAGGCCTGACTTTCATGCTAATGTACTTTTCAATTGGCTAAGGCTATAAATGATACTAATACAACACAAACTGACTTGCAACCAATTAACTGGCGGCCACATTTGCGGTTGTTATAACATTCCAAAAGTATTGGCAACTGATTACTGCCTATTATACGAATTGCAGTTTGACTATTAAAGAGTTAGTGATCAATATTTTACCTTTTCCACCTGCCATATTTTGAAGTAACAGTAATATGTTTAAAAAAAGGCAACAAGCGATGTGAACTTGACAGTTGTAAATCAGATATGAGAATATTATTGGTCTGTAGAATTCATTAATTACTTATGTAGCCTACTAAGACTGTCTTGACTGAAGGGAGAAAGAAGATAAGTGATAAAACTGTGCTTCAACAACGGAAATACTCTTGCACATCTCAACCGTAGCCTACATGGGGTGGTGTAAGACACAACATTGCTGAGCTTCACTACTCAACACGTTACTGTGAATTATTACCGTTGTTATTAAATATATGTTTGCAGCTTGAAGTATAACAAATAGCTATCCCGTTTTCTCAGTTGCTTTTTTAATGCGTATTAAGTTTCACCATAAAAATGTCAAGACTTTGAATTATACTCTGAAACCTACCTTTTATTATGTTTGGTATTTTCTACTGTCATACTCCTGTTGGCAAAAAAAAAAAACGTAAAACAGTTTGGCGATTAAACACTTTTTCTCTTTAACTTCAATTTATGTCATAATTGTAAATATCGTATTAACTGACACAACTGTTCTGTACAGCATAACGTTGTTCCACAACAAATGCGTTTCTGTCCGTCATTCCTGCAGCTGCGCTATTTAAGGCATTCGCAGCAGTTAAAAATACTTTGGTAAGGCTCCATATGCAGAGTCCTAGCGGCTGGATTCAGCACTATTCGGCGCGAATTAATACTTCTTTTGCTTTGTAAACAAACTAAAATAATAATCTCGACAAAGCATATGATATTCGGAAATAACAAAATACGCGTGTTCACAGGACTCGCCTCCTCGATTTTATCATTGACGTAAATAGTGATTCACCAATCCCCGTGGTGGAGATTAGGAGTGCAAAGCAGGAACAATTTCACTAAAAACGTCTGTAGTTGTAGAAAGTAATTGCTTTAGAAATTTATCAACACGCAAGATTATAAGAAAGAAGACTGGACCAGTATAGGAATTTAAAAATATAATTATTTCACTACGACTCGGAACACAAACACATTTGTGTTCCGAGTCGTAGTGAAATAATTATATTTAGTTAAGTAACGGACACGTCATGGACAACGAAATCCAAGAATTTAAAAATGTTATTTGTCAGTGTTTAAATTACTGTCACCAACGTGTTTGATAAAGCTTACAAGTTCAATAGTAGGCTAATAAAGTACTATAATAAGTTCAATAATAAGTTTTATAACAATAAAGTTCAATAGTAGGCTAAATTTACTCATTCAGTAAATTTCCTCATCCCCGAATGTATTAGTTCTAGAAAAATTTAAGCGATAAAATTTTGTTTAAGGAACACATTTAATCATATTGTGTGAACTACCCCTTTCCCTCAACCGATCTTCACCAAAAACAATAGGTCGTGAGTACTCTACAAATCAGGGATGTATGCAAAAAATTATTTGATTCTGTTTGAATTTGCGGCAGTTATCGTTTGCCATAGAAAAAAATCTACACACAGACAGACAGACACACAGACACTTTTCGGAAAACGACTTTTTTTCATGTTTTGAGTGTAGTACAATCAGAATCTGCAATAATCTCGAACACGATTTTTTTTGCCATCACCATACTTCCATTTCCTTAAGGAATATGGAAGTAAAATTAATTCTCAACTGATTTCAAAATCATATCTCTTCATGAGCACGAACGAATACGTATTTCTAACACTGCTTTTCATTAATGTAGATCGTATTAAGTAATGTCGTAAAACAGAGAAAATTATCTTTGAATCAGTCGCTCGTTATCACATAGATAATAAGCGTAAACCGTACCGTGCACGATCAGCAGTTGTTATTTTAAGACTCAAAAATTAAATACTAAAGATATATATAGAGTGATTCAAAATTGCATCGGCAATCTCTCGGTAGCTGATTCTATAGCTAAAAATAAGAAAAAAAGTTCATATAAACATAGGTCTTAAAACGTTTTGTTAGCGAGTTACGGCTCGCGAACCAGTTCGCCCTGATTTCTGCTGCCACGGTAAAATGACGCCATACTGAAATTCGTGGTGTATAAAATGAAGGGTACATTGGTGGTTTCTTATAGTTTTTGATCTGATAAATTGAATAAAAGAGGTCCCAGAGCTCTATCTCAAATAGTTTCTAAGAAAAACTGTGTAAAACCCAAAACATTAGAGTCGAAAACACACATTTTTAGATTTGGGATACAATAACTTCGTTAATTTGCCAATAAACAAATAAAAATTTCTAACTAACCTTGTAAAGAATTTAATCATGAAGAAACTGATGTCTATAATAACTATTAAAAATAAGTACAAATTTGAGAAATTTGACTTTCATTAAAAACGAAACAGACCAAAATGGGTCAGAAAAGTATTACAATTTACAAGAAATGCCATTGTAAACTTTCGAAACACCTACACTTGGGCAGAGAAAACCCACATGAGACTGCTGCAAGACAAGACCAACATACTTTTTAATTTAATGATGTGTGGTGCGGTCTTCTAACCCACATGAGACTGCTGCAAGACATGACCAACATACTTTTTAATTTAATGATGTGTGGTGCGGTCTTCTAACCCACATGAGACTGCTGCAAGACATGACCAACATACTTTTTAATTTAATGATGTGTGGTGCGGTCTTCTAACCCACATGAGACTGCTGCAAGACATGACCAACATACTTTTTCATTTAATGATATGTGGTGCGGTCTTCTAACCCACATGAGACTGCTGCAAGACATGACCAACATACTTTTTAATTTAATGATGTGTGGTGCGGTCTTCTAACCCACATGAGACTGCTGCAAGACATGACCAACATACTTTTTAATTTAATGATGTGTGGTGCGGTCTTCTAACCCACATGAGACTGCTGCAAGACATGACCAACATACTTTTTCATTTAACGATATGTGGTGCGTTCTTCTTGGTGATAATCTCTTAGGCCGTTTTTTTTTTACTACCAAGGCTTAATGGAAGTCA
The DNA here is from genome assembly GCA_034769895.1 of Magicicada septendecula. Classification (NCBI taxonomy): domain Eukaryota; kingdom Metazoa; phylum Arthropoda; class Insecta; order Hemiptera; family Cicadidae; genus Magicicada; species Magicicada septendecula. The sequence goes on from CM068371.1 coordinate 237,731,763, forward strand.
GTACTTACATTTTTTACAAACGAAACTGATGGAACGCTTGGAAAATGTGCCACTTCCAGATAGAGTGCAGATGGGTTTTTTGAATGACGGAGCATCTGCTCACTACTGTCGTGATGTGATGAACCCTTTAAATAATTATACATTCGGTAAGCGATGAATTGGTCGATACGGACCAGTAAAATGGCCACCCGATCTCACGCCAGCAGACTTTTTCCTTTGGGCTTGAATGAAGTCGGTAGTTTATTCCGCTTATATTGGCACACAAGAAGAATTGAGACTTCGCATAATAGAAGCTGGAGCTACTATTAAGAATAATTCTAATGCTACAAGACGTGCATGGTTTTTCTGAATTCGCCAAGCTGAATTCTGCATTCAACAAAATGGAGACCACAGTGAACAACTGCTTTGAATGAACGTTTGCGGCTTAATTATCAATTTAAAAATATTGATATTTTATTATTTGAAGAAAAAATCAATAATGTAAGTTTTTAATTTGTTTCCAATTACATTTGTTGTGAACACGTTTACGAAAATCTTTGTTTTGTTTAAAATGTAACACTTTTCTGGCGCATTTTGATCTGTTTTGTTTTTAATTAAAGTCAAATTTCTCAAAATTGTACTTATTTTTAATAGACATTATACACATCAATTTCTTCAAAATTAAATTCCCTACAAGGTTAGTTAGAAATTTTTATTTGTTTATTGGCAAATTAACGAAGTTATCTTATCCCAAATCTAAAAATGTGTGTTTTTCGACTCCAATGTTTTGGGTTTCACACAGTTTTTCTTAGAAACTAATTGAGATAGAGCTCTGGGACCTCTTTTATTAAATGGTTCAGATCAAAAACCATAAGGAACCGTCAAATTTACCCTTCACTTTGTACTCCAAGAATTTTAGTATGGCGTCATTTTACCGTGGGAGGGCGAACTGGGTCGCAAGCAGTAACTCGCTAACGAACCGTTTTAGGACCTATGTTCATATGTACTTTTTTTCTTATTTTTAGCTATAGAATCAGCTTCCGATAGATTGCCGTGCAATTTGGAATCACCCTGTATAACTACATATGTGTATATTTTTTTGTATTTGTGACAATAACAAAAGCCTATTAAAATATTTATACTGCCTATTAAACTACATAAATGCTTGATAGAATAGGTGGGCGACACCGGAAAATACAGAGAATGTTCCGCACAGAGTTGTTGTTTTACCGCTATTACATTCGATAACTCAGTTCGGACGTTTCCAGTCTTCGACCAGAAATCGATTGGTTCACCACTGACTTGTTCATATCATTTTTAACTTTAGCTCTTAGCATACACTACACGCTAGTATTGTTCCAGTGTATTGTATGTGAACGATTTATGGAATTCTTTATCAGTCAGCTCGTAATATTACTTATAATCGTACGTACGTGTATATCACACCTCTTGATCTGTTGCACTATAGTTGTTTTCGCTGTAGTCCGTTGTCAATAGGATGTGAACATCCTCCTGTGATAATAATAATAATAATATACTTTCCTCGACACATTCAACTGTATCGATCAGCACCGGCAGCACTGTGGACTGTGGACTCTTATGTAGGTTATACTAGCACTCTGCGAGCGGCCTCCAACTCTCTTCTCTTCTGCCACTAACTCAATTGCTAGGCCGAAGTGAATGACACCCTATTATGTTCCAAATTGCATCGACTTTCTTCTTTGGGTTTTTATGTGTTTTAGAATTGACAGAACATTTTGAGATATAAAATCGATATACTAAATTTCTCAACATATCTCTATAATACTGCTACTGTCGTCCTCAGAACACTTTGAAGCATCGCTTTATTACGAAGCTGCTGGTATGTTTTCTTGTTGCCGAATTATGACTGTTCGTTGGTTGGAAATCGTCTAGGCTTATCTAGGTTAGTATGTAGATAAGCGACCCCCGACTCCGTGTAAGGACTTGCACAAAATGAGTCACCACTTACAACAAACTAATCTCGCTCTGTTGATTAATACCACATCAATCCGCTTGCCAGTGCCGGTGTCTTTATGCGTTTTTCTGAACAAATAAATCTAACATTTCTTCGTAGAAATGTGACAGCCTTTCTTGGCTGCTGAGCTACGCAGACACTGCGAATGAATTACCCCCACTTAAGTTGTCTACACTGGAGTGAGTGGAGACAACGCGATAACAGTTCACTGTCTCTCTTTTCTCACCAATTCTCTGTTTGTCACACACATGCTTCCAATGTTCTCACCAGTCTTTCACACAATGAAGCACTGCACAAGACTGTTGTACCCACGTGCGAAATGACTGAAAATTTTGTTAGCCTCGAAACGACGTGTTTGTCCACTGCCCACCTTGAGGTCAGTGTTCAATTTCTATCTTCAGGTTTCTAAGCTCTATTCCTCGTAAGGACTCTATACTAACTGCAGGAAAAGCCAAAATCCTGTTGTGTTCTAAAGATACCACATAGAAATGAAAAAACTATTAACTGGATCAGTTTTCATATTATCTCACTTACCTGGGATAAATGACAGTTTGAAAATCGCCGTATAATTAGTGATAGTATGGTTAAGTTTGAAGTAACCTGCAGTGATTGTTATTACAAATTATAGCATTCCGGACGGTAGCCATCGTCCATAGCCACAGATTAAAACAAACGTTTCGACCCCTAACCAAATCAGAGGTAGTCTTCAGTTGAAACGATAAGTTAATACAACACAATATCAATCAGAACAGACAGACATCGTCGCCATAAAACAAATATGTTAATTAAATAATAGTAACAAAAAGCCGCCAAGAAGACCGTCCCGAAGAGTAGGAGGGATTCCACCTCCGGTCACAAAATTATGGTTGCTTCTAACTGATTATGTTTTCAATAGGTCGCCGTAAGCACGTATGTATGTAAGTTTAATCAGTCTCTCATGTTTTTACTTCCATATTCCTTAAGGAATGGAAGTATGGTGATGGCAAAAAAAATCGTGTTCGAGATTATTGCAGATTCTGATTCTACTACACTCAAAACATGAAAAAAAGTCGTTTTCCGAAAAGTGTCTGTGTGTCTGTCTGTGTGTCTGTGTGTCTGTGTGTCTGTCTGTCTGTCTGTCTGTCTGTAGATTTTTTTTCTATGGCAAACGATAACTGCCGCAAATTCAAACAGAATCAAATAATTTTTTGCATACAGCCCGGTTTTGCAGAGTTCTCGCGACCTATTGTTTTTGGTGAAGATCGGTTGAGGGAAAGGGGTAGTTTACCTGCAACGGTTTTTTTTTAGCAAGGGAAATTTTGTTTGTTTGGCAAACGATAACAGCCGCAAATTCAAACAGAATCAAATAATGTTTCGCATACAGCCCTGAATTGTAGAGTCCTCAAGACCTATTGTTTTTGGTGAAGATCGGTTAAGGGAAAGGGGTAGTTTACCTGTAACGTTTTATGTTTTAACAAGGGTATTTCCTATGGCACACGATAACAGCCGCAAATTCAAACAGAATGAAAAGATTATTTGCATACAGCCCTAAATTGTAGAGTTCTCAATACCTTTTGTTTTTGGTGAAGATCGGTTAAGGGAAAGGGGTAGTTTACCTACAACGTTTTTTTAACAAGGGTATTTTCTATGGCAAACGATAACAGCCTCAAATTCAAACAGAATCAAATAATTTTCTGCATACAGCCCTGATTTGTAGAGTACTCAAGACCTATTGTTTTTGGTGAAGATCGGTTGAGGGAAAGGGGTAGTTTACCAGCAACGTTTTTTATCATGCGTATTTTCTATGGCAAACGACAACTGCCGCAAATTCAAACAGAATCAAATAATTTTTTGCATACAGCCCTGATTTGTAGAGTACTCGCGGCCTATTGTTTTTGGTGAAGATCGGTTGAGGGGAAGGGGTAGTTTACCTGCAACGGTTTTTTTTATCAAGGGAAATTTTTTTTTTTTTTGGCAAACGATAACAGCCGCAAATTCAAACAGAATCAAATAATGTTTCGCATACAGCCCTGAATTGTATATTTCTCAAGACCTATTGTTTTTGGTGAAGATCGGTTGAGGGAAAGGGGTAGTTTACCTGCAACGTTTTTTTAACAAGGGTATTTTATATGGCAAACGATAACAGCCGCAAATTCAAACAGAATCAAATAATGTTTTGCATACAGTCCTGATTTGTAGAGTACTCAAGACCTATTGTTTTTGGTGAAGATCGGTTAAGGGGAAGGGGTAGTTTTTACTTCCATTTTCCTTAAGGAATGGAAGTATGGTGATGGCAAAAAAAATCGTGTTCGAGATTATTGCAGATTCTTATTCTACTACACTCAAAACATGAAAAAAAGTCGTTTTCCGAAAAGTGTCTGTGTGTCTGTCTGTGTGTCTGTCTGTCTGTCTGTCTGTGTGTCTGTGTGTCTGTGTGTCTGTCTGTAGATTTTTTTTCTATGGCAAACGATAACTGCCGCAAATTCAAACAGAATCAAATAATTTTTTGCATACAGCCCGGTTTTGCAGAGTTCTCGCGACCTATTGTTTTTGGTGAAGATCGGTTGAGGGAAAGGGATAGTTTACCTGCAACGTTTTTTTTTTAGCAAGGGTAATTTTGTTTGTTTGGCAAACGATAACAGCCGCAAATTCAAACAGAATCAAATAATGTTTCGCATACAGCCCTGAATTGTAGAGTTCTCAAGACCTATTGTTTTTGGTGAAGATCGGTTAAGGGAAAGGGGTAGTTTACCTGTAACGTTTTATGTTTTAACAAGGGTATTTCCTATGGCAAACGATAACAGCCGCAAATTCAAACAGAATGAAAAGATTATTTGCATACAGCCCTAAATTGTAGAGTTCTCAATACCTTTTGTTTTTGGTGAAGATCGGTTAAGGGAAAGGGGTAGTTTACCTACAACGTTTTTTTAACAAGGGTATTTTCTATGGCAAACGATAACAGCCGCAAATTCAAACAGAATCAAATAATTTTCTGCATACAGCCCTGATTTGTAGAGTACTCAAGACCTATTGTTTTTGGTGAAGATCGGTTGAGGGGAAGGGGTAGTTTACCAGCAACGTTTTTTATCATGCGTATTTTCTATGGCAAACGACAACTGCCGCAAATTCAAACAGAATCAAATAATTTTTTGCATACAGCCCTGATTTGTAGAGTACTCGCGACCTATTGTTTTTGGTGAAGATCGGTTGAGGGGAAGGGGTAGTTTACCTGCTACGGTTTTTTTTATCAAGGGAAATTTTTTTTTTTTGGCAAACGATAACAGCCGCAAATTCAAACAGAATCAAATAATGTTTCGCATACAGCCCTGAATTGTAGATTTCTCAAGACCTATTGTTTTTGGTGAAGATCGGTTGAGGGAAAGGGGTAGTTTACCTGCAACGTTTTTTTAACAAGGGTATTTTCTATGGCAAACGATAACAGCCGCAAATTCAAACAGAATCAAATAATGTTTTGCATACAGTCCTGATTTGTAGAGTACTCAAGACCTATTGTTTTTGGTGAAGATCGGTTAAGGGGAAGGGGTAGTTTACCTGCAACGTTTTTTTATCAAGCGTATTTTCTATGGCAAACGATAACAGCCGCAAATTCAAACAGAATCAAATAATTTTTTGCATACGTCCCTGAATTGTAGAGGTCTCAATGACTTTCGATTTTGGTGAAGATCGGTTAAGGGGAAGGGGTAGTTTACCTGCAACCTTATACGTTTTAACAAGAGTAAAGTACTTGAAAATTTATTTAAACTTGTTGAAACAATGGTAATTGTTAAAAATAAAATAATTTTGTTGCCAGGCAATAAAATTATAATTTTTTCATTTTAATGTAATATAATATTTTTCATTTAATACAGCAATAAAAAGGCAGGTAAGACACAGCCTGGCTGTTTGGCTGAAAATGATTTTAAATATAAATCTTAGAATATGGAAGTCATGTATGGTTCTCCATACCGATATTTTAATTACCGACGAATAAAAACAGAAACCACGAAAAGTTTTTTTTACTTTCAGATTTTCACAAAAACCTGCCTGCTTGACACCTTTACGTCTTTTTAAAAGTCCTTCTACATCTATTCAATCTGCAAGTTTTTATTTCAGTGCTTCATTTGGAATCCGTCAAATCAAAATTCTTCCGTCACATTATTTCCTTTTTTTTTTGGTATTTTGTTATGTCAATATGTTATTCTCAATTTGTAGTTTTTTCCCCATTATAGTTAACTGATATTTCTTATTGTAGCGAATATAGTGCAACTTTAATCTCTTTAAGAATCTAATTTTAAGCTAACTGTTTAACGTTCAGTCGATTCAGACATGCCCTTTGTATCTATCCGATTTTCCTTCGTACAATGTGAATATTATAATTTTCTCAATACAGGTTGCCAAACATATTGGGCCATACTTTCTCAGTTTTCGTTAGAGTTTCCTTTATTAGCATTTATGGCAACGGAGATGCCCTTTCCCTACCCATAAGCAGCGGAATCATCATTTATATACTGGAAATACTTACTCATCAGGACAGAAGGCAATAATCAGTCTTTCAGTCTTTTACACCACCACACCATTAGTTACTATTCTGCACTCCCGTACTCTTGCCGCCATAGACCGGACCTCCACTCGGGGGAATGGATGGTTTATATCCTTCCACATTCTCTAAAATATAACTGCTACAAATCCAGAGCCTTTTGTGTTATTGAAGAGCACAAAATACTGCAATTAAAATTTCGCTGCGCCTATTATTGTGTTTAACAGCCCAGCCATATCTGCTGAAGTTATTTTCACATTATATCATTACGTACTACGTATGCAGTTCCTAGTGTAATCAATTCTGGATAATATATTATTTAAATTTCCAGCGTTTCCAGTACACACAGTACCATTAGTTCACCATTAAATATACATCGTGTAACCCGCACAGCGCTCGTTAATTTCCAGGAAACTTTCAATCATATCATCCCGTACGAGTAAGCGAAATGTTGTGTACCAAAATTTGCGTATTTAACGCTATTAACAGCGACTGGAAACTGCATATAAATATATTAACTGGAGTAGAATATTTACATGGTACCGCCTTCTTTAAACTAATTCTGCATTAGGCATATTTGGTTTATTTTCTATTCACTCCATCCATATTTTAAGCTTTTCAATAGTGACATATGATTTTAAAATATGCCGACTTAAGCACTTAGGTTCTACCTTGCTCGTGATATCTGAATTTTGACTCAAAACTATATTTCCATGTAGGCCTAATTTGTAATTTTCAACTACCTCATTTTTCAACGTGCAAATTTTAAACAAAACAATTTTCTATCTTATTAAGAAAGAGAACACAACATACTTTTAAAATATAATATTATCATAATTTATATTTTTATATTTTATTTCAAATATCTTCTGGAAATAGAATTACAAGATGCCTCCAACCACACGATCTACGGTCTTTAAATCATAAAAAGATGTAGTTAATACGTAATGAATGGGGAGGAGGGGAAATGAAGTGTTTATCGCTTATAACAAATTTTTATGTTACAGTACCAATATACTATGCCTGTGTGTCCAAAGACATCAATGTCACGTCTTATGAATTTTATAGTTCTATAAATATTACCAAACAATTCTGTCACCAAAGAGTACTTAACAGTTTCTCTTCACTGAATGATCTAAAAATTTTCTGTGAAACGCCAAAATTATATTATAGACGATTTTAAGTTTTTAAGTAAGTATTCACCACCTAAGGAAAAAGAAACAGCTTCGTCGATTTTACATTCGAAAATTACATTTCCGTGGAAGACAGATTACAAACGAACATACGTCAAACAGATAGAATCATTTCGTGCTAATCAAATTTTAAACTTTTCCTCCATACAGTAGCGCGCTGACACAGTGTGCAAAGTGTGCAGAGCACACAGGCGCCAGGATAATCAAGGCGCCAAAAATTTTAAGCAAGGAGGAAACATTTGGAAAAAAAATTATTATTCGTTAAGTTAATTGTATTAACCTTTTCAATGCTCTAGACGAGTATTCTCGCCACATTTTTATAAATGTATGGTGCTCCTGACGTGTTATGTCGCAGGTCATTTTAAACTGGTAAAGTGGTCAGAACGGTTTCGTTTGCCTATTAGTATTCTGCATAAAATTTTTGTTCAATAAACTTATAATTAATATATTTCGTCTTTCATTTGTACTCATTAATACGTTTTTATAAAGTGATTTTTATTGTGACGGGGGAGAGTATGGGGGCGCCAACTAAAGTTCTGCGCGCAGGCGCCGGACACTACTGACGCGCCTCTCCATGTATAAAGCAATCGAAAACAATCAGTGATCTCCAAAAAGCATAAAATAGAAAAGTCATACTTTGTACATTTTGTCGAAGGTAAATATATTATTATTAATGACCGCTGATAACCGTGCAAATTTGAATCTTCATTAAAAATTTTAAATTAGTTTCAACAATTTAAAAATTTTAATTTAAATTATTTAAAAATGTTTAAAAAGTTTTAAATAGGTTCAACGGCCAGCAGTTATTTGCAAGGTTAAATATTTCACTTGGCTGTAACTGACCGGGTTTGACATATCGGAACCACAAACTGGCCGTTATCGGTTACTTCATTGTTGAAAGTTATTATTTATTTTATTGCTAATTTTACGTTATTATTCTTAACGGTTTCCAGCATCACCGTTTCCATGTATTAGGACCAAACTGTGAATGCACATTTTAATATAGCCAGAATAAAATGCGGTTAACTACATGCCATGGAGGAGGTGCGGTAATCACGGGACACGGGCACCTTCGTGGGCGGCTCACGTGCTGCTTTTGTTGTAAACTCTCTGTTTGAAGACTTTTTTATTTTCATTTTTGTGGTTTTACTGTGACAGACATGCTACCGTATTATAGAATAGCTCCACTTACATTGAGGCTGGGGAGAATATGTTACACAGACATATTAACTAACAATGTTAATGAACAAGTAACTAACAAGTAACTGAGCAGTGTATAAGTTTGTTGAAAGAAGAGGCTTTAAATTATTTAAAGTGACAAAAGTCATTGAATCGTCAGTAAAACGGTCGAATAATTTTAAAAACATCTGAGCAATTAAATAAACGATTAAACAATATTAATATTATATAAATATTAAAATATTATATTTTTTATGTATAATAAAATTGAGAAAAATAGTTAAATTAGTCACAACTGTGTACACGCTATCGCCGATGCCAGTTGTATTGTCCTTATGTTCTTACTAAAAACATTAGCTACCAATGTCCATCCATTTCTACGTGGGTGGAGAAAAATTACTTAGCCTGGAGAAAAATTTACTACTTATGCTTGTTAATAACTTCGTATGCGGAAATATTTAAACTAGAAAGAACAAAATATTTTTGATTAAAAAATTTGCAAAAGACGAAATACGATTATTCTTATTACTATGAACGTATACTAAATATTTGTGTATAAACTATAAGCACGTAATTTCTTCAATGCCTGAAGTAGCCTCTGATTCCACATCCGAAACGTGATCTAAGCTAGCGTCGTCGTCATCCCCGTTCCTTCTTCTAGTCGCGAATGGGTAGATCCCAGAATCGGTTACGATCTCTGTTGATACGTACTCTTCTTCAACGTCCTTTACATGTCTCCACTTAGCGAATTTATAGACCTACAGTATCTCACCAAACGTCTTTTCACGCACGTCTCTCTCATAGTGCTGAACGTGGAATTTCTGTTGTGTCGTCCTATAACACATTCAATATCCGCTTAAATGAATTCACTGAGATTCAGTCTTGAAAATCCTAAGCGATTTGTGATTTCTATCAGGTAAACTGTGATTTCGTTTTGTGATTTCGTTTCCTAGAATCCGAGGTCATCCACAAAAGCTGTGAGTGGCGTTGAAAGACCCTGTAGATCAGGTCTTTTAACAGGTTCTTTCAACGCCATTCACAGCTTCTGATGACGATTCCAGATTCTAGGAATCGAAACGTCAAGTGAAAAATTATTACGATGGAGGCAGTCCGGATGTAGGGTGTACCTGAGAATCAGTTCTGTACGGCAGGAGAGAAACGTAAAGTACTGTGTACCTCTCTCTCCAGACGTTCGTTAACGACAAACATTTTATTCGTATTATTGTGCAGCTGAATAAGTCTAGACAGCCAAGGTTTCAACATGTCTCCCGAACAAGGTACGGTATTTTTAAAGTACTCCTTTTCCTTGCACGCAATCATTCACGTTTGCTGCTACTTGAAATAAGCACATATCAGTCTTGACATTATGGTACGTTATCTATGCCAGAACGCTTCGAAACTCTAAATTGGACAATGGTTTCTCGTTATTTCTCTTTTCATACTTTCTTCTGATCTTCTTGATCGTTTTGAACGTGGTGTGCTGTAACTTTCGCATTGTTAGCGCTTCAGAACAACATCACTTTCTATTATTATTATTCCGGCTGTACAATGTTTACACATTTTCCGGAACCAAAGATTACAGAAGTGATTGAATTCTCATCTTCCACTACTGCTTGTCCATTCAAAGATCTTCTTCAATTTCTCGTTCCCTCAATATAGTCTGAATTTCTTTTATCCAGGTGATAGGTGGTCTTCCTCTTTTCCTTCTTCCTGGTGGGGTTCATTCCATAACTCTCCTTGCCAATCTTTCCTGTGTCATTATTTTCGTGTGTCCATACCATTGTAATTATTTTGTTTGGATAAAATCAACAATTGCATTTTTCACATTCATACTGTCCTTAATGACTTCATTTCTAATTTTCTCACGTCTGGATGCTCTTGCCGAAAGTCTCCAAAAGCCCATCTCTGGTGTCATTAATTTTCTTTTGAAGACATGGAGTACATGATACACAGAAAATGGATACAGGAATATCAGAAATGGGGACTAAAGGTAAATACGAATAAAGAAAATACATGGCAATAGGTGACCTTCATCAAGACTTGATATTGGAGGGAGACATGGGGAAGATTTCATATACACAGGAATACAAGTATTTAGGGGTGAAAATTACGGCCAGTGGGAAGCAAGACAAAGAAATACAATCTAGAATTAATTTGGGAAAGATGGTTATATCTACATTAAATGAAATCCTGTGGGATAAGCAAATTACAGCAGAAACTAAAACCAAAATATTTCAAACCATTGTTATAGTATCATGACTTACGGCTCAGAAGATTGGACTACTAGTAAACACACAACATCACTTTCTCCTCCTGCTTAAATAATAAGGATGAGAGGGGTATACGGAGGCATTTGTTATACTGTCTATTCAAGTTTTACTGAATACATGAGAGATCAAAATATAGGGTTCATCCACATACACAACGGTCTGCCGTCTTCTGTTTCCCATTTCTTTCCTGAAGACATAGGTTTCTCTTTTCCGTAATTCCACACTCTCGACAGGAATCTTCCCGTTTCTTTCTGATTACTGTTCGCTTTAAATCGACTTAACGATTGTCTCATCAGCTTTGAATTCTTTTCTTCTCTTTTAGTGTTTATGGTGCAGTTGCTCTGTAGCCACTTGTTCCTCATGAACGTAAAACTCTGTTCTGAGAACTAAGGTTTTTGTCGTCGATTCCAGTAATTAATCTTTCTGATTTGTGTCTTTTTTATGTAAAATACTGACCTGCTTCACTGGTTTCAACTACTTTCAGTTCACAAGCGTAAACACAAGGCGAACTGATACCCCAATTATTTTGCTAGTCCTTTCCCGAACTTCATTTATTCGAATTACTCGTGTATTTTTATTTGTTTATGCTTTCATAATTATGCACACGTAACTGACAATTTCTATGGATTTCTGTCCATTCAGTGGTATTTCTGCTCCTGATCTGAACTTCTATACCTTGTCCAACTGTCACATGAGACTATGGGCGAGATACGGACGAGCAACTTGAAATTTTTGTAATCGAGAAATTAACTTCAAAATAATCATAAAATACTGTCATGCGTTATAAATAATGTTACTTTACGTCTTTCTGAGAATGTCAGCTATACTGAGCATGTTGCTATACTTCAATAATGTTGCTATACTGAGAAAATCAGGAGTTTTAGTTAGTTTAGAAACTCAACTCGCCATTACTCGGATGCCATACACATAAATGAAATTATTTTTTGTGTTGTTGCAGGTCTATGTATACTTAAGACTACGGTGGCATTAAATTGCATTAATGTATTGACTGAAGCAAAAGAAAAAGTAATGAAAAAACTACGCTACATAACAAACAATAATATTGCTTACTGTTGGGATTTTAAAACTTCACACGCCAGGAACAGGAAGAGCGACAACCCGAGCTAATCATAGTTATTAGAAAATAATGTAGTCTGAATACTTCACAGATTCGCCAACGCTTTAAACGACAGTAGTCAGACGTCTTTTGTCCTTATCAAGAAACGATGAGCCTTCTTACATCTTGCCGTCAACGCCTATTATTTTTGACTGTCAATAGTAAGAGTATCTGTCTACTTGAATGTCTGAAGTACCTCAATAAAATTACAATAGTATTTCAAGCAATACTGCTGTTACTTATGTAGGTACTATTTTTACGAGGAAGACTGTGGGAAACTGATGTTTGCCGCAGGAAGGTCCGCACTTCTACTGTGTGTGGGACTCGCACCCACTAAAACCAAAATCCTTTTGTCAATGGCATGGATCCACCTCGAGACTCAGCTTTCGCAACACTTCAAGATGGTGCCATTTGTTCTACGTTCATCTGTTACATCGGGTCCACGTTACCTGCTTTCTGCTCTTCTGTCAGCAGATCATTTTCTGCTTCCTTCTTTTGCATTCAAACCTTCTCTATGTAGGCTGCTATCCGATCCCAGTAGTGTTCTCTCTGCAGCATTAGTCCGATGATATTTTCGGACGAGATCTGTCCCACTACATTTTCCAGGGTTTGCCTCTCTTCTTTCCATCTGTAACAGGTGAAAAATGTGTGGTACATACCGTCTGTTACTTATATATATATTTTTTTTAAGAGGGGGAAAATGCTTTATGCACCCTCAGAGGAGGCTTGTGCTTTCTCTGGTGTGTGGGACTCTCACCCATTAAAAAACCCACCTCTAAGTCCTGGAACTACTTAGCGCATTACTTCAGGATGGAGCCTATGGCGCCCTTATCGGGTTCCTTCTAGATATTCCTCTCTTCTACTGCCCGTTGGGTGCAAGTTCGGCCTGTCTTTTTTTTCCTAGTAGAACCCACTGAATAAATGCATTGATTCGGTCCCATTCCGCCTTACCACGAAGCATAAGCGCAACTACCCTCTCGGGTGTGAACTGCCCGAGCTCCATTTCCAGTAGCATCCTCTGTCTTTCGAATCTGCAGCACTTGAAAAACCTGTGCGATGCATCTTTATGGGGAGAGTCTCTGTATTCTGTTACTTATGTTAATAATAATAATAATAATAATAATAATAATAATGTTGTTAATACATTGGTAAGGAGTTTTATACAGTATATACAGTACATAAAATACATACATATTCATATATAGACATACAGTGTATTTAATTAAATATTAGAATTACCTTGGTTTCCTTCTTTGCAACTTCTTTGTGTTTTTTTTCTCAATATACCTACGCGTTTCGGGACTTAAAGTCCCATCATCAGGTGGATAAACTTTTCACTCATGTAGAGCACGTCACTAGATAAAAAATATATAAAAGTCACTCACATCTCGCCACTCAGTCGATTTCCCCACTCGCGTTATCTTACGATGCGCATCGTTACCGACTCCGCGAGCGACTGACAAATCTATTCGGCCTGTACTTATTTGTCGTGCTGTTTCAGCATGCGTATAGCAGTATCATACAGTTCGTTTGACTTGAACGACAGTTTCTCGTTCAGAAGCTGATCATTGTGTGTTGTAGAACACAATATATTTCGCGAGATAACTAACGCTGAAGCGGCTATAAAGACATTAAGTGAATAGGTTAAACAGAACGAGGCTCGTGTCCTCATTAATAATAAATTGAACCGTGTATTAAAGAATGAGTGCAGACATCCATCGGTTGATAAATATCGTAATGATATGAAAACTATACACAACATTAAACATAAACTTGTAGATAACAATACCATAATAACAAAGGCCGATAAAGGCAGGACAGTTGTAATTCTAAATCAACATGAATATAAAGCGAAAGTTTACGAATTTATCAAGGATAATAATATGCGCGCATTAACGAAGGACCCCACCGCAGACTATAGACTATATTAAAGATATAAACCACAGTATAAATAAATGTACGAATCTGTTTGATATACGTACCATGCGTCAACTCAAACAAATACATACTCGCGCCCCTGCGCTTAATGGTCTGCCAAAAATACATAAGGAGAATATGCCCATACGACTCATAATTAATTTTACCACAGCACCCGGATATAAAGCGGCTAAAAAACTTCTACATGTTTTAAAAAATAATATAAAAATAAACAATAACCACAGTATCAGGAATAATATTGAATTTGTGAATCGGGTAAAATCATTAAGAATGTTACCACAATATAAACTGATGTCCTTTGATATTGTGAACCTTTACACCAATGTTCGTTACCCAAACCATCAATATTGTACAGAAAAATCTGTAGAGGTCTGGCAGCTTGAATCAACAAGAAGTACAGGAACTTATCATGCTATTAAGAGTAATACTAAGCCAGAACTATTTTACGTTTGATAATAGGTTTTTTGCCCAGGACGATGGACTTGCAATGGGTTCGCCACTTAGTGGTTTTTTGGCTGACCTCTATCTTAACCACTTTGAAAATGAATACGTATTGTCTCATAAGAATAGGTTTTATAAAAAGATCATTTCATACACGCGGTATGTAGATGATACATGTCTTGTATTTGATGGCACATGTAGGCAGGCAGAAATTTTGAATAAATATATAAATAGTATACATCCAAACATAAAGTTTACACTCGAGTTGGAGAACGAACATAGCTTAAATTTTCTCGACCTGATGATACAAAACATAAATAACCACCTTAAATTTAAAATCTACAGAAAGCCGACCACTACGGACATTACTATCCATGCGTCCTCATTTCATCCATTCGCTCAGAAAATGGCGTCTTTTAACTCCTTCGTCAACAGGCTATTGAAAATTCCATTGGAGCCGGAGGACTACCGTGAAGAACTTAGTACTATAAAGTACATAACGATGGCCAAAGGTTATAACAGCGTGATTGTGGATAGGTTAGTAAAAAAGCAAAAAAAGAACCTGCATAGAAATAACAATGAAACACACAATAGGGTTCAGAAATACATAGCAACTGAATATACGAATCTTTTACCCAATACTATTTATAACGTTTTTAGAAAGTATGACTATACAGTATCTTTTAAGACGAATAACAGCATTTTAAAACCTTTAAGGCCAAAATCCAATAAACCAGTAGAAAGCTGTTCAGGGGTGTATAAAATAGAATGTGAAGTATGTAATAGTTTCTACATTGGACAAAAAGGCAGAAAATTTTTAGATAGATATATAGAGCACCTGCCTAGGGGCAACATCAGGAACGTCAAATCAAACGTTCCATGCATATCATTGATCACAACCATACCTATTCCAATTTTAGAAATAATTTCAAACAACTGCATTTCTGCGAAAAGGGTAAACTCATGGACGCACTGGAGTAGTTTGAAATTTACAGAACCTCTACAACACACAATGATCAGCTTCTGAACGAGAAACTGTCGTTCAAGTCAAACGAACTGTATGATACTGCTATACGCATGCTGAAACAGCACGACAAATAAGTACAGGCCGAATAGATTTGTCAGTCGCTCGCGGGGTCGGTAACGATGCACATCGTGAGATAACGCGAGTGGGGAAATCGACTGAGTGGCGAGATGTGCGTGACCTTTATATTTTTTTTATGTAGTGACGTGCTCTACATGAGTGAAAAGTTTATCCACTTGATGATGGGACTTTAAGTCCCGAAACGCGTAGTGTATATTGAGAAAAAAAAACACAAAGAAGTTGCAAAGAAGGAAACCAAGGTAATTCTAATATTTAATTATATAGGCAACTTGGAGAACACAACAATTATGTATACAGTATATACATATATTTGTATATTCAACGAGATATATCCATGTTTTTTCGGTTTAACATGTCTACAATGGCTTTGTGCTAAAACAAGACATCCTCAGTTGTGGGCGAAACGTTTGGTTTAAAGAAAATTGAAACGACGCGTGTTAAGCCGAAAAAGTGTTTTATTGTCTAAGCTTACGAGCTGAAATAGGAAGTTCCTCAAACATAAGTGAAGTTTATGAAATAAGTAGCCAAAGCTTTCCCCTTCGTAACACTGTAAACACTGGATGTGTTCCTTGTCAACGTGTATTTGTGATTAGGCGCAATATCTATATCTAACACTGTTCTTATGCTAAACTTCTGTTGCTACCACTAATACTCACTCACACTTCCATGAGCGCTTTCAAGCCTCTCGGCTTATCTTCAGATGGAAACAACCTTCAGTTTAGCAACACAAGTTTAGCATAAGTTAAACCTAACCACTAAACTGTATTTATCGTTTAACACTGTTCTTGTTTTCCATTTTTGTAAGAGCTTTTCACGTATCCATTCCGTGTATATGAATAACTTGGTTTTGTACACCAAATTTCAGTGATAATATCCTGTAGTTGATGCAAGTTAATTTCATTCAAATGACGCCGTAAAATAAAATCAGTAGCCAAGTAACTGAAGAGTACCTTTTAAAAAGTTACATCACTAATTAAACGTGCGTTTAGGCCTTACGAAACAAAATTAATAATACTAGACATTAAAAAAAAAGAAGATTACGAAACACATAAAAAGTTGCATTGACACTGGAACTGACAGACAGACAGAGGATGCACGGGTGGTCTTGCGCCCTAATTTGTGTGCGTTGTCCAGGCCTAGGCCTGATGAACGCCAGGTGTCAACAGGTCAGCGCGGTCATTTGCTCTGCACAAGGAGATAGGATGCAGTCCGCGGGTACATGATTATGCATGGCCACCACGGGAGCAAGCATGTGCTTTTTGGTTCAGCCAATTGTCACGCCGAGGCACGGCACCATGGTCCCCTCGGTCATAGCCTTTGGGAACGTAGTGACGTACTGGCGAGGACAAGAGGCTCGAGCGCCCGAGGGCGTCGGCCGAAACGAAGGGGAATGACACCGTGACAGCCAGCACGCGCAAGGAAAGCGTTGCACAACGTCGCGAGAGCCCGTGTCTCGGGTCATTACCCTGCCGAGTCGGCAAAGCAGTTGCTGACGGGGATCACAGTTGAATTGCTTCAGCCAATTGCCACGCCTGGGCGCGGCTCCGTGATTCCCGAGGGCATCGCCCACGGAAACATAGAGACGCGCTGACGAGGACCAAGAGGCTCGACCGCCCGAAGGCGGCGGCCGAGTCGAAGGGAAGCAACGCCGGGGCAGACGACTCACGCAAGGAAGGCATTTGCACAACCTCGCAGGAGCCCGTGTCCCGGATCACAGCCCTGCCGAGTCGGAAAAGCCGATGCTGGCAATGTATTATTCTGTCTAATTTGCCGCTGCATGATTGACTACAGAGTCGGCGGGCGCAGGTAGGGAATGTTAGTGCGGTTCAGTATTCCAGAAGGTTGGGGGGTTCGATGATGAGGGGTTCATGTGATGAACTAAGGGGGTCGTCTAACAGCGCCCTAGGGCGTTTGACGCAGAGAGGGGGCGGTGCATTGTCCATTCTGTTCAGCCTTTGGATGTGCGGATAAGGGGACTCGCCAGCCTTGGCAAACAAATTCGTCGCCTCTAAGGTGGGAACACGGAGACCCCGGTGAATGGCGAAATTTCGCACAAACCACGGGAACCCCGAGAGGGAAAGTAGGGTCCGGTTCTGGAACGTCGACAGCCTACGCCTGTTGGTGGCCGACAGGAGAGGCCACCAAGCGGGCGCCGCATAAGTAAGTACTGTCCGGAGGAACAGCAGATATATAGTCAGTTTAGTACGGACAGCCAAGCGGCTGTTCCGCGAAAGCATAGGTGATAGCTTGGCTCTGACGCCACGATCCTTGTCGAGGGTTGCGGTCACGTGGGCGTTGAAGTTTAGGCGCCGATCAAACCGAACGCTTAGGTACTTCACCGTCTCGGTCAAATCGATGGGTCTCCCCTCCAAAGTGAGGGATTGGCATCGGGAAATGGACTTACGAGTAAAGCAGGTCGCCTCGGATTTCTCCGTATTGATATCGCTACCCGCCACTTCCTTAGCCAGTCCGGAAGCATAGGCAACTGGCGTTGTAACATAACGCTCGTCCGCCAAGGCGAAAGCGAGCTAAAATGAAACATCGCGTCGTCGGTAAATAGAGACAACGTGACCCCGGGATAAACAGGCAGATCGTCCGTGTACATGATGTACAGAACGGGGCCGAGGACAGATCCTTGAGGGACGCCGGCGGCGACAGGGCGAACCCGAGAGAACGCCCCATCTACGATGTTCCTGAAGGTGCGATCCGCCAGAGAGGATCGGAGCAAGTGGACGATAGATGCCGGGATTGGCGAATGCGCCAGTTTGTAGAGCAGGCCTTCGTACCAGACTTTATCGAAGGCTTTGCTCACATCCAACAGGACGGCGCCTGTTGCCTGATGATTGTTGGCAGCGTCGGCTAGACAGGTGATAACCCGTACTAGCTGAAGAGTAGTCGAGTGCTTCGGCCTAAACCCAAACTGCTCCTCGCGGATGAACCCATCCACCAGGGGCCGAATACGGGCCAGGGGAAGACGCTCGAATACCTTCGAGATTGCTGGCAATAGCGATATTGGGCGGTAGCTTCCAGGAAGCGTGAGCGTGGGCGGCTTCTTGGGTTTCGGAATCATTATGACGTTCGCGGTTTTCCACAGGCGGGGGAAATACCTCAGCCGGAGACAGGAGTTGAACAGCTCAAGAAGAACGTCAATTGCCGAAGGCGGGAGATTCTGGAACGCAGCGGCACCGATGCGATCGGGGCCAGGGGCCTTTCTCTTCTTCAGCCGGCTAAGGACACACGCGAGGTCGTCCTTATCGACCGAAATAGGAGGGTCATTGGGGGAGTGGAAAAGTAGCCAGACAGGAAATCTCTGACGACGGCCGTGTGAGCCGGGTCAGAGATGCCTCTATGGACAGTGAACTGTTCCTCAACACAGTCGGTGAAGACTTCCGCCTTGCCTTCCGCAGAGTACACAGCGCCGCCGTCCGGGGTATTCAAGAGATTGCGAGTCCTCTTTTCGCCTTTCAGTCTACCAGCAGCTCTCCATACGGAGGCGTGGTCCACTTCCAAGGACTCCAGATAGGAGTCCCATCGATCCGCGTTTACGTCATGCAGAAGCTGCGAGACGTGTTCCGAATGGGCTCGAAAACGCCGACAAGTGGCAGGGTCACGGGTATGCTGCCATCTGCGGCGAAGCTGGCGCCGTAGTCGGATGGCCTGGAGAACTTCCGCAGGAAGGTCAGAGCGTTTGTTACTCACCGGAACAGTATAGGTGTGTTAGTCCATTGCGGACTGGACGAGATCCTGAAGCTGAGTGACCCGCAGATCCACATCGCTACAGGAGACGAGAGGGTCCGGAGGGACAGATGGCAACTGCCTAGCCAGTCGTCGTGGAAGGATCGCCAATTGACTCTCCTAACAGGACGATCGGAAAGTCGGGGTGAGACCGACGGTGGCAGGACAGTTACAAGCAGGGGGTCGTGATCGGACGAGAGGTCCGACACCGCGCTGACTTGTAGATGAAAGGGGACGGCCTTGGCAAGTACAATGTCAAGGACGTCCGGCGGATGACCCGTACGGGAAAAGTATGTCGGTTCGGACGGGCCGATGACGAGGACACTGGCATCATCCTCGACAGCCCTACGGAGAGAATTACCGTAGTGGTTCGACTTTCTGCTGTTCCACGAGGGATGCTTGGCATTAAGGTCTCCGGCAACGATGTTTGGGAGATCGCTGTCTTCGGAGGGCGTCCCACTCCTCTTGCGTAGGAGTGCGATGGACGGGCGGGAGGTACGCAGAAACAAAGCGCACCTCCAGGCCGGCAACATCGAGCGCCACAGCACATGCTTCGATGAGGGTCGTTGCAGGGGCAGGGAGTTCTCGATGAGAGTTCCGCCTGTGGACTAAGATCGCAACTCTGCCAGAAGCGTAGCGGCGATCGGGACCATTCCTGTCTTTCCTATAGCAACCATAGGCTGGCAGGGAGAATCTGCGTTTTTGGAGCTAAATGAGTTTCGGAGAGGAGTACGACATCAGCACCGTACTCCACAAGGAAAGCTGCCAGTTAGGCACGACGTGCCGGAACACCATCGGCATTCCACGCGACGAACCGAAACTGTCTAGCCATGGTTAGATGTAGGGACAATCAGGGCGACCAAAGATGTTAGGATGACCGTAAGCGTGGACGGGACATCCCGAGCAGCAAGGATTTGTGGGACAATGCCGCTGACTCAGGCCATCAGCTGAGCCTCAGTGACCAGTGGCGCACCACTGGCCGCAGGGGCCTGACTAGCCGGCGCTGGGGCCACGGAAGGTGCAGGTGCCGCCTCCAGGGGAGGTTGGGTAGCGGGAGCTGGCCGCTCGAGGGCTGGCGAGACTTCCGAGGAAGTCGCAGGGGACTGGGCGACAGAAGCAGGCTCCTGGCCGGGTCGATGCTGAGCAGTCGGAGGTGTGTTAGTAGCCTCCGGGTAGAGGAGGTTTGGCCACTAGTGGCAGGACAGCCTTACGCTTGGAGCGCCGTTTCTTAAGTGGCTGTGTCTGTGAGGGGTGTACTGCGGGCGATGCCGCTTGAGGAGACGGCACTCCGGCAGGTGCCAAGGTCCGGGGGCCACAGGGGGCGCCGAGCCGACCGCTGCGGCGTAAGATATGGTTCCACCAGCGGCAGGTGCCTCACGAGGAGCCGTAGATGCCGAGGCGGGTGGTTGGGCTGCCGCCCGCTTCGAGGGTCGTGAAGCAGGGCGAGGAGGATCAACCTAACGGTTTTGCTCCCGCTGCTGCTTCTTGAGGGCCTTCTTAAAGTGAGGACAACCCCTAAAGTTGGCCGGATGACTGCCTCCGCAGTTGTAGCACGTCGCAGGTTGATGCTTTACAACGGGACAATTCTCATCGTGGGCCTCCCCGCAGCGTACACAACGCGGCGGCATCTTACAAAAGGCCGATGAGTGGCCAAAACGCTGGCACTGAAAGCACTAGGAAGGCCCAGGCTTGCTATTGAACGCCCTAACCTGTACCTGGAGGCACAGAATTTTTTCCAGATGATAGACGTCCGCAAAGGAACCAACCTTCTGGAGCCTGATGTAAAAGGAATCCATCTTCCTTTTGCGATCACCAAATAGGAGAGGGACGACGGATGTATGGAAAATCCCTTCTCCGCCAGATCCTCCCAGATCCACAAGACCGGGGTGTCATGGGGAATCCCGGACACAACAATCTTGAGTTCCCTCTCCTCAGGAAGAGGGAACGTATGGAAGGCACGACCGGAGTCGGCCAGGAATTTCTGGCAAGCCCGAAAGTCCTGCACCGTCTTCGGCAGCAGCCGAATGGACGAACCTGGGCTTTTGGCCTCGATCAGTCCAGACGGCACAACTTGCTTGAGTGCCCTAAGGAGGGTGTGCCAGTCGCCGCACTGAGGCACAACGATAGGCTGTATCTTGGGCGGTTAAGTGTAGGTTCTGGTTGAGTAGGAGCTGCCTGGGGTGATCTGCGACCTGACAACCCTGTAGCTACAGCCTGTGCCGCCGGGACGATCCGCTTTGGGGACGTCGGCCTGCTTCCACCGCTACCTCGCCGTTTCCGGCTAGGCACGGGCTGGAAGCCGTCCTCCGTCTCCATCTCTGAGTCCGACGACAATGCGCCGAGAGCTGCAGCGTACGCGGTGGTCAGACGGTCCTGAGAAGGACCAGCAGAAGGCTGGTTCCCCCGCGGGAGCGTCAGATGGTTGGTGTCCCTTAG
Organism: Magicicada septendecula; assembly: GCA_034769895.1. Lineage (NCBI taxonomy): Eukaryota > Metazoa > Arthropoda > Insecta > Hemiptera > Cicadidae > Magicicada > Magicicada septendecula. The sequence continues at coordinate 237,753,668 of CM068371.1, forward strand.
CATGACCAGCAGAAGACTGGACCTGCAAACGAGCAGGAGACGGTTGGCGGTCCTGAGCAGGACTAGCGGAAGGCTGGGCCTACGAAGGATCGCCGGATGCTGGGGGCCCTTAGCAGGACCTTCGTCGCGGACTGCGACTGGATCAGGGTGAGACGGGGTTGAGGTAGGGATGCAAACAGAATGACCATCTGTGGAACTTAGCATAACGCTTCGTAACACAGAGGGTTACCCTACCATCAGTTCTGTTGTGGTCCTTATTAGGGCCACATTTGCCCGCGGGCAGGGGTTCCCCCTGGGAACGTCCCGACATCGGCGTCGACAACTGGTGTCGAGTCCGATCTCGAGAAGGAGAGAGCAAACTCCCGCACTACACTGGCACTCACCATACTTCGGTACAAAGAACACCGCGCACAAAGTAGGTAACAATAGCCCGCACACGCCAGCCCGCGCACTGACTGAATCTTGGCACTCGGACTTATTTAGAACACTTAGCCAAAAGGCTGAACTTCTTCAGGAGGAAATGCTGCTGGAGAGAGATGTTTACGCTTTCAATCGCAAAGGCAGAATGTGGAAAAAAGACACTGGACCTACACGACTGGGGGTTGCGCGGATCGCGAGTAGTGCAGTGTCCCGAGTCTCAGAAAGAACTCCTGCCACTGGGTCTATTTGAGTTCTTTATATATCTTTTAGCTAATTATGGAGGGGTCTGAAGCGACCTGCGATTGGTGGATTATACCACCGGGACTGGTCGCGGGGTGTATTTACCAAGTCCGGCAATGAGGGAATTGTGGGTCACTCTGTCGGAACGAACATAGAATCTACGCGCCAGGCGTCTCACGGTGTCATCAAGAGAGCAGACACCGAGTCCTCTCCTCAAAAGACGAGAAGAGTACCTCCGGGGGACTTTACACGCAAGCTTCAGTCCCCGGTCGAGTACGCGCTGAAGCGTTGTTCTATGACCACGGGCCAGGTATCCCCAAACAGGACAGGCGTAGGTAATCACGGGCAACACGTACGAGTTGACTATGAGCTTACCTAGCTGGGGGGTCATTGCCGGATTAGATAGCACGGGCCAGAGTCTACTGAGTTGCGCCGAAACGCGTTGTCGGATGTATTGAGTATGGGTTCGCCAGGTGAGTCGGGAGTCCACGTGGAGCCCGAGGTACTTGACCAGGGTACCTCGACGGGGCCTACTTTAAGCGGCCGAGGCCGCTTGCGTTTGCGTCTACCTAGAGCTGTTGCCCGGGTAGGCTGCGTCACTTTGTATGGCAATTTTGCAAGTGAATTTTACCGTTGTTTATATACCTATCAAAGTGATTTCTTCACCACATCATCATCAGTGTTCATCATCTTCATTGTGCTACAATTTACCAGTGTATTGTGTCGTGCGCGTGTGTTTTTGTGATTCGTGTGTAGTGCGCGTCTGGTGTTCGTGTTCTTTGTCTGTCAGTGTAGTGATTCAGTGCTGGTGAAAGTCACTCTTTCCTAGCCCTTTTTTGCGTCTTCGACGTTCATTTCGGTTAATCCCGAGATGGCGTCGAACGCAACGCCCGTTCCTTTGCCGGCACCGCTGGTAACCTTAATGGAAACCTGCGGTACCGGTCCTCGATCTACCCCGCTACCTTCCCATACAATCAGTGAAAGTGAATGTGAAAGTGATGATTGTGCGTCGATGTGTAGTGTGGGGACGGGGGACGGTGAATTTTCGCTTGTGGAGGGCAAGTCTGCCAAACCCAAGCGAAAATTAGTCGCCAGCCCGCCACCGGCCGCTCCTACGCATCGGGTATCCAGTCCTGGTAACAGCGCCAGCCAACCTACTCAGCCAAACTCCAAATCTGTCCCCAAACCAAAAATTCCGCCGATTGTTATTCCCGACAATCGTAATTACAGGGACATTCTCCGTTCCCTGCAGAATCTGCTTCCTTCGGCCAAACTCGAGGCCAGGTGCCAAGGCGCCTCGCTTCGAATTGCGGCCACAACAGTCCCGAACTTCCGATCGGTCCAACAGTTTCTCACCGATCGGAAGATCTCCTTTCATACTTTCGCGCTTCCTTCAGAGCGCGAAATTAAAGTAGTTCTTTCTGGACTTCCTTCCTGGACCGCCCCCGATACCATCAGGCAGGAGCTTGTCGCTTTAGGCTATTCGCCGACGGCGGTAAGTGTACTGCATGCTGGCAAGGGGGATGATCGCCGTCCTGTGAATAGTTTTCTAGTGAAACTACTCAAAGTAGGCCAGTTCGAGGAGGTCTATGGCCTCCAAAACTTCCTGCACCTTCGGGTGCAAGTTCGTACTTTTAACCCGCGGCCAGGCCCCTCGCAGTGTTTTAACTGTCAGAGGTTTGGCCACTCCAGCTTATTCTGTAACCACCCTCCGCGTTGCGTGCGATGTACTGAGCCTCATCGTGGGTGTGATAAGCCCAAGACGGGGTTCACGGCCATTTGCTGCAACTGCGGCGGGGACCATCCGGTTACTTATAGAGGATGTAGGGAATTTATATCAGCCATGAAGCTGCAGCGGACTCCTGCTCGCCCTGGCGCGCAGGCAGGCCGTGTTGCAGGTCCCCTCCCTAACCGCAGAGAGGCCTTCCCACCTCTCTACGGAGCATCACCTCAGGCCCCGGCAGCAGTTCCGGCTGCTCCCAGGGCCCCAGTTCCGCCTGCAGTCAACGTTTCGGCGCCGCCTGCAGTCCGTTCTGTCCCGGCGCCTGCCGGAGCGCCCGCTCCTTCATACGCGGCTGTGGCCGCTACATCAGTCCCGCCTTCCGCTTCTCGGAGCTCTAAACCGAAGCGCACTCGTCGCCGTCAGCGACAAGTTCCACAGGCATTGCCTGTAAAACCTCAGCGGGCCCCGCCCGCCCTCACCCATCAACCTAAGCTCCCAACTGAGCAGACCTCACGTCCGTTCCCGAGCCCTGCGCCATCTCTAACACCGGCCGAGGCCAGCCAGGTCCGTCTTCCGGAATCTCTGGAATCTTCCCGGGCCCCGGTGGACCCCCTGACTGCCTGGGCTGAAACTTTGGTAAATAACATCAGGTCTGCTCCAGATACAACCACGGTTCTCGCCCTGGTGTTTCAATCACTGTCTACCCTCTTTCCTCTCCTTCCTTTGAATGGCTAGGAGTCTTAGGATCGTTGCGTGAAATGCACATGGGGTAGTCCCTCGACGATCTGAACTGATGACTTTCGTAACGGTGTACGACGCTGATGTCGTCCTCCTTTGCGAGACTCATCTGGCTCGCTACCATACATTCAACCTGCCGTCTTACATTTGTTTTCGTCAGGATCGTCCCCAGCGGCCTGGCTGTCGCCCCTCGGGGGGGATAGCCGTCTTAGTCCACAGGCGAATATCCCACAGGCCACTACCCACTTTAGATACACCTCTTGTTGAAGGTTGTGCGGTGGCGATAGACGCTGGCGGATCGGAGTTGCGCGTAGTTGCGGCGTATCTCCGGCCCGGCCTGCGGCTACCTCCACCGCCCGAGGAGTGGGACGCTCTCCTCGATCATCCCCTACCAACCATTGTAGCCGGCGACGTAAATGCCAAGCATCCCTCCTGGAACAGCAGAGTAGCCAACGCCTACGGAAAATCCCTGTATCGGTTCGTCTCCGACGACCCGGTACTTCAAGTCATCGGCCCAGAAGACCCTACTCACTTCCCCTTTTCCGGTCATCGACCGGACGTCCTTGACATTGCCATAGCCAAGGACGTGACCCATCACATCCAGGTCTCGTCAGTATCGGATCTCTCATCCGATCACAATCCCCTTTTTATAACTGCCCGTGAGCTGTCGGCCTCACCCCGACCTCCCGCTCAGATTGTTAGGAGAGTCAACTGGCGCTCCTACCATGATGAGCTCTCACGGCGGTTACCATCACTCCCCGCGGACCCGATCGTCACTTGTGACGATTTGGATCTCCGAGCCACTCATCTTCAGGAGTTGGTCCAAGGTGTCATGGATCGACACACATATGCTCTCGAGGTGAATCATCGTAAATCGGCCTTACCTGCGGACGTACTCCACGCCATCTGGCTACGGCGCAATCTCCGCCGCAGATGGCAAAGGACCCGTAATCCCGGCGTCAAAAGGCGCTTTCAGGCCCAGTCTCTTTACGTCCAGCAGCTACTGCGGGACGTAAACTCTGTTCGATGGGACTCATACCTTGAGTCTCTTGAAGTCGACCACGCCTCCGTCTGGAGAGCGGCGAGTAGACTGACCCGCGAGAAGAGAACTCGCAACCCACTTGAAACTCCGAACGGGGTTGTATCTTCGTCAGAAGGCAAGGCTGAGGTCTTCGCCGACTGCATGGAGGTGCAATTTACTGTTCACCAAGGTGTCTCGGACCCTGCCCACTCGGCAGAAGTCCGTGACTTCCTATCTGGACATTTTTCACGCCCTCCCGAAGTCCCAGCCCTCCCGTTCGACAGGGATGAACTAGTTTCATCTATCTGCCGACTAAATCGCCGTCGCGCCCTCGGTCCTGACCGGATCGGGGCCGCTGCTCTACAAAATCTCCCGGCCTCAGGCGTTGACCTCGTTCTTGAGCTGTTTAACTCCTGTCTCCGGCTACAGTACTTTCCCCGCCTGTGGAAATCAGCCAACATCGTAATGATTCCGAAGCCTCGCAAGCCGCGCATGCTTCCTGAAAGCTCTCTCTCTTGCCAGTCATCTCGAAGGTGTTCGAGCGTCTCCTGCTGGCTAGCATCTCGCCGCTGCTAGATGGTTTCATCCGCAGCGAACAGTTCGGGTTTCGCAGAGAGCACTCGACCACGCTTCAATTGGTCCGCGTTGTTACGCACTTGTCAGACGCCACCGACAGGCGAGCGGCTACGGCCGCCGTACTGTTGGACGTGAGCAAGGCCTTCGATAAAGTCTGGCACGAAGGTCTTCTCTTCAAACTTGCCAATTCCCCTCTACCATCGCCCATAGTGTTTTTCCTCCGGTCGTATCTCAGCGACCGAACCTTCAGGGTGAGCGTCGACGGGTCCTGTTCTACAGTTCGACCCGTCGCCGCCGGCGTACCTCAGGGATCTGTCCTCGGCCCCGTTCTGTACTATGTGTACACGAACGACCTGCCTGTCTTGCCCGGAGTCACGTTGTCTTTGTTCGCTGACGATGCTATGTATCACTGCAGCTCCCTGTCCCCGCGATTTTCGAGTACAAAGCTGCAGCGTCAGTTGAACCAGCTTCCGGACTGGCTACGGAAATGGCGGGTGACGAACAACACGGAGAAATCCGAGGCGATCTGCTTCACCCGTAAGTCCATCTCCGATCCCAGCCCCTCTCCCTAGCAGGGAGGCCCATCGCCTACAAAGAATCGGTGAAGTATTTAGTTGTTCGGCTAGATCGTAGCCTTTGCTTCAACGCCCACATGACGGAAACCCTTGCCAAGGCTCGCGGCGTCCGAGCCAAATTATCTCCTTTCCTCTCGTGTCGCAGCCGCCTGGCCATGCGCACGAAACTTACAATCTATCTACTATTTCTCAGGTCTGTATTGACATATGCGGCACCCGCCTGGTGGTCTCTTTTATCCACCACCAACAGATGTAGGCTGGAAGCTTTCCAGTCCCGAACACTCCGATCCTTGACGGGGTCCCCTTGGTTTGTAAGGAACGACGTGATTCGAAGGGGACTCCGTGTTCCTACCTTGACTTCCTTTGTCCGGTCGCTGGCTCTAACTCTCTTTGCTAAAGCCTCGACCTCCACCTTCCCGTACCTACGAACCATCAGTGCATCAGAACCACCACCGCCCATTCGGGTCAAGCGCCCTCGGGCGCTTCTTGATGACCCGCCATAACGCCATCCTCTTTAAATTAAACAAAAACAAAGTAATCATCAGTCCTAGACCAGAGTATTTCACCTAAACTGTCCTTCTCTCCTTCCTGTCCACCTCCTAGCACGCTGAGCCGGCTGCTTGTCGCTGTCATCAATCATTGGCACGGAGGCTGTCCGCCTCGCGGGGAGCGACCGACGCCCTCAGGGCGTCTGCTGACTGGACTTGAAACGGGCAACATCTGTTGCTCGAATCGGTACCAGCGGCAGTGCACCAATCAAATAAAAGTTATACTCCCCCGCCTTGTCAGTTAACTGGTTGGCGGTTTCCTTTTCCAGTCTTACGTCACCAGTCGACAATGTACCAGCACTAAGTTTACTTCTGGCAGCCATTGGACACGTTCCACATGCTGCAATCAAGCCACGGGTGCAAAGACACCCCGCATCCATAATGCAATGCTTGCGTTTGCGCGAGAAAATTACCGCGGCGCTCTTGGAAGCGTTAACGGCAACTCTCCAGTCATCGATCCACCCGACATACGCGTCGAGTTGACGCTGGAGCTTGATTGCCGCATAAATTGCGTTCGGCTCTGAGGCAAAAGCCGCAGTGTCGTCCGCGAACAGCGACAATTTAACTCCAGGAACTCGTGGCGTGTCGTTGACAAACAGCGAGAACAGGAGAGACCCAAGGACATTTCCCTGAAGGACACCAGCGGTAATACGCCTCTCCGAAGAGAGAGCGTGGTCTATTCTCACTCAGAAGCTGCGGTCTCGCAGAAAGCTGCCGATCAAGTGAACGTAGCAATTGGAAGAAGGACTTCCGTGAGCTTGTAAAGGACACCCTCGTGCCACACTCGGTCAAAGGCTTTCTCTACGTCTAGGAAGATCGCAGTCGTCTGTTTGCCCTGGCAGCCAGCCTCGGTTATGCATTCCACGAGTCTCATCAACACTGTACCTGTTTAATTGGCAGGATTACCAATCATAGCGCGAGATCGCTAGTCATGGTCATGGCTAGTCATCGTGTTCGCCCGGACACTGGAGCGGGTGGGAGCGGGACTTCGCTTCCAGCTCTTGAAGAGGAAACATCTCGCTCTTGACCAGCCATTGGGAAGCCTTCAAGCCAACTTAACACACCATTAGCAATAGGACACCTTGAGACCAGCCTGCATTTCGCCGACTGCCTCACGGACTGGACCTGGGCAACTGCGTGGGAACCGGCTACCGGATAGACTCCTCAGGTGAGTGGACGTCGGCTCTCTCGCTTCCTTGCTAGCGCTGCCCCGAGAGATCCTTGGAAGGCCCCACCAGTGGTAACCGACCTTGGACACCTCCGAGGTAAAGAGTACGGTGGAAACCGAACATTGCACTAAGTTCGGTATCTAACGAAGCCGTACATTACCTCTCTGAGAGATCTCTGTTCCCTACCCGCTTTTGAGAGGTGGCATGTCCACCTCTCAAACATCCGATCGCTCTTTGGGTACCGCTTGCGATACTCAAGCACCTACCCCTAACCTTCGCCCTGATCGGCCCTTCTTTTTAGGACCGACAGTGCCCGACCCGGCGGCAGACTGCGCGGGCGAGTTCATGGAGATGGACTCCCCGGCAAGTCCGCCTTCCGAACCAGGCCCTTCTCAGGACCACCCTGGTACTGTTGTGCCCGGCGGCCCTGCCTGGAAAAAGGTGAAGAGCCGGAAACGGACCTTCTCCTCTTCCTCGGGCGGACCGGAACCCAGTGGTGACTCGGTTCCCAGTACCAGGGCAGGTGCTCAGCCAACCCCTCAGTCTTCAGAACTATTCCGCATGCCACCCATAGTTCTTGACGCCCCCAAAGCGTGGCATGCTTTTGCTAAATCTATTAAGCAGGCGGCAGCTTTCCCTATTGATATTTATCACCAGGGGGAGCTTCTCCGCATCAAAACTAGGACTCCCGACGAATTTCGGTTCGTCCAGAAAACCCTTATAGACTCCAATTTCCAATTTCACACCTTTGGTCTCCCTCAGGAGAAAGAAATCAAAATTACCATCCGTGGTATCCCCCACGATGTAGCCCCGACATTATCGAGAAGTTGGAGAGCCTTGGCTTCACTCCAACCTCCTGCATTCCACTTGTTGACCGCCAAAAGCGCAAGGTCAGCGTCTTTTTTATTAAACTCAAGAAGGTAGGAGACTACCAACTCATCTACTCCCTCCGGGAGCTTTTATGCCTCCGGATAGAAGTCTCCAGATATAACACCCCCACCGGTCCTCCGCAGTGTTACAACTGCCAAAGGTACGGCCACGCCTCTTACAACTGCCACATGGCACCCCGTTGCGTACGCTGCGGCAAAGGTCATCCTAAGGGCGCTTGCACGAAGGACCCTGACGCAAAGTGCGCTAACTGCAAACAACACCATCCAGCCAACTGGAGAGGCTGCGAACATTACCAATCTGTCCTTGAGCGTAAGCAGGAGATGGACGAGATCCGGCACCGCAACCCGACCCGGCCTCAGCGCCAAATCAAAGTCCAGCAGACCGCCACTCCGGCGGCTGCCCCAGCCCACCAACCGCCCGTCCAACCTCGTCGTCCTAGTGACGACTCTACCACTGCTACTACGGAGCCTCCCTCCACAGTCAAGTCATTCGCGGCAGCCGCCGCATCCAAACCCACTTCTGCGCCTCAACGCGCGAAGGCTCCGAAGCCCAAGCCCAAACAGAAACCCCCAGCTGTTAAAGCTCCTTCTAAAAAACACTCCGCCGCTCAGCAACTACCATCGGTCCAACCACCCAAGCCCGAGGCAGCCCCAGCAAACTCAAAGCCAGCTCCCCAGCCAGCCCGCCGCCCCGCGGCCGTGAGCGAGCCCGATGAGGGCGTGCTTACGATCGCGGAGTTACAGGACTGGATGGAAGATCTCCTGCCCAAACTAGTTGCTGCGCGCGACCTGAAATCTCTGGTCGTCACAATCATGACCTCCCTTACGTCCTTGTTGCTCGCCCGTAATGGCTAGGCCTCTCAAACTCGTTGCTTGGAACGCAAATGGCGTAGCCGGGCGACGAGCTGAGCTGGCCTGCTTCGCGGGCGAGTATGACGCGGACGTAGTCCTCCTCTCTGAAACCCACCTGCGTCCCCAATACCGATTTAACCTACCAGCTTACGCTACTTAACGTACGGACCGCCCAGTGCCACTCACCCGAGCCGCATCTGGCGGCACAGCCATTCTCATCCACAGGCGATTATCTCACCGACCTTTATCTACCCCCGCCCCCGACTACCCACATTGAAGCGACTGCGGTCGCAATCAGCGTAGCGGGAACCGAGGTTCGTCTGGTCTCCGTCTACAACAAACCTGGCCTGGTGCCTAATCTCCAGGAGCTTGACGCGCTCCTTGACCATGATCTACCAACCATTGCAGTCGGAGACATGAACTGCAAAGACCCGTCTTGGAATAGTAACTTGACTAATCAAAGCGGTCGTGCTCTCGCCCAATACGCCTCGACCAGGCCTGACGTCCTCGTCATCGGCCCAGACAAGCCGACATTCATTCCCGCCAACCCTGCCAACCAGCCACACGTTCTCGACATAGTTATTGTCAAGGACGTTGTCTGCCCCATCCTGGTCGAGGCCATCTCAGCCCTATCGTCCGACCACAATCCGCTGGTCGTGACGCTCCGACGAACAAGCGACTCCCCGCCTGCCCGTCCTTGTAAGAGAGTCAACTGGCGCTCTTACCACGACGAGCTGTACCGTAGGTTCCCATCAGCCCCTGAGGCCCCAGCGCCCTCTCGGAGGGAGCTGGACCGCCAAGTCACACATCTCCATGACACTCTTACCCACTCCATGGATAACCACACTTACACTGTCCCAGCACATCGTAGGAAGTCTCAACTCCTTGTCGAAGTCCAAGAAGCCATCAGACAGCAGCGGCGCCTTCTTCGCAGCTGGCAAAACACTCGCGATCCCGCTGTCAAGCGGCAGTATCGCCGACAGTCTGATTACGTGAAGCAACTCCTGCTTGATGTCAATCAGCATAGCTGGGACAACTATCTCGAATCCCTGGAAGTCGACCACGCCTCCGTTTGGCAGGCTACTGGTCGCTTCCTTGGCGAAAAGAGGACTCGCCACCCCCTTGACTCCCCGACGGGTGTTGTTCATTCACCGGAGCGCAAGGCCGAGGTCTTCGCAAACTCCGTTGAGGAAAAATTTATCCCTCACAGAGGCGTCTTCGATGCGGACCACATGGCTCGCGTCGAGGACTTCCTCGAAAACTATCTCGCCCAACCTTTGACGGATCCCCCACCCCCTTTCGAAAAAGCCGATCTCGTCCATGCTATCGCACGGCTGAATCCTAAACGGACTTGCGGCCCGGACAGAATAGGAGCGACCGCCCTAAAAAATGCCCCATCAGTTGTCACTGACCGTATCCTGGACGTGTTCAACTCATGTCTCCGCCTCAATTACTTCCCTCGCCTGTTTAAAAACGCAAGGGTAATCATGGTCCCTAAACCCGGGAAATCATGTTTCCTAAAAATTATCGACCCATCTCACTACTGCCCGTGCTATCGAAGGTGTTTGAGCGCCTCCTGCATGCCCGTGTTTTACCGCTGCTTGATGGTTTCATCCGCAGCGAACAGTATGGGTTTCGCAGGGAGCATTCAACCACCCTACAACTAGTCCGCGTCATTACCCAGTTCTCTGACGCTGCAAACAAAAAGCTGCACACCGCAGCCGTCCTCTTGGACGTTAGTAAGGCCTTCGACCGTGTCCGGCACGAAGGTCTGCTCTATAAACTGGCACACACGCCCCTTCCCGCATCTACTGTGAGGCTGTTCTGGTCGTATCTCCGCGGCCGGACTTTTCACATTAGGGTAGATGGAGCGGTCTCTTCTGACCGCCCCATAGACGCTGGCGTTCCCCAAGGATCAGTCCTCGACCCGGTTCTGTACCTCGTGTACACGAACGACTTGCCCGTATATAACAATGTCACTCTTTTCCTTTTTGCTGACGATGCCATGTATCACTACAGCTCGCAGAACCCTGGTTTTGCAAGCACAGTGCTACAACGCCAACTCGACCTTCTGCCTTCCTGGCTACGTAAGTGGCGCGTGGCGATCAACGTGGAGAAATCCGAAGCGATCTGCATCACGCGTACGCTGACCGCATGCCAGCCCCTGACCCTCGATGGGAAACCTATCACTTGGAAGAAGTCTGTGAAATACTTAGGAGTGTCTATTGACAGTCGACTAAGCTTCACAGGCCACGTCCAAACCAAACTCCGACAAGCCCGTGGCGTCAAAGCTAAAATCTTTCCCCTCATCTCGCGCAGAAGTCCCCTCTCCCTGCGCACAAAACTTACCCTTTACCTACTACTAATCAGATCAGTATTCACCTACGCAGCCCCAGCGTGGTGGCCCCTCTTATCTGCCACAACGAAGCGTAAGCTGGAACAGTTCCAGAACAGTTCCGCCCGTATCCTATCCAACTCGCCCTGGTTTGTTTGTAACCGAGCTATCAGGACGTGCCTCCGTCTGCCAACGGTGGAAGAGTTTGTCTTCAGACTTCCTGTGGGCCTCTTCTTCCGGGCAGCAGACTCCCAATACCCCCACCTCCGTGACCTGGCCCGGGACGAAGGTCCCCCTTGCCACGTAGTTAAGAGACCTCGCACACTGCTGGACGACCCCCCATAGTCTCCTATATAGGGCCCTTCTCCTGAGGGAGTCATCACCCTACCGCTACGTACAATACCCCCAACTAATCACCTACCACACCATAGATATCACATTAAAACACTCTGCCCTGAATGGTCTGCCCTGGTCGTTTGCGGCCTCGGCGGGGTTGTCTTATGTTAGTTGTGCAAGTGCCTTCTTTCATCAGGCGCCCTCCTTGGATACGCAACAGGCCTGTGCTGATCACCGCTATGCGGATAGTGGGGCCACGTCGGAGACAGCAGCGCTGGCCAACCGGTCCTCATATGTACCGGGAGGTTTCTCCGCTGTGACTCAGATACGCCACTGCAGGCTTCAAGGCACACAACCTACAAGACATTGGCTAGGCTGAGCACCTCACTTGAGATCCTCTCCCCTACCCAACTGCAAAAGGAGCATACCATCCACCCACTTGACCTTGTCTTCCCAAAGTCCTTGAAAGAGCACGACCTACTTGCAGTCATCGGAGGAGTCACTCCGGGCGCTGCTACCATGCAGGGGCCTTGAGCCCCGTCCCCCATCAGCTACGAGCTACGAGTCGGACACTGCAGTTGAACCTCCTCACCCTGCTCCTAGACCCTCGAAGCGGGCGGCAGCACAACCACCCGCCTCGGCATCTACGGCTCTTCCTGCGGCACCTGCCGCTGGAGGAACCATAACTTACGCTACAGCGGACGCTACGGCGCCCCCTGTGGCCCCCAGAACCTTAGCAACTGCCGGAGTGCCATCTCCTCAAGCGGCAACGCCCGCAGTACCCACTCACAGACCCAACCGCCTAAGAAACGGCGCTCTAAGCGCAAGGCTAGACAGCCACTAGTGGCAAAACAACTATACCCGGACACTAACAACGCGCCTCCGGCTTCCCAGCATCTACCCGGCCAGGAGCCTGCTTCTGTTGCCCAGTCCCCTACGACTTCCACGGAAGTCTCGCCAGCCCCCGAGCAGCCAGCTCCAACTGCCCAACCTCCCCTGGAGGCGGCATCTGCACCTTACGCGGCCCCAGCGCCGGCTAGTCAGGCCCCTGTGGCCGGTGGTTCACCATTGGTCACTGAGGCTCAGCTGATGACCTGGGTCAGCGGCATTGTCCCGCAAATTCTTGCTGCTCGGGATGTCCCGTCTATACTCATGGCGATCCTAACATCGCTGATCGCCCTGATTGTCCCTACATCTAAACATGGCTAGACAGTTTCGGTTCGTCGCGTGGAATGCCGATGGTGTTCCGGCGCGTCGTGCCGAACTGGCAGCTTTCCTTGTGGAGTACGACACAGATGTCGTACTCCTCTCCGAAACACATCTTGCCCCTAATCGTCGATTCTCCCTGCCAGCCTATGTTTGCTACAGGAAAGACAGGAATGGTCCCGATCGCCACCGTGCATCTGGCGGAGTGGCGATATTAGTCCACAGGCGGAACTCTCATAGAGAACTCCCTGCCCCTGCAACGACCCTCATCGAAGCATGTGCTGCGCCGCTCGATGTTGCCGGCCTGGAGGTGCGCTTTGTTTCTGCGTACCACACGCCCAGCCATCGAGCTCCGCTGCACGAGGAGTGGGACGCCCTCCGAAGACAGCGATCTCCCAACCATCGTAACCGGAGACCTTAATGCCAACCATCCCTCTTGGAACAGCAGAACGCCAACCCTACGGCAATTCTCTCCGTAGAGCTGTCGAAGATGATCCCAGTGTCCTCATCATCGGCCCGTCCGAACCGACATACTTTTCCCGTGCGGGTTATCCGCCGGATGTCCTTGATATTGTAATTGTCAAGGCCATCCCCTTTCATCTACAAGTCAGCGTGGTGTCGGACCTCTCGTCCGATCACGACCCCCTGCTTGTAACTCTCTTGCTGCCGTCGGTCTCACCCCGACTTCCCGATCGTCCTGTTAGGAGAGTCAATTGGCGATCCTATCACGATGATCTGGCCAGGCAGTTGCCATCTGTTCCTCCGGACCCACTCGTCTCTTTTGACGACGTGGATCTCCGGATACATCAGCTCCAGGACCTCGTCCAGTCTGCAATGGACAAGCACACCTATACTGTTTCGGTGAGTAATAAACGCTACGACCTTCCTGCGGAAGTTCTCCAGGCCATCCGATTACGGCGCCAGCTCCGCCGCAGATGGCAGCATACACGTGACCCTGCCGCTAGTCGGCGTTTTCGAGCCCAGTCGGAACACGTCTCGCAGCTTCTGTTTGACGTAAACGCGGATCGATGGTACTCCTATTTGGAGTCCTTGGAAGTCGACCACGCCTCCGTATGGAGAGCCGCTGGTAGACTAAAAGGCGAAAAGAGGACTCGCCATCCCTTGAATACCCCTGACGGCACTGTATACTCTGCAGAAGGCAAGGCGGAAGTCTTCGCCGACTGTATTGAGGAACAGTTCACAGTCCATAGAGGCATCTCTGACCCGGCTCATGCGGCCGTCGTCAGATATTTCCTTTCTGGATACATTTCTGCTCCCCCCAATGACCCTCCTAATTCGGTCGACGAGGAAGACCTTGCGTCTGTCCTTAGCCGACTGAAGAAGAGAAAGGCCCCTGGCCCCGATCGCATCAGTGCCGCTGCGTTGCAGAATCTCCCGCCTTCGGCAGTTGACGTTCATCTTGAGCTGTTCAACTCCTGTCTCCGGCTGAGGTACTTCCCCGCCTGTGGAAAACAGCTACTGTCATCATGATCCAGAAACCCAAAAAGCCGCCCACGCTACCTGGAAGCTACCGCCCGATATCGCTATTGCCAGTAATCTCGAAGGTATTCGAGCGTCTCCTCCTGGCCCGTTTTCGGCCCCTAGTCGATGGTTTCATCCGAGAGGAGCAGTTTAGGTTTAGGCCGAGGCAGTCGACTACTCTTCAGTTAGTACGGGTTGTCACCTGTCTAGCTGACGCCGTTAACAATCATCAGGCAACAGGCGTCGTCCTGTTGAATGTGAGCAAAGCCTTCGATAAAGTCTGGCACGAAGGCCTGCTCTACAAACTGGCGCATTCGCCACTCCCGGCATCTATCGTCCACTTGCTCCGATCCTATCTGACGGATCGCACCTTCAGGATCAGCGTAGATGGGGCGTTCTCTCGGGTTCGCCCTGTCGCCGCCGACGTCCCACAAGGATCAGTCCTCGGCCCCGTTCTGTAAGCACTGTACACGAACGATCTGCCTGTTTATCCCGGGGTCACGTTATCTCTGTTTGCCGACGACGCGTTGTTTCATTTTAGCTCGCTTTCGCCTTGGCGGACGAGTGTAATGTTACAATGCCAGTTGGCTATGCTTCCGGACTGGCTAAGGAAGTGGCGGGTAGCGATCAATACGGAGAAATCCGAGGCGATCTGCTTTACTCATAAGTCCATTTCCCGATGCCAATCCCTCTCCTTAGAGGGGAGATCCATCAACTGGACTGAGACGGTGAAGTACCTAGGTGTTCGGCTTGATCGGCACCTAAACTTCAACGCCCACGTGACCGCAACCCTCAACAAGGCTCGAGTCGTCAGAGCCAAAATATCACCTATGCTTTCGCGGAACAGCTGCCTGGCTGTCCGTACCAAACTTACATTGTATCTACTGTTCCTCCGAACAGTACTCACTTATGCGGCGCCCGCTTGGTGGCCTCTCCTGTCGGCCACCAACAGGCATAGGCTGACTACATTTCAGAACTGGACCCTACGCTCCCTCACGGGGTCCCCGTGGTATGTGCGAAATTCCGCCATTCACCGGGGCCTCCGTGTTCCCACCTTGGAGGCCTTCGTCTGGTCCTTGGCAACGAATTTGCTTGCCAAGGCAGGCGAGTGTACCTCCAAAGGCTGAATAGCGTGGAGAATGCACCGCCCCCTCGCCGCGTCAGGCGCCCTAGGGCGCTGTTAGACGACCCCCCCTAATTTCATCACATGAACCCCCCAGAAACGAACCCCCAACCTTCTGGAAGTCTGAACCGATTACAAACATTAACTACCTGCGCCTGCCGTAACTGTAGTCAATCATGCTGCCTCAGATTGGATTGGATAGAACATTATTGCCAGCATCGGCTTTGCTGATTCGGCACACTGGCGCCCGCGAGTTTGTGCTAATGCCTTCCTTGCGAGAGCCGACTGCCCCGGTGACGAGTCCCTTCGACTCGGCCGCCGCCTTCGGGCGGTCGAGCCTCTTGTCCTCGCCAGCGTGCCTCTAATTTTCCGTGGGCTATGTCCTCGGAGACCAAGGAGCCGCGACCAGGCGTTGCAATTGGCTGAAGTCATGACCACCACCAAGATCCCCGTCAGCACCTGCTTTGCTGATTCGGCAGGGTAATGACCTAAGACACGGGCTCCCGCGAGGTTGTGCAAGTGCCTTCCTTGCGGAAGCTGGCTGTCTCGGAGTCATTCCTTACCGTTTCGGCCGACGCCCTAGGGCGCCCGAGCCTCTTGTCCTCGCCAGTGCGTCACTAAGTTCCCAAAGGCTAGCCTGAGGGGACTATGGTGTCGCGCCTCGGCGGGACAATTGGCTGAAGCAAAAGCTCAAGCTTGCCTCCGTGGTGGCCATGTAATTAATCATGGACCCGCGGACTGCACCATAACTCCCTTGTGCAGAGAAAACGACCGCACTGACCTGTTGGCACCTGGCGTTCATCAGGCCTAGGCCTGGACAACGCACACAAATTCGGACGCAAGACGCCCGCGCATCATCCATCCATCCATCCATCCAATCTGTGTAATCGCAATTATAGTGAAATTCTCCGATCCCTGCAGAATCTGCTTCCTTCGGACAAACTCGAGGCCAGGTGTCAAGGCGCCTCGCTTCGAATTGCGGCCACTACTGTCCCGGACTTCCGATCGGTACAACAGTTTCTCACCGAGAGGAAGATTTCCTTCCATATTTTCGCGCTTCCTTCTGAGGCGAAATTAAAATGGTTCTCTCAGGACTTCCTTCCTGGACCGCTCCCGATACTATAAGGCAGGAGCTTTTCGCCCTAGGCTATTCGCCAACGGCGGTAAGTGTACTGTATGTTGGCAAGGGGGATGATCGCCGTCCCGTGAATAGTTTCCTTGTGAAATTACTCTAAGTAGGCCAATTCGAGGAGGTCTATAACCTCCAGAACTTCCTGCACCTTCGGGTGCAAGTCCGTACCTTCGACCCGCGGCCAGACCCCTCGCAGTGTTTTAACTGTCAGAGGTTTGGCCACTCTAGCTTGTTCTGCAACCACCCTCCGCTTTGCGTGCGATGTACCAAGCCTCATCGTGGGTGTGATAAGCCCAAGACGGAGTTCACTGCCATTTGCTGCAACTGCGGCGGGGACCATCCGGCTAGTTATAGAGGATGTAAAGACTTTATATCGGCCATGAAGCTGCAGCGGACTCCTGCTCGCCCTGGTGCGCAGGCAGGCCGTGTTGTAGGTCCCTTCCCTAACCGCAGAGAGGCCTTCCCCCTTCTCTCTGGAGCATCATCTCAGGCCCCGGCAGCAGTTCCGGCTGCCCCAGGGCCCCAATTCCGCCTGCAGTCGTCGTTTCGGCGTCGCCTGCAGTACCCTCAGTCCCGGCGCCTGCCGGAGCGCCCGGTCCTTCATATGCGGCTGTGGCCGCTACATCTGTCCCGCCTTCCGCTCCTCGGAGCTCCAAAGCCAGGCGCACACGTCGCCGTCAGCGACAAGTTCCACAGGCCTTGCCTGTAAAGACTCAGCGGGCCCCGCCCGCCCCTAGACATCAACCTAAGCTCCCAACTGAGCAGACCTCACGTCCGTACCCGAGCCCTGCGCCATCTACGACACCAGCCAGGGCCGTCTTCCGGAATCTCGGGAATCTTCCCGGGCCCCGGTGGACCCCCTGACTGCCTGGGCTGAAACTTTGGTAAATAACATCAGGTCTGCTCCTGATACAACCACGGTTCTCGCCCTGGTGTTTCAATCCTTGTCTACCCTCTTTCCTCTTCTTCCTTTGAATGGCTAGGAGTCTTAGGATCATTGCGTGGAATGCCCATGGGGTAGTCCCTCGACGATCTGAACTGATGACTTTCGTAACGGAGTACGACGCTGATGTCGTCCTCCTTTGCGAGACTCATCTGGCTCGCTACCATACCTTTAACTTCAACCTGCCATCTTACATCTGTTTTTGTCAGGATCGTCCCTAGCGTCCTGGCTCTGTCGCCCCTCGGGGTGGGCAGCCGTCTTAGTCCACAGGCGGATATCCCACAGGCCACTACCTCTTTTAGATACATCTCTTGTTGAAGGTTGTTCGGTGGCAATAGACGCTGGCGGATCGGAGTTGCGCGTTGTTGCGGTGTATCTCCGGCCCCACCTGCGGATACTTCCACCGCCCGAGGAGTGGGACGCTCTCCTCGATCATCCCCTACAGACCATTGTAGCCGGCGACTTAAATGCCAAGCATCCCTCTTGGAACAGCAGAGTAGCCAACGCCTACGGAAAATCTCTGTATCGGTTCGTCTCCGACGACCCGGTACTTCAAGTCATCGGCCCAGAAGACCCTACTCACTTCCCCTTTTCCGGTCATCGACCGGACGTCCTTGACATTGTCATAGCCAAGGACGTGACCCATCGCATCCAGGTCTCGTCAGTGTAGGATCTCTCATCCGATCACAATCCCCTTTTTATAACTGCCCGTGAGATGTCGGGCTCACCCCGACCTCCCGCTCAGATTTTTAGGAGAGTCAATTGGCGCTCCTACCATGACGAGCTCTCACGGCGGTTTCCATCGCTCCCCGCGGACGCGATCGTCACTTGTGACGATTTGGATCTTCGAGCCACTCATCTTCAGGAGTTGGTCCAAGGTGTCATGCATCGACACACCTATGCACTCGAGGTGAACCATCCACGCTCGGCCCTACCTCCGGAAGCTCTCTATGCCATCTGGTTACGGCGCAAGCTCCGCCGCAGATGGCAAAGAACCCGTGACCCCGGCATCAAAAGGCGCTTTCAGGCCCAGCCTCTTTACGTTCAGCAGCTACTGCGGGACGTAAACTCTGATCGATGGGACTCATATCTTGAGTCTCTTGAAGTCGACCACGCCTCCGTCTGGAGAGCGGCGAGTAAACTGACCCGCGTGAAGAGAACTCGCAACCCGCTTGAAATTCCGAACGGGGTTGTATCTTCGTCAGAAGGCAAGGCTGAGGTCTCGCCGACTGCATGGGTTCACCAAGGCGTCTCAGACCCTGCCCACTCGGCAGAAGTCCGTGACTTCCTATCTGGACATTTTTCCCGCCCTCCCGATGTCCAGCCCTCCCGGTCGACAGGGACGAACTAGTTTCATCTATCTGCCGACTAAATCGCCGTCGCGCCCCCGGTCCTGACCGGATCGGGGCCGCTGCTCTACAAAATCTCCCGGCCTCAGGCGTTGACCTCGTTCTTGAGCTGTTTAACTCCTGTCTTCGGCTACAGTACTTTCCCCGCCTGTGGAAAACCGCCAGTATCGTAATGATTCCGAAGCCTCGCAAGCCGCGCATGCTTCCTGAAAGCTATCGTCCAATCTCTCTCTTGCCAGACATGTCGAAGGTGTTCGAGCGTCTCCTGCTGGCTCGCATCTCGCCGCTGCTAGATGGTTTCATCCTCAGCGAACAGTTCGGGTTTCGCAGAGAGCACTCGACCACGCTTCAATTAGTCCGCGTTGTTATGCACTTGTCAGACGCCACCAACAGGCGAGCGGTTACGGCCCTCGTACTGTTGGACGTGAGCAAGGCCTTCGATAAAGTCTGGCACGAAGGTCTTCTCTTCAAACTTGCCAATTCCCCTCTACCATCGCCCATAGTGTTTTTCCTCCGGTCGTATCTCAGCGACCGAACCTTCAGGGTGAGCGTCGACGGGTCTTGTTCTACAGTTCGACCCGTCGCTGCCGACGTACCACAGGGATCTGTCCTCGGCCCCGTTCTGTACCTTGTGTACACGAACGACCTGCCTGTATTGCCCGGCGTCACGTTGTCTTTGTTCGCTGACGACGCTATGTATCACTGCAGCTCCCTGTCCCCGCGATTTGCGAGTACAAAGCTGCAGCGTCAGTTGAACCAGCTTCCGGACTGGCTACGGAAATGGCGGGTGACGGTCAACACGGAGAAATCCGAGGCGATCTGCTTCACCAGTAAGTCCATCTCCCGGTACCAGCCCCTCGCCATGGAAGGGAGGCCCATCGCCTACAAAGAATCGGTGAAGTATTTAGGCGTTCGGCTAGATCGTCGCCTTTGCTTCAACGCCCACGTGACGGAAACCCTTGCCAAGGTCCGCGACGTCCGAGCCAAATTATCTCCTTTCCTCTCGTGTCGCAGCAGCCTCGCCTTGCGCACGAAGTTTACCATATATCTGATTTTTCTCAGGTCTGTACTGACCTATGCGGCTACCGCTTGGTGGTCTCTTTTATCCACCACCAACAGATGTAGGCTGGAAGCTTTCCAGTCTCGAACCCTCCGATTCTTGACGGGGTCCCCTTGGTTCGTAAGGAACGACGTGATTCGAAGGGGTCTCCGTGTTCCTACCTTGACTGCCTTTGTCCGGTCGCTGGCTCTAACTCTCTTTGCTAAAGCCTCGACTTCCACCTTCCCATACCTCCGAACCACCACCGCCCATTCGGGTCAAGCACCCCCGGGCGCTTCTTGATGACCCGCCATAACGCCATCCTCTTTAAATTATACTAAAAATGTAATCATCGGTCCTTGACCAGAGTTTTTCACTTAAACTGTCCTCCTCTCCTTCCTGACCACCTCCTAGCACGCTGAGTCGGCTGCTTGTCGCTGTCATCAATCATTGGCACGGAGGCTCTCCGCCTCGCGGGGAGCGACCGATCAGGGCGTCTGCTGACTGGACTTCAAACGGGCAACATCTGTTGCTCGAATCGGTACCAGCGGCAGTGCACAAATCAAAATAAAGTTATACTCCCGCGCCTTCACAGTTAACTGGTTGGCGGTTTCCCTTTCCAGTTTTAGGTTACCAGTCGAAAATGTACCAGCACTATGTTCACTTCTGGCAGCCATTGGACACGCTCCAGATGTTGCAAATAAGCCACGGGTGCAAAGACACCCCGCATCCATAATGCAATGCAATCTACAACCCGCGAGGTTGTGCAAGTGCCTTCCTTGATAGTGCTGTCTGTCTCGGAGTCATTCCCCATCGTTTCGGCCGACACCCTAGGGCGCTCGAGCCTCTTGTCCTCTCCAGTGCCTCACTACGTTCCCAAAGGCTATGCCCGAGGGGACCATGGTGCCGCGCCTCGACGTGACAATTGGCTGAAGCAAAAGCATATGCTTGCTCCCGTGGTGGCCATGCTCATTTATCATGTACCCGCGGACTGCATCACAACTCCCTTTTGCAGAGCAAACGACCGAGCTGACCTGTTGGCACCTGGCGTTCATCAGGCCTAGGCCTGGACAACGCACACAAATTAGGGTGCAAGACGCCCGTGCATCCATCCATCCATCCATCCTCTACAACCAAGCCTGACCCTACTACCCTTAAGTTTCCTCCTATTATCATCCCTGATAATAGGAATTATACTCAACGTCTTGCTGCTCTTCGTTCTGCCCTTCCTTCGACGTCCGTGGAAGTGAAATTCTCAGGCAAATCGCTGAAGCTGGGCGTCAAATCCATTACTGACTTCCGCGCTGTTCAGAACTTTCTGTCAGCGCGGAACATTTCCTTCCACACCTTCGCTCTCCCTGAGGAGCGTGAGGTGGAAATTGTGATTCAGGGTATTCCCTACCATACCTCCTCCGAAACTATCATGCAGGAACTGACGACTTTTGGCTATTCGCCAACAGCTGTGTCGGTTTTGCACGCTGGCAAAGGGGACAATAAGCATCCTGTGAATTCTTTCCTAGTTAAGTTGCTAAAGTCTGGAAATTTTGAGGAGGTCTATAGCCTCCAAACACTCCTTCACCTCCCGGTGACTGTCAGTTCATTTGACCCGCGCCCAGGCCCTGCTCAGTGTTTCAACTTGTAACCCCTCCTTATTTTTTTTATTTGGTTGTTAAATTTTTTTTTTTTTAAGGAGAGGCTACTAGATATTTACAACTAGGCAGAAGGCCTAGACGAAGCATAAAATGTGCTGGGTCCAGTGAGACGGGACTTACAATTAATACTCTCGATTAACAAGTAATATAACCATCTTTATTATTTCACAACATGTAAAACTTATTCATATTAATTGTAATGCATAATGGGTCACATAATTTTATATTATTATTTATTACATATTTATCATCACTCAAAATTTACCCTTATTTATTTTTTTTTTCTTTTGAGTATTTATTGTTTCAAGGAAATCCTTAATAAATGATCACACATAATTTAACACACATACATGTATACATATAGATCACAGACAATTCACCAAAAACACAAATATAAATCACAAACAACATCATAAACATAAAATCCTTGCGGCCCGCCTGTAATTTTTTTTTATCGCCCCATCATATTGAAATGTCAAATGGCTGTAACAACCCCGCTAGTTTTATTTTGTCAAAACTACAATACATCTATCTATATATGTATATATATAGTGCACCCAAAGAATCTGGGTTGGCCAGAATAACCATGCAATACAAATTACCAAATGTGAATTGCCTGAAAGCAGGCTGTATAGTTTAGTCAAGTTACAATTTTAATTATTAAAAAAAAACTGGTTTGCCTGTAATGGCCAGAAAATACAAGTTACAACCTTAAGTGCCCATGAACAGTCTGTATAAATTTTGTGAAATTACAATTTACAAATTTTAAGAAAATCGGGTATGACTATAATAATCAGCAAATGCAAGTTACAACCTTTACGTGACAATGAACAGCCTGTATAAATTTTGTGAAATTACAATTTACAAATTTTAAGAAAATCTGATTTGACCAGGCAGCCGACATGTTCCAGAGCGTGACCGGACATAAGTTAACATGTGCATGGGGCCTGCATAGATCTGCACCCAAAAGCCTACCCAAGGTATAATGAAAGGACCGGCCTAAAGCAGAATAAAAAAAACTTCCAACCCTTCTACAACATAAGAGCATGATTAGGTGTCAAAACCGTAATTACAATAGATACCAGATCCGCGATTATAAATGAACCAGACCAGCCGGTCAGGCTCATCCTGTCACAAACAGCACCCACCTACATAGCTAAAATTCCGGTCCCCCAATACTTATACAACCCCCTTACAGTATCCGGGTAAGAAAATTTGGAGCATGAAATTTAATGAGCCCCGGACACATGCCAGCCACCGGGGGTACAATTAATGCCGAATCTAAGTACACTCTATTCATAAAGTTCCCAAAAATCCACGTACAAATTATGTCCCGTTGGACCGGAGCCCAATCAAAACGTCATGGAGATGTAAAATGTCATAGTGTGTCACAAAAGTCCAACTTCAGTTTTACGGATTGTTAAATGCACAAATAGGTGTTTTCTATGTAGGCCAAGTGTAAATATAACTGGTTGAATATCACCTTATTTTAATCCAGCGGATTTCCTGGAGTTCTGTGCGCAGTGAGTCAGACGTCTAGCTGATGGGGTTTTACCGAGGCATGCTCATCTTGCTTTTCCTTCCGACAGGTGAAGTCGAGAGCTTTTGTGGTATGTTCAGGACCAAATGGAGAGTCGAATTTCCATGCTTGGATCAGATCCTCGACTGGCTCGGGAGCCCTAAGCATAATTAATAATTAATAGCTGACCAAACACTTATTTCCAAGCATAACCCACACACGCACCATCGACTGAGCCAGTCTACACAAAATCGAACAGGCACCCCTGACCAATTAAACACTGCTCATACTAATTAAATATAACATCTCTTTTGTATCTCATCCTCTCATCCAAAAATTCTCACAGACGCCCTAAAATCAATTTATAAAGTTTCAATCTATTAATTAGACCTACGTGAGTAAGCAAGTTCAACACACTATAACCTGTTCGCTGTTATATTCGGCCACGTGCTAATCCATATAATACTTTAAAGTTCCCCGAACTTACATAACTTTTTCTCCACTAATGCGATAGGCAATTACTCTATATTAATTACAATTCACAAGGCTGTATCAGAGTTTAAATAATTAAAATTACATGACAATAAATATACTTTAAGTTCGCGCCACGTGCATGCATATCTGAAACCTATCCATTTTCATCCACTCACATAACGCTCAAATCCACATTTTATTTCAAGCAATCCATAATAGACATTCTGAAATTACTTACCGCAGATCTGTGCGAGTTTATCTAGCCATAAAGAATAGAAAAAGCGGCAATTAAAGAACTTCCGCCCTGCATGATAGCGAGTTCTCTGCATGCAAGGCGCCGAGAAACCGAATTACGCACTTTCTCCGCAACAGATAGCGCTCGCATGCAGAAAGACACCACGGTCTAACGGATTGACGCCACGTAATTACTTCGCGGCAGATATAATTAAATATTTTTTATATATCGAATTTTATTTATACAAACGCCGGTTCACAAGCGAACCGGCACAAACTGTCAGGGCTTCGGGCACTCTTCCCTTTTCTGCCACGCGTCCCCACGTTGCGTGGAGTGTGGAGACCCTCACCGTGGCTGTGATAAGCCTCGTGTTCTGGATGTTATCCCGTACTGCTGCAACTGCAAGGGCGTCCATCCGGCTGGTTACCAGGGTTGTATAAAATATATCGAGGCTGAGAGACAGTAGCGATCTGCGCGCCCTGGCGCGCAGCGTCGTGTAGCTGGCCCTACCCCTAATCGGCGAGAGGCCTTCCCCCCTCTCTCCGGTTTATCTGTCAAGGCCCCGGCAGCGACTCCTGTCGCTCCCGCGGTCTCAGTCCCGCCTGCAGGCGTCGCTCCGGCGGCGCCTGTGACGGCTCCACTACCGGCGCCTGCCGGAGCGCCCGCCTCTTCCTATGCAGTTGTCGCTGCCAAGACATCACCATCAACTACTTCCGCCGCTAGGGTTCCAAAAAGCGCTCTCGTCGCCGGACTCCCGGCCGACGTCATCAGCAGGCTCGACCTGCTCAAACCCAGCGGGACTCTCCCGCCCCTGTCATCGCCCAACTTCCGCGTGAGCAGACCACAGTTCAGTCCGCTAGCCCAGCGCCATCTGTAGTCCTGGCCGAAGTTCCTCAGGAACATCCGCGCGGCTCCCGGTAACTTTCTCGGGCTCCAGTGGACCCCCTGACGGCTTGGGCCACTACACTAGTAGAAAGCATCAGGTCTGCTCCTGATACTTCGACTGTGCTAATGTTAGTCTTCCAATCCCTCTCTGCTCTCTTCCCTCTCCTCCCCCTTAATGGCTAGATTCCTGCGGATCGTCGCTTGGAACTCTGATGGCGTTTCCTCTCGTCGATCTGAGCTGGCGGCTTTCGTCGTGGAGTACGACGTTGATGTCGTGCTTCTCTCCGAAACCCATCTAGCACCCTACCATCGATTCTCACTACCTGCCTACACTTGTTATCGTCAGGATCGTCCCCTACAGCCGCGCCATCCCCCGTCTGGTGGTACGGCGATTCTGGTCCACAGGCGGATATCCCATAGGCCACTACCCCCCTCACTACTCGACCCATCGAAGGTTGTGCGGTGGCAGTGGACCCCGGCGACTCGGAGTTTCGCATTGTTTCCGCGTATCTCCGGCCTTGCCTGAGCCCGCCGCCCCCGCCTGAGGAGTGGAAGGCTCTCCTCGACCATCGAATCTCGACTATTGCAGCCGGCGACTTCAACGCCAAACATCTTTCTTGGAACAGTAGGGCTACCAACGCCTACGGCAACTCGCTCCCCCGGTTCGTCCTAGACGACCCGGATACGCAAGTCATCGGCCCTGATGATCCTACCCACTACCCCTATGCCGGTCACCGACCGGACGTTCTTGATGTAGTTGTAGTCAGGAACGTGGCCCATAACATCCAGGTCTCGTCTTTGTCAGACCTCTCGTCTGATCACAATCCCCTGCTAATAACTGTTCGAGATGTGTCGGCTTCACCCCGCCCTCCAGCTGGTCCTGCTAGGAGGGTCAACTGGCTCTCCTATCACGACGAGCTCTCTCGAAGGTTACCATCTGTCCCAGCGGACCCGATCGCCACTCGTGACGATCTGGATCTCCGTGCCACTCATCTTCAGGGGTTGGTCCAAGGTGTCATGGATCGACACACATAAAACGTTGAGGTGAACAATCACAAATCGACCCTTCATCCGGAAGCTATCCACGCCATCTGGCTTCGGCGCAAGCTCAGCCGCAGATGGCAACGTACCCGAGATCCCGCCGTCAAACGACGGTTTCAGGCCCAGTCTCTTTACGTCCAGCAGCTTCTGCGGGACGTAAACTCTGATCAGTGGGACTCATATCTTGAGTCCCTTGAAGTCGACCACGCCTCCGTCTGGAGAGCAACGAGTCGACTTACTCGCGAGAAGCGTACTCGCAACCCGTTGGATACCCCGAACGGCATTGTTTCTTCATCGGAAGGCAAGGCTGAGGTCTTCGCCGATTGTATGGAGACTCATTTCACCGTTTATAGAGGCGTCTCGGACCCTGCCCACTCGGTAGTGGTTCGGGACTTCCTATCTGGATATTTTTCCGCCCTCCACCTGACCTTCCCGCTCTCTTCGACAGGGACGAACTAGTTTCGTCTATCTGTCGTCTGAACCGCCGTCGCGCCCCTGGTCCTTATCGGATCGGGGCCGCATCTTTGCAATATCTCCCGACCTCGGGCGTTGAATTGGTCCTGGGTCTGTTCAACTCTAGTCTCCGGCTGCACTACTTCCCCCGCCTGTGAAAACTGCCAACATCTGCATGATTCCCAAGCCCGGCAAGCCTAGAATGCTTGCAGACAGCTATCGTCCCATATCGTTGTTGCCAGTAATCTCAAAGGTGTTTGAGCGTCTCCTACTAGCCCGCATCTGGCCGCTGTTGGATAATTATTATTCGGAGCGAACAGTTCGGGTTCCGTAGAGACCACTCGACAACTTTACAACTCGTCCGAGTTGTCACAACATTGTCCGACGCCGCCAACAAGAAAGAGTCTACGGGCGCTCTCTTGTTGGATTTGAGTAAGGCCTTCGACAAAGTCTGGCACGAAGGCCTTCTCTATAAATTCGCTCACTCCCCCGTCCCACCGTCCATTGTGCACTTCTTCTTCTTGCGGTCCTACCTCAGTGATCGCACCATCAGGGTTAGCGTCGAAGAGTCCTGTTCATCAGTTCGACCCGTCGCCGCTGGCGTTCCGCAGGGATCTGTCCTCGGCCCCGTTCTGTACCTAGTGTACACGAACGACCTACCTGTTATTCCTGGAGTCACGTTATCTCTATTCGCTGACGATGCAATGTATTACTGCAGCTCCCTGTCCCCGCGTTTTGCAAGTACAAAGCTGCAGCGTCAGTTGAATCAGCTTCCGGACTGGTTACGAAAGTGGCGGGTGATGATCAACGCGGAGAAATCCGAGGCGATCTGCTTCACCCGTAAGTCTACTTCCCGGTGCCTGCCCCTCTCCCTACAAGGGAGGCCTATCGCTTGGCATAAGTCGGTGAAGTATTTGGGCGTTCGGCTAGACCAGCGCCTTAGCTTCAACGTCCACGTGACTGATACCCTCAATAAAGCTCGAGGCGTCCGAGCCAAAATATTTCCCATGCTCTCGTGCCGCAACCGCCTGGCTTTGCGCACTAAAGTCACCATCTATCTCTTGTTTCTCCGGTCAGTATTGACCTATGCTGCTCCCGCATAGTGGTCGCTTTTGTCGACCACTAACAAGTGTAGGCTGGAAGCCTTCCAGTCCCGTACCCTCCGATCTTTGTCGGGGTCTCCATGGTTTGTGAGGAATAATGTTATTCGTGGAGACCTTCGAGTTCCTACCATCGCTGATTTTGTCCGGTCGCTTGCCGAAACTCTCTTTGCTTCTGCAGCGACCTCGTCCTTTCCCTACCTACGTACTATTAGCACGTCAGTACCACCTCCCCCTATACGAGTCAAACGCCCTCGGGCGATTTTAGACGACCCCCATAATTCTGTTTGCTGTAACTTAGGTTCCCGAGCAACTTGATTTCCTTGTTACCTTCCTCTTAAGTCTGTTACCTTCCCCAAGTATGTTTGTTTGCACACTGCTTGGCGCTGTTACCGTTTGCCACCGACAAGGAGGTTCCCTGCCCTTCCACGGAGGTCCAGCCTAACCCTAGGCATGCTGTGCAGCCAGCAAAATCTGCCAAAGCCTCTGAGCCTGTAGTACGGAAACCAGCCCAAAGGTCTGCTCCGATTCCGAAACCACCTAGTGCAGTAAGCCCGAGCAACGCTAAACAGGCCACACCAGAAGCCGCGCCCTCGGAACCGGAACGCGAGATACCCGCGTACGCAAAAGTCCCGTTGTCGCAGGATGATGAGGAACTTGATCCTCCACTGCCGCCGCCACCCAAGCCTCGCTACCCAAGAAGGTACCTTTCTTCTTTACATTTCAGGCAAGAAGAAAGGTAGACCTCAGGCCAAGAACACGGGCCAGCCAATACCTGCCACTGGACCCAAGCCTGTCCGTCAAAAGCCAGAGCAACCACCCGCTCCAGAACCTGCCCCCAAGGCTTCCACCGCCTCGCCCCGCCGCAGCTATGCAGCTGCCGCCAAGCGTTCTCCCCAATCATCTACCGATGATCTCGCCGTCGTCTCCGACTTTCTGGCAAGTTACGACTTGCAGAAAGTAGCCCAAACATTCCGTATAATCAACGAACGCTTGGCATCAGCCTCGCCCCAAGATAAATTCCTCCTCTTGGTGGAAGCCTGCCGTGTTATTGGTCTGTTATGAACAACGGACAACCACGGCAATCCCTCAAGCGAGACCTCGAGCTCGTGGCGTGGAACGCCAACGGTCTCGTTTCCCGGCATTCTGAGCTTTTAGAGTTCGTTGCCCGTCACAAGCCCGATGTGCTTCTTCTTGGTGAGACGCATCTGACCCCGATTCGTCGATTCCGACTACCCAACTACGTGTACTACCGGGACGACCGGTCGGATCGCGCAGGAGGGGGCACCGCCATCGCGGTGAAGGCGAGTCTACTCGTGGTTTCCGCATACAAGCATCCACAAACGGAGCTCCTGTCGAACGATCTGGAGGCCGTCTTTGGCGCACATAGAAGGGTAGTCCTAGCGGGCGACCTGAACTTTAAGCACCCTGATTGGGGGACCCGCTTGGTGAACCCAAACGGGGCCCGCTTACGCAGGTATGCTGATGCGGCTCGGGTCACAGTCATGGCTCCTACCGGGCCTACATACTATCCCTCGAGGGCTAACTCTCGCCCTGATGTACTGGGGACATCAAACAATATATGTCTCAGACTGGCCTACTTTCCGGTGAAATGGAAAATGGCTACAGTTATAGTGATACCAAAGCCGGGAAAGAATTCTTCTCGCGTGGAAAACCTCAGACCCATCAGCCTCTTGTCCACGACGTCCAAGGTTTTCGAGCGATTGATCCAGCGTAGGATCCGCGACCACCTAGAAAGACTGGACGTGCTGATCCCCGAACAGTTCGGCTTTCTTGAGCTGCACTCCTCGACTCATCAGCTGATGAGACTCGTGGAATGCATTACCGAGGCTGGCTGCCAGGGCAAACAGACGATTGCGATCTTCCTAGACGTAGAGAAAGCCTTTGACCGCGTGTGGCAGTAGGGTGTCCTTTACAAGCTAACGGAAGTCCTTCTCCTAGATTGCTACGTTCACTTGATCGGCAGCTTTCTGCGAGACCGTAGCTTCTGAGTGAGAATAGACCACGCTCTCCCTTCAGAGAGGCGTATTACCGCTGGTGTCCCTCAGGGAAGTGTACTTGGGCCTCTCCTGTTCTCGCTGTTTGTCAACGACACGCCCCGAGTTCCTGGAGTTAAATTGTCGCTGTTCGCGGACGACACTGCGGCTTTTGCTTCAGAGCCGAACGCAAGTTATGCAGCAATCAAGCTCCTGCGCCAACTCGACGCGTATGTCGGGTGGACCGATGACTGGTCCCCGAACAGTTCGGCTTCCGTGTGGGGCATTCGACCACTCATCAACGATGAGAATGGTGGAATACATCACGGACGCCGGGTGTCGGAGAGAACGGTCCGTTGGCTGTTTCTTAGATGTTGAAAAAGCCTTCGACAGGGTGTGGCATGATGGCCTATTATTCAAGCTTAGGGAAGTCCAGCTCGCGGACTGCTACCTCCATCTGGTTGCTAGCTTTCTGACGGAGAGGACCTTCTGCATGAGTGTTTGAGATTCAGTCTCTTCCGAGAGACGAATCACAGCCGGCGTCCCTCAAGGTAGTGTTCTTGGCCCCCTTCTGTTCTCACTCTACGTCAACGACGTGCCGAGATAGACTGGAGTCCAGGTGGCCCTCTTTGCAGCCGAATTTACGGCCGATCGTCATGTAGAAAGAGCCGTCTTACGACTGCAGCGCCAGCTCGACACGCTCGGGGACTGGACTGAAAATTGGAGAGTGCAACTCAACGCTACCAAGAGTGTAGCCGTCAAATTCTCGAAGTGACGGAAGCACCCTGTTAGGCAGTTACTTATCGGCAGAACGTACTTGCGCTGGTCCAACGAGGTCAAGTACCTCGGATTACACCTCGACCGTCGGCTCACCTGGCGTACCCACGCTCAGACAGTTCTTAAGCGAGCATCCGCTCGTCTGAGCTTACTGTTTCCACTCCTGATCAGCTCAGCCATGACCAGGAAATTGGGCAAGATGATCGTCGGCGCGTATTTGCTGCCGGTCATTACCTACGCTTGCCCGGTTTGGGGTTACCTCGCCGCAATGCATAAAAAGAAGTTGCAGAGCGTCCTCGACAGGGGTCTTCGGCTAGCGGCCAAAGTCCCTCGTCGCTTCTCATCACGCCTTCTAAGGAGATGACTTGGCATCAGCTCCTTAGACGAAACATTCAGGCGGCTTACACGCAAATTTTATGCACGTGCGGCGAAGTTCCCAGACAATCCTCTTGTGGCTGAGCTGGGCACCGTACCGTATACGTTCAGGTGATTCGTCGAAACGCCTCAGTGTATACTGCGCTAGTGTAGGCTAGCACAACAGCTGAGAATCGGGCTGCTATAGAGCACATGCCCTACTTGGGCATGTTTAATGTTTAAAAAACAGCAAATATCGTTTTCACTTCTTCCCATAATAGGCCTAATGGAATTATAAGCTTTATTTTAGATTGACGTCAGCGAATAATAAAACCATTATCTAAATTTAGTGCAGCAGTCAGCATTGCTTCCCATTGTTAACTAAAAGAAGTTAAAGATAATAATGACATCTACTCTTCACAATGACACATGTAAACATGGCATGAAAATTTGGTTACATGACATTATTATGGTTTTGTTGATTACAACAAATTATAATTAGAGTGTCAAGAATTTTATTATATTTAGGAAATTCTATTTTTTAAGTTTGTATTCGTAAATATTTTTATATCGTCGCTTAAAACATTGAGATTGGTAATAAAATAACTGAACAATACAAGTTGACAAATTCATGAATTTGACATGACGTTGAATTTAAAGTTGAATTTAACATGTTAAAATTGGTCTGTAAGACCAACCATCAACTTTTCTCTAATACCTATTAATACTAAATACATATCAGCCAAATCAAGTCCAATGACATCCTTTAGTTAGTTCTGGTGTTCTTAACTAAACACTCTTACCCGCCCACAATGCTCTGCTTTTATAACACAAAACACTACACAAGTTCAAATGGCTTTGTTCTCTTCAGTCTTCGGAACACGTGTTGATTGTCCAGCAGATGAAGAACTTCTGCATTTTCGTGGAGGTGAAGCCCTTCTTCATGCTTCTTCGCAAACCTTTTAATCTCTTCTTTAATTGTTGGAATACCTAGATCTCTGTGGATATCGGCGTTTCTAACATACCATGGTCCGCAAAACTTTGTTTTGTAATGTTTGTATTATCCTGATGTTACTATCTTTCGCGCACCCCCAGAGTTGAATTCCATACAGCCAGGTGGGGTTAATTATCTGATTATAGATCAGAGTTTTACTGTATCAAAAGACAGGTTGGAATGTTTTCCTATGAACCATTTATATTGTCGGAATATTATGTTAAGTTCCTCTTTTTCCTTTTTTACATGTTCTCTCCATCTCAGTTTGGTATCCAATGTCATACCCAGGTATTTGGCTTTCTTTTCATAAGGAGCTACCATTCCATTTATGACCAATGATGGAAGATTATTCAATCTTTTATTGGTGAAATTAATGTGTGCCGATTTGGCTTCGTTAAGTTTTCCATTTTTTTGACCAATCAAGTATGGTATTGCTAGCTTTCTGCAATAGGCCTAATCGGGTTGAAATAACCTCATCTTGCCCTGTTGTAAACAAAGCTGTATCATCAGCAAAAGTAGCCAATTTTGCTTGTTCTAAGTTTGGTATGTCACTGGTAAATAATACATACAAGACAGGCCCAAGAACACTGCCCTGTGATGCTCCCGCCTCCATGTCTTTTAGGTCTGAATATACTTCTTCTTGTTTAACTCTAAACAATATATTAGATATGTACGAGGTAAGGATTTCTAAATATTGTCAAGGTAACAATTTATTTAACTTGTAAATTAATCCTTCATGCCACACCTTGTCAAAGGTTTGTGCGACATCAAGGAATAGTGCAGAACAAATTTATTTTTCTTCTAAGGTTTTCTTAATTACATCTGTAATTCGATACACCTGGTTTATTGTCGAGTGCTTTTGTCTAAAACCGAATTGATGGTCAGGAATTAGTTTGACATTTTAATCTCTTAAATGGTTTTAATCTCTTAAGAATGAGCTTTTCAAATACTTTTGAAATTACTGGCAAAAGCGAAATCACAAGTTCATATGAAAAGATTAAATATATGGAGAGGCTTTATAAGATCACCAATAATATTTCTAAACAAAAAAGTAAAAAATATTAAAACACATAAGAATCTAACGTTACACTGCGCTTTACCAATCAATTAATTCAATCTAAATCTTTCGTTCCAGCCAGTCTCCGTCGGAACGTCCGGTGTGTCGTCAAATCCTATCCATCCGGACGTGTCAGAAATGCTCCATCACATTAAGGTGTTTGACTTCAGCGATGCATACTTGTTTTCTACTATATAATATGATTCACTTCTGGACCATCTCCGAAAGTGCAGATAAACTTCACAATATTCCATTATATACCAGTCCGTCTGTATCAGTTCGATGGAGTTTAGGTCAGGGTCGTAGGATGGGAAACATAGCACGTGATGATCACGCTCTCACGTGCAAGTGATTCGGTTATAACTAATGCAGCATTTCATTGACTTGCACCTTGGAAACTTTTACATGCCTGTAAAACTGCGGCTTTAAAATGTTATCTATATAAGCGACCTTTCTAGCCTATGATAACTTATTCCCTTTCTTTAATGTTGAAAAATTGTGTTCTTTGTCAACCTGTATTTGTGATTAGCCTCATTATCTATAACTAAAACAGTTCTTGTTTTCAATTTCTGTAGTAGTTTTGGACGTATCCATTTCATGTGCACGAATAACTTTGTTTTGTTCACCAAAAATTTCTGTGATAATCTCCTGTAGTTGACGCAAGTTTCCACTTGATCAATGCAGCCAGGAGTGCCCACAGCATGGTGCAAGTCGCATCACTGGAATTTGGGGGGGGGGATTTTTCAAGGCGATAACTAATTATGTTAGGCCAGGTTTGACCAGGCTTTTTCATTTCTCATAATTTAGTTACCAAAAAACCTTTTGGCATTGATAAAAAGAATAACATTAGTTTTTTGATTCCAATAATTGCTTAAATGGCTCAAATTTTTCAAAAATTTTTGAATAAACCCCTAAGATCCACCGCTAACTGGGAGTTACTCCCGTACCCCCGTATTGTGATCCCCCTACCCACGAAATCAAATTTTGAGGGGATTCAGAATACTTAAGGGGGAAATTGCACCATGGCCTTTGGGAAGGATGGGCACCTCTGAGTGCAGCGAATAAAATTCTTTCTCCTTTTGCATGTATAATCATTAAGCGTTGACATCACCAATATCTAAAGGCCTTACCGCTGCAGTCAGAGGCGTAGCTAGGGGAGCCAAGGGAGCAGCCGCCCCGGGCGGCATAGCCATGAGAGCGGCAGGCAAAGTGAGCATAAACTAGAAAAAATTGTTTTCAGTTTATAAAACAACAAATAACTTGTTTCTTTTATATTGTATTATTCTTACTCTTTTCATGAAAGAAGCATAACTAGCGAGCTTGTCCGTTGTCATAAATCTCGCTTGATAAACAGTATTAGTCTATTATTTATACTCAAGCTTCGTAATTACGGTTTATTATGATAAGGTAAATCGCATTTGGGTGTGTTTTTTCCGACTAAAAAATCTCTTTTTTGATTTTGTTGAACTTTATTTCCACAAAAAAAAACTATCAAAGAAGCCATTTTAATAGTGAAAATGGATTTTCGTAAAGGCAAAAGTTAAATCCCCGTATTCAGGATCATGAAAATAATAGCTATTACAAGTAAGCCTGAGAGAGATGGATTGAATCTTAGCGATTGCAGATGTCAGTCATATGACAATCAAGCAACAATGGCTGGTATCCATTCAGGAGTTCAGAAGAGAATATTAGATTTCAATCCACTAGCTGTGTTTGTTCTCTGTTATAACCATTCACTTAACTTGGTTGGAGTTCATGCAGCTCATGTAAATGTTCAGGCAGTGACATTTTTTGGGATAGTAGAACGCCTATTTACCTTCTTTTCCTGTTCCACTCATAGATGGAGTGTTCTTAGAGACTTCGTAAATATTACTCTAAAAGGACATTGGAGTACGAGGTGGAGTTCGAAAGCAGTTTCGGTGAAACCAATAGCCACTCAGCTGGATAGTGATCGCTGTACTGAAGAAACTGAAGGATAAACCGACTGAAACAATTGATACGAGGGAAGATGCATCATTCATAATTAATGCGATAGAAAACTTTAATTTTGTGACCTTGCTCTTTTTCTGGACAGATATTCTTTCTTCTATGGACAAAATCCAGAAAATATTGCAGACCAAAGGAATAAGCTTTACTCAAGCATTGACACTTCTGGAGATGCTAACGGACAAATTAAATATTTGGAGGAATGAGCTGTGTGACAAGGTCATTAATAAGGCAGAGCGGGTATGTAATGAATGGGGTGTCAGTATCACAAAAAGGATAAGAAGGAAGCGCACGATGCCAGGGGAGTATGCAGACGATTCTACATTAACCGTTCGGCAAGAAATGCCACGTTCTCTAATAGAAATTTTGGACAAACTGTCAGTTGAATTTCAAGCCGTTTCTCTAACATAAAAAAAACGCTTTGTGTTCCTCTGTAAATTTGAGGAGTACGTAAATGATGGGGACATACATTTTAAGGAACAGCTTTCCCAAATCAACAATAAGTGCACAGTGCTGACAAAACTGTATTCATATAATCTAAACAGTGTAGAATTGTTCAGTGGCTTTTACTTTTGTTCAAATACGTGATACTTTTACTAAAAAGGGGAAAAGTTAACAGAGAACAAATGGACTTTACACCTCAGGGCCTGCGGTGAAAACAATACACTTTTCTTCAATGGGATTAGAAGCCTACAAAACACTAGCATCAGCTTTAAAAAATTTGTTTATATTACCAGTGTCTGTGGCTTCTTGTGAAAGATCGTTTAGTAAACTCAAATTGATTACATCGTGCCTACGATCAACAATATCTCAAGACAGGGTATCAAATCCAGCGGTACTTTCAATTGAAAACGGCATTGCTTCGTCTTTAGATTGCAGTGATTTAATAACCGACTTTGCAGCAATTAATGCCAGAAAAGTTTCATTTAAAATATCTCGTTTTAAATATTTATTATATATTAAAAACAAATATTAAGTGTTTATTAATATATGACAGAACCATTAACCTGTAATGGTAAGTTATTAAATTTATTATTTTTAATGTAGTTCTTTGTTTAACTTTATGTTGCTTTAGGATATTGTTTTGACGATACGCTTTAGACCTACAAGGAATTTGCATATTTATTAGAACATTTTTATGATAACAATTTTTTATTTTACTACATTTTGTGTAGTCTACATTTGTTACAATAAATGTATTCAAACTAAATACCGGTAATGTTATATATGTAATTTCTTAATTTTGTCTTAACAAATATTCTTAAGACGTTTGCTGGACATGCTTTCATACAAAAATCTACACATTTACATTTATTAAGTACTTTTTTTGCTGGATAGGCCTTCATTTTTGCTCTTTTGTCCCCTTTTAATTGTAAAAGCGAGGCGGCCGACGATCTCCTTGCTCCGGGCGCCAAAAAGTTTAGCTACGCCACTGGCTGCAGTCATAGGTTCCCATGGCTGCTGTCTTGGGAATTAATGCAGTGGTTTTCCGTTGTCTTCTGCGCGTTGGCAGATTTTACATACCGTTGCCAGCCGAGCAAACCCCTCTCATTGTGGGCATTCTTTCGTCATTTCGGACATAAGATCGGATTATGGCGGGGTGGTAAATGTATGGGAAGGAAAAAAGTTAGTATCGGTAACGGAGACTTGAAGGTACTCAACCCACCCATCGGCTTTCGTGAGTGGCGAATCGGTATGGGAAAGAAAGGAAATATTTGTTGGTTGGGAGGCGGTCCTTTTTTGTTGCCTCTTACAAAAAGGATAGACCCTGTGTCGCTATTCTGTTAAAACCCCCAACACCACCACAGACCTATCAAGCGGTATCCATCAGGAAATGGACTGTGGATCTTAGAGAATGTAGCCGGACCATGTTTTTCAAAAACATGTAATCAGAGAATACAGTATTTGTTCATATAAGTTGAGACGGCCTTCTTCCCTACAGCTCTCCATCTCTTGGAGATAACAATCGTCTGCTCTCCAATATCGGGATTTCATTATTGTCTCATTGCATCGCCTTTTTTCTACTTAAAATTCAGTTCTTTTAAAATAACTCATACGTTTTTCACTTCCGACAAATTCAATTTGTTTTCAAGTCAGGCTTTAAAAGCTTGACTGTTATCGTTTTGCACAGTACACCTATTTGTCAAGATTGTCTAAAACTATAATAGATTCACTTTTCTGCGCTGTTTGTTTGATACATAAAAGTTTAACAGTTTCCGTCTCGCTCTGCAACCGTAGTTCTCGTAGTATTTTTGACAACATACGAATAGAAAACGCCAGTAATACCATCATTTTGTTCTCTATTTGTTTGCTTGATTGGAATTGTCAGTGCCTGGTTGTCAGTCTCTTCTTTTATAAACTTACAAACACTGATGATTAATTGCTGACTTTGACTGTCTAACACCTGTCCTCCAAGCTTGGTGACAATTCCAGCTATTATGTACGAAATACACGCTCTATAGACGAACGTGTTATCAATCGCAGTAAACTAAACACTGACCTGAAGTTTCAAACAACCAGAGCCAACCTCTGAGTCAATGTTATGACTCAAGCCAGAGGTTATGACTCAATGTTTTGAGCGCATTAAGTATAACCACGGCGGCCCTAACCCTCAGGCGAGAAACAGACCGAGTACGAGGCCATGCATCGCGATAACGGATTGAAGTATGCGATCGCGTGCAATCTCCTGACGTACGTCATCGCAACGGAAGGGGCCGCACATAGACTACGACTGAGTGGGACTCCTTCACGTTTTATTAGCATAGTTTCTGTTTTCTGTAAGTATTGTTATCTAGGAGACAGAAAAAAAAGCATTAGCTGCCTATTTACTTTTAAAAAGAGTCGTACAAAAGTTAAGAAGTCGTAGATGGTGGGTTCATCCTATAATCGAAGGTGTGAGGTGTAGGCCACATTCGACATGTGACAAGGACGGAGAGACACTTCACTGCTTGTTTCTGAAGAGTATACATCATCATCTTATCGTCAACGCATAAGAGGACCGCCTCGACCTCGAACATCTGCCATGAAGAGGCCTCCACAACAAGCCACTGCGGCAGTTAAGAAGAAGCCGCCGGATCAATCGCCAGCGACACCATCAAGCTGCAGCGATGGAAGTGGACCAGCCGCCTTGCCAGCAAGACGAGGACAATACTACACGCACGACTGGGACCTGCCGCACAGTGGCGGTAAGTCGTTTAGGTAGCGCTACCCAGCGGAATCCGGGGAGTTCGAGAGTAAGACTTACTAATAGAGATGCGGGTTGCGCCGCCACTGTGACGGTGTCACAGTTCGGCCCCCGGATACCCCTGGGCAAAAAGCTGAGTTAGTCAGCATTGGACCAGCTGATAGTGTCCCTGTAGTACTGTGCGGCAGCGACGAGCCCCCCGGCCGGCCACTTGGGCCAGTCGGGAACCCTAAGACTCGCGCGGGAAGCCCTGCTCAACCCGCGCAAACTCGTGACAATAATCGGTCCTTGTTAGGGCCGACAGAGCCCGTAAATGCAGGACCTTCCGGTTGCACGGCCGCTAGTAGGCCAAGCAGCCCCAATCCTCTACCGGAGTCTGACTCCCCCGACATGGAGACCTCGGCTTCCACCGACTGGGTGGTAGTAAGGCACGGTGGCAAACCGAGGAAGTCTCCCTCACTACCTTCCCTGAGTTCGGCTACGGACAGAACAGCTAGCTGTAACACAGATGGATGGCCCTGCCGAGAACCCTAATGTCTGGCGGATTCCCAGTGCCCTAACGGGAAAGCGTAAACGCGCGCCTCTCCCCGCACTGGTCGGACCCGGCGGTCAATCCCTTGGACGCCACCTCGAGAAGGCAGAGTTCTTGGCTGACAGTTTAGAGCGACAGTTCGCTCCCAACCCATCCAAGAACCCGGCCTTCACTGAGCAAATCTGCCGCGAGGTAGAGCGCTTTCTATCGGCCGGTAACACAGTCCAGCCGGAGCCGATCTCCCCGGAGGAGGTCTCTGAGAGGATTGTTCAGCTCAAGCCCCGGAAGGCCCCTGGCCCAGACGGAGTCATGAATTCCGCACTCCATCGCCTTCCGGAGCGAGGAATACAGTTCTTCTCTGATCTGTTCAATATATGTCTCAGACTGGCGTACTTTCCGGTGAAATGGAAAACGGCTACAGTTATAGTGATACCCAAGCCGGGAAAGAATTCTTCTCGCGTGGAAAACCTCAGACCCATCAGCCTCTTGTCCGCGACGTCCAAGGTTTTCGAGCGATTGATCCAGCGTAGGATCCGCGACCACCTAGAAAGACTGGACGTGCTGATCCCCGAACAGTTCGGCTTTCTTGAGCTGCACTCCTCAACTCATCAGCTGATGAGACTCGTGGAATGCATTACCGAGGCTGGCTGCCAGGGCAAACAGACGACTGCGATCTTCCTAGACGTAGAGAAAGCCTTTGACCGCGTGTGGCACGAGGGTGTCCTTCACAATCTAACGGAAGTCCTTCTCCCAGATTGCTACGTTCACTTGATCGGCAGCTTTCTGCGAGACCGTAGCTTCCGAGTGAGAATAGACCACGGTCTCTCTTCGGATAGACGTATACCTGGCGAACGCATACACAGTATATCAGACAACGCGCTTCGGCGCAACTCAGTAGACTCTGGCCCGTGCTATATAATCCGGCAATGACCCCCCGGCTAGTTAAGCTCATAGTCAACTCGTACGTGTTGCCCGTTGTCCTGTTTGGGGATACCTGGCCCGGTTTGGGAATGACCACGAGGTCATAGAACAGCGCTCCAGCGCGTTCTCGACCGGGGACTTAAGCTTGCGTGTAAAGTCTCCGGAGGTACTCTTCTCGTCTTTTGAGAAGAGGACTCGGTGTCCGCTCTTTTGATGACACCGTGGGACGCCTGGCGCGTAGATTCTATATTCGTTCTGACAGAGTGACCCACAATTCCCTCATTGCCGGACTTGGTAAATACACCCTGCGACCAGGTGAGTCCTGGAAGCGACCTCGTTTATTAGTCCCGGTGGTATAATCCACCAATCGCAGGTCGCTTCAGACCCTCCCATAATTAGGTAAAAACATATATAACTAACTCAAACAGACCCAGTGGCAAGAGGCGTCGTCGTCGTCCGTCCGTCAGTCGACTTCATTTCAGCTGCTCGCTCTGGAAGGACCTGCTCTCTTGGACCAGCTCTCTCTGGACGATTGCGGAAGCTTTTCTCGCTGTTTTCAGCTGCTGCCCTGCTGCCTTCGCTTGAAGACGACAGTCAATCGATTCTGCTGCCCTGCTTGCTGGATTACGCATTGGAAGAACGAAGACTACAACTCAGCTGGCTGGTGAACAAAGTAGCTAGCACTCACAGTTGAATTCGTCGGACCTTCTAAGGACCACCAGCCGAGTGACCCTTTTCAGGACCACCAACTGCCGTTGAAGAGGAAGCACTTTCAGCCTGCCAGAGCTTAAGGTTGCGCAGCGCATCTTGCCCGCTGACGCTCAGACTCTTAGGTAGCGCTGCCTAGGACGATCCTTGCGAGCCCCCACCAGTGGTAAGCGAGCTTGGATATCGCCTAGGTAAAGAGCCCGGTGGACACCTCTCTTGGTAAGGAGAGGTATCTAACGAAGCCGGTCATTAGCCCAGCTCGTAGTAAGCCTGAGCGTTCCAGTAGTCCCGCTTGCGATCCGGCTCGGGCCGGACCCTAGGTCCCTGGTTACCGCCGGAGGCAGCCTGGCTGCCTCTGGTCGGCGAACCTCCCGCTCGTTGGCGGAAATGCCCGGTTCGGGCGCGTCAACGAGCACGCAGTCGCTCGCCTCCTCCATACCCCACACGAGCGATTCGCCGTGTTCTCCGGATATGGATGCGGACCAAGTTGTCGATCCCCGGACGGTTCCGCTGCCCGGTGACGAGACCGACGGAACCGCTCCTCCTCAACCTCTTCCTCGGCGTCCGCCATGGAAGTTGTCCCCGCCGATGGCGAATCCGGCTCGGGGCCGACTGTGCCCGGCGCTGCCCAAGCACCGCCGGCCACTCGTCGCATCCCACCCGTGTTCGTTCACGGCGTGAACAACGTCACCGGTTTTTACCGGCGACTGATAGTGGCTCCCAGACTTTCCCCGGCCAACGTAGACTTGAAGCTCCTGTCAAGATCGTTGTCCGAGGAATGGACGAGTACCGCAGCGTCATGGCGTTCGTTGAATCCGCCAACTTCCAGTACCATACCTTTACCCCGAAACACGTGAAGCCTCTGTCCTTCGTGCTCAGAGGCTTAGACGTGGACTCTTCTCTCGAGGAAATCCTCGATGAGCTGAGCGAGCTGGGCTATCCGGTTCGCGCGGTACATCGGGTATTTGCTCCTGCCGGACCAAGGCGTCCAATTCCCCTGGTTCGCATCATGGCCGAGAACAGCGAGGCAAGCGCAAGCCTACTCTCTCTTACGCGGCTTTTCGGATTCCGCGTAAAAGTGGAAAGAAGCCGCGCTCCCGGGGCTCTGCCTCAATGCTACAGGTGCCAACGCTTCGGGCACCACTCAGAGACCTGTTCTAACGCTCCGGCGTGCGTGAGGTGCTCTCTACCTCACGCTAGTAAACACTGCGATGCACCTGCTTTTAAAAGGTGCATCAACTGCGGCGGAAGTCACCCCGCCAACTACCGGGCATGTCCGGTGTTTCAGCGGGAGCTCGAGCGGCGAAAGCCGAAAGGGCGCCTGCCACCACCGAGGCATCCGGAAGCTGGTTCCAGACCTGCAACCGATCAGCCAGGCCCTTCGCCTCCTGCTACGGCTGCCGTGTCTTTCGCCGCAGTTGCTAACAAGCAACGAAAACGTAGCAAAGGCCCGAAGCAGACACCTGTGGTACAGGCATCTCAAACTCAGGCTCCTTCCCAGGCCCCTGTCCCGCCTATGGCGAAAAGGAGCCGTAACCTCGCGGCATCTAAACAAAGTGAGACAGACCAGCCATTGTCAATCATCTCGGTTGTGGAGCCTGAGAATTCTCAACCCTCCCCAGCACCGGAGAATCCTGCCCCTGCTTTAGAAGCAGCCTCGCCTGACCTCCTGCCCCCGCGGTTCCCTAATGCAGGCAAAAAGAAGCAGCATCGTAAGCCCCGTGGCGCTCGCTCCCGGGCTCCTGCCAACCCAGCCGCACAGTCCAGACAGCCTGCGCAACGCGTGAAGACCGACGTTATGGCATCTGTCCCTCTTCCTAGTACCTCCGCTAGAGGCGCTACACCTGGCCCCAAGACACCCCTGGCTTCCACCAATCCCCCGATTGATAAGCCTCGGCGCTCTTATGCGCAATCAGTCTCCGGGCATTCTGCTTCAAAAACCGTACCAGACGACTACCAGGTCGTCAAAGACTTCCTTGCGGAATTTTACCTCCGCAAAGTTGCCCAGACCTTCAGGTCCATCCGCTCCCGCT
The DNA here is from genome assembly GCA_034769895.1 of Magicicada septendecula. Classification (NCBI taxonomy): domain Eukaryota; kingdom Metazoa; phylum Arthropoda; class Insecta; order Hemiptera; family Cicadidae; genus Magicicada; species Magicicada septendecula. Next base: position 237,795,267 of record CM068371.1, read on the forward strand.
TGGAGACTGCCGATACAACCGAGAGATTCATGGTCTTGGTGGAAGCCGCCACTTGTGTAGGTTTTCTATGAGTCGGGTCCTCAAACGAGATCTCTCAATTCTTTCCTGGAACGCTAACGGGTTGTCCAACAAGATCCAGGAACTCCAAGAATTACTGGCCCGACTCAAACCCGATGTAGGCCTTCTCAATGAGACCCACTTGACCCCTGCGAGTCGGTTACGACTGGCCAACTATGTGTGCTATCGAAACGACAGACCGGGCACTGCTGGTGGCGGTACTGCCGTCGCGGTGAGGTTCAATCTCGAGCATCACCGAGTCGTCTTGCCTGCAATGACTCACCTCGAAGGCACCGCTGTGGAGTTGTTAAACACTCTAGGCGGCGTATAAACCGCCGCAAAAAGAGCTCCTTCACCCCGATCTAGCTGTCGCGTTCGATGCACACAGGAGGGTCATCATGGCCGGCGACCTGAACTGTAAACATTGCGATTGGAACAGTCGCTTGACTGCCCCAAACGGGAAACGTTTACGCAGGTTTGCCGATTCTCGCAGGATAACAGTGATTGGGCCTACCCAACCTACGTTCTACCCCTCCCAACGCCACGCGGCTCCCGATGTCTTGGACATAGCGGTGATCCAAGGAATTGACTGTCCGGTCCATGTGTCCGCGCTAACGGAACTATCGTCCGATCATCTCCCCATCTTGATACACGTCGCTACCCAGCACGTCGTACGCAGAGATGTCAGGAAGGTGGTAGAATGGGACCGCTATGGCCCGGCGTTAAGTCGCCGATTGCCAGAGGCGGGACCACTCGAAACTGTCCGCCAAGTCGACGAGGCAGTTGCCGCGTTTGACGAGGCTGTCGTATCTGCGATCGACGCGTCTTCCAGGATGAAGCCTGGCGTCACGCCCCACTGGCAGCGGATCCCAGAGGAGACGAGTGCTCTCGCTTGCGAGAGAAATCGCCTCCGGAGACGCTGGCAGCGGACCCGTGATCCGGCCGACAAGGCAGCGTACAACCGGGCGACCGGCATTTTACGTCGTGAAATGCAGGCCTACCGGAGACGCTGTTGGGAACTCGCCGTGGCCCAAGCAGGGGACGGATCGGACGAAAGTAGCCCTTAGCGGATACCTTCGGCGTTGGTAGGGAAGAGGCGCCGGCCTCGCATCCCAGCCATTGCTGGACCTTTCGGTCAAATCCTGGCTCGCCCGGAGGCGAAGGCCGAGTACTTGGGCGCGTGTTTCGAGCGACAGTTCGCTCCTAACCCGCCCATGGACTGGGACTTCGATGAAGAAGTCGAGAACGAAGTGGAAGACTTTCTGTCTCTTCCGATCACAACGGAGCCCGAACCCATTACTAGGGAAGAGGTCACAGATCGGTTCGTTGAACTCGTACCGAGAAAAGCTACTGGCCCGGACGGCGTCTCGAACGCCGCTCTTACTCGACTCCCGGAGCAAGGAGTACTTTTCTTGGTTGCGCTGTTCAACGCGTGTCTAAGACTGGCCTATTTTCCCCAGAAATGGCGTAAGGCGACGGTCATAGTGATCCCGAAGCAGGGAAAGGACGCTTCCCGTCCCGGCAACCTCCGGCCCATTAGTCTACTGTCAGCCACGTCAAAGGTTCTCGAACGTCTCGTACAACGGAGAGTATTAGACCATCTAAGAAATTTCGATGTACTGGTCCCCGAAAAGTTCGGCTTCCGTGTGGGGCATTCCACCACTCATCAGCTGATGAGACTGGTGGAATACATCACGGATGCCGGGTGTCGGAAAGAGCAGACTGTCGCCTGTTTCCTAGATGTGGAAAAGGCCTTTGATAGTGTCTGGCATGACGGGCTCTTGTTCAAGCTCCGGGAAATCCAGCTCCCAGATTGCTACCTTCGCTTGATTGCTAGCTTTCTGACGGAGAGGACTTTCTGCGTGCGAATAGACGACCATGTCTCTTCCGAGAGACGCACTACAGCCGGGGTACCTCAAGGTAGCGTGCTAGGGCCTCTCCTGTTCTCCGTGTACGTCAACGACGCACCCAGAGAGCCTGGAGGCCAGATGGCTCTGTTTGCCGACGACACGGCGGTCTATACCGCCGATCGGAACGCAGACTGGGCTATCCCACGACTTCAGCGCGCACTCGATGCGTATTCGACGTGGACGTAAAGCTGGAAAGTTGCCGTCAACGAAACCAAGAGCTCCGCGATGCTATTCACAAAGCGCCGGAAAGAACCACGAGGCCGAGTGAGACTCGGTAGAACGTATTTGCCCTGGTCGAGAGAAGTTAAGTACCTCGGTGTCCACCTAGACCGTCGGCTCACCTGGCGTGCCCACGCTGAGACGATGCGAAAGAAAGCGTCCGCTCGTCTCGCGCAACTGTTTCCAATACTTGTCAACAAGGCTATGACCCGCAAGCTGGGTAAGTTGATCGTCAACGCGTATCTGTTGCCGATCATTACCTACGCTCTTCGCGTCTGGGGTTACCTCGCAACCGCTCATAAAAGAAAATTGCAAAGCGTTCTCGATAGAGGTCTTCGGCTAGCGGCCAAAGTCCCCTATCGGTTTTCTTCTCGTCTCCTGAGAAGAGGACTCGGTGTCCGCTCCTTGGATGACACCGCAAGGCGACTTGCACGTAAATTTTACGTCCGAGCTTCGAGGACCCAGACAAACCCACTCATAGCTGGCCTTGGCAAGTACCGAACACGTCCAGGTGAATCTTGGAAACGGCCTCGACAAATACTGTACTAGTCGACCTAGTACGAGCATGTCGTTGTAGCGACCATTAAAAAATAAATAAATAATATTCCGTCTGGACAGGACCACTAGGCAGGAGCCCCTACCGGAGGCTCGGTACTAGGAAACCTTTGGGTCGTCTCACGACGCACAACCCAACACCTCTGACGGCCAGTGGCAAGAGTCCTTTCTGAGACTCGGGACACTGCATTACTCGCGACCCGCGCTTCGTGTAGGCCACATTCCATGCCAACGCCAACATCTTTCCATGAATATTCCCTTTTAATACTCTTTTTATAATCATTTAGTCCTTTGTCATAAAGTATAGGTTTTGATTGAACCTAAAAACGAAATTTAAGCACTTTACACAGTTGTCTAACATTCGTCAAAATACGTATAGTATTGAAATGCATATAGCATGTTGTGCAGTATTTATCAAATATGTATCATATTTTATATTTAACAAAAATCATAGACTTAATTAATAATATACCGGTAGTTCATAAATTGTTAATTAAATAAAACAATAGTAATTTTGTAAAAATCTACTCCCATAAATTTACCTCAATTATTAATTTTTCTTCATTTAAATCCACGGTGATTCTCAAACGATCGGACACCAACTGAGACTCGAGCTATTCGTCCGTCATCGCATCGCATGCCGACGCGCGTTAGTCATCGCAACGTACTTGGTGTGGGAACTCTCATAACGCAACATAGCCATCAGTTTTCATGCGATGACTTGCGTCGTCCCATCGCATGGCATCGTACCCGGTCTGTTTCTTGCCTCACGCGCACACAACTATGCGTCGCCAACTGTACCTCCACTGTAGCATGTAGCACTGTGGTAGCGGGGACTCTTTGCCATGACTGCAGCATCTGGGTCGAGCCCAAAGGCTGCCTGTGGATTGAAATAGTGCTGGTTCATTCGACAGGTACCTAAAACTGGAATGGACAACCGCCAACCAGTTAACTGAGAAGGTGGGGGAGAAAGGCTTCAATTTATTTATTTTTTTAAAATAGTTGCAATCGTTGGGCACTGCCGCATGAACGGGGTCAGATGACAGATGTCACCCGTCCCCAGTCCGGCGTGCAGATGCCATAAGGCGTCGGTCGCTCCACGCGAGGAGCCTCCGTGCCAGTAATAGCGCGTAGCAGCGGCAATCAGCGCGGTCGGCGTACTAGGAAGGAAAGAAGGAAACAGCTTTGCAGGTAAGCTCTGGGACAGGGTCAGATGTTAGAGACGTTGTTTAGTTTAAGTTACATTTATGGCGGGTCATCGAGAATCGCCCGAGGGCGTTTGACCCGGACAGGGGGAGGCGGTTGCGTGGTGCTGATGGTCCTTAGGTAAGGGAAGGAAGAGGTCTCAGCTGCGGCAAAGAGAGTCGCAGCTAACGACCAGACAAAGACAGAGAGAGTTGGAACTCGAAGACCTCCTCGAATTACACTATTTCTCACAAACCAAGGAGATCCCGACAAGGAACGGAGGGTTCTGGATTGGAAACTTTCCAGCCTACGCCTGTTGGTGGCGGAGATAAGTGACCACCAAGCAGGTGCCGCATAGGTCAATACAGACCGAAGAAACAAAAGATAGAGGGTGACTTTCGTGCGCAGCGCCAGTGGGCTGCGGCACGCGAGGTATGGGTAAAGTTTGGCTCGGACGCCGCGAGCCTTGGAGAGGGTATCAGTCACGTGAGCGTTGAAGCAAAGACGCCGGTCGAGCCGAACGCCTAGATACTTCACCCACTCTTTGTAGGCGATAGGCTTCCCTTCCAGGGAGACGGGCTGGCATCGGGAGATGGACTTACGAGTGAAACAGATCGCCTCGGATTTCTCCGCGTTGATCGTCACCCGCCATTTCCATAGCCAGTCCGGAAGCTGGTCCAACTGACCCTGCAGCTGTGTACTCGCAAAACACGGGGACACGGAGCTGTAGTGATACATAGCATCGTCAGCGAACAACGACAACGTGACACCGGGCAATACAGGCAGGTCGTTCGTGTACACAAGGTACAGAATGGTGTACGTCCACTTCTTTCTGTTTCCCATTTATACCTAACGGCTCGGGATCCCATACCAATCTCATGGATCCGGTCCCTTGTCTCCTTCCACATACTGTAAAGTCAAATATTTTTTGCTACAGCTTCCTGGTTTCATGCGCACTAGACGTCCACAACTGTTTCCGCTCTATTCGTTGATCGTTGATATCATTTCTAGTTCTTTTGGGATTAGGTTATATAAATCTGTTCCGGGACTCATCTCATCCTCGGACGACCCACGTCTCTTCTACCATTGGATTTATAGTTCAGTGCCGCTTTCGGCAATCGATCCTCTGTTATCCTTTGCAGATGATCCCAACATTGTCTTCTGTAAGCTAAAATAATTTTTACTGATGAGGGTATTATTTTCATAGTAGTGTACTTTGTTAGTTTTACTGATGGGAGTTTTAATTTCTTCATCAATTTTTGTCATTTTTTACGTATTATTATAACTCCCAGATGTTAATAGTTTTCTATATAGTTTAGTTGCTGTTCGTTTGCTGTTTGTGTGTTTGTTGTTCTGGCATCGTTGTAAGTGAAGTATTTTTGTGTGTGTTAATAATAATTTTTAACTTGTAGCTCGTTTCATATATCAACGTTATATATCTCCGTCGTCAGGGATTTCCTTTCTGGATACTTTTCTGCTCCCCCCAATGACCCTCCTAATTCGGTCGAAGAGGAAGACCTTGCGTCTGTCCTTAGCCGACTGAAGAAGAGAAAGGTCCCTGGCCCCGATCGCATCAGTGCCGCTGCGTTGCAGAATCTCCCGCCTTCGGCAGTTGACGTTCTTCTTGAGCTGTTCAACTCCTGTCTCCGGCTGAGGTACTTCCCCGCCTGTGGAAAACAGCTACTGTCATCATGATCCAGAAACCCAAAAAGCCGCCCACGCTACCTGGAAGCTACCGCTCGATATCGCTATTGCCAGTAATCTCGAAGGTATTCGAGCGTCTCCTCCTGGCCCGTTTTCGGCCCCTAGTCGATGGTTTCATCCGAGAGGAGCAGTTTAGGTTTAGGCCGAGGCAGTCGACTACTCTTCAGTTAGTACGGGTTGTCACCTGTCTAGCTGACGCCGTTAACAATCATCAGGCAACAGGCGTCGTCCTGTTGAATGTGAGCAAAGCCTTCGATAAAGTCTGGCACGAAGGCCTGCTCTACAAACTGGCGCATTCGCCACTCCCGGCATCTATCGTCCACTTGCTCCGATCCTGTCTGACGGCTCGCACCTTCAGGATCAGCGTAGATGGGGCGTTCTCTCGGGTTCGCCCTGTCGCCGCCGACGTCCCACAAGGATCAGTCCTCTGGCCCCGTTCTGTAAGTACTGCACACGAACGATCTGCCTGTTTATCCCGGGGTCACGTTATCTCTGTTTGCCGACGACGCGTTGTTTCATTTAACTCGCTTTCGCCTTGGCGGACGAGTGTAATGTTACAATGCCAGTTGGCTATGCTTCCGGACTGGCTAAGGAAGTGGCGGGTAGCGATCAATACGGAGAAATCCGAGGCGATCTGCTTTACTCATAAGTCCATTTCCCGATGCCAATCCCTCTCCTTAGAGGGGAGACCCATCAACTGGACTGAGACGGTGAAGCACCTAGGTGTTCGGCTTGATCGGCACCTAAACTTCAACGCCCACGTGACCGCAACCCTCAACAAGGCTCGAGTCGTCAGAGCCAAAATATCACCTATGCTTTCGCGGAACAGCTGCCTGGCTGTCCGTACAAAACTTACATTGTATCTACTGTTCCTCCGAACAGTACTCACTTATGCGGCGCCCGCTTGGTGGCCTCTCCTGTCGGCCACCAACAGGCATAGGCTGACTACATTTCAGAACTGGACCCTACGCTCCCTCACGGGGTCCCCGTGGTATGTGCGAAATTCCGCCATTAACCGGGGCCTCCGTGTTCCCACCTTGGAGGCCTTCGTCTGGTCCTTGGCAACGAATTTGCTTGCCAAGGCAGGCGAGTGTACCTCCAAAGGCTGAATAGCGTGGAGAATGCACCGCCCCCTCGCCGCGTCAGGCGCCCTAGGGCGCTGTTAGACGACCCCCCCTAATTTCATCACATGAACCCCCCAGAAACGAACCTCCAACCTTCTGGAAGTCTGAACCGATTACAAACATTAACTACCTGCGCCTGCCGTAACTGTAGTCAATCATGCTGCCTCAGATTGGATTGGATAGAACATTATTGCCAGCATCGGCTTTGCTGATTCGGCACACTGGCGCCCGCGAGTTTGTGCTAATGCCTTCCTTGCGAGAGCCGACTGCCCCGGTGACGAGTCCCTTCGACTCGGCCGCCGCCTTCGGGCGGTCGAGCCTCTTGTCCTCGCCAGCGTGCCTCTAATTTTCCGTGGGCTATGTCCTCGGAGACCAAGGAGCCGCGACCAGGCGTTGCAATTGGCTGAAGTCATGACCACCACCAAGATCCCCGTCAGCACCTGCTTTGCTGATTCGGCAGGGTAATGACCTAAGACACGGGCTCCCGCGAGGTTGTGCAAGTGCCTTCCTTGCGGAAGCTGGCTGTCTCGGAGTCATTCCTTACCGTTTCGGCCGACGCCCTAGGGCGCCCGAGCCTCTTGTCCTCGCCAGTGCGTCACTAAGTTCCCAAAGGCTAGCCTGAGGGGACTATGGTGTCGCGCCTCGGCGGGACAATTGGCTGAAGCAAAAGCTCAAGCTTGCCTCCGTGGTGGCCATGTAATTAATCATGGACCCGCGGACTGCACCATAACTCCCTTGTGCAGAGCAAACGACCGCGCTGACCTGTTGGCACCTGGCGTTCATCAGGCCTAGGCCTGGACAACGCACACAAATTCGGACGCAAGACGCCCGCGCATCATCCATCCATCCATCCATCCAATCTGTGTAATCGCAATTATAGTGAAATTCTCCGATCCCTGCAGAATCTGCTTCCTTCGGACAAACTCGAGGCCAGGTGTCAAGGCGCCTCGCTTCGAATTGCGGCCACTACTGTCCCGGACTTCCGATCGGTACAACAGTTTCTCACCGAGAGGAAGATTTCCTTCCATATTTTCGCGCTTCCTTCTGAGGCGAAATTAAAATGGTTCTCTCAGGACTTCCTTCCTGGACCGCTCCCGATACCATAAGGCAGGAGCTTGTCGCCCTAGGCTATTCGCCAACGGCGGTAAGTGTACTGTATGTTGGCAAGGGGGATGATCGCCGTCCCGTGAATAGTTTCCTTGTGAAATTACTCAAAGTAGGCCAATTCGAGGAGGTCTATAACCTCCAGAACTTCCTGCACCTTCGGGTCCAAGTCCGTACCTTCGACCCGCGGCCAGACCCCTCGCAGTGTTTTAACTGCCAGAGGTTTGGCCACTCTACCTTGTTCTGCAACCACCCTCCGCTTTGCGTGCGATGTACCAAGCCTCATCGTGGGTGTGATAAGCCCAAGACGGAGTTCACTGCCATTTGCTGCAACTGCGGCGGGGACCATCCGGCTAGTTATAGAGGATGTAAAGACTTTATATCGGCCATGAAGCTGCAGCGGACTCCTGCTCGCCCTGGTGCGCAGGCAGGCCGTGTTGTAGGTCCCTTCCCTAACCGCAGGGAGGCCTTCCCCCTTCTCTCTGGAGCATCATCTCAGGCCACGGCAGCAGTTCCGGCTGCCCCAGGGCCCCAATTCCGCCGGCAGTCGTCGTTTCGGCGTCGCCTGCAGTACCCTCAGTCCCGGCGCCTGCCGGAGCGCCCGGTCCTTCATATGCGGCTGTGGCCGCTACATCTGTCCCGCCTTCCGCTCCTCGGAGCTCCAAAGCCAGGCGCACTCGTCGCCGTCAGCGACAAGTTCCACAGGCCTTGCCTGTAAAGACTCAGCGGGCCCCGCCCGCCCCTAGATATCAACCTAAGCTCCCAACTGAGCAGACCTCACGTCCGTCCCCGAGCCCTGCGCCATCTACGACACCAGCCAGGTCCGTCTTCCGGAATCTCGGGAATCTTTCCGGGCCCCGGTGGACCCCCTGACTGCCTGGGCTGAAACTTTGGTAAATAACATCAGGTCTGCTCCTGATTCAACCACGGTTCTCGCCCTGGTGTTTCAATCCTTGTCTACCCTCTTTCCTCTTCTTCCTTTGAATGGCTAGGAGTCTTAGGATCGTTGCGTGGAATGCCCATGGGGTAGTCCCTCGACGATCTGAACTGATGACTTTCGTAACGGAGTACGACGCTGATGTCGTCCTCCTTTGCGAGACTCATCTGGCTCGCTACCATACCTTCAACCTGCCATCTTACATCTCTTTTCGTCAGGATCGTCCCTAGCGTCCTGGCTCTGTCGCCCCTCGGGGGGGGCAGCCGTCTTAGTCCACAGGCGGATATCCCACAGGCCACTACCTCTTTTAGATACATCTCTTGTTGAAGGTTGTTCGGTGGCAATAGACGCTGGCGGATCGGAGTTGCGCGTTGTTGCGGTGTATCTCCGGCCCGACCTGCGGATACCTCCACAGCCCGAGGAGTGGGACGCTCTCCTCGATCATCCCCTACAGACCAATGCCAAGCATCCCTCTTGGAACAGCAGAGTAGCCAACGCCTACGGAAAATCTCTGTATCGGTTCGTCTCCGACGACCCGGTACTTCAAGTCATCGGCCCAGAAGACCCTACTCACTTCCCCTTTTCCGGTCATCGACCGGACGTCCTTGACATTGTCATAGCCAAGGACGTGACCCATCGCATCCAGGTCTCGTCAGTGTCGGATCTCTCATCCGATCACAATCCCCTTTTTATAACTGCCCGTGAGATGTCGGGCTCACCCCGACCTCACGCTCAGATTTTTAGGAGAGTCAATTGGCGCTCCTACCATGACGAGCTCTCACGGCGGTTTCCATCGCTCCCCGCGGACGCGATCGTCACTTGTGACGATTTGGATCTTCGAGCCACTCATCTTCAGGAGTTGGTCCAAGGTGTCATGCATCGACACACCTATGCACTCGAGGTGAACCATCCACGCTCGGCCCTACCTCCGGAAGCTCTCTATGCCATCTGGTTACGGCACAAGCTCCGCCGCAGATGGCAAAGGACCCGTGACCCCGGCATCAAAAGGCGCTTTCAGGCCCAGTCTCTTTACGTTCAGCAGCTACTGCGGGACGTAAACTCTGATCGATGGGACTCATATCTTGAGTCTCTTGAAGTCGACCACGCCTCCGTCTGGAGAGCGGCGAGTAGACTGACCCGCGAGAAGAGAACTCGCAACCCGCTTGAAATTCCGAACGGGGTTGTATCTTCGTCAGAAGGCAAGGCTGAGGTCTCGCCGACTGCATGGGTTCACCCAGGCGTCTCGGACCCTGCCCACTCGGCAGAAGTCCGTGACTTCCTATCTGGACATTTTTCCCGCCCTCCCGATGTCCCAGCCCTCCCGGTCGACAGGGACGAACTAGTTTCATCTATCTGCCGACTAAATCGCCGTCGCGCCCCCGGTCCTGACCGGATCGGGGCCGCTGCTCTACAAAATCTCCCGGCCTCAGGCGTTGACCTCGTTCTTGAGCTGTTTAACTCCTGTCTTCGGCTACAGTACTTTCCCCGCCTGTGGAAAACCGCCAGTATCGTAATGATTCCGAAGCCTCGCAAGCCGCGCATGCTTCCTGAAAGCTATCGCCCAATCTCTCTCTTGCCAGACATCTCGAAGGTGTTCGAGCGTCTCCTGCTGGCTCGCATCTCGCCGCTGCTAGATGGTTTCATCCTCAGCGAACAGTTCGGGTTTCGCACAGAGCACTCGACCACGCTTCAATTAGTCCGCGTTGTTATGCACTTGTCAGACGCCACCAACAGGCGAGCGGTTACGGCCCCCGTACTGTTGGACGTGAGCAAGGCCTTCGATAAAGTCTGGCACGAAGGTCTTCTCTTCAAACTTGCCAATTCCCCTCTACCATCGCCCATAGTGTTTTTCCTCCGGTCGTATCTCAGCGACCGAACCTTCAGGGTGAGCGTCGACGGGTCCTGTTCTACAGTTCGACCCGTCGCTACCGACGTACCACAGGGATCTGTCCTCGGCCCCGTTCTGTACCTTGTGTACACGAACGACCTGCCTGTATTGCCCGAAGTCACGTTGTCTTTGTTCGCTGACGACGCTATGTATCACTGCGCTCCCTGTCCCCGCGATTTGCGAGTACAAAGCTGCAGCGTCAGTTGAACCAGCTTCCGGACTGGCTACGGAAATGGCGGGTGACGGTCAACACGGAGAAATCCGAGGCGATCTGCTTCACCCGTAAGTCCATTTCCCGGTACCAGCCCCTCGCCATGGAAGGGAGGCCCATCGCCTACAAAGAATCGGTGAAGTATTTAGGCGTTCGGCTAGATCGTCGCCTTTGCTTCAACGCCCACGTGACGGAAACCCTTGCCAAGGTCCGCGACGTCCGAGCCAAATTATCTCCTTCCTTCTCGTGTCGCAGCAGCGTGGCCATGCGCACGAAGTTTACCATATATCTGATTTTTCTCAGGTCTGTACTGACCTATGCGGCTACCGCTTGGTGGTCTCTTTTATCCACCACCAACAGATGTAGGCTGGAAGCTTTCCAGTCTCGAACCCTCCGATTCTTGACGGGGTCCCCTTGGTTCGTAAGGAACGGCGTGATTCGAAGGGGTCTCCGTGTTCCTACTTTGACTGCCTTTGTCCGGTCGCTGGCTTTAACTCTCTTTGCTAAAGCCTCGACTTCCACCTTCCCATACCTCCGAACCACCACCGCCCATTCGGGTCAAGCGCCCCCGGGCGCTTCTTGATGACCCGCCATAACGCCATCCTCTTTAAATTATACTAAAAATGTAATCATCGGTCCTTGACCAGAGTTTTTCACTTAAACTGTCCTTCTCTCCTTCCTGACCACCTCCTAGCACGCTGAGTCGGCTGCTTGTCGCTGTCATCAATCATTGGCACGGAGGCTCTCCGCCTCGCGGGGAGCGACCGATCAGGGCGTCTGCTGACTGGACTTCAAACGGGCAACATCTGTTGCTCGAATCGGTACCAGCGGCAGTGCACAAATCAAAATAAAGTTATACTCCCGCGCCTTCACAGTTAACTGGTTGGCGGTTTCCCTTTCCAGTTTTAGGTTACCAGTCGAAAATGTACCAGCACTATGTTCACTTCTGGCAGCCATTGGACACGCTCCAGATGTTGCAAATAAGCCACGGGTGCAAAGACACCCCGCATCCATAATGCAATGCAATCTACAACCCGCGAGGTTGTGCAAGTGCCTTCCTTGATAGTGCTGTCTGTCTCGGAGTCATTCCCCATCGTTTCGGCCGACACCCTAGGGCGCTCGAGCCTCTTGTCCTCTCCAGTGCCTCACTACGTTCCCAAAGGCTATGCCCGAGGGGACCATGGTGCCGCGCCTCGGCGTGACAATTGGCTGAAGCAAAAGCATATGCTTGCTCCCGTGGTGGCCATGCTAATTTATCATGTACCCGCGGACTGCATCACAACTCCCTTATGCAGAGCAAACGACCGAGCTGACCTGTTGGCACCTGGCGTTCATCAGGCCTAGGCCTGGACAACGCACACAAATTAGGGTGCAAGACGCCCGTGCATCCATCCATCCTCTACAACCAAGCCTGACCCTACTACCCTTAAGTTTCCTCCTATTATCATCCCTGATAATAGGAATTATACTCAACGTCTTGCTGCTCTTCGTTCTGCCCTTCCTTCGACGTCCGTGGAAGTGAAATTCTCAGGCAAATCGCTGAAGCTGGGCGTCAAATCCATTACAGACTTCTGCGCTGTTCAGAACTTTCTGTCAGCGCGGAACATTTCCTTCCACACCTTCGCTCTCCCTGAGGAGCGTGAGGTGGAAATTGTGATTCAGGGTATTCCCTACCATACCTCCTCCGAAACTATCATGCAGGAACTGACGACTTTTGGCTATTCGCCAACAGCTGTGTCGGTTTTGCACGCTGGCAAAGGGGACAATAAGCATCCTGTGAATTCTTTCCTAGTTAAGTTGCTAAAGTCTGGAAATTTTGAGGAGGTCTATAGCCTCCAAACACTCCTTCACCTCCCGGTGACTGTCAGTTCATTTGACCCGCGCCCAGGCCCTGCTCAGTGTTTCAACTTGTAACCCCTCCATATTTTTTTTATTTGGTTGTTAAATTTTTTTTTTTTTAAGGAGAGGCTACTAGATATTTACAACTAGGCAGAAGGCCTAGACGAAGCATAAAATGTGCTGGGTCCAGTGAGACGGGACTTACAATTAATACTCTCGATTAACAAGTAATATAACCATCTTTATTATTTCACAACATGTAAAACTTATTCATATTAATTGTAATGCATAATGGGTCACATAATTTTATATTATTATTTATTACATATTTATCATCACTCAAAATTTACCCTTATTTATTTTTTTTTTCTTTTGAGTATTTATTGTTTCAAGGAAATCCTTAATAAATGATCACACATAATTTAACACACATACATGTATACATATAGATCACAGACAATTCACCAAAAACACAAATATAAATCACAAACAACATCATAAACATAAAATCCTTGCGGCCCGCCTGTAATTTTTTTTTATCGCCCCATCATATTGAAATGTCAAATGGCTGTAACAACCCCGCTAGTTTTATTTTGTCAAAACTACAATACATCTATCTATATATGTATATATGTAGTGCACCCAAAGAATCTGGGTTGGCCAGAATAACCATGCAATACAAATTACCAAATGTGAATTGCCTGAAAGCAGGCTGTATAGTTTAGTCAAGTTACAATTTTAATTATTAAAAAAAAAACTGGTTTGCCTGTAATGGCCAGAAAATACAAGTTACAACCTTAAGTGCCCATGAACAGTCTGTATAAATTTTGTGAAATTACAATTTACAAATTTTAAGAAAATCGGGTATGACTATAATAATCAGCAAATGCAAGTTACAACCTTTACGTGACAATGAACAGCCTGTATAAATTTTGTGAAATTACAATTTACAAATTTTAAGAAAATCTGATTCGACCAGGCAGCCGACATGTTCCAGAGCGTGACCGGACATAAGTTAACATGTGCATGGGGCCTGCATAGATCTGCACCCAAAAGCCTACCCAACGTATAATGAGGGGACCGGCCTAAAGCAGAATAAAAAAAACTTCCAACCCTTCTACAACATAAGAGCATGATTAGGTGTCAAAACCGTAATTACAATAGATACCAGATCCGCGATTATAAATGAACCAGACCAGCCGGTCAGGCTCATCCTGTCACAAACAGCACCCACCTACATAGTTAAAATTCCGGTCCCCCAATACTTATACAACCCCCTTACAGTATCCGGGTAAGAAAATTTGGAGCATGAAATTTAATGAGTCCCGGACACATGCCAGCCACCGGGGGTACAATTAATGCCGAATCTAAGTACACTCTATTCATAAAGTTCCCAAAAATCCACGTACAAATTATGTCCCGTTGGACCGGAGCCCAATCAAAACGTCATGGAGATGTAAAATGTCATAGTGTGTCACAAAAGTCCAACTTCAGTTTTACGGATTGTTAAATGCACAAATAGGTGTTTTCTATGTAGGCCAAGTGTAAATAAAACTGGTTGAATATCACCTTATTTTAATCCAGCGGATTTCCTGGAGTTCTGTGCGCAGTGAGTCAGACGTCTAGCTGATGGGGTTTTACCGAGGCATGCTCATCTTGCTTTTCCTTCCGACAGGTGAAGTCGAGAGCTTTTGTGGTATGTTCAGGACCAAATGGAGAGTCGAATTTCCATGCTTGGATCAGATCCTCGACTGGCTCGGGAGCCCTAAGCATAATTAATAATTAATAGCTGACCAAACACTTATTTCCAAGCATAACCCACACACGCACCATCGACTGAGCCAGTCTACACAAAATCGAACAGGCACCCCTGACCAATTAAACACTGCTCATACTAATTAAATATAACATCTCTTTTGTATCTCATCCTCTCATCCAAAAATTCTCACAGACGCCCTAAAATCAATTTATAAAGTTTCAATCTATTAATTAGACCTACGTGAGTAAGCAAGTTCAACACACTATAACCTGTTCGCTGTTATATTCGGCCACGTGCTAATCCATTTAATACTTTAAAGTTCCCCGAACTTACATAACTTTTTCTCCACTAATGCGATAGGCAATTACTCTATATTAATTACAATTCACAAGGCTGTATCAGAGTTTAAATAATTAAAATTACATGACAATAAATATACTTTAAGTTCGCGCCACGTGCATGCATATCTGAAACCTATCCATTTTCATCCACTCACATAACGCTCAAATCCACATTTTATTTCAAGCGATCCATAATAGAAATTCTGAAATTACTTACCGCAGATCTGTGCGAGTTCATCTAGCCATAAAGAATAGAAAAAGCGGCAATTAAAGAACTTCCGCCCTGTCGGAAAGGATACGTTGCACACGTGGCTGTAGACAAAACTCAACTAGCGAGTTCTCTGCATGCAAGGCGCCGAGAAACCGAATTACGCACTTTCTCCGCAACAGATAGCGCTCGCATGCAGAAAGGCACCACGGTCTAATGGATTGACGCCACGTAATCACTTCGCGGCAGACATAATTAAATATTTTTTATATATCGAATTTTATTTATACAAACGCCGGTTCACAAGCGAACCGGCACAAACTGTCAGGGCTTCGGGCACTCTTCCCTTTTCTGCCACGCGTCCCCACGTTGCGTGGAGTGTGGAGACCCTCACCGTGGCTGTGATAAGCCTCGTGTTCTGGATTTTATCCCGTACTGCTGCAACTGCAAAGGCGTCCATCCGGCTAGTTACCAGGGTTGTATAAAATATATCGAGGCTGAGAGACAGTAGCGATCTGCGCGCCCTGGCGCGCAGCGTCGTGTAGCTGGCCCTACTCCTAATCGGCGAGAGGCCTTCCCCCTCTCTCCGGTTTATCTGTCAAGGCCCCGGCAGCGACTCCTGTCGCTCCCGCGGTCTCAGTCCCGCCTGCAGGCGTCGCTCCGGCGGCGCCTGTGACGGCTCCACTACCGGCGCCTGCCGGAGCGCCCGCCTCTTCCTATGCAGTTGTCGCTGCCAAGACATCACCATCAACTACTTCCGCCGCTAGGGTTCCAAAAAGCGCTCTCGTCGCCGGACTCCCGGCCGACGTCATCAGCAGGCTCGACCTGCTCAAACCCAGCGGGACTCTCCCGCCCCTGTCATCGCCCAACTTCCGCGTGAGCAGACCACAGTTCAGTCCGCTAGCCCAGCGCCATCTGTAGTCCTGGCCGAAGTTCCTCAGGAACATCCGCGCGGCTCCCGGTAACTTTCTCGGGCTCCTGTGGACCCCCTGACGGCTTGGGCCACTACACTTGTAGAAAGCATCAGGTCTGCTCCTGATACCTCGACTGTGCTAATGTTAGTCTTCCAATCCCTCTCTGCTCTCTTCCCTCTCCTCCCCCTTAATGGCTAGATTCCTGCGGATCGTCGCTTGGAACTCTGATGGCGTTTCCTCTCGTCGATCTGAGCTGGCGGCTTTCGTCGTGGAGTACGACGTTGATGTCGTGCTTCTCTCCGAAACCCATCTAGCCCCCTATCATCGATTCTCACTACCTGCCTACACTTGTTATCGTCAGGATCGTCCCCTACAGCCGCGCCATCCCCCGTCTGGTGGTACGGCGATTCTGGTCCACAGGCGGATATCCCATAGGCCACTACCCCCCTCACTACTCGACCCATCGAAGGTTGTGCGGTGGCAGTGGACCCCGGCGACTCGGAGTTTCGCATTGTTTCCGCGTATCTCCGGCCTTGCCTGAGCCCGCCGCCCCCGCCTGAGGAGTGGAAGGCTCTCCTCGACCATCGAATCTCGACTATTGCAGCCGGCGACTTCAACGCCAAACATCTTTCTTGGAACAGTAGGGCTAGCAACGCCTACGGCAACTCGCTCCGCCGGTTCGTCCTAGACGACCCGGATACGCAAGTCATCGGCCCTGATGATCCTACCCACTACCCCTATGCCGGTCACCGACCGGACGTTCTTGATGTAGTTGTAGTCAGGAACGTGGCCCATAACATCCAGGTCTCGTCTTTGTCAGACCTCTCGTCTGATCACAATCCCCTGCTAATAACTGTTCGAGATGTGTCGGCTTCACCCCGCCCTCCAGCTGGTCCTGCTAGGAGGGTCAACTGGCTCTCCTATCACGACGAGCTCTCTCGAAGGTTACCATCTGTCCCAGCGGACCCGATCGCCACTCGTGACGATCTGGATCTCCGTGCCACTCATCTTCAGGGGTTGGTCCAAGGTGTCATGGATCGACACACATAAAACGTTGAGGTGAACAATCACAAATCGACCCTTCATCCGGAAGCTATCCACGCCATCTGGCTTCGGCGCAAGCTCAGCCGCAGATGGCAACGTACCCGAGATCCCGCCGTCAAACGACGGTTTCAGGCCCAGTCTCTTTACGTCCAGCAGCTTCTGCGGGACGTAAACTCTGATCAGTGGGACTCATATCTTGAGTCCCTTGAAGTCGACCACGCCTCCGTCTGGAGAGCAACGAGTCGCCTTACTCGCGAGAAGCGTACTCGCAACCCGTTGGATACCCCGAACGGCATTGTTTCTTCATCGGAAGGCAAGGCTGAGGTCTTCGCCGATTGTATGGAGACTCATTTCACCGTTTATAGAGGCGTCTCGGACCCTGCCCACTCGGTAGTGGTTCGGGACTTCCTATCTGGATATTTTTCCGCCCTCCACCTGACCTTCCCGCTCTCTTCGACAGGGACGAACTAGTTTCGTCTATCTGTCGTCTGAACCGCCGTCGCGCCCCTGGTCCTTATCGGATCGGGGCCGCAGCTTTGCAATATCTCCCGACCTCGGGCGTTGAATTGGTCCTGGGTCTGTTCAACTTTAGTCTCCGGCTGCACTACTTCCCCCGCCTGTGAAAACTGCCAACATCTGCATGATTCCCAAGCCCGGCAAGCCTAGAATGCTTGCAGACAGCTATCGTCCCATATCGTTGTTGCCAGTAATCTCAAAGGTGTTTGAGCGTCTCCTACTAGCCCGCATCTGGCCGCTGTTGGATAATTATTATTCGGAGCGAACAGTTCGGGTTCCGTAGAGACCACTCGACAACTTTACAACTCGTCCGAGTTGTCACAACATTGTCCGACGCCGCCAACAAGAAAGAGTCTACGGGCGCTCTCTTGTTGGATTTGAGTAAGGCCTTCGACAAAGTCTGGCACGAAGGCCTTCTCTATAAATTCGCTCACTCCCCCGTCCCACCGTCCATTGTGCACTTCTTCTTCT
Source organism: Magicicada septendecula (assembly GCA_034769895.1). Lineage (NCBI taxonomy): Eukaryota > Metazoa > Arthropoda > Insecta > Hemiptera > Cicadidae > Magicicada > Magicicada septendecula. Next base: position 237,813,253 of record CM068371.1, read on the forward strand.
TGCGGTCCTACCTCAGTGATCGCACCTTCAGGGTTAGCGTCGAAGAGTCCTGTTCATCAGTTCGACCCGTCGCCGCTGGCGTTCCGCAGGGATCTGTCCTCGGCCCCGTTCTGTACCTAGTGTACACGAACGACCTACCTGTTATTCCTGGAGTCACGTTATCTCTATTCGCTGACGATGCAATGTATTACTGCAGCTCCCTGTCCCCGCGTTTTGCGAGTACAAAGCTGCAGCGTCAGTTGAATCAGCTTCCGGACTGATTACGAAAGTGGCGGGTGATGATCAACGCGGAGAAATCCGAGGCGATCTGCTTCACCCGTAAGTCTACTTCCCGGTGCCTGCCCCTCTCCCTACAAGGGAGGCCTATCGCTTGGCATAAGTCGGTGAAGTATTTGGGCGTTCGGCTAGACCAGCGCCTTAGCTTCAACGTCCACGTGACTGATACCCTCAATAAAGCTCGAGGCGTCCGAGCCAAAATATTTCCCATGCTCTCGTGCCGCAACCGCCTGGCTTTGCGCACTAAAGTCACCATCTATCTCTTGTTTCTCCGGTCAGTATTGACCTATGCTGCTCCCGCATAGTGGTCGCTTTTGTCGACCACTAACAAGTGTAGGCTGGAAGCCTTCCAGTCCCGTACCCTCCGATCCTTGTCGGGGTCTCCATGGTTTGTGAGGAATAATGTTATTCGTGGAGACCTTCGAGTTCCTACCATCGCTGATTTTGTCCGGTCGTTTGCCGAAACTCTCTTTGCTTCTGCAGCGACCTCGTCCTTTCCCTACCTACGTACTATTAGCACGTCAGTACCACCTCCCCCTATACGAGTCAAACGCCCTCGGGCGATTTTAGACGACCCCCATAATTCTGTTTGCTGTAACTTAGGTTCCCGAGCAACTTGATTTCCTTGTTACCTTCCTCTTAAGTCTGTTACCTTCCCCAAGTATGTTGGTTTGCACACTGCTTGGCGCTGTTACCGTTTGCCACCGAACGGAGGTTCCCTGCCCTTCCACGGAGGTCCAGCCTAAGCCTAGGCATGCTGTGCAGCCAGCAAAATCTGCCAAAGCCTCTGAGCCTGTAGTACGGAAACCAGCCCAAAGGTCTGCTCCGATTCCGAAACCACCTAGTGCAGTGAGCCCGAGCAACGCTAAACAGGCCACACCAGAAGCCGCGCCCTCGGAACCGGAACGCGAGATACCCGCGTACGCAAAAGTCCCGTTGTCGCAGGATGATGAGGAACTTGATCCTCCACTGCCGCCGCCACCCAAGCCTCGCTACCCAAGAAGGTACCTTTCTTCTTTACATTTCAGGCAAGAAGAAAGGTAGACCTCAGGCCAAGAACACGGGCCAGCCAATACCTGCCACTGGACCCAAGCCTGTCCGTCAAAAGCCAGAGCAACCACCCGCTCCAGAACCTGCCCCCAAGGCTTCCACCGCCTCGCCCCGCCGCAGCTATGCAGCTGCCGCCAAGCGTTCTCCCCAATCATCTACCGATGATCTCGCCGTCGTCTCCGACTTTCTGGCAAGTTACGACTTGCAGAAAGTAGCCCAAACATTCCGTAAAATCAACGAACGCTTGGCATCAGCCTCGCCCCAAGATAAATTCCTCCTCTTGGTGGAAGCCTGCCGTGTTATTGGTCTGTTATGAACAACGGACAACCACTGCAATCCCTCAAGCGAGACCTCGAGCTCGTGGCGTGGAACGCCAACGGTCTCGTTTCCCAGCATTCTGAGCTTTTAGAGTTCGTTGCCCGTCACAAGCCCGATGTGCTTCTTCTTGGTGAGACGCATCTGACCCCGATTCGTCGATTCCGACTACCCAACTACGTGTACTACCGGGACGACCGGTCGGATCGCGCAGGAGGGGGCACCGCCATCGCGGTGAAGGCGAGTCTACTCGTGGTTTCCGCATACAAGCATCCACAAACGGAGCTCCTGTCGAACGATCTGGAGGCCGTCTTTGGCGCACATAGAAGGGTAGTCCTAGCGGGCGACCTGAACTTTAAGCACCCTAATTGGGGGACCCGCTTGGTGAACCCAAACGGGGCCCGCTTACGCAGGTATGCTGATGCGGCTCGGGTCACAGTCATGGGACCTACTGGGCCTACATACTATCCCTCGAGGGCTAACTCTCGCCCTGATGTACTGGACATTACCGCGGTCAGGGGCGTTTATTACCCGGTCCACGTCTCCGTCATTTCGTAACTGTCCTCGGACCATTGCCCCATCAGTGTGCATATAGCTACCCAGCACTCTACCGTCCGCGACGAGCGGCGGGTAATCGAGTGGGAACGCTTTGGCCCGGCGTTCAGTCGCCGGCTACCTGAGCATACACCACTCGACACTACCCAGCATGTCGACGAGGCAGTTGCCTTATTCGACACAGCCGTAGTCTCGGCAGTAGACGTGTCCTCCCGGATAAAGCCGGGGCTCACGCCCGACTATCAGCGTTTCCCCGAAAAGGTGTCTCAGCTCGCTTGCGAGAGGAATCGCCTCCGGAGACGCTGGCAGAGGACTCGTGACCCGGCTGACAAGGCTGCGTTTAACAGAGCGTCCGGCAAGTTGCGTCGTGATATGTGGCGTTCCGTAGACGCAACTGGGAGCTAGATGTAACACAGATGGATGGCCCTGCCGAGAACCGTAATGTCTGGCGGATTCCCAGTGCCCTAACGGGAAACCGTAAACGCGCCCCTCTCCCCGCACTGGTTTAACCCTGCGGTCAACCCATTTGACGCCTTCTCGAGAAGGCAGAGTTCTTGGCTGACAGTTTAGAGCGACAGTTCGCTCCCAACCCATCCAAGAACCCGGCCTTCACTGAGCAAATCTGCCGCGAGGTAGAGCGCTTTGTATCGGCCGGTATTACAGTCCAGCCGGAGCCCATTCCCCCGGAGGAGATCTCTGAGAGGATTGTTCAGCTCAAGCCCCGGAAGGCACCTGGCCCAGACAGAGTCATGAATTCCGCACTCCATCGCCTTCCGGAGCGAGGAATACAGTTCCTCTCTGATCTGTTCAATATATGTCTCAGACTGGCCTACTTTCCGGTGAAATGGAAAATGGCTACAGTTATAGTGATACCAAAGCCGGGAAAGAATTCTTCTCGCGTGGAAAACCTCAGACCCATCAGCCTCTTGTCCACGACGTCCAAGGTTTTCGAGCGATTGATCCAGCGTAGGATCCGCGACCACCTAGAAAGACTGGACGTGCTGATCCCCGAACAGTTCGGCTTTCTTGAGCTGCACTCCTCAACTCATCAGCTGATGAGACTCGTGGAATGCATTACCGAGGCTGGCTGCCAGGGCAAACAGACGATTGCGATCTTCCTAGACGTAGAGAAAGCCTTTGACCGCGTGTGGCAGGAGGGTGTCCTTTACAAGCTAACGGAAGTCCTTCTCTTAGATTGCTACGTTCACTTGATCGGCGCCTTTCTGCGAGACCGTAGCTTCTGAGTAAGAATAGACCACGCTCTCCCTTCAGAGAGGCGTATTACCGCCGGTGTCCCTCAGGGAAGTGTACTTGGGCCTCTCCTGTTCTTGCTGTGTGTCAACGACACGCCCCGAGTTCCTGGAGTTAAATTGTCGCTGTTCGCGGACGACACTGCGGCTTTTGCTTCAGAGCCGAACGAAAGTTATGCAGCAATCAAGCTCCAGCGCCAACTCGACGCGTATGTCGGGTGGACCGATGACTGGGAGTTGCCGTCAACGCTTCCAAGTGTGGAGCGGTAATATTCTCGCGAAAACGCAAGCGGCCTCGGCCGCTTAAAGTAGGCCCCGTCGAGGTACCCTGGACCAATAGCGTCAAGTACCTCGGGCTCCACGTGGACTCCCGACTCACCTGGCGAACCCATACACAGTATATCAGACAACGCGCTTCGGCGCAACTCAGTAGACTCTGGCCCGTGCTATCTAATCCGACAATGATCCCCCGGCTAGGTAAGCTCATAGTCAACTCGTACGTGTTGCCCGTGATTACCTGTGCCTGTCCTGTTTGGGGATACCTGGCCCGGTTTGGGGATGACCACGAGGTCATAGAACAGCGCTCCAGCGCGTACTCGACCGGGGACTTAAGCTTGCGTGTAAAGTCCCCCGGAGGTTCTCTTCTCGTCTTTTGAGAAGAGGACTTGGTGTCCGCTCTTTTGATGACACCATGAGACGCCTGGCGCGTAGATTCTATGTTCGTTCAGACAGAGTGACCCACAATTCCCTCATTGCCGGACTTGGTAAATACACCCCGCGACCAGGTGAGTCCTGGAAGCGACCTCGTTTATTAGTCCCAGTGGTATAATCCACCAATCGCAGGTCGCTTCAGACCTCCCATAAATAGATAAAATTATATAAAAGAACTCAATCAGGCAGGAATCCCAGTGGCAGGAGTCCTTTCTGAGACTCAGGACACTGCACTACTCGCGACCAGCGCTTCGCGGGGGCCGCGCAACCCCCAGTCGTGCGGAGGTTCCCTGCCTCGCGGGGAACGACCGGCGCTACAAAGCGCCTGCCTGCCGGGCCGGGCGCGTGCGGCATCTGCCGTTCGCCCCGAGACCAGTGGTAGTGTTACCATGACCTGGTACCTATATAAATACAACTGTTTGAAAATTTTCCGCCGCCTTCTCAGTTAACTGGTTGGCGTGTCCCTCCTGATTTTTAGGCCGACTGTATTGTAAACGTCCAGCACTGTTTTCATCTGACAGCCATCGGGCACGTCCCGGAAGCTGTAATACAGCCATGGGTGCAAAGACGCCCTACTAGATAATGCAATGCAATGCAATGCGGCCCCTGTTCGTCCACGGGGTGTCCAATGTTGCCGCCTTGTACAGGCGGCTGATCGCAGCCCACGGCCTGTCGTCCGACAAACTTGACCTTAAGCTGCTTGGCGGTAACACGGTCAAGGTTGTCGTCCATCGAATCGAGGACTACCGCTTGGTCGAGGCCTTTCTGCAGGCTAATAACCTGCAATATCATACCTTTTCCCCCAGACGAGTCAAGCCCTTGTCTGTAATTCTACGTGGGCTTGACGCGCACACCGATCCCGAGAACTCGGTTACCCGGTGCAGGCAATTTTCCGCCTGTTCACTAATTCTGAGAACCGAGTCCCTTTCACTATCGTCCGTCTCCACCTCGAGAAGGGCGAGGCTGCAGACAAGATATTCCACCTGCCGCGGCTGTTTGGCTTCCGCGTCAGGTTGGAATCCAGTCGCCCCCCGGGCAAACTTGCGCGGTGCCAGAGGTTTGGCCATCATACCGACGTCTGTCGCAGTGCCCCGGCCTGTTTACGTTCTTCCTTGAGACATTCCACGCAGGCCTGCACTATGGCAGACAAGTCCCACTATCGCTGCATCAATTGTTGCGAAGGCCATGCAGCCAATTACAGTAACTGCCCGGTATACTGGGCGGAGCTCCTGCAGAAGCAAAAGCCGCAGGGTCCCCTCCCGAAGCCGAGGCAGCCAGAATTGCAGCCCCAAACACAGAAGCAGCCTAAAGTACAGGCTAAGCCGCCACCAAAGGCACCACCGGCACGGCGCGAGCCCTCTTCGGCTCCACCTCCAGCCCCTACAGAGGCACCAAAACGATCCGCGTCGCCTTCCGTAGCACAGACACGCCCTGTAGCCAATATCTCGCTATTGGAGCCGGAGAATCAACCCTCCACCTCCGCGGAACCACCAACTCCCGCCTCTGAACCAGAGGTAGTCTCGCCACCACTGCCACCTCCGCGATATCCGCGAGTAGGTAAAACTAAACCTAAAACAATAGGGAAAACCATACCGGATGCTCGGTCCCGAGCTCCTGCCTGCCCACAGCCCAAGAAAAGTTCTGCTTCCCGGTATAAGCCCGACGAAGCACAGCAGCGTACTTTTCCTGTCGCAAATTCAAAAACGACTGCCCCTGGTCCTGTAGCTTCCACCAACACGACCCGATCTGCCGTTAAGCCTGGTCGCTCTTACGCGGCCTCAGTTTCCAGGCAAACCGCCCAGTCCGTCACTACCGATGACGCACAGTTCGTCCGTGACTTTCCGTCCAGCTACGACCTCAAGCAAGTCGCATCCACCTTCAGGTCCATCCGAGACCGCCTGGAAACTGCTGACCCAAGTGAGAGGTTTATGCTCTTGGTGGAAGCTTGCAATGTCATAGGTCTTCTATGAACCGAGCCCTTAGACGAGACCTCTCGCTCGTAGCCTGGAATGCTAACTCCATCGGTTCCAAGCATTCCGACCTTCTGGAATTCCTGGCTCGGTTCAAACCCGACGTACTTCTCCTCACAGAAACCCACCTGACCCCGGCGAACCGGTTTCGATTGCCGAATTACGTGGTCTATCGGGATGACTAAGTTGGCCGACAAGGAGGCGGCACGGCGATCGCGGTGAGGACCTCCATAGGTCATCATCGTGTCGTTTTGCCGCAGCGCACTAACCTAGATGCCACCGCCATTGAGGTCCACGGAGCTCTTGGCGGCGTCCTCGTGGTTTCAGCATACAAGCCTCCTCGCGCTGAACTCCTTGTCGGCGACCTGGACGTCATCTTCGATTCCCACCGAAGGGTAATTTTCGCCGGCGATCTGAATTGCAAGCTTCACGTTTGGAATAGTCGCTTGACTACTCCGAACTGGAAGCGCCTGCTCAGATATGTTGAATCGGGCCGGGCAATAGTGATTGGTCCAGCGCAACCCACGTTCTTTCCGACGCTACCTAACGCGGCTCCCGATGTTTTGGAATTGCGGTTACCCAAGGAATTGTCTGTCCGGTCGTGGTATTCTCGCTTACGGAGCTGACATCCGACCACAACCCCATCTTGGTCCACGTCGCTACCCAGCACGCCTATGTACGGGACGAGAAGAAGGTTATCGATTGAGCCACTAAGGCCCGGCTCTGTGCCGTAGATTGCCGCCAGCGGGCCCACTCGATTCCGTTCGCCTCCTAGACGAAGCAGTTGCGGGAATCGAAGAGGCAATCAGCTCGGCTATAGGCATGTCTTCACGTATGCGAGCCGGTTTCACGCCTGACTACCAGCGCATACCTGAGGAAGTCTCTCTTCTCGATCGTGACAAGAATTACTTCCGGAAATTTTGGCAGAGGACCCGTGATCCGGCCGATAAAGCAGCATACAATCGGCTCACCGGACGACGGCGTGGCAGTCTGAAGGCGTTCCAACGTAGCTGCTGGGAACTCGCTGTGGCCCGAACGGGGGATGCGGACCCACAAAGTCACCCGTTCACCCGTACAGAATACCTTCCACGATGACGGGACGGAGGCGATGACCTCCTCTCCCCGCCATCGTTGGGCCGTTCGGACAACTCCTGGGTCGCCCGGAGGAGAAGGCCGAGTGTTTCGAGCGCCAGTTTGCACCCAACCCGCCCATGGACTTGGACTTCGATGAACAAGTCGAAATGGCTGTGGAAGACTGTCTGTCTCTTCCGATCACGGCGGAGCCCGAACCCATCTCTTTAGAAGAGGTCTCAGATCGGCTCGCTGAACTTCAGCCAAGAAAGGCTCCAGGCCCGGACGGTGTCACGAACACCGCTCTACGACTTCTCCCGGAGCCTGGAGTTCAATTCTTGACTGATTTGTTCAACGCGTGTCTCAGACAGGCCAACTTTCCCAAGAAATGGTAAAAGGCGACGGTTATCGTGATCCTGAAGCAGCGAAAGGATGCTTCCCGCCCCGACAACCCCCGGCCCATCAGCCTACTCTCCGCTACGTGCAAGGTTTTTGCTCGTGCAGCGTCGTGTGCGAGAACATCTAATTAACTTTGACGTGCTGGTCCCCGAACAGTTCGGCTTCCGTGTGGGGCATTCGACCACTCATCAACGATGAGAATGGTGGAATACATCACGGACGCCGGGTGTCGGAGAGAACGGTCCGTTGGCTGTTTCTTAGATGTTGAAAAAGCCTTTGACAGGGTGTGGCATGATGGCCTATTATTCAAGCTTAGGGAAGTCCAGCTCGCGGACTGCTACCTCCATCTGGTTGCTAGCTTTCTGACGGAGAGGACCTTCTGCATGAGTGTTTGAGATTCAGTCTCTTCCGAGAGACGAATCACAGCCGGCGTCCCTCAAGGTAGTGTTCTTGGCCCCCTTCTGTTCTCACTCTACGTCAACGACGTGCCGAGATAGACTGGAGTCCAGGTGGCCCTCTTTGCAGCCGAATTTACGGCCGATCGTCATGTAGAAAGAGCCGTCTTACGACTGCAGCGCCAGCTCGACACGCTCGGGGACTGGACTGAAAATTGGAGAGTGCAACTCAACGCTACCAAGAGTGTAGCCGTCAAATTCTCGAAGTGACGGAAGCGCCCTGTTAGGCAGTTACTTATCGGCAGAACGTACTTGCGCTGGTCCAACGAGGTCAAGTACCTCGGATTACACCTCGACCGTCGGCTCACCTGGCGTACCCACGCTCAGACAGTTCTTAAGCGAGCATCCGCTCGTCTGAGCTTACTGTTTCCACTCCTGATCAGCTCAGCCATGACCAGGAAATTGGGCAAGATGATCGTCGGCGCGTATTTGCTGCCGGTCATTACCTACGCTTGCCCGGTTTGGGGTTACCTCGCCGCAATGCATAAAAAGAAGTTGCAGAGCGTCCTCGACAGGGGTCTTCGGCTAGCGGCCAAAGTCCCTCGTCGCTTCTCATCACGCCTTCTAAGGAGATGACTTGGCATCAGCTCCTTAGGCGAAACATTCAGGCGGCTTACACGCATATTTTATGCACGTGCGGCGAAGTTCCCAGACAATCCTCTAGTGGCTGAGCTGGGCACCGTACCGTATACGTTCAGGTGAATCAAGTTCAATGACATCCTTTAGTTAGTTCTGGTGTTCTTAACTAAACACTCTTACCCGCCCACAATGCTCTGCTTTTATAACACAAAACACTACACAAGTTCAAATGGCTTTGTTCTCTTCAGTCTTCGGAACACGTGTTGATTATCCAGCAGATGAAGAACTTCTGCATTTTCGTGGAGGTGAAGCCCTTCTTCATGCTTCTTCGCAAACCTTTTAATCTCTTCTTTAATTGTTGGAATACCTATATCTCTGTGGATATCGGCGTTTCTAACATACCATGGTCCGCAAAACTTTGTTTTGTAATGTTTGTATTATCCTGATGTTACTATCTTTCGCGCACCCCCAGAGTTGAATTCCATACAGCCAGGTGGGGTTAATTATCTGATTATAGATCAGAGTTTTACTGTATCAAAAGACAGGTTGGAATGTTTTCCTATGAACCATTTATATTGTCGGAATTTTATGTTAAGTTCCTCTTTTTCCTTTTTTACATGTTCTCTCCATCTCAGTTTGGTATCCAATGTCATACCCAGGTATTTGGCTTTCTTTTCATAAGGAGCTACCATTCCATTTATGACCAATGATGGAAGATTATTCAATCTTTTATTGGTGAAATTAATGTGTGCCGATTTGGCTTCGTTAAGTTTTCCATTTTTTTTACCAATCATGTATGGTATTGCTAGCTTTCTGCAATAGGCCTAATCGGGTTGAAATAACATCATCTTGCCCTGTTGTAAACAAAGCTGTATCATAAGCAAAAGTAGCCTATTTTGCTTGTTCTAAGTTTGGTATGTCACTGGTAAATAATACATACAAGACAGGCCCAAGAACACTGCCCTGTGGTGCTCCCGCCTCCATGTCTTTTAGGTCTGAATATACTTCTTCTTGTTTAACTCTAAACAATATATTAGATATGACTGACAGTTCATTGCCGGAAGTGACGTCACACGGCGGGAAATTCAAAAATTGTGGTGGTGGGGGTAACCATGCGGTAGTTGGCTTTCGGCCATGTTGTCGTCGGCCAGCCTAAAGTGGGGTAATGTGTGCGTTGATTGGCGGAGGCGTGGCTATGTTCGACGTTCGCCGTTCGCCGTTCGCCGTTGACGTCGTCGTTGACGTCGTCATCGTCGCTGGGCGGTGGCCTGGTGGTGGCTTGATGGCCGCCCGTCGTGGTGTGTCGGCGGCGGCCATGTTGGAAAAGCGGCGATGTTATCAAGTAGTGTAAGAGTGTAGTGGTTAAGGTACGGCCGGGTTGCCGATTCGTGCATGTGTTATAGTGTATGGTTATGTATATGTAAGGGGTTTTTCCGGAAGTTCGGCCATGTTGGAAAAGCGTCGTCGGTGTTGCCAACTTGTCGACGTTGTCGGCTCGGTGTTATAGCGTACGGGTTGAATATATAACTGCTGCCATTGTTGCCAACTCGGTGTTATAGTGTACTGGTTTCGTATATATTTACACTGCCGTGCCGATATCGTCGATGTTGTGTATATGTGTTAAGTAAATGTATAAACAGATTGAAAAAAAAACATGGTTACTCCCACCACCACAATTTTTGAATTTCCCGTCGTGTGACGTCCAGCAATGAACTGTCAGTTTCCCTGTAAGAAACATGCTAAATTAATTGCATCCGGCTGTCTGAGCGTAGAATTAATTCCCGCTATCTGTTAGTTGTCTCCGTCTGTCTGAGCGTATAATTAATTGTCGCCGTCTGTCTGAACATATGTTAATGTTGCGTGTGAACGAATTTAGAGGCGTACATAAATTATTGTGTGAACAAGCCAAGCTAAGTGTGCATGGCAGCTGTTACTTTTTTTGTTAATGATGTAATCGGCTCCGTCTGTATGACCATCTGTTTATCGCAGCGTGTGAACGTGGTCGTACATAAATTTTTTTTTTTAATAACAGAACAAACAGGATGTCTGACACCATCTGTTATCACAGCGTGTGGGAATTAGAACGCAGACCGAGCTAAGTGCGTGTTCATGACTTTGTGTGTGGGAGCTTTTTTTTGTTGTTACCATCTCTTTCGTGTACATCCTTGAAATACTATATATAAGCCTGTACGAACTGCTCTCCAAGGCACATAGTTCGTCGCGAGACTTAACTGGAACTTGTATAAGGTCAGTTTGATTTTTAAATATTCTTTAATTTCTAAAGTATATTATAATCATACAATTATTGTTTAATAAAATTGATTTTTCTTTTAGAATAGTGTTAATGTTCCAAGGAATTTTGAAATTAAAAAACAATAAAAAGGTTAAAGCAATACTGTTTAATTACAAATAATTAAAATACATGTAATCAAAATATATTACAATTTAAAATACATTTTAACGATATAAATGATTTACATTTAGTAAATGGGATTAGTGGTATTTTATGTGAGTTTATTACTTTCTCATATGTATCTCGCCCTAAAGCTGGACGCCATTTACATTTAATGCCACGCGTTGTGCAGCCATTTACATTTAATGGTGTAAATGTAATTTACATCTGCGGTAATTAATTGTGTAAACCATTTACATCTAGTGAATATTAATCTGTGCTAATTATCTGCGCGGATTAATTACTCAACAATTATGAATCATATTAATTAAAGATTTATGTAATACGTTAAAATTGATATATCTAAAATTATTTCTATTCGTCAGATTTGACTCAACACAGTGTCTGATTAAATACGATTTTATGAGTCTATTAATCAGACGTTTCAATGGTCGAGTTTATTGTATCCATTGATGTTTAGCATAAGTTATGAGATTTTTAGTGTAATACTTAGAATGAAACTACATCAATAACAAAGGTGAAATTTCAATAATGAACGCATGAATACTGTAAATTAACTACTTATTTATTACACATGTTACTGAAGTAAGTAACTATATTCTGCAAATTACATACATATTAAAACACATGATATAAATACAATTATTCAATTTATACGATGTTTCCTGAAACATAAACACATGGTACATTCAAATGCAGTAAATAATGCACATATATAAAAACATATACGAACAATAAACAATTGACAAATATACTTATTCCTACCTAAAATGCGTTCATTATTTCTCAGATAACGAATTACGTTAGTGTTATTTTATAGATTTTATGATTCATATGATTCATATATATTTATTCTCTTGGGGTTAGTTCTTTGAAAAGAGGCAACAGAACAGTAGTATATACTACTAAGATTAAGTAGACATAAAGCTTATCTTTGAGAGTGTTTATCCAATTCCGTCGTCGTGAGAAGACACTTTCTAGATGATTCGTCGAAGATCATAATCACTGTTACGAAGAGCACTGATAACTTCACTTCACTCCACTAAATCTCCACTCCCGTCATGTGTATGGTGTTGTGGTAACCCGCTGATGTCGAGTGTCCGGAGTTCAAATAGTGAGGTGTTAATGTTGTCATTACACTGAATTGTTCTGAAAGTTTGCCATATTTGTGTACATGGTTAACTGTGCCGTCTATCTGGGTGTATCGCGTACTGCGTGCTTAATTGTTTGGTATAGTTTATTCAACTAATTGTTCAACATGGTGATACGTTATGATGTGAGAATGTTTGAAGTGTCACTCACTGTTCTACTTTAAGTGTTAATTAGTATGTTATTATGTGCGCGTCAGTTGAGGTTTCAAGTCCCGTGCGCACTTATAGTTTATGTTTCCGCACAGAATTGTGTATAAGTGTGATTATACCGAGGTCTTTGTTCACTTATGAATTTACAAATTAGTGAATCCGGTCGGTCGCACAAACTGTTTCTATCACGGACCGTATTACTGTTTCGACATAATCAATCGTCTGTCTATCGTACGCACTAACTTCTGACTATTAATTGCGACTATCAACTGCTACTATTAACTACATACTCTTGACTACCGACTGACTGTTAACTGCGACTAACTGTTCGATTGAATGCTTGACTGCTCGATTGACTAAGTGACTACTCGATTGAATACTTGACTACTCGATTGGATACTTGACTATCCGATTGAAAATTACTGACTGCCCGCTTGAATACTTGACTGCCCGCTCCGCGTCTTCGCCAAACAGTTTTATTGGAACATCTTACCCATAAGTCTAAGTTTTGGATTTCTACGCCTCCTCGTACTCCTTATTGGTCGTACAAATTCCTACCCTTCTGTAGATCTCATCCTCTGTTTCACGATTCGTCGGCCGAACCCTTCCTACTCTCGCCACGAGCTCTCTTAGAAGATGCTTGATGCTGGTTGGTCGTCGTCATCCCCGGAGTGTTTCATGTGACGAGCGTAGCACAGATTCTAAGAAATTAGGGCAATTTCATGGCCTTCTGTTATCCTTTGTTTAGACTTTCCCTAAGGTTCTGACTGAGCTTTTGTTAACAGACTCCAAAGTCTTGGTTAATTGTCTAAGTTCCTCGACGTTCGTTCCGCCGATTATCAACCCTTCGTTGTCGTCATTTCGGTGAAACTCTACTTTCCAGTCGTAAATCTCAGTAAACTGTCAAGGGTTTGTTTTCACGCTGTGCAGGATGCACTGGCAGTATTCACTGAGTTACGTCTATTGTCTATCTCCCCGTTAAAATTGCTCTGTACTTCTTTTGTAACATAGTAAAGCCTTTCATAATTGCGCAGTTACGCTTTGCCTCCACAGCAGGCGTTCCATCTCGATTCCGTGTAACTCGGCAGCTGTACGAAGCCTTTGTTTCAGATTGTTGGGTGCTGTAAATTTTGACAAACGGCTAGCTGTCAGTGACGCCTTGAAATACTCATTGTGTGCAGTGCTCAGACATTTTTCCTTTGTCTTCGCACTGTCGTCGGGTTTGACGTGCCCTCGATTCGTCATTATTTACGACCTGGGCTTGTGTCCGTCGACTTGGGTGTGGGAACGTGTCACTTGATCGAGGAATTAAAATTTTTTTAAATTTCGATCATTACATTGTCCCCAAATTGGATTGGATGTTGGACTTCGGGAGACATCTGATCCAATTTCTGCGCTCTGTCCCAGTCGTGGATGTCTGCTTCGGAATGGACATGGTTGACTGACATCTATCTCTCATAGGAAGCAATTAATTGTTATTCCCCATCTTAATGTTTTATATGGTCATATGAATTTATTGCCGCACATCTGAGTGAATGAACGCATTTTTTACACTTTGTCTGTCCATATGCGGACTGTACAATACGATTTCGAGTAAATAATTGAATTTAAGACATGGACGTTTGTCCATTTGACAGTTTGTTTCGTTACTGTTTATATACAATGTATTAGATAAGCTGTAGATTAGCTACCCATTATATTAATCGATCTTATGTCGATGACCTATATAGCAATAAAATACTTTTAAACTTGTCATTACTGTCTCTAGAATACAGTTGATACTAACAAATATATACATATGATCAATTCGTAACATATTATAAATGATTACATTGATAAAAGAAACATACATAGTAATTAAACAGTTAAGGAATCAGGATACTTCGTGATGCATCCTCTTAAAGTTATAAAACAATCGTCCATTTTGAATTATTATTTACATAAACAAATTATTCGAGTCTCTACATTCAACAAGTTATTATTCATAATTATTAACGTCTTTGGTGTCCTGTGTCATAGTATTACACTGTCCTTCTGACACATGGCACACTTCACAAATCACTTTCTGTATATGTTGATATTTATATGTCTAATTAACATAACGAATGACAATTATGTGCTGATCACAAACACAGTTAGCATTGAAATACAGACTAAACACAACAAGTAAAATGCATATCATTATTTGGTTAGCTGGTCTGGCCGCGCGAGCAAATTACCTAAACTATGTCTTCTGCTGGTCGCCGGGAGTCGTCGCTACCACTCGTGTTATCTATACTTCCGTTCGCTGGCTCATGATACGCCTTAATTTGCCGTATATTAAATTTTCCTCTCGTCTTCCCGCTATCGCACTCTACGAGCTCATATGTGGCCTCGCCGATGATGCGGTTGATTTTATATGGTCCTGCGAAAAGTTCGAAGAACTTGTCAATTCTCTTTGACGCAGCGTCGGATTGGTGGAATGCTCTTACCAGAACCTTGTCGCCAATCGCAAATTTTGTGATTTTCTTCTTCTCATTGCAGCGTTTCGCGTGTTTCTCTCGCTTCTCCTTTATCTTTACAAATATATTGTTTTCGCGTTTTCCTTCGCTGCTAATGACTCCTTTGTCCAAGCATTGCTCCCATGCTCGTGTAGGTCTCGTGCCGAGGTGTGCTTCGTGAGGGGTTATTTCGATCGTCTCGTGATACACCTCGTTTAGACACGCTTCAATCGTTTTCACGTATTGGGACCATTTAGTGTGTTGGTCACTTATGAAAATGCGAAATAAGTTTCCCAGTTGCCGGTTAATCCGTTCGGCAAGGTTGGTACATGGATTACGTATTGCAGTAAACTTTGGTTGTATGTCCAACTCCTTTAGACCGTTGACCCATCTCTTGGATGTGAACTGTGTTCCGTTGTCCGTCAAAATGTTCCGCGGACGTCCAAATAGTTCGCAATACGTTTTTATTCTCCGCAACGTCGTAGTGGTTGTTGCTCTCCGGAGGGTGAATAACTTGACATATTTCGTGAAATTATCCACTATGACCAATAAATATTTGACTCCACCCGTTCCTGTAGGTAGGGGTCCATAATAATCTGCGCTTACCAGATCTCCTTTGGCTGCAGGTATCACAGCGCGTGTGCCACCAAATAGCTCTCTGTTGTTGGTGTCCTTGCACTTCTGGCATAGGTCACAGGTTTTTATATATGTTTTTATTTTCTTTGACATCCGGTCGAATGTGAAATGTTCCTGGATCATTTTAATACACTTTTTTGTTCCTAAATGACCGAACATATGATGGATTTCAGCAATTATGTCCCCAGATATGTTGCTAGGAACATACAGCTTCCATTCATTCCGCTGTCGTCTATACAACTTATCGTTAACATATTTATAAAATTTAGTTAATTTAGGGTCTATATTTCCCTCCTTAAATCTAGTGATGATCGCTTTTAGCTTATCGTCTTCCATCTGGTGCTTTCCGATATTTTGGATTAACTTACGCACCTCAAGTCTCATTTTTACGGTTATGTGGTTAACTAAATATTCATGGGTGTTGTCATGAATCTCTTCTAATTTTGTATTGTGTGGATATCTACTTAAGATGTCGGCTACGATGTTTTCCTTACCCTTGCAATGAATTATGTCGAATTTATACTCCTGCACTGCAAGAATCCATCGTGTAATCCGAGAATTATTTAGATGGCATTTGTTTAAGAATGTCAACGCCTTGTTGTCGGTGATGATCGTTAATGGTTGTCCGAGAACGTATATTCGGAATTTTTCTAAGCATCGGACAATACTTAAAAGCTCTTTTTCCGTAGTATAGTAGTTCCGCTCAGCACCCTTGAATGTCTTACTAGTGAAGGCGATTACGCCGATTTCCCCGTCTTCATCGAGCTGGTAAAGTTGTCCTCCGTATGCGTAATCACTTGCATCACACTGTATATAATACCTCTGGTCTCGGCGCGGAAATCTTAAAACTACAGCGTCAATAAATAGGTTTTTGACTCTGTCAAAGCAGTCGTTTAATTCATTCGTCCATACAAATTTGTGATTCTTCTTCAATAATTCATGGAGGGGTTGTGTTGTCTCCGCATATTTGCTAGTAAAACGGTTATAAAAGTTAGTGAGGCCTAGGAAACCCTTTAACTGTTTCTGGTTCTTGGGTTTAGGGAAGTCCATAATGGCTTTCACTTTCTCTTCCGTAGCTTGGATGCCGCGTGTTGTTAGTTGGTATCCAAGATACGATATTTCTTTCCTGAAAAACTGTGACTTATTTAAGTTGACGGTTAAGTTATTTTCGTTAAGATTATTTAATAATGCCTCTAAATGTTCTAAGTGTGTTTTAACATCGTCAGAATAGCATAGACAATCGTCTACGTATATTAATGTGTTTTTCTTAACATCTTCATTTAAGACCGTATCCAATCCGCGTGTTAGTGCCGCTGAACTGGTACTAAGGCCGAATGGTGTAACGGTGAATTGGTAGCACCTTCCCTCATACATGAACGCGGTATACTTCCTGCACTCTTTCTTCAAAGGTACTTGCCAAAAGCTGCTCGACAAATCGACAGTAGACAGATATCGCATCTCGCTGCATCTTGCCAAGATTTCGTTTATTGGAGAAACGCCTTCATAGTCGGGAATAGTAACGCCGTTTATCTTTCTTGCGTCCAGGCATAGACGGACCCTTCCATCTCTTTTTATGACTGTTACGAGTGGATTTATGAACGGGCTTGTACAACGTTCAATCACACCGTATCGCAGCATTCTATCTATCTCGTCCTTTACTTTTTTCTGATAAGCAAGTGGTACAGGCCAACCCCGTTGAAAGTAGGGCGTACTGTCCGTAACTTGAAACTCATGCTCATATCCGTCTATTCTCCCCGGGCATTCCCTAAACACTCTTCTATTCTTAACAAGTATTTCCTTCAAATTTCCCAATATCTCCTCGTCTTGACAGTCCATGTTTGATATCTTCTCGTCGATGCTCCTCAAGATTTCTTCCTCTTCTTCTCCATTATCAATTAGTTCCATGTTCATGATGGGTACGGCGTGCACCTCTTCATCAGCCGCATTCACTATTTCTATTTTCTTGCTGCCAATGTCGATACGACATCCTATCTCCTGTAAAAAACTTATCCCTAATATACATTGTTTAATAAGGTCAGGTATTATTAGAAAGACACACTCATTTTTGATCCCGTCAATTTCTATGTCGCACAGTATTTGTTTTCTAATTAACTTGGACTTGTTCCCAACAGCACTAATGATTAGAGAGTTTGTCATGGGTAAAATCTCATATGGTTCAATGTCCCTTTTGTTCGCGTTGAACCATTCTTCTGACAACCCATTAATAACTGAGCCGGTGTCGACAAGTGCTAAAACTTTAATGTTATTATTAAATTGTATGATTATTTCAGGACATTTTAATATTTGTTTCGTGACGTCCTCGTCGTATTCATTCAGTAGGTCATCTCTTAAGTCAGGTACCAGGATATTGACATTATTAGTGGGGTTGTTTTTGTTGTCGTCAAAAACTATGTCGTTCGCCGTGTAGGGGTGTTTTTTTTTTGTTGTTTTGGTCATTGTTCGACCTAGAATTACTGTCGTCGCTTGCCTGGCTTGTACTCGGTTTGGAGTTCAGGTATTCAACGGTGTTTACTACTCCGTGTGATTTACCCTCGTAACGGTTACCGCCGTGCGCCCGTCCTTGCCAAACTGGTTTCCTTTCACTCTCGTTCTTGTTGACAAAGTTACCACTGGGACGATCGACAGTTCCGGCATCCCTTTCGTTCGTTATCTTATATTGCGCACGTCTATTTCCTGCATGGCTTGATTGAATGCTAGTGTATTCAGTGATCAAGGCCTCGAAATTGGGTATGGTGACGATCCCGCGTGTTATAACGGCGATCTGCAAGTCCCTTCCAAAGTGCCTCGAAATTTTCCTTATCAGTTGGCGGTCGGTCAACGCTGGGGTTAACTGACGACTTTCCAAAAGAATCCTCTCGACGTACTGTATAGCTGTGACGGGTCCCTGCCATTCAAACCTGCCGTACTCAAGGTTGTCGCGGATAATGTCCTGTCGTTCCAACCCCCAGTACTTCAGTGTGAACGCCTCCTTGAATTCTTCGAAGGTACTTATCTGGTCCCGGATCACACGCCACCATATGCTTGCGTCCTTCTCTAGGTGTTTGCCGATCCACCTGATGTCGCCGCTCGGGTAATAGGACTCTTGAAACTCCGACAACTTTTTTAGGAACTCCATTGGGAATCTGTCGGTTCCGTCGTACTTCAATTCAACCTGTATTTGACCGTTTACTGTTCTGTGAGGCCCAGACTCCCCATCGGTGATCTGTCGCCGCAGTCTCTCTACTTGACACCTAAGTTCCTGGATAGGGGTTGTTTTCTCCTTGACGTTCTCGTCGAGCTTCTGTTCGGTCGTCCTTTGTCGGCCGTCTACTTCCTCGATTTTCTGTTGCAATGTGTGGTTGGCTTCACCTATCTCTTGCTGCTGCTGTCGAAGCGTGTGGTATAATTCGGTCTTCAGTTCTTCCTGCTTCTTCTGATTACCATTGATGTGTAGGTCTAGCTTGTTATGGACTTTCTTGATACTAGATTGTGTGGTCTGTGCCAGGCTTTTGAGTTCTTGGTGGTCCGACTCTCGAGCTTCCCACACTTCTTCAAACTTCTTATTGGTGTCATCTTTTATTTCTTTTGTAGCGTCCTCTTGTTTCTTTAAGACTTCGCTTATCTTGTCGTCGCAACTGGTCTTATGGTCACGCATTTCTGATCGTATCAGCGTGAGCTGTTCGGCCATCTGCTGCCTGATGTCTTCCTTATGATTATTAAAATTTTCATTAATTTTATCGAATTTCTGATTAATTTCCTCCTTTTGTTGATCGAATTTTTCGTTAATTTTATCGAATTTCTGATTCATTTCTTCTTTAATTTCCTCTTTAATTATTTTGAGACTTTCATTATTTGTGCGCATGAAGTCCATCAACAATGAACGTAGTGATGCCTCTTCATGTGATTGCTGGGACTCTTGTGGTTGCTGTGACTCCTGTCCCCGCGCTCTGATCTCTGACGTCTCCTCCGTCATATTTGGTTCGACGACTGATGAGTTTTCTTCGTTGGTGTCGGGTGCGCCCAACTGGTTGTTAACGTCAAAGTCCATGCTATCAGAACTTCCGCTAGCCATTTTTGCCTTGCTTCGCGTTATCATTTACCAGTCAAGCTAACCTTACACTTATTTAGTAATGTCTTACGTACTATATTATTGTAATTAGTCTAAATACTACTGTCTGCTCTCTTTTGCCATGCGATGGGCGCCATTTATATTTAGCGATATAAATGATTTACATTTAGTAAATGGGATTAGTGGTATTTTATGTGAGTTTATTACTTTCTCATATGTATCTCGCCCTAAAGCTGGACGCCATTTACATTTAATGCCACGCGTTGTGCAGCCATTTACATTTAATGGTGTAAATGTAATTTACATCTGCGGTAATTAATTGTGTAAACCATTTACATCTAGTGAATATTAATCTGTGCTAATTATCTGCGCGGATTAATTACTCAACAATTATGAATCATATTAATTAAAGATTTATGTAATACGTTAAAATTGATATATCTAAAATTATTTCTATTCGTCAGATTTGACTCAACACAGTGTCTGATTAAATACGATTTTATGAGTCTATTAATCAGACGTTTCAATGGTCGAGTTTATTGTATCCATTGATGTTTAGCATAAGTTATGAGATTTTTAGTGTAATACTTAGAATGAAACTACATCAATAACAAAGGTGAAATTTCAATAATGAACGCATGAATACTGTAAATTAACTACTTATTTATTACACATGTTACTGAAGTAAGTAACTATATTCTGCAAATTACATACATATTAAAACACATGATATAAATACAATTATTCAATTTATACGATGTTTCCTGAAACATAAACACATGGTACATTCAAATGCAGTAAATAATGCACATATATAAAAACATATACGAACAATAAACAATTGACAAATATACTTATTCCTACCTAAAATGCGTTCATTATTTCTCAGATAACGAATTACGTTAGTGTTATTTTATAGATTTTATGATTCATATGATTCATATATATTTATTCTCTTGGGGTTAGTTCTTTGAAAAGAGGCAACAGAACAGTAGTATATACTACTAAGATTAAGTAGACATAAAGCTTATCTTTGAGAGTGTTTATCCAATTCCGTCGTCGTGAGAAGACACTTTCTAGATGATTCGTCGAAGATCATAATCACTGTTACGAAGAGCACTGATAACTTCACTTCACTCCACTAAATCTCCACTCCCGTCATGTGTATGGTGTTGTGGTAACCCGCTGATGTCGAGTGTCCGGAGTTCAAATAGTGAGGTGTTAATGTTGTCATTACACTGAATTGTTCTGAAAGTTTGCCATATTTGTGTACATGGTTAACTGTGCCGTCTATCTGGGTGTATCGCGTACTGCGTGCTTAATTGTTTGGTATAGTTTATTCAACTAATTGTTCAACATGGTGATACGTTATGATGTGAGAATGTTTGAAGTGTCACTCACTGTTCTACTTTAAGTGTTAATTAGTATGTTATTATGTGCGCGTCAGTTGAGGTTTCAAGTCCCGTGCGCACTTATAGTTTATGTTTCCGCACAGAATTGTGTATAAGTGTGATTATACCGAGGTCTTTGTTCACTTATGAATTTACAAATTAGTGAATCTGGTCGGTCGCACAAACTGTTTCTATCACGGACCGTATTACTGTTTCGACATAATCAATCGTCTGTCTATCGTACGCACTAACTTCTGACTATTAATTGCGACTATCAACTGCTACTATTAACTACATACTCTTGACTACCGACTGACTGTTAACTGCGACTAACTGTTCGATTGAATGCTTGACTGCTCGATTGACTAAGTGACTACTCGATTGAATACTTGACTACTCGATTGGATACTTGACTATCCGATTGAAAATTACTGACTGCCCGCTTGAATACTTGACTGCCCGCTCCGCGTCTTCGCCAAACAGTTTTATTGGAACATCTTACCCATAAGTCTAAGTTTTGGATTTCTACGCCTCCTCGTACTCCTGATTGGTCGTACAAATTCCTACCCTTCTGTAGATCTCATCCTCTGTTTCACGATTCGTCGGCCGAACCCTTCCTACTCTCTCCACGAGCTCTCTTAGAAGATGCTTGATGCTGGTTGGTCGTCGTCATCCCCGGAGTGTTTCATGTGACGAGCGTAGCACAGATTCTAAGAAATTAGGGCAATTTCATGGCCTTCTGTTATCCTTTGTTTAGACTTTCCCTAAGGTTCTGACTGAGCTTTTGTTAACAGACTCCAAAGTCTTGGTTAATTGTCTAAGTTCCTCGACGTTCGTTCCGCCGATTATCAACCCTTCGTTGTCGTCATTTCGGTGAAACTCTACTTTCCAGTCGTAAATCTCAGTAAACTGTCAAGGGTTTGTTTTCACGCTGTGCAGGATGCACTGGCAGTATTCACTGAGTTACGTCTATTGTCTATCTCCCCGTTAAAATTGCTCTGTACTTCTTTTGTAACATAGTAAAGCCTTTCATAATTGCGCAGTTACGCTTTGCCTCCACAGCAGGCGTTCCATCTCGATTCCGTGTAACTCGGCAGCTGTACGAAGCCTTTGTTTCAGATTGTTGGGTGCTGTAAATTTTGACAAACGGCTAGCTGTCAGTGACGCCTTGAAATACTCATTGTGTGCAGTGCTCAGACATTTTTCCTTTGTCTTCGCACTGTCGTCGGGTTTGACGTGCCCTCGATTCGTCATTATTTACGACCTGGGCTTGTGTCCGTCGACTTGGGTGTGGGAACGTGTCACTTGATCGAGGAATTAAAATTTTTTTAAATTTCGATCATTACAACATAATATGTAAACGCACACAGTAGTGAAAATTACAAAATGTAAACATGTGCACTATGACATGACAAATATGTAATATTACAATTTAAAATACATAATATGTAAACGCACACAGTAGTGAAAATTACAAAATGTAAACATGTGCACTATGACATGACAAATATGTACAAAAAAAAATGAAATAAACACACACACAGTAGTGACAATTAAAAAAAAATACAATTGTATACAATTATATCAAATGAATTATGTGTAAGCACATTATTTTAAATATTATTGGTAAACGTGTGCAATGACTATTATGTACAAATATATTTGTTAATTCTGAAGATGTCTAAAGTGTACAACATGTAAGCCTTGTTTTATTATCTAGGCATAAGTACAATTAAATCAAATGAAATATGTGTAATCACATATATTATTTATAATTAAATGAAATACAACTAAGTACATGTTAATATATATATATATATATATATATGTAATCGTACGTGACAAATGAAGATGCCCATTCGATACTACTGTACAATTTCTACTATGTAAGCTCTATCCTTTTCTCCGCGATAAATTAGTTGCAGCGAGCACGGTAATAAATTTTTTAATTCCTCATCTTCAAAAACGCCTGCGTATCTCTTTGGTAGATATACACGATATTTTAGTCTAGGGTCTTTGTAATCTTGAAGAGTGACGAGTACAGTTTTACCGTATTTTGCGTCTATATTTTGCATTTCTTCTATCGGATATTTTACACCGATTATCAATTCCTTTATTTTGTTATACTCGATTGCGCTAATAGTAGCAAACTTTTCAGTGATTGATGCCATTTTAAAATAAAGAACTTATAATAATTTGCTGCACGTCTCTCAACGAATGAACGAATAACGCTCGTGCGCAGTGGAATATATAGGGAGGTAGTTGTGGAGGTGGAAACCGGAGAGGGGGGAAACCACTCAACGCACAGTAAGCGTTTATTTTTAACCGTGTGAACAGGTAACGAGCTGATTTCTCACGGGTCGATGGGTAGGTGGGGAAGAGGGGAGTCGGTTATTTTTTTATACGTCTAGACAGCACTTGTGCTTGTTCGAACATGTCGACGACGTTAATTTATTTTTAACTGTGTGAACAGGATGCAACTTGATTTCTCACGGTTCGATGGGTAGGTGGGGAAGAGGGGTGTCGGTTTTTTTTTTTATACGACTAGACAGCGGTCGCGCTTGTTTGAACACGCTAATTTATTTTTAGACAGATGATGTAATCGATAGAAAGGCGACGACTTTTTTTTATGTAAGCGCTAAACAATAATGTTAGTAATTTATCAGAAACGTATTGACTATTCTAAAATCTGATACAACCCACTCGCGTAAAGCGTGTACTCTACTATTTGTACATATTTCTGGACATAAGCGGTGCGTGAGACAGGCTGTTCCGTGTATTGATTGTAATTGATCGAGTTTGGGACAACCGAAATCTTCTAAATTTATAATATTAAATGCACGATACGCTTCTGTAGAAATCTTTTTTTTTTTGCAATCCTTTTACGAACACGAAGTTAAAAGGAAACGTATACTTTTCTAATATCGGTACAAGATGTTCGTACGATGTGTCCCCGTCCGTCCATGTTAGTCCATGATAATGGTCTGTTAACCATCTGTTTGTCCTCACATGTTTGTGATTCGAAACAATCGTCTCTACTGGATGTGTAAATATCCAATGCCTGCTGGCAAATGCAGTGACGTCCATAACGGCTAGTTCCTTAACGAGTTCGTTTCCATCGTTGTCGATAAAACAGTGAAAGTCAAGTATGACTGCTAGTTTATCCTCGCACATCCTTTTTTCGTTATATACAACGTGTTTGGTTTTACTAGGAACGTTGCAGATCCGTCCGTCTTACGGAACAGACACGTTGTATATTGTGAAACGCTCGTAAACAATTTGTTCGGAACGTTTATTTTGTACTTTATATTTTCGTCACGGATCAGTGCAACAAATTTACATGTCAGAACGTTGTATACAAAAATTTCTATAGGGTACAGTACTGTATGCTTTAAGTCACTGCAGCGTATGTACTCGTACGGAGATAGCAGCTCCATGCGTCCGTCTTCAACGCGTGCTGTTCAAACACTGAGGTATGCGATATTAGCGGAGGTTGTATAAAACACTTTTGTCACAGCAGCATATATATTTTCAAACCTGGTGTTCAATAGACGCGTGAAAACGAACTAGAAATACGCTCTCATGTAAGCAGTGTATGCGGTTCTACATAAGGGACAATTATGTAGGGTTATGGCGCAATTCACACATGTAATAAAATGTCGACAGGGAATAAGTACAACTTCCACGTTTTGTGTGTAACAGACTTTGCACATCGTATCACGATTCGAGCTTTCTTCTACGTTTTTTATATTCTCCTTGATCGTGTCGGTGCGTTGTTCGTTCTTTGCTGTCACTGCTACAGCTGTTGGTGCTTGCGCTTCGGTAACGATACCCAGTGCCTTGATGATAAAATTTTTATCTTTCATTAACATTACATAAGAGCACGCAGGAAAATGTCGTGCGTGTTCCATCCAAGCATATTCTCCACGTTCCCATTTGTTTAATCCGCCTCCACAGCAAAAACAAATCACTCTATCGTTGCATCCGGTGTAAAAGAAACCCGCTTCTGATAATTCTTTAGGTGTTATCGTTAACGATACAGGCCATTCTTTAAAACTTTTTAAACGGTTTTCCAAGTTTCTGTAACGCGGGTACGGAGATGTGATTTTTTGAATTAAGATGACCTGTACTTCTTTATCGTCTGGTGATAAGGACTTGATTGATGTAGTCGTCGCCGCTTCACTGCATTGTTTGAAATAGCGGTTGTTGCTGTTGTGATTGATATCGTCAACATAGATATCGTGTGAAAGCATCTTGTACGTCCACTCACGACTCGTGCTGATGAAACACTGAGCGAAGAATAGGTAGAAGAGGAGAATCGTTTTCCCCCTCCACAAAAATAAAATACACGAAAATTGATTACATTACATTCTATTTACAATAAAATAAAAATACATGAAAATTGATTACATTTTTTAAATTAAAAATTACATTCTAAAAAAGCAAAGTTCTATTTACAGTAAAAAAAAATTAATATATAGTAAGCGTTTAATTGTGTCTGCGCACCGTGTTGGATAACGGAGTGTACACGTTGATTGAATCATGCAGTATCAAGCAGTAGGCCGCTGTCTGAGCGGGGAAATTGGTCGATGACTCGAATTCCAATCTGACGTCGACTGGTGATGACTTGAGCGATTCGTCCTGTCTGCTACAATCGAAGACAAATAACGGTGCTTTTGATATGAACTCTGTAGGTGTTAGAAGTACGTTAGGTTGACATCTGTGGTAGTACGATTTTTGAAATCGTGTATACATGTCGTACAGCAATGCGTAACGTCCGTTATCGATATCCAGGTTCAGGTTATCGTACGGGTAGTATTTGTCGTTCAGAAAGAGTCTCGCGTTTGTCACATTGCAGTGATCGAATTCACCTGCGTGTTTATTCAGATTGTTTTTTCTGGCGGTCTGAAAGGTGAGTATCACGTGCCGTGGTTTCTCCAGTTGTGTAGTTGTTTTCACTGTCCAAGTCTGTCTGTCGGTCGTCGGTAAAGCCGGATACTCGTGCAGTTCCCAACTACGAAACGGTAAGAATAGCGGTAGGTCCTTGCGTATGATATCCAACAATCGTATCCGTACTTCGTTGTTCACGTACACGAACGGAATCATCCAAGAGATTTTGGTCAGTTCTATATCGGCGTTAGCGGGCGCATCCGTGGACGAGAACAAAGCGTTAACGTTGCTGGAAGTGCGCAACAGTATAAGTTCCTGTTTCATGTTTAAAATAACATGCGTGAAATCCTCAGCGAATCCCATCAGCATCCTCAACGGTATGCAAAAGTTAAATTCCTCGTGTTGGCCGGTCGGTGTTATCTCGTTAGCTGTAGGAGCAACCCAACCGGCGTTTTGCATCGAAACAATGTCCTGCTTGCCGGCAGATAGCATGGTTTTAATAGTGGACGTGATGCCGACGCTCTTGGTTCGATCCACTTCCACACCGGCCAGTTCGTAACGGATATCTTCGAAGAGAAACGCGATCGCGTTGTTGATCATTTTCACGTTCACACTACCGGTGCTGTCGGTCTTTTTGCTCAATTTGCCTTCAACGTACAGGAAACTTTCCATCGGTAAAGTGAAGACTTCCTGTTGCAGTATAGGTATGCGTATCTCATCGTTATTTCCGTATCGTGACGCTGACGCGTACGGTGCATGAGGATGATATTCGTAATGCGTGATGTTATCTTCGAAGAATGGTCGACGTTCAACCGATAAGACGATACCGCTGTCCGCCATATTACTTGTTTTTCTTGACTTTGAATCCTAGTGAAATCAGGTAGCGTCGGTTAGTTGCTGTTAACCGTGTCAACGACGAACGTCTACTGATACCTTTTCCAAAAGTGTTGACCTCTTTTATCTCGTGGTGCGAGCCGCCGCCGCCACCGCTCTTCATCACGGGGGTATCGGTGAAATAAATTCCCATGATTACTACACACGTTTCAAATGTATACGTGCGGTGATGACTTCGCCTTGAAAATTCACAATATCACCGTCCTGATCGTGTACGGACAGTGTAACGTTACGCAAGTGTAGTACGTTAAGTGGAAAATAAATGACGTTTCTAGGCGTTTCTACTATCTTGAATCCTGGCTCAACCGTTGGATAGAACGAGTGCAGTATATGCTCGTTTCGTCCCGTCTTGTACGAGCCTTGTACAGCGTTACACCTTATCTCCAAAACGTTCACTTTGTTAATGTTTACAGGCACGTCCGACGTGTGTAATATATACGCTTCTAACTTTCGGTTCTTGGAAAAACCCAACATGGTACCGATCGTGTGTTCCGTACATCCGAAATCGATATCGTATGAACAATAAATTTCACATTTCAACGTGTTGTTGTTGGGTCGTAGAGAAAATTTTGGGTCTGCTAGTTCTTTCTTAAGGTATGTTTCGATATCGCTGATTTCGTACACACCGGTCGGTATATTGACGAATTCTAACGTTTTACGTGCTCCCTTTAGTACTGGAAAGACGTTGTTTCTTCCGCTTTCCACGTTCGGTATAGAGTTGTACGTGGTAAAGTCCAGCAGTCCCGCGTACCATTCACCGTTCGTCAGTTCAAGCGGTGGAAAAAAGTCACAAACCAGTGCGCTTGGATCCGTTCCTGTGACGGTGACCGTAAGCGAAGACAGATTGTCGTTTACTGATCGTTCGATGTCAAAAAATTCTAAACATAAATGTCCGCAGATGACCGTGTTCGATGGCTGTTTCTGTGCGTAATTGTAATGAACGTCGGTCACGTTCGATCCAAAGTACCGTATTAGCTCGACAGGAGGGCGCAGATTGCCGAATCCATCAAAGTACCAGACTCTGTCGCCTCGCTTCTTGTAGCATACCCAGTGCGTGCCCGGTCCGGTAGCGTCGTCCAGATTCACGATCGCGCTTTCGTTCTCCCACGGTGATGTACTAGGAAGTGTGTCGCGCATGTACACGCCTCTGAAATAAGGTATACGCAATAGTTTCGTGTACTCATAAAGATCTCGATCGGACAACGGACGCACGGGTATTTTGATTAGTTTTTTCGGTACGGTCGAAGGTATAGTCCTGAAGCCTTTTTACCACCGGCCCGTCTTCGTCGACGTCCTGTCCCAGTTGTCGTTGTCCTCCTCCTCCTCTTCCTGATTATCGTGCGTCGAACCGGCTTGCGTCGTCTGGTGCGACGTTTACACACACCGCCACCGCAGCATAGCCCGCTGCCTAACGCCGATTTCGCCTTCATCGCTGCTGCTACGGCTGCCGCGTACGCTCTTTCACTGATGCCGGAATTCAAAGCTTTCACTCGTTCCCACGCTTTACCGGCTAGCACGCGATCCGCTACACGTCGTCGTTCGTTGTCCTTGTACTTGCTGTAAGCGTATCGTGTTCACGACAAGCTTCGTCCAACTCGTTGATTCCTCGATCACCGCGAGCCAATCTCTGCTCTAGTTTCGTTCCGGGTCCACAGAACCTGTAGCCGGGCAGATGTAGTTCCACCGGTAATACGTCCACCGCTCGATTGATCAGTGTAGGTACTGACTTCGCAACGAATGGTACCGCGCTTTTAACTATTTTTCCGATAAGACCACGCCCTCCCTTTTTTTTCGGCTACGTAGTTCGTACATGACTACTGTTTCGCTTGCTCTCGATAAAGGGATCTCCAATCGTGCTCGTCCTTAGATTTGTCCAGATCACTAATCAACTCGTTCGTCTCCGCCTTGTTCGTAAGTAGTAAGTCCGCCTCTTCGGCACCAAGTGAAGTACGCGCTGCGTGCTTATGCAATTTATAGATATAAGATACCACTTTCTCCCAACGATGTTGGAACACTTTTGCGAGTTTGTACGTTTCGCTCTTCGCGTACCGCTTCGCCTCCTCCAATTGACGTGCGTTCACGCCGTCCGTAGCCCGTGCGCCACCGTCGCCGACGTTTAGAATAGTCTTTCCTTGTGCGTTGAAATAAGCGTCGTTTACCGCGGTGATCGTGTGTCGGTTCAAAAATTCCAAATTCACCGCGTCCTTGTTGTTGACTGGCGGCGCTAACTCTGTTATCCGCACGTTGCCGACCATGAGGTTAGAGTTCGTATCCTTCGGTATGATTTTCGAGTCCACGTATACTTTGGTCGCAGCGTCTCTCGCACGAATCGGTTCCCTCAGAGACTGTATGCGATGGTCCCGCGCGTCGACGACAGCTCCGTTCTTCTTGTTCGGTACCAGCTGTGTGAAACGTAAGCACGAGTAGTCTACGTACTGCTTGTTGACAGCGTCCCCGAGATCGACGGGAGCGCCGACGTTGACGAGCTTACGACCTTTCGCGTCTATTCCTTGCGTCGTCGTGGACGACGGATCGTCGGCAAACAGACAGTGGTCACGCACGAAGCGCAGTGGAACGGCATCGTTACCGTCTTGCGGTTCGCCCAAGTTGTGTATTTTTTCCCCGCTACGTCGAAGTGCCCGTCCTCGGTCATCGTGATACCAATATCCTCCCGTAGACTGCGACGCGTCTCCCTTCGCGCTCTGACAGCGCTCTGGTGTCTGCCGAACTTGTCAACACTCATCTCGTGAATGATGCGTCTCGTCCGTTGTTCACGGCATTTATACGTACTCGCGTAATAAATCGATTAGTTTTGATACGATCGTACTGTCTATGCATTTTATTCCGACAACGGAGAGTCCGTCGCTATGTTTTCCTTTTACGATCGTATTTAGAAATTCATCGTACACGTATACGCGTGCGTCTTTGAAGAAATAAATCTTTCCGTCGACGTATCGGAACGCGCTGTCGACGGCTTCTGGTAAGCCGACAAAACGATCTTTAACGTATCCGTGTTTCTTGATCGTGAACGTGCACTCGTCTATTTCGCCGTAATACATATCGTTGTACAACAGAAGAGTTCGACCCGTGTACGTGTGTATCGCAGCGTTTATTTTCGTCATCGTGCGAACACCGAGCGTTGTGATCGAACGCGGATACCCGTTCAGCGGTTGCAGACTGTGTATATCGAACATGTATACTTAGTTGTCTATGAAGAGCACCACTTCTCCGGTCCGTGGTCTCTGGTACATCGCCGAAACGTTGGTGAACGTCAACGGTAAGAAAGTCAACCAATCCGTCAACAGAAGCGGCGGCGGACCCGATCGCTTCGACT
Source organism: Magicicada septendecula (assembly GCA_034769895.1). Taxonomy (NCBI): domain Eukaryota; kingdom Metazoa; phylum Arthropoda; class Insecta; order Hemiptera; family Cicadidae; genus Magicicada; species Magicicada septendecula. The sequence goes on from CM068371.1 coordinate 237,843,292, forward strand.
CGAGATCCAATGTCCACAAAAAGTTATCGTGCACAATATACAGGTGTCTGTTGATTATTAAAAATTGATTAACGTTCTTTAGCCAACATAAATCCGTCGTCCGAACGGTGTCGTTCGTTGTCGTCGCCGTCGTCGTTGACGTCGTCGTCGTAGCTGGCGGCGGCGGCGGCGGCGGCTTCCCGTACAAGCGTTGAATGCCTTTTATATCGTCGTCTCTCAGGTCGAACGGACCGTCCGAGCGTGGTACGTAGAACGGGTACATGATCGAATCCTTCTCGAGGGAATGAGACAGTCCTAACGCGTGTCCGATTTCGTGCGTTAACACCTGAAGAAAACTGGTCTGATCGTCCGGTATTTCGGTTGCGTTCGTATAATTCCACGATTCGTAGTAGTCCATGTGTATTTCGGTAGTGTTATACGGTAAATCGGGCGGGTAGTAAGCGTGAGCGAGTATACCTCCTCGCCCGTCCAAATCGTACCCTCAGATCGTGCACCTGGAAGTCAGACACCTGTGTTTAAAATATTTCATAGCAATGACCATGTCGGCGTTTATGTCGTTGGGTCGATATTCGAATTCCAGGTTCGAATGTTTCTGCCATACAGCGAACGCTTGTCGCGACGCTTCTATAGCGCCGGCGCTACCGTGAAAGAACCGCCACGACAAATGTCTCTTGGCCCACGGTGTTCGTAAGGTGTACGACACGAAATCTTCGTTACCGCATCTCCGCGCACGCATCAGATTCATCGTTTCGTTGTTCAATTCTCCATTTACGGTTAAATTGTAATTCACTTGAAACGTGCGAAGGTAGGCGTCCATATCGATGGTGGTGTTGTCCGTGAGTCGTAAACTATCGTCGGGCACGTATCCGTATCGCACCAAGTAATCTATAGCGAAATCAACATCGTTAGCGTTAACGCTCGATGCGACAACGGCACTTGTGCACACGATAATAAACAGTAGCACGATATCCATGTTGTCACCACCAAACGTGGAATGTCCCCGGCGCATGTACGACAGTATTATTTATACAATTTATCGGCTTTCAGAATCGAATAGGGAGCACATCGACTACTTTCGACCCTTGTGAATCCTAACGGTGCTGTGAATCGTTTCTTCTTTTTTACAACGTACAGACCGTCGCGCGGAGTGTAGTAGTACACTGAACCTTGTTCTGTGTGTAACTCTTGTCGTCTTTCTATTATCAGCTCTTCGTTGTTGTATTCTTTCCGCGCCAAGGTCAGCACGTACATGATCTCTGATTCAACGTCGACTATGAAGGCAAACGCATCCGTTCTGTATTTATTTTTAACGGATGCTTTGGTCACAAAATAATGCAAGGGATACAGTTTAGCAGTGACCATTTCGTTAACGTTAATGTGCTTACGCGGCATTAACGAGTCCTTTAAGATTGATTCCATCACGACGATGCTGCTGCTGCTAATGTCAGATGATGATATATACCGCTCTTATTATACGATTATGCCTGCTTCACGTAGTTCTTCCACTATGGAGACGATTTCGTTCGTGTGCCCACTGTTTCCAACACGTTGTGATGCCATTAACAGTCGCAATCTGTCCACCAGTTCGTTCGGATCGTCCCAGTGCACGTAATCGATTTTGTCTTTTTTTCTCGTTAGCGTCATATACGATGTATCGATAATATTATGCCCCTGTCCTGTACGTTTCGGTGGAAACAGTTGCGATATTATTCGTTTATACTTTACACCTCTGTTCGCGTTCACCTGTGCGTTCGCTAAGTAATACTGCTTATGCGCGTTGGTTTTACGCAGTATATCTTTGTACGCTTTCAGATCTGATTCCTTGTAAATATTTTCATTAGGATGCTTCATGAACACTAGTTCGTAGAGTCCTGGTGTACCTTTGTATCGTTTACCGTTGATAAGAATCGTATCGTCCGTTTCGATTTCGAACTGTGAATCACCGATCATCCATTTTCCGTTTTCGTGTCTTACACCGTACGTATAGTCCATCAGACGATCGCGTTCGGACGAAACGATCATACGCATGTACTTGTTCGCTAATGATTCGCTGTCGTATTTGTCCTGAAAATATCTACGCGCTTCACGTCTTCCTTCCGGTGTGTCTAGCATTTTTCAATGTTGAGACTGGGATCGCCCTCATCATCATCATCATCATCGTCCAATGTTTCGGCTATCACAGGCGTTTTCAGGAAACGCGGTGGCTTCGTTCGGGAACGAGATGGTGTTCCCGCATCGATTTTACTAATTGCACCTGTCGGATCCTCTTCCTTCTCCTCTTCCTCATCCTCTTCACGTTTCATCTTTTTCACTCTTGAAGGCTTTTCATTTGTTGATTTACGTTTCTTTTCAAGCAACGCTTGCGAAATATTTTGTAACGGTTCTAGAATCGGTTTGTAACTTTTGGATAACGATGCTTCTTCTTCACGAATCCCATGTTTTAACGCACGGTATTTCTTCCGTATATCATCACTGATCGTGTCGATATCACGTGCTAGTCGTTTCTTCTTGTCGTCCATCTCGATAAACGGCAGAACATCAACTAAAGTCGTTGACAGCAGGTCATGTGTATTTAGCTGAACGTGTGACTTTTTTTGTTTAATCGTTAGGTGCGACTACTATGAAACGGTCAAAACCGACTCTATACCTGCCAGTGTCGATAGAAGAATCCTTGTCCACAACGAGAAAGCCGTAACGATCTTTCCACGCTTCAGCGCACATATTCTTAAACGTGTCATTTTTCATGTCTGTGTTGACGTGATCGTTGTACGCATGTTTCAAGTTGCGATCGTCCTGTTTGAACAACACTATTAGATTGGCATTGTCACGAACCAACTGTTTTGGCACTTGACTGTACGTCTGACAAAGGTAAAACGCGTCCACACCGCTGTGTCGTCCCATAGAGAAATACTTCCGTATGTTGTGTTGCCTTTCGCAAGACACGTCATCGAACACCATAATAGAATTGGGATCGACCTCGTCGGGAGGTGGTACCTCTTCGTTATCGTTGTAGGCGTGATAACCCATTCCTTCGTCGGAAAGTCGTGTCTTCAGGGTCTCCAGCATCTGATATTTGGGTTGAAATAGTGATTTAGAAAACACGTATAAGTTCGCGAATCTCAATCCGTTTACATCGAACAACAGGTTGAACATGACGTTTGTCTTTCCGCACGCGGAAGGTCCGCAGATGATCGAACGAACGGTATCGGGCAGAAGACGTCCGTGTTTACGTTTTTTTCTGCCACTCCCACCATCGTCGCACAATTTCGAATAGTCCACGTCCTGTATTTTTAGTCTGTGCGCTTGTTGCAATATTTTCATGTTGTCGTTCTACGCACAGTCTATTTAATAGTCGCACTATATCGTAGCAGTCGGTAGATATGTAACTGCATACACATGTGTCCGGACCCGTTTCACAGTTTGGATCCGACCAAACACATTCTTTGTAGTGATCGAATCCGGTGCCGGTTGGTACTATTTCGCTGAGTCGGAACCTCGTCACGCGATTGGTAACCCGTTGCCAGTACTCGTACACTGTCAAGATCCTGCGCATGCGTTCAACGTCGTTTGCGGTCGTGTTCACGATGTACTCATCGTAACCAGGATGTGACACAATGTCTTTTACACTGTACACAGCGCGCATGTTGTCATCGTAACGCATCGACGCATACTGGTTCTATTTCCTCGAGTCGAATCGTTGTCATACTAAGTTCTTCTTGTGTATCCACGAATCGTGTTTACCATCGAATCCTAACCATCTGACTTTCACACGATCGCCTTTACGTTGTACGATCTTTTCTACCAAGTACACGTCACCAACGTTCGATTTACTGATTTCGTGTTCATAAAAACCACCTTTCAACACTTCTCCTGTATGATCCTTTAGCGAATAAGTGACGGGTACGCTGCCGGTACGCACTGTGTGAACGAGGAATATCTCGTTTGTCCAATTCGGTGTGTATCCTTTAGCGAACGTCATTTTGTGTTTGCTTATACGCACACGATCGCCTACTTTGAACTTTGGTCGTTTATAATCGATGCTCCTCGCTGTGTTCACACGAATCCTGCGTAACACTGTAAGTTCGTTGGATTTGTTCACCTGTTGCGGTTTCATTCCAATCGTTCTGTGCACAGTGTTGTTATACGTGCTGACTAGTTCCGGTAACATATCCAACCAACGGTAATGACCTTGTTCGCTGAACGCGCGATACATGTGCGTTTTCAACGTACGGTTGAAGCGTTCCACAATGGAAGCCTTTTTCTCACTGTACGTGGAATAGAGTGTGACACCATATCTGCTCAGCAATTTTTCTATGGTACTGTTGTAGTACTCTTTCCCGTTGTCCGTCTGCAGATATTTCATTTTATTAGCACGCAGAATCGGTTTCAGAGCTCGTGCGACCTCTACACCCGTCTTCGTTTTCAATGGAACGGCGTACGCGTACTTGCTAAACGCGTTAATCATCGTCATAAGGTACTTGAATCCCTTGTTCGCCTTTGCGTGCGGTATCATCTCTACCAGGTCTGCTTGATACAAGTCGTGAAGTCCCTTCAACTCGACCGCGCGTCTCGGAAAATTCCTTCTTACCGGTCTGTGCAACTCCGTCGCGATAGTCTTGCGAACGCTCTGGTGTATATTCTTCACAGCTCGTTTCATTCTCGTGTCGTCGTGCGAACCGTGATTCGCAATACGCTGGAATGTAGTAAACTGTCGGCTCGGTGCTGAAGGTAATTCTCATCAATGCCGTTCTGGCACGTCCACCTTCCATCACGCGACTGTCACACCGCCACCGCTCCACACCCGCTTATATCATCTCGACCGAACGGAAGAACATCGCGTTCTTTTTCCGATTGCGCAAGTACGTTAAAACATGAGCTAAACTGATTATCATACGCCCATTACGCACGAGGCTCATACCGTTGTAGTATCTCGGGAGCGCGTGTTGTTTCGAGTCCAACGCTCTTACAGTCTTAACAGAATTCATGTCTTTGAACATGACGCTACGTATAACGTTGTCGCGGTACTCGTGCATTTCCGCGACTATGACGTTATCGTTCTCAGGTAGCCACTCGCACATGTGTTTAGTTTTGAGTTCAGCGATTGGGCGTTGACTTCTCGATTCCGTATGCAGGTGTATCAGATACGAGTTCAACAACCAAAATTCGTCCGCCATAGCGCCCGTGCAATGCTGCCACTGTTCGTACAAACGCTGGTCTTTCACCGTGTACCCTTGTTCGTGCGAATACCGCAGACCAAAGTATTCGCAATACTTGCGGAGTGTAGGCAATGCCTCCTTCAGAAAGGCTACCGAAAATAATCCCTGCGCCTTGTTGTTCACCAACGCGAACTGTTTCCCTCTCGCTAGTGTCGGTAACGAGGACGGTGGGCAGTGCAGGTCAAAACTTACGTTGTAGCTAGGATCCAGTGAGCACTTTGGCACTATCATCATCACGCTTCTGTATATTTCCATCGGTGTGCGTATCGGAATAGTGCGCTCCGTAAGGACGATGCAACAAGAAGCGTGTGGTATCGAACTTCCGTAGGCGAGCATGTCCGTGTATACAGTAGCGTAGTTCATCTGTCCGTGTGAAACGTGTAAGCCGTGCACACGCTGAACAGCGTTATAGAGTTCAGGAATCGGACGGAAACGTGAAAGAAAATTCCATCCGTGACGTACGGTACACTTGAACATATTCTTTTCGTAAACCACAAGTTCTATCGGTACGTTATTTTGTTCGCACTCTGCGATAAATTGAAACCATCGTGATTTGTTGTGTATACGATCGGATACTATCATCAACAGCACGATCGGCGGCAAATCACTGCGGTGTTTTTTTATGTGACGCCAAAAACGTGCGTGATATTTGTCAACGCCGAATTTGTAACGTGTACAGTAGTTGCCACAAAATCGTCTTTTCTTCACAAAATACACGGAACATAAGTTGGACCGTATCGCGCTTCGTGAAGCTTTTGTTATTGTGAAATGTTTCCCATCATCATATCGATAGACATCCATCGTCTCGATGATCTGTGATGTGAGTGATACGCTATTAATCGTGATCATGATATTTATAGTGTATACGCATATTGTTTGAGTAATTTTTTTTATGTGTCTTCACTCACACTTTTGGAGTGAATACTGTCGTTCGGTAGTAGTAGTAGTAGTAGTACTAACACCTAGTACTACTAGTACTACCCAAACGGGTATGTTTGTACATGAGTTTATGTTGGCTCTGAAAAGAGCCGTTTTTGCGTGCGTCGACTTCTACAAGTGTTCACGAACGAAATCGCATGCGGGCATTGACGCCTTATGGACTTGGGCGGGATCATCACCCACTGCCCAATCCATAATTCGTATTTTACACTTGCAGCATCTTACAACATCACCATCGTCTTCGTAAATAAACCCAGCTTTGGCTAGGTCAAAAATTTTTACGTTCGCATTCGGAAATTTATGAACGAAAAATTTAATCTTACCACGACGACTGATGTTGTAAAAGCTTTTTAATCGGCCTGCAAAAGAATATGTGGACACATCCATATCTGAAGCAAGAATGTTGGTTTGTCGCGTTGCATTTCACCTCCTCAGCGATAGCTGCGCGCGCATCCGTAGTGGGGATGGCTGTCGTCAATTGGTCGGTATGAAATAAAGCACGGTAGTGGGAGCAGATAGCTGCGCACGCAGTTGGTAGTGGGGGATCGTCGGCGGTAATAGTTCGGTAGTGGGAGCGGATAGCTGCGCGCGCTACTGTCATAGATAGTATAAGTAGAGCGACGATCACTGCCAGCGTTCACCTTCAAGTCTCGCGCAGTCTAACTTTCACGTGTCGCATATAAAATAGTGCTTATTTTCTAATTTCGTATCAGTATTCAATTGTTCTTCAAGCGAGCAAGTAATTGTTAAAGTTTCGTGTTTTCATTGTTGTTGATAATGCAGTCATTTGCTGTTGAATGTAAATATTCGTTACGCGGCGCGTTGGTATTGCGCGTTTACACGCCTATCACAGATGACGAAGAATGTGTCAACGATGTCATAACCTTTTTTGATGAAATGCACGATACGTTACGTACGGACATTCTAAACGAACTGACACGTTTGCTTTCTATAAAGTGGCATATAACGGTTAAAGCGAGATTTGTCAAGTACATCGTAAACGCTGACACGGACCAGGACGAAGACGTGACGACTGAAGCTTATTTTCACGGACGATGTCATACGACACTGATCGCTGACCAAGATGTATTGCCCGATCGTTTAGAAGCTTCATACGAAAAGATCATTGAATCGATTTATAAATTCACACGCGAGGGTAGCGGTTGGGTGTTAGACCGCATAATCTCCTTAGAACTCGTTCTCTCACGATACCAACCACTAACCGCCTCCAGTTTCATTCGTACACCTCCTGAATTGTCTCGTACTAAATCCATCATCAACGTGAACAATACAGGCGATCAAATGTGTTTCGTATGGTCAGTGTTGGCCGCTCTGTTTCCACAACAATCAGACCACAAAGATCGTGTATCCAAATACAAGCCGCATATCTGCAGTATCAATACTTCTGGTATAACTTACCCCACCCGTCTATCCGACATTGTGAAGTTCGAACGAGACAATCCTAACGTTTCTATAAATGTTTTCGGTTACGAAGAATATGAAATTTACCCTTTAAGAATAACTCCTTCCAGTGGCAGACAACATCACGTTAATCTATTACTTCTTACCGCTGACGGCCGAAAACATTACTGTTTAATAAAAAATACAAGTCGCTTATTCTCTTCACTAAGCAACCACGACGGCCGTTCTTTCTATTGCAATTACTGTCTGCATAGATTCTGCGAAGAACGACTCCTTACCGAACATATCCCCCACTGTTCACCATATGGCGAACAGAAAATTCGTTTACCCACGACAGTGGAGGAGGAGAATGTGATGTGTTTCAGAAATTATACATACTGCCATAAGGTCCCTTTTGCGATATACGCAGATTTTGAAACATTTATCGTCCCTTGCCATCGCTGCGACGCTCCTCCGCACACATCGTCCACCACAACGGAGTCGTTACATCTTCCTTCAGGTTTCTCCTACCTCATAGTCGACTACGAGCGTAACATTTTCAAACCCCAGGTCGTTTATCGCGGTGAGAACGTGGTAGACGTTTTTCTCAATAGACTGGTCGCTGAAGAGCGAGAACTTTTCAGAATCATCCGATCCATTGTCCCTATGACTATGAGTGACCGTGATTTGTTATCTTTCGCAAATGCCCTCGTATGTCATCTCTGTGAAGAACCACTGACCGAAATCGACAAAGTGCGCAACCATTGTCATCTGACAGGACGATACCTAGGCGCAGCTCACAACATCTGTAACCTTAACTTCAAGACTCCACGACACATACCCGTATTTTTTCACAACTTACGAGGTTACGATGCACATCACCTAGTACAAGGGTTGGGTAAATACGACGATCTCGCTTGTATCGCTACCACTAGCGAACGCTTCGTATCAGTCTCGTTGGGTCGTCTGCGTTTCGTAGACACGCTTCAATTTCTGAACACGTCCTTGGACACACTTGTTGGAAACTTGCACGCGAGCGGTGCGGATTTCGATTTAACGAAGCAATGTTTCGAAGAACACTTCGAGCTACTCTTACGTAAGGGCGTGTACCCTTACGATTACATGACGGGTAGCGAGAAATTCAACGAAACACGTCTGCCCGCACGCGAACACTTTTTCAACAGGTTGAGTGAATCGCCAGTATCTGACGAAGATTACGCTCACGCGCACAACGTGTGGCGTACTTTTGGAATCAGTACACTGGGCGAATATCACGATCTGTATCTTAAAACAGACGTGCTGCTACTGGCCGACGTCTTCGAGGCGTTCCGTGAGATGGCCATGCGGTACTACCAGATCGATCCGGCTCATCTTTACTCGCTTCCTGGTGTCGCTTGGCATGCGATGTTAAAGATGACCCGTATGCGACTGGAGCTGTTGACGGATATAGATCAGCATCTCTTTATAGAATCGGCTGTTCGCGGTGGCGTTAGCATGGTACCCAACCGCCACGCCAAGGCCAACAACCCGCTAATTTTCGATCAGTACGATGCTTCAAAGCCAACCTCTTTCATATTGTACACGGACTGCAACAACCTTTACGGTGCAGCCATGTCACAACCGCTCCCTTACGCCGACTTCAGATGGTTAGATCGTAACGAGATCAACTCACTGGACGTGCGTACTCTGTGCGATGACGATGACATGGGCTACATACTCGAGGTCGACTTACACTATCCACCTGAACTTCTAGACCTACATTCCGATTATCCACTGGCACCCGTTCGTTCCTGTGTCCATCCTGACGTACTTTCACCGTACTCTCGACGACTCCACACACGACTGCACTATACAAAAGGGTATAGCGGATCGGAAACGCCTTCGTCGTCCGTTCCCAAGTTGCTGACGACTTTGGACGACAAGCAAAATTACGTTCTCCATTTTCGAAATTTAAAATTGTATCTGAGTCTCGGTTTAGAATTGAAAGCGATACATAGGGTGTTGAGTTTTAAACAGAGAGCGTGGATGAAACCGTTTATCGATTTCAACACGCAAAAGAGAGCAGCAGCCACCAACAGTTTCGAAAAGGATTTTTTCAAACTGATGGTCAACGCCGTCTATGGCAAATCGCTGGAGAACGTGAGGAAACGAATAGACTTCCAACTAGTCTCTAACGAACAACGGCTGCAGAAAATTGTTTCCAATCCTCGGCTAAAGCGTATGATCCGCTACACCGATAACTTGGTCGGACTGGCCTTACGAAAAAGGACGATATTCCTTTCCCGTCCGGTGTACGTCGGCTTCACAGTACTCGATGTCAGCAAATTGATAATGTACAATTTTCATTATCGGTACGCTGTCGCCAAGTACGGACAACGATTGACCTTACTAATGACTGACACAGACAGTTTGCTTTACAGCATTCAGACTGAGGATTTTTACTCAGATATGAAAGAGGATCTCCACCTTTTTGACACATCGGACTATCCCACGGATCATCCTTGTCATTGCGACGACAACAAAAAAGTCGTGGGGAAGTTCAAGGATGAGACCAATGGAAAACCCATCAGGGAATTTGTCGGACTCAGGGCGAAGTGTTACTCGCTCTTGTTGTCCGACCGCACCGACAAAAAGGTGGCGAAAGGTGTGCCAAGGACGGCAATAAAAAAAAGGTTACGACATCAATTGTACAGCGAGTGTCTTTTTGACAGTCGTACCGTATTCACCTCTGCTGACTGTATACGAAGCAATCATCATAAGCTGTACACGCAACGTATAACAAAACTTTCCCTGTCTCCTTATGATGATAAGAGGTGTGTACTGGACGACGGTGTAAGTACACTCGCGTACAGGCATTACATGATAGCCGCAATAACCAACAACGCTTCTGGTCCTAAGGCAAAAAAGAGAAAGTACACGGACCGATAACTAACGGTAAAGATGATGTTCAGCATTACACACACACACACACACACACACACACACACATTAACTTTATGTTCTTTATTTACTTATTTTACAACTTTTGATACGTTTTACAGAATGAACAACAAGAAAATTATAAAAAATAGGCCAGCAGAGCAACGTCGAGTACGATGGTAAATATAACATTTTTTTTCTTTATTTATAATGCACAAACAGAATATTCCATTCGATTGATGTGTTTTTTTTTTTTTATAGTTCACAACGGTTACGCCGTGCTTTGTTAGGACCCGGCTCGAGTCGGTAAGGCCGTTTTCATTAATACACTCTTGTCCTAATGCGTTTACCTCCGGTGTTCAATAATATTTTTTTTATTTCAGTGATACCGACGAGGCACCTGTCACCGCTGATACTAATATGGATTCTCCCGTATCTCCAGAACTCGATTCGAGTCGGTAAGACAATTGTCATTTTAATAAACTTTTGTACTTTTGTGTTTTTTTTACCTCCGGTGTTCAATTTATTTTTTTTTCAGCGATGATGATGCTGGTGCTGCTGCTGCTGCTGCTGCTGCTGCTGCTGCTGCTGCTGCTGCTGCTGCTGCTGCTGCTGCTGCTGCTGCTGCTGCTGTAATTCGTCCCCAATCTCCGCAACCTGTCACGAGTCGGTAAGACAATTTTCATTAATAAACTCCTGTGCTCTTACGTTTTACCTCCAGTGTTCATTTCATACATGTTTTTTTTTTTTTTAAGTGATGCTAACGCTCCAACTGGTGCTGTTGCTGCTGCTGCAGATTGTCGTCGTCCCCTATCTCCAAACAGCCTGCAATGTTTTAAACGTGCATTATTTCGATTACAGTCTAGTGTGTTGCGGTAAGTCCGTTTTCATTAACAACAAAGTCTTACACTATTGCGTTTACCTCATGTGTTCAATTTATACTTTTTTTTCAGCGATGCTCTAGCTGCAGGAGTGGCGGTATTTCACCCTCGACCCGGTACGAGTCGGTACGTTTGTTTTTAATTAACATTCAATTGTTCTCTTGCGTTTAAATCTGGTATTAAAATTGTTCCTTTTTTTTTGTTTCAGTAATGTCGAGTCCACAGAAGGTGAAGTTATGGAGGAGGACAATCAAAGCGATGCCGATACGGTTGAATTGAATCATAACGATAATGATGATAGTGATAGTGATGATGACGATGTAGAAGTCCTCGACATAAATATGTAAGTCATCTTCTTATGCGTACATACTGCTTTGTTTTATTTGCGATTATACATAATTTCTATGTTGTCTTTTTTTAGTGACATTCGCCCGATACCAGCACCGCCACCTCCACAACCACAACCGATTACGCCACCACAATCACCACCACAATCACCACCACCGCCACCACCGCAGATGCAACCTCAACCACGACCACAGCCCATTTATCAGCAACAGCAGCAGCAGCAACTATTGCGCAGAGATCCCCGTTTGTGGACCCCTCCAGAAGACGCGCTACCCGTCTTCTTTGAAGTGTTACACGCTACCGAACCGAGGACGCACGATGACCCAACAACATTGAGACTCCTTCTTAGAAGGAGTCTACCGACATGGTGTTGGCGTCGCGGTGAGCCCTGTCCTGTTCAAGGTATGATTCCAAACAATACCTGCAGTATATGCATAGAATCATACAATGACGGGCAGAGGCTCCTCGGTTTGGTATGTGGCCATACATACCATTACCGATGCGTCCTCAATTGGTTCCAGGCGGTAGCGATGGAGGGGACACCACCCGCATGCCCACAATGCAGGCTGTACGTATTCGGAAAGCCGAATCGTACGTTTTATGGGCGTATGCATATTTAAGGTATATTACAGTGTTAATAAAGGTTTTAGTAATCCATCCTACTTGTAACAACCACATGTCACTAATACTCTTACTTTTTTGTTACAGATGGAAATTAACCACCCGGATTGAGACTTGTAAAAAAAAATACCCGATTGTGAGATGTATATTTTGTAGTTTTAAAATAAATTTGTATATATTTTTTTTATCTTATAATTTTTTTATGTTTATATATTTGTAAATATTAGTTGTAAAGTAGATATTTTTTTCTTTTATGTTTATATTTGTATATTTATAATAAACTTGTACATATTTTTTCATTGTATAAGTGTTTATTTTCAACTATCCTTTTCGCATACTACAATTTACTTAACACATAGACACACAGTTGTCAACAATGCAATCGTTCAGATAAGTGAATTGAACACTGCATATCATGTGTGTTTCTTACAGGGAAACTGACAGTTCATTGCTGGACGTCACACGACGGGAAATTCAAAAATTGTGATGGTGGGAGTAACCATGTTTTTTTTCAATGTGTTTATACATTTACTTAACACATATACACAACATCGACGATATCGGCACGGCAGTGTAAATATATACGAAACCAGTACACTATAACACCGAGTTGGCAACAATGGCAGCAGTTATATATTCAACCCGTACACTATAACACCGAGCCGACAACGTCGACAAGTTGGCAACACCGACGACGCTTTTCCAACATGGCCGAACTTCCGGAAAAACCCCTTACATATACATAACCATACACTATAACACATGCACGAATCGGCAACCCGGCCGTACCTTAACCACTACACTCTTACACTACTTGACAACATCGCCGCTTTTCCAACATGGCCGCCGCCGACACACCACGACGGACGGCCATCAAGCCACCACCAGGCCACCGCCCAGCGACGATGACGACGTCAAGGGCGAACGGCGAACGGCGAACATAGCCACGCCTCCGCCAATCAACGCACACATTACCCCACTTTAGGCTGGCCGACGACAACATGGCCGAAAGCCAACTACCGCATGGTTACCCCCACCACCACAATTTTTGAATTTCCCGCCGTGTGACGTCACTTCCGGCAATGAACTGTCAGTTTCCCCCTAATTACGAGGTAAGGATTTCTAAATATTGTCGAGGTAACAATTTATTTAACTTGTAAATTAATCCTTCATGCCACACCTTGTCAAAGGTTTGTGCGACATCAAGGAATAGTGCAGAACAAATTTATTTTTCTTCTAAGGTTTTCTTAATTACATCTGTAATTCGATACACCTGGTTTATTGTCGAGTGCTTTTGTCTAAAACCGAATTGATGGTCAGGAATTAGTTTGACATTTTAATCTTTTAAATGGTTTTAATCTCTTAAGAATGAGCTTTTCAAATACTTTTGAAATTACTGGCAAAAGCGAAATCACAAGTTCATATGAAAAGATTAAATATATGGAGAGGCTTTATAAGATCACCAATAATATTTCTAAATAAAAAAGTAAAAAATATTAAAACACATAAGAATCTAACGTTACACTGCGCTTTACCAATCAATTAATTCAATCTAAATCTTTCGTTCCCGCCAGTCTCCGTCGGAACGTCCGGTGTGTCGTCAAATCCTATCCATCCGGACGTGTCAGAAATGCTCCATCACATTAAGGTGTTTGACTTCAGCGATGCATACTTGTTTTCTACTATACAATATGATTCACTTCTGGACCATCTCCGAAAGTGCAGATAAACTTCACAATATTCCATTATATACCAGTCCGTCTGTATCAGTTCGATGGAGTTTAGGTCAGGGTCGTAGGATGGGAAACATAGCACGTGATGATCACGCTCTCACGTGCAGTGATTCGGTTATAACTAATGCAGCATTTCATTGACTTGAACCTTGGAAACTTTTACATGCCTGTAAAACTGCGGCTTTAAAATGTTATCTATATAAGCGACCTTTCTAGCCTATGATAACTTATTCCCTTTCTTTAATGTTGAAAAATTGTGTTCTTTGTCAACCTGTATTTGTGATTAGCCTCATTATCTATAACTAAAACAGTTCTTGTTTTCAATTTCTGTAGTAGTTTTGGACGTATCCATTTCATGTGCACGAATAACTTTGTTTTGTTCACCAAAAATTTCTGTGATAATCTCCTGTAGTTGACGCAAGTTTCCACTTGATCAGTGCAGCCAGGAGTGCCCACAGCATGGTGCAAGTCGCACCACTGGAATTTGGGGGGGGGGGGATTTTTCAAGGCGATAACTAATTATGTTAGGCCAGGTTTGACCAGGCTTTTTCATTTCTCATAATTTAGTTACCAAAAACCTTTTGGCATTGATAAAAAGAATAACATTAGTTTTTTGATTCCAATAATTGCTTAAATGGCTCAAATTTTTCAAAAATTTTTGAATAAACCCCTAAGATCCACCGCTAACTGGGAGTTACTCCCGTACCCCCGTATTGTGATCCTCCTACCCACGAAATCAAATTTTGAGGGGATTCAGAATACTTAAGGGGGAAATTGCACCATGGCCTTTGGGAAGGATGGGCACCTCTGAGTGCAGCGAATAAAATTCTTTCTCCTTTTGCATGTATAATCATTAAGCGTTGACATCACCAATATCTAAAGGCCTTACCGCTGCAGTCAGAGGCGTAGCTAGGGGAGCCAAGGGAGCAGCCGCCCCGGGCGGCATAGCCATGAGGGCGGCAAGCAAAGTGAGCATAAACTAGAAAAAATGGTTTTCAGTTTATAAAACAACAAATAACTTGTTTCTTTTATATTGTATTATTCTTACTCTTTTCATGAAAGAAGCATAACCAGCGAGCTTGTCCGTTGTCATAAATCTCGCTTGATAAACAGTATTAGTCTATTATTTATACTCAAGCTTCGTAATTACGGTTTATTATGATAAGGTAAATCGCATTTGGGTGTGTTTTTTCCGACTAAAAAATCTCTTTTTTGATTTTGTTGAACTTAATTTCCACAAAAAAAAACTATCAAAGAAGCCATTTTAATAGTGAAAATGGATTTTCGTCATGGCAAAAGTTAAATACCCGTATTCAGGGTCATGAAAATAATACCTATTACAAGTAAGCCTGAGAGAGATGGATTAAATCTTAGCGATTGCAGATGTCAGTCATATGACAATCAAGCAACAATGGCTGGTATCCATTCAGGAGTTCAGAAGAGAATATTAGATTTCAATCCACTAGCTGTGTTTGTTCTCTGTTATAACCATTCACTTAACTTGGTTGGAGTTCATGCAGCTCATGTAAATGTTCAGGCAGTGACATTTTTTGGGATAGTAGAACGCCTATTTACCTTCTTTTCCTGTTCCACTCATAGATGGAGTGTTCTTAGAGACTTCGTAAATATTACTCTAAAAGGACATTGGAGTACGAGGTGGAGTTCGAAAGCAGTTTCGGTGAAACCAATAGCCACTCAGCTGGATAGTGATCGCTGTACTGAAGAAACTGAAGGATAAACCGACTGAAACAATTGATACGAGGGAAGATGCATCATTCATAATTAATGCGATAGAAAACTTTAATTTTGTGACCTTGCTCTTTTTCTGGACAGATATTCTTTCTTCTATGGACAAAATCCAGAAAATATTGCAGACCAAAGGAATAAGCTTTACTCAAGCATTGACACTTCTGGAGATGCTAACGGACAAATTAAATATTTGGAGGAATGAGCTGTGTGACAATGTCATTAATAAGGCAGAGCGGGTATGTAATGAATGGGGTGTCAGTATCACAGAAAGGATAAGAAGGAAGCGCACGATGCCAGGGGAGTATGCAGACGATTCTACATTAACCGTTCGGCAAGAAATGCGACGTTCTCTAATAGAAATTTTGGACAAACTGTCAGTTGAATTTCAAGCCGTTTCTCTAACATAAAAAAAACGCTTTGTGTTCCTCTGTAAATTTGAGGAGTACGTAAATGATGGGGACATACATTTTAAGGAACAGCTTTCCCAAATCAACAATAAGTGCACAGTGCTGACAAAACTGTATTCATATAATCTAAACAGTGTAGAATTGTTCAGTGGCTTTTACTTTTGTTCAAATACGTGATACTTTTACTAAAAAGGGGAAAAGTTAACAGAGAACAAATGGACTTTACACCTCAGGGCCTGCGGTGAAAACAATACACTTTTCTTCAATGGAATTAGAAGCCTACAAAACACTAGCATCAGCTTTAAAAAATTTGTTTACATTACCAGTGTCTGTGGCTTCTTGTGAAAGATCGTTTAGTAAACTCAAATTGATTACATCGTGCCTACGATCAACAATATCTCAAGACAGGGTATCAAATCCAGTGGTACTTTCAATTGAAAACGGCATTGCTTCGTCTTTAGATTGCAGTGATTTAATAACCGACTTTGCAGCAATTAAGGCCAGAAAAGTTTCATTTTAAAATATCTCGTTTTAAATATTTATTATATATTAAAAACAAATATTAAGTGTTTATTAATATATGACAGAACCATTAACCTGTAATGGTAAGTTATTAAATTTATTATTTTTAATGTAGTTCTTTGTTTAACTTTATGTTGCTTTAGGATATTGTTTTGACGATACGCTTTAGACCTACAAGGAATTTGCATATTTATTAGAACATTTTTATGATAACAATTTTTTATTTTACTACATTTTGTGTAGTCTACATTTGTTACAATAAATGTATTCAAACTAAATACCGGTAATTTTATATATGTAATTTCTTAATTTTGTCTTCACAAATATTCTTAAGACGTTTGCTGGACATGCTTTCATACAAAAATCTACACATTTACATTTATTAAGTACTTTTTTTGCTGGATAGGCCTTCATTTTTGCTCTTTTGTCCCCTTTTAATTGTAAAAGCGAGGTGGCCGACGATCTCCTTGCCCCGGGCGCCAAAAAGTTTAGCTACGCCACTGGCTGCAGTCATAGGTTCCCATGGCTGCTGTCTTGGGAATTAATGCAGTGGTTTTCCGTTGTCTTCTGCGCGTTGGCAGATTTTACATACCGTTGCCAGCCGAGCAAACCCCTCTCATTGCGGGCATTCTTTCGTCATTTCGGACATAAGATCGGATTATGGCGGGGTGGTAAATGTATGGGAAGGAAAAAAGTTAGTATCGGTAACGGAGCCTTGAAGGTACTCAACCCACCCATCGGCTTTCGTGAGTGGCGAATCGGTATGGGAAAGAAAGGAAATATTTGTTGGTTGGGAGGCGGTCCTTTTTTGTTGCCCCTTACGAAAAGGATAGACCCTGTGTCGCTATTCTGTTAAAACCCCCAACACCACCACAGACCTATCAAGCGGTATCCATCAGGAAATGGACTGTGGATCTTAGAGGATGTAGCCGGACCATGTTTTTCAAAAACATGTAATCAGAGAATACAGTATTTGTTCATATAAGTTGAGACGGCCTTCTTCCCTACAGCTCTCCATCTCTTGGAGATAACAATCGTCTGCTCTCCAATATAGGGATTTCATTATTGTCTCATTGCATCGCCTTTTTTCTACTTAAAATTCAGTTCTTTTAAAATAACTTATACGTTTTTCACTTCCGACAAATTCAATTTGTTTTCAAGTCAGGCTTTAAAAGCTTGACTGTTGATATCGTTTTGCACAGTACACCTATTTGTCAAGATTGTCTAAAACTATAATAAATTCACTTTTCTGCGCTGTTTGTTTGATACATAAAAGTTTAACAGTTTCCGTCTCGCTCTGCAACCGTAGTTCTTGTAGTATTTTTGACAATATACGAATAGAAAACGCCAGTAATACCATCATTTTGTTCTCTATTTGTTTGCTTGATTGGAATTGTCAGTGCCTGGTTGTCAGTCTCTTCTTTTATAAACTTACAAACACTGATGATTAATTGCTGACTTTGACTGTCTAACACCTGTCCTCCAAGCTTGGTGACAATTCCAGCTATTATGTACGAAATACACGCTCTATAGACGAACGTGTTATCAATCGCAGTAAACTAAACACTGACCTGAAGTTTCAAACAACCAGAGCCAACCTCTGAGTCAATGTTATGACTCAAGCCAGAGGTTATGACTCAATGTTTTGAGCGCATTAAGTATAACCACGGCGGCCCTAACCCTCAGGCGAGAAACAGACCGAGTACGAGGCCATGCATCGCGATAACGGATTGAAGTATGCGATCGCGTGCAATCTCCTGACGTACGTCATCGCAACGGAAGGGGCCGCACATAGACTACGACTGAGTGGGACTCCTTCACGTTTTATTAGCATAGTTTCTGTTTTCTGTAAGTATTGTTATCTAGGAGACAGAAAAAAAAAGCATTAGCTGCCTATTTACTTTTAAAAAGAGTCGTACAAAAGTTAAGAAGTCGTAGATGGTGGGTTCATCCTATAAATCGAAGGTGTGAGGTGTAGGCCACATTCGACATGTGACAAGGACGGAGAGACACTTCACTGCTTGCTTCTGAAGAGTATACATCATCATCTTATCGTCAACGCATAAGAGGACCGCCTCGACCTCGAACATCTGCCATGAAGAGGCCTCCACAACAAGCCACTGCGGCAGTTAAGAAGAAGCCGCCGGATCAATCGCCAGCGACACCATCAAGCTGCAGCGATGGAAGTGGACCAGCCGCCTTGCCAGCAAGACGAGGACAATACTACACGCACGACTGGGACCTGCCGCACAGTGGCGGTAAGTCGTTTAGGTAGCGCTACCCAGCGGAATCCGGGGAGTTCGAGAGTAAGACTTACTAATAGAGATGCGGGTTGCGCCGCCACTGTGACGGTGTCACAGTTCGGCCCCCGGATACCCCTGGGCAAAAAGCTGAGTTAGTCAGCATTGGACCAGCTGATAGTGTCCCTGTAGTACTGTGCGGCAGCGACGAGCCCCCCGGCCGGCCACTTGGGCCAGTCGGGAACCCTAAGACTCGCGCGGGAAGCCCTGCTCAACCCGCGCAAACTCGTGACAATAATCGGTCCTTGTTAGGGCCGACAGAGCCCGTAAAGGCAGGACCTTCCGGTTGCACGGCCGCTAGTAGGCCAAGCAGCCCCAATCCTCTACCAGAGTCTGACTCCCCCGACATGGAGACCTCGGCTTCCACCGACTGGGTGGTAGTAGGGCACGGTGGCAAACCGAGGAAGTCTCCCTCACTACCTTCCCTGAGTTCGGCTACGGACAGAACAGCTAGCTGTAACACAGATGGATGGCCTGCCGAGAACCGTAATGTCTGGCGGATTCCCAGTGCCCTAACGGGAAAGCGTAAACGCGCGCCTCTCCCCGCACTGGTCGGACCCGGCGGTTAATCCCTTGGACGCCCCCTCGAGAAGGCAGAGTTCTTGGCTGACAGTTTAGAGCGACAGTTCGCTCCCAACCCATCCAAGAACCCGGCCTTCACTGAGCAAATCTGCCGCGAGGTAGAGCGCTTTCTATCGGCCGGTATCACAGTCCAGCCGGAGCCCATCTCCCCGGAGGAGGTCTCTGAGAGGATTGTTCAGCTCAAGCCCCGGAAGGCCCCTGGCCCAGACGGAGTCATGAATTCCGCACTCCATCGCCTTCCGGAGCGAAGAATACAGTTCTTCTCTGTTCTGTTCAATATATGTCTCAGACTGGCGTACTTTCCGGTGAAATGGAAAACGGCTACAGTTATAGTGATACCCAAGCCGGGAAAGAATTCTTCTCGCGTGGAAAACCTCAGACCCATCAGCCTCTTGTCCGCGACGTCCAAGGTTTTCGAGCGATTGATCCAGCGTAGGATCCGCGACCACCTAGAAAGACTGGACGTGCTGATCCCCGAACAGTTCGGCTTTCTTGAGCTGCACTCCTCAACTCATCAGCTGATGAGACTCGTGGAATGCATTACCGAGGCTGGCTGCCAGGGCAAACAGACGACTGCGATCTTCCTAGACGTAGAGAAAGCCTTTGACCGCGTGTGGCACGAGGGTGTCCTTCACAAGCTAACGGAAGTCCTTCTCCCAGATTGCTACGTTCACTTGATCGGCAGCTTTCTGCGAGACCGTAGCTTCCGAGTGAGAATAGACCACGCTCTCTCTTCGGATAGACGTATACCTGGCGAACCCATACACAGTATATCAGACCAGTATATCAGACAATGCGCTTCGGCGCAACTCAGTAGACTCTGGCCCGTGCTATATAATCCGGCAATGACCCCCCGGCTAGTTAAGCTCATAGTCAACTCGTACGTGTTGCCCGTTGTCCTGTTTGGGGATACCTGGCCCGGTTTGGGAATGACCACGAGGTCATAAAACAGCGCTCCAGCGCGTACTCGACCGGGGACTTAAGCTTGCGTGTAAAGTCTCCGGAGGTACTCTTCTCGTCTTTTGAGAAGAGGACTCGGTGTCCGCTCTTTTGATGACACCGTGGGACGCCTGGCGCGTAGATTCTATATTCGTTCCGACAGAGTGACCCACAATTCCCTCATTGCCGGACTTGGTAAATACACCCTGCGACCAGGTGAGTCCTGGAAGCGACCTCGTTTATTAGTCCCGGTGGTAAAATCCACCAATCGCAGGTCGCTTCAGACCCTCCCATAATTAGGTAAAAACATATATAACTAACTCAAACAGACCCAGTGGCAAGAGGCGTCGTCGTCGTCCGTCCGTCGGTCGACTTCACTTCAGCTTCTCGCTCTGGAAGGGCCTGCTCTCTTGGACCAGCTCTCTCTGGACGATTGCGGAAGCTTTTCTCGCTGTTTTCAGCTGCTGCCCTGCTGCCTTCGCTTGAAGACGACAGTCAATCGATTCTGCTGCCCTGCTTGCTGGATTACGCATTGGAAGAACGAAGACTACAACTCAGCTGGCTGGTGAACAGAGTAGCTAGCACTCACAGCTGAGTTCGACGGACCTTCTAAGGACCACCAGCCGAGTGACCCTTTTCAGGACCACCAACTGCCGTTGAAGAGGAAGCACTTTCAGCCTGCCAGAGCTTAAGGTTGCGCAGCGCATCTTGCCCGCTGACGCTCAGACTCTTAGGTAGCGCTGCCTAGGACGATCCTTGCGAGCCCCCACCAGTGGTAAGCGAGCTTGGATATCGCCTAGGTAAAGAGCCCGGTGGACACCTCTCTTGGTAAGGAGAGGTATCTAACGAAGCCGGTCATTAGCCCAGCTCGTAGTAAGCCTGAGCGTTCCAGTAGTCCCGCTTGCGATCCGGCTCGGGCCGGACCCTAGGTCCCTGGTTACCGCCAGAGGCAGCCTGGCTGCCTCTGGTCGGCGAACTCCCGCTCGTTGGATGAAATGCCCGGTTCGGGCGCGTCAACGAGCACGCAGTCGCTCGCCTCCTCCATACCCCACACGAGCGATTCGCCGTGTTCTCCGGATATGGATGCGGACCAAGTTGTCGATCCCCGGACGGTTCCGCTGCCCGGTGACGAGACCGACGGAACCGCTCCTCCTCAACCTCTTCCTCGGCGTCCGCCATGGAAGTTGTCCCCGCCGATGGCGAATCCGGCTCGGGGCCGACTGTGCCCGGCGCTTCCCAAGCACCGCCGGCCACTCGTCGCATCCCGCCCGTGTTCGTTCACGGCGTGAACAAGGTCACCGGTTTTTACCGGCGACTGATAGTGGCTCCCAGACTTTCCCCGGCCAACGTAGACTTGAAGCTCCTGTCAAGATCGTTGTCCGAGGAATGGACGAGTACCGCAGCGTCATGGCGTTCGTTGAATCCGCCAACTTCCAGTACCATACCTTTACCCCGAAACACGTGAAGCCTCTGTCCTTCGTGCTCAGAGGCTTAGACGTGGACTCTTCTCTCGAGGAAATCCTCGATGAGCTGCGCGAGCTGGGCTATCCGGTTCGCGCGGTACATCGGGTATTTGCTCCTGCCGGACTAAGGCGTCCAATTCCCCTGGTTCGCATCATGGCCGAGAACAGCGAGGCAGGCGCAAGCCTACTCTCTCTTACGCGGCTTTTCGGATTCCGCGTAAAAGTGGAAAGAAGCCGCGCTCCCGGGGCTCTGCCTCAATGCTACAGGTGCCAACGCTTCGGGTACCACTCAGAGACCTGTTCTAACGCTCCGGCGTGCGTGAGGTGCTCTCTACCTCACGCTAGTAAACACTGCGATGCACCTGCTTTTAAAAGGTGCATCAACTGCGGCGGAAGTCACCCCGCCAACTACCGGGCATGTCCGGTGTTTCAGCGGGAGCTCGAGCGGCGAAAGCCGAAAGGGCGCCTGCCACCACCGAGGCATCCGGAAGCTGGTTCCAGACCTGCAACCGATCAGCCAGGCCCTTCGCCTCCTGCTACGGCTGCCGTGTCTTTCGCCGCAGTTGCTAACAAGCAACGAAAACGTAGCAAAGGCCCGAAGCAGACACCTGTGGTACAGGCATCTCCAACTCAGGCTCCTTCCCAGGCCCCTGTCCCGCCTATGGCGAAAAGGCGTCGTAACCTCACGGCATCTAAACAAAGTGAGACAGACCAGCCATTGTCAATCATCTCGGTTGTGGAGCCTGAGAATTCTCAACCCTCCCCAGCACCGGAGAATCCTACCCCTGCTTTAGAAGCAGCCTCGCCTGACCTCCTGCCCCCGCGGTACCCTAATGCAGGCAAAAAGAAGCGGCATCGTAAGCCCCGTGGCGCTCGCTCCCGGGCTCCTGCCAACCCAGCCGCACAGTCCAGACAGCCTGCGCAACGCGTGAAGACCGACGTTATCGCATCTGTCCCTCTTCCTAGCACCTCCGCTAGAGGCGCTACACCTGGCCCCAAGACACCCCTGGCTTCCACCAATCCCCCGATTGATAAGCCTCGGCGCTCTTATGCGCAATCAGTCTCCGGGCATTATGCCTCAAAAACCGTACCAGACGACTACCAGGTCGTCAAAGACTTCCTTGCGGAATTTTATCTCCGCAAAGTTGCCCAGACCTTCAGGTCCATCCGCTCCCGCTTGGAGACTGCCGATACAACCGAGAGATTCATGCTCTTGGTGGAAGCCGCCACTTGTGTAGGTTTTCTATGAGTCGGGTCCTCAAACGAGATCTCTCAATTCTTTCCTGGAACGCTAACGGGTTGTCCAACAAGATCCAGGAACTCCAAGAATTACTGGCCCGACTCAAACCCGATGTAGGCCTTCTCAATGAGACCCACTTGACCCCTGCGAGTCGGTTACGACTGGCCAACTATGTGTGCTATCGAAACGACAGACCGGGCACTGCTGGTGGCGGTACTGCCGTCGCGGTGAGGCTCAATCTCGAGCATCACCGAGTCGTCTTGCCTGCAATGACTCACCTCGAAGGCACCGCTGTGGAGTTGTTAAACACTCTAGGCGGCTTACAGATGGTCGCGGCGTATAAACCGCCGCAAAAAGAGCTCCTTCACCCCGATCTAGCTGTCGCGTTCGATGCACACAGGAGGATCATCATGGCCGGCGACCTGAACTGTAAACATTGTGATTGGAACAGTCGCTTGACTGCCCCAAACGGGAAACTTTTACGCAGGTTTGCCGATTCTCGCAGGATAACAGTGATTGGGCCTACCCAACCTACGTTCTACCCCTCCCAACGCCACGCGGCTCCCGATGTCTTGGACATAGCGGTGATCCAAGGAATTGACTGTCCGGTGCATGTGTCCGCGCTAACGGAACTATCGTCCGATCATCTCCCCATCTTGATACACGTCGCTACCCAGCACGTCGTACGCAGAGATGTCAGGAAGGTGGTAGAATGGGACCGCTATGGCCCGGCGTTAAGTCGCCGATTGCCAGAGGCGGGACCACTCGAAACCGTCCGCCAAGTCGACGAGCCAGTTGCCGCGTTTGACGAGGCTGTCGTATCTGCGATCGACGCGTCTTCCAGGATGAAGCCTGGCGTCACGCCCCACTGGCAGCGGATCCCAGAGGAGACGAGTGCTCTCGCTTGCGAGAGAAATCGCCTCCGGAGACGCTGGCAGCGGACCCGTGATCCGGCCGACAAGGCAGCGTACAACCGGGCGACCGGCATTTTACGTCGTGAAATGCAGGCCTACCGGAGACGCTGTTGGGAACTCGCCGTGGCCCAAGCAGGGGACGGATCGGACGAAAGTAGCCCTTAGCGGATACCTTCGGCGTTGGTAGGGAAGAGGCGTCGACCTCGCATCCCAGCCATTGCTGGACCTTTCGGTCAAATCCTGGCTCGCCCGGAGGCGAAGGCCGAGTACTTGGGCGCGTGTTTCGAGCGACAGTTCGCTCCTAACCCGCCCATGGACTGGGACTTCGATGAAGAAGTCGAGAACGAAGTGGAAGGCTTTCTGTCTCTTCCGATCACTACGGAGTCCGAACCCATTACTAGGGAAGAGGTCACAGATCGGCTCGTTGAACTCGTACCGAGAAAAGCTCCTGGCCCGGACGGCGTCTCGAACGCCGCTCTTACTCGACTCCCGGAGCAAGGAGTACTTTTCTTGGTTGCGCTGTTCAACGCGTGTCTAAGACTGGCCTATTTTCCCCAGAAATGGCGTAAGGCGACGGTCATAGTGATCCCGAAGCAGGAAAAGGACGCTTCCCGTCCCGACAACCTCCGGCCCATTAGTCTACTGTCAGCCACGTCAAAGGTTCTCGAACGTCTCGTACAACGGAGAGTATTAGACCATCTAAGAAATTTCGATGTACTGGTACCCGAACAGTTCGGCTTCCGTGTGGGGCATTCCACCACTCATCAGCTGATGAGACTGGTGGAATACATCACGGATGCCGGGTGTCGGAAAGAGCAGACTGTCGCCTGTTTCCTAGATGTGGAAAAGGCCTTTGGTAGTGTCTGGCATGACGGGCTCTTGTTCAAGCTCCGGGAAATCCAGCTCCCAGATTGCTACCTTCGCTTGATTGCTAGCTTTCTGACGGAGAGGACTTTCTGCGTGCGAATAGACGACCATGTCTCTTCCGAGAGACGCATTACAGACGGGGTACTTCAAGGTAGCGTGCTAGGGCCTCTCCTGTTCTCCGTGTACGTCAACGACGCACCCAGAGAGCCTGGAGGCCAGATGGCTCTGTTTGCCGACGACACGGCGGCAACCGCCGATCGGAACGCAGACTGGGCTATCCCACGACTTCAGCGCGCACTCGATGCGTATTCGACGTGGACGTAAAGCTGGAAAGTTGCCGTCAACGAAACGAAGAGCTCCGCGATGCTATTCACAAAGCGCCGGAAAGAACCATGAGGCCGAGTGAGACTCGGTAGAACGTATTTGCCCTGGTCGAGAGAAGTTAAGTACCTCGGTGTCCACCTAGACCGTCGGCTCACCTGGCGTGCCCACGCTGAGACGATGCGAAAGAAAGCGTCCGCTCCTCTCGCGCAACTGTTTCCAATACTTGTCAACAAGGCTATGATCCGCAAGCTGGGTAAGTTGATCGTCAACGCGTATCTGTTGCCGATCATTACCTACGCTCTTCCCGTCTGGGGTTACCTCGCAACCGCTCATAAAAGAAAGTTGCAAAGCGTTCTCGATAGAGGTCTTCGGCTAGCGGCCAAAGTCCCCTATCGGTTTTCTTCTCGTCTCCTGAGAAGAGGACTCGGTGTCCGCTCCTTGGATGACACCGCAAGGCGACTTGCACGTAAATTTTACGTCCGAGCTTCGAGGACCCAGACAAACCCACTCATAGCTGGCCTTGGCAAGTACCGAACACGTCCAGGTGAATCTTGGAAACGGCCTCGACAAATACTGTACTAGTCGACCTAGTACGAGCATGTCGTTGTAGCGACCATTAAAAAATAAATAAATAATATTCAGTCTGGACAGGACCACTAGGCAGGAGCCCCTACCGGAGGCTCGGTACTAGGAAACCTTTGGGTCGTCTCACGACGCACAACCCAACAGCTCTGACGGCCAGTGGCAAGAGTCCTTTCTGAGACTCGGGACACTGCACTACTCGCGACCCGCGCTTCGCGCGGGTCGCGCAGCTCTCAGTCGTGTAGGCCACATTCCATGCCAACGCCAACATCTTTCCATGAATATTCCCTTTTAATACTCTTTTTATAATCATTTAGTCCTTTGTCATAAAGTATAGGTTTTGATTGAACCTAAAAACGAAATTTAAGCACTTTACACAGTTGTCTAACATTCGTCAAAATATGTATAGTATTGAAATGCATATAGCATGTTGTGCAGTATTTATCAAATATGTATCATATTTTATATTTAACAAAAATCATAGATTTAATTAATAATATACCGGTAGTTCATAAATTGTTAATTAAATAAGACAATAGTAATTTTGTAAAAATCTACTCCCATAAATTTACCTCAATTATTAATTTTTCTTCATTTAAATCCACGGTGATTCTCAAACGATCGGACACCAACTGAGACTCGAGCTATTCGTCCGTCATCGCATCGCATGCCGACGCGCGTTAGTCATCGCAACGTACTTGGTGTGGGAACTCTCATAACGCAACATAGCCATCAGTTTTCATGCGATGACTTGCGTCGTCCCATCGCATGGCATCGTACCCGGTCTGTTTCTTGCCTCACGCGCACACAACTATGCGTCGCCAACTGTACCTCCACTGTAGCATGTAGCACTGTGGTAGCGGGGAGTCTTTGCCATGACTGCAGCATCTGGGTCGAGCCCAATGGCTGCCTGTGGATTGAAATAGTGCTGGTTCATTCGACAGGTACCTAAAACTGGAATGGACAACCGCCAACCAGTTAACTGAGAAGGTGAGGGAGAAAGGCTTCAATTTATTTATTTTTTTAAAATAGTTGCAATCGTTGGGCACTGCCGCATGAACGGGGTCAGATGACAGATGTCACCCGTCCCCAGTCCGGCGTGCAGATGCCATAAGGCGTCGGTCGCTCCACGCGAGGAGCCTCCGTGCCAGTAATATCGCGTAGCAGCGGCAATCAGCGCGGTCGGTGTACTAGGAAGGGAAGAAGGAAACAGCTTTGCAGGTAAGCTCTGGGACAGGGTCAGATGTTAGAGACGTTGTTTAGTTTAAGTTACATTTATGGCGGGTCATCGAGAATCGCCCGAGGGCGTTTGACCCGGACAGGGGGAGGCGGTTGCGTGGTGCTGATGGTCCTTAGGTAAGGGAAGGAAGAGGTCTCAGCTGCGGCAAAGAGAGTCGCAGCTAACGACCAGACAAAGACAGAGAGAGTTGGAACTCGAAGACCTCCTCGAATTACACTATTTCTCACAAACCAAGGAGATCCCGACAAGGAACGGAGGGTTCTGGATTGGAAACTTTCCAGCCTACGCCTGTTGGTGGCGGAGATAAGTGACCACCAAGCAGGTGCCGCATAGGTCAATACAGACCGAAGAAACAAAAGATAGAGGGTGACTTTCGTGCGCAGCGCCAGTGGGCTGCGGCACGCGAGGTATGGGTAAAGTTTGGCTCGGACGCCGCGAGCCTTGGAGAGGGTATCAGTCACGTGAGCGTTGAAGCAAAGACGCCGGTCGAGCCGAACGCCTAGATACTTCACCCACTCTTTGTAGGCGATAGGCCTCCCTTCCAGGGAGACGGGCTGGCATCGGGAGATGGACTTACGAGTGAAACAGATCGCCTCGGATTTCTCCGCGTTGATCGTCACCCGCCATTTCCATAGCCAGTCCGGAAGCTGGTCCAACTGACCCTGCAGCTGTGTACTCGCAAAACACGGGGACACGGAGCTGTAGTGATACATAGCATCGTCAGCGAACAACGACAACGTGACACCGGGCAATACAGGCAGGTCGTTCGTGTACACAAGGTACAGAATGGTGTACGTCCACTTCTTTCTGTTTCCCATTTATACCTAACGGCGCGGGATCCCATACCAATCTCATGGATCCGGTCCCTTGTCTCCTTCCACATACTGTAAAGTCAAATATTTTTTGCTACAGCTTCCTGGTTTCATGCGCACTAGACGTCCACAACTGTTTCCGCTCTATTCGTTGATCGTTGATATCATTTCTAGTTCTTTTGGGATTAGGTTATATAAATCTGTTCCGGGACTCATCTCACCCTCGGACGACCCACGTCTCTTCTACCATTGGATTTATAGTTCAGTGCCGCTTTCGGCAATCGATCCTCTGTTATCCTTTGCAGATGATCCCAACATTGTCTTCTGTAAGCAAAAATAATTTTTACTGATGAGGGTATTATTTTCATAGTAGTGTACTTTGTTAGTTTTACTGATGGGAGTTTTAATTTCTTCATCAAGTTTTGTCATTTTTTACGTATTATTATAACTCCCAGATGTTAATAGTTTTCTATATAGTTTAGTTGCTGTTCGTTTTCTGTTTGTGTGTTTGTTGTTCTGGCATCGTTGTAAGTGAAGTATTTTTGTGTGTGTTAATAATAATTTTTATCTTGTAGCTCGTTTCATATATCAACGTTATATATCTCTTACATTTGTTGCAATCAGTACAATTGTCATCCGCGCACGTCAACTCTTGTGTGCTAGAGTAGTATGCTAGTACTCTTGTAGTATGCTAGTTGTGTTTTCCGTATGCTATTTTTACACTCTTCAATTACACTATCTATAAACATGATACAGTAGTGCCCAGGCTGTCCCTTCCAATAAAAATTTCCTGGGTATTTGACCACTGATTCTGACTTTTCGTTTAATGTCTTGGTTCAAGTTCTTGATGATTCTTATCGGTTCCGAGTTTACTCCTAGTTTCTTATCAAAGCTTTGATAAGAATTTTCTTAGGACATTATCGAACACTGTTTCAGTGTCGAAGAAAGTCAAATATATACATGTTTTTGTTCTTGCCTCTTAGTTTTTGTATTACAATACCGAGTGTGTAGATATAATCCTCTCTTTGTCTGCGTGGAAGGAACCCTCTTTCATTTTCTAATTTGTTTTAATTTTTTTTTTTTGAGGCTATTCTAGGTTTTTATTGAGTAGGCCAATATCTTCATTTCAAATGGCTTTGTATCCGTCGTTGTTAGTTGTTTCGGATTTTATGCACCGTTACTATGATGGCACTTTTGCATTTTGTTGGGATTTCTTCAGTACTCCAAGCCTGTCAAAATATTTTTCTGTAGCCACTTATGAATTACTTCTCTTCCATCAGGAGGTCAGGGGTGATATTATCTTCACCAAAACATTCACCATTTATCTTTTGTTTAAAGTTTCTTCAACTTCTTCTACCAATATTTGCCAATTTCTGTTCCTTCAAAAACTTTAGTCAAACACTGAGTTGTCTACTTTATTTTGTCCTGGTTTTCTTCATTTCGTTAAATATTTTCTCGTAGTGTTTATGCTACTCTGATATTAATAACTCTTCTGTTGTACGATGCGGATCTTCACCACTCCCGATGGTCTCACGCAGACAGAACCTCCAAATCTTTCTTTTCAATGTCGCTAAATGTGACTAATTGCTAATTACGAGACTGCTCTCTCCCCTCCAATATTGTACACTTCGCACAAAAAATATAAAAGTGTAAGAGGCGTGCAGCCCAACGAATGTTAGCTAATATTTTTCATATTTATATCCACGTAGCCACCACGCCCCATCCGTAAAAACTATGCTTTCCCCTATGTTGAATGAATCTTAACGCTGATAACATTTTACTCATGATGACCTTCTTAATCATATATTCCCAACTGTTCGGGACATTCTTACTAGATTATGCAAACACCATACATTAGGAACTTTATTCTATCCATCCAGTTACGTACGCTTGTCTTAACTAAACTTTTGTTGTTCTGATCCCTTCGACTTCAGTTTACGTCAATAACTAACTACCTGTGTGACCCCTCTTTCCTTTTATGCATTTTGATGAGTATAAAACAACTTCTTTTATTTGAATATTTTCTTTTGAAAGAGAAGCCACAAGTCAATTAGGACTAGGCCGGAGCCTAGAGAAGCCAAAATTGTGCTGGGTCCAGTATGACGGGACTTGCAATGAAACTCAGCTGAAATATAACAGTAACGGTTTTTATTGTATGCCCTCTATTGATACATGTAGGCAACTCCATCACATAGTTATCCCTCCCATGAATCATAAATATCACAAATGAATAATGCCCCTGCTTTAACAGTATCAAAGACAACTGTGTATATCATAACGAGTGTATATACATCTATACATGTGCATCGAATAATATTCAGTAACTATATATATATATATTAAATTCTCCCCCAGGTTGTGGCTAGCTAGACACAGACAAAACATAACAACACATACAGAAACATAAGGCACATATACTCACAAATTATACATCAATATTCTAACACGAATGCCCCTGGAATGCACCCGCCTAGCAGGCAGTGTTACTACCGTGCCCAGAAACCAGCAGTGATAAATGTTCGCCCATCAGCAACCCGTTTCTATAGAATCACATAAAAGCCAAAACCCCAGAAGGATGACAATTAATCATAACGCATAAGCAAGACTGGACCGCCCTTATGTATAGCATTCCACTGATCAATGACCCATCATGAGCATATGAACTTTAAGTTCCTTCCACAACATTAAATAAAAAAAAATTTACGGAAACTACATCATCCAATTTTAAACAGTTGTTATACAATTCTAAAAGGTCAATTTGCTTCACAAATTCAGAAGGATTCAATAAATCAGAATACTTTACCAGTAGAAAAATTAATCAGTCGAGGCTTTACAAAATTTTGAAAAAGGAATCAAACAGTATATGTTTTACAAGTAAAAAAAAAATATTAATCATTATATGTTCTATAGTTAAAAATATTAATCAGTATGTTTTACAGTTAAAAAAAAAATAAATCAGTATATGCTACAAGTGGATAAGGTTGATCATTATATGTTTTACAAGTAAAAGAAAAACAATCAGTCTAGACTTTTGTGAGGTACAAAATCAACTAGTATATGCCCTGAAAAATGTGCAAATTATTTTCTATTAAAACCCGACTGGCTATATAAATATATACAAAATGAATTACAATAAGACGGTTGTGCCCTAGCAGCTGTGGGAACGCGCCAGCATGTGGTTGACAAAGTTTGACAGGAATCTAACCTGCCTCAGGCTGCCCCAACATGTGGCAGACAATAACTATGTCCCTTTTATACCCCAGAAAACGGCCAAAAGAAAACCCCAGCCCTTAAATGTTAACCCCAAGGTGAATTTAATATTTACTCAACTCTGTTCCAGCCGGAACAGAGTCCATAACATGTTCTATAAATTTTGTAAAGAGTGAAATGATAACGATGTGCAAACTGTAAAATATCTAAGAGAACAAATATCACTGGCACGCTCCCCCAGTGCAGCACACAATTACAAGCAGTGCACTTAGTGTTAGGTAATTCAGCTATTAAAAGTGTTTTTGAAATTCACTCATAATGTTCAGAATGATGATCAGCTGCTCCCCTTTATAGCAGATAGTCTGGACACGTGGTCACATGGATTCAAATAAATTTTACTGTAAAACAGGTGCACTGCCGGCCCGGCCCCAAAAGAAAAATAAAAGAGTGCATATCACCTTAATACTGCTGCCCAAGTACTACATCTTGATCTGATCACCGACTCCCTCTCCGGACAGGATCTTGTCTAATGGTCCATGGCTGATGCAGATGGACGGCAATCAGCAAAGCCAAATCTCCGTCTTAATCAAGAACCCGGGAGTCGCTTAAGTTTCAGCAAGCCATGTAGATGCAGAGAAACTACGCCGTAATTGTTCGGAGAGAGAAGCCGATGTATTTCGTAGCTGGGCGATGAACTGGACTGCCGTCACCGACAGAGCAAAGCGACCCCTTACTGCGAGTTGCGCGCGCAACCGTACACTTTGCCGTTCACTTACATAGCAGTACAAGGGTCGTTCTGAATAACCGGCGATATTTTACAATTAAATCTTCTAGAATATTCAAAGGCCGGAAAATACCGGCACACCTGTTTGTGCCAAAACGGCGTAAGTGTTCCTAGAAAACCATCACAAGACCAAATCACAAAATTCTAATAAAGATTTGCTTTATGATTATAGCATATTCGTATTGAGCCGCCTCATTGCCCCTTCTCAAAGTTTAAGAATTTTTTTTTTTGACAAGGGGAAGGCGACCCGTAATTTTTAGAACTAGGCGGATGGCCTAGATGAAACATAAAATGCACTGAGCCCATTGTGACAGGACTTGCAAATAAAAGTCAGGAGTAACGTAACAATATTTATTTTCTCCCCTTACAACATTTATAAAGCAGTGTACAACACATATACGGGCGTTTGTTTACAGACAGAAATATTTAGTTATTAAGGACTGAACCTTCCTGATGCACTCAGCAATTCAACATATCAATCATCATAAATCCATAGAATAATAAGTATTACAATTAGCAAATCAATTACAGTGTTTTCAAAACAATCAGTTATTCACCCTTGAGTGAAAGAAAGAAAGAGAGCGACCAGCAATGATTAATCATTCGGTTGTTGCTTCAGGATCACACAGCAACCCAAACAAGTTCAATTAGAGCGGCACATGACCAGCACCACCAAGCCAAGCATGGCTTTTAAGAAAACCCCTTTTAGTTGACCTTAGGCTTACCATAGTTAGCATACCCCTAAAGGTATAGCAACCATTCTATGTAATGATCAGTCATTGCTAAATCAATTTTACAATACCTACTGACAAATAATCATAATAACAATAATCTCACAATAACCCAACGGGTATACTAACAATTAATATTTGTACATTCATGAGTTCCTTTTAACATTAATGACTCGTGTATATCAATCTACAATAATCTTTATAAAATTAACAAACCATCAGCACAGCTCGAGTTCGCTCAGGCTGCAAACATGCACACCCGATTAGACTGAGAAATCAAAGCTTAAATGAATCTAAATAAAATATGAAAACGTAAAGACAGCAAGTTAACATGAGAATTTACAAATTTAGAATGACTTCCGGATAGAAATGGCGGATAGGAATAGCTGACCATGCGTGACCATGCATGACTCTGGATAAACATTTAATCGCGTTAATACAAGGAAAAGAATTAGAACAAAAGAGTGAAACAATCGCACTGTGCATGCCTGCTAGTCCGGCATACAATTATTGACTTGCAATCGTTGACTTATTAATATTTTAGTGATCAGTGCCACTGAATTATGGGCGTGCACATAGCGAACCGACATGTTCAATTTTGATCAACAACTTTCTAAGGTAGTTCTAGTTCACAAAACGGAATGTAACTGTATTATCTTTTTATATTTCACTATATTTCAGAATGTGTCGCGGTGTCGACTTTACGTAATTGAAACGGTATCACCTGGTTTAAAGCTGTTATCACGTGCTGAGGCAGATGGTCGGCTCCGGTCCCGGTGGTAGTGAGTTGCTGTTTCAGGAAACCAGGAGAGTCATGCTTTATTAGCTGGCGGGTCCCATGTCTAACGCCGGCGACGAAATAGGGGAGCTTGCTCAGGCTGATGGCGACGGGTGTGGTTGTCGCCATCCTTCTATCTCAAATCCCAGGCTGGTGCGGGAACCCAGAGGTCCTTTATAGAATTATTTGCCCATGGCAGAAAGTAGAAGCAGCACAGACAGAATTCTATCCCGACGCCGGCGTTCCGATGTAGTGGGTATGGTGAGTGAGATGCAACTGGTCAGCACTCTCACATGTACAGCGTTCGGAGAGAGCGCAGTTACGACGATTACTCCATAGAGCGCTCGAGGATTCACAACTGACGGCACCCTACGATAGCCGGCCCCGCGCGGCCTAACTATCTGGGCGAAAAGAGAAGTAACCGAAATACGGAAAACTTGCCGCGATGTATTTTCTTTTTACTAGTCGCGGCCAGTGGCGAAGTTACATGGAGGCAATTGAGGCAATGCCTACCCTAAAAATTCTGTAGAATAAAAATTATAAATACGTATGAACTACGTAACGTAAAGATTATACATTGTTACTGTGACTGTCGAATTTATTAAGCCGAAATGTGCTTTACCGAGCGACCGCTAGATGGTGACAGGTGAGATTCGGCATAAAGCGTATGAGGCAACGTGAACTTGCCTCAGCGTTTTTTGTATACATCGTATGTAAGCAATGTTCGGACGTGACTGGAAGTGCGGGGGAGGGGGATTGTCCCGTGCTGTACACATAGAGCGTTGAGGCATGTCTCACTTCTATGGTGCAAACAGTTAAGTTAAAGCGCGCTGTGTTGTTTATAAGTGTGCTTATTTTATGCGGTTATTAAAAGTGTGCCAGTTATTCCGCTGAACTAACAGATGATCAAGATTGTTTTTTGAATTGTTTGTAACATTAAACATATAATATATAGAAACTAATCAAGTTTAAAAATTTGAAGTTCAATCAGATGTATTATTGTGTATGACTTATACAAGGATTGTTCAACAGAAACACGTTTAGAGCTGTAAAGCATTTTTTATTCAACGATTTTAAAAGAAGTCTCCATTAACATTAAGAAATGAGTCCCACTCTTCCACTAATCTGTAGATTCCCTGCTAGTAAAATTCTTTACGGCTGTTTGCGGGACCATTCGCTAACAGCAAACTCTACTTCAGCGTCCGATTTGAACCACCGTCCTTTTAGTGATTCCTTAAAAAAATTTAAGGTAAGATTTTGCCTACCCATTCATTAACTACTAGCTTCGCCACTGGTCGCGGCACAGTATTCCTTTTCATCATTCGTAAGGGAAATCTGTGGTTGACAAGAACGAAATAAGTTGAATCAAACCGACCTGTATAAATAATTACCAATACGGACCACGAAGTAACCGTGTGGAATAATAAAAACAGTCTTAGTAAAGCTATCAGAAATTGTTAAACATTTAAACATAATACGTGTCTATAAAAAATGAGTTATACCATTCGTACCATTTGTGGATGCGGCGTGCGTGCCTATGCCTTTCAGAATTATTATCAAAATTGTATTTCTGCTTAAAATATAGGCTGCGTTGGTTTCAAAAATGTTTTTCTTATACAACAATATAACACAGCGATATAGTAGTCAATTTCTTTCAAACATTGTTAGTCAACACTACAAACTGTAGACCTAATTTGTATATTTCTTGTAAATCCTTCACTGACTGCCGCAAATTCTGTAGGCTATTTGTTCAATATTAGATATTTATATGTGTTTGTATATTTAGATGTATACATCTTTCAGTTTTAATTAATAAAGTTGTATTAGTGGTTATAATCACAAACAGAAAGTACACTGTTCCACACCACTATAGGAAGCATTCCCGATTAGCGCTTTCAAACTTCACAGCTGATCATCAGATCGGAAAGATGTTTCCGATTTGATGATGAGCTGCAAGCTTGAAACCGCTAATCGGGAATTTTTTCTATAGTTGTGTGCAACACTGTAATTTCTGTTTATCTTTTATTTTGTTTATATTAATTTCTTTAATGCGTACATTTTTTTCTTCGTCCGTACACTTGCTAAAGAAATTAATTACTAGAAATATTATAATTGCTAAAGATAATTAATTACTTCAAATATTATAACATTTTACTAAATAACTAAACAAGAAATAAGTTCAGTAAAATGTTATAATATTTTGTACAAGTTTAAAACATTTACGTGGTTAATGTGCTTGTTCGTCTGGCTGCCGTGAATGAATCACGCTTTTCACTCGCACCAACCTAAAGCGAAGATTCCTATTCCCCCCGCGCGCTCGGCAAGAGCAATGCGCTCGACCTATATCTGCAAACAAACGTTTCCAAAAATGAACTTTGTAAAATACAACGCACAGGGATAACTTGTCAGACGAACGCTTGAAATCCGTTTTAGTGATAAAAGCATCAAAATTTTACCCAAAATGGACAGACATTATATGTCAGAAGCAACTCCACACATCCCATACGTACATAAGAAAGCCAAAAATAATACATAAGAAAATAAAGCATTACAGTACAGTAGTGAGGCCAGAATGCCTATATGCAAGTGAATGTCTATCATTGAATTATAATTTAGACAAACTAGAAACATTGAACAGACGCATTATTAGGAAATTATAAAGGTCCACGAAAAACTTCAGAACGTTGGAAATTAAGAAGTAATGATGAAATATGTCAAAGTATAGAAACTATAACAGAAACAATGAGAAAAAGAAGACTATTATTTTTTGGACATTTATATAGAATGGACGACAATAGGTTAACAAAACAGATCTTCAAATATCTGTGAGGAAAGAAGTCAACATCAATTTGGGTTAAAGAAGTCCAAAAGGATTAAAAAAAATAATAATATAAACGCACAAGAAGCAATTGAAAGAGAAGTTTTTCGGGCAAAAGTCTTAAAAATGAAAGGAGCCCAGGGTAGGAGAGAGAAAAACGCAGGTTCAAAGTGGACTGAAGACAGGAAGAAGACACATTGTGAAAAGATGAAAGAATACTGCAGAAAAAGAAAAGAACAAGCATTAAAGAATTGAAATTGGCATGTGGTCCTCAGATGGAAGATACAAATAGAAAAATACATAAGAAATATCTTTGAATGTTTTTTTCCTTACTTTTATTTACATTATTTTGAATAAATGAATTTGTTTTCTTTGGATAAGTCTGCTTAATTTTTATTTAAATACTTATTTTATTGACTTGATTATTTTGTAAACTTAAAAATAATAAGTTGTGTGTGTGTGTGTGTGTGTGTGGGTGTGTGTGTGTGTGTGTGTGTGTGTGTGTGTGTGTGTGTGTGTGTGTGTGTGTGTGTGTGTGTGTGTGTGTGTGTGTGTGTGTGTGTGTGTGTGTGTGTGTGTGTGTGTGTGTGTGTGTGTGTGTGTGTGTGAACTTCAGTTGCTCATCATTGCATCGTACTGCTATGCCTACCTCGATGCACCGCCGTCGAGCTCTTGTCGGCTCCTTATTGTAGCAGCTTATAAGCCTACCCAGGTGGAACGCCTGTCTACAAACATCGTTGGCGACCTAGTTGTCTGCGATGCGCACCGTAGGATAACCTCTTCCAGCGACAAGAGTTACAAGCACCTCTTCACTACTCCGAACGGAAGCTCATGGGTAGGTTCGTAGACACTTGCCAGACGACGGTAATAGGTCCACCGTAACCCACGTTTTATCCGGAGTCACGCGATCCCGATGTTCTGATTAATGCGGTTACTCACGGGGTTACTTGTCCGATCGAGGTTTTCTCGCTTATGGAGCTGTCGTCGGACACAACACAATTTTGGATCACATCGTATGGCGCGAGACGTCAGGGAGGTCGTCGATTCAGCCTTCTCTATTCCGGCGTTCAGTTGGTCTACTCGAAACCGTCCACCAAATCGATGAGGCAGTTGCATTGTTCAACCAGACAGTGATCTCTGCGGTAGACGTGTCCTTTAGATAGATACCCAGTCTCATATCTTCGACCATCCCAAGAAGAAGTATTTCTTCTCCCTCGCGAGATGAATTATTGGCGAGAGCGTTGGCAGAGAAATCATGATCCGGTCGATTAGGCACCAAATAATTGGCTGACCATCAGACTGCATGGCCTTCGAACGTAGCTGTTGGAAACTCGTCGTAGCTCCAACGGGGCTTGTCAATCGGACCGTCGCCCGTACAGGATTTCGATCTCGTTGACGGGGAGAAGGCGTCCGCTCTCTTATCCTCGCCATCGTTGGACTGTTCAGATAATCCCCGAGTCGCCTAAAGGAGAACGCTGAGTTCCTATGCTGTGTTTCGAACAACAGTCTTGCGGACTGGGACTTGGACGAAGAAGTCGAAAGCGAGATGAGGATGAGGTGTCAGATCGGTTCGTTAAGCTCCGATCTAGAAAAGCACAGAAGTTACAACTGTGGAGCTCTGAAGGTAACTCAGAACACAACTGTCGTGTGATTCGTCACAGTAACGGACACAGCTCAGGGACGATGTTGTCCTGGCAGTAACCGGAGTCACACAGATAAAAGTTAAATTTGGATCATAACATCCGGCTAAATAAATTTTCTCTTTCAGTTTTCGGTTTCTCTTCCCCACCGATTCAGATTTTGTATCGTGTAATATGTTGGTTTGTGTTAACAACATATTCATTACGCTTACATGCAAAAAATACAGTACGGCGAAATAATTTTTTTGGTTATTCTAAACACTATTCGTGGTTTAGTTTTTCTCAGTTCTTCCTTCACATTTGTCTGTAATTGGAGGAATAATGTTCTTAATAATAGACGATAAAACAATGATCCTTACGCCAGCAATGTTTATACTTTAGTCAGTTTGAATTGATATTTTGTAAATCTCCCGTAACGCTTGCGGTGATTTAGCCATTGATGTTGTGAAAGACTTTACTCGTCTGTCAGTGCTGTAAATTATTGTGTAATATTGCAGACCATGTCGTTAGTTTTGATGTCTGTGTGGGCAGACAAGACCTCCTTCTTGGGTTTCTGCAGCGAGAGTTTACGATGCAAGTCTCTCAAGAGGATCTGTCTGTACAGTATTATCTCTACGCCATGTAACCAAGTAGAAGCCTGTCTATCCTCTGGAATCTCTCTACACTGTAAAGACATCGCATCTGATTGGTCTATTCCTTGATTCATGTAAGACTGGTACTTAAGGATATATACCTATGAAAAAAAGGTTTGGGTGCGTGTATCAGTAAGTGTGTACACGCGGAAGAAGTGAAACTTCTTTGGGTTATATCCATTATTATTATTATTTTTTTTTAACTGTATACTTAAAATTTAATAGGATGGGAGAGGTATCAGTATAAGAAAAATTTTCATTTTTAGTAAATTAAAAATATTTTACTGTTATTATAATAACATGTTCTGTAAAAACATTTACAGAAATTATTATTATTATTATTATTATTTTTATTAATCTATTTCGTTAATTTTTAGTGATATTTCATCATACACTTTTATAACCAAAGGCTTATGGTAACTAAAATAAGAAATGTATGTTTTACATTCAATATTATCCAGAAACCTTGTGAATACTGCATCAATTGTCGTATTCGATTTTGTCGTAGGTATTTTTTTATCATTTTGTATAGACAGGTTTAAATAATCTTTTAAAAATTCAACCAGTTTTATAGATTTGTCTAATGCAAAATTGACATTGAAATCTCCACTTAAAATCATCGGTATTTTATGATAATCTTTACGAAGTATGGCGGCACCTTGTGATGTATACGATAATAATGAACGATGGAGAAAATCAATAATATCATCTAATGTTTTATTAGGAGAAATATACACTGCTACAATCATAACTGTTTGCCCATTTTCCATTTTACATTCAGCCATACACAGATCGCCAACTGTAGATGCCATTGAACCATAGACATCAGATTGAGTATCGGAAAAATCCATGGATGGAGTTATAATGTTAATAATATCGTCAGAATTTTGAAATATCCCGACACCTCCCGCTCTAATATTTGGTCGTTTATATTTCACAATGCAGTTGAAATTAAGAACAGATACGTCATCTTCATTGGCTAGCCAAGTTTCTGATAAAACTATGACATTTGAATTTTTCACAACTATATCTTTAAATCAACAGCATGAGCTGTAAGACTTTGGCAATTAAAAGTGAATATTGATAAACCTTTTCTGTTATTGATGAAATTAGCTAAATTTTCATTTATAGTTTCTAGTTTGTTTAGTGAAAGTCGTTTAAATTCCTCTTGCAAATCAATTGTTGATGATGATCGTCTTCGGCCATGGTAGAATATCTTCTCGTTGTTCTGTGTCGTAATATTTAATCTTTCAATACTCGTCACACGTGATAAAGCAACGTATAATAATGATTGAGAATGACGTCGATCGTATTCATAAACAATTTTTAACATATATGTCATTAAATTACGTAGGACTAGGTAGATTATTTTTTACATATCGTTAACTTAAAATATTCGTAACAATAATTATATATAACTGTACATTTCCTCATTTTGGTATACTACTAAACACATATACACACACATGCATGCATATAACGCATAACGCATAACGCGTAACGCGTAACGAACATTGTTCCTACCGTGCCCAAAGAAGTTTCATGCATATAACGCATAACGCGTAACGCGTAACGAACATTTTTCCTACCGTGCCAAAACAAGTTTCACTTCAAAAATATATTCATCATCCATAGCTAAAGTTAGCAAAAATTATGTACAACACCTACCGTCCTAAGAAAATTTCCTAAGAAAATTTTACATAGGTGTTCCACTGACTCACTCCCCCCCCTCTTTCTCTTCTGGCGCTACAATACCCTCCATGTATGTTTTAGCCTCCTACACAAAACATGGCAATTGGTCACCGTTTTCAAGCCAACATCATCAAATTTCGGGAGCTCAGCTTCCTCAGATCATCTTTCACCCCACT
Source organism: Magicicada septendecula (assembly GCA_034769895.1). Lineage (NCBI taxonomy): Eukaryota > Metazoa > Arthropoda > Insecta > Hemiptera > Cicadidae > Magicicada > Magicicada septendecula. The sequence goes on from CM068371.1 coordinate 237,883,752, forward strand.
TATCCTCGGTCAGGAACTGAAGGGAAGGGTCCGAGAGGTGCAGCCCCCCCCCCCCCCGAAAAACTGAAAAATGTTAAAAGCTGGCGAATATTCATTACGGAATCAAAACTCTGTAATTAACAAAATTTCCTTAAACAATAAAAGTTTTATGACGCTTAGGTTTAAACAATCACTGTCATTCATAGACAGACGGAATTCAGAATATTCACACTTAACATTTGTACAGTTTTTACTTGTTATTTCACAATAAACCTACCTATTCCATGTCATTAACCAAACTTTGTTTTCAAGACATCTAATTAGACAAATAAACTCGCCTTAAATTTATTTTTTATGACAAAAAGTAACGATTCACATTGATATGCGTTATATGCCTTTTGTTGCCTAGGAATTGCGTGGCAGAGGTCACTGACTGAATTTGGCAAGTTCAAATTTAATATATTGTTTATATAAATCTGATTAAAAGATTCGAAAACGACAATAAGTTTGTCATTTATTTTGTATAATAATCCTGCTGTTTCAGGATGACCGTGAAATCCTACTTTAACGTTTAAATGCCTAAATTGTTCCGAGGGATCCACTGGATCTCCCGTTGCTGGGAAGGAAGGAGTATTCCATACACCAAACGTCCTCGAAGGATTATTCTCGTCCTCGATTCCATGCCTCCTCCAATCCAATCTGGACCCCCCCCCCCCAAGTTCTGGTTACGTCCGTGGTTTCGGTCTGCCTCTTTTCGTTCGCCTGTCTGGATGTCCAAGATAATTCACTTTTCTGTTTCACTCTCTTCCATGTGAACAATATGTCTACTTTCCATAGCCTTTATTAATTGAGTTGAGTGGTTCTTCATATATTTCATATAGTTCACGGTTAAAACGCCTTTGCTACCGTCGTTCTCACATGTAACTCCCAAAATCTTCCTCAAGACTTCCTTTCAAACATGCTTACTTGGTTCTTATCCTTTTTTTGTGATCGCCCATGTCTGGGAGGCATAATGTGGGCAGGCCCGCGTTTGACATCAACAGCTCCCTGGGCACACTGTGAGCTAACGCTCCCCCCCCCCCACCAGGACCTTTTAGCCCTTACAATGACAATAGCAATTAACAAGAATGGCATGCCAGTTTTGGTTCGGGAGGGATTCCTCTTTTAACCCTAATTCGTAGAGGTTTTCCATTATCTACCACCTATGAGCCCGCCGCCATGTAACAGACTGGCAACCGACGACCGTAAAAAAATAAACCTGTATTGTTCACGTAATGATAGCGAGAATATAGACTTAATTTTTTACGTTATCACGGAGCACCCTTCCACACTTTTTCTAAAAACTTGCAATTCTAACTATACTATTTCTAACTTATAACATTATATGTAATTTTTACATATCTTTATCACCACATAAGTTGATATTTTTAACTTCATATCTTACAAAACGGGCTTCTTTCTAGTCTTGGCTTTAGCAAAATCATCTATTAAATCGGTAAAATCCATTTTCAATGTAATATCGCTTTGCGTGCGCAACATGGTCAAAGTGTTTAGCTTTTCCCCATCCTTTGTAGACGTCTTTTCAAATTGTATCCTCTTTGAGAGGGTGGAAGGAATGAGATGGGGATGGGTGGTTGGGTAATATTGGACCAGAGGGGGGCCGCAAAACATGTACTCTGTAGACGGCAAAACATAAATACACGTCTGACTGCAGTGGCTTACCCCGTCCGCAGCAGGACTTACCCAAGATGTTCTTCTCCGTTGGTTCTTTTTTTTCAGAATCAGCATCCAACTTGGAGCAGATGTAGGACCATTCCAGTTCCGTTGCTACATTGTCACTGTATTCTAATAATACGGACAAATACGATTCACTCGGATCTATCGTATTTATCATATTTTTGAAGTGAAACTTCTTTTGGCACGGTAGGAAAAATTTTCGTTACGCGTTACGCGTTATGCGTTATATGCATGAAACTTCTTTGGGCACGGTAGGAAAAATGTTCGTTACGCGTTACGCGTTATGCGTTATGCGTTATATGCATGCATGTGTGTGTATACGTGTTTAGTAGTATACCAAAATGAGGAAATGTACAGTTATATATAATTATTGTTACGAATATTTTAAGTTAACGATATGTAAAAAATAATCTACCTAGTCCTACGTAATTTAATGACATATATGTTAAAAATTGTTTATGAATACGATCGACGTCATTCTCAATCATTATTATACGTTGCTTTATCACGTGTGACGAGTATTGAAGGATTACATATTACGACACAGAACAACGAGAAGATATTCTACCATGGCCGAAGACGATCATCATCAACAATTGATTTGCAAGAGGAATTTAAACGACTTTCACTAAACAAACTAGACACTATAAATGAAAATTTAGCTAATTTCATCAATAACAGAAAAGGTTTATCAATATTCACTTTTAATTGCCAAAGTCTTACAGCTCATGCTGTTGATCTAAAAGATATAGTTGTGAAAAATTCAAATGTCATAGTTTTATCAGAAACTTGGCTAGCCAATGAAGATGACGTATCTGTTCTTAATTTCAACTGCATTGTGAAATATAAACGACCAAATATTAGAGCGGGAGGTGTCGGGATATTTCAAAATTCTGACGATATTATTAACATTATAACTCCATCCATGGATTTTTCCGATACTCAATCTGATGTCTATGGTTCAATGGCATCTACAGTTGGCGATCTGTGTATGGCTGAATGTAAAATGGAAAATGGGCAAACAGTTATGATTGTAGCAGTGTATATTTCTCCTAATAAAACATTAGATGATATTATTGATTTTCTCCATCGTTCATTATTATCGTATACATCACAAGGTGCCGCCATACTTCGTAAAGATTATCATAAAATACCGATGATTTTAAGTGGAGATTTCAATGTCAATTTTGCATTAGACAAATCTATAAAACTGGTTGAATTTTTAAAAGATAATTTAAACCTGTCTATACAAAATGATAAAAAAATATCTACGACAAAATCGAATACGACAATTGATGCAGTATTCACAAGGTTTCTGGATAATATTGAAAGTAAAACATACATTTCTTATTTTAGTTACCATAAGCCTTTGGTTACAAAAGTGTATGATGAAATATCACTAAATATTAACGAAATAGATTAATAATAATAATAATTTCTGTAAATGTATATAATAAAATATTTTTAATTTAATAAAATGAAAATTTTTCTTAAACTGATACCTCTCCCATCCTATTAAATTTTAAGTATACAGTTAAAAATAATAATAATAATAATAATAATAATGGATATAACCCAAAGAAGTTTCACTTCTTCCGCGTGTACACACTTACTGATACACGCACCCAAACTTTTTTTTTAAGTTAAGGACGTTTTCTCATTAAGGATCTTACCAGGGTTTTTAGACAACTAGTTCTGTATTTGTAATTAACAGTTTACTTTTAAAGTGTTTTTAAAGGTCACAGTAAGTTCTGTTTGCTGCTATGAGTCCAGATATAATTTTTTCTCGCTACATCATTATCTCATGTTACAAAGGGTCCCAAATAATTAAAATGATCTACTCTGTCCACTGACTCTCAGACAGGATTATTTTCTTAGCAGTCTGTTCTGTTTTAACGTAATCACTGGACGAGGTCTTTCGGTATCACCACTATTACGACCTGATAACAGTGGCGACACCGACAGGGCTTGTCCAGTGCCAAACAATTAGTGATTCGGCAGCTACTGACTGCCTGAAGAATTCGGTAACAATCTTTACGTATGCCTATTGTAAACTGACTGACACGTCGGTTATTATAAGATTCGCCAGATTTCACGACGAACGTATTACAGAAATATTATTAATTAATAATAAATCCATATTCCAGTTTAAGGAACACAAACAGAACTCGAGAACGAATTTCACTGTCACAACGTTACATATGCAGTGAAGATTCTGATGTTTTGTACAAAAAATAATCTTCGTTTTAATGTGTGGATTCATATTAACGAAAAGTACGTATTTACATATCCGATTACATTGATTTATACTTCAATGATTGTTATAACTTAAATGACGAACGATTGAGTACCACAGCAGCTGTTTCCGCAACACCTCCACACAATACAACGTTAAGTTAAAACAAAAAAAATTAAGTAACTTTTTAATTTAATTCATTTTCGAACAACTAATTCCGACATAATGCTTTGGATTAAGTACAATTTTAATATTGTTTCTTTTTCTTCATGGTTTTAGCTTTAACGCTCTTCAAGGTTGTTCCAGGCTAAATTGAACATGTAAATGTCTCATAAATGTAAATGTCTTGTAAATGTCTCACTAAACCTTTGCTACCAGTAGATTGATAAAGCTGCTTGTCGTGGAAGGACACATGCTGTAATGGCATGGTTTCCAACTAGTTCATGGTATACGCCTATAGTCAATTTCTTCTGATAGGCAGGATTCCTGAAACGCGATTCTTGGTTCACATTCCAGCACACGTCTCTTGTCGATATTATTTTTATCCTTAAGGATCGCTTCTTCTTCTTCTTCTTCTTCTTCTTCTTCTTCTTCTTCTTCTTCTTCTTCTTCTTCTTCTTCTTCTTCTTCTTCTTCTTCTTCTTCTTCTTAATTTAAGAAGCCTTAAGAATTTAAATTGCTTAACTTGGTTTACCCGGAAGCTCCTTTCCTCAAGATTCAATAAAATATTTAAGAGAAGATTCTGAAAAATATCACACGTTAATACTTTGTCTCCGATTCCTATTTGACTACTTCTATAAATCTCTTCACTTAGGACTCAGGTAATTGTATTTTCGAATACTGGTTGCTTTTTCTGGAATCCTCCTGGAGTCCTCCTCACCTTCGTCAACACAGAACATTAAAACTGTAAGAAATTGATAAAATTTACTTTTTTATCAATTATAAACCTTAATTTATAATTTTAGCAAAAAAGATTAAACAACGATGTCTTTTTCTGTCGGTTTGCACCTGTTATGGCTTAGTTTTTTACGAAATAACATCCTTACCTCACGCTGAATGCACAAAATTTTAGATTGTTTTGAGTAATGATATATTAACGACAGTATTAATCATATTTCAATAGTGCCTGTGCTGTTGTTTTAAATCGTTTCATAAATACTTCCTGCCTTCAATATGCCGTTCAGCATTTTTGTTTTTATGAGCAACTTCGTCAAAGACCGCTCCCAATCAACCCACTCCGGTGTTTTAGACTACATTCAAGTATTATACAAAGGAGACTGAGGAACTCCGCAAGTTCATACTTGAGTGATTTTTACTTTTTATATTGTTCATTTTGTTACTTTTTATATGTGACATTGCATTTCTTATTTCGGATCCTAGATTCATTTTATCTTTTCCCGATCCACAGCACCCTCTTTTTATACTGCACTGTGTTAGATATCTTTCGAGCTATTACTCCCCATGAGTTCCAGTCCGACTTTTAAACACTTAATCATCAACTCAGATTTAACAAATTTAAATTATTTTCTTTGATTCAGACTTGTGTGATACTTACATCAGGCATTCTAGACATTCTTCCCTTCCGCAATGGAAGTGCAGTATGCTGTAAACATTCTTACTAACAAAATTTATATCAATGTATAGAATCCTTTATTTGGCTTTATAGACCTAATTCGTTCACTTCCCTATTCTTATTGTTATATTTTTTTATCCTACTACTTTGTGAAGTCAAAACGACAAAAGACGCTTTCCATTGCTTTCTGGTTATTTTATCTGTCCAGTCTTAACTGACGTTCCCTTACACATTCTATCCCTCCATCCGACCTTGCTTTCTTCTTCCTCCAGACCCACAATTATAATTTCTGATATTTCTCTATGGTCTCCATCATATTGACATTTCGCAACATGATCATACTTAATGAAATTCTCTGGATTATTTTGGCGTATATTCTGGAACTTCTCTGAATGTATATCTCAGTGGCGATTCATGACTCAATGGATAGGGCAACAACCATCGACTCTAAGCACAATATAAGCACATGTAGATAAAATTCGAATGCTAGAAAGTGATTAAAATTATTCAGGTTCGCACTTGTTTGTGACGCTGTGAGAAAAATATTCATTACGTGTAATTAGTACGAGGATTTATAAAGTGGGGTTTAATAAGCTGCGATTCTACTTCCTAGGTTAAACAAAATTATGATTTCAACAACTAGTAGGTCTACCCAGGACACACCGCGGGGAGCTAACCTCAAACAACGACAACCAAAACATTAAATAGGCGTAAGAGAAAACATGGCCGCATTTTCACCGAGCCGGGATACTGCTAGAGCTCTGGGAGGCTTAAAGCACTACTAAAGAGTGTTGTTTCTTGCGTCCCCGAGAGCCAGGCGCTGTGCTGTTTAGCGTTCTACGTAGGTATAACCACCAAATCATCATAACCTAATCGTTATAAGTTTAAGTATTTCTAACTGTAACCTAATATAAAAAAGAGGGCAATATACTGAAAGCGTAGTTATGAAATACTAAATAAACGCTCAGATTTTTGAAATTATGGTCAACTCATAGTGCACCGAAGCATTTTTTGAAGTCATTGCTTTGTGGGCATAGAGGTCAGTCACATGTTAAAACAGCGCACAGAACTGGAAGCGAAGTGATATTAATGACTTTGATCAAATAAAGTCATCAGTAACATTTGTCTGAAAAACAGGAGACAAATGTGCCACCGACTTTCTAAATACGAGAGATAAGAAGGCTTATGATACAGTAATAATGTTGGCAACGTAATCATTTATTTAATTTTGCCTGATTTTCTTTGGACAAGCACTGATTGCGTCTCTTGCTCTGAGGATTCACCTTTGGTATGTCTGAATAACATGTACTGATGTATTTTGTCTATTAGTTATTTCTCGTCGATCTTCTGGATACGTCCACATCAACCTTCCTATTCCTAAAAAATTTTAAAAATTTTATTATAATAATTGTGACGCGGATACCAGTACAATGACTTTAAAACTTACTATTCCTTCCATCACATAAACTCGGTTGTTTATTCATTACAACTACTTAGTACTTGTGTTTTTTATGTTTCAACTATCTGTTGATTTTTCTGAAATTGCTTCCAAAATCTATTTTTCTGAACTCGGTTCTATTTTATTCGTTCATGAATCATTACATTTTTCACTAACTAAAACTTTATGTTCGACAAACGCTGTCTTCTCCGAATTACGTTTTCTGATCAGCTGTGATAAACTATCGCCATTATGTCTAGTCACACTCTTTTACTTCCTTGTCTCTTTATACACTCATATACGCTATATGTTTTATTATTGGGTACAATATACGTAATCTGTACGGTCAATGTAAGCACCGGTAAGTTCTTCAAAGCGCTAATCGGAATAATTTTTCTATAGTGGTGTGCAACAGTGATAATTCTGTTTGTGATTATAACCACTAACACAACTTTCTTAATTAATTTACTTTTTAATTATAATGCAGTGATTTAACTATTAGAGTGTACATGAAAGACTGAGGAAAAATTTGATTATTACTCTTAATCTAATAAAAATAGGCTGATCAGATCCTCTGTTCCACGCTTCAAAGTAATCGACTATTATTGGTTAGTTTGAACTGTGGTTGGCTTCTCCCATGACATCTACCTCTTCTTTATCACGGCACTCGATATGTTCATCACCATTTTCTGTTTGAAGACTAAGCATTAGCTCGTTGGCACGTCGAGCACCTACATGATGTTCTGAGCGTACTAGTGGTGTTGGCCTGTTGTTTTAGTCAGTGATGTCTCCGCGAATGCGTTCCCCGTGGTGATCTGCCAACAAACGTAGCTTTATAAAAACAACATTCCCTGGAGGTCATTTTTCGGATTTTTATCTTCTCTAAGGAAAATAATAATCATGTGGAACTTGTATAAATATTTATTTTATAATATCATCATGTGACAATTTAAAGGCAATTTAAATAGCACAAATTAATTTTTTTGTTCTTATAACAAGTGAGAGTATAATCCACCCTCCCTCTGTACCTAGATACCTGTATCAACTTGTTAAAAGGCTAGTACGAACATGCAAAGTACACTGTTATTAAGCGAAAACTAATAATCCTTCTATTTAAATAAAAGACGTAATAATAATAAATGAAATACCTAACTCCTAACTAAGAAAAGGTAGGATAATTTATAGTACTTAATTAATGGACAATTAATAATAATAAAGTACGAACTACTTTTCTCACAGCGTGTAAACTGCGCCCGCTTCCATACTCACTGCCCCTAAACTAACGCCAGTCGACGTAGAATCTCTGACATGTAAGCAGCTCGAAAATGTGTCGTGAAGTTAAACTTACGTTTATGTCGCTAAAACCGATGTAACAAGAAGTTAGTGCTTCTCATTTAATTAATACACATGTAGCGAAAGCGAAATGAAGCTTAAAAACTAGTAATGTAGTTCAGATATTAAAAAATTGTATTAATAAATAAAAACTTAGCCGACACATCTCTTTATGAAAAGTAAGTGGTAAGATATGTTCCATACCATGTAAAAGGTAACATCAGTGCTGTTAAAATAAAAACGAATTAAATGTGAAAAGTGAACACCAACGCCAGGAGAGAAGTTACAACAACAACTGTACGAACTCCAAGTAGCAGAATCCCAGCGTCATGACCTAGACCACAATTCAGAAACAACCAACTAAATGGAGGATACAGACGGACAACAAACTACATCCAGGAAGACCTACTGAAGAGGATCATCTTGACCGCCAGCCGCAGACTCACGTTGTACTCAGGTGACACTAAACCATAACTTCTGTGCATTCATTGTTTTAACAACCTCAACAAAAAGAACAGTAAATTTTCTTGTAAAGACTTTTAGATCACATAAATATTAGCTTATTAATGTTTGTAGTTTCTGTAATGCTATAGTAATAACCTGATGAAGCTTAAAGGTAAAGTTAATATGAAATTACATCAGACTATTCTTCAAATAGATTGGATGATGTTAAAGTATGTTAGAATATTATAAAATTAGAACCCGGATCCGTGGTAATCAAAGTAATACACAGCTGTATGATCTTGAGATACTAAGAGTAACAATTTAAAGAGTATTTGATGCAGAATCTATAAGAATTTTCTTTTAAAAGTAAAGTAAAAACAAAAAGATGACCATTAAAGCTATTATGTTATATCCGTAGTTAAGATACAACAATAAAGAGATGTTTTCGCTAATATCCAGAGAGTGAATAAATTTATCTAACCTTGGACAAATTCCTGATATATACATTGTCATAATTGGTTGGTAAGTAAATTTTACTAACTACGGCAGCTAGTTTAATTAACAGCAAACAATTAAACTGGTTCCCTATGTTATAATGTCTTAACAGGAGAGACGTTATAATCATTTACAATAAGTGCAAATGCCGTTTGTGTCATTTTCATGGGAGGTGGGAGTAGGCCTACTCGAGATATTTCACTTCTTGGTGTTGTAAGTACGGTTGCTTCTTCGGATTTGGTAACTTCTAATATTGACTTTCCCGGACGAATTCCGAATACCAGTTTATTTTTGGATCACCTGGAAGTTCATGCTAGCCAAGATGAACAGAATGCCCATCGATGATCATGGTGTCCCATAGTTCTGAAAGTACCTTTCCATCAGACCCAAAGTTACATTTCTCCAAATGATAATGTAGACCTACTCATGGTCATCAAGTGGGAACCAAAATACGTCCCGGCTTAATCTCACCATTCTAGTTTCAACTCTGTTAAAGCACTTCGTCCTGGTGGATTTGAAGCAACGAATAATCCATCCAAATCATACTTGCTGAAGCGGCGTCGATATTCACCTGGCTCCATCTGTAGGAACAACCACTACTCTCTTGACCAAATTGTTTTCTGTTCTAAACTCACTAACATCAAGAACATATCAAAATCCCGAACAAAGGCAGGCGCGGATCCAAGGGGGGAATGGGGGAAATTTCCCTCCCCAAATGGTCACTTCACTGACTCCACATGAAAGTTTTTGTCGTTTTATGATTTGTGAATATGATTTTAAAATCATATCACATTACGTAAGCTCACGGTTTTACCCTAGAATTACTTTAAATTGTAACTGCACCTTACCAGCATGCTTATTTTTGTTTAGTAAATAACTTAAATGAGTAGTGTTTATTTTAAACTGTACGTGAATATTATTAAAAGAACACTGTACTAACAAAAACAAATGTGAATTAATTCTTATACAGTAGTAAATCTATTACGTTGATAATAACAAACTGTATTTTATCTTCACTAATTACTATCATTTATACTTTGTATCTTTAAAGAATCGTCTAACTTTTCAAAATCCTCCCCAAAGCCGACACTTTGCTCCCCAAAACTGTTTGCTGGATCCGCTCCTGGGCAAAGGCTGGTCAGTGCTTTACATTTTAAATTGCAGTGGATGTTGGCCCAAATTATCCAACAACTTGTGGATTTCCAGATGTCGAAAAATCTATACCAGTAGGCCTACCAGTGTTAACAAAAGGTATTGACTTCACATGGTGAGGTGGAAATGTACTATTTGCACGAATCAACCAGCTTTTCCCTTCCACTCGATATCTGCTGATAGAATTAGTTTGTGACTCTCTGCAATTATGGAGTCATAATCACGAAACGAAATGCCGTATTCAGTTTGCATAAGCAAGGCCGCTTGTTTGTTTGATGCGTGAGATTTGTAGCAACTGATCTTTGTCATGTTGAAAAAGAAAAAGTATACTTATGCTGGTCCGAGGACTGAAGTTAGACTTTCCACGTTCCATTTTGTAGCAGACTGACTGTCAATAGGACTATGGTGTCGATCTGTCTGCGCCCGAGAAAGTCTAAGAAACATAACAAACAGTTGCGAAACTGTTTCGTCTCAGTGTGCAGTAGGCCTACGTAGGCCTAACAGGAACAGCTGTAACGTGTCTTTGATTCTCCACAGTATTAAAATTCTTTGGAGTAGGCCTACACAAAGGTACGTTCCACTACGGCTGATGTTCAATCTGATATTCTGTAATTCTTATGTTATAAGGGGTTTCAGTTCATCGAGAATTTTTGTGCTATGAATTGATTCTGTCCTTCGCTTAGCCTCTGTTCATCTCGCGTGCAGCTTTGTCTTTTGTAAGCATTCCTTTGATCACCCGCACCCTTGTCAGCAGAAGTAAGCAAAGCTCCTCCTCCTCCCCCTTGAATGCTTACTCAATACTTGAAAGGCCCCAAAGTGTATCTGAAGTGGTTATTATAATATAAACGTGTAACAGTATTATTACTTGATTTGTATAATCAAGTATAAAGGAAGCAATTAATAATATAATATTTTACTCAGATTTTCTTGACAAAGTGAGTATGAAGTGCTTATTAAATACATAATTGTGCAAAAATGTTATTTAAATATTCAAATATATGAGAGAGAGAGAGAGAATGTGTGTGGGCGCCCGGCGCAGAGGAAAATGAAGGGGTAGTGAACAACCGAACTGACAATTGTACAGGGATGACGTGCAACATATTTAGGAAATTATTTAAGGCTGACGTTATTAAAAGGGGTAAAAAATATTGGCCCAAATGCAGAGTAACGTAGCCGTAGACAGAACATCTACAAACGTCGTGACGCGCGTAAACGCTATATTGAGCTTCATATGCGTCGTACTAAACAGTATTTAATAAATATACTGTGTCCTTAGTTGCTATAAGACATCAGACTTTGGACTTTAATTCAACCGCCCACACTTAAGCAGTTTTCATACCCGTACTAAAACCTAGACTAGTTTCGCATAAAATTCGGTTAAATGTACAGCTCACCTTATACTGTACATATGATGCATTTTATTTATAGTCTGATTTAATTGTTATTTTCACGATGTTAATTTTTCTTATAATAATTAACTCTGAAGGTTATTACAATAACTAAAATATTGTTTACTACGTAAACATTTTTAATTTACTTATCGGCTCGGCTTATATTTGAGTTGTGACGTTGCTTTCAAAAAATGTAGCGAAGTTTGCTGTTGTGTTGAAATAATTAACCAAATCATGGCGGTTTGACGTGTATATTGCCGGTTTTTTAAATCAACAGTCAATTATTTTTTATTAAATAAATGCTTCATGTCTTGAATAAATATATCGTTTGTGAGACACACAAATTACAAAATGCAAGTTGTATTAAGTATTCCCAATATCGAGACATCTCGTGGTGGGGGAGCCTGTAGCCTGCCCGCGCATGACGGTTTTTACACTGTTGCCAGAATTCGTTGAACAAGCAACAGTGTGTTGGTGCTGGTGCGAATGTGCGAATACAGTAAAGTAACGAATGTTGATTTCATTCGTTCAGTGGTGGGTATTACTAACTGTTTATTCTGGTTGAATTAAATGTGTTAACTTTTATTCGTCTGTAAGGTACGTTAAAGTGTAGTATTTCAAATCTGTTACATTTCATCAACGTATGAGTATTTTGTTTCAGGTTTTTAGTGAATATCGGGAAACGTAGTGGTATAAGTTAAAAATTTTACGGTTAGTGGTGCCATAAAAAGTTGTATCATTAAAAACCTGACTGTATATAATGGTATCATTTTGGTACCATCATTTTATAAAATTGTTGAATATATTATGGTGTTGAACTAAATTATTATTTCTGACAGGTTTAGGATATGTGATTTTTCTTGCAACGGTGAAGGGATTACAGTTCAAAATTATTTGTGTCGTAAATTGTATATTGTTAATTTTATTTGTGACCGATGTGTATAACTTGTGTAAAAATTTTCTAGATATTCTCAGTAAGAACTCTGAGCCTGATATAAATTGTGTAGTTGCCAAAAAGTTATCCATATGTGAAAGGATAGGTTTCAGATGTAGTGTGTGAATGTGAAGTGCGGATAGTGATTAGAAAATTAAGTAGTCTAATCACGGTAAGAACTAAGAACAAATTCTTTTTTTTGGCCAAGATATATAAATAATTGTTAAAGTAATGAAATAAGTATCAATAAATACTTTTGACTTTTTGTTCACCAATTAAGATTTTGTTGCTCTTTATGCAGAGTGGTTTTGGAATAGTATTAGAGATTACTGGGATAAAAAGTGGAAAGTCATGTAATGGTTTGGCTTAGTTAGATTCAAAGGGAAAGAGAAACTAAATACATATTTCGAAATCAATTTATTTCTAAATGAATATTTTTGTAGTATTTCATTATTGTATCTTTCTCGCAAGAGAATTAAATATTTTGCAGATTTTTATGGTAGTAATGACAACTTTTTTTGTATCAGTAGCTTTTCGCGAACGATTACATATAGATGACCTCATGCTCATGTTTCTAATGTCTGTTTGTTTAGTACAGACTAAAAAGATAGTCAATAAAAAATTCCAGCAGACAGCTACAGTAATTCCTAAATAATTTTTAAATTCAGTTTTATTTGATATAGCCCTACACAGTCAAAGTTACTTATGAAAACTCTACTTTTAATGTGCATAATAATTATTCGAAGAGAGAGGACATTACATAAGTTTAAGTACCATTTTTTTTACTAAAAACATTAATTACCAGGTGAATAGGTGCTGTAGTATTGTATATCAACAATAGGCCTACAGTTTATGTATATAAAATGTATAGCGATGAATTTGAACTTCCTTTTTGTCATAATTTGAAAATAATGTGAACTGTAAATTAATTAAAATAATATAGTTAATAGATATTTATTACAAAAATCAATATTTAAAACTATATCACAATATATAACACCACATACAATACTGTCACATTTCATTCTCTACGTCTCTTCCCCGTCCCCGCGTGTGTGCGCGCGCGCGCAGATCATTTGACTATATCGTACTTTATGTTAGTGATGTCAACGACATGGTGTTAACAGTGTATTCTATTAAATATAAAAAGCAATTAAGCCAGTTTCTATATAGTTTGTCAAAAAGTAATCATATATTGTCTAATTACTGGTATCATCTTTTTCTTAAATCGGTAACAATTACTGATAGGGCTACTTTATAACTGGATAAGAAAAACTTTTGTAAATATTTTAATGCCTTCAAATTTTCTTGTGGCTTGTTAAGTTGTTTTTATTTTTAATATAAATGCTTATATTAGTTGTGAAGAAATTGTAATAACTGTTATTAAAGAAAATAAATGTATTTACTCCAAACTTTTAACATAAAGAGAACAGCACCAAGGCTGAGACTGTTTAACAGTGATTTTTTTAATTATATTTTATAACATTACTACAATTTCTTCACTCACAAGGGAATATTCAGATTGATGTGAATACAAAATTCATAACTGCTTGTTGTGAGTTGTGTAGTATCTTAAATTTCATACTGCATACTACTGCAAGCATTTTATATAAGACACTAGTAAAATAGAATTGTATGTCATATTATCCTTCCTTAATAATTTTTTTAGAGTAATACATGTTGACTATATTATAAAGATTCATTGTCAGTCATTACCTAACTTTCTCCACTATACTGCACTTTGCGCAAACAAAAATTGTGTCACAGGACACTTGTAAAATTGTAGTTTGTCAGCTAAGCACTTGTAAAGTAAAATTGGATTTATCAACTTTCCTTGGCGTCTTTTTACAGTAATTTCAACGTTTTACAATATTGTCTTATCAATTATTACCAAACTGTCTGCATATTTACTTCAATGTACTACATATGTACACACTTTCAGCATATTCAACGTCACTTAAGATTCCAAAAATATTTTATGTCAACCAACACAAATAATTATTTATGAACATATTCTTAACAATTAGAGTTAAGATGCTTGTACAATAATTTCTTCTTCTTTTGTACAAAGAGGTTGCAAATAGTGTGATGTTTACAGTAGGCCTAAGTGTTTTTACACAAACTTATATTTATGTGCTGTTTTATATTAGTTTTGCTGAAATAGGCATTCCAGACTGAATTCCACCGGCTACATTTTGTGTGTGAATTTTTATTGTCATCCTTTAACTGCACCTTCCAAAATGTATCAAGAACTTACTTTGTATGTCAAAAGAAGATGTGCTTTTTGTTTTTCATACTCCTACAAAATATTTGCAAAGATCCTGAAATTTTGGCAGGTCAAGAAAAAAAGTTATTAATAGTAAAACTTAAAGTGTAGTTAATTCATATGTATATGTATAATCTCACAGGCACACAACATTCAACACTTTAGTACATAATTTTTAAGTCTTTCAAGTTAATGAATTCAGTAAATTTGTATATAAGTAAACTTTTACTTTATATTTATGAAAAATCCCATTTTTATTTAATGTTATTATTTACATATAATTCTTTGAAATTATATAATATCTTTACATGAAATATTTTTAAAACTGTTTCTGTAAAGGAGACAATACTAAATAAAATCTCTTTTATTTATGTAAATGTTATATCATTACTGTGCTTCATTGTGTTTAACAGTTTTAAAGAAACTATGCATTTACATAAGAATAACAAAATATATTTCTAAATCTCTCCTATTAATGTTAAAATAAGTTCGGCTATTAAAGAGTCCTCTTATAAAATTATATCATAGTTTTATGAATTGTGATAATAAATAATGCTTTTTGATTTTTGGATTCTCTATTAGTAATTTATAACAAAAAAATTGTTTTGTTTCAGGGTCAGGGAAGACAACACATAGACTATGGAATACAAAAAATTGGGTGATCTTGAAGCAGTCATTATAATTGACTCGTGCTGCCTAACAAGAAAACATTTTCATTCACGATCATCTTGGTGTTGTAATTCTGTTTAATATACAACATTTTTATGAATACACTTTAGAGGTGTTTTCATTATTTGTATTCATCGTTATCTGATTGTTTCTTATCCATTTTGTTTGTGAATATTTTCTGTACTCTCTATTGTATACTTTATTGATTTTTTTTTCAATGGCTCAGGCTGAAGCTAATTATGGGAGCAATCTTAAATTTTATGATGACATTTTAGCAACAAAAGGAAATTATAATTGTGTGGATGATAACTTAAACACATCATTATCACATAATTGTGTAAATGACACCAAAAATAATGTACATAATGCTCAAGAAAATTTACCACATAATTCTGCTCAGATAAGTAAATCAGATATTGTCAGTGGAATAAGCAATTTGGAGAATGAAAATCTGGTAAATGATAAGAATATAATTAACTCAGACAAAGTTAAATTGGATACATTAGTACTATCTAATGATCAAAATTTTCTTACAGGTTCAGTTTTTGCCAAAGACGAAAGTCAGTACAAATCAAGTGAAAGTGTAAGTTTTAAACATGTGATGAGAGAAGAAAATATTTCAACACAAAATTCTTTTGAAGAAAGTTCTCTTTTTAATTCTAAAGTTTATAGTTCTCCTTTAAATTTGGACCATTTAAGCAGTGAGACGTACACATCACTTGAGGAATCTTGTAACAAGAGTATGGGAAATATTTTTACACGGGAAACCCTGAATGCAGTGTCTACTACCGAAGGTGTAGATAAACAGCCAAATAACACATGTTTGTATAGTAGTAGTGAATTGTATAACTTATCAGAAAATAACTGTCAGTCTTCATTCTACCTTGGTTATAATATAAAGTGTGACAACAAAAGTGGTGTTAAATCAAGAATGAATAATACTGGGGGGGATGTTTCTAGTGAACATGAACAGTGGAAGCAAGAATATATCAACCATAAAGGTAATAATAAATCAAATGATAATGATACTGTAAGCAACTTATATTGTGATAAAAAATCAGCAATAATCAGTGAAGAGCAGTTATCTGGATATCTGTCTGTTTCTGATATGGGGACCAAAAGTTTTGAATTTGAATCTGTAGGATTAGGTCATGTGTCTGAAGTGAATCATAGGACAATTGCAGAAAATACCCTTATGCAGTCAGTATATACGCCATCTGTGATACCTCAGTGTAGTAACGCTGATTTTAATTTTGAACCAAAACAGTTTGATAGTCAAGGCAGTGTCGCTTGCAATGATAGGAATGTAGTTGTGTCCTCAGGGAATATATCATCTACAGTAGACACAATTCAAAGAGTCTGCAGAACTGCAAGTAGTTACAGTTGTACAGATTTGGTTCCAGAAGTGTTGGACACTGTTGTTGATGATGCCAATTGCTTCACAGAAAAAGTTGATGATACCCTGTTAGGTGAGTGTCAGCCAGACAGATCTGATGGAAGTGATTCTGGTTTAGGTTCTGAATTAGTAGATGACCGTTTAGCTCTTAGAGGAGATTCACTGTCATCGGATATTTCAAATGGAAGCCACGGTGAAAGTGAGGGAAGTGAATGGGAAGTTACTCAGTCCTCGAACTTACCTTCGGACCAAGCTTTCCTTTCAGCAATGGATCTAGTCAAAACTTCAGCAGATGTTCTGCTTGCTGCTTCCTCTATGGCGACTACTACAACTCATACAGTATCACTTAATGGTGCAGTCACCAGAAATGGTGTTTCAACTTTTGTGACCATCCTAAAAAGCAACTTGAAGCGGAGAAATCCAGATGGTACTGATGGTGAACCACAGCATAAGAAACAGAAGAAATCAATAGCTTTCGACAATGTTTCTGTCTTCTACTTCCCAAGAGCACAAGGGTTTACGTGCGTTCCATCACAGGTATGTAACTTATTCTGAAACTAGACAAGAAATTAAGAAAACTAATATTCCTTATTTTGTATGTGTATTCACACAGTATGTTCATTTCGTTGTCCGCATCACGCACATCATTCTTATGTTCATGAGCTTTTTTTGCCAGTCCTATGCTGTTAGTGTGTATATTCCTTCAGTAGTAAGGATGTTGAACTTCTGTTATGTTTAATTTTTTGTTATTATCTCCAATATATCTTGTATATGACTACTTATTTTGTGTTTTATTGTAATGGTAATGGTAATGGTAAAGAGGAAGTCGTGGAAATTGATTATCATTTCACTTGACAATCTCAACAGTTCATTGAACCGTTCATAAATAGACCATTGAAGTTTGTTCATAAAAACCAATTCATTAAGTGCCCCTTTCGTCATTTCCTATGGGGCACATTGTCCATAATGAAGGTACCATTTGGTTCAAAGTGAAGAAGAAGCTGCTCCTCAAACCACGCAAATCATTCAGTGTCCTTCTCTTCATAGTGACCCGCTCATTTTTTTAGATTTGAAATGAAGGAAATTGAATCCATTGACCAGTGTGACAAAGAATTAATCGACCCCTATGTCCAAGAAATACTGGAATACTATCGCCTATTGATTCATTAGTCAGCGAGTTGAAATTTGAATAATTAGAGTTTAGAAGTCTTATCCAACCACACAACACTGATAAGTCAACTGGCTGTAATAACGTAAACAAATTCACTTCTATATGTATTAAAATCATCTTTCTGTGGAACTAATTTTTTGCCATTGACTTTTCATTAAAAAATCCTAGGTTATGTAATACTTACAACAGACATGGATGTTTACTGTAGAATAAATTAGTTTTTTTTAGGTGTGCTAACATTTTTATATTTGTGTATCGATTCTTAGCATAATATAAATGTGCTGACATATAGAATGGAAAACATTGCTGCAGGAAAGGAAAATATATGGACGCACTTGAGGAGTATGAAATATATAAAGCTGTCAAAATCAACAGTGATTATGTCTTGAACGATAAACTTACATTTTCACATAACATATTGTACGACACAGCAATACTTGCACACGGGTGCCGGTAAATAGAAAGTTACAGTACACACGGGCTATAATAAACAAAACAGTTTTATCAGTGGATATATAAACAGTGAATCAGTCGATTGATAATGTCCACGCGAGAAACATAAAATTTCATGTTCGCGTATGTGAATTTCTGCTGTCGTAAAAGTGCACTTTTACTGTAATGATTTTAGTATTTTAATTTTTTAACGATCTCTAATGAGTGATCAAGTTTTCTGAAGATGGCAATTCGTTGCTGAAACGCGTCATAAAGGACAAGAAAAACGAAGTCGCACAACGGATATCTGGTATATACGTCTACATATAATACTTTTCCCTTCAAACTCTTCACTACTGTACAACACAATAATTTCGTTTTATAAACGCACACTGTCAAATAATTTGCCAAATGTTTCCAAAAGGCTTTAAAAAGGATAATCTTCAAACCGTGTATACAAGTGATTGTCAATGTTATCAAACGGTCACAATAAATACGCTTGTAGTTCACATTCCTTCTCTGTGATGGCTCCCCTCCTACAGATAGAGTTTGCTGAAAAACGCCTTCAAAGTCATCACAGAGAGATACTATACTTTGTCTAGTTTCTGCAATTTTCTTTCGGCAGTACAAAATGTCACTGGCTTGAGTCTGTCATCTGTATATGAAAATATTTTATCGAAAGTATTTTGTCTCTAACACTGACAAAAATTCACTAATGGGAGCTAAAATATCAGACTCGATCTCTTCAAAGTAATCTAACATGGCATTGAATACGTCACACAATTGACGGCTGTTCCTGTACATGGTATTTACAAGTCTAGAGGAATAATTCCACCCCATTGGGCACAGATCGGGGCATAGCTGCACAAACTCATAAAAAGTTAAGTCCGTTTCGAAGATCTCGAAAAATGGCTGCAATACCACTAAGTATGTTACAGAATATTTTGCACTCAGGTATTTGCCTAACACTTTGAGACACAACAAGGTTTAAAACATGAGCATATCAATGGACAAAGAGAGCTTGCAGATTAGTTCTTTTAATTATGGTCTCAACTCCAATGAAAATTTCCCCATTGTTGCCACCCCATCGTAGACTTGAACAACTAGTTTTTCACTGCATTCAAATTCAGTCTGGAAACTGACGAATGAGCGTTGCAATAGCCTGGGCATGTCGATCACAACTTGTCATTGAATCCTAAAAATCTCTCTTTTACTTCTCCATTATACGAATAATACAGAACTATAGAGCACTGTGGTTTATTTGAAATATCTCTGGTTTCATCGACTAGATTTAACCAGAGCGGATATCTCTACGCAGTTTCTACTCTACTCTGACCGGAAGCAGCAATACACAATGATGAAGGAAGATGATTCACAGTAATTTTATGGCCAGCAATAAATTCAACTAGGTTTACTAATTTGAATCCAGTCTTGGTCCAGCTAGTGTTCCTGTCCTTTCCAAACAACAAACAATACCAGCAAAACCATGCATTTAATTCACCACTACCAGCCAACCACTCACATTTGCTGTACATACTAGACTGGAAATGCTTAGTAAACTTTCCAGATAGCTGGGTTAAGTTTAAAAGAATTGGGGCTGGCTTACCAATTTTTATCATTTCAGTTTTTTCGTTGAATGACCGGGAAGAAAAAGGTTTTGCTACAACGTTTGTATTATTCAAACCGACACTGTAGAAAATATATTAAACCAACATTGAAACTATTCTAAAGTATGTAACTATAATTTCAAATATAATGCGTATCGTTTAAATACAACGTAAATAAAATGTAAGATGCACTATTTAATAAGGTATAATTATAACTTCATATGTTAAAAATGGAAATGCGTATGGTATAAATGCGGTAGGTACTAAATAATGTACACGCACAGCGATACCAACAAACTTAACACTATGCAGTCCAACTCAACCCAAGCTAGCTTCAGTTATACCAACCACTGCAGAGGCGTTTTTCTATCTCGCTCTATGTACGCGGGCATCTCTTTACACCAGGCTAACCCAAGCTGTGACGAACCTGCTTCACTTAACACTGCAGAGCCAGCGTGTGAAATCAGTCTACTTAAACAATTTTCAAAACAGTCATGTAGAAAATTCCAGTTAATTGTTATTTTAGTTACTTAAAATTAGATTCAATTAAATTATAACATTTACTTTAAATAACTGCAGTTAGTGTGTCGCCAATCATTACTGAAGCGGTGCTTCACTTGCTTCCCTTCACCGCAAGCCACTGCTTTCTACATTTAACTCTTTGAAATAATTGTATAAATAGCCATATCATTTACAAGAATTAAACTTTTTTTTCAAATTCTTGAACTTCCCAGTGTATGAAATGTCATCCAAAACATTCTGACATGATACTAACAACAAAGAATTTTAATCTCACCATGAACTGTTATCAGTGAGATATTTAATCTCATCACCACCTGAAAAGTAGTTCCCTTCTGCACATATGTATCAGTCCCAACACTCATCACTGTTGAAATGATTTATGATAGTTCATTATGAGGCATTTGAGGATAAGAGTGTCAAACACCACCCATTATTGTCTTTGAATCATTTTTTGAACAATGATAAAACAACAGTTTCAATTTTGTTTCAAAAGTTGTATAATAAAAATTGTCATTGCAGCTAAGTTAAGGTACGATTTCGAACCACGCTGCCATGGCAGCTCGCTGCCGCCGCCAAGGCCACGCGCTGCCTTGGCGGCAAACGATCACTACTGTTCCAATGCATTTTAGTAGGGATACTTTTCGAACTCCGCCGCCGCCGCCTAAGCAGCACTGCCAGTCCGTCGCCACCTTTGCAGCGGCGCTGCCGGGCGGCGTTAGGAGCGGTCTGGCAGCTTGGCGGCATGCAGCACATGCATTCAGTATGTCCTTTTTACCTTCTAGTGATGAAAAACTTGTGGATTAAGCTCTTAGAAAAGAGAGAAGATCAACGAGAAAAGGATATGAAGAATCTGACCAAATTCAATTCCGCGATAGAAACCCGTTAAATCAGTGCTGAGTAGCCTACCTCCTTTACAAACAAAATCCGACATTTTCAAAACTTTAACAAAGTTTGAACTTCAAAATGCCGAAATCAATTCTTTATCTACTCAAGGGACTGAGGAATCGATGCCAATCAATTTGCCAGCGAGTACCGTATCATCACATGATAGTACCAGACATGACTTTTCTGGTGCAGATAAGGCTCTAAGTCTGGAGAATCTAACAAATATATACATTATTTAGACTATACACATTACGAAATGCAATAAACATATGAACCCTTGTATATTTTTTTAATAATAAAATTGATATTTAATTGTGTGCATTTTAACTGGATATGAATAGAAAGTGGAAAACGTGTGTTGTGTATGAAGATCATGCCAAACTCAAGTCCCTAATGTCAAATACCTTACAAACATACAGTGAAAGTCGTGTCTCTGTTGTGTTTACTAAATTAAGGAACCTCTTCAAATTTGTGCAGTAATCACAGATAATTGCAGTCTATTCCACCATCCATCCATCCATATATAGGCCTACATACTTACTACACACAGAGTCGAATGAAAAGCTGTGTACGTATACTACCTACACATGTAGGCCTACATACTTGCATTACTTGTCGAATATCGGTTTAAAAGTTTACTTTTTTTTAGGACGTTTATTTACCGTAGGGTTATGAAAAGTTTCTGTTGGGCACTTATACACTGTCGTGTTGTAGAAGGCTTCATGTCTTCAGCAACCAAACTCAGCACCATACCGACTAATTATAATTGAGTTTGCAGTATTGTCTAAATACGAGATCTTCATCCTGCTGAAATTTCCTTTCTACCAATATTTTAAAACATCCTTCTTCTTATTCACGACTTTTGAAGACATCTTTGGTGGCTTTCCTTTTCCGTTTGTGGATAAATAACGCTAGCATTAGCAAAGTGTCGTCGTCTTCTTCTCCTTGCAGTAGGCCTACTTTCATTAATTGTAGTTTCTTAAAAGCAATGAATGAACCAAAGTATGTACTGGTACTGTATTCGTCGGTATGAACTACTTAATAAGCGAAATATGAATGTAGTATCACCTTCCCTCAGACAGCGCTGCCGCCGCTTTGGCAGTGACAAACGAAATCACCAAAACCGCCGTGTCAGCGCCGCCAATGCTGCTCCGTCCTGGCAGCGGGAGCGAGCTGCCTTGGCGGCGAGTTTCGAAATTGTACCTTTATGCAAATATTGGGAATTAAGTTTTCCCCTAAAAAGTGCTCTGTGTTTGTCAGACTCTGCCCTTTGAGTATTCTCGTGGTGAAAGCAGCCAGGTTTTGACCTGCTAAATACTGAATGTCATCATCCAATATTCTTATGAAGGCACCACAAAACATCATGCTAGAACTGTAAATTGTGGGTTTAAACCTGTTACACTCTCTCCAAGATTTTTCACAAAAGTTGATGAAAATGCACTGTTTCTTTTTGGAATCCATAATAACATATATGAAATAAAAAACATGTAGGCCTATTAGTTTCTGCTTGTTTCATCACACTGACAGAATATACATGTATATCACCATCCTGTGGCATATTGCAATTATCAGGGTCCGTGTTGTAGCATCAGGTGGGAATAATTTGGATAGTACATAATATATACTTGTCCTTGTGTTATATGAAAAGGCAATCTCTTTATTTCTCTACCTAATATCAGAGAAATACTCTGATGTTTGAGATCTCATGTTATTATGAACCACAAAAAAATTGAACACTTGGTGAAGTGGAAAAACAGCCTGCTTTAGTATAAAAAAATTGAACAACTATGTGGACATAAATCTAAAAAAAAGAAACTGTATGAAGACGTGTGGATACTGTTATTTTTGAAAACGGGGATGGTATTTATTTAATAATTAGTCTGTTAAATAAAATATTAGTCTACTTACTGAATGCTGTTTACTTTACTTATATACGAGGTGCTACCCAAACGTTCTGGGAATTCGCCCATAAAATTAAAATTGCTTACCATAACTCCTAGTTTCCACCGTCTCCGAAATAGTCCCCTTGGGCATGGATACAGCAATCCCAGTGTTTTTTCCATGATTCCATGCATCGCTGGAAGTTGGCAAGCGTAGGCGTTCAAAGGACCTTCTGCGATTCTGCCTGGATGTCCTCAGTTGTGTCAAAACGACGGACTTTCAAGTGAAGCTTCATTTTGGGGAACAGGAAAAAGTTGCACGGGGTGAGGTCAGGCGAATAGGGTGGATGGGGAATCACCACCATGTTTTTGGAAGCCAAAAAATGCTAAACAGCTAACGATGTGTGGGCGGGCGCGTTGTCGTGGTGGAGAACCCAGCTGTTGTTCATCCACTTTTCTGGATGTTTGCGCCTAATGCTCTCACGTAGCCACTTCAAAACTTCCCATTGACTGTTTGACCGGGGGGGGGGGGGGACAAATTCCTTGTGGATAATTCCTTTGATATCAAAAAACAATCAACATGGACTTCACATTGCTACGAACTTGACATTCTTTTTTTGGCCACAGTGAATGTGGCGACTTCCACTGCGGTGACTGCTGCTTAGTCTCAGGGTCATAACTGTAAACCCATGACTCATCACCTGTTATGACATTGGAGATGAAGTTGGGGGTCATCTCTTGCTGCAATTTTCAATTCAGTGCAGACAGCCACACGATGTTCTTTTTGGTCGCTGCTCAGGAGTCTCGGTACAAACTTTGCAGCAATGCGTCTCATGCCCAAAATGTCTGACAAGATGGGTTGCACGGACCCGTACGACATTCCTATGATTGCACAAACGTCATGGATTGTTCGTCTACGATCTGCAACAATTGCCTTTCACACTTTTGCGATGTTTTCCGGTGATGTGCTTGTCGATGGTCATCCTGAACGCTCATCATCGTCAATAGACTGTTGTCCATCCTTAAAATGTTTGTACCACAAAAAAGTTTTACTTTGATTCATAGCATTGTCACCAAATGCTTCCACAAGCATGCGATGGGTTTCTGCAGCAGTTTTTTTTAAGTTTTAAGCAAAATTTGATGCAGGTTCTTTGCTCCATAAAATCTGCCATTTATAAAATCGCCACAACACTAAAACAACGTTACAAAAACCCACAAAACTCAAGAACATGGCCTCTCACCGTCACAGCTGTTGCACACTAATTCACAAAGGGTACTATTCGCACACTCTAGCGGCAGCAGGTCATACCACAAACGGTTCGTACCATTCAAATTCCTCGAACTTTTGGGTAGCACCTCGTAGCCTAAAGTTACTTTATATTGCTTGCTTATTTTATATGCAATATCGTTTACTTAAAACTACGTACTGCTTCCATTTCACTCATAAATTGCTATTCAGAATGAAATGGCTGCAGTATTAAAACATTAAATGATATGTTGTTCAGCGTTAAATATAAAACTTACATGTTAAAAATATCATATAATATGTACAAACTATAGCCTACATGTAAAATGTACATTTCAAAAAAATGCATTTATGTTGCGTATTTTGAAATCATACAAATTACCTGTAAGTATTTATATAGAAAATATTTCTTATTACTAGTATGCTCCATGAGCTGCAGAACTCGCTCACTATTTCAAATGAAGTACATTTATTGTTATATATATTTTTATACTAGATAAATTTTCAATTACTAGAAAAATTACAAAAGTCCCAATTATTCTACTATAGTAATACAAGAGTCATAGAGCACTCAATCATACAAAAGTCACTAACACTTTGAAATATTTGGATTTGGGTTACAATTCCTTTTCGTCTCATGGAAAGTTGGATTTTCACAATTAAAAAAAAAAGTTAATATCTTTTTTGGGCCCTGAGGGTCCCAAAATTTTGAAATTTCCAAAACCTAACATTAAATTCAGATGTACGTTAAAATTCTCATTAATTTGATACCCCACATGCACTTGTGAGATTTTGTCACAATTGTATCCCCATATTCTCACCTCACATTCTTGCCTCCCCTCCCTATTTTTGGGAAGTCAGTCTCAAAAACAATAGGGTTGTGTAGGGTAAAAGTATGGACATGCACGCCAAGTTTTATGTTAAGTTGTATTAACAGACTAATTATACGAGGGTCATTCAATAAGTAAACAGACAAACAGCTGTGGAGCAAAAACCTTTTTGTTCAATCAATACAATTTTTTTTTTTTTTTTTACTTTTCAGTGTAATCTCCAGCAACGTCTATGCACTTGTCCCATCTCTTTACAAGCTTTTTTATTCCCTCAGCTGTAACAATATTTACCTTCTACCATTAAAAAAAATCATCAAACTCACTGCTGCCAGAATATTACTTACCATCATAAACTTACCTTTTACACAGCATCAGAAATTTATTGGGTTGCCACGGTGTTTTAGGTTATACATCGAAACCTTTACACTCTACCTTAATTAAAAACACTGGACAATTTTGCTATCTGACTTCCCACAATTCAGAAAATTCGCCAGAACGTTAGACGAGTTTTTCAGCACAGAATACTAGGAAATGGTAACGGCAAAATAACTACGTTAACACATTTTTATTCTGGTAAAACAAATCTTATTTATTTTTAAATTCAATGTTCTATTCTCTTTTTATCTTTTACTTCAATACTTAAAACATGAAATTACTTATACAAATACCATATACACTATAATAATCTTTCTCGACCAACCAGTACTTTTATATTTTATTTTTCCCTTGTTCCCCACACACACACTCTCTCTCTCTCTCTTTACACTGGTTAATACCAGTTTTCTGAGCTCTTTATATATTTATTAATTTTAATTTTTACGCAGCTGACTGTATATTGTACCTGCATATGCTATTCCGCCATCTTTCTCACTTCATCATCAAACACTGTTCGAATTCTTTACGGTTACGTATTATATAGATTTCACTAACACTTTTCTTCCTTATGTTGTTCTCCGTCACTGTTACATATTTCGGTAGACCTTGGCTACTTAATTCACGTCGGTCTACCGAAATTCCGAGGCTGCGCTACCTTTACGACTGTACTGTTTAATGAGTGGTGTACCAAAAATGCTGCGTCTCAAAAATGGCCAAGCGTCTCTCTGCCGCCGGCAACTTGCTACTGGATTGGCTGGTGAGTGTCTCGCCCTTTCTCGTCATCTCGTAGAAGGCGGTAAGGAAATCCCGTACGTGACTGTCACGTTGTGAAAAGGCAGCACATGCGCGCTCCTACACATTCCAATGTTCTAATGGCTTTTGTGCCTCATACTGCTTGGTAACAGACTGACCACAGGGTGTTCAAAAAAGTCAAGCTTTTGTGATCAAAATGTTGCTCAGCGTGGGTTACTACAGATTGTTACAATTATTATGAAACTAACATAAACTACTTGGTTTGCCCCATTACATAGCAAAGAATTCTTTACCGGACTTTTTCCTTTACTTCTTCATTGCTGTTGAACTTGACACCACGCAAAGTCTCCTTGAGTGGGCCAAACAAGAAAAAGTCAGATGGGGCAATGTCAGGGCTATAAGGGGGAAGAGGCAGGACCTCCCAACCTACTTTTTTTATTGTTTCGAGCATCAGTTTTGCTGTGTGTGGGTGGGCATTATCGTGAAGAAGAATCACACCTTTCCTCTGCCATCCCGGACATTTCTTCTTCAATGCAGGCTTAATAGTGCAGTAGAAATAAGTGAAAAAACACCTTGAGGTGGAACTAATTTGAACAAAAATGATTCTTGTTGTAAATGGTAGGTAACACACTCCTAATCAACATACTAAAAATATACATCCGTACTGTCTCGCAAAATGCGTTTTTTTTTTTTGCCGCCATCTTGAAAAAACGTCAAAAATTTAAAAAAAATCATATAAGATAATGTGTGGTATCAAATTACAGGGAATTTCATGCTGAAAAAGAATATGATATTGGTTTTTAAAAATCAAAGGAAATAACAAAATGGTGGCCGAAAAACTGAAAGCGTTTGCAGTATTGAAAAACATATTTTTATTATTTTTAACACACATTTTTAAAACATATTTTTAGCTTTAACTTCGCTCACAATTTTTAAAAAAATGTTAAATTAAAAAGAATTAAAATTTGATTATTTAAAGTTAAAATTTCACATTAAACAAAAATCTATAATTTGAAAAAGTTATACAATAAATGAGTTTATTTCATCAAAATCAAATCTCATCTTGATCTTCATCTAAATCAAAACTGTCTCCTGTGTTTGTACAGTTCTTTCCACAACAGTTTTTACAAACTACGGAACATGGAAGTCCATATCGGCGACATGTACATTTCATGGTGGTACATGGTTCTTCAACTGTAGTTTGGCAGGCATATTTAAGAGTTTGTCTGGTGCTGGGCTCAAGTCTGTTAATATTGGCTGAAATTCTCCATCAACCAACTGCCAACCCCATAGTGTAGGATCAGGGGTTGGCATGTCAAGATTTTTCCAAATAAAAACCTGCAAATGCACTCGAAGTAGGTGGTATTTCGCTGCATTTTGTGTTGGAGGCAAACGAGCTATATCAAATTCTTTTTTAGCAGAAGCTATTTTCCTAATGTATTGTTCATAACGAAACACATTTAGGTTGCTTGTGTCGATGTTACCTCCGTATAGTGACACAAAACATTTACAGCCAATTTCGACCAAATCTTCCTTAGAAACATCTTCGGATGATCCAAAATGGGAAGCCCATTCGCATAAGATTTTGGATTTTATGATATTCTTGAAAGCAGAAGATTTACTTTTGCCAAATAACGCACTGGTGGTGTCACACCCTGTTAATGCGTGAACAAAAAGTAAAGTTTTGCAAGCCTCCTCTCCAATAGATCGTTGCATGGCTTGAATGTCACGAACTTTATCTGATTGTGTGGCAGACTGCATTAAAATGTTTTTAGAAGAATGCTATAGCAGTAGGATTAAAATATCAGTAACATCAGCTACTACAGTGACATGTTTTTCCTGGGCTATGTTTAAAGCATCTTTGACGATTAGTGTGTCTGCATGAATGACGGAGTGACCTCTTCCTTGAAAATAACTCCCCAGTATATTGATAAAGCGTTGTTTGTTTGTCGAGTTAGAAAGAAATTTGTTTTTCTTGATGATCACAGGCGAATTTTCATCAAAGACTACTACAACGGACGACTGCTTCATGCACAATGTATGCTCCATATCTTTTATATTTGGTTTTCCATACCCATCAAAAACTATTGTCACTTTTCCATACCTTCTGTTGACATACGATTCGTGTTGCCTTATGACATTGCCAAATGTTGCAGAAGCAGACCATGGTAACTGGTGAATTAATGCACCTCCATCAAGAACATAGGAAGCACTTTGCTGGGAACGAGACCGTTGTATTTCGTTGACATTCATGCTATCTAATGAGTTTGCCAATGATGATTTATCAGTTTTTCTCATTTGCTGGGTACCATGGTCAAATAATGAAGTTGGTAGAGTGGATAACTCGTAATTGAAAAACTCCCTTGCATCTTGAGCGTGATTATCCAAGGAAATACAAGCAAGCATCCTCTGTGTTAAAAGACGCGCATCCACATGGTGAGTCTCACCAGCAATAACAATCCCTTTCCTCAATACTTGCATGGTTACTGCTTGGTCTGATTTCAATAAAGTTTCATCTTTAAAAAGTTTGCCGGTAAGTTAATCTTGGATGTTTCTTCCAATAATGTCAGCATTTTCTGCAGTAACTTTGTTTTCACTATCCGTAATTCCGTTAAAAATATTCCATAAATCACTCGAAGAAGCAGTAAATGGATTGTGGTCTATAAAAAATTGCATTATCTTTTTCATATCTTCAAAATCTCTGGACATCCTTGCATCAGTTAAATCAGTATGTTGTTCACTACCAATACGTGAAACGCCGGTCAGCAAACTCATTGCACATGTTACTTCACTGCATTTAGAATGGCTCAAAATCCAAGTTGCACGTTGACTTTCAGTCATTCCTCCTCCATGAGTTATACCAGAACGACTTTTAGTGCTAGAGGGCGGGATTTGAGTCGTTTTATTTTGTCTGTGAGCAATAAAGAGGTGTTAAAAGATACTCCTGATGCGCACATTATAACTCCCATCCCATGAAAGGTGTTATGGCCATCTATTGTTGCTATATTATGGTCGACATTGTCGGCGACCCATTGAGAGAAGTGGCCTGATGGTACAACGCTTTGGTTACTTTCATACAGAAGAGTGTATGTATTTCTGCACTTCATCATAAGACACACTGAAGCCAAGGCTGCAAAGTTCATCAATCAGGAAACGAGACCCAAAATCTCTATGAATCTGTATGCCTACAGCAAGAGGAATTGGGTATATCAGAGAACGAGGCCTGCAAGCTTGCATTACAGCCTGACCAATAGAAACCTGTTTCAGATCATTGCATTTACCACCGATTAGGATATCCAAAAAAGTTAGTAAAACAGGGGGTAGAGATGTCTTGTTTTCTTCAACGGATGCAATATCTGATGCACTAGGATAAAAGTCCTTATTTTTGTACAACAAATTTATTTCAGTTCTGATCAGTTTCGCTGCAGACTCGATTAATCTAAATTTTTCTTCATCGGGGTCATCAAGTCTTTTTTGTTTGTGATAGTCCGAGATTATGTTTGATACAGTTTTTCCAAATGTTATCATGTTACATTTCCCATCTGTGCCTGATACTATGACGTCACCAAACCAGTCTTTATTGATGTAAAATATCCGGGTATTTAAAATTCAAGGTAAATACCCTGGGTATTTACCCGGGTAAATACCCAGAATGGGTAAATACCCGGGTATTTATAAAAATCATTTAAGGCATGACTGTATACATATTAATTATATTTTTATTATTATATTTCTGTTCTAAAACCCAACTGAATATGGCAGTATAAAATTTATTCAGCTCATCAGCTGTTGCATTCTACATTTTGGCATGAACAACCAAGTACTTACAACAGTGGTTGTTTTATTTTTTCCAAATTGAACAGAATTTCAATTTTAATAATCATAAATTAACACTCTTAAAGACATGATGAAATGTAAGCTCTTTTCCATCCAACAATCAATTTTAACTAAATTAAAATTTGAATGCATGGGAACTAGTAAAGATAATTAAAGAATCAAGAAAGCAAAAGATTATCAAGTAAGAAAGTATTTATTAAACCATTACAATGAAAGAAACATTATAGTAGATTATAGTTTAAAAGTATTTATTAAAACAAATTGATAATTACACAACTGAATCTTCAACACCATTTTCATCTTCATCTGTAACTCCAGCATCACTTTCGTCTCTATCTTCCTCTTCAACATCACTTTCATCTTTATCTTCATCTTCAAAATCACTTTCATCTTTATCTTCATCTTCAAAATCACTGTTGTCTTTAACTTCATCTTCAACATCACTTTCATCTTTATCTTCATCTTCAGGAATTTTGTTTTCTGAAGGTTTATCCCCTTTGTCTTGCTGCTCTTCACAAGAGCGCTTTCTCTTGTTTGGCTTACTCTTACAATTTAAAAGCTTCCAATTGCATGATAAATACGTCAACTTGGCAGCTCTTTGTGAATTTAGGAGATTTCTTTTTTTGCTGTGAACCCAACTGAATGTACGTTCAGTAGTAGCAGATGTCACAGGTGCTCCTAAAATTTGAATAGCTACATCTGCTAGTTCACATGTTCCTCTTAATCCCCTCCACCACAGAACTGGGCTCAATTCATCAATGCCTTCCCACACAAATTCTTTTCCCCAGATCCCTTGCTTGTCTCTATAGTCAGCTATATTTTCTTTTATTTTAGGGATGCTTACACCCATTTTCCGCCCAACATCACAAACAAAGCTAACTGCATCTAGTAACTCGAGTGGTTTTAAACTGCTCCCTTGAGCAGCTGGATTTAGTAGGTCTGCTGCAAAGTGTATTTCCCCTAAGCCAAAATCTCTCCACTTTTTAAACTTCTTCAGAACATTTTTCTCTTCTGCTTTTTGTAATGGAGAAAGTGGGAGCTGTACAATTAAAGTTTTCTCCAAGTCATTGAATTTTGAAAATACTTTATGTATCTGTGGCTGGTTACTTTCAAAAGCAGTTATCAGATGTACAATAGGATTTAAGATGTCTACCTTTTTTTGTACACGAACCCAGAATACACAGTCATCTAACAACCTTCTTTTCATTGCTGTGGAGAGTTCTGCTTGTTCACTGACAGCAAGTGTTTGAAGTACGACTTTATTTGCCAATAAACTTTTTGTACAAAACAAGTGACTGTCCCATCTAGTTTTCCCTGGTAGCTTTAATGTAACTCTATCCTTGAACTTTTTTTTCTCAGCCGAGATCTGGTCAAACAGTGCCTTTAAAATATGGCTGTTTTTGATTGTCTTCACAATATCGATTACAGTAGCCATAAAGGACTTCACTGATGTACAGCGTAAAATATCTGAACAAAGCAGGTGCAACAGGTGAGCAAGGCAACCAAGGGGCACAATGTTAGGATACTTTTCTTTAACTATGTTCAGCGCAGCCTTCATATTAGCAGCATTGTCTGCAATAATGACTAGAAATTTTTCTGGACCATATTTTATAAGAATTTTTTCAATTAGTTCAGCTAAATACCTTGCATTGTGTGTATTGTCTTTTGTCACAACAAAGTCAACAAAAAGTGGATCCGGTTTGGAAACTACAAAGTTAATTATGGATTCATTGTTTAAGTTGCTCCATCCATCACATTGCAAATGTAGATCTTTTGAGTCTTGTAACTGTTTACTTACTTCAGTCTGCATTTCGGTATATTGAGCATCTAAATAGGTTGAAGCCAAACGATACCGTGAAGGTAGGACATAAGATGGTCGAATTTTCTTGGAAAAATAATTCACAAAGGATGTTCAACGAGTGCCAATAGAGACCCACTAACAAATATGGCCTTAGCAAGGTACTGATTTAGACGTTCCTGCAACACACGAACAGAAACAAATTAAAACCGATAACCTACAGAAAAAAATGTACAATGATCTTAGCAACACATAAATTACATGTTTAAAGCCTAAAGCCCAAATAACTGCGAATTTTGTAACAAAAGTGAGACCGGCATTTATGTTCCAGTTTAGATTAGGGTAAGGTTAGGTAAGGTAGTTTAGATTAGGGTAAGGTATCGTATTTTAAAATCTTAATGTGATAACATAGCAAGTATTTGATTAAAAAACGCCTGCGTAATAACTAAAATACACAAAGTACTTGTGGGTACTGGTGTAGTGGTTAGTTTTTTCGTTTGCGTTTTCATGACAAGTTTTGTAGTTATTAATAATAATAATGAAAAGATTTATTACACAAACAATGTTTACACAAAGCAGATACAACGATACAAAATATCGTAATCTTATAGACATGGCCATTAGCCGTCCGTCAAGCTGAGCACTGAGCCATTGACTGCTACATAAAAACTCGCTATCAAATTTTATGAAATTTGCAATGAAATTAACTAATACATTATTTAATGAAAATATGCATGAATGAAACACTATCAGACCTACCAAAAATTCTAAAACAGAAACTAAATAAATGAACTCTGAACTCTGCTTTGTTTAAAGAGAACGCGAAATTACAAAATATTCCCACTCAATTCACTCGGAGGCCTATCTTCATGTTAGACTCAGCAATTATTTTATGAACATATAAATTATTACGCATTACGCAAATATATTTTCTAAATTCACTACTAAGCTACTAGGTCCTTTGTTTTGCGTGAATAGGCCTCTTCCTAACGCCGTGACTTTAAACTTCCATCCAAAAGATATACATCAAAGAAAAATTACATTTTTGTAGTTATTATTTAACTGCATGTAGGCCTAGAGAGACTAATGTAAAAAAAATATATTTGTAATTTTTAGGTGACCTTGGTGTACAGCCTTATAGAATTTCTTTAAAGATAAAGCACATGCTCATGCTAAATGTAGAACCTAGCCCTAATGGCCTAAAATGTTAAAATATAATACTTAAAAATGCCCGGTTCGGTTTAAAATTAAATCAAGCTAGACATCGAATTTCATTTCCATTAATATAGGCCTATTAACGAAGACTCGACGAAGTATACGTTGTATACCGTATACCTAGCTTAAAAGATTAGTTAAATATAGACCAATGCAGTACATACATTCGGTTGAATTGCATTATCTTAAACCAAACTTAAACTTTTTTCTGTCACAGAACCTGACGGTTTTGACCTAACGTAACCTTTGGTTGGCAGATAACGGATTTGAATCCACATAATCTTTGAGATAATTTGAATAATAAGCAGACTATGTATTTACATTTTCTTGAGTATCCATGTGGTCCACAAATGACAATAGTTGTGATTGTTGTGAAGACTGAGAGGTTGAAGACTGCAACAAAGTTTTTGATTGTCCACATTGCTGTAATCCCCAAACTTCTGATAAGGATGAAGATGATAGGTTTGAATTTCTGCTTGCAAGCCTATTATGCTCATTACTACTTGCACTTGGCCCGGGTTCTGGTTCTGTTTCAAAAGATGTGTTAATTTCCAAGGGTTCCAGGACACTCATTTTTTGTGAAGTTGATGTTGAAAAAGATTTGAAAACAGCAGTAGCACAAATGTTTGAATTTAAAACTTTTTTCAAATCTGCAAGAGTCTTGAAACACTTTTTTATATGGTTACTCATTTTATTGACATTAGCATGTTTGTACTCTTTGCAACAGTACTTACATATCACACCACAACCTTTTTCTTTAAAAAAGTCCCATGCAGGTCCTTTTCTCTTCCCCATTTTCGAAAACTGAATACCGGTACTACTCACACTCACACCTTATGATAGAACAAACATTTTATAAAGAGAGGTTATGTTATATTCACTCCACCAGCATTACTCTGTAAACAAAGAAAAGATGAAATATGAGTGGAGGGGAGAACTGTCTCACAGTGTTGCCAGTTCTCTGAAGTGCAGTGCAAAATAAAATTTCCCTCTTTAACTAAATCAATCTTAGTACAAATATAGCCTCTGGTTCTGTTGTGATATTATTCAAATACAATTTATTTGAATTGAATTAAATGATGTTGTAGCTGGCCTATAACAATTAGCTGTATATAAAGTAATTATGTTTTTTATATTGAAATGAATTGTCTAAAATCAACAAGTAAAATTGTCTCTAAACTAAACTAAAATTCTGATTTGAAATTTGATTTGGGTAGACTGAATTAGGCTTACTATTTTCTTAAATCAGATAATACAATTTCATGAAATTGTATTATTATCATTTACTAAGATAACTAACTAACTACAAAGATCATTCAAAAAGCGCAGCAAAAGTACCAGATTTAAAAATTAATGCATTAATTGATAAATACCCTGATTTTGGGTATTTACCCGAGTCAAGGGTAAATACCCATTTTTAAATACCCTACCCACTGGGTATTTACCCGGCCCACATCACTACCAGTCTTGCAATTTTTTCTTCAAATGTCTAGAAGTGTAAGGCTCACTTCCCTCTGGTAAAAAATTACTCATTTTTTTCCACTAAGTCACTGACAGATATTGGCTCTTGACAGTTTTCTTGTAACCACTCACATGTCTTTACAAAAGCATCAGAACTATCAGTATTAACCGGACGGCCTACTGATGTGGGCAATCCTCCACTACCTTCAGGAGTATACTTCACAGGAGTGGGTTTGCCGCTCCTAAAATTGACACTGCACACTTGGTGATATCGAGCTTCTGCAGCAGGTAAATCTATGACTGAAACCATCCTCGCGTGTACATTTGCTGCCCATAGATCACTTCTAGTACTGCATAGTTTCAAAATTGTGTTGCGAATCTGGAAAGTACGCACAGGAATGACTGCCATTTTTTTACGCTTTTCATAATCCGTAATAATCTGGCCACAAAACAAACAATTCTCTTTGAAATTGAACGATACAACACTTCCTCGTAGCGTACTCGAGCTGGTCGAAGGAATATCATCTTGCAATGTTTTCAGTTTTATATCACTTTTAATTTTGATAGGATTGACGTATACACGTCGACATTCTGTATGTACTTTAACCACACCAGTAGGCATGGGATTGAAAAGTTCATGAATTTTATCATCTCTTTGTTTGCTCGCGTTGATAATTCCCGTCAAGCTTTTTGCTGTTAATGCGACATAGGGAGTATCGTCACAAAGCACATTGGAACACAAAATGCAGGTTTCTTCTTCCATTTTTCTTATGATGGTTTCTTCACTCAAAACAAAGATTACCTACCTGAAACAGATAATAAAGAAAATCTAAATTAGTCTCACAGCATCAAGTATAGCTGTAATGTAACGTAGCATAATTTAAGGTGTAAATACAGGGTCATGTAGGTATACTTTTTTCATCATTTTTCCCCTACTTCATCTTTGTAAACATTTTACTTTTAAAAATCAATATCATATTCTTTTTCAGCATGAAATTTCCTGTAATTTAATACCCACATGATTTTTTTTTAATTTTTGATGTTTTTTCAAGATGGCGGCCAAAAAAACGCATTTTGCACGACAGTACGGATGTATATTTTTAGTGTGTTGATTAGGAGCGTGTTACCTACCATTTACAACAAGAATCATTTTTGTTGCAATTAGTTCCACCTGTAACACTATTTCTACTGCACTATAACTTTGTTCACAATCATGTCAGAATAGTACTGACTATTGATGGTACGCTGGTCTTGTAGGTAATCACAGAAAATTGGGCCTTGGGAGTTCCAAAAGATGGTTAACATCACCTTGCCAGCCGATGGCTGGGTTTTGAATTTCTTTTTGGCGGGTGAACTGGGATGCTTCCACTCCATGCTTTGACTCACGTTCAAAATAGTGAATCCAAGTTTCATCACACGTTAAAATTCTTTTCAAAAATCTTATAACAGATCGCTGTTCTTCGAAAGTACTGTCCTCAAGAGGACACGCCATCGTAAATAAAACTGTATTAGTTATGTTTATGCAATATATTATTGAACAGCTGATCAAAACTCACAACGACATTGCCAGGTAACACTCCTGAAAGTTTCAATCAGCTGCTACAATTAATTTCTTTTCTACAGCTGTTTGTCTGTTTACTTATTGAATGACCCTCCTATGTTTCTGTAAAAAAAGAAACTGTACTTGAGATTTGGTTTTGAAGGAAATGCAAATGATTTTATAAACAAATCAGACGATTACATCGTACATGTTTCTTCTGCCTATTTCAAGTAAGATGGTGGCAGTGAGAACAGGAATTTACCATATTTATGACAGTAACTTTTGTACATCAGTGCTTAATGTAAATAATGTAATGTCCCAGCATTTACTTCAAAATGACAGAAACCCAAGTGCTTTCAAGATTAAGTATCTTCCAATTGTTTTCAGAACCACACAAACATATCTTTGTGTTTGTGTGTTTTGTTTCTGAAATGTTTTACATCATAAACTTTATTATTATATATAATTAATAGCAATTGTTGATAAACTATTTTTGTTAACAACCGTACAGAATTATGTACACAAAAATCAAGTAAAAACAGCTCTGCTGAAATAACTTCATGAACCAATTACTGCACTTCATGAACCAAATAATTTCCAATCAGTATTCGGTGAACATTCAACAAACGAATAAGTGGATGAACAACTGTTTCACTGTAGTACGCCCACCCATACAAAACAAAACAGTTTTGTTCCAATGCGTGGCCACTCTTGAGAAGATTTTAAAATATAATATTCTATTAAAATTTTAGTTAGTACTGCCTATAAGTTGTATATTAAAAGTAATCAAAATGTTTAAATTTGGTTTTTAAGGGTGGATCAACGCTTGGTATGTCATGGACACATTCACATGCCCAGACATTCACATTACTCGAGCATGCAGCTGAACAACGCAGACTACACAGACATCTATTAGCACAAATTCGGTCTGCTACTGCTGCACCAGCATCATCTTCTAGTGATTCTGATACAGATGACCAACGCAGTGAATCAGAACTGGATCTTGACAACTACTACTTTCTACAGGTAATTTGTGGCAGCATTGCCACTTTCTAAAGGTTGTTTTTGTTTACATACAAAGTAGAAAACACAAAACATTTTACTTTTGAAGCTTTCTCAGTAACTGAACGGAGACTGAGTACAGTACAACTTCCAATCCCAAAAGTTGTAATTTTTATAAAATTAAGTCCCGCCCACAATGTTACAGTTAGTAATCACACGACTTACAACAAAGTCATTGATGCCCATTCGTAAACTTACACCATAGGTACAGAATTTAATTACATATTAACTTATAATCATATACACATAAAATAATAACATTTTCCAATGCTATATCAAATAATCGTATTATTGTACAACTATTATAAAATGTAAACATATTTAGAACCAGTCCCCTTTCTACAAGCAGTTTCCCAACTCCCAGTTTCAAAACATCTAGCAATTTGTAAACTGGGATTGTTAAATTTTTGTAAATTTGTATGGGTCTTTCTCATCTCTGTGATGACCTGGATAACTAGAGGAAATAATTTCAATTCTTTCTGCGTCTGCCATATTTTCAATTATGTTTAGTTTTGACAGCTATGCTCCACTATTGTACATGCAGGACAGTCTGTTAGCTTTTGGAGTCACACAATTGATTTTATCAGTTATGTAGTCAGTGTTAGTCACGTTGTTATTTTCCAACAGGACTTCAGTGTCACTTTCAGGGGTAGAGAAAGAGCATTTTCCAAACGTTCTTTTTCGTGAATTGTCATTTTTACAGGTTCTGAATCATGTGTTCGTTGCTCTAAAAACAGTAAAGTGTATTATCCAGTGGCAGCTCATGAGATTTTAATTTGGTGAAGCTGCATTAGAATTTTCAGCGAATAGTATTTTCAAATATTAGTTAAATTTATATACTATTTACATCTTTGACCTATATTGAAGCTGAAGCTGTGACGTATAATTGGTCCTATCCTTTTTAGTGCTGCTACTGCTACTGCTGCTGCTGATATCTATGCTGAATTCTGATATAAGTCACAAAACACTGTACAAATTAAAATTTATTTTCATATGAAAATGCAGTAGAGTCAATCCATTCCAAGTGATCCAAAATAAAAATAAATGGTTGCTTGACCATTAAAAAAAATTGGATTTGTTTTTAAATAAAGCCCCTTATAGGCGAGGAACATAAAAATACCAATATTTTTTAACCTTGCCATTTTACCAATTGCAGCTATCTTTCATTTGGCATTCACTCCAAATGGACTATTTCTCTGTACATTTGAAGCAGAGAGTTGAAACAAAAACTGAATTATTAAGCAGTGTTTATATGTCCTTTTAGGTATATTAAAGTTGCCACTAGCTTTTGCTGAGAGGACAAAAATTTTATATATTCTTTGTGAGAATGTATCAGAATAGTTAAAACATGAATTTTGTAGCAGTGTTTTACACCATGAAGAAGTTGTTATTTTTTGGTAAATACATACATACAAAATGTGTTAATAGAAAAAATTTGAGCTATCCCATTTGATGATCCTTTTTTTTTGCTATGAATTGACAAAAAAAAGGATTTTTTCAATTTTTGTGATTTAATATCTCTGTGGGGGGGGGGGGGGGAGCAGATAAAAGTTTGAAACCTACATAATTTGAAGACCTCTACACAGTGTTACTGTAGGGAAAATCATTTTGTTTTGCAGGGAGAGCAGAGTTAAGCCACCGTCACTATTTGTAAAAATCTTGCTGTTACACAACAAATAAAATTTAACATAAAGCTCCTGTTTTCCACCAATGTACTGAATGAATCACCTTTTTTTTTTAAACAAATATTACATAAAAATAACTTTTAGTAAGTGCTCTATACATAAACATTAAAAAACATCATTATAAACATTTTAAATGCTAATAATGATAACTTATGATCAATATTTTGTAAACTGCATCCAAAATGTTCTGTTTTAGCAGGAGCATCTGGGATACATATGGTATGTGTTTGGCCTCATCATCAAAATTGTAAGTTGATTGATGGACTAAGATTAAATATTGACTGTAAAGATTTACTGAAGATTGTGGTTTATAACCATGAATATTTCAACTGTATTATGAATACCTGTGCCCTTGCAAGGAAGCCTTTTTAGAAATGCTTCATGCTTCTGAAGAAAATTATTTGATTTCAGATAGAGTTATGTATGAACAGTAGCTGAAGACTGACAGAGCTGACATAGTGCCATTATTACAACCAAAACGCAGGTTCATACATTCTTTGGCAGAAAAACTGGACTCTTAAAACACAACATTTTGCATCAAAAACACGTGAACAATTTTTTTAAAAACAACATCTAGCCTTATAGAAGACGAATGTAGCCTTTGGGCAGACTTTTCAGTGAATTTTATGTTAGTTATGCAAAATGAGATACAGAACTTCAACTGTTTCAACAAGTAAACGACCATTCGCCCACTTGTTACTTATTACAAATAATATACTTTTTGTATTTAGTGATCACCTGAAACACAACACAGCGACTTTCCACTATTTCCAAAGACACTGGATAAACCACATTAAAGAAACATTACCAAAGACCAAAACTGATGGTGTTTCAACTCAACATAAGAACAAAAAAAACTTTGCCAACCTGTGCTATCACAAACATAATTTTGATGTAGATGCTGAATGGCACTTTTTTAGTTCAGCACATGGAAAAAATGAGTGTGATGGTATGGAGGCACTATGAAACATGAATTAGCTGAGGCAAGTCTACAGAGGACTCTTATTAACCAAATCATGACAGTCAGAGATGTTTCTATTTTGAAAAGGAAATTTGAGGTTATTGATTCCAACTTGCTTTAAAAAAATAAGTACAGAGAAATTCAGAAACCCTAAGGAGTCAATTTGATTGTTGCAAATGTATTGTTGGTACAAGAAACTTTCATAAATACATTCTAATTTCAGGAGGCATTTTAAGATTGTTCCACTTTCTCTAACAGTTAAGAATGTAATACCTTCTGTTTATGACAAACAATTGTGAATTGTAGAGGTTTTGGGAGTTAGTTTGGAAAATGGTGGTGTGTACATTTTTATTATCATCCTGCAGGACTTCACATATCATTCAATCTGCAGAGGATAAAGTATGGGTTCCAGATTGCAAATGTTTTGTATAAATCAACGCTAATAGAACTGACTATAGCAACAGGACATTCCTATGCAGTATCCAGAACACTGTATGATGAAATTTCACAACTTCTAGGTAACCGTATACTTTAAACCCTGTAAACAAAAAAAAAAGTTGTAGTTAACTTCTCACAAAAAGACATTAGCAGAGAAAACTTTAAATCTAATACAAGGAAATGTTTATTCCAACAAATTTGTCATAATAAAAAATATAAAGTGGAATGTACTTCATAAGTTCCAAGTTTAATTTTAAATGTTTAGTGACGGAACTTAATTTAATAATATAAAAAGTTTAATTGATGTTACTTTTACATTTTTTAAGTGCCTGAAAAAGGACATCAGTTGCAGTTCACAGTCTTGCTGACATGAGGTGAGTAGCATGCCTTAGTGTAAAGTTTAAGTGAAACAATACAAAAATTTAATTTAAATGTGAACTTAAAAGTTAAGTGTTAAGCATTAAAGTTCCATTATTACAGATTTATTTAAGACAACATTTCTGCTTAAATAAAAACTAGCTAGCTAATAGTTAGTCAACACAACTCACATTGCGTTGGCCTACACACTGTATTGTTGGATAGCAAGATTATTACAAATATTTAAGGTGGCATAACTCTGCTCTCTCTACAAAACACAAGATAACCTTGATCCATCAACCATTTTGATGATGAGGCCAAACATACCATGTGTACCCGAGATGCTCTGCTAAAATGGAATATTTTGGATGCAGTTCACAAAATTTTGATCAGGTTTTTTTTCATTATTAGCATTTAAAATGTTAATAATGATGTTTTTTAATGTTTGTGTATAGAGCACTTACTAAAAGTTATGTTTATGTAACATTTGTTTTTTAATAAAAATAGGTGATTCATTCAGTGCGTTGGTGGAAAGCAAGAGCTTTATGTTAAATTGTATTTATTGTGTAACAGCAAGATTTTAACAAATAGAGAAGGTGGCTTAACTCTACTCTCCCTGCAAAACACAAAATTATTTTTCCCTATAATAACACTGTGTAGTTGTCTTCCAATTATATAAGTCAAATTTTACTGCTCCCCCACCAGAGAAATTAAGTCTCAAAAATTGAAGAAAAAATGAAAAATCCGGTTTTTATCAATTCATAGCAGAAAATTAATCAAGTAAGAAAGCTTTAAGTTTTTAACATGATAATGTTTTTAGGCTGGGGGTCATTCCACAAAATGCGTGATGCGTCATCGAAAAATGTTACGCTTCCACACTTTAAACTCCCCACAGTCTAGAAATCTTTTGTTTACAAAACATTATCATGCTTTGATGTTTTGGTTTCGTCAAAATTCTTTATGCGCACACGTGTGTGTGTGGGGGGGGGGGAGAAAGAGAGATTTTATATAAACTCTTTTTGCATATGCATTTACCAAAACATAACAACTTTAACAACTCATGGTGAAAGAAATTGCTACAAATTCATGTTTAGCTATTTCTATTACAAAGTGTACATAAAATTTGTGTTCTCTTAGGAAATCCAGTGACAACATTAATATATCTAAAAGCCCATATGAACACTGGTTAACAATTTACTTTTTGTTTCAACTGCCTACTACAGATCTTAATAGATATTCTATTTGATGTGAATGCTGATCAATGGAAAAAAATATGTGTAGCCATGATAGAGAGATGGTCGCCATTGGTAAAATGGCAAGGTCAAAACAAAATTTTGGTATTTTTATATTGTTCCTGCATTGTCTTGCTGGCATTTTTAAACTCCTTCTGCACAAGAGTCTTCATAATAAAAGAATCTTTTTTTTTAATGGTCAAGCAACTTCTGTATCACTGTGTGTGGATTGACCTATTATGTTCATAATAGAATCAGAAAAAAGTCACCATTTATTTTACAATCTTATTTAAACATGAAGTCCATTCTCCTTTCTTTCGAACTGGAAAACTTATAGTTTACCATTAAATCTAGTAGTTTCAATCATTTCTGTTTCTATGCTTAACAGTCCCAAAGCAGGAAAATGTTCTTGTGTCATTGTAAGTCTTAGAAAATTCTTAACTCTTTTTAACATGAGAAACACCTCTTAGGCTCAGCCAAAGTCGTAGGAATGGTTAGAATTATTTTGAGGAGAATGAACACTTCTGTACAACAATCGATGTTTCCTGTATCCAACATGATTTTTGTACATTTTTATAAACCCAGAAGGTACTGGTGAATTCTTGCCTCTCGTATAGATCAGATAGTTCAGTTTTCAAATGTTCTTTAAGCTTCAGTAGTTTCAACAAATTCGGGTGTGGAATGTATTGTCTTTGGAGAGGGGTAAGTTTAGCAGTTTTGCTCCTGATAGATCTTTATTCAAAGAAAATCTCTTTTACCTGATAAGAAATAATATCAACAACTCCTTTGCAGAAACAAGATATGTGAATCCATTTTCCTTTTCTTCATGGTGGAATTTCTTCTTTGGTGGTCAGAAGGGTGTCTATTTCTGTTTTTTTCTTGTTTTCTAAGTTCCAGGTATGGACAAGAGCATATGTATTTATTATTATTCCATGTATATATTTATGGAAGAGGACTGTTTCATCCTACATGTTCACATTCAGTGTGCACAGAATAAATTGCATCAGACATTTCACTGATACTGGCATAATATTATATACCACTGTCATTTGCTTTTATCAGAGCTATATTTGTTTAGAAACAGAAACGAAATCATATTCCACCACCACCCTGCTGTTTAGCTGCTTCACTCAAAGTAAAGAGTTAACAGTTTGGTTGAGGTTTTTCTTTTCATTGTAGGCTTTTGATAGTATCTCATGCTGTCCATCATTGTGTTGATTTTTCAAGCAGCATTCATAGTCCATATTTCCATCACCCAAAATCTGAAACCATAATAAGTTGAAATGCATTCCTAGCCTCTTTACTGTCAAATTTTTACTCCTGTCTTGTCTTCTTCTGTGTTAGTTTCTTCTTTCATCATTTTGCA
The DNA here is from genome assembly GCA_034769895.1 of Magicicada septendecula. Classification (NCBI taxonomy): domain Eukaryota; kingdom Metazoa; phylum Arthropoda; class Insecta; order Hemiptera; family Cicadidae; genus Magicicada; species Magicicada septendecula. The sequence continues at coordinate 237,927,447 of CM068371.1, forward strand.
AGAGTTCAAGTTCTTCCACATTAGTCACTTCCTTCTTATACATCACTGAATTTTTATTGAAGGGTTAGAGCATTGGTGACATTATAGCAAAAATACTGCAACTTTATAATGAGGGCTGGTGTATGGGTACACAACATACGAGGTGTGTTCAAAAAAAAGACCGAACCTTCACAATATCCCAACGGTATACGCAAAGAGCAGGCACCGACAAGTGGTGATTACTAGCGGCAACTTTCAGAAACATCATCCAATATTCCGCTTCTTTCTAGCATTGTTGTGATTTTCGCTACAGCAGCTGAAATTAATACGTTTTCTAACCTCTCAGTGAATTTTTCCTGTAGTGAAAATTAAAGAGCTTGAAGAATAACATTTTTGCTTCAAACTCGGTAAAACTTTTACAGAAACGTTCGAAATCCTTCAGCAAGCGTATGGAATGATTGTGTCAGCCGAACGCAGTGCTATGACAGGTTTACTCGTGTCAAAGCAGGAATAACATCAACTGATGAAAATCCAAGACCTGGTCACCCTTCAACGTCAATAAGTGACGATAAAATCTATGAAGTTTGCACTATGATACATGAAGATCATTGTTTAACTGTACGTGAGATTGCCGAGGAATTGGATATGAGCATGGGTTCATGCCACGAAATTTTAACAGGAAAACACTGAACATGCATTGCATCTCAGCAAAATTTGTGCCGTGTTTGTTGTCAGATGATCAGAAAAAGAATCGTGTTAACATCAGTCAGGAACTGCTTGACGGTGCCAGTGCTGATGAAAGCTTCATCAAAAACATTATAACGGGACAAGACATGGGTTATGGATACGATGTCGAAACGAAGACACAGTCTTCGCAGTGGGTGGAAAAAGGATCACCTCGAGCAGAAAAAGCCCAGATGAGTCAGTCAAACACGAAGGTGATGGTGATGTTTTTTGACTGGAAATGGTTGGTTCATCATGAATTCATTCCACATGGTTTTAAGGCGTTTGAGGGAAGCAGTACGCAAGAAGAGGCCAGACCTCCGGAAAGAACAGACTTGGGTGTTACAACATGATAATGCACCAGCTCACGCGTCACTCCTTGTCGTCAGTTATCTGGCATAGAACAATATAACTGTTCTGTCCCACCCACCCTACTCTCCAGACTTAGCCCCAGCAGACTTTTTCTTGTTGCCAAAACTGAAGGCGACCTTGAAAGGATGTCATTTTGAAAAAATAGAGGAGATATAGGAAAATACGGAAGAACGGCTGCGTGCCATTCCAAAAAGTGTGTTCCAGGAATCATTCCAGAATTTGAAGAGACTTTGGTAGCAGTGTATTGCCAGCAGGGGGGGGGATACTTTGAAGGGGATAAACATGCATAAAGTTGTAAGTACATTAATAAAGTTTTTGTTGCAAAAGTTGGTCTTTTTTTTGAAAACACCTTGTATACCAAAACATTGTTAAGTAGGGCAGCATAAAGCAACTCACTGTTTTAAACTTGTATCTTATATAACTATATGATTGGGTATTGGAACAAGGCACCATTACAGCAAGCCAGCTTGTATAAACAAACCAAAGATGTTGACTGAAACATTTCCAGGAAAACTGATTAATTTTCTAAAGAGGGCATGTGTATTTGCTATTGACATGACTATTATGACATAACACATATTATTGTTATCGCCTCAACCAGTGCAATTGAGTAAACTTTGCATAGTATCAACCTTGTTTTCAATAGTGTCTACCGATGTCATTAAATGTTCAATGTCATCTTTGTTCAGCACACAATTTGAGCCAGTTTTGTAAATCACTTTTCCATACATTCATATTTTGACAGTTTTTTTAAACATTCATAAGTAGTTTTAACAGAACTTTCAGCATCCTGCTATATTTCATTTAAAATGTTTGCTGCACTCACACAGCAGAAACTAATGACTGATGCCTATATTGGCTCACACAATCATGTGATACTGTGTTGCTGGCACGCAGCAGACCCTTGTCGCCTTCGTTCCTGCACTGGAGTCTAGTTTGATTGTTAATTGCCTTTTTTTAAATGGATAAAAATCAAATGTTGTGTTATGATAAAATACTTTGTTATAAAAGATTTAGTGCTAGCGGAAATACAAAAAAATAAACTAGTTGGATTTCACTTGATTCACAAGATGCCGTGCTTACATACTATTTAGAAACAGACAAAACCATTTCATTTAGTGGAGAGTAATATACAGCATTCCTGGAGCAATTGAATGAGACTATTAAAGCCTCCACAGTTAGCAAAGAAAAAGTGCTTTTCTGTCATACTTCATCAATTGCAATTTCAAAGCTTCATGACTATGGAATTACTATCATACTCAACCATAGTGAATCAGAAAAATATCTCACTGGAAAAGATTACCTTCAAATATGAAGGTCACCACCTTGACAACCACTGTACATACTTTATTTGATCACAACAATTAAAGTAATAAATACAACTTTTTTAACACTTTGATGCCTGGTCTTAAAATGGCCACCTTTCTCCCAGGCCAGGCCTTTTTTGTATTCATTTAAAATGCTGTAGCTTCTAAACCATACAGTGGAAATATGTTAACCTATATTTTTATGAATGTTGCATTTAAAATGTTGTGTGCTGTTTATGATTTAGATGCCTACATTGCCTGTAAGTGCTGTTCAAAGTATCAAAGTTTCGGGAAAATTTAAAAATTGGATATGACACGTCTAGTTACTAGAAACTCACTATGTTATTATTACTTGTTAGAAAAACAATAAACAATATGTTACATAATGTTGCTACTATAATTAGTTTTTTTTAAATTACATTTTTGTAAATTTTTTAGTGATATAATTTAAAACATGGGTCTAAGCACGATGGAATGTTACATGTAACGCAACAATTTAACATGCACTGAGTTTTCATCAGCTACTGTTACAAAAGTAAATGCAGATGTGACCTAGCAGATGTTTTGAGTACTATAAGATCAGGTTTCGCTTCAAAACAGCTCCATGGAGGTATTTATACATACGGCATTATATAGAAACACAGTGACACTGCAGGACATCCATTGGCATCAAAATGTAAAGTGCTATGATACACCCACATCTAATTTTAACCGGATTAATGCTAAGCACTTCATAATTCTAAAACTGTTGTTTAAGATGAAGCAACTTTTACCCAAGATGGTATCAAAAACACCAAAAATTCATTGGTGGGCAAAAGACAATTGTAGATTCAAATTTCTAATATAGATTTTCAATCAGTGCAACTGCTGGATGATCTATATCATACTGGTGTAGTATCATATGTAACCAGTTAATTGGCTCAGAAATGTTTGCCATGCTGTAATTTGAAAACAAAGCATCTTTGGACCTATGTTTGTACAGTATTATTCTTTAATTTTAGCAATGGAATCGCCTTTTTAAATAGTGTCCTTTCCTCCCGAGACACCTTTGTAAAGGCATATCACAAAGGTATTAGACATTTCAAGTACATTGTAGAACTCACACTGGGTAATTTTAAAACTCATTACTTTATATTGTTATCTTAAAACTGATACAAGAAGGTAGAACTTATTTTAATATATATTACTATTGTAATACACTATGTCACAGAAATCTGATAGAAGGATCAGCAAGCTCTTTAATAAACAGAAATTAGGATTAGAAAAATACATTATGTTAAATTTATTTGTATTGTGTGAAATAAGGATATGTGTAAATGTATTTAAAATAATAAGCAATTTACCTACTGCTGCAGCCTGTTCCAACACGACAGAGACGTGCTTTGCTACGTGCTGCAGGGGTGCATAAGATAGATTCAAACGAAAAAGATGAATGTCGTGATATACGTACATCAAGAGAATTCTGTGGTTGTGCTTGTAAAGGCTATTGTGATCCTGACACATGTGCTTGTTCACAAGCAGGCATCAAGTGCCAGGTAAGAACAGCAGTGTTCATTTTAAGTGATGGGAGTATATATTATTAAATAATTGATTTCATATAATTATCAGGTTATACTTCTATTGGCAGAATCTGTCAGAAAAAAGAAGTAAACGCAACAGTGATGAATTACGTTTGTCAGTTCTCTACTTAAATTGTTAAACTAAAATATTTCAGATAAGGAACATTTTTTGTAATATTTCCGATACATAATGTGTGTTGTATTCATTTACATATCAGTATTCTGACACATCATCAAAAATTGTGTCAATGTATGGTGAAGTAACAGTTTGTTGAATGTAAACTAATAATGAAAGTAATATGTATACTAATACTGAATACATTTTATTTTTAAATGTGTAGTATGTTTTAACTTTGATTTACAAAATAAAAAAAGTTAGTTTTTATGTCTGTGAGTACTGACCACAGTTCCACAAAGAAATTATTTTTCACCATGATACTAATATGGTAATTTGTATACTCACTACTGGATGAAAAACGTGTTGTTAATATATTTTTACATATTTTTATTTTTAGTCTCCATCATGTTTTTGTTTTAATTATTGCTGTGGATTGTAAATTAATTTTCTTCATGTTAAGGCTATTTAACTTCTGATTTTGTGATTTTATTATGATAAAAATTCAAGACTTAAGAGGCATTAAATATAAAGGCATTTAGATATTTAAAAAACACTTCAAATAAGATGTGAAGTTGTTTGTCAATTATTTTTGTAATATTTAAAACAATTATTGAAATTAAAGTTATTAAGATTAGTATTTTAAAGTGTCAATGTATTCATTAAAACTACATGAGGAAAGTATTAAATACAAATCTGTTAAAGATAAAGAGTTACCACATCCCCATATTATGTACTTATTGACAAAACAGATTAATAAGATAACATTTAAAATTTAATGTCATTTAATAATAGAAATAATTTTATAGGTAGACCGATTGAATTTTCCATGTGGCTGCTCTCGTGATGGGTGTGCAAATTCCAGTGGGCGTATTGAATTTAATCCAGTCCGGGTGCGGACGCATTTCATTCACACACTGATGAGACTGGAATTAGAGAAAAAACAGGCACAAGAAGAAGAGGCTGCTCGTCGATTAGATCTTAACCTGAGTTCTGGAGCAGAGATCGAATCATGTGTTCACGGTGGTAGTTTTACCAACTTCCATTACCGTGATGATCTCTATGGATATCAGCCATATGAACCACCTCCAACTAGTTCAGGTTTTAGCTACAACTACACTGGACAGTACACACCAGCCTATGATCAGCCTGACACTAGTGATCTAGTTCCACCTGGTTTAGAGTTCCAGCACTCACCAGGATCATATGAATCGTTCACAAATGCTATTGGTTTTTCTCAGATGGAACCTAGCCGTTACCCATCTGCTGAAACCAAATTAGAATCATTTTCTGAGCTTTTACAAGGACGTTATTCAGAACCAGAACCTTCACTTTTAGAAGGTGAAGATACAATGGCAACGGAAAGTGAAAGTCAAGAAAAGGCAACGAGTTCAGAAGAATGTGAAGCTGAAAATTTTGGCGAAATTATAAAGAAAACTATGGTTGAAAGTGTAACAGCTTAGAATATAAATGTTTGGGACATTATGTTATAAATCATGTATATCCTGTTATGGTATTTACTTATGTGTATAGTAGATTGGTTGAGACAAGTGTTTCATCTATTGAACCTATAGGAACATTCTCATCTCTTGTAAATACTCTTTCAGTTTTATATCTTTTTGAAAAGTTTTCTGTTATATTGCCTTTTTGTTGTACTGTTATTATAGTATTTTAGTATTGTTTTGGTATATTATTTAAATGGAAGTACTGTGTTTAAATATGAAATTTTAAATAGTAAAAACGCAGTGATGTTCCAATTCAGAAAATGAAACCCGTTTTTGATATAATCTTGATGAAGAATGACATCATGAAAGCCACATAATAATTCATGTTTAGAACATAAATGTACATGTTTAGACTTTTATTACTCTGATGTTAATTATAAAGTATGGTAGGCCAGCAGTTTCAATAGAGTGAAGCGTTATGATATTGGTTAAGTACATATTTTGTTATAGAAATAACAACAATGTATTAAACGATTCAAAGGAAAGGCTGTGAATTTTAGTTTTTTAAGGAAAAATTTAACAGTAATTCATCAGTTTCAGTGTGTGAGTGCGTGCGTGCATTTTTTCTTTGAAAGTATTATGTATGGTGTTTTTGTCACATGTTATCATTATATCAAAGTATTTACATTAAATTAAATGATACTGTTTATTTATATACATACATACATATATATTTTTTCTTGTTAAGTAACCATTGGATACTATCTGATGGATATAAAAAAGAAGTATAACAAGCATTATAGTTTGCTTTTATTGAGTAGAGTTAGAGTTTAGTTTTCTGTCAGGGAATCTTTTTATTTGTATAGCATGAACATGATAAAGCAGGTGTATGTGTATACCTGTAGGTATTGTTGAAATATACATCTATCTGCATTTTCTGGCTGGAGGAACAGAAGTTTTTGTTTAAATTCGTGTGGCATTACCACTACTAAAGAAAAAAAATCCGTAATTAAACATAAATAACTTTTTATACATTGTAATTATAATACATTTATAATGGTCAAAAGTGTTTAGTAATAAGAGGTATAATAATTATAATTATTTAAATATTTATGATAGTCCAGTAAACGTAGTTCATATTTGATGTGAATCCTGATTCTGAAACGGTAATGAATAAGTGTCTTCTGATTGGGAGATTGGTGAATAAAACTTTTAATACAATCAGTGGGCAATTCATTTTTCTAATTTCATAGTTTGGGCATTTAGACTTGTACATCTCTTAACAAGATGAAGAATTGAAATGTATTGTTTCATATTATAAACTTACCAAATAAAATAAAACAAAAAAATCCTTGTAGGTGAGTGTGGCCGGCAATTACAGAAGCATTTATACAATTTTTTTAACATCATTTATATTACTCTTAGCAGTTTTCCTGTATTGTTTGATAAACAATATGTCTTATAGAAGATATCTGCGATGGAGTCACTTTCTCAAAATGTATTTGTGTTACTACAGTCTGTTTTATTAATTTAAATGGCACTTCTTTAGAAGAATTGAGTAAATTATGCACCCTGCTGTAAAACATGATTAACCGTTTACAATTTTAGTAAACAAAAAATACTTATCCTGTAAACCAGCAAGTTAATTAATTTCTAATAAAAACCTACTTACATTAAATTATCATATTTCTACCCTTAAAAATTGTAGAGGCATGTGTTAATTATATGAAACATATGTAATACAGTTTGGCCTGACCCAAAGAGCTTAGTCCAGATAAAGACAATTTAATTTGTATGAAATTTGTATATCAGAAAATGTATGCTAGCTTAATCAGGTATTTATTTCACTCACACAGTTGTGAAGGATAAAAAGTTAGCTTTTGTCATTTCCAGCCACCCAGACAAGAAGGTATGTAATTTTAACTGCCTTTGTTGCTTAATAGTCTTACGGTTTCTTTTTTTTAACCAGTGATTTGTAAATAACATAGTTGTGATATTAACGTCAGTTGTGTATGGTAATAATGTAACACCCAACTACTTTCTCTTAACACACCCATTTTAAAAAGTTAGGTGCATGTAAGTTTCCATATTTTACGTATAAAATTGATGTATATAAATTCCTTCTGTCTATTATAGCACAAAATACTGACAAGCTGCAAGTTGCATCCAAACCAGATGGCCATGTACACTTACAATTTGAAAACTTTACACATATCTGTAACAGTTTTCTAAGTTTCGTATATAGCCTTAGTTACAGTGTGGAATCAATACATAGATAGTTTTGGTTGTTGCTTTACTTCATCTGAATCAGAACATTATTGTTAAAATGTGCTCATAAAAAGGAAACAAATAGTATAACAATTTTTATTTTTGTCTTTTCCCAGTTTCTTTGTACAAAACAAGTAAATGTGTTCTTTTATTAAATAAAGCCTCTTTAGATACTAAAGCATTGCACGATCTAAGAGACCTTAATTGCCCCGATTGTTTTCAAAACGAATTATTAATTCCTTATGCCTAGACCATTTACACCCTTCCGTTTAGGGTTCCAGCAAGCTTCCTCATACCTGCTGCATTACTTTATAAAGGTTTACGTATGAATTCTCAAGTACTATTTTTTCCCGATAATTATGTGCTGAATTACTTCTAAGTTTGTTGGTGCAATGTTAGAATGTCATAAGTTTGTTGGTGCAATGTTGGAACAGATGAAAGTAGAGAATATAAAATTATCAATACTTATTTCCATTTTATATGTAATACATTTCATAAATTGGTTACATATAAATAATGTTTGCCTCTACTCTATAAAACACTACCAAGAAGATAAAGAAACATTATACACTAGACCAACTGTAGCATGCTTTTATGTATGCATATGTTCAATATTTCTCCTTCAAGCTTCTACAACATGAATCCATTATATTCTGAAAACTTAACCATTGTGATGACATTCCTCTTTCTTCACATTCCGGGAAAGCGGGCTTCGTGCCTTTGTTAATTGTGTCATTAACTGTTTCTCAGCAGAACAAATCTCACACACACACATTTCCTTTTTCCATGTAACTTGTTCTTCTTCACTACTTTAATGAGTAATTTGTTGTGCATGATTTATATTTTTTTAATTATATGATTATGTATTAAGTGTACCTTTACATAGAAGGTAGTTTTTTGGCCTTGTTCTGTTCTGATGATTAGAACTTCTTTAGGCTTCAGCATTTCGTGCAAAATAGCCATAAGGTTTGAGCATATTGTGCAGTAAGTCGGGATCTATATAGCAGTCCAGAACCTAGTTACATTAGGTATGAATTAGCTCAGATTTTTGTAAGAATTTCTTCCGCCATATGCAGTTGGCATCAGGCAAAAATTTGAATTTAAAACAAAATTTTATTCTTATTCTTAAAAACCCATCAATTTTGTATTCACATTTGTTGCACAACCCATAGATCATTCAGTCTAAAAAGCACTTCAAATTTTGTCAAGAGTTTTTGAGCCATAAATGTTGTTTTTAGCAAAAACCATTCCATAAACTACATGTCAGATCCGTTTTTTGAATTTGATTTTGGTTTAATACTAATCCACTTTTGCAATTTTCTATATCTGCACATCAGAGGTATTGTTTTGAATGAAGACAGTTAATGCAATGTGTAAAGGCATACTGAATATTTACAATGTGCTGACAATACAGTTGTGGATATGTGAATACATAATTACTCTGAAAAAATCCACAATTCTAAATCTTTTATTAACTATGACTGGATCTATATCCTGCTTTGGTTGGGTAAACTATTACCGTGAATTTATATCCAAGCTCGCAACTTCTTAACAAATCTTTATCTTACAACTGTTAAGTTTACTCTTAGGGAGCAAGGAAATCAAAATTTATTTAAATTTTGTTGCTCTCAACACTATTTTTCATAATAGTTAATTCACAACAGAAAGAAACTGGAAAGGTAATATTGCCTTGTTTAATTGTATTGTGCATGAAAAAGAAATTTTTAATGTCTTGTTATTTCTACAGAATGTTTGTAGTTGGTATAATCCACAAGATGACATTTCAAATTTTAAAGAAAATTTAATAAGAATGAACAAAAAACAGCAAATAAAAACTGTTCAATTATTAATGTTCTGTGTTTCATTTGTACCCACAAGATAGATTCTGCATACTGAAAACAGTATGTACAGGAGTTCGATTGATTCTGGATCGTATAGCTTCTTTGAAGTTGTTCATTCAGATTATGTACTGTTGGATTTCTACAAATATTTACAGATTAGTTCCAAGAAGCTGTGATCCATTTCAGCTAGACACAGCCTGATACATGAGACTTTGATGATTTCACAAATGGTTTGTGCATTTTTTCAGCTTATTATAACAGTATAGAATATTGTTAACAATGGTCTCATGGATCGTCATGATGTTCAGCGGAAACAAAAAACAGACCCCAATGAAGTCACTAATTACCAGCTTTAATTATTGACAAATAACAAATTGAAATCAACAAACTACTCTCGAACAATAATTTGTTCAACAAAGTTAAATTTGTCCACATGCTATAATAATGTCAACTAACAGAGTTCCACACTATAGAAATGCCTACTGTAACTCTCTCACTAAGCCAACCGCTGTTGCTTATATAGCTCCCTTTGGCAGCATGTGAAGTCTGGAAGCCACTGGAATGGCTACAGAGATACTGCACCTGCTCAGCTAGCCGAGATACGTGTAGAACTATTATGTAACTGCACCTGCTGACTTTTCAAAAGCGTTATGTATACCAATATATTGTTGGTTTGTTGACTTACAGTACCGGTATAAAATTTTGAACCTGTGTTTATAACAGAGCACCAAACTGGCTTTCTTATTTTAAATAATGATGCATGCGAAATAAGACTTCAATAAAATTTCTTTTCCCACCGATTTCTTTCCTGGTATTGATTTAAAAACAGTTGCTGTTAGCCTTGTACAGTAATATTAAATAGACATGAAGCAACGCGCAGGTTGTAGTGGGGAGATGTCAGGAGCAGTGGAACCCAGACAGAGAGGAAAATGTCTACTAACGCAGTTGAAAATATCGGCCTACTCTCTCAATTGTGAATGAGATGCATGTGTGAGATGCGTAATCTATTTTGAGACGGATTAACTTTTTATACCTATTGTGCCGAAGTTACGCATCTTTAATTAAAGATGAAAGAAAAGTAAAATTTACGTTTTTCCCTGTAAAACTACTAATAAAAACATATCGCTTATAATGACAGCTGAAATAAAGCAGTTATACTGCCTTGTCGATTCACAGTAAATTACTTTTTATAACTTTATTTACTTATGATTAGTTAAAACTTCCGGGCTGAAAGGCCGTGGTCGAGTGCTTGATGTATTGGAGCTAAACGTTTCGGCCGCACCACCGGTGGCCATCTTCAGTAGCAAAAATGTGTTCGTATAGATGACACGCCGAACACGTCTCCCAATGAACTGGGAACAAGCAACAGTGAGTTACGGCTACGATGCCTCTATTTATAACTTTTTGGCCGCTTAAGGTGTATCACGCGGACCAATGAGAAGCCAGCTCGTCATTCTCGATTCTGATTGGCCATGGAAAATAAACCATGCCAGACACTATTTAAGGAGATGCTTTCACCTCGGCGGTTCATAGCGACGGACGCATTCTTATGAATATGGATGGACTCCAGATGCAGGCGAGTGAAGTAACCCCGGACAGAAGACAACACGCGGGCTTCATCGAACATCACCCGGTGATCGTCGTGGGAAAGAGCGTGTTCAGCAACTGCGGACTTTTCCGGCTGGCCCAGGCGGCAGTATCTCCGATGTTCAGAGAGGCGCGTCCGGACACTACGCTTTGTGGTGCCTATGTAGACCTGGCCACACGTACAAGGAATACTGTACACCCCGCACGACGAGAGTGGATCCCTGGCGTCTTTCACCGGTCGCAGGAACTGTTGGATCTTTTTGGTTGGCTTGAAGATCGTCCTGACGCCCCGCTTACTCAGCAACTTGCCGATGCGGTCAGTCACGCCACGGATGTAGGGCAAGACAGCAGAGCCAACAACCTCAGGCGACACCGACTCGTCCGGCCTACCAGATCTTCTCGGCCGGGCAGCTCTCCTAACCTCCACAGCAGAATAGCCGTTGGACTGCAGTGCTTCCTCGAGATGCCGAAACTCATCTTCGAGATACTGGGGCTCACAGATTCTTTTTGCCCGGTCCACCAGAGTCTTCAGCACCGCCCTCTTCTGCCTAGGATGATGATTGGAGGACTTGTGCAGATATCTGTCGGTGTGCGTTGGCTTCCTATAAACTTTGACCGCATCGGCAAGTTGCTGAGTAAGCGGGGCGTCAGGACGATCTTCAAGCCAACCAAAAAGATCCAACAGTTCCTGCGACCGGTGAAAGACGCCAGGGATCCACTCTCGTCGTGCGGGGTGTACAGTATTCCTTGTACGTGTGGCCAGGTCTACATAGGCACCACGAAGCGTAGTGTCTGGACGCGCCTCTCTGAACATCGGAGATACTGCCGCCTGGGCCAGCCGGAAAAGTCCGCAGTTGCTGAACACGCTCTTTCCCACGACGATCACTGGGTGATGTTCGATGCAGCCCGCGTGTTGTCTTCTGTCCGGGGTTACTTCACTCGCCTGCATCTGGAGTCCATCCATATTCATAAGAATGCGTCCGTCGCTATGAACCGCCGAGGTGAAAGCATCTCCTTAAATAGTGTCTGGCATGGTTTATTTTCCATGGCCAATCAGAATCGAGAATGACGAGCTGGCTTCTCATTGGTCCGCGTGATACACCTTAAGCGGCCAAAAAGTTATAAGTAGAGGCATCGTAGCCGTAACTCACTGTTGCTTGTTCCCAGTTCATTGGGAGACGTGTTCGGCGTGTCATCTATACGAACACATTTTTGCTACTGAAGATGGCCACCGGTGGTGCGGCTGAAACGTTTAGCTCCAATACATCAAGCACTCGACCACGGCCTTTGAGCCCGGAAGTTTTAACTAATCATAATGACACCGGCCGTGAAAGCCTACGTACTAAGTTTATTTACTTAATTTTGTATTGTCTATGCATTCTTAAATGCTTACAATTGTTTATTTTTAATTTGTAACGTTTTTATGGGTTTATTGTTTTCTACATTTCATTAGCTACATTTTTAACTATATTACCAAATTTACCCAACTAAATTTTATAGCCCTACCAACACCACACATACACACACACATATGTAACTTACTCTTACCTAACTTTTTACTAACCAATTATTCTTGTAATTTAAAAATTGTTTTGTTATTCTTTTAATTGTTTTTAAGGTTTTTACAGTTTAGTACGTTTTATATTTAATTCACTACTTTTTTACTAAGTTACTAAATACAAAAAATTTGGTTGTAGGTACGTTTTGATTTCGATTACGTCACGACCAGACAGTAAACGTGGACATTTTTTAAGACGAAACAAGCGTCGGACACAATAGAAAGAGACAATGTAATAAAGCTTTCACACAGTTATAAAATGCTTAATACTGCCATTATTTTGTAAACAGTGACTTGGCGTGTTGTGTCTGTTGCAATGTTTCTCCAAAGTCGAGCCTAGACATCAACAATAGTTGTACATTTTGGAATGTGTACAGGTTACGATTCACGAAAAAACGTAGTAATATATGATCCACATTGCTCTGGCATCTTAATTTGTTTGAGTAAGTAACATCAACAATAGATGCGAAATACTGCGTGTGTGGTTTTTTAAACAAGCAGATGTAAACTATCCATAAATAACAGGAGAGACAATATTAATGCAACAATTAGACTAAAACTATTTAAGTAATACAGAGCTCATTTACTTACGTGCAATTACAATTATTTAGGTCAGTTCTTCCACCCCACTAATATTTCCGTCACTGTTACTATCACTATCACTCAAATCGTCTTCACTGCTGCTATCCCGTCCAATATTAATTTCTAAACGATCTGTCACAGTATCCATTATTTGGTCCGATCTCACGTAGTCTTTTTCAATTTTCATGGCGTGGTCACATCTTGATCTCCAGTCTGCGGGAGAAATACAATCAAATTCTGTTTTCGCTAAGTTTATGACACTGTCTACAGAAAAATTCACGTTCTTTCTTTTAACACGCTCCTTCACGGTTGCCCAAATCAGTTCAATAGGATTAAGATCTGGGTGGTAGGGTGGAAGTCGTAAAACGGAATGTCCATGGTTTGCCAAAATAGCATCTATTTTAAAAGTTTTGTATGTTGGTTTATGTTGCTTGATTAGTGCATAGAGCTCAGGTTTTAACATAGACGGACTACAAGGAATGTTATGGTTCTGTAACCAGTTAATCATGTCTCCCTTTTTTGTTAATGATGTTGGAGGTAGATTTAATTGTACATTGTGGTAGGGGGCATTGTCTATTATTACTACACTGTTCTTGTTCAAGTTCGGTATAAGCATTTCACTCGCCCACTTTTCATAATTTTCGTAGTTCATGTCGTGATAATCGCCTTTTTTGAAACCCGATTTAAACATTAAGAGAGCATTGGATATAAACCCAGTTTCACCACCAGCATGAACTACAATCACCCGTTGTCCTTTATTTATTGGAGTTTTTAGGCCACTTTTATCACTGTCTGTCCACGTTTTTGTAACTGACGTTGAACTGTGAAAATAGGTTTCGTCCGTGTACACTATGGGCCGCCGTTCTCCTCTGTACTGCTGTATTTTTCTTATAAAATCTACTCTTAAGTTTATAATGTCATGTTTCTCTATTAAAAGTTTTATATTGTTTTCAGCACGTTTCCACCGAAATCCCATTTGTCGAATAATTTGTCTAAGACTAGATACACTACCATTATAATTAATTCGTTCTCATAAAATTCTTAAAATAACTTTTAATGTTGGTCTTTCCCCTTCCGTTGTGTGACAGTCGTGAATAATTCGTCGAATAGTACACTTGTCAAAATCGTCTATATCGGTTTTTACTTTTTTTCTTGGACGTTTTTTGTGGGGAGTGCTGAAAGATTTTGTATCACCCGTATACGTGGATGCTTCTTTAATAATTCTAAAAACACTACTTAGCGACACGCCTGAGCTACCCGTTCCTGTAATTTTCTTTCTGATGTTTCTTTGCCTTCAGATTTCATAAACTTGTAAACGTTATAAATTATTTTCCAACTCTGACTATGTATCACTTTCCTTTGCACAGAAGTCGACGGTGAACCAGACTGATCCATTTCACTCGACAAACCGGAAAAAAAAAGTAAACTACATAAATGAAACTAAACGCTACATTTTGATGAATACTGATGTTTTTTGAAAAGTACGCACATAATAATCTCCACAGCCGTCTGGAAGGCAACTGAGTTTTGTTTCTCTGCTGACGCATGCGCATTACATAACCTGCGCTGTTAGCACGAAAACAGTTGATTCATGTCTAGCGAACTTTACTGTATGCTTGGTAGTCAGCAAGCTAAAAATCATTCAGCTACATACCTGGTCACATCAGATGACAGATACAAACTGTGGTACTACCCACCCATATTATAGTATAACATTATTTAAAAACTGAAGCTGTTTTGAAAAAAAGTGAAACAGTTGAAAGTTTCAATCATCTAATAAAATTTATTGAATTTATAACACTGCATTTTTCTTACCTTTGGGATCCAGAGTCGTATAGACGAAATCAGTTGCAGAAAGGTTATCTGGGTTTGAGTGCGAAATAATTACGCTAAACACAGTCTTTTCGATTCTAATAAATTCTTTCTCATTAAGCACAATTTCTCTAATTTACTTTATGAACTCGTGACATAACATTTTACTGCATTTTTTCTCTACTCTACTACTTTTTGGCTATTACAAACTTGACTCTTATATTACCTAGACAAATCATATGGTTTCAAGTTAACAGCTTATTCTATAATAATAATTACCAACCAAAACAAGTCTACATAAAAAAAAACAACGTTTTTAATTGTTTCTACTAAACGAACCAGTACTCTTTTGATATCTTTTCTCTTCCTTCTTTCTTTTATAAACCCCTTTCCCTTAGAGATCTCATTATTATTTGAAACATCCCCAGGTATAAATTTTAATGTTGTTAAAGATTTGGAATTAAAAATTGATTATATAGGTACTCAGCCTGGTTGTAGACCTGGTCCAACTGTTGAGGCACTTATTCACCCCGCACTCCGAAAGTCCATTGAAGATAGTTAAAGTTATTTTTTTCTTTTGACAGGCGTTGATTGTTCACTGGTTACTAGAACCGCGTTTTATCACATTTCGCTTTTAACAATTGTGTCGGTTGACGTAACTTGCTCGAGCACTGTTTATTTTAATTAGTTGGCTGACAATAGTTCTAACACTTTACTAGATAGGCCGGCGATGTTTCCGGCCCATCTCACACGTCCGAGGCCACCGTTTTTAACCTGTAAGCGACTGTTCTCTGCTACTGTCTGATGCAAACTGGGGTGACAAAGTGTTTTACTGTGATTCACAAAGAGACTGCTTGCCAGCGGTTACGTAATATGTCTGGCCTGGCAGACTCCAGACATCAGATATAAACAGTCTGCAATAATATTGTATGTGTGGCTGGTTACAATGGGGTACCTCACAGGTGAATACTAACTACTTTGAAATTAAAACTGATTTAAATTATTATCTTTTTATCGCACAATTCTGTACCGTTACAATAACCCCCCCCCCCCAATGAGAGGTTTCATGCCGAAGCATAAAAACTCGTTGCTAAAGCCTAAGAGGATCAACGAGGATATGGCGCCATCACCCCCCATAAGTCCTTACTAAAATCATGGGTACTTACCCCCCCCCTAGTCCGGTGGCTGTGGCTGCACCCATCCGACCTTACTGGACTTCTCTGCTCGAGATCCCAACACCATAAAATCAGATAGGCCCCCGCCACAGTATCACCTGACTCTGAAACATTCAATTAAAATATCAACAATTTTAATGGCCTTCCATATCCCCAACTGATTCATTTCCTCTTAGCCGTACTGGTTCCTTGTTAGTAAAGTACTGGTTCTATTTTTTTTTTCAAAGTACTGGTTTCTTTTCTACAAAATACAATATACATATGTCTACATAGCAATATAACCTTACTGTCTACTTACATTTATTTACTTTGAATGCATAAAAATCACATACCAGTTATATATTGGTAATTTTCTCCCCTAACAAAACATGGTTCCCCGCCAAAAGTACAAGTGGATTATATAGAATACAAATAGATCATAACACCAACATTAAATCAACCTTCTGTTTACCTTTCAATATCACTTTTAATTTACTTTTCTGTTAAAACTTCAGTTATTATTGCCTTATTATTCAATACACAATTACATAAGCAGGATACAACATGATAAGCATTCCAAATAAACATTACCATTTTTACATTGAATTACAAACAAAACATTACCACCTTATTCACTACAAGTCAATAATAAATTATTCCAACTTTTTATATCGTCCATCTGTTAAATTAATTAATTCAACTTCAATTACTAAGTCCGTACTCATACACTATCACAATGATTTCAACTCATCAAAATGTTACATTGGTTTCAATCAACCCTATAACTGGCCTTCATAAAATACAATATCCACATGGCCATATAAACTTACAGTATACTTACATCTAATACATATGAATTCCATACAAATTAAATAATGTTCACAAAACATTATTACCCATCCAAAATAACACATTGATTACACAAAATACCAGTAAATCATAACTATGAAATACAGATTCTACCCTCAAGAATGCCTTATCCGTAACTCCTATATTTTTTTTCAACCCCCTTCAAATCCCTTAACCCCTGATACCCGTTACAATTTACTGTGTTCTGCACTAGGCGTCTTGACCATCGCTGGCCTCATATCCTAGCCGTAACCACATCTCCCTCGTGGCCTGTAACTTGGTCACCCTACATCCACACTCACTATTACCCCCCCTGGACTGTAGCACCCAGTTGCTTCCACAAGGACTGATGCGGAAGGGGTGGACATTTTTTTCTTTTATTCCACCCCCATCCTTGCTTCGACGTTACAATAAAAATTCAGTACAACATACTAACAGTTATGAATACACCCCTAATGGACTACCACCCCTATATGGGTGAAAATAGCCCTGTTCCAAAAATTGGTAGATTCCCCCAAAAATAACCCCCCAACTAAATTTAACAAACCACTGGGTTGACAAAACAAAAACAAACCACAAGCCGATTATAACAATTAGAATTTATGATTTGTCATAATTAACTGCTTTCACGGTCATGATCCGGTGAGGTCATGGATGCACTTAGGTGGGGGATCTACAGTTAAACATAAAACGTAGATTGACTATTAACCTAAGGGTTCAGGGTTCGAGTCCCAGTTCGGGCGCCATTGAAACAGTTGAAAGTTTCAATCATCTAATAAAATTTATTGAATTTATAACACTGCATTTTTCTTACCTTTGGGATCCAGAGTCGTATAGACGAAATCAGTTGCAGAAAGGTTATCTGGGTTTGAGTGCGAAATAATTACGCTAAACCCAGTCTTTTGATTCTAATAAATTCTTTCTCTTTTATTAAGCACAATTTCTCTAATTTACTTTATGAACTCATAACACAACGGATTATTGTATTTTTAATGGCTCTACCTTTTCTTGCTATTACTACTTGTTCTCAGATTACCGAGAAAAATTAGGTGTTTTCATGCTAATCGCTTATTCTCTAATAATAATTATCAATCAAAAACAAGTATACATCAAAAAAACTTTCCTTAACTATTTCTTAATCAATTCTACT
The DNA here is from genome assembly GCA_034769895.1 of Magicicada septendecula. Taxonomy (NCBI): domain Eukaryota; kingdom Metazoa; phylum Arthropoda; class Insecta; order Hemiptera; family Cicadidae; genus Magicicada; species Magicicada septendecula. The sequence goes on from CM068371.1 coordinate 237,945,748, forward strand.
TAATGAACCAGTACTCTTTTTATATCTTTTCCTCCCCCCTTTCTTTTATAAAAACCCCTTTCCCTTAGAGATCTCTATTGTTTAAGGTTATATGTTAAATTTTCCTTTTATAATGAACAATCACCATTTATTTTAAATTGGTTTTAATATGAATATTCGGTGTTTTTAGTTACCCATCCGCTGCGTGTTCATGTCGTTTGTTGCACAGACTCGTGTTAGCCGCTTTCTTCATTCTAACGCACTCCTGCAACTGTTTATATTGAGTTTATTATATCTTTGATTAAACCTTCAATCATCACTTTGATTGAATATCTATGCACATTGTAATATATATATTTGACTAAAAATGAACTTTTTTCATGTGAAAAACTTACTATTTTATTGTACGCGTTTCGGCTTAGTATCCGCCTTCTTCAGCTTTGGTAACAGACTCTAATCAAGATAATCTATAATCAAGACAACTCTAATATATATATAGTTGGCCGACTTTAATTTGCTCGAGCACATATAGGTTGATCGCGCTATATTGTTTGTACACTACTATAGATATTTTACTGGATGGGCCGACGATGTTTACGGCCCATCTCACACATCTGAGGCCACGGTTTTTGGTTAACTTGAAGACGACTGTAATCTGCTACTGTCTGATGCAAACTGGTGTGACAAAGGTGTTTTACTGTGATTCACAAAGAGACTGAGCTGGCAAGCTGTTGCATACTACGTCTGGCTGGGCAGACATCAGACATAAACAGTCTGCAATAACATTGTATGTGTGGCTGGTTACAATGGGGTACCTACAGGTGAATACTGACTACTTTGGAATTAAAACTGATTTACATTATTATCTTTCACATACAATTCTGTACCATTACAAAAGTAATGTTGTTAGCCATATTGAATGTGTAGTTTGTCAAGCAAGCATTGTAGATTCATTTTGGCATGGTCGGCTAATTTTTTTTCAAAAGTTGGAACAAAGAATTTGTATCAAATGCTGGTAAAATGAAATCAAGCGCTGTGAAGTGATGTAAATGTTGCAAAAGGCTATTGGCGAGGATGCTATGTTCAAACCAAACGTGTTGTGTATGCAAACGTTTTCAAGAGAGCTGTGAAGACAACAAGAGAAATGGGTATCCTAGGATATCAACTGATAGAAACATTGGAAAAATATTGACACTTTGCTTAATAATCACTTTAAGGGAGACAGCTGAGAAGTTGGTATCTCGCACAGGTCATGCAAACTAATTTTTTTACCACTGTTTGGGCATGAAATGAGTGGCAGCCAAATGTTGCCTGAAGTTGCTGATCAGCCACAAATACTCAGACTGCATCGCAACAGGTCATGAAACATGAGTATATAGCATCAAAATAAAGGCTTTATCTTCCCAATGGAAGCTTCCTGAAGAGTCAAAACCAACAATTGCACATTTGCTTCATCAAATTCAAGGCTCGCCTTACTGTGTTCTTTAATTACAATGGCACGGTGCACTACAAATTCTTAGTCAGGACATAAGGAGTAGTTATTATCTTGGAAGTTTTATGTCATTTGTGTAAGACGATCCAAAAAACAGTCAGACCTGTGTGTAAACAGTTCTTGGATTTTGCATGATGACAACACTTCACTAATGTGTACATTTTTTTGGCAAAAATAACATCGTGATTCCGCAGCCACCCTGTTCACTAGACGTGGCCTCTTTTGACTTTTCCTGTTCCCAAAAATGATTGTGCTCTTTGAAAGGACATTTCAAACCATAAGAGGAGGTAAAACCAAAATCAGTTAGTGAGCCGAAGGCTGTACCAAAGCAAGCAATTCTGCAAATGTTTCCTAGACTGGAAAGAATGATATCTGATGGGACCCAGTTTGAAGAGACAATATCAGTAGTATGGAGTAACTACTTTTATATAAAAATGAAAATTATAATTTTTTGTCACACGTGTTAACGCCAGTCGACTGTTGTCTGTTTTAAGGGACATTTGACACCTGATGATAGAAATTGAACTGTCACATCAAGATGTGCAGTGGACAATCATCTCGTTGCAAGGCTGTGAATTTGAATTCACTTCGCATATGCGCAGAACAGTTTTGTACAGTGTTCTGTAATGTGCACATCAGACTAAACAAACATGGTGTATAGAGATTTACAAATTGTACTGTGACAGCAAAACTATTTGTGTTAATGAAAGTAGTTATACCTCTTTACATTTTATTACAGATCGTAGTGCATAGAGTATTTCTTTTAGTTCCATGATGAGAGTAGTGAAAGAAGGTCAACAGCTACACAATCTAGATACAGAAGCAGGAACGTCATTTAGCACACTAGGAAAGAAACACTGCGTTCATAAACCTGTAACCAGGTTTGATGATTCTGATATAGGTGTAATTTAGGAGAACAGTTCAGAAATTTTACATTGAAGATAAGTGTCTCCCAAAGGTAAAAAAACTATTAGAAAAATTAAAAGAATCCATCAACTTTAAAGGTAGCAGTAGTGCCCATTATTATTTTGAAGAAAACAGGCTTTAAGTGGGTAAAAACTAACAATAACCTGTTTTTTTACCTACTTGTTTTAACAGAAATTCATGATATAAGAACTCTGAGAATACATTATTTACAAACAATTAAAAAATTTAGAGAAAAAGGCAGAACTGAAGTGTCTTAGGACAGAATATATATACACTACAGAGACGATTACACAACACTATCGTAGACACTATCTACACTTACAGAACAGACACCAGTGATCATTGGTTGAAAGAAAAGCTTAAAAACTGAAACTGTGAACACTAAAACATTTATTTTAAAATAATTTGGAACAGCTCGAGGTTAGACGTGTGAGCGGCCATTTTGTGGAATTACCGCTGTCAGCTATATACACGAAACGACGGTCGTTGCTTAGCAACGATTAATAGAATATGGTATTAAGATTTTAAATTTTACTTACCTTTTGTGATATATTGTATTTTTGTGTGCATTCTCTGAATTCAACGACAGTTTCAAAGAACCCTTAAACCCTGAGATTTAATATAATTATTATAATTAATTTGTTTATTGAAGGTTATTAGTGTCATAGTCGAATTGAGCAGTAGAGTCGACCCGACCAATATTTTGTTTCGACACAAGTCGACTGTTCCTTTTTTCTGAATAACTTAAATAAAAATAAATATTGTTATTTTGACTGGAAAGAGTTGTCATTGTAGAAAATTAGAGAATTTACAGGACAATTACAGGCAAGTCACCAGGAGAGTGAGCAGCGAACGGACCAGATTATTTAAAAGAAGAACAGGGCGCTTGAAGACACAATCGATTGCGGCAACAAACCCATTTTTACACAAGTGGAATCAAATTACACTAAAAAACTCTTCACGATAAATGAATCAACACCAATAAAAAAATAAAATAAACCCGGGCAAAACACGGTTTCATTACAGATGGCTACCATCGCGGGGCTTAAGAGAGGGCAACTTACGACATTATAAATCATAAATACAGCGTTTCATTACAGATGGCGTCCAACCAGTGAGGCTGAAGTTAGGGGATATTACCGATCCTAGCGTAATTACTAACGATACGGGAAACGTAATTTTAGCTGGCGACTGTTAGAAAAACAGAAATGCATACAAGAGGAGTGTCGAAAAGGTTGGCAAAGGACCAAGAAATGGAAGAAGGCAGACAGGAAGAAGAGACAGAAACAGTACTAGACACCGAAATGGAACAACAGGCGGGTGATAAAGAAGAGGCCAGAGGAGATGCAAATTTACTGAAATTCATGGAACAAATGAATGAAAATTTTAAACGAATGGCGGAACAAACTAAACAGACAAACGAGAAAATAGACAGTATGGAGGAAAAAATAAGTGAAAGCTCCAGGAAACAAAACGAGATCTTGAGAGAAGATTTATTAAAACAAATGAAAGCAGAAATAAATAGCGTTAAGAAAAACACTGATGAAAATAATAAACAAATGAAGGAGGATTTTAGGCAGATAATAGATGAGAAAATAAACAGTACTCATGAAAGCTTGAGACAAACTAAGGAGGATTTGAGAAAAATGAATGAGGAAAATTTAAAACAAATTAATGAGAAGATCGAGGACTCTAACAAGGAGTTGAGACGAACCATTAATGAGAAAATTGACAATGTCAATGAAACACTTGGTAAAAAGGTAGAGGAATATAATGAAGAAAGAAAGCAATAAACAGCCGAACTAGTCGAAAAGGTGGAACAAAACAAAGAAACAATTGTACAGGTCGGGGCAGAATTAGACGCCAGAATAGACCAAGCAGATAACGTCAACCAAGTTAGGATAGCAGAGGTAAAGCAAGGAACACAAGAAGGATTGGACGAATTACAAACTAACACCTCAGAATAAATCGAACGGGTTAATGAGGAAATGAACCGAGTAAAAAACCAAATAAATGATAATACAGGAAGAATTGATAACCTCCAGGAAGTACAATTAAAGAACCTGGGAGAAGATCTCGACAGAATGAACTATAGACCAGTCTGCAGCATTCAACCTACAATGCAAGACAAGACATCAGGGAAAAAAGAACTAATAAAAACACGGGAAGAATGGGAGATGGTGAAGAATGGACTGGGTAATGTATTTAATCCCTCAATTACCAACCATACAGAAATAATGAATTATAAGAATTGCAGTAGAAGCTTGATAGAAACTTTCGGAAGGACTCACAATAAAACAGTGAGTAAAAACTTCAGAAAGTCTATACTTAAATGAAATATACCAAAAAATGAAATGTATAATAAAATGACAGTGAGATCATCAATAATGAATATACCATTAAAGTATTCATTTAGTAAAATAGATGATAAAGCAATTCAAGTAGGCCTTGAAACAAGTGAAGATTTAACAACAGAAAAATCAGAACACCAGGTAGCCAAGATCTATATCACCAGGACAGAAATAGTTCTGCACACCAGAATGATCCGAACAACCAGTACAGAGGGAATAATGGACCATGGTTAAACGGATTCCAAACTAACTATAGAGACAAGGGACTGATTGTATGATTACCGACAAGGCAAACTATTGGAGAAATGAGAAGGAAAAATGATGATAAATGTAATGACCAATGAAGATTTCAAAAAACATGAACAAATAACCCACCAAATTCTAAAATAAGTAAGAACATCTTGCAGGATACTTTAGAGAGTTTATTTTGAATCCGTTAAGAAGATAAAGATAGTTAATAAAGATAATAAGGTGATAATAATGAAAAAAGAAAAGAAGTACTTAAAACAAATAAATGAAGTAATGAACTTGCAGAGGAAAAAAAAAGAATTGATGTTTGTAAATAAATAGAGTAACAATAACTATAGTTGTAACTGCTAAAAAGGGATATTGAAACAGAAGATGAATAACATAGTGGCTAATGAATCAATTAACAACGAAATAAAATTAAATGGAAAAGAAGAAGTATACAAAGGATTTTTACCAAAACTGAAAATAAGTTATATGAAAGTAAGGGGAACTGCTGGGATGCAATTTATAATAATGAGAAGAAGTAAGAAGGCAATATGATTCTGAGGGGGTATTTAAAGTACGCAAGAGTTACCATTTTTGTAAGAGTGTAGAAAGCTACGGCGCCACTCAATAATTATTATGATGGGCAGGGGCTAACGAGCACTGTACCATGCATGGGGTGAATGGTCGGGTGAGGAATAGGTCAGAATAGTGCCACTCACAGCCGATATGCGTTCACCGTGCCATTTCAAGTTAGGGAGGAATTGATAACCCCAATTAAGGAATCCATAGGAACAGGAGAAACCCCAGAGGAAAGGAACAATCAGTTGGTAACGACATATATAAAGAAGATGAAGAAAAATAATATATTTTCGTAGATTCGCCAAAGAAGAAAAGAAGTTATGTGTAAATTATGAGATAATAACCAACTTAAAAAAATTCATCACAACCCAATCCCTGAAACCATAGAAAAAAAAGAAAAAATAATAAAGAAGGAAAAAGTTTTACAAGTAAACCAAAGCATGAAGATTGACAGTTAATTTTCCCTAGACCTTCAGCTAAGAAAAATAAACATGTTTTGGTGGGGGAGCATATATAGTGCGACATAATAGTAACCCTGTCCCAAAGCTAGAACTGCTCAATTCAGTAGGAATGATAGTAGGCAGAGTCGCCTATGCTATCCACATACACCAAATAACAATAGACAACCTTTAGTTATAGAAAAGAAAGACTGTCTAATATAAATAATAAAAGAAAAATACAATGCAGATAGTAAATAAACTAATCAAAATGTATTATAAATATAAAATAACATACAAACCTTTTGTAATTGAGTTAATGTGAAAGAGTGTGGGATAAAGCTAGTGATCCCTGATATTAGATAGTGCAAACAAACAAACACCCAATTAATAAAGTGTCAGTGAAGTACCAGTGATATTCCCAAACAAAAAAAGTGTCAGTGAGGGAGAAATGGCAGAAGTGTGGGTTAAATACTTTTATATAAAAAGAAAACCCATGGACCACGTTAATAGAGAGTTGTGATGGGGGTTTAAAATAATGTTAAGAGGTTCATAAAGGTTTCGGCATGACTAGTTATGTTTGTGTTTTATGCCAAAGCTTATGGGTAACACTCATGCACCATGTTGTTAGAAATGGTTGGAGCCTATGAGCAGAATCAGAAGGTGATGCATTAGGAACCAAAAACCCATGAACAATAATCTAATCACTGATTAATAGTACTGGTTAAGATTAGTGGGATGGCTGAATAGTATGCCAGTAACTAATGATTGTGGCTAATTGTAAAATACAATATTTAACCATGTAGGCCATGCCTAAAACATAGCATGCCGGATGATTCTGTTCTTATCAGGTTATTGTATTAACACTAATTATATTATTTGTCAATTGATAATTGTAGACTAGGCCATAGAGGCAGTATATTGAATGATATGTTAAAGGATTTTATTGTAACCATTTGTTAAATAATGTTAAGGGTCCAGACTCGTTTAGTAAATAGTAAAAATCAGAGAAAAAGGGTTCAGAATCAGAGTTTAAGTAATAATAAATGTAAATTATAAAATAGTATTAGAAAACCACTAATGGCCTAAGCCACAAATTCAGTATAAAAGAAATATTGTCAGAAACAGATAGATTAGTAAATAAATGTCAGGAAACTAAAAGTGTAGGCCCAAAGTTGGAAATTTTGTAAGGTGGGAAATCACCCTTTATAATAATCAACTTATGTAAATAAGGTATCAAAATGCTCATAATTATATAAAGAAAAACATGATGTAATTTAAATTTAAGGAAACTTAAAGCTAAAAAAGGAGTATTTTTCTTATAGGTAAATGAAGATTTGATTTTTGTAAACTGACAAGTGACCTAATGAACTCTCAGTTTTGACCAATCACAGGCCAGTATTGTAAGGTCAGGAGACCGTTGATGAAGAAGCAAGAATTTATAATTGTATTGTTAACCATTGCAGAGGGCAGATGTGCTCTGATGAAGCAAATATTATTTAAATACAAGTAATGTTTTTTGGACCGTTGGCAGTCAATGATAATTACCAACAGAAGCGGTAAACACTGTGGAAGATCAGAAGACAGAAATAATTAAATTAAAACTAAAACTAAATGCAGAAAATCCTGACTACCTAAAACGAACGCACATTTGTAACTTATGTGAGTGAGGCCAAACTTAATTAATAGCCACACTACAGATACGATTACACAACACTATCGTAGACACTATCTACACTTACAGAACAGACACCAGTGATCATTGATTGAAAGAAAAGCTTAAATACTGAAACTGTGAACACTAAAACATTTATTTTAAAATAATTTTGAACAGCTCGAGGTTAGACGTGTGAGCGGCCATTTTGTGGAATTACCGCTGTCAGCTATATACATGAAATGACAGTTGTTGCTTAGCAACGATTAATAGAATATAGTATTAAGATTTTAAATTTTACTTACCTTTTGTGATGTATTGTATTTTTGTGTGCATTCTCTAAATTCAATGACAGTTTCAAAGAACCCTTAAACCCTGAGATTTAATATAATTATTATAATTAATTGTTTATTGAAGGTTATTAGTGTCATAGTCGAATTGAGAAGTAGAGTCGACCCGACCAATATTTTGTTTCGACACAAGTCGACTGTTCCTTTTTTCTGAATAATTTAAATAAAAATAAATATTGTTATTTTGACTGGAAAGAGTTGTCATTGTAGAAAATTAGAGAATTTACAGGACAATTACAGGCAAGTCACCAGGAGAGTGAGCAGCGAACGGACTAGATTATTTAAAAGAAGAACAGGGTGCTTGAAGACACAATCGATTGCGGCAACAAACCCATTTTTACACAAGTGGAGTCAAATTACACTAAAAAACTCTTCACGATAAATCTATTAAAAGCAACACCAATAAAAAAATAAAATAAACCTGGGCAAAACACGGTTTAATTACAATATGCATAATAACCAAACGCTTCTGTACACCTGGAATGATCAGTTTCAAACTATGTTGTTCCAATTGCAAAAGGACAGAGATTAATTAATTACTGTTCATGCCAGCAGTCAATACAGGTTTGTTCCAAATGCACTGCTTATTTTTAAATCTAACCAAAAACAGGAGATTACCACAATAATATGAATGCTATGCTGAAAACTGCAGATATTGAATTGAAGAAAAATCGGTTCAAATTTGACAAACAACAGTGTGTTAACAGCTGATAATGCCAGCTATCATAATGTACAGTTAGAAAAACCGCCTACATCTAATTCTATGAAAAGTGACTAGCTAACATGACAATACTATTCTTTCCTGATATTGTTAAAGCAGAACTTTATGAAATTGTTAAAATGTGTAAACCAAAATTTAAAACCTATTTAATAGATCAAATTCTACAAAGCAAAGAACTTGCATTTAGTTTTCAGGCTTCCCCCTTACCACCCTGAACTAAATCCTATAGAGATGATGTGGTCAGAAATTAAGCAGGATGTTGCTGAAAACGTCTAATTTAAAAATCTAACATCAAAAACTAATCTAAAGGAAAAAAATGTCAACTGTGACTGCTGAAAACTGGGAAAAAGTATGTAAACACACAGAAAGAATTGAAAAAGAATATCTGGAAAAGGAATCTATTCTGGATGAAACGGTAGATCGCTTCATAATTAATCTTGGAGAAGAGAGTAGATCTCATACAGTTCTGATGATTTCGCTGAAGAGGAAGATGATAATCTCTCGGAAATAGAGAAATTGCCTGACAGCTACTGAAAACTTCTTTCAAATGTAAGTACTGTAGAATCATTTTTGTAGTTAAATAACACCAATTTTATGTTTTTAAATGTACTATAAATTTATTTGTAATTAAATATGAATAATTCAGAATTTTCTCTGGTTTTTAATTTTAAAATAAATTGAAGTTATTTTTAAAAAATGTTCACTGTTTAAAAACAAAACCTGTAAATGTGTTTTCAAAGTAATGAGTACATGTAGTACTATGTTACATAAACTAAGTAAACTTGATGATGTTCAGTAACATAATAGATAAAGTTAAAATGTAAATTAATTTCTGCTAAGAATATCATAAGCATGCAAGTTTTGTTGTACAGGGTCAGTATGTGTTAGTGAGACACTTGTTGTGTAAACTTTTCACTAGACTGTTTTTTAGTGAGGGTAATTCATGCAATGGTCACCACTGCTTACGGTTCAGGAAAGGTTCTTGGGCTTCTACTTATATTCTTTCAAGAGTGTACGATGTTTCTTAGCTGTTGGCATCTCATCATAGCACAGCAAAATATTTTGCATGAAGATTTGGATATGAGAAACTTTTCAACAGAGATGTTAACACTTGGTCAGAAACATGAATGAGACAATAATTCAAAGCACACTCAGTAGATGAAACATGGGTTCATCACCATTGGCCAGAAAACGGACAGCCAAAGAAGGTAAAAATGATTCAGTAAGCAAGAAAGGTTACAGCCAATGTTTTTTTTAATATTCCTGGTATCATATTTGTTAGCTACCTGAAAATGGCAAAAAACAATCATGGAATGGTTCTATGCGTCTTTACTGTTATGGGCAGAGGTGGCTCTAGCCTACCCGCCCCCGGATGTGAGGACTGCTGTGGCGACCCCAGATAGATTACAATCGGACTCTATCAGCCTGTCATCAACACCTTCCCCCAACACATCAACCTCATAGATATGACCTTATAATTACCTGTCTGCGTTAATTGAACTTGGGGCAGTCTGATAGGTAACATAGTATACTGAACCGGTTTATTCCCATTCGTCGCCACAACACTGGTGGTAGGTGGGAAACTGGGAGTAAACCATTATTGAGGATTTCTGGGGTTACATAGAAACTAACTTTTTTTTATTTATGTTAAAAAGTTTATTGCATCATTTATATTATTATATAGTATACATTTTGGAACATAAAAATAAAAATTGAATTAGTAAGTAATGTTTGTTTATGATAAATAACTAAAATAACTCACACAGTTACAAAAATTTAACTTTTTGTGCCTTTGCATTTACAAAATCTCTAACAATGTCACCGATTTCCATATGAGTTTCGTGTTCAATACTAATTACATATGAAATGGTTAGTCTGCTTTGCGACATTACTGACCTGAGATAATTTTTAATTAAATTGAATTTGGAAAAAGATCTTTCACTGTGAACCACTGTGACTGATAATGTTAAATAAAATCTTACCACGGTTGACAAATTCTGAAATACTGAAATTAAACTGTTTTAAAACAAATATTTCCAAATATCTAATGGGGTTGTGCAGTCATCAACAAACATTGGTAAAAGTTCAATTTTATTGAATATCCGATTCTGAGCCGTTACTCAATTTTTGCTATAAGTTTAAACACCAACAAACTTTTTTCCTCAGAATTTAAATTTTTCCAATTTTTAATGTTTTGTAAAAAGGAAAAAGACATTGTTTTCATGTAAAAGTTCGAATCATTCGTCTAATTTTCTTATGGCGGTGTTTAGCAAATAATAATAGACATTTATTTCAAAATTGCTTTCTGGATCAGTGATGGCTTCATCAACACCCTCATAATTAAAAAATCTTTTTCTGGGACGGAGACAGGTAGGTACAGGAAATTCAGTTTCGGCATCAACTTCTTTGGGAACAGTTTTTTCAGTACTAATCATTTCCTTGAACGCGGACTCAGTACGAATTTTTATTAAATCGTGTTTTACTTGAGATATTATTTTGACTGCCTCTGAAAGAGCAACATTAGATTTTGTAAAGCTTTGCTGACAATATTAATTTTGGACAACATATCATACCAAACAATGAGAGAGCAAATGAATTTATATGACTTCAATTTTTTGTACGACCAATCTCGGTGATTTTTTTTTTAGTCCTGCAATTGTCTGCTGTTGAGGCGTACTACCAGCTCTTATTGCAATGGAATGGAATGTGCAAATTATGCACTTGTGCACTTCCGCTCCTTAATTACACTCGACTATCTCTGCAGTTTATCATAAAGGGACAACTTGATTATCTTTGTATTAGCTTACTCGTAAAAATCTTTTAATTCTAGGTAACAAAAATCTGTTTCAAGAAGAAGGAAAAATCATGTTATTTTAATACAGTATTTTAGGAAATAATATCTATTAAGAACATCTTTTAACCCCACAATATTACAACCCGTAAAAATAACAGATGAATGGCAGAGAGAGCATTTATGTTTTCCCAGCTGACACACCAACCTTTTATTGTAAATAAAGCGAAAAGTTAAAGATGTGTTATAACACATGCGATATTCAATATTTTAATAATTTTTTTTTTCATTTCAATATTCTACTTCACTTTATTATTACTTAAAATGAAAACACACACACACGCATACGTGTTGTAGTCTTACGCATTAATTGACTATTAACATTTGTATCTTTTCAGACGTCAACTGAAGTCTTACCTGTTATTAACAATTAAATGAATATGATTACGTGTAATGTTTAGTCCAGGGATTCGTTTAGTGTACTTTGACAGAGAACAGGGGCAAATACAAATAACATAATGCGTATATCAAGTAAAATATAACATTATTTATTTTCTCTCGAAAACATAAAAAAATCATGAACACACTTATTCCGCCTTAAGGCGTAAAACTGATTATCAATAAACTACGACATCAAAATACTACTACATATATCAAAATTGTGCAAACTCAACACTTCTTGTTAGGCCTATTTTCATAATTTTTCATTCACACAAACATACACATTTACTTTTTTTTTTTTATTTTGTTGAGCTCAACTTTATAATTTAGGAAAAAGCCAGTATTTAATTATTTTTGAAATGTCTACTTTCCTGTTGATGCATATGGTTTCATCCTGCGTGACGTCTCCTGTTGTGCACTGTCTGTTGTTTTCACTTTTAGGTTTTACGGCCGAACTGTTTGTTTAGTTTATTTATCACTGGTTAATACATTATTTATACTTTTTGAAAAGTCCAAAACTGGTTGAAATCTCACATTGTTCAATTTACGTCTTATGCTGTTTATGCGGGTGCCCGCGATTGCTACTGCACAGTGCAAAAGATGGCGGTCGACTGACTTTTTAGTGTTAACAATTTCCGTTTGTTGCGTCTTCAAACTGGTTCACCCTGCTTCCCGCTATTCGTCTCATCCTCAGTACTGTAACGTTCCGCTGAGTTGGGTATCACCTTTTTAACTCGTAATTAACTGTTTCTCATCAACAACATACTGGCGGAATTAATCACTGGCTATAAATAGATTTTCGTTATTTGCTGCATAACCATAGTCATGAAAATATGTAATGGCTATCGTCTCACCTCAAAGGGGCCTCATCTGCACATGTTATAAGATTTATAAAATTACACAATAATATTTAGGTAAATTTAGACCCATTACAGTGTTATATCATCATATAACTAATATTCTACTATTACTGTTTGTTTTACACTTATTTATTTTTATTGTAAAGATAAGCAAGACGTTAATAAAAAACCTTCAGACTCGCACAAGTATGTGTGAATAGTTTCATTTTTAAAAAACGAAAATGTCACCATGTAATAACATTTAGGTAACATACACCGGCATATCAGATGTAATACACGTGTATCGCATATACAGTAGTTGTAATAATGATGATTTTGCAATAAAACATCACTCCTGATCTGCTATACCCACCTACAGCCAAATAACAATTAGTAGAGTGAAATTGAATTACATTGTACTTAAAAAAATTGGCCTATATTAATTAGAGTACATTGCCTACTAAGGGCTTTGGCGCCCCCTTGGACCCAGCGCCCAGGTGCAGTGCACCCGTTGCACCCCCTGGTAGAGCTGCCTCTGGTTATGGGTCTTAACAAAGTGTGTCTTTATAGTGAAATCGTGTCAAAGAGGCCACATTAGAAAGTGCTTATTCATCTATGAGTGCTTCAATTATGTCCAAAATTGTTTCTCACCCTCTGTATTATCCAGATTTAGTCACCTCAGACTATTACTTGTTCCAAAATATAAAAAATTTCTTGCAGGAAAGAAATTTGTATCAGATTCAGAAGAAATTAGTAAAACACTTATTTTGCAGAATGAGGTATGCCTTACTTTATGGAGAAAATAAAAAAGCCTAAAACTCATTAGAATGAACATATCTACATTAAGGGATATTATACAGAAAAATATCTCATTTTTGCACTGACCTATCAAACGCTCCTCATATTAATCTTCTGTTTTTCGAGTCCATCTTCTTTGTTTTTCTCTATCTTGTATCCCACAAGTTTACTTATAATGGTGTACATTAATTTATTCTTTCAAAAAGTACTTTTCTAAATCTATAAATTATAAACTGGTAGGTTTTCCCCTCTCTACATATCTCTTGCCAATGATTCTAATCAATTCAATAGCATACTTTTAACCATGTCTTTTCCATTTTGACCACTACTTGTCAGTTCATAGTCCACAACTGAACTTTTGTAGCATTCATTGTCAGACTTACAATTCAATTTTTGTAAAGTCTTCATGTCACATTCTACTGTCATGTGCTAAATTACATAGCAACACTAAGTCATCAAGATTATCACCTTTTAAACATTTAAATAATACTATGTTTTGCATTCCCTCTGTGTTAAAAGTAGGGATAATGATAATAGAATCAGAACATGGCAGAAACACCTAATTTAAATAACACAATGGTCAATTTAAATTGTATCTATTTTTATTGCTTTACCATCTGTCATCTACTCTACTGTTTCTATTTCAAGACAATATTGAGCCTGAGGTACAAAGAAGTGACATTTTATTCAAAATTGCTTTATTGGCAGGACATTTCAAAATTTGTCTGTTGATTTGGATATGAGAAAGTTGTCGACATGGGTGTTTGCTAACAGTTGGTCAAAAACGTGAATAAGTCAACAAGTCAAAACAAAATTTTGAGCTGTTTGAAAGAAATCCATATGAATTTTTGCATCATTTCATAACAGTAGACAAAACGGATTAATCACTGTTGGCCAGTAAACAGGGACAGCCAAAGCAGTAGGTGAACTTCAACCAAAGAAACCAAAAATAGTTCCATCAGCAAGAAAGGTTACAGCCAATGTTTTTATAATATTGAACTACTAATTTACAGCCATAACTTCTAATTTATCATATTACTACATTACTTTAGTAAATACAAAGAATGTAGTCCTATATTATATAGGTATAAAGGCATTTGTCTCTTATAATAAAACAAATTATAATACGTGTAAATATATTGCATCGTATCAAAATAAATATTGCATAGATAGAAAATAATAATAATAATATAAAACAGAGTCTATATCTGGAGATAGGAAATTTATTAACTAACACAAATTATACTTTTGTCTTATTAAGTTATCAAACATACAATTATTTATTTAAATATTGAATCTTTGAAACAAAGAGTTTAATGATTCTTTTTTTACAACTGTGGGTTTACTTGTGTGTAGAATTCTACACTCTCATCCAGGTCCGTCGATCAGCTGTTGATGACCAGATGCCCGTTGACCTTGGCATAGCTGACACTCACGTTTCACACACGCCCACAGTTACCTATCAGTAATTGTTTATTAATTTATCTCAGGGTTTCATATATGGGTAATTTAATAGATCTGTATATTTTTCGTACACAACTCAAGTGTTCTCGCATTTCGATCAGTAATATCCCGCTGGATACTGCTGTCTTATGCGGAAAATCTTGAACTCATGAGATAAGCACTTATATTGATCTATTTAAAATATTGGTATTGTTCGAGTTCTGCTACCCTAGATACCGTATGCGGAAAACTCGTATCATCCATCTAAGCCCCACGGCACTTATTGAATATACATGTCCTGACACGAAAAACTCATGACAGCTAGTACAAGTTTCTGAGACAGGATCTCGTAGTGAACTGCTTGAAGTGCTCACGGCAAAAGACTAACTCAAATAATTTTTAGAACTTCTGATTGGTTTAAATCTGAGATGTTCATTGTGATAGACTGACTTCAAGTTAAAACTATGTCCAAGTTTGCAAAGGCCTGTCCAGATTTAATTTACAAATTTTATTACCCTCTTGCAGATAACGAGTTAAAAGAAGAGTTAATTTCATTTAAAAAATCCTATTTATCAATTATATAAATATAAAAATCAATAATATGTTCTGCAGTTCTGAACATACAGAAAACGTAGCATTCAATATGGTGCATACTCTGTCCAAGTTTCATGAAGAAATGTTAATTAATAACGAAGTTATTCAATAAAATGTGGATAACATGCACACGCATGCACTCGTGCACTAACATTGCACTGGACATGATAGAGCATAAAATTATGGGTATTTTGACATAACTCACTTCTTTACCCATATCTTAATTCAAAACTTACATCTAATTAACAAAAAATGAATAAAATCAATTTAAAACTTGTCTGTGATCATCAGAGAATGTGTTACAGCACTCCCATCCATTTATTGGTAGCTTTCTTTGCACCATTCCGTTGCAATATTTACTGGATCATTTACTGTAATTCACACAGGGTACTCCCTACAAAAAATGTATGTACTGTGGGGTGTCAGAGGTTCACAGAAAATTCATGTCTAGCTCTGTAGAGTAAGTGAAATCAATAATCAATCAAGAAAAGTAATTAATGGCTCTTATATATTTAAATATAATTTGTTATGAACAACAAGACTCCAAAATTTCCCGCATAATTTTATATTTTAATGTCACAAAAGATTTAAATATGTATATGACTGATTATCAGGCATTAGTGCATTCATTTTTTATGAAGTTTGTGACGATTTAATAAGCCTAAATCCCACAAAAATAAAAAAAAATTTATAATACTAATATTAGCTTTAATAAGGTACGAATGAACCCTTCTCCATGCCCCAAACCGGTAGTAACCTGCCGATTTGCCAAAGTAGCAGTTAATAAAATTAGATTTGAGAAACTAAATAAATCCGTAACTACCCCTAGTTACATAAAAGAGTAATCAAAGTAAAGAGCGATGTCATTAAGTTGTAAGCTAATTAAAGGAAAATAATTAATAATAAGTGAGAACTACTTTTATGCTAAGAAGCTACCCACACGCGGACAGCCTCTTCACCCCTATAGTTAGCCAGTTCAGTTGTATCTCAGACTCCACTGCTGATACAGTGTACAAAAGTATGTAGTCAATATTAAAACCTATAAACGAGGAGAAGCTTGTGTGAGATAGCCGGATGATATAAAAATGTCGAAAATGACGTGAGTGTATGACAATGACATCTCTGTAACAAACTAACATCACCTAAATGTGATGTTAAACTTTTAACATGTAACTGTTAACCGTGAGTAATATGTGCGGTACAACAATGTGAATACCAGTGAAAGTTACAACCCAAAACCTACCACAAGAATCTACAGACCCGACAGACGACTCATCTTTAGGAATGACAGCAGATTTTACCAAAACACGATAGCCAGATCTTCAAGACACCCTGCACAACCGATAGAAGCGCCGATTCGCCGATGATGTTACACACAGGTGACGCGGAAGTTCAACTTCCGTGTCTAACTTAAATGATAGACACTTAATTAACCAATTAAAGTAAAGTAAAACACGAAAGACTGACTGAATTACCATAAAATTGTAATTTCATGCTTGGTAATAATATGTGTTAAGTTTAAGGCTTTTATGAATATAACATGTTAAAGTTAAATAAGCCCATTCTTCAGATGGCACGAAATAAAGATTATAATTTTAATATCATATACTGAAACAAACTACTCAGATCCGAGGGCAGTACAAGCTATGTTAACTCATTAATTACTCTAATTCTATTTGTACAAGAGGTGCAAATGTTTTTATTTTTAATATACTCATTACTAAATTTCTTCGCAGATGTTAAAACATTATGTAATAAAGAGATGTCATGGTCCAAAAAGGTGAGTGAATAAATCTACAAACCCCTGTCAATATTCCTCAATTCACGGGATCCTATTTAACATTTGTTTACTTTCCAGTTATTTATGAGTTTGTTAAGATTATGGCAGCCTGTTTAATTGACCTGAGCCAATTAACCAGGTTCCCAATATTATAACGACGAGACGTTATAAGTTGAGTTATTCATGTTTGTAGTATTTGGAGGAATATTTTATATCTGTTGAGGAGACACTTGGATCAGGGTCCAGCAACACTGTTTTTGTACAATCATAATATCCTATTGCTTTCTCTACAGCTTTCCTTACACTTTTTTATCCTATCCCACGGTTCTCTATCTCTTCATTATCTTCTTCCTTCTCGGTACTGTTTTTATCAACCCTTCGCTTATTATATTATTCCCCAAAACCCTGTTTCTCTAGATCCTATCTTCTTATCCTGATTCCTTGTAATCTTTCATTTCATTCTTAGTTCTGTGATTACTCATACATGATCACTGCCTATGTTACCATCTGATAACCCAGTAGGCTACCTTCTGAGCATTATAAACAAAGGAAGTAAGATGAAGATTATTTGAAGTAAGGATGTATGCTGTAAATTTAAAATGCTATTTTTAGTGACCTACTATGTAGTACACTCAGTTCACACCTTAAAGTATATTTAAACAATATATTTAAAGTATACAGTATATTTACGTCAAATATGAAACTAGTTATATGATACATGAGATCAGTAGTTCTAATATTGTGAATAAACAAAGATGCAAATATGAAAGATTATTTTCTCTGACTTATTTTACCTGTTATTTTGTACTCATAAATGCTGCCTTTCATGTGTACTAAAAAACCAAATTTGTAACTGATTATTGGCTCAATTGTTTCTACATTAAGAAGAAACAAACTAGCTGAACATCACAACTGTAAATTATAAGTAGTATTCTGTTGTACAAAGGGTCACAATATTTTGTGCAAAGTACATTATATCCTAAATTTAACCAAACTTAGAACCAATAGAGCCAACAAATTTCCAGAATAAGAATTTTTTAAACCTTGAAATAAGAATTAATTTTTATTTATTTGTCAGACTAATTTGTACATCTTGCAATCATATACATTACATTCATATTTTGTCACAATTACTCTCATTTTATTATAATTGTTAATAATAAACAATATTTTCATTTTTATACAAGAATATATTTTTTGTATATAATTTACAATGTTTCAGAAGATGAAGATGACAGTTTAAAAGTATTGTTGAAGCATTGTAAATTTTATACAAAAAATATATTCTTGTATAAAAACAAAAATTATTCATAATTAATAATGCAATGCTGAGGAAATAAATAGGACCGGATTGATGAGTGCATATGTGATTCTGGGCATATTGAGTGTGAGGCATTTCCACCCATTTGGAGATTATTCTGCATGGCAGAGTTGTGTAATGTTCTGGATTGTTCAAGACATTCTGACCTTTCCAGACATTATTCAACTATCATTACTGCCATCGAGAACTGCTAACTCACTACAATGTAAGGTGGTAATGGTATAAATACTAGATTTCGAAGTGGCCCTGTTCAACTACACCTGGTAACTTTTACAAGTGTGTTTTAGGGTTATTGTTGCATTTTATTGGAAAATGATTATTGTGATAAAACGAATGTGAAATTAAGTGACATTTATTGTTGTGTGTTGGACAGATTATTGTATAAATTATTCTAGAGTGCCTTTGTTGATTTCTAACTGTTTTTTGTGTCTAATTAAAGTTTGCAATTAATTACAAAGGTAGAATTAAACTACTGGAACAAGTAGGCCTGTAATAGGATTTTTTAAAAATTGGTTTAATAGTTTCTAGATAATGTTCTTTTTCTGGCCAGCACTGATGTGAATGAAATCCAGTAGTATAGTAGCAATGAAACTAGAATGAAACTATCTCAACTCCTTCACATATATACAATGTTACATACATACACATGCACACACACTCACATACACAAACACGTTCCCTCAAATAAATGTTCTGTTATGTTTGACATTTCTTTTATATTCATATACAGGTCCTGATGATGACAATAAACACTGTCGAAACATGGACACAAATAAGTAAAAATTTGTGTTATACTTTTGACCAATCCTCACAAACCGTTCACCAAAAAATTCATTAATTACTAGGTCACTACGAATTTAAGGAGTTAATGAAATTAGAACTTATTTAGGCCTGCTGCTGAAAATTAATAAATTTTTGTACGAGAATACACGTATTGACAGTCATGATCATCGCTGAGTCACTTTCTTACTCTCTAAAATATGTGTTTATATTTATAAATTATTCATTTATAATTGTATTCTTAAAAATTTTACAATGCTAAACTTGTTACCCTTGCTACAGAGTGAACTTGTTAAACTTGCTACACATAAAATGTAACCACGAAGATTATTCTTAAAACCTTTTATTACTTAAATAAGACTCTTGAGTTTGTTGACCTGTCAGAATGCTTAGAAATAAAGCCACAAAGGCATGTTATGTAAACACAGAATACAAAACTGTGATACAGGGGTAATATACAGTGATATTGGGGTAACTAAAAGAAATAGAAAAATATGTTGTACTGAACTCATATACACTGACAAACAAAAAAAACAATTTTAATCATAGAATAGTCATTAGTATTGTTGGTACTTTCACTGTGAACTTACTTGCTGTATTTACTCATATGTCGTTTCGGAGTGGTGTGTTCCTTCGTCAGTGAGTTTGGATATGGAATGTGCAAACTGTCAGTACTTTTATGTATAACGGTTTTAGTTAACGGGTTGTGTGTGGGTGGAGGTGGAGGGGATTGGCGCTAGAGTTTGAATTGCTGTAGGTGTTGTTTATTACTGTGTCAAATAGTGTGCTTGATTTGAATTGTAATTGGTCATTGAGTATTTTGTTGGGTTGTGTTTGTATATTTCAAATTGTTCTGTGGTGTTAAGTTTACGACTTTTGGGTAGGAAGTGTAAAATTTTAAGGTTGTTTTTTATATTGGTGTAATTGTGGTTTTCTGTCTGGATATGTGTGGCAAATGTGGATTGTATGTTATTATTGGTGATTGCTTTGGTGTGTTCATAAAATCTGGATGAAAAAGATCTTCCTGTCTGGCCTATGTAGAATTTGTCGCAATCATTGCATTTTAATTTATAAACTCCTGTTTTGTTGTATATGTCAGTGTTTTTGTTTGTGCCGTTCAGGTATATTTTGATGGTGTTGTTGGTTCTGTATGCTATTTTGTAGTTGTATTTTAAATCAATGACCAATTACAATTCAAATCAAACACACTATTTGAAACAGTAACAAACAACACCTACAACCTACAACAATTCAAACTCCAGCGCCAATCCCCTCCACCTCCACCCACACACAACCTGTTAACTAAAACCATTATACATAAAATTACCGACAGTTTGCACATTCCATATCCAAACTCACTGACAAAGGAGCACACCACTCCAAAACAACATATGAGTAAATACAACAAGTAAGTTCACAGTGAAAGTACCAACAATACTAATAATTATTAAGTAGTGAACAAAGAAGTGATGAACATTCAAAATAGTATAGAATAGTCATTAAAACTATGTACATATGAAATACTATATTTGGTTTTATTATCGTGAAATACGTGTCTTGAAATGTTGGCCTTTTAGGCTACCTGGTAGCAGTGTTGCCAGTTCAATCAGTCCTCTTTTCCCCACATGGCTACACAAAATTTTCCCACTTTGCCATCCAAATCCCCACTGCCACAAATTCATGTACTTCATACAGAGTGTCTCATTTTATAGAGCCTGAGTAGATTTAAATTATATTACAAGAATAATATAAATATTAAAAACTTGTTTTTCAAGTATGATAAAAGAAAATGTTCTCACCTGATGAGGTCAGCCTCAGTACTTTTTGAAATACTTTTCATCCACTTAGTTCATTATAGGCTTGAGTCAGTATTCACACTTACACCATATTTAACAACTTTCCAATAGTTTAATTCACAAAAAACAATTTACACTCATTCACACATATTTTTAGTTCATATACATATAGTTGCTGTGT
Organism: Magicicada septendecula; assembly: GCA_034769895.1. Classification (NCBI taxonomy): domain Eukaryota; kingdom Metazoa; phylum Arthropoda; class Insecta; order Hemiptera; family Cicadidae; genus Magicicada; species Magicicada septendecula. Next base: position 237,967,236 of record CM068371.1, read on the forward strand.
TTCATCAGCATTGAAACATTTACAGTACAATCTAAACAGGATTTATTTTGTTTCCTTGAGCGTTTTTTGTATGCACCTGGCCAGACAGTGTCTCTGTAGGCCTACCCAATTTAATTCTGATTTTGTTTTTATTAATATTGATTGCACTAAAAATCCTTTCAACACACCCACTACGATGTGGTAAAGTAAATAGATAAGCCACTAAGTTGGAAAAGCCTCAGTATCTTTCACATTCTTTGTATTTTTAACTTTTCTCTAAAACTTAATAAACTTTGATCTGTACCAGTGTTAATATTTGTATTCCTAATAACTCTATTCCCTGTCTAAGTTTACCATGTTTATTTCAATACTTTTCTCAAAGGCTGCTGCTGAAGCCAGTGACTGAATGTCTTTAATTTTTTCCTATCTAGAAATTCTAGATGTTTTAAGCTTTGAACATAGTCAGTCACTGATAAAAGGAAACCGGGTGTTTTGGTGTGCACATTCAACATTAAAGTTTATGCAATTTACTCTGAAATTTTGTATTTCCTCAAGATTTTTACTTTCCAAAATCACAGTGCTCTTATAGTAGCCTACCTAGATAAAAAATGTTGTAGTTTTGTAAACTTTGCAGGATTTCTGTACTGCAGTTTGGTCACATCTGTATTATTTGAAATTTTAATTATTTGAAATCGCCACATTTACACAAATCCCCACCATTTTCCCACTTAGGCCTACTATTTTCAGGCTTCAAATTTCGCCAGTGTGGGGAAATCCTGCCTGGTAGTTGCATCTGAAACAGTTAATTCTTTTCATGCCTGCTCTCTAGTGGCAAAATTTATAACTAACTAGGCACAAAAATATCTGTCGTTACGTAGCGTTTCATTGTGAAACTAACTGATTAATTACTACAGTTTTAGTTTTAAATGCGTTGTTGTTCCGAGATAACTGTTTTATCTTTTTGATTTGTTGCTGTATGTAGTGTAAGCCTTAACATTGAAAGTACAGAATTAACAGCCAATTAGTAACTTGCTGAACATTCAAGTATAAGATTTTGTGTATTTTTTTTTTTAATTTTTGACAATTGTATTTCTGTTTAGTAAGTACTCTTGATTTATATTTCATTATTATAATTTACTAAGTCGTCCTAATAGATTAGCGATACTAATTCGAGTAATAAAATATACGATAATAACTACATTTATAAAAGAGTCAGTGGCGTTGTAATATAAGTATTTTTGGAGCTCAGGTTTTTGAGTTTAATAATGTTTACTACGAAAAAAAAAACCTGCCGAAACTCATACGTCTACACACATTGTCAAACAAATCAAGTATTCAGTGGCTTCAAATCAAATTTAAACATTTTTTTAGAATTCTAAAAACATCTTGTTAATGTGCGGAATCATCGAGTCCAAAACTTGAATTTATAAACTGTTGTTACAAAATTAAAAGATAAACAAATTTTCCCTAAAACGTGATGAAATCGTTACTTAGTACGAGTCTGTGCTGTATGCCAGTTATGTGTAAAGTACCAATCACGGGCTTTATTGCACTACGCAAGGTGTTTACTTAGGGCTATGAAAGCCTGAGCGGGACGATTGCAAGTGGGTATGACGTCTGATCTTGCATTTTATTATTTTTTCTATTTGAAAAATTGTATATCGAAAGCTAATGACCACCATGACGAAAAAATAATAGGACATTCAGTCCATTACAATTGTTTTCTTGGAATTCGTAAATATTTCAAATAATAAAATTGGTTGAAATCAGAGATATGTAAATGTAGAAAATAAAACACGGCAAAGCCTTCAATATGTTAACCACTTATAAAATAAACTCTGAAAACTAAACAGTCTTTCTAAGTCACAAAAGTAAAAATATACAACATATTTTTTTTTCTGACGGTTTATAGGTATTATAGGCTACAAAAAGTAGCATAACTTTAAAAGGACGTGAATAATTTCCCTTCTTACAAGAGATACTGTCATGATTTTAATTTAAACATTGTTGATTATGGTCCAAAGTCACGTTTTTGATAATAAATTACCTTATTTCAAATCCGTCCTGTGACTTCATTGCGTTGTTTTTGTTGTTACGCGTTTCGGGAACTATATCCCATCATCAGACGTATCACTCAGGAAGAGATCGTCAAATATTAAAATTCATAAAAATACATTATTTAAACACACGTGTTCGACTCGGTGCGCACCGTGCAACGTTCGGTCGGATACTGAATTCTTGGACTTCGAGTTATTGCCAGGTTGTTTATCTCAAGCAAATGCAACGCGGTGTGGTGTCGTACAGTGGGTTGGATTTAAAATTCAATTTATCATTCAGTATGCCATCATGGTTGTTCGTGCTGTTATAACTTTTATATATTTCAAACTCCTCTAATGCGTCCATGTAGCGACCCTTGTTACAGTAATGTAAAGGTATAAGATTAGACCTTAAATCCGTGTAAGTATGGTTGTTTGAAATCAAATGGCGTGCGTAATTTGACTTAATGTTTTCAAGTGAATATATGTTAAATAAATTTTTGCGTGGTGTGTGTTCTTGAAATCTTTTGACGAAAGGTCTCCCTGTCTGGCCAATATAGAAACTATCACAGTCGTTATATATTTGTTTATATATGCCTGTTTTTATCTCCAAGTGGGTTTGAATATTTGGGCGAACTAATTTCCATAGACTATTATTAGTTTTGAAAGTAGTAGTAATACTGATTTTATTTAATGTGGATGTTAAAATTCTGGGCATTATATTGGTGTAAGTGGTTGAAATGAATGTGGTCTTAGAATTTTTAGCTGGTTCAGGTTTGGACTTTTTATATTTGTGCTTTCTGAGGATGTTATCAATCATTGAACTGTTGTAACCATTGGCTACTGCTATATGTTTTATTGTATTGAGCTCATCGTTGAAATCTTCGATGTCGAGGGGTATCGTTAATAATCTGTGTATGAAGCTATTGTATGCTGCTATTTTTTGTGAAAAGGGATTATGTGAGTCGGCGTGTATGGTTACATCAGTAGTGGTCGGTTTTCTATATATTTTAAATTTCAGATTATCTATGTGTCTAATGACGGTTAAATCTAAGAAATTTAGCCTATTATCGGTTTCGGTCTCCAGAGTGAATTGGATATTACAGTTTATGTTATTCATGGTGTTTTTTAGACTATTTATTTGGCGTAAAGTGCCATTAAAGTACCAACTCGAAGTAAGGCAACCAAGGGCCATCCCTTGCCTATTACTAGGCTACACATGTCTCCTTTTCTGTGGCAGAACTCGTTTTCTACTAACACTCAGTTGTGCAACCCACTGGAAAAGCAACCAACTCGAAACAGCATTTTTTTTTCAGTGCTGTGTTGCTATAAGTAATTATGCATTTTTTCGCAACTTGCAATTAAAAAGTGCGAATGTTTCGTGTCCCCCATCTACTTTTGACCTGTAGTTTATGTAGAAACATTAAAAACGCAGCTTTTTGCAAGTTTTGTGGCTGCCAGAGCACAGGTAGTCACTTGGAACTATTACCAAAAATCCCAAGACCTGAAACTCGATTTTCAGGCCTATGAGAATACAATTTTTTCATGAAAATACCGAAGACACCGTTAATAAAACAAACTGTATTAAAGAACAAGAAAGTAAGCTTGTCAGTTTTGACACAATAATAGATGTAAAATAAACCACGCTATCGTATTAAGCTTACTTTGATAATAATAGATAGTAACGTTTGCAACGCATTCACCGACACTAAATTTACACAACGTTGCTACTTATGTAATGCAACATCTAAACACTGTAATAATATCGACACAGTTTTGCAGAAAGAAGCTAATTCGCAGTCGTGATATCTACGTTACAAATACAGTGCACAGATACAGTGTTTTGAGTATTGCTTACATTTAGCGTACAAAATAGACGTTAAAAAGTGATAAGTGCGCACTGCCGAAGAGAATGAAAAAAAATATTCAGGGAGTATTCTTGATACTCCCGTCGGATCTTTATTTCGTGAATGCGAAATTACATACGTTACTCTCGTTATTGGGAGATTCTTTTGTTTTGTTTGTCAGAAAGAAAGTTGAAATGAAAGAAAGAAAATTACGCTATACATAACATTTATTCATCGAAATCATTAGTACAAATGGCTAACCTATGAACAATTGGTCGATGGTAACTAAAATATGAAACGTAGGGCATAATCGTCGGACTGAGTTGACGTACAAACGTTAAGTCGATTGTGGTGTTTCCAAGTGTAGTCGGAGAGGTTTGTACAAGTTGTAGATCGTATTCTTGTTGCATATATGGAACCAGCCAATCATTTCTCGGATCGTTGGGATCAACATTGAAATCACCAGTAAGAAATATTGGCGTTGTAATGTCGGGCTCAATTTCCTCAGTGACCTTAGATATTGAGCGCCCAAATCTACAAAGACTTCGAAAGATAAGAAGTTTAATGTATTTTGTTTCTGCATTTGGATGAATATACAATGAGGCAGCAATGAATCTGAAAGAATTGTTGACTGTGATTTGTGCCAATGCAATATCGCCTGTGCCAGGTTCCACGTATACACCAAGTCGTTGGGTTATATTGTTTGGTATATTGAAAGGCATAGCACATAGCTTGTTGCTACGACGTTGATAAGTTGCAACACCGCCAGCCTTTCTCTTTTGTTGTTGTTCAGTGGGGTTATTATCCATGGCTTCGTGTTCATATGAGATGAGATTATAATTTTCAAGCTGCACAGACTCGTCATTTGTAATCCATATTTCTGAAACCATAAGAAAATCAGCTCTCGTTAAGACAGTATCCGTTTCAATGTCAAGTTTGTGTGCAACGAGACTTTGCGCATTCATTCCAACGAAGAATATTACAACCGTGTCGTCTTCAATCAAACTGTCGGAGCAATTCATAAACAGTTCAACACGTTTGGTAAGTGTATTAAGTGGATGGCTCTCGAGTCGCAGATGTTCATTTCGCATTTCTCTAACAGTTGAGCTGTCGCAACCAAGTCCGTGATAGAATTTAAAGTCGTTGCGCGAGTTCGTAATGTAAAGACCTTCGATGCTTGTTACTCGACTCATTGCAACATAGACCAATTGTATTTGCTGACTTTTGCTGTAGTCATACACAACCGTGTTAAATGTGCCTCCCTGACTTTTGTGTATGGTTATGGCACAAACGGGTACAATTGGAAATTGCATTCGTTTACAACTTATAGAACCACCGAGTTTGATGTTAGCGCTACGCATACAGATGGGTGTCCAAGTTCGATCTATTAGACCATTGCTGCAAATTACTGTTGGTGCTGCTTTTAGTCTTGCCATTTTGCCGATGGGGGCTTGTGGAAAGTGTAGCCACAATCTGATATAAGGATTGATTTGTGTAGACTCGTCGCGTTATTGGACTAATTGAACTGCTGTCTCATGAGTGACTACTTCGATGTACTCAAGTATTCCTATTGCACCATTAACAATTCCATCGTCCACATCAATGTTAGTTGTAATCATATAAGGCATAGCACTCTGTAAATTAAGCAGATATGGCAAACCGCCAGTTTCCATCACACTGAGCTTGTGTAATTTGACTCGTGCACTGCCAAGTTGAGTGCTGTTATTGTAGCCAGTGTTCAAATCGGAGGCACTGCTACAAATTCTGTCTGATATTGCAAGTCGGTTGTAAGCATCCACATCATGATTTCTATGGAAGAGACGTATTGCATTTGGTTCGTGTTCCCTACACCATTCAACTGTTCTGAAACGAGACTCGATCGCTGCCATTTCTTCAGAGTCTAAACGTTTTCCATCACCAATCTTCGTCAAAATTTTAGAGAATAAGAGGTCGCTTTGTCGCATAACCTGAGTGAGCGGATAGAAATCAACTCATTGCCACAATACGCACCCACCCAAGTTGTTTCGTGGTGATTTATAAACGGGGGTAGCATTTGCAGGCGGTAATTGCCGAAAATCTCCAGTCAGAATGATATCCATGCCGCCAAATGGTTGATCATATACGCCCGTAATTTCATTCAGTCTAGAGTTGATTTTATTGAAAACATCGGACCCAATCATACTTATTTCAACTATTACACATTTTACTCCAACGAAGGCAGTTCGGAAACACTGCAAAGCTTCATGGGGCAATGAAGTTGATGTTCGCATTAGACTTATACGAAACGCAGAGTGAACGGTCGTACCCTGCAAATTTACAGCGGCCTTTCCAGTCGACGCACAAGCAATGTAAGCATCTCGTCGTGTAGTATGTTGTTGAGTGTATCGATTATGGGTCTCCATGGCTACACGTAACACATAAGTTTTGCCACTACCGGCTGGCCCAGTGAGATACACTTGGATTGGCGGCGAACCGAATGTATGGATCCGATGTATAATTTCCAATATGAATTCTCGCTGGCGTTTATTTGTACTGCGTAACAGTTTGCAGTAGTCTTCTTTTGAAAGCACATTCAATCGTTTTCGTACAGCAGATATGCCCATAGACGAAGCCTGTGCTGCATTGATGTCATAGTTATTCTCTTGGTTGCCATCATTCAACACGCTACTCACAAAATTATCTCGATTTTTTTGCTCCTCATTTGTCGCATTTTCGTCTATATCGTTATGAATATATAATTCTTGAATTTCTCGCATCACTTCTTCAGTATTTATGTTGGACTCATATTCACGACGTTTAGTAAGAATTGCGGATTCGTTGGTGTCATAGATCTCGACAAACCTATTACGATCGAGTATATCAACTGTCTCATTTCGAAACGGATAGTATAGCGTAACCATTTCCCGTTTGTAATTGACCACATCACTTATATCATATTGTCTGTAACGTATAACACATGGAACTGACCGCTTCTTATTGATAAATCGAACCTCATCATTCTGATCGGCGTTTGGATCGTCACATTCGTCTGGCTGCTGTTGTAGTGACTTCTTTCCAGAATACCAAGCTATGAAATCAGCGAGGCATAGATCTTTTAACGATTCATCGCGTTCCTCATAACGTTCGATTTTAGTTTTGGTCCACACATCCGTACTATCATCAGCCAAATTTTCCAAGTCCATTTGACTTTTCAATTTCCTTGATCGTTGTCGTTCTTGTGGCCACACCGTTGGAATATACACAACTCGACGACTATAATGGTTCATCGATTGACGAAGCAAATACCAGGCCACCTCCTGTGCCGACATTTCGACCGAATTAAGAACTTTCACACCAATCTTGCGTACTAACTCGGTGAAGTCCAACTCCGGATTCTCTTCTTGTAATTTTATGAGTTCTCGTTGCAAATTACTTATTTCACGATTCGCCTTGTTAACATATTCTACAACATATGTCGCACAACTATATTCGTCCAGTATAAATTGCAAGTCACTATTTGAGCCCAACACTCTGGCTAACCACGGATTGAAAGTATTGGTGTAGATTTCAGACATATTACGTTTGAACAACATCGTCGGCCGTCGCAGTGAAGCTCGAATTGTATCGAGGTATTTGCGCTCTGTCAAATGGTTGTCTACAAGAAATTCTTCAACACTGTCATACACTTTCTGCTCCAGTATTGTTTTTAAACGCTCAGCTGATTTCTGCATGGTAGCTTTTCTCGGATCACCTTTAGCGAGCGGCAACAGTACCATTGTCTTTCGCATTGGCCAATACGGGATTCCAAAGCGACACGTTGATTCTCCACGCTTGTTACAAGTAAACGTATGCTGGTGCGTTTGATTGGAGTACATCTCTGCAGGCAAATCTCCCCACGATACGCTCGCCAATGTATTCATCAACTCAATTGTACGTGGCAATATCTACACTGATTGATTCTTTAGGGTCATTGTTCAACCACAAGAGTATTTGCGCATGTGGACTGCCTCGATGCTGGAACTCGATGCGCTTAAAGTAATCAACGACTCGATACCGATCACCCAATGGATTCGCCTTTGTCTTACTGCACAACATACTCATCAAAATGTCGACCAGTTTGTTAAACACAATGCAACACGTAACTGGATCTTCATTCACCAAATGACACCGCATTGATCTGCTAAGTGCCTCAACATTTTGCACATCTTTATACGAATCACTTACGCGATGCAACACCGACAGCAAACCTGGCCAACGAATTTCATTTGCACTCAACGTAAGAAACACAGTAGGCTTTCCAAGCTGGCGCATCATTGCAAACAAGTCACGCTTACGATCCTGCCAATACTGCATCGAATTTGGAATGGATTTAAGAAATGACAAATTCTTTTCCATGCAATCACGTATGAACTCCTTATCATTTAACATAGCACGAGTCACATTAACTGTGCTGGACGTTTTGAAAGTATGAAACATTCCCTCGACGACTCTCATTCTCAAGATTTTCATCCCCATATACAAGATGTGTTGTGGGGTCACAACTCGCCGATCTTTACGTCTAATTTCACTCGTGGCCATCATATAAGGAGTCACTCTTACACCATCTTTGTAGCGACGATCTATACCCAAGTAAATATTTGGAAACGACAATTCCTCGGCGTGTGTATCGTACTCAATATTCGACGGCATACTGTGTTGGCCGGGCGCTATATCAAGACAGTTCTCCTCGTTCCACAGAAGTGTATGTTGCCTGGCCACAATGCAATCCGAGTCTAACACTGGTGCCTCTTCTACACAATCCCCATCATCGTCAATTCTGTCGACACATGTATTGTCCAACAAAGTTCCATCGATGGTAATTCCATACATACGGTACAACGGCTGTTTTACCAAGTACTGCAGCCATTGCATTACATTGGATTTCCGAACATACCCGCTCAAATATGACGATTTGTGCATTAATTTCCTCTTGATGTTAACATTTATCGCATAATCGTCGTCCAACTGTCGAGGCAATTGTTTCACCATATTGTTCACATCAACTGGAACATTTATTACTTGACCAATGATGCCATAACTGCCCTCGTGTCGAAGTCGGCGAATTTGCATGAAAGGCAGCCTAGGTGATATCAACCGTTCCTCTACCAAACTCAACACTGGCAAAGTTTTAGGCCGATCAGGATATTTGAAACCGTTAGACACACTCATGGATGGGATTTTATTAGTATCCAAGCATCGACGGCAATTTACACATGCTACCATAGCCTCCACTACTTGGTCGGGGAACTCGCTGCGCAAAATGTTACAGTGTTTAACTTTAACGAGCTTAAGATCCTTCTTGAACCAAAGTCGATTACAAACATCACAACCAAGTCCAAATTCATTGTCAAAGAACATTTTCACAAAGTGGCGATCGCATGCAGCATACTTATTTATCAAATCGAGCGAAAGGTCTGAACGCGCCATTGACGGACCGATGTTACCGTCCGTACGAGTCTCAGTATTGTCATCCTGCATATCAATGGAATCGTCGTTGCTTTCTACGTCTATTGGACCACTTTCCAAATCCATTCGACACGATGACGAAGTGCTAGGTTGCTCCAAACGTTGTACGCACTCGCTACTTGTACTGGGCGCTCCACTTCCACCATCCAAATTCGAATTCTGGCGTCTTCTTTCCAATTCCTTTTATTGCAATCGACGTAGCCGACAACGTTCTATATTTGTAAGTCGTGGTGCACGCATTTTGTTCGGAGTTCCAGATTTTACAGCCTTCTTTCTCTTCTGAGGACGCGGCATTTTCACAATATCTCAATATTTTCTGCTTTCCAATGTTAATTTTATATTTCTTGTGTTATTAGCGTCTAACTCACGTTCTCAGCTCTCCGTAGACACCTCGATCACTAAAATCGACTAACTCGTTCCGGAGATACAACTGAACTGAGCGCTCGCCGTGCCCACACAAGCCCAAATTCAGATCCCCACGCGCAGCGCTGTGACGTCACCGCGCAACCCCCCCTCCGCTCGCGACAAACCATTTCCGGTAGTCGACGAAACGGACTATCCAGTCATAGTTTTAGATATTCTGTAATCCTTATAGTTTTTTCACACGAGGCCCTCGAAAGTACACAAATATTGGTCGCGGCAAAACCTTACATGACACTGAGAACGAACCATAAGATGTTCATTCGCATTCACATCAAAACGGAGACACGAATAAACAATAGGCTATAAGGAGAGGTTTTTGTTTCCAACTGGACTTATTGTCGACCGACTACAGCGTGGTTTTGGTAGTACAAACACAGCTAAATGGTTGTTTGAAAATTTAAACGTTTCAGCTTTGTAACAGGACTTAATGAACGCTTGATTACACGACTTCACTTAATATTGCAAGCAGTTCCAAGTAGCCACAAAATCAATTTAACTACACTTTGAGAATATTTAATAGAAACAGCCTGTAAATTTGTAGAAGTGTATGCCAACTTCATTCCACAAAATTGTATTTCGTGGCACAGAAATAATATTGTAACGAGAACCCTATCGAACAACCTAGAACATTCTCCAACCGTCTCCCCGCCTAATCTGGCAGGTGTAGCCTCAGTGAAGGCCGCTCACAAGTAGGTTCCAGTGTGTTCAAGAACACTTGAGATACGCATTAAGCCGACGTGCAGTAAGGAGGAAAAGCTATACTGGACCTCTCCGCGACCTATAAAAGCAAGAGCGTCTGGCTTAGTTCAATCGATCGTTGAGCATTTTCCTTAGTGCGGATCGAGTAGTGTTTGTCGAAGTATTGTGGCGAAGTGTTATTGTGTTATATTGATGTGGAACTCTGTTATTTGACATTAATATTGCGCATGGACAAATTTAACTGGAATTATTGTACGAGTTGATTACAAGTTATTTGTGATAAATTAAAGCTGGTTATTAGTGACTTCATTGGTGTCTGTAATTTTGTTTTTTACTGATGATCAGTGAGATCGTCGTAACATATCATCTTTATTGCCGATCGGACAAATGACTGAAGATGCTCATGACTCTGTAAATAAACATATTAAACGGTTTCGAGAAAAGTAGTAGAACAAAGACAATGGGTGATGATTTTTTACGGGTCTTTGTCGGATAAGATTCACTTATTTCAAATATAAGAAATCACCGGAAAGAAATTAAAAACTGTCGCAAGAAACAATGCAGTTATTGATTCCACTTCAAATTGAAATGAGTGATGAAATCACCAGTAGTCGTACGCAACAATCGACTCCCTATCACGGCCGCCCAGAGGGGGGGGGGGCAAAAGGGGCAGATTGCCCTGGGCCACAAAAAACTCAACTCAAAAGGGGGCCACATTTGAAAAAAAAACCGAAAAGCGTAGTCAAGGTCCGCGCCGTAGATTTTCCGTGAAAACGTTGGGATAAAATCATAACAAGTGTTTCGTATTAATATGTAATTTAATTATCAATCTCTTTAATACAATGGTTATACAGAGTAGTATGGTTACAGAATAGATAAATCACAAGTTTATTGCATGTAGCAAGGGTCTGTGGTAGCTAAAGTAACACACGTACACCTCACACTGTATCGAATTCAAGTGTCTAGTGAAAGTCATATCGATGTTGGTGTTGCCGAGTGTTGTAGGGGCAGGAATCGTCACGGGCATCATACCAAATTGCGCGAGCATGAACTCATTCAGCACTGTCTTATCGCTGTCGGCATTAATATTAAAGTCTCCTGTGAGAATGAGGGGTACATGCGTCAAGTCTTCCAATGTCGGTATAATATTATGAATACTGACCGAGTATCGAGCCAGCGACGAAAAGGTTAGCATCTGTATATCTTGTATTCGCGTGCCAGGGTGAACGTAGATCGATGCAAGCAGGAATTTCAGTTCTCCGCCCAGGGTCACGTTGATCATGCAGATATCGCCGACATGTGGCTCTATCAGTCGAACGCCCAATGCGAGTGCTGACCTGGCACATCTATGCACGATTGGACTGTCGGTCACAGATTCGGCATTTCTATAGATAGCAACGCCACCAGCAGATCGTTTGCCACCACCGCGCTGATTGACCGATGTGCTGTCACCAACCAGGAATTCGAAGCCTAAAATCGGCACAGCGTTGCATTTATCATCCATCCAGGTCTCCGAGAGCGCGAGATAGTCCGAATGGCGCATTATTTGGTCCGTAGCTATATCTGTCGAATGAGCGACTAAACTCTGACAGTTGTGAGCGGCCACTATTATACGTACACGTGCGTCACTCACCTCACAATTGTTGCTCGGCGACGCACCGAGAAATTTGCGCAGCTGTAAAGTTATTGTTGGCAGACGATGTCGATCTAAACGAGTATATTCTTGTCGAATTTCGCGAGATATTTGACTGCCGTCCTCCTTTAAGCCATGATAGAACCGATGATCGCCACGCTTGTTCAGTAAGTATAACCCTTCTATTGAGGTAACACGACTCAGCGCTACGTACACTAGTTGAGTTTCTTGCTTTGAATCGTACTCTACCACTACTTGATCAAATGTCGCGCCTTGAGATTTATGAATAGTCAGAGCACAGGCTGGAGAAACTGGAAACTGCGTTCGCTTACACTTCGGTTTGCCGCGCCCAATAGATATGTTTGCGGTGCGTTTTTCAATGGGAGTCCAGCAGAGCTGTAGCACATCGAGCCTTGATTGCATGTACGGTTTCGCTTTCAGACGCGCCAGTCGTCCTATATTTTTGTTATCGAATTCGAACCAGAGCCGACCTATTCCTTGCTGTGCAGCACTGTCGTCTCTCTACACGCTGGTGCCCTCACTTAAGTCCTGTTCTATGTACCGAAGTATTCCGATGGCGCCGTTTACTAGTCCATCTTCAACGTTTAGATTGATTGTAATCATGTAAGGATGACCAACCCCTAATCGCAGCACATACGGCATACCTCCGCTCACCGTCGTGTTCATCTTGTGCATAGCGAGGCGTGCGTTGGACAATTCCGTGGTATTGCGGTAGCCGCTGTACACATCCACAGCCGTACTCTCGGTGTCCGTCTGTATAGCCTGACTGTTGAACGCGTCCACAGATGAATTTCTGTGGAACAGCCTTACGACGCCCGTTAAGTTGGCATCGCACCACTCAGCCGTTCGGAATCGACCCTCAATAACGGCCCTTTCTTCAGCAGTTAGACGCACGCCATCGCCGATTTTTGTGAGTATTCCGGAAAACACTATGTCTGCCTGCCGCATAACTTGATCAAGGCCGAAGAACTCAAGCGACTGCCACAAACAGGGTCCGCCTATCGTGTACCGGCTGGACTTGAAGATAGGTGTTGCACACACGGGCGGTAGTGACGCAGATCACCGCACAGTATTATATCGAGCCCACCGAAACTCATGTCATGTACGCCCGTGATTTGTTTCAGGCGGTTGTCTATTTTATGAAAGATGCTACTGCTGATCATGCTAACCTCATCGATAATGATACTACGCACACCGTTAAACATCCCTCGATACACTTGTTCGACCTCATGAGCCATGGGTTTGTCAGGTTGATTGTTGCTCATCGCTGCGATTTTAAAGGCTGAATGGACGGTGATACCGCTGAGGTTTACAGCCGCCTTCCCAGTGCTGGCACATACCACGTACGCGTTGCGCATGGAGTTATGGTTTTGAGTGAAGCGGTTGTATGTTTCCATGAGCAAACGTAGCACAAACGAGCCGAACGACGGCCGTCACTCGATGCCATGGGAAGCAGCACACGCGTCGTATCCATGGGCCAATATGGTATGTTAAAACGGCACGATGTTTCGCCACGTTTGGTGCAGGTAAATGTGTGACGATGAGTCTGTAGAGTGTAGTTGTTTGGCTCCGACATGTCTTCCTTCGCTACGCTAAACAGATCGGTAACGAGTTGTACAGTAAGGGGCATGTTTTCACTTATTGACTCGTGTGGATCGTTCTCTAGCCAGAGTAGAATGTGAGCGTGCGGGCTGCCGCGATGTTGAAATTCTATGTGGAGGAAATGATCGAGCACACGGTAGCGGCCGAAGGGGTTTCGTGACGCGACGGTCGTTTGTAGTAGCTGCATCACAACACCAACGAGCTTATGGAAGTAGATACAACACGTCACAGGATCTTCGTTCACTAACTCGCATCTTGTAGATCGACTCATGCCTGCGAAGACGTCTGCTACTGCTGCTAAGGCAGGATTATCGCCGTCATGTTTTGGATTTAGTCGATTCAATATCTCGAGCAACTTCGGCCAGCGTATTTCGTTGGCGCTCATCGTAAGAAACACAGTCGGCTTACCGAGTTGTCGTAGCATGGCGAAGAGATCCTTCTTACGATTCGACCAATATTGGACGCTGTTCGGTATGGTTTTGAGAAAGGCCAGATTTCTCTCTATACACGATTCGAGATATTGTTTGTCCTCTATCATGCGACGTGTGACGTTTCCTGTATTACTAACGCTTTTGAACGAGGAGTATATGCCTTGTGTGACTCGCAATCGTAGTATCTTCATCGCCATGTAGAGGATGTGATCGGGTGTCACACCTCGACGGCGCACCTCGCTGTTAGCTATTTTGTATGGTGTGACGGGTACGTTTGGCTTGAAGGAACGCGCCACACCATAGTAAATGGATGGAAATGACAGCTCCTCTGCATGCACATCGTAGATTATATTCAGCGGTACACTATGCTGCCCTGGTGCTATGTTGAGACACATATCCTCGTTCCATAGAAGCGTTCTCTGTCTGGCTAGTAAACACTCAGACTCGACTACGTTATTGAGCGTCTCTAAAGGAGCATCATTGTTTGCCGGCGCCTGCTCATTGAGCTCTTTCAAAGCCGTCCAGTTGATTGTGATGTTGTAATGTCGATAGAGCGGGGTTTTAATTAAGTATTGTAACCATTTCTTCACAACACCCTTACGAACCACCCCGCTGAGATATGACGACTTGTGTGTAAGCCGCTTCTTTATATTCACGTTAATTGAGTAATCATCGTCCAGGTGGCGAGGCAACTGTCGGACCGTCTCGTCTACATCAATGGGTACGTTGATGACTTGACCGACGATTCCCAATGCACCTTCATGCCGCAAGCGCCTCAGTTGCATAAATGGCAATCTGGGCGAAATCAGCCTAATAGTGACGGTGTCTAACGGTGGTAGGTTATTTGGTCTCGGTGGGTACAAGAAGCCATTTGATCTACTTAGTATGGGCAACCGCCCGCTATCGAGACTCTTAGTATAATTGCTACATGTTACAAATTCCGAGATCGTATCATCAGGGAATGCTTCTTCCAGTACAGTGCGATGTTTAGCCTTAACTTTCTTCAAATCGCGTTGAAACCATAAGCGATCGCACACACTGCACGCATAGCCAAACTCGTTTGCGCTGAAAGTCTTGGCGAAATGAGCACGTGCCGTTCTCCAACGATTATCCATTTGAGGATCTCTGGTGGGTTGTTCAATAACATCACAGTCTACCGTAGCACCCGCCATCGACGCACGCGCATTGATGCCCGACGTTGACAACACGACGATATTTGGTGATCGCAATACATACTCGTCTGGCGCTGTCACGTTGCCATTGATCTCTATATTATCACTGTTTTCTGTATTGCCTTCCAACGACGTCTGCACATGATCTGTGGACGTTTGGACTGTCGGTGGCCGCTGTACGCCCGATGGGCCACCTACGTTATTGCTTTGCGCCGTTTTTTCATTTTCTTTTCGATGCTGCCGTAGCTCTCGCATTTGCTCGGCACTGGACTTTTTAGGTTTTTTAAATTCCTTTTGATGCGAGCTTTCCTCTGATTTGCGTTTTCTATAATTCCGCGCATATTTACGACTCATATGAGACGACATCTTTAATTTTTTTGCAATTTTCAATTTAATACCGATTTTTACATATATTTCGGCGAATATTTTTATTGTTTCACTTTGAGTCCTAGTAGTGCTTCTCAAGCTCTTTACAATGACACCCGAATCAACGTCCTAGCTAAACGCGTTCTCACGCTACACTAATTTATAATTTTACACAACGATAATTCACAACAATCACGCGCAGGCGCTTACACTAGCCCGATGACGTCACAGGCAAAACAAACACTGCACAACAAACACGTACAGACATGCTCTATCCATTGTGACCTCAACCGTTGTTATCGCATTATTAGTCTCGTAGTTATTAGCGATTGAAATCTGACGGTATTTTGTAACACAAGAAAGTTTGACCGGCTATGGGCGTTTTCACACTTACCGACACGGCACCGACCCGACACCGACACGATATCGGTGGGAACAAAAAGTAAAGAAATGTTATGGAACCGTTTCACACTCACCGACATGTCGGTATCGGGTCTGTGTCGGCACCGACGTGTCGGCGGGCAGCAGCTCTCCCATCTTGGTCGGCGTTGTGTCGTCACCGATAATTCACTCTGCCTAGCGCATTATTTTAGGTTAGTAGTTGAATAGTTTGTGAAATGACTAACAAACTATTTAAGTATGACATAGTCACATTGATTGAATTGATTGAGACGAAGCCTTGTTTGTGGGACAAGACAGATGAAGCAAATAAAAATAAAATTCTTCGCCAGAAGAGTTGGCAAGAAATATATGAATACCTGGAAGACGGCTATGACACACTTACTCTTGAAGAGAAGAAAAAAACAGGTGAGTAAACAATCATTTTAATTGTTAAAACATTTTTATTGTCTGTTTAAAAATACTTCAACTACATTGATTCAAGTATCTTGATAATGTAAATTTAACACACATTTTCAGTAAAAGTGTACTCCAGTTCTCAAATAAATTTTAAAAAAATGATGTTTTAAATTTTTGATAACTTCCAAGGTAATTTCCCTTCATCACTAATGAAACAGTTTGAAAAATTGCTGCGAACGCCTTTTCCTGTTTTTCCTGTGCGCTTTGTTTTGGCGGGTAATTCTCGAAATTGCGATCCTGTAGATATCATGTCGTCGTGTTCTCTTCCGCCATCTCTCGAGCGTACTATATTGTGCAAAACAACGCACGCCTTTACAATATTTATTGAAAATGTTTTCGATACATTCAAAGGCCTATGGAATGTTCTCCATTTATTGCTCAGTATGCCGAAGGCACACTCCACATATCTACGGGCTCTATGTAGTCTGTAGTTGAAAACACGTTGTTTCACACTCATATTATGATTTGAGAATTCTTTCAAAATATGTTCATGAATTGCAAATGCACTATCGGCAACAAACACATAAGGCACTTTTAAACCTTTTGGTGGTAAAGGTTGTGCCTGCGGAATACTTAATTCACCGAGAGTCAGTCTGTTCCAAAATTCTGTACTTCGTAGGACGGAAGAATCACAATCCTTGCCGTAGGCTCCGATATCAACCAACACAAATTTGTAATGAGACTCAACGACTGCTAAGAGAACTATAGAGTAAAATTTCTTATAATTGAAATACATTGAGCTTGCATGGGGGAAATTCTGGATCCGAATGTGCTTACCGTCAATGGCACCAAGGCACATGGGAAAATTAGCTCTGCTTTTAAATTCAGCAGCAATTTCTTCCCAATCTTGCTGTGCCATTTCTTTGAGGTAAGTTGAACGAAACGTGTCCCATATTTTACTGCATACGTACTGTATGATATTACTCAACGTAGATATCCCAATTCGATATGAGTAGTGCATATCTGTCAATGTGTTTCCCGAAGCCAAGTATCTAAAACAAAAACACAACTGTGTAACATTTTGTAAGGGCAAGTACAATTTTTAAAATACAACTTGTAACGCTAAAAAATATAACAACAGTTTGTAATTAGTCTTTTTTTTGTAATTTTCTACAAAGAGAAAATTATGTTTCTCTGCCTAAACTTCAATGTTTTTCTGCCTAAACATGTTACAACAAGCTTTTCCTTTTTTGTTTCAGGTGACGCTATCAGGACCAAGTGGGACAACATACGAGACGCATTTCTGCGATCTCTACGAACAAAAAGTGGGCAAGCAGCAAAGAAGAGCTACATGTATGCAGAACATTTGCAGTTCTTACTGAAAGCCGCAAAGAAGGGTATCACCACTAGCAATTTAACGCAGGACAACTCTGAAGATGAAAACGATGAAATTGAAAACTCTTCACAGGTTCCATCACCAGCTCAGTCCGTATCTGATTTAAATCATAATTTAGATACAACAACAGAAAGCTCCATCCGTTCGACCGAACCAGCCTCAAACACTAGCACACAGAAGAAAAAAAATACAAATAAGAAAAAGAGACAATTAGACCCAGTGGAACAAGAAATTTTATCTGAAATAAAAAAATCAAAGCCTTCCCACAATGAGCATGAATTGATGATGTTGTCCTTCGTTCCATACATTCGCGATATGAATGAAACGGAGCTTATGGACCTGCATATGAACATTCTAATGTCCATAAAATCAATCAAAGAAAAACGAAGTTCAAATTCGCGTTTTCATGGATCGACTTCCCTTCCATTGACTTCACCTACTACCTCCAGTTGCAATTCTTGCCAAAGTCATGAACATGACTTTTCATTTCAACAACCAAATACGTCTCAACCTCCATCGGATTCCAATTTGACCGAGTCTACAATGGTTTATTGTCTGCAACCTCTCAAAATTGCTCCGAGCTCAATGGTCACTAACGAAGTTCGCAAAAGTTCCAACATATTCCAAGATTTTCTTGACAATCAGTGTGGAACTGAAGAAGATTTGTGAACATTTTATAAATTTTCCTAATTGTTTTAGCTTCGTCACTAATCTTTTAGCTTTAAAAAATCATTTCAAAACTCTGTTTCCTTTTTTTTTAGACAAAACATTGTCGTTTAATGTATAATAAAAGACATACGTTTTATTTTTGAATTGTTAGTATTATTTATAAAAAATTTACCTTATTGCAACTGATAGCATTTCTTCTGGTGGGATTGCCATTCTGAATCGAGTATCTTCTTTCTTGATAATATCTGACAAGTTAACTAAAATATAATCAAATGTTTCTTTACTCATTCGAAAAAAATTGAAAAACTTGTTATCATCTAAAACCAACTTATCAAATAAGGTGTAGTATGCGCCTTCTACATAGCGAACTTTAATAATCGGGTGAACCCAATACTTTCTATCTACTTTACGTCTTCTCCGTCTTAAATATAACAAATATAGTAAATACAATCTTCTGTTGAATTCAGCCATTCTACACTCACCACGGCCGATATATCGAGATCTGTCGTCTAGTGTGAAAGTACCTTCCCGATATCGTGTCGGTAAGTGTGAAAACGCCCTATCACTGTGCTTAACGAGCGAATAGACGTTTTCACGTCAAAACATTATTTCGGTACTAAAAATACTATTTGCGTAACAGGATGCATGATCGAGACTCGAGAACGATAACAGAAACAAACAGAGCGCCAGGCTCCGTCTCTGTCTCTGATAGTGATGAGTCATTCCCCTCCCTTTTCGCCAACACCCCCTCCGTTTCTGCCAACACTCTAAAGTTCACTGCCTACCTGATCTCGACATTCGATATTCTGTTGTTCGGTCAGACAGTCATTGCAGTGTTGGTATTGATAGTTTTCAGACTGTATGTAGGTCGTAGTGACACTGTTACAGTTTATAAATAAAGTTTTTTGTAGTGTGCAGCTGCGTAATTTGTTATTACAATTTGTACTAGGTAAGTAATTAATTAGCCATTGGATTCTATATCTGTTGCCTTAAAAAAAATATCCCTTTGGTTAGGTATTTATTATTCACTAGCTGTGCCCGCGATTGATACTTGATACTCATTGTTTATACTATTTAACACACTTTTATCGTTTACGTACTTTATTTTGGAGTTTCTTACACTGCCGAATTTGCTATCGCGTGTTCGATCCCTAGCGCGATTTTGGCTTTCCGTATTAACAATTAACGCAATACTTATGATCTATTTTACATTATTTTTATTCTTATTAATTACTTATACTATATTATATGATATTTACATAATTGTTATTTGTCCGTCTGGCTGTTAACTTAGGGTTTTTCGTCATGTCTAATGTCGAAGTATTTGTTTTCTGTGTTTATTTAGTTACTTTCGGTACCTCATTCTGTAACCTAACTTCTGTCTATATCTGTGTATTTACATCGACGCGCTGAAAATACACCCTGATCTTTTCCACCTAACGAGCTTATTTGTCAACCGATTTAAATGAAACAAACACTAAATGTTAGCCCAAGCTTATCTCAATACATCACTGAACACCACACCCAAATTCGTTCTGCCATTCTGGAGATTAGCGTGCACAGACAGAAAACAGACAACGATTTTATTATATGTATAGATTTATTTTTATTTTATTATTTATTGTGTGAAATCTTTAAGATTTATACAATCGTCATACATGTTTTACATAATTAATAACAAAAATAACAAAAGAAAGTGCCAAATATGTACTGTTTCAGGTCAATAAAATAGAAGTTAAAAATGAGACGATCGTTTCAATCTGGTGCGGCAAGAAGAAAGGAAAGAAGAGAAAAGTTAATGCGTGAGGAAAGAGGAAAACGCACCATTCATAGTTTCTTAAAAGGGAATTCCGGCCAACCCGAGTCTTCAAGCAACTCAAACTGTACATTGACTAGTGAGGGAGGAAATCCAGTAAAAAAAGTTTCTAACGAAGATAGTCGTACAAACTATGACAATAACGTAAACGATAAAATCGCTGAGGTTGTTTCAGTGTTTCCACAAAAATCTTCTAATAATGACTTCGAAAGCACTAGTGTACATCGTGTCAATAATGATTTATGTGAAGGAACTTTAAGAACTTTATATCTAATGATCCTGCAAAATGGAAATTTCTAGATACAAAACAGACGGAATTGATTGTTTTAAAAGGATCACCTCCTATTCCTGAGAGCTTGCCACGAGATATGTCAGGCAGGCCATTTCCTCGAGGAATTTTTTTTAAACACCAGACTAGGCTAATGGCAAGAGTGTAAAAAGGGATTGGCTTGTTTGGAGCGAAGAAGCAGCTTCCCTTTTTTGTTTTCCATGTACACTTTTTAAATGTGACGATAGTGACGATCAAGTTCAAATGTTAAAATCACAGTTATGTCAAGGTGGTTAATGACAAATGGAAAAAACTGTATGAAAAAGTTAAAAGCCATGAAGGTAATGTTTGTCACTTGAGAAGCTACATTAAATGAAAAGACCTTTGTGTTTCACTACAAGACATGGGAGGCATCGATGCAGCGTTACAACAAAACATTAAGCAGGAAGAGGAAAAATGGAGGAAAATTTTGAAAGCTGTAGTTGATGTTCTTTTTTTAGCGAAAATAAATTTGCCATTAAGAGGAACCCGTTCCACAATCGACTATTATGACAGTGGTCTTTTCCTAGCAACCCTCTAGTTAGTGGGAAGATACAATGTTGAAGTTGGTCAGCACCTAGAAAATATTAGTAATAGCAGAGAATCAGGTAAAAGACTTCAGGCTCACTATCTGTCCTGGCGAAGTCAAAATGAATTCTTAAAAGTGTGTGCTGATGAAGTTGTAAATTCAATACTTGAGGAAATAAGATCAGCTCACTACTATAGCATCATCATAGATGGGACACCAGATGTGTCTCACGAAGAACAGCTAGTATTTATCATTCAATATGTTCTGTGTCAAGATGGAGAGTGGAAAGTTTATGAAAGATTTATTAAAATGAATGCCTTTGAAAAGAAAACAGGAGCAGCAATAACAGATCAAGTCAAAAGTATCTTAAACGACTTTCAGTTGGATTTGTCTTTATGTAGAGGTCAAGGCTATGACAATGCCTCTAATATGTCTGGCAAGTTTATAGGTGTTAAAACGAGAATTTTGGAAGAAAATCCACAAGCATATTTCACACCTTGCTGTGCTCACACCTTAAATTTGTGTGGGACTCATGCAATGGAAACTAGCATTGAGATTAGATCCTACTTTGGAAATGTTGAAAAGCTGTATAACATATTTTCAGCAAGCCCTGCAAGATGGAAAATTCTTCAAAACAAAGCTGGCATATCTCTTCATTCTACTTCAAAGCAAGATGGAGTGCAAGAATAGAATAAATTAGCCCTCTAGCAAAGAACTATAATAATGTATTGTCGGCACTTAATGGATTGGAAGATCTTAAACTACCAGCTGAAGACCAAGCTGATGTTAATGGCTTAATTGAGTGGATGAGTTCTTACGAATTTGTAATTTTTACCACAGTCTGGTACAAACTGCTCAAGTGTATCGACATTAGAAATAAGATTTTACAAAGTTCCAAACTTTGCCTTCCTGAAGCAACTAAACACATAAGAGGGCTCATAGTTGATATTCAGTTGATAAGAGATTCATGGGTTCAACTTCTTGAAGAATCAAAAAATGTAGCTGTGGAACTTAAAATTGATCACCAGCTAAAAGTGACCAGGTTCCGAAAGAAAAAAAGATTTCATGACGAAACAGGTGTTGAAGTTGAAAAGTACGTTTTTAAGTCACCTGAAGAGAGACTTCAAGTGCAAGTTCTCAACCCAGCCCTTGATATTCTTTTGGTCCAACTAAGTGACTTGACTGAAAGAATGTCACTGTTCAAGAGTGATTTCACCAATATTAACTCCACCATTTAATGAAGAACAAGACCACTGTGCAAGTACAGCAGAAGATGATCATCCCACAACATCAACACATTATGTTTTCAGTGAAAAACAAATACAAGATCAAGCTGAAGAACTGTCGACTGCTTATCCTTCAGACTTACAAAAAGATGACCTGAATGATGAACTTTCTTTTTTTTACAAAATTCGCGAAGAGTCAAAGTTTTGTGTAAGTGGTCATATTTCATCAGCACTAGAACTTATAAACTTGATATACAAAAAAGGATTGGAGACTGTATTTTCTCAAATTTGCACGGCTCTTCGTCTTCTCATAGTGGCCCCAGTGACTGTAGCATCTGGTGAGAGAGCATTTAGTAAGCTCTCATTGATCAAAAACCGCTTGCGGTCAACCACAACAGAAAACAGACTTAATCACCTAATGTTGTTAAGTATCGAGCATGAACTCGCAGACAGACTGTCTTTTGAAAAAGTAATCAATGACTTTGCTGCAATGAAGGCTAGGAAAAAGATTGTTTAATTTACTGGCATGTGCAACCTTAAGTGAGTGTGTGTGTGTGTTTTACTTTTCTTGCTTTTAAATTCAGTTTTATAACAAAATATATAATGTTTAACATATTATAACAGATAAGTGTTTTAAAGAGCAGCGCTATTGAGTTAGGCCATTATTATTCACTTCAAAGAACTATCAAACTACAATTTAAACATTATTGTTTTGGTTTGAAACAGTTTCTTCTTTTAAATACTGTATTTGTGGTATTAAAATTTGTTTTGAAATTTTATCATGTTTTTAAATTTATCCTAAAACAGCAAGCTTCATTATTCCATTACTCAAAACTAAGTAAAGGTTTAATGAATAGACCCTTTGATAGTCAATACTGGGAGGACCGCAAGGCCCGAACAGTCCCTTCGAAGAGACTTGGATAATGGACTGACTAAAGTGGTCCTATGCGGTCAAAAAAGTGAAAAAAAATATATATTGTAACGCAACAGAAATGCGGTCCTCAACGTTACATAAATAGAATATTAGAAATATAATAAGTAAATAAATATTTAACTCCCATGATAATACAAAGGTCTAATAAATACATTTATAATTGTGTAAAAATGAATAAGGATGCAAGGTAGGGATAACAATAAAAAACAAACCTGTAAAATAGACAATAGTAAGAAATCAATGTTCAGTGAAACGTAAATAAATCAAATATACTGATAAGAATTGTAAAAAATAAACCAATATAGAAAATGTTAAAGTAAATGACAATGAAATTAGATAAAAATGTGTCAATAGTTTACATTACAGTAATCGAAAGTAATGATTCTGAATTGAATGATGTTATTTTGTTACCATGAATGTTATGTTAAAGTTTGTATTAGATTATGCAAATTACTTGTTGAAGTAATAGAAAGTAATGAAGCAAAATGTATTATTTGAGTACTGTTATAGAAGGGTGGAGGAAAGCAGTTAATTAGTGTTAATGGATCTCAATTTTCTTATATGTGATCCATAGATCAACATAAAGTTGTTGTTAGTTATAAAAAGAATAATTATTTGTGTAAATGTAAATAGTTAAGGTTTGGTTATGTGTATAAATGTATGTAAAAAGGCTATAGTTGTTCACCAGTTATAATCAAAGGTAGGTCCATATACAATAAAAGGCCTAACAGCCAAGAACACTATATAACAACTCAAAACATAAAGGTTAGGTACGGAAGTTAATAATAATTAATGAATACAGTTCAAGGAGTTAGAAAAAACATTTGATAATTAATAATATATAATAAACCAACTCAATATAAACAAATTATGATAATGCCATAGTGCAATGATATCGATTGATAACGTTTGATATCGGAAAAATAATAAATATAAAAAGAAAAAGACTAAAATTGAAAAACCAGCAGAATATATGTAGAAATTAGTAAACAAACTATAAATAAAGTTATATTCCGATATAATGGAAGTTTAATAAGGAATGGAAGAATAATATATGAAATAATCACTATATACAAAACATAGAAAAAGAATAAAAATAAATTTGTTGCTAGGGACAACAAAAATTAATATAATTTGTTGATTTTGATTATTGCAATTTATGATCTGAATGTGATGAGATTAAAACCCAAAGAAATGGTTAATGTAATTCAACTATTCTAAATTATTTCGATACATTTACAAATCACAATATATTAATAATTATTTGTCCGAATTATGCCAGCAAAATTTAACCAAATTATATAATGGTATCGTCTCATAATAATAAATAATTGAGTTCCACAAGGAAGGACTTGGATTGTCCAATATCAGAAGAAGAATTAATGAAATATTAATCAAATATAAAGAACCAACTGTGTAAAGAACTAATACTACACACCACACTGAAAATCATAACCATTTAAATACATGGGACATCACTATTTACTTCATACGATAGAAAAAACGTATTTGGATCCAGAATTTGCCGAAGAACACAACCACCAGTCTGGCCGTAATTAAACTAAGGGAGCTGTATTTCCGAGTTAACTAGGACTAAGGATTCCACTTTATTGAACTGAAGAAAAGAATAAAGAAAATCATCTCCATTCTGATCGACACGAGGTTAAAAACCAACTGCCTGCCAGAGCTGCTTCGTTCTAAGTCTGGTAATTTACAATTGTATAAATAATATTAAACAACACAACACTTTAAATTTGTAATATCTTGCATTCTTATCTACGTATTTTTAATCTTCCCCGCAGTTACAAGAACCTTCATACCCTGAACTAAATTAATTATAAAAAAAAACAAAATATATAACTGAATCTAACATAAAATATTGGACCGAACAATAATCGATTCACGCAACATATAGCCTTTCGTATGTCAGTTAAAAACAATCTCATTGAATGTTAACAAGTTGAATTAATAAAGAAACCTTGTATAATTTCAGGATCTTATTATTTGGGTATTATTTAATGAGTTGGGAATAAGAATTAACAGACTAAGTGTATAATAACTAGTTACCGTACACGGTGAATTAACCTATAAATTTCGTTTGTTCTGGAACTGCAGCGCTTGTTGCGGAATTCTCTGACACCAAAGAGAATAGCATTAAACACGAAATTCCAATAATTCTCTGCAAGGTATACTAGGGCTGAGTGAAATTTTAGAATAAAACACTAATTATTTAAGTTACAGTCACACTAACACTGATATTTTAATTAGAGAGATAAGTTAATCATAATTAATGAGATTACTATATCCCACAACTCCAGATATCTAAGAAATTGAATTATATTAACATAATCAAAGAGAGGAAAGACAGAGAGACATACCCGGTCTTATAACAAATTGGCTTCCATCGCGGGGCTCGAACGAGACACACGTACCCGACGTGGGAGTATAACAAATTGACGCCGGCAACGTTGGGGCTGAAAGAACGAGAATCCCGTAACCGTAAAAAACTCGTCGTATAACAAATTGGCGCTCAACTAGTGTAGGGCTTAAGTTAAGTAACTATAATTATATTAATATTACTTAAACAGAGCAGGCAACTGTGGGAGAATAAACATGCATAATACCAGAGGTAGATCAAAGATGAGGGCAGAAGACACGGAGAAGGAAGAAGGTGAACAAGGACAGGAAATAGAAGTAATAACAGATAGTGAAATGGAACAACAGACAGGAGAAATAGCAGAAACTGAAATAATTACGGACAAGGAAAAGGAAGTAAGTGAAGAAGATGCCCAAGGGGACCAACCAGATAAATCCAACAAAAAGGAAGACATGAGTATGCAGGAGCTGTTGAGGATTATAATGGAAAGCAATAAACAAATAAAAGAGGAAATTAAGGAAAATTCAAGGAAAATAAATGAGGAAAATAAGGAAAACTTAAGGGAACAATTTAGAAAACAGGAGGAAACCTCAAAGAAGCAGGAGGAAAACTCAAAGAGACTGGAGGAAAAATTCGATAAGACAAATGAGGAAATTAAAGAAACCTCAAAACTAATGAACGAAAAGTTTGATAGGAATAACGAAAGATTAAACCAAATTCACGATAGGTTAGATAGGAATGATGAGGGTTTAAAACAAATGAAGGAAGACATCCTACAAATACATGAAGAAAATTTAAGGCAGATTAATGAAAAAATTGAGAATATTCATGTGACAATTAACCAAAAGGTGGACCAAAATAATGAGGAAAGAAAATTAGAAATAGCCGAAACAAATGAAAGGTTAGAAAAAACTAAAGAAACAATAATACAGGTTCGTGAGGAAATACAAAATAAAATTAATGACATACAAATTGAGAGTAAAACAAGGGTCGAAGGAATCCAACAGGAAACTGTCGGAAAATACGAGAAAATTAAACAAGAAGTACATCAGATACGGGAGGAGAATAAGGAAGGGATTACGCAGATACAGGCAGACATGGGTGAACGACTCGAAAGAGTATATGGCAATTTAAACAATATGGAAGGTCAAATTAACACAAGTAAAAATAAAATAGAGGAAATTAGTAGACGCGAACTACAGTTACAAGAAGAAGTAGATTCATGGCGGGATAGGACATGCCAGCATAGTCATACAAATAACCACGATAACCGGGAGTCGATTAATTTTCGAAATTACAAGCGTAATCCGATGGAATTTTTAAAGAGGTTGGAAGAGATGATCGCAAGAAATAGAGAGAACCGTTGGAGTATTATACGCGGTATGATTGATGAGACATTTAAGGATACCTATGATAATTGGTGGACAGCGGTGCGCCCGGATATACCGGACATGACCAAATTCAAAAAACAATTTAAAGAAAAATATTGGTCGGAGTCGACCCAGAACATGATTAGAAATAATTTGAGCAACGGCCGATACGAAACGAACATAGGACAGTCTCCTACTTCATACTTCCTCGGAAAAGTATGCACGGCACGGAATTTAGAGCCCAGAATTCCCGAAGAATGTTTGGTGATACAGCTATCCTACCATTATGAGGAAGGGATAAAGAACGCACGTATGTGTAGCCAAATCAAAACGATTTCAGCCATGGCCAAATTCCTTGAGAATTATGAGCACGAAAATCAATATCAAAGAAACAGAATGTTAAATTATAAATACCAGAAGTATAATAATAATGAGCAACAAACAAATTCCCATAATAATGATCACAATCGACCAGCTCAGAACGTTAACGCAAATAGGACACAGAACGATCACTCGAATAATAATACCAGGAATTATAATTATCGTGGCAATAATCCTTATAATTACTGCGACAGTCGCAATAATAGAGGAGATGGGGACAGACGACCCAATAATTATAGACACAATGTTAATTATATTTATTCCAGACCTCAAAACAATCAGCCACGGTATTACCCAAGGAATCACCAATATGACAGTCATTATAATCAATCCCGGCATGAAGACAACTATCAACATGAAAGAAATTATAGGATAGTGGAACCTAATGCAGAGGACCGAACCGAACCTGTACAAAATCAACCTAATAACTCAAATGAAAATAGAGAAGATGGGGGAAGCCCTCATTTAAACTAATAGAGGCAGTGAAAAATGAAGAATACCCTTCACTGAACCGTAATCTTGGGGAACAACGACTTGTAAATAAAACTACGAATAATAATACCATAACTATAATCAATAACCACTATTTAAAAAATATTATGAAGAAGGTACAATAAATCCAATAAATTCTAAATTAAAATAAGAACAACTTATTACCAATTTTGAAGAGAAAACACTTGTAAATAAAAAGAATTTTTTTTTTGAACAATATTATATAAATAGAAAACACAGCATTCAAAAGGAAGTAAGTCCGAATTAATATATAGTTATGAAGAAGGTATTACGAAGAGTTAATAACAACCCCCAAGATTACAGAAGAAACCCAGAAATATTACTACATGTCTACGAAGAAATATTATGAATAAGGAATAATGAAACCCCAAGATAAAAAATTTTTATATCAAATATACCTATGCAAAATAATAAAAGAAGAATAATATGACCTAAAATACCTACCGCATTGCCAAGTGAAATGAACAACCACAATAAACGATTGATTGTGACCAATGTAATATTAAAGAGAACGAGAAAAAATGTTTATCAACATAATTCATTGAAATATAACCAGCCAAAGTAATGAAATAAGATAAGAAAAATAATAGTTGAGTTAATGACTGTAACTACACTGAAATTCAGTAATAGTAATAATCAAAACAATTACAAGTTAGAAAATATTGGAATTAGAAGAACAAATGAAGAGATGATACTTAGCGTTATTATCACAACAAGAAAGAAGAACAAAACTAATTACAAATAATGACTGTCAGAATTATTATCAGAAAATGTTTAAGGAAAATAAAATGGAATCACAAAGTATGAAAGATAGGAATAATTAAGTATAAAAGCAACAATGTAAAGAATTCCCAAATGATTATTATTAATTAATTAAGAAGATTATTATGAGTTTATTATATTTTTATAGCTGACTGTAGATGAATTCCAGCAGTACTATATTAAAGTGTAGTATGGACAGCAGAGTATGAAGCCAAACAGTGCCTCTCTGAACTGTACCAACGCACATATTAGGGATTGTTAGGGAAATTAAATATTTAAGGAATATTAGAATCGTTGCAAGAATGACATCAAATTCCAGAAAAGAATGACGAAGAAAACAGAAGGAAAATAGCTGACAGAAGAATAATTGAGAAATACAGTGGTTGCAGTAACTAGAAGTAGAAGAGAAGTGAGCCTAAAGTATCAATGAATATTGTAGCCAACTATCAACAAATACTGTTTAAAGAAAATTGTATATGACCAAGAATGTTAATAGGAATAATGAAATGTTATTAAGTAAAGAATTATGAATACTAGTCTAACAAAGTTACATTGAAAATCCCATCGTTAACCATTAATGTTGATATGAAGAAAAGGCATGTTAAAAATACAAGTTTACTTGACCTAAATTACATTCAGGTAAATTAAACTTTTTTAGGAGGTGGAGCATATGTAACGCAACAGAAATGCGGTCCTCAACGTTACATAAATAGAATATTAGAAATATAATAAGTAAATAAATATTTAACTCCCATGATAATACAAAGGTCTAATAAATACATTTATAATTGTGTAAAAATGAATAAGGATGCAAGGTAGGGATAACAATAAAAAACAAACCTGTAAAATAGACAATAGTAAGAAATCAATGTTCAGTGAAACGTAAATAAATCAAATATACTGATAAGAATTGTAAAAAAGAAACCAATATAGAAAATGTTAAAGTAAATGACAATGAAATTAGATAAAAATGAGTCAATAATTTACATTACAGTAATCGAAAGTAATGATTCTGAATTGAATGATGTTATTTTGTTACCATGAATGTTATGTTAAAGTTTGTATTAGATTATGCAAATTACTTGTTGAAGTAATAGAAAGTAATGAAGCAAAATGTATTATTTGATTACTGTTATAGAAGGGTGGAGGAAAGCAGTTAATTAGTGTTAATGGATCTCAATTTTCTTATATGTGATCCATAGATAAATATAGATAAATATCCATCCTAATAAAGTTGTTGTTAGTTATAAAAAGAATAATTATTTGTGTAAATGTAAATAGTTAAGGTTTGGTTATGTGTATAAACGTATGTAAAAAGGCTATAGTTGTTCACCAGTTATAATCAAAGGTAGGTCCGTATACAATAAAAGGCCTAACAGCCAAGAACACTATATAACAACTCAAAACATAAAGGTTAGGTACGGAAGTTAATAATAATTAATGAATACAGTTCAAGGAGTTAGTAAAAAACATTTGATAATTAATAATATATAAGAAACCAACTCAATATAAACAAATTATGATAATGCCATAGTGCAATGATATCGATTGATAACGTTTGATATCGGAAAAATAATAAATATAAAAAGAAAAAGACTAAAATTGAAAAACCAGCAGAATATATGTAGAAATTAGTAAACAAACTATAAATAAAGTTATATTCCGATATAATGGAAGTTTAATAAGGAATGGAAGAATAATATATGAAATAATCACTATATACAAAACATAGAAAAAGAATAAAAATAAATTTGTTGCTAGGGACAACAAAAATTAATATAATTTGTTGATTTTGATTATTGCAATTTATGATCTGAACGTGATGAGATTAAAACCCAAAGAAATGGTTAATGTAATTCAACTATTCTAAATTATTTCGATACATTTACAAATCACAATATATTAATAATTATTTGTCCGAATTATGCCAGCAAAATTTAACCAAATTATATAATGTTATCGTCTCATAATAATAAATAATTGAGTTCCACAAGGAAGGACTTGGATTGTCCAATATCAGAAGAAGAATTAATGAAATATTAATCAAATATAAAGAACTAATACTACACACCACACTGAAAATCATAACCATTTAAATACATGGGACATCACTATTTACTTCATACGATAGAAAAAACGTATTTGGATCCAGAATTTGCCGAAGAACACAACCACCAGTCTGGCCGTAATTAAACCAAGGGAGCTGTATTTCCGAGTTAACTAGGACTAAGGATTCCACTTTATTGAACTGAAGAAAAGAATAAAGAAAATCATCTCCATTCTGATCGACACGAGGTTAAAAACCAACTGCCTGCCAGAGCTGCTTCGTTCTAAGTCTGGTAATTTACAATTGTATAAATAATATTAAACAACACAACACTTTAAATTTGTAATATCTTGCATTCTTATCTACGTATTTTTAATCTTCCCCGCAGTTACAAGAACCTTCATACCCTGAACTAAATTAATTATAAAAAAAACAAAATATATAACTGAATCTAACATAAAATATTGGACCGAACAATAATCGATTTACGCAACATATAGCCGTTCGTATGTCAGTTAAAAACAATCTCATTTAATGTTAACAAGTTGAATTAATAAAGAAACCTTGTATAATTTCAGGATCTTATTATTTGGGTATTATTTAATGAGTTGGGAATAAGAATTAACAGACTAAGTGTATAATAACTAGTTACCGTACACGGTGAGTTAACCTATAAATTTCATTTGTTCTGGAACTGCAGCGCTTGTTGCGGAATTCTCTGACACCAAAGAGAATAGCATTAAACACGAAATTTCAATAATTCTCTGCAAGGTATACTAGGGCTGAGCGAAATTTTAGAATAAAACACTAAATATTTAAGTTACAGTCACACTAACACTGATATTTTAATTAGAGAGATAAGTTAATCATAATTAATGAGATTACTATATCCCACAACTCCAGATATCTAAGAAATTGAATTATATTAACATAATCAAAGAGAGGAAAGACAGAGAGACATACCCGGTCTTATAACAAATTGGCTTCCATCGCGGGGCTCGAACGAGACACACGTACCCGACGTGGGAGTATAACAAATTGACGCCGGCAACGTTGGGGCTGAAAGAACGAGAATCCCGTAACCGTAAGAGACTCGTCGTATAACAATATATATTGTTAAAAGACGAGATCCGTCTATAGTTTAATTTTTTTTTTAAGTATTAATCTCAGGGTTGTTTTTTTTGTTTATATGGGGTCTTGCAATCTGTTGATTATTATTATTTAAGCTCGTATTTTATTATTATATGGTTGTTTAGTGACTTATTCCACTCAATTCAACCTATTGTTGAATCCAGTAATGAATAAGTCGGTTACTTACACTCTTTTTCGACTTTTTAATTGTCAGTTTAATTGGTTTAAGTAAATGTTTTTTATTCACTGCTTAGAATTGTTCCACTCGAAGCTCCGTTGACTCTCCGTTGATCAGCGGTGGTGAGAAGATCAGTAATGTCCTGCCTATACACTAACATAAACATACACAAACATAATATTTATGATAATTTATACTTTGTAATAATATATGTAGGTCAGTACGGTTGAAAAAAAATCATTCCATTTGAATGATTCGCACTGTACGTATGGTACCAACCGTCTCGTTTTCTCACTAAGCTGTAATTACTGATTACAATAAAAGCCAACTCTTTCAAAGGTAAAAATAACAATGATGATTTATTCAATTCTAAAACAATGAAATTTAGTACAATAACATGGTTTGCTCTTCTTTCTGGTTAACAATTAATATTTAAATTCGAACATGGACTCTAAAACATTTAACAAGCTGAAGTTGGTATGACTGCCTTTGGTTAGTCACAAAAATGTGTTGACAAACAAATAGGTTATGTTGTGTTATTAAACTTGTAATGTCATTAATAATTATAGTAGTAGTAGTAGTAGTAGTAGTAGTAGTAGGTTCTTTGAGTCTGCAAAATACACATATTTGATAAAATTGCTACGGCTATAACAAGTATATAAGATATGATTTCATGGATTATTAATTAAAAAATATAAAATATGAACAACTGTTCATGGTTAGACATAGGCTTTGAATATAGTTTAGTGCAACCTTGTTTGGTTAAAAGTTATTAATTATTTGTTAATAAGTGATAATAATCATTATAATTCAGTGTCAAGGATTATGATCATCTCCAAAACTGGATGTACCTATTTCAGGTAATAGTAATTCATTGATTATATTTATACCACTCTCTGGTGTATTCAATTTTAGAAACAAAACATTAAACACTCTTATCTGACTAACAGAATTAGGGCACATACTCCCTTCATTGATGATACAATGTCTTTACTTATTCTAAACATTCATGTTATACAAATCGTTAAAATTGTCGTTAATTATATCGTTCAACTTTGACATTGTTTATTTGTATTATAGAAAGCCCTTCCTTTAGGAATAGGATATTTAATTGCTTATCGGATGTTAATTCAAGTCGCTATTAGCGTTCTGTTATATTTATTATCATACAATCATAATATAATAGCTGTGGGTATTTGATACTTGCGTAACTGGTCGTTCGTAGTGTTTACACTTTTTTTCTTAAACTTTTTAATTAATTAAAATTTTATAATTAATTAATTAATTTTATCACTGCACTGCACTCACTCCTATGCGCATGTACTCCGAATTATTTTCACTTAAAAATATACTGCACTGTTTCTTCAGTTGACATAACCTCCACTCCTGGTTTGAGGTTAACGTGTGTTTACATCTGGTTGCTGTCAAAAGCACATTTTTCTGGAGATACGACGAGCATGCAGTTCGCTTCATGGGTGGTAAAAGACTGGCTTCGCTTCCTTTGTCGGAATGATGAATCTCGGATTTTTTATAGGCTCTGATTGGTCAATTTATTTTAATTCATCTATCTCCGGCGGGCTTCGTCAAAACAGACGCCTCCAAGCGCGTCAGTTTTTGGGAACAGGATTAAGAATTTCTGGTCGACATACCCACGCGGAAGGGTTCAGCATTATACAATTATTTTTATAAGTCCAATATCTTACTTATAATTGTACTGATGACATTGTGATTACCCTCATTGTTTATGATTTTTTTATGACGATTAATTTGAATCCCCTCATCATATATTTCGGATTCGGGGTTGCTGAATTCGCACTTGGTATTTATACTTAGTGTCCATTCAGCCATTAATTATTAATAATATATTGTTTTTATTCCATTTTCCATGGTAATAACTTGTTCTTAATCTACTGTACAATTTTCCCTTAAAACTATGCCTTAATACTAACACTATGTCCGTTTTCATAGATTCAAACTTAAGCTTATGATTATACATTTTTGTTTTTCTTATATTCTATTAATAATAACATTTAATTAAGTTCTAACATGGTATATTTATACATTGATGGGTTTAATCACTACTGGCAGTGTTCTTTTTCCCTACCTTATTAGTTTAGTGCCTTAATTATAGTTTATTAATTAGGCTTGTCATACTTTTATGGAGTTACCTTGCTGTATGTTTGGTACTCTTCATGTACTATTCGGATTGTTATCCAAATGATAGTTAAAATAGTCACAATGGTATTGTTATTATTGTGATGCAGTTCATTCTGCATTTGATTCTGTTATAATCTTGGTTTAGTAGCTGTCAACCTTGCTTGCAGCTAGCTGTTACAATAGTTTTGTTGTTATTACATTTATATGGATTATTTAGATAGTTATTTTGGTTGCATTTGTTCATCTGAACAGTATTCTGTCTTACTTCAGGTTGTTAGTTAAGTTACTATCTTTGTATAATAAGTTTATAACATAATTTTGGTTGCATAATGTGTCTTTGCTATTACAAGCATATTGTCATATTTGGATTACATAAATATAGCTTTTATATTTATTATAAATATCTTATAAGAAAATTATAGCTTTTATAAGATAATTATCTATTATCTATCGTGCACAAAACATTCCTGATATTATCTAGTTACTTCCTAGCTCAATACATTTTGGTTTAATATTGTTTTGAGTTTGTTTTCATTAAGTTTTATTGAAAACTGGATGCCCAGATTAGGTTATGTTGTAGGTTCAGTAAGCAGTAATGTGTTGCTGCTGGCTGTGTATTTCTACATTAATCTTGTTGACTGGTTTTCATTCAATGTTTGTACATTGGTTATTATTATTGCACCTTTAGTTCACTCTTGTATTGTCTTATTTATTGTTAATTAGTGGGTTTTTACTAACATCACTCCCACTGTACAATTGGTCATTCATATTTTGGGACCTAGTCTGCTGTTTATTTTATAACTACACATCATTTAGCTACAACAAACTTATCTTATTCTTATTTAGTCTACTTGTGGCTCTTTATTTACAATATTTAGTCCTTATTGATAATAATGTGTTTTACATAGACAAGGAATGTATTCATTAAATGAGTTGTGGTCAGTGTTGACTTTACCATACAGCTTAGGGATTTATATCATGTAATTAATTAACATTTCTTCTTTCTTCTTAGTACAATTGTTCTTTTAAAGGTTTATGTTAGTTTGTTATATTTCAATTTCCTTCCTTTTTTCTTGTGTCTGGTCTGGATATCTTCCTTCTTCTTTCTTCACTGATCTCTTTCTCACTCTTATTCATTTTATACATGATGTGGTTTTCACTTGTCTTCTTCACATTGTTTCTTCCTTCTTCTTTCTTGAGGTCGTTATTGTTGTGTTCTTCTCCCTGATTCTTTATTCTTCTTTTGTTTTCTTCTGTCTTTCTCACTGATTCTTCTTTCTTCTTTTGTTTCCTTTTGTCCTTCTCACTGATCTATTGGGTAGGGTATGTCAGTCGTCTCGTCTTTATTCTTCTTTTCTTCTTTATTGGTACATTTACTAGTGATTTCTTTTTAATGATGCTTCACTTATTTAAACTTATGGTACTTTCTTTTTCTGTATCCATGGTGGTATTCTAGACCTTTTATGTATTCTTACTAGCGGTGGCTTTTAAATTAATTTTCGGTACGTTGGTGGATGTGGTGTTATATGTACCGTTACAATATACAGTATATATTGTAACGTTAAGATGTTGTCGTCTTGTAAAAAATGTGTGTAGACGTGTAGATGGTATTGTCTGTGTTAGTGCGTTCGTCTCACACTGGGGTCGTTACATCTATTTTGCGCTAACGATGTCCGTAGCGTTGCTGTAATTACCAGTACAACACGGCAGTAACCTTACCTGTTCTTATATAGGGGTGTGTTAATCCCGGGTGGCGCCAAATTGTTTATTAAAACAATTAAACTTATTAATCTATCTCTTAATAGGGTGTTCTCAGCTATGATGGTCGGGGCGTTCAAATAATTCCCGCTCGTTCAGCCTTCTGAATTGAGTAGGTAGTTGTACGAATTGTAACTTGAGCGCTGATCGTCAAATCTAGCTTTCGTAAACAAACACAAGTAATACAATGCACTTCCTATGAAATAATGACAACGGTTACTCCCTGTACTAGCTATTTTAATGTTTGATAAGTAAAATTTTGAATTTGACAATTAAATTATAATGGTTGATTAACAAATGTGCACCGACTTTTTACATGAAACACTTTCTGCTCAGGCTGACGAAATCGATTCCGGAACGAGGTATTTACTCCAGCATGGCCGCTGAGGTGTTTAGCTATTATAATAATTTTCGTTCCAAAATCGGGGATTCTTTTGATTACAAGGCAAAGAATTCCTATGATTACAATAAAAGTACTTTACCTTACTCTAAGTGTACATTAATAATAAGGTGTGTGGTTACAATCTGTTCTGTAGTGTCGTTAAATGTGTTTCGAAAGTTCGTATTCATGTAATAGGTTATAATTTATGTTAACAAATTCTCAGTGTGTTTATTTTTCTTAATTAATCTTTGAAAGAGAATATTCGGATTATAGTGAGAGATCAAATTACTTTGTGTAAAATTTAAAGTGATTTTATTTTTGGAAATAAGGTAATTCAAGGGTACTTAACACATGAGATGACTTGGTGTTATCGTTCATTGAGTCGTAAGAGGATTGGGCTGCAATAGTTTCTATTTTCATTAATCTTTGGACTTAAGTAGGTCTGGCGTCCTTTTCATATAGGATGTGGTCATATTTTTCTTTTATTTTCCTGGTAATGTGGTCCTTGGTCTTTAGTTGACTGCTCCAATGGTTCGCCTGCTTCTTATTCAATCATGGTTTTGACTTTTGTTCACTGTTTTTACCTTTTTTGATTAAAAATAAGTCTTTCAAAATTCGGCTTCTGTTCTGCACGAGTGACGCTTTACGAGTAACGATATTTAACGGTAATTTTTGCCACCAACGTTCGTTTTTTGCCACCAACGTTCGTTTCTATGGTTACCGATTAATTCTGATTGGCTAAATTGGCTATAAACCCATTGTTATCAAAATTTGAATTCTTTTCAAAATCCTAGTATATCTTCTTGTCATCTTTCATAATTATGTCCCTAGTTCTGGGCGGCATTGTCATCTTTCACTCTCTTTTATATGTATATAAATGTATTTGTCATAGGAACTATCTAATAACTTATCTTTGAGTTTGTTTACATTAATCGAATAAAGCACGTGTGTCAAATTTACCATAATTATGGTATCTACCATAACTATAGCATCTGTTTATTTCAGTCTCGTTATGTTGTTTGTTATTACCTAAGGATCCAGGATTCTGCTCAGCGAGAATGCTGGCAGAGACAGGCATTGAAATGAGAATACGTTCGGTATAAACATTAATCATTAATATTGGTTTATTCCATAAATGCTATAAGCGTGTACACCGGACAAAATCAACATGGCGGCCATTAAAGTTGGCTCGTCTTCATCATAAACTTCTTTATATTTTATTAATCGTTAATTCAACAAATATCATATTTTAATTTAGCAGCTGCTTTGCTATTAAATGATTTTAATTATCTTGGCTGAACGCAAACGCAAACCAACACCCCGTTCGGATGTCGACATTAAAAAAAACATGCCCGCTTTCTCTCACTCATTCATACTTATAAATTCAAATTACTTTTGTGTACACATATCTAATCATAGGGTTAACGAGCTCTTTAGTAAAAATTTTGTTTTGCACTTCCCTGGATCTGTAGACTAGAAGTTCTAGAAGAGGTTTCACATGTTGAGGCCTTAAGTTGGTTTGGTTACGTTTTTCTGATATTATCACTGACTCTACTGCATAATTTTGAAAACAATTACTGCTCACTGTTTAGCTCACTTCTAATTATCACATAATGATATTTTGGCTACATTTTGTACTGTTTAAAACACTATGCCGGTATAAATTGCCGGCGGCCTGTAACAAGTTGTTACTGCTGCTGCTGTTGTTTGTCGACTGGGCCGAAAATTATGCAAATTTTACGTATGTGTGTGTGAGTATACGTCATCGTTCTTTTGTCTCTGGTTATATAATAGCCTTGTTTGTTACGTATTTTTATAACGTCATAGTGGTTTTAATGACGTTTTGAGCTGTTGGCCAATGAAACATAAATATGAAGCGCCGTTATTAGCGGCTGTAACCATTATAAGTCTTTTTAGCTGCACGTACACTGCTGTCCTTGAAATTATTTTGTTGTCTCGGAACTGCGTCGTTGTCGGCAAAACCAAGGGAAATTATGTAACCCACAGAAATGACTTTAAAACATCGGAATACAATAGTTTGTTACCTCGCATACCATATTTTTATATCAGGCTTTTTTGTACTGTCACAGAACCCCCTCAATGAAAGGTTTTGTGTCGAGACACAAAAACTTTCATTGACTCATTCACACCTCTCTAAAAGGATCAGCTCAGATATGGAGCCACAACCCCCTGTAGTGTTACAAAAAATATAAATTCAATCACTTACCCTTGGTCCAATGATGAGGTTCGCACCTTCTGACCTTACTGGACTTCTCCAGAGAGATCCCTACACCATAAGGCCATGAGGCACTTTACGCTCCTGTTCTGACGCACCGGCCAGCTCAGGACCGCGGTCACCACACCATAAAACTCTGAAACATTCGATACATAATTTTAAAATCATGGCCTTCTCTATATCCATATCCACAACTGATATGTTTCCTCTTAGCACATTGGTTTGCGTTCTGGGGCATTGGTTTGCCTAATTCTACAAACTTCAAACAATGTATATCGAGAATTAAGATAGTAAATTACTTCTCCTTTTAACACTCCGGTATCTGGTACACCCTTCTGACTCCTGTCAATTATATTCACACTCTTTATCACATGAAACAATTGCTCTTAACCTATAGAAACAATTCATTTAACTGCTTTAGCAACAACCATTAACCCTAATAATTTACTTCATATAATCTTACAATATCTATATCATGGCAGACAACTTAAAAGTTTTATAATTTCTTTACGACTTTTTCTTACATTTAACCTTCTTTATAATAGAATCATCTCTAGAGAATGGACAAACTTTACAAAATTTTAATCTTATAATCGTTACTATCTTGGTAGTAACCTCCTATCCACACACACTATTGTTGATATAATAAAACACAATAAAACATTGTACATTAAACATTAAACACAAACATTGAACAATTCACATTACTTAATTCATATTTACATAACTTGTAGCAAAACTTTCTAACATTATTCCTATCAACAATTCTCTATTCAACTTTTACCATTTAACATTCATTTAGATTCTATGCAAAATTCTCAAATTTGTCATTTACCTTTCCATTTACCTTACCTTTCTACTATGAATTTTCCCTTTCTAACCCTTTATATTCTTACTAGTTTGGGTGACTCTCAATTACTCACTATTTTTCTCTATCTTATTTTGGTATTTGTCAACCTAACCTTACTCACCTCTTCTTTCCACTAATAACCGCTTCTAACCATTTACATATAATATGACACCAATATCTCAATAACAACCCCCTTCACAAATCCCATTTAAAACCTCTGGCACCGCTCATTTTTGTACTAGTATGTGTGTACTCGAACTCTAACCAACTCATTCCCTTATCGGTTCCTGACCCTTTCAGATAACCCTTTCCGGCGCTAAACGGTCCCTTCCCGTCTCAACATCTCTCGTTGGACTCCCTACACCACTACCCTTATTACAAAATATCACCATCAACAACTATAAAATTACCATCCATATTACTCACCTCTACATATAATCCCTACCTACTGTGTCCCTAAAATATCTAACACCTCTTTATATATTATCAGCATCTCAGCACTTTATTTTTCCTAACTCCCAATAACTTTATTCAACTAACTCCAATGCCCTGATTTATCCTTACCACCCAAACTCTTTACAACATTTCAACTTAATACACCATTACAAAATTCATCACTTATCTACTAACAACAATACCTTTCATATCCAAATACCTTACCTGCTTAATCATTTACTAACCCTTTAAAATCTAAATCTCATAATATCATTTAAACTTTCTTCAGTTATTTAAAATCGTACAATACATGCTTACATAAAAAAAATACATAAAGTACACAACAGCAAAAATACACAAATACATAGACATCAATACACAAAAATATACAACTCACATAATCATGAAATCATTTACCATAATCAGTCCTGATCAGTCCATTTAAAAAAAAAACACTGATCACATAATTAAATGTTCATAACACAATAAACAATAAACAATTACCCCATATCGTCAAATAACAGTCTAATCTTAGGTCTATACAAGTCATTTTTTATTGAATAACTTATATTATGATTATCCATGTAAAGATTATTCAATTCTTTATAATTTTCCACAATACTATTATAATCAATATGATCACCCCATATCATTATCTCATATACCTTGTCACGATTGAGCATGGTCCTGTCGCCTTTAGTATTATCGGTCACAACCAGGTAAGTTACTAAGTCATTATTTTCATTATCATCTCCTACGACTGCTATATCCGCTTCATTACAAGGTAAGTACTTATTATTTTTATTATATATCATCTCTACTCCTAACCTTCCCATAAACTCTTCATAATCTCTGCTTATCTTACAAATTTCTACCTCCCTCTTTCTCTCACAATATCTCTCACTATCATACCATCTCTCTCTCTTAAAACATCTCTCATAATAACTCTCCCAACAACATTTCTCTCTCTCAATATATTTCTCTTTATCATACCATCTCTCTCTCTTTAACCCTTCAACACACACTATCATTCCATTATCATTACATTCAATTCCCCATAAAATTTCATTTATACTACCAACCTCCACACTATTATCACCTATTACTATATCTTTATTTATTTTATCGTAATTTTCTACCCCACTTACCTTGTCGTCTTTGTTCAATTTGTCCACTTTGTCAATACTACCATTTTGTCTTTGTATTTCATTTTTTAATTCTTCTAATTTTACATTAAAATTATTTTGTACTTCTCTAATTAAACTTTTTTGTTCACTAAATTTCTCATCAAGTTTACTGAATTTCTGATTGAAAAGCATTTGCATTGTTTTTATAATTTCGCTGTTTTCAGCCCTGTTATTTTGGATTGGTGTTGAGTGAACAACTCCTTCACTCATGACTACTGATTCTGTCATGCTTAATTGGCTATTGTTTGTACTATCAATTGTGTTCAATAAAGAATTATTTTCTTTATTTTCTGCCATTATGACATTTGTTAATGGTTTGTCGCTTTATCTTATCGTTATCATCTACTTTACAACCGTATTCTCACTTTCAATGTCCACCCCGCCACCATTTAGGCTTATTATATAAAATCTATTAATGTATTTTATATAGTCACCAGTTCGGGCCCATTTGTCACTTTTAATAATTATCATGTCCCTAGTTCTGGGCGGCATTGTCATCTTTCACTCTCTTTTATATGTATATAAATGTATTTGTCATAGGAACTATCTAATAACTTATCTTTGAGTTTGTTTACATTCATCGAATAAAGCACGTGTGTCAAATTTACCATAATTATGGTATCTACCATAACTATAGCATCTGTTTATTTCAGTCTCATTATGTTGTTTGTTATTACCTAAGGATCCAGGATTCTGCTCAGCGAGAATGCTGGCAGAGACAGGCATTGAAATGAGAATACGTTCGGTATAAACATTAATCATTAATATTGGTTTATTCCATAAATGCTATAAGCGTGTACACCGGACAAAATCAACATGGCGGCCATTAAAGTTGGCTCGTCTTCATCATAAACTTCTTTATATTTTATTAATCGTTAATTCAACAAATATCATATTTTAATTTAGCAGCTGCTTTGCTATTAAATGATTTTAATTATCTTGGCTGAACGCAAACGCAAACCAACACCCCGTTCGGATGTCGACATTAAAAAAAACACGCCCGCTTTCTCTCACTCATTCATACTTATAAATTCAAATTACTTTTGTGTACACATATCTAATCATAGGGTTAACGAGCTCTTTAGTAAAAATTTTGTTTTGCACTTCCCTGGATCTGTAGACTAGAAGTTCTAGAAGAGGTTTCACATGTTGAGGCCTTAAGTTGGTTTGGTTACGTTTTTCTGATATTATCACTGACTCTACTGCATAATTTTGAAAACAATTACTGCTCACTGTTTAGCTCACTTCTAATTATCACATAATGATATTTTGGCTACATTTTGTACTGTTTAAAACACTATGCCGGTATAAATTGCCGGCGGCCTGTAACAAGTTGTTACTGCTGCTGCTGTTGTTTGTCGACTGGGCCGAAAATTATGCAAATTTTACGTATGTGTGTGTGAGTATACGTCATCGTTCTTTTGTCTCTGGTTATATAATAGCCTTGTTTGTTACGTATTTTTATAACGTCATAGTGGTTTTAATGACGTTTTGAGCTGTTGGCCAATGAAACATAAATATGAAGCGCCGTTATTAGCGGCTGTAACCATTATAAGTCTTTTTAGCTGCACGTACACTGCTGTCCTTGAAATTATTTTGTTGTCTCGGAACTGCGTCGTTGTCGGCAAAACCAAGGGAAATTATGTAACCCACAGAAATGACTTTAAAACATCGGAATACAATAGTTTGTTACCTCGCATACCATATTTTTATATCAGGCTTTTTTGTACTGTCACATTCTGATTGCTGTTATTCCTCTATCTTCCTTCCTAAGCATTAAATATTGTCACTATAGTATGTATTTCCTTTAATAGATTAATTTGATATCCCACAAGTTTGGGTTATTTTAGGTTTTGTTTTTACAATTATTTTAATACTTGTTAATTACATTTCTTTTTGAATTCAAAGACTTATTATAATATTTTGTCTTAAAAATGATTTACAATTTATCCTTGGCGAGTCATTCGCTTCGGATTTGCTAATTTCTTTGTTAATTTGTTACAATTTGTAGTTGTTTGTTTTTGACAGTTAGGCATTTTCATAGGCCTAAGTAACCATTATGATATTTGACTTATTTCATTCAAATTACATTTCATTTTAGCATAATGGGCTTTATTTTGTTATTATGATTTGTTGTGTTATTTATTGTTGTGTTTTGGGTCTGTTTATGTGTTATTATTATGCAGTGGCGGCCCGTGCTTAGGTTGCACGGTTGCACAACCCCCATTAAATCCTGTAAATTTAATTGTATTTTTAATCCTGTAAATCCCCCATAAACTGTATTTTAAATTATAAAATTATGAAAGAAAACAATAATTTATAAGTGTTTTCAAGCTAAATAATCGTAATTAATCATTTGTTGATTGAAAAGTGAAGAGCACTTAAGAAAAACCGTACACGCTCTCGCCGCGGTGTACTACGGTTGTGTACACCAGCTGTGACGCGCTTGATATATGGAGAAACACAATGTAGTTGTGTTCTGGCTGGCTACACTAGGGTGTTCCTATTACATCGCTATAGCTTCGCCTGGTGTGATTAGGGACTGCAAACTCCGCTTATCAGTCACGGCGCCACCAGTTTGTTGGTAAATAACACGTGGTGCGACAGTTGGAATTGTATGGTTATGTTGTTTTATTAGTTCAGTTCATTAGTGTCGGTCGAATTTGTTGTGAAGTTTATTGTTAGTGTCAGTTAAGTGTTCTTAGCCTACAATTCATTGCTAAATATAAATAATAGAGCATATTAAAGGATTAAGGCCTCATAGTGTAAGACATTCTTTATATATAACTCGTAGGACGCAATGAATTCTGTCGAAAACTTAACAAAAACACCATTCAGTTTACGTCCAATTGAGGAAAAAATTGAAATTAAGAGAGTAGGTAGGTCTACACCAGATCTTTCAAGTTTTAATCAAACTGTAATGTCAGGTAATAGAATTTTTAATCGTAAATTTAAAACAGACTTATACAATAAATATTCCTGGTTATGCGGGTGTGACACTTAAATTGCATTATTTTGCTTTCCTTGTATATTGTTTGAAGGGGAGGAGACTTGGACTAAGACTGGATTTAAAGACTTAAACCATTTTAATGACAGAACTAAAAAAACATGAGGCTTCAGGTACCCACATAAAAAATAGTTTACAGTTAGCATTGTTAGGAACAACTAACATAGCAGAACAACTAGATACAGCTTATAGGAAAAATATTGTAGCTCACAATGAACAAGTTAAGCAGAATAGATATGTGCTACGTATTATTATCAACTGTATTCGTTTCTGTGGTGTGTTTGAACTAGCTTTAAGAGGCCACGATGAGTCTAAAGAATCAAATAATCCAGGAATTTTTAGAGGGTTAATAGATTTTAGTGCAGAACTAGATACAGTTTTAAAAAACCATCAACAGTATTTAGAGGTACTTCTAAAACCATTCAAACTGAATTACTACAAATAATGCTATAAATCTCTCACGAAAGAATTTCAGATGTAATTAAACAAGCAAATTTTTTAGCTATTATTGCTGATGAAACCAGCGATGTGCCTAAT
Organism: Magicicada septendecula; assembly: GCA_034769895.1. Taxonomy (NCBI): domain Eukaryota; kingdom Metazoa; phylum Arthropoda; class Insecta; order Hemiptera; family Cicadidae; genus Magicicada; species Magicicada septendecula. The sequence continues at coordinate 238,011,912 of CM068371.1, forward strand.
TTATACCAAGTAGCTGTTATCTATAGGTATATAGCAGAAACAGACCTGTAGAAAGATTCTGGACGTTTCTTAACACTTCTCGTCATATTGCCAGGACCTTAGCATCATGTATTCTTGATGAGTTAAAACACCACAAAATAAATGAAACTCCCCAAAAGCTCATTGCACAGACATATGATGGAGCATCTGTAATGGCAATTGTACAAAATTGTATGCCGATGCCCAATATGTTCATTGTCATGCACATCAGCTGAATTTAGTTGTGATGAAAGCTGCATCAATAAACAGGGAAGTTCGAGTTTTCTTTGCCAATGTTCAAGGTCTTTTCGCTTTTTTCTCAGTTAGTCCGCAAAGAACATCAATACTAGATGCAGTAGTAAAAAAGCGGTTATCCAGAACTGTACCTACCAGATGGAACTTTCAATCGAGAAGTGTCACAACAATTTATGATCACAGGCAGGACCTAATACAATGCATGAAAACAATATTAGATTCTGATCACATAAAAAATGACAGTACTCTTTCACAGGCTTCTGGCCATTTAAAAGTTTTAGTAAGTCAAAACTTTATTTTTTGGTTCTCATTTTTTAGAAAAATTATGCCACTTACTGCATACTCTTTAATCAGCTCCAGAAAGTAGACATTGATCTCACTGTTATAAAACGGTCTCTTACAAGTTTTGAAGAAAATGTGTTGAAAATCTGAAAAAATATGACACAGACATTGGAGAGCCACAGCAGTCATCACAAAGTTCACCTCCAAAGAAAAGGAAGATTGGCAAAACTGAATGGAAGAGACAAGCGAAGGAAGTATGTGATGTGATTATATGCCAAATAAAGGAACGGTTTAGATTCACGAGCCATCTCGTAGGAGCATCTTTGTTCATGTCAGAAAAGTTTCCAGATTATGATTCTAAATTTCCAGAAGACACTGTAAAAACAGTGTGCAATGCTTACAATTTTCTCAATTTTAAAAAACTGTACGGAACTTGCAACAATCCACAGTGCAAGGATTTTAGAAGACTGTTAGGGGCTGTTAGTTTGTACTCTTTTTTCAAAGACAATAAGTTAGAAGAAACTTTTAGTGAAGCTGTAAAACTCTTAGAAATTTTGATTACAATACCAATGACCTCTTCTGAAGCAGAAAGATGTTTTTCGACGCTTAAAAGAATAAAGACATTTCTAAGGAACACCATGTCGCAAGAGAGGTTGTCTGCATTGGCCATGCTCTCAATAGAAAGAGACCTGATCATGGAAATTCCTGATTTCAATCAGAAGATGATTGAAAAATTTGCCCGTCTGAAAGAAAGGCGGATGGATTTTCTTTTCAAATAAGGGTAAGTGACAAAATTATTCCCAAGTATAACTATATTTTTCAATATTAATTATGTATACACAGTAAAATAGTTTATCTAAAGTGAATTAATACTAAAATAAATAGGCCTGTTATTACGTTAACTAATTTCAAAAATTATTTTCAATACAGTTTTTGGATGTTGTTACACAGAAAATGTTATATTACCATATAAGTCATAATTTTGAATTAAATAAAACAACACTAACTTTATTATTCAGTCATATAAACTTAGTGATATTTTAGCATTTTCTATTAAAACAATTTAAAACCATCCAACCCACAACTGCAACACCCAAACTTTTCAACCACCAGCCGCCACTGTTATTATGTCACTATTATATTATACATCATGAATTGCTAATTGTTTACTATCTGGTTTCCTCGTTTTCTAAGTCATACATTTCTTAACTTTCTTACTTGTTTAATTTGCCAATAATAACAATGTGGCTATTATTTACTATTTTTTGATCACATTAAATACAACATCTAGACCTATGGTCGGTATAATTCTTCCAGCCATATCCTATTCATAAACTTGCTTAAATAATTATTTAACTATTATTTGATAATATTTGTTTACAGTTCATCTCATTTTATATCATTTTTTGGGTGATAAACAACATCATTTTTTATGAACTTACTTTAATAATGATCCCTTGTAACTTGGGTGTTTATTGATTTGTTTTAACTCCTTCATTTTTAAACAATCTTTACTTTCCCTCCATGTTAACACTATCTGTTTTCTCTTTCAGGGTATTCTCCCTTTTAATTATAACTGCATTCAATTACATTTAACAATAACATTCTTTCTTAACTAATACTGTCTTCATCACTTTTCAGCGTTCATTATACCTTAATTAACTGTTTACCCTTACTACTATTCTTCACTTTTAATCATTTAGTGTTTCCTTTGGATTTATTAAGTGTTTATGCTTTTATCATTCACTATTTTTTACTATATTAACATAAGTGTTTCTAAATGGGTAATCCCTCTAATTAATATCTCACTACCGTACTATCTCTTTCATTACAAATATCATTAATAATATTAACAATTTTATGTCTTTATATTTTATCATTACATCTAACTTAACTCTAATTTGTGGGTTAGTTTGCTTTTTTATATTTAACATTGTTTAATTGGGTTTCTTTCAATTGTCATTTACTTTTTTATCCATTAATTGATAATGATATTTACTTTTTTACATAGGTTAATTATTGGTCTTTTTTCCAATATTACATTTGAGTGTATCATTTCTCCTGCTCATATTCTTTATTACTTGTTTGTGTCTTATCATTTGTTTTCATTTTTATTTATTTCCCTTTATCTTGGGTTTGTTTCTTTTTCATTTCCCTCCTTCTTTTGTTTTCATTGTATTTGTTTAATACCTTGGTTTTTCCACCTTCTCCTTTGGGTTCATTTTAATATGTTGCATTGAGTCATTCAATTCCTTTAATTTGTTTCATTTTTGTTTGGTTTCGGGTTTTTCCCTTTCTTCATTTGGTTTGGTTAATCACTTTCTTCTTCATTTGGTTTTATTCTCGTTTGTTTTTTTGGTTCCCTTCTTCTTTTGTTTCCTTTTGTTGGGTCAATCACTTGGGTTAGGTCATGTCGTCGTTTGTCGTGTCATTGTCTTTTTATTTTCTTTATATTAAACATTTTATTTTATATGAAGTATTATTTTATATTAAGTATCATCTTTTTCATCCCTGGTATTGGGGTGGCTTATTTGTGTTGTAACAATATATATATATATATATATTACAACGCTACCTTTCATCTAACACAATTATCTAATATTTGTTATGTTAGATAAAAAGTTACTTACCCGTGATATTACTTTACCTGGGCGCCAGAACAAATCCCAGATACAAATGACATGGTTTCAGCTTAGCTCAGCGCATGGAGACACTCTTTCTCAGGATTCGTTCAGTGATTGTGGTTTTCAAGGGGAATCGTTACAAATAACACTTTAATATTTTTGATTATTTTAATGAACGTTGTAACGTTACATAACCCAGTCCCAATAAATGATAAATCTTATACTACCATAAAGGTCAGAAATGGGTAAACTATAACTACCTATAAATTAAGTTATATCACTAAACATTATAAACGATAATGAAGTGATATACAGTGACAAGTGAGTTATAGTGTACCCAGTGCGGAAATAAGTGAATGTGAAGGGAACTTCTTACAGACTTGTACTGTAGATGTGGGAATTATGGATTATAATAGTAGACTGTGATGCTACTAACTAATTATGTATTTTTATTTAGTTATTGTAGGATTTATATTGTGTAGGCAACAAAATGTAGTACCTATGTTAATTTTATATTTAATAAAATAATTGTGTTATTATATAAGATAACCCAGGGTTTAAAAAATAAAAGAGTTAAATATAAGATGATAATAAAAAATAAAATAATACTGTATGAGGAAAATGGCAGAAGAAAATAGTGCAGTGTAAGAATACTATAAGAGATTAATAAATAATGTATAAATTCATTTAAAGTTAATAATAATATTAAAGACATATATCTAAAGTTATAAGAAAATAAACGAAAAACTATTATATAAATCAAATTGGGAAAGAAACCAAAATTAAAAAGAATTATTTTTCTGTAAATCAAAAATAAATTTATAATAATTAAAAACAGCCTATATACTCAAAAGTAAATAACAGCACCAATAAAAAATGATATAAAAATTATGGGTTACTAACAGTAACGAAATAACAATATATTGTTTAATCTAATTTGAGATTGAAAACTGTTCGGTTGGAAAATGTAATGAGAACAAGATTGTATTAAAAAACCTTTGAAAACATTTGGAACAGTACAAAATTATCACAAAATTTAACTAACAGTATACAGTATACACCTTATGTACCACTACTTTAAATATCAAATGTAACTTGCTTTACCCCATAACAAAAGTGAAAAACCATTTTCAAGATTAGGCCTAGCCAAGCCTCGCTTCGAGTTTTTAACGAGATGATATCTGATAGACGTTCATGAAATTACAAAACAACTATGAATACCACACGAGAAACCGCTTCACGCTAGTAAGAACTTTGAGGAAAGAGGTAATATAAACATTTCTTTTAATATTTAACCAAGAAAACCTCAAATCAAATCGTCGTGCAGTACAGAAATTTCTAAAGTGATATCATATGTTTAATAAAAACATAATCTGCTCTCTCGCGGACAAATCCGGAACTACGTACTAAAAGAATAAACAAATTTTCGAAATTTATTATTTTTATCTTGTAAAGCGTAGCATATAATTATCCATTTCTGACCATCTCATAACACAAAGAACTTACCCTTAACCCTGGGGAAATAAATAAAACGAATTATATGTTGATTGATGTTTAAATAAAAGATAAAATTGTAAAATCAGTAAAAACCAGATTTTATGATAATTCCATGTTTACCCAATGAAGTCGATATCATGATTAGTTATTGAAAAGATCGATTGTAATATTTGTATGTTGGCAGAAGAGAAAATCAATATTATACAAATAAATACTATTAAGAATTTATATTGAATAATAAAATGTGTCTTCTTTATTGTAGAGGGTAGTTGTGGTAGATTTCAGTAAAATAAGAAGAGGACTATCCATCAGGTAGTATTAAGGAACAGTGTCGTTTGGTTAACCTATATTTGGAGACTAATGTCAAAATCAGCTGATCCCATTCACAGCGAATATTTGAAAAAATTAAGAAATCGTCTACTCCGAGGGTAAACAAACGGTACTCGCTCTCTCTTCCAAATAAGGCTAAACAACTTCCTTAATCTTGACCCAAATCACACACACTCGATTTCTGCTTCGTTTGGGTAACATTACCATCAAATTTATTTAAACCTTAGTATTTATAATTCATAAGTGGCGATTGCTAAGAGGTGCTCTGACCGATTCGAGACTGTAAAAAGACAGACGTTACGCACACATTATAAGTGAGACGTTACAGAATGACGTACTAACGTGGGTCTGGAATAAGACGGAGGTCACACCTATAGAGTCGTTATGTTACAACGTTTAATTAATTATTTTTAAACTTTAAATTGTTAATGGTAGGACTTAATTCTACCCTAACACTTATAATTATTGAGTGAGTGTGAAAAGTAATGATTAAGACGCTCAAACGACCTATAGCTCTTATCTGGTTTGATTAAGAGATTTCTATCTCACAAACCAGTCCTAAAGAACAGGTCTGCAATAATTTGCACGTCCAATACTACACACCACTTTCCATTCAACACTCCTATACTATATTAGAGCTAATCTTATAGTTAAAATACAAAGTGTGCTTTTCTTAGTGTCCTTTTAAAATTGTTTATTGTTTTATTATTTGTTTAGTGCTTATTTCATTGATCAATGAATCTATTTCTTACTGTTTGATGCGTTGACCGAAGATAGGAATCCGTAGAGGTCCTCCTTTTGATGGTGTTGCACAGAAGAATTGATATTGATCAATGCTGTTGAAGATGCCCTGGCAATTACAGATGCTGTAGCTTTCTGTAGCACAGGTCCTTCACGGCTGATGCTTAATTAATTAATTATTTAATTAATTAACAGTTGTTTTACGCAGCGAGTGTTATTGAACGATATTAATTCATCTACACTGCGGACTACTTCTCGAATTAGATGATTAAATTTGCACTTTTGCGTGATTTAAAAATTTCTGTATGTGAATTATACACGTCTAGTGTGTTTAAGTACCGAACGAAGAGTGATGCTGCCCCTCGCTTTGAGCTGGCATCAGTTTTAAATACGGGCTGCTGATTGGTTGTACAAATAAATCATGCATTTTTCCAGTTTTGACAATCTCGAACAGGTCGGTCAAACACTCCGTGACAGGTTCCAAATGGCAGAGAATTTCTTGTCAAAATCGTACTTCCAGTATTTGCAAATCGATTGATTACAGGTATTTGCAAATGTGTTTCCAAAGATCTGACCACAGAATATTGTTGCTTAGGTCTTTATCTGTGTGTGTGTGAAAACAACTTATTCCTACGTAGCATAATTCTCTCATTATTCCTGTTGGCGTGCCTCATCCGTATAACTTCTTCAATTGTTAATTATATTAACTGAGATTGCGGCTACTTATAAAGCTTTTCTTGCTGAATACAATGCTGTTTTCAGAATTGCCGTATATTTATAACTTTTGAAGTTATCGCAGGTTGAACTGATAATTTGCTTTGAGTAAAATAACATGTTTGAACTGGATTCTGATGTAGCGGTGACGTGGTTAGAGTGAGATGGCTGTGATTATATGCTCTCTCTCTTTCTTACGGCGTTACACTCGTACCGTCTATAGCTTTCTTATAACGCTCTGATAGGACGCTATTATGAATCGTTATATATACCCCCACTCGGTATAAAAAAATTGATTATTTAAATCATTAATTTTTTTTTCTAATGTACAGTTTTACACTGATTAAAATTTTGCACATTTACTTTAGCACTTTTTCCCACACAAAACTTGCACTACTACAATGTTGCTTACATCTATCTTATTACTAAAGATTAAAATGTTGCTTAACCTAACATGGTATATTGAAATTTATATGATCTTTTTTAAATCATCATTTTGGATTAATTAATGTCAATAATTTAAATAACAATATTAACATTTATTTATATAAAATTTATTATTATTATCATAGACCTTGATTCAAAACAATTATTTATTTTGTAGCGGGTCGATTTTTGGGTGTTTTTGTTTTAACCGTTTGGGGTATATATATATTTTTATTTATTTCGTTTTCGGGCGGACTGGTATAAAGTATGGTAAAGGTATTATGGTGCAACGTATTTGTCCGTATAACAGACCAGTGTTGAGAAACAGTTGGAAACAAAGCGAAACGCAATCAGTGGTGCAACACGGCTGAAGAATTCACATCCACAAAATTCTGAGAACTTTGTACCTGTGTGTGGCAGCGCACATACGCAACTGCTCAATCACGCTCAAAGGACGCTCTAACAAAAAACCAAGATGGCTAGAGAGAATAATATTTGTCGTCTTCGTCAAGATCCCCCGGAAATGCTGTTTTAAGTCCGGCCCACTTAAATGACATCAGCAGAGCAGAAGCCAATATTGTCCTCTGGTCACACACATATACCAGCTATAATCTATGCATAAACTGGATATGCCGCAGCAAGTCAACTGTATACGACGACGAAAACATCATGGCATGGAGGAACAACTTCCAGGCAGGAACAGGTAGTTGTACCTGTTACACACAGCCATACAGTCAACTAGAACCCGACCACAACTACAGACGCTTACCGTTTCTTTTAGGCCCCGGTCGGTGGTGTTATAAAATGTAATTAATCCAGTAAGACCGACCGGGACCCGAGGAGATAATCAACGCATCTTAGTTACAAAATGGTTGCAAGTGCGAATCGCAAACAGTTAAATTACGGACATTGGAATCGAATCGGGACAAAACACGTGTTCGGCCGGCCACGCGGTAGTGAACAGTTGTAAAACAATAAAGGAGTTTGTAAAATATAATAACAAGGGGTAAAGTATTAACTTGTGTGAAAGCGTGTGTAAGCAGATTGGGCTGTCTTGAATAATATTTAAATATATAACCGAAATCTATTATCTATAAACGTATATGTGAAAATTTGCTTTTTTATGTCCTTGTTTTACTTAATTAAAATCATTTAGTTTACTTTAAAACAATGTGTTAGTCTAAGTTATTTCGTCATTACCACTTTCTCATTTCTGTGTTGCGAAATTCGTCTAACGGACCGGAATTTTCTGAGTTATTAATTGGGTGGGTCAGATTGCTAAATTGTCCGTTTTATTAAGGTAAAGTGTAAAGGTTTTCGATATTTTATCCTATAAAAAATAATCGTGGCGACCTTGGTCTTCTGGCAAAATTTCAATAACAGGTAAGTGTTGTAATTGCGTGCAGGTAAGTCCTGGTAGGGGATTTTATTTATTTATATATTTAGGCCTCTTTTTTATTGTTACAATTTATTTTATTTGACCAGGTTTGATTTTTATACCTTATTGCTCAAATTATTATTTCTTAACTAAATATCACTATAATATTGACGACTCGGAACACTAAGTTTTTTATAAGTAAAAACGTAAAGTTTTACCGTACAGCCTAAACCGGCTTTCACCTATAGAAGGCTTCATCAGAGGCTGTCGTACGTAGCGCTGTTCGTCTTGTTGTTGGCGACGAGATAGTGTTTCAAAAGATCGTAGCTGTGTGTGTGTGGTGAGATATGTTCGAATAATGCGTGCGATTTGAATTGTGTCTGTTCGTTTAGGATGTCGTTTTTATTTGTTTTTGTGTGTTTGTATATTTCTAATTGTTCTAGAGTGTCTAGTTTTCGGCCTTTTGTGTGTACGTGTAGTATGTTCATGTTATTGTCGATGTTTTTATATGTGTGGTTTGCTTCAATGAGGTGGTTTGCGAAGGTAGATTCTGTAGTGGTGTGAAGTGCTTTTGTGTGTTCAATGTATCTCTGTTTGAAGCTACGTCCTGTCTGGCCTATGTAGAATTTATTGCAATTTGAACAATTTAGCTTATATACACCGGGTAGATCGAATTTGTTTTGTGCTTTGGGCATGCGTTTTGATAGTGTGTTCTGTTTTGTTAGTAGTTTTGTAAGCGATTCTGTATCCTGCTTTTTTGAATTTGTGGGCAATTTTTTCTGTTTGTTTGTTGATGTATGTTAGTGTTATGAATTTGTTGTTTTCTGTCTTTGTCTGTTGTTTGTTTTGTGTTTTGTGTAGGAGTTTACTGACTATTGTTCTGTCATAACCGTTAGATTCTGCTAGATATTTTATCGTGTTTAGTTCGTCTGGGTTCGTTTAGTCCGCTATTATTTCTTCATGGGTTATTATTTTGTCAATTACTTATTGACATAAACAGTACATAAACAGAACACTCCAATTAGACCATTAGTTAATTTTACAACTGCCCCCGGTTATAAAATAGCTAAAACCTTAGTAAAAATCATCAGAGAGCACACCAACATAGAAAATAATCGGAGTGTAAAAAGCTATAAGGATTTTATCAAAAATATAAACCACGTTACAATTCAACCAAACTACAAACTAGTATCATTCGACATAGTAGATTTATACACTAATGTGCCTATTGATAAAACATTAACTTTACTCAGGCATAATTTAATGAATAAAGGTTCTTTAGAAATACAGAAAGTTAACCAACTGATGATGATACTAAAAACCATTCTTCATCAAAACTATTTTTCATTTGAAAATGCATATTATAAACAGAATGAAGGACTTGCCATGGGATCTCCACTTTCTGGCATCCTGGCGGACCTATATCTAAACCATTTAGAAAATACAAAAATTTTAAAAGATAATTATTTCGCCAGTAAAATCATCCATTACTCCAGATATGTAGATGATACCTTTATTATTTTTAACGGGAATGCCAGACAAATAGAATTATTTAAAAATTACCTAAACAAAATTCATAACAAAATAAAAATTTACTATGGAGATCGAAAACAACAAAAGTATCAATTTTTTAGACCTCACTGTATTACACAACGGGAATAATTTAAAATACCAAATCTTTAGAAAACACACTAGTACTGACACAGTAATACACTATGATTCATATCATCCCGTTACACAAAAAATGGCAGTGTTTAACAGTCTTGTCAACAGACTTTTAAATGTTCCCCTCGAAAAGGAGGACTACTTAAATGAGGTTAGCACTATCAAACAAATAGCAATAAATAACGGGTATAAATCTACAATAGTTGACAAAATAATAAATAGGCATAGGAAACGTTTAGAAAATAAAAATTCAAACTCTATAAAAGCAAGTAACAAAAATTAATAAATATCTTTCGGCTAATTTCACAGGTATTATGCCAAATATTTTAAGACCCGTTCTCAAAGATAATAACTATATTTTATCATTTAAAACAAATAATAATTTAGGAAATTATTTCAAAAACAAAAACAAATTACCATTAAAAAAGAAATGTGGTGTATATAAAATAAAATGTGATGATTGTGATGCGTTCTATATCGGTCAATCTGGCAGATGTTTTTATAAAAGATTTTTAGAACATATTCCTAAGCCAAGTAATACTAAGTCCAACTTTGCACAACATTTAATATCAAGCGGACATAAATATACGAGCTTCGAAGAAAATTTAACAGCGTTGCATGTTTGTAAAAAGGGTAGACGGATGGATAGTCTGGAGGAATTTGAAATTTATAAAGCTTTAAAAGATAGTAACACCAAAAACAGTTTATTAAATGACCAGGTAAATTTTGCGTCAAATTACCTGTTCGACACTGCAATCAGTTTGTCTTAATCTTTGACCAGTCGCGTGACGATCGCGGTTGCGGGTGAACGCATGCGGGAGCTCCAGCCGTGGTTAGCAAAACTTATTACATGCGATTTGTAATTTATTTTATTATTTTTGACTTGACCAGTATCATGGTCGTGATTTTAATATTTTAGTTTATTAATTATGTGTATCTGAGGATGGGACTTAGTCCCGAAACGCGTCATCAGTGACGAAACTGTGTATCACTAAAGTGGATATTAAGGTAATTATATATCATATTATTTTGTTTATTCTTCCTCCTATGGGAACATAGCTTATATAGCTTACCTCCATATATAGAAACTCCTGGTTTGGTGTTGGTAACTGCACTCCTCCAAGCTATACTAATCCTAGGGTCTTGTTGTTGATGAGTCCCTATTTCCTTAAGTCGTCTAACTACTTCAGGTTTTGTTATATGTTTTACCGCGTAAATACCAATATCATTTCTACTACATTTAATATTATCTGTTTCCATGTTGTTTTCTGATGGTGGATTTCTACTGAGTACATCTGCTACTAAGTTGTCTTTCGCTTTGCAATACTGTATATCAAATTGACACTCTTGTATAGCCAAGATCCAACGAGTCAGACGAGCACCTAGCAATTTACACTTTAATAAAAATACTAACGCCTTATTGTCGGTGATTATAGTAAGTTTAGCACCCAGAATATAACTTCTAAACTTTGACAGGCTATGCACTATCACTAATAGCTCTTTTTCTGTCATAAAATAGGTTAATTCTGCCCCTTTAAGTGTGCGACTTACAAATCCTAATACCGCTTTTTGGCCCTTCACATCGATCTGATACAAGTGTGCTCCAGTAGCAATATTGCTGGCATCTGTTTGCAAGTAAAATCTTTCTCCTATTCTTGGATGATTTAATACAACAGTATTTATAAAAAGACTTTTCACTTGTTGCAGTGCTTCATTGTGGTCCTTTGTCCACTTCCATTTAATCCCTTTATTTAACAACTTTAACAATGGAACAGTACTTTCCGCATATTTACTTGTAAACTTCTGATAGTAGTTAGCTAAACCTAGAAATGACTTTAGCTGCTTACAGTTCTTTGGAGTTGGAAATTCTTGTATGGCTTTTACCTTCTCTGGGTCCGTGGTTATGCCTTCCACTGAGATTCGGTGACCTAAGAACTTAATTTCCTCCTTACCAAACTCTGATTTCCTTAGATTCAGCGTCATGTTTGCTGATCTTAATTTTTCAAAAATATTCTTTAAATGTTTTAAGTGCTCCTCAAATGTTTGTGACACACATAGAATATCATCTACGAACACTAATGTATACTTCTCTACCTCATTACCTAAGGCACTGTCTAAACACCTTACCATTGCTGCTAAGCTGGTGCTCAGGCCAAAAGGTACCACTTTAAATTGGTAGCACTTGTTTTTATACAAAAATGCCGTATACTTTCTATCACAAGTTCTAATGGGAATTTGCCAAAAACCTGATGTTAAGTCCAGTTTGGTCATATACTTAACCCCATTACATTTTTGAAACAATTCTTCCACACTCCTAGCGCACTCGTAATCTGGTACTAATAAAGAATTTAACTTCCTAGCATCTAAGCATAATCGGATACTCCCGTTCGGCTTGGTGACAACTACTAAAGGGTTTATATAGGGACTACTTGCACTCTCTATAACACCATTCGCTAACATCTGTTGGATCTCTTTCTCCACTTCATCTCTATAATGTAGAGGGATTGGATAAGTCCTTTGTACAAATGATGCGTTTTCAGTTAGTGTTAACTGATGTTCATAGAACCTAACTCTTCCAGGCTCTGTTCTGAACACATCACTATATGCACCAACGAGTTGCTGAATTTGGTTCTGTTGTTCATTGTTCAACTCAGTCCCAATGTTGATTTCTGGAGTATTACCAATACAATGCTGGTGACTCCTATCGTCAACTACAGGTTTCTCTATATACCCTTTTATGACGCTTACCGAGTTCCAATGGTTAAACTCTTTAATACCTACATTTATTTTATTAGCATTTATTTCCATAGTAATGGTATTTCTTTTAAAATTTATTTTTGCTTTCCTTTCAAGCAACGTATCTACCCCAATAATACAACCATGAATGAGTTTCGGGACTATTAGAGCTACAATTTGGGTTTGGTTACCATTTATACTGACAGGTAAATATATTTGTTCAGTTATCTTTTGCATTTTGGCTCCAGTGGCTCCCTGTACATTACAATGTTTTACGGGTAGTCTGGGACAATTTTGCAACTGACAATTATCTACAAATTTTGAGCTAACACAGGTAACTTCACTGCCAGTGTCAATAAGCGCTCTTACCAGTAGATTACTGATCTTACAAATTATTTCCGGGCATTCAGGATAATGGTTTCTACCCACTTCTTGCTCCTCTTTTAACAAGAACTCCCTATCGCTCACTTGTTTTATATTATTAGCTACGTTCTTTTTACCTGTTTTCTTTAGTTGTTTCACTGCAGGTAATGGTAGGTTTAGTTTTGTTTCTTTTCTACCTGCAGTGGCTTCCCGTTTCCCGTATTCATTTTACTAGTCGACGGTTGCTGCTCGGTAGAGGTTATAGTTGTTTTACACACTTTATACCCTTTATTAGGTTTGTTCTCTACACTTCTTCATTCTACCTTTCTCCTCCAATTCCGGTCGATTTTGTGGTTTGTTACCCGGATATGGAGTAAACCTTTTTTCTTTCATATGTTCATTGTCTCTCCTCTTATTTGAGTAGAACGTTGGTTCTTGCTGATCGCCTCTAGAGTAGTTACTCAGCTGATTACTTAACCGCTGTAGGTCCCTCTCTAAATCTAGACACTCATCTACAACCATAATGAACTTTTCTAGAGTATCCACTCCTCTAGTAGTGGTTGCTACTCTAGTGTGTTCTGGAAAATGATGGGCTAGCTTATATACTAGGTCTCTCTCTTCTATTGGTGGTGTTAGATGTTTAACTTGCGCCATTACATTTAGCACATAATTGGTAGTTGTCATATTCATTGACGGGTGATACTTACCAAATTCTAAATAATCGCGTACCCTTCTTTGTATCTGAACATTCCAGTACTGAGCTATAAATTTTTCTCTGAAGTCTGAGTAGGTTTGGACTCTGTCCGAGATGACTTTCCACCACATACCTGCCCAATTCTTGAGAAATCAGCCTAACGTGTCCTTCTTATCCTCGTCGTCCATCAGTGGATTTACACGAGTTACATACGCCTCAAACAGCTTTAGGAATTCCACAGGATTCTCATGTGGGTTTCCTGAAAATGCAAGGTTTTCCGGTTCTTCCTTATAGCCGCCACACCTCACTACTTTGGTTTGCTGTGACTTCATTGCTTTAGTCAGATCCTCCCGCATTACCTTTAACTGCTGTTCCATCTTTTGATGTATTCCGTCACTGTTAGCCTTACTCTCTACCTGTTTCTTAACTTCATTAATATTTACACCCAGTTGGGTACACTCTTCCCTAGTATTCTGGATTTCTTCTTTATTTAGAAGCGATTGTGTTTTTAATTCAGCAGTTACTTCACTGAATTGTTGATTAATGAGGGTTACTTTTTGTTCTAACCTTTCATGTAATTCATTTCTAAATTTATTTAGCTTTTCGTCTTGATGGCGAAAATTAGTGTTTACTTGTTTTCTAAACTCATCTAGCGTAGTTTTAACCTCTTCGGTATGTTTATCAAACCTACTATTACTCTTGTCTATTTTATTATTAGTACTATCTAATTTACTAGCTAGATTAGATATTTCTTCATCTATTTTAAATGTAGCCTCTTTACTACTTTGTTCTATTTGGCTAGATAAATTTTCATTTATTTGTTTCATTTCACTGGACAAATATTTATTTGTTTGTTCTATTTTATTATTGACATCTGTTAACAATTTTTGATTACTTTCTTCTAACTTTTATTATTTTCATCAATTTTATTATTGATATCTTTTATTTCACTTTTTGTACTTTCAATTTTATTATTAGTTTCTTTTATTTCACTAGATAATTGATTCTTATTTTCATCCATTTTAGTGGTCAACTGTTTAAACATTTGCTCAATTGCTGCCATATCTACTGCTGATGATTTTGCCATTTTTAAATTTTATTATTATTTTTAACAAATAAATTTAACAATTATTTAATAGTTATTTGTAACCTTGAATTCCACTTTCTTTTCAAACTTATTAATATTACAATTTTAATAATCACTTGGGTAATAGCAACGCCAAATTATATAACATTATTTATATAATTTTGTGAGTTTAATCGGGCCCATTAGTTGTGGCGCCAAATATATATGTAACTTATTTTTACATATAAATTTGGTGATTTAATCGTGCCTCTAAAGTTGCGGCGCCAAATATATACAACGCTACCTTTCGTCTAACACAATTATCTAATATTTGTGATGTTAGATAAAAAGTTACTTACCCGTGATATTACTTTACCTGGGCGCCAGAACAAATCCCAGATACAAATGACACGGTTTCAGCTTAGCTCAGCGCATGGAGACACTCTTTCTCAGGATTCGTTCAGTGATTGTGGTTTTCAAGGGGGATCGTTACAAATAACACTTTAATATTTCTTGATTATTGTAATGAACATTTAATTAATTATTTTTAAACTTTAAATTGTTAGTGGTAGGTCTTAATTCTACCCTAACACTTATAATTATTGAGTGAGTGTGAAAAGTAATGATTAAGACGCTCAAACGACCTATAGCTCTTATCTGGTTTGATTAAGAGATTTCTATCTCACAAACCAGTCCTAAAGAACAGGTCTGCAATAATTTGCACGTCCAATACTACACACCACTTTCCATTCAACACTCCTATACTATATTAGAGCTAATCTTATAGTTAAAATACAAAGTGTGCTTTTCTTAGTGTCCTTTTAAAATTGTTTATTGTTTTATTATTTGTTTAGTGCTTATTTCATTGATCAATGAATCTATTCCTTACTGTTTGATGCGTTGACCGAAGATAGGAATCCATAGAGGTCCTCCTTTTGATGGTGTTGCACAGAAGAATTGATATTGATCAATGCTGTTGAAGATGCCCTGGCAATTACAGATGCTGTAGCTTTCTGTAGCACAGGTCCTTCACGGCTGATGCTTAATTAATTAATTATTTAATTAATTAACAGTTGTTTTACGCAGCGAGTGTTATTGAACAATATTAATTCATCTACACTGCGGACTATTTCTCGAATTAGATGATTAAATTTGCACTTTTGCGTGATTTAAAAATTTCTGTATGTGAATTATACACGTCTAGTGTGTTTAAGTACTGAACGAAGAGTGATGCTACCCCTCGCTTTGAGCTGGCCTCAGTTTTAAATACGGGCTGCTGATTGGTTGTACAAATAAATCATTCGGCTACTTATAAAGCTTTTCTTGCTGAATACAATGCTGTTTTCAGAATTGCCGTATATTTATAACTTTTGAAGTTATCGCAGGTTGAACTGATAATTTGCTTTGAGTAAAATAACATGTTTGAACTGGATTCTGATGTAGCGGTGACGTGGTTAGAGTGAGATGGCTGCGATTATACACTCTCTCTCTTTCTTACGGCGTTACACTCGTACTGTCTATAGCTTTCATATAACGCTCTGATAGGACGCTATTATGAATCGTTATAAAGTATATATATATATATTGTTACTATTCCACGCCTTGCGGGTTTCTCGTTCTTTCTGCCCCAACGTTGCCGGCGTCAATTTGTTACTAAACGACGTCTTGCGTCTCGTTCATGTCACGCAATGTAAACCAATTTGTTAATAGGAACGGGTATGATCCTCTGTCTCTCCTCTCTTCGATCGTGTCAATTTAATTCAATTTTTTAGATATCTGGAGTTGGGGAATATATTAATTTCGTTAACTAATATTAGCTTATCTCTCTAAGTAAAATACCAGTGTTAGTGTGATTGTAACTTAAGTAATTAGTGTTTTATTCTATAATTTCGTTCAACCCTAGTAAAAAGTAATTAGTGTTTTATTCTATAATTTCGCTCAACCCTAGTATACCTCGAAGAGAATTATGTAAATTTTGTATTTTAATGCTCTTCTCTTTGGTGTCGGAGAATTCCGCAACAAGCGCTGCAGTTCCGGGACAACGAAACTTATAGGTTAATTCACTGTTTACGGTAACCAATTATTATATACTTAGTCAGTTACTTTTTATTCCCAACTCATTAAATTATACCACAAATAATAAGATTTTGCAACTATACAAGGTTTCTTTATGTATTCTCTCCGTTAACATTAAATAATATAGGTTCCAATTGGCATACAAAAAGGCTATAGACTGCGTGAATCGATTATTGTTCGGTCCAATATTTTATTTTATATTCAGTTATATAATTTGTTTTGTTTATAATTAACTTAATTCAGGGTGTGAAGGTTCTTGTAACTGTGGGGAAGATTAAAAATACATAGATAAGAATGCAAGATTTACAAATTTGAAGTGTTGTGTTGTTAATATGATTTATACAATTATAATTTACCAGACTAGAACGAAGCAACTCGAGTAGGCAGTTGGTTGATAACCTCGTCGCTCAGAATGGATATGTTGTTCGAGATTCCCTTCTTCGGTTCAATAGAATGGAATTCTTGTCCTGGTCACTCGGAAATACAGCTCCCTGGGTTTATTTACGGCCAGGCTGGTGGTCCTTCTGCAAATTCTGGATCCAAATACGTTCTTCTATCGTGTGAATTAATTAGTGATGTTCCGTGTATTTAAAAGGTTATGAGTTCCAATGTGGTGTATATTATTTGTTGTGACACATTTGACTCTTTGTATTGGGTTTAATATATCGTTAATTCTTTTCTGGTATAGGACAATTCAAGTCCTTCCTTGTGGAACCCAGTTATTAATTTAAACTGTGATACTGTATTATGATCTCATTTGGTTAAACTTTGCTGGCATAAGTCAATACGATTATCATTAGAATTTTATGGCTTGTAGATGTATCAAATTAATTCAGAGTATTTGTATTATATTAAATATTTCTTTGGTTTTTTAATCTCATCACGTTCAGATCATAAAAGGCAATAATTGAAAATCAACAACTTCTATATATTACTGTTGTCCTTAGCAACACATTATTTTTCTTCCTTCTCAATGTTTTGTATATAGTGTTTATTTCATATATTTTTCGTCCATTCTTTATTAATCTTCTATCATCTCGGAATATAACTTTATCTATAGTTTGTCTATTAATTTCTACATATATTCTGCTGGTTTTTTTATCTTAGTCTGTTTTTTCTATATTTATTATTTTTTCGATATCAAACGTTATCAATCGATATCATGGCATTGTGGCATTATCATAATTTGTTTAAATTGAGGTGGTTTATTATATATCATTACTTATTAAATGTTTTTCCTAATTCTTTGAACCGTATTCATTAATTATTATTAACTTCCGTACCTAACCTTTATGTTATGAGTGGTTATATAGTGTTATTGGCTGTTAGGCCTTTTATTGTATATGGACCTACCTTTGATTATAACTGGTGAACAACTATAGCCCTTTTTACATAAGTTCATACATATAATCAAACCTTAACTATTAACATTTACATAAATAATTATTCTTTTCATAACTAATAACAATTTTATCTTGATCTATGGATCACATATAAGAAAATTGAGATCCATTAACACTAACTAACTGCTTCCCACATCCTTCTATAACAGTAATTGAATAATACATTTTGCTTCATTACTTTCCATTAATTCAACAAGTAATTTGCATAATATAACATAAACTTTAACATAACATTCATTGTCACAAGATAATATCATTTAATTCATAATCCTTACTTACTATTGCTATAAGGTAAATTATTGTCTCGCTTTTATTTAATTTCATTGTCATTTACTTTGACATTTTCTGTACTAGTTTCTTTCTTACAATTCTCCTCAGTATAATATTTATTTACTTTTCACTGAACATGGATTTCTTACTATTGACTATTGTCTAATTTACAGGTTTGTTTTTTATTGTTATCTCTACCTTGCATCCTTATTTATTTTTATATATAATTATAAATGTATTTATTAGACCTTTGTATTATCATGTGAGTTAAATATTGATTTACTTATTATTTTGCTAATATTCTATTTATGTAACCTTGAGGACTGCATTTCTGTTGCGTTACTATATATATATATATATATATATATTGTAACATAACAAAATGTTACCTAACCTGAATGTATGTTATCAGATTTTATAAGGACAAAACAACAATGTAAATAGGAATATAGTAGTAAAAATAACCAAGAAAGGAGAAATCAAGAAAGAAGAATGAAGCAGAAGTGCCACATGAAACAGTAACCCAAAGACTGTTTGACACTACAACTAGACTAAGACTAAGACAAACTGATGGACAGAGTAAATTTACATTCAGCTGTCAATCAAGTCAGTAGTTGATATAAACCGAATGTTATATGTAAATAAAAAAATGAATTAATAAGCATTTAAATACTGTGAAATCAGAATTAGCATTCTGCTGATAATAAATTTGACAATGACTAGTAAATTATGAATGCCAAAACTAAAATTAGCAATGGCTACATAGTGAGAACAAAGATGTATTTCAACATCAAATATACTTGTGAGAAAGAAAAACTATTTATAAGAGGGAATCTTATACAAATAAGATACCTCCACAAATTACCGAATTGAGAACCAATAAGTGTTATTAAGGCAAAATTCCAATATGAGCGATATGTCTTAACAACGCCTAGACCAAGCATTAGTCAGTAAATTGACTATTGGGAGTTAACATAAGTGTAAATTAAAATACACCGAACAATGGTTATGCCCTGACATAACGAAAAACATTATTAAAACAATATATTTAATCATAATTTTAATTGTTAAATAGTAGATTAGAACGAGTTAGCATAAAACGAAATGTCATAGTAAGTAGGATCATTCATTACAATGTATAGAGTTTAGGTGTACACATAATGTTCAGTAAAAATGTCAGTACAGAGTTAATGGTGTTCCCACATAAACGTTTGAATAATAAAATGATATATGAACACAAACAATATTAACCAAAAGTGTAAAATCGGCGATTCAGAAAAAGCAGACGACAGTGAAAATGGTGTACCCGAACATTGGTGTTATAACAATGTCGGT
The DNA here is from genome assembly GCA_034769895.1 of Magicicada septendecula. Lineage (NCBI taxonomy): Eukaryota > Metazoa > Arthropoda > Insecta > Hemiptera > Cicadidae > Magicicada > Magicicada septendecula. The sequence continues at coordinate 238,031,785 of CM068371.1, forward strand.
CAAAGTGAAAGTAATTCGATATCGAGTGATATCAAATTAAAGAAGAAAAAATGATCTTTAATTTGATAATGATATCAACCCAATCGCAACTGTATTTAGTGCGGGAAAGATGTTAGCATCATTTTCAAAATATGCATCAGAAATTTGTTTATGAATAACAACAACAATGAAAGCTATCTGTCACATCAACGTTTGACGGTTAAAAAACCGTTATCAACGGCCAAAATAATAATACGCCATACCTGTCACACCTGCAAGGACCAATCAGAAAATTAGTTAGTAATTAACATTTTTACCTAACGCCAATCAAAGAACGGGGTATATAAAGGAGGAAGCAGCCAATTTCAGACAGACTCTTACCAAACTTCATATAGCACAGACGTGCGCTCGCTATCTCTACATTCTTAATAACTATTAGCGTCATCTACATATTACATCGAAACAAATAGCTCAACACCAAGAGGCAACTACTTCAAGTTAATCTACAGAAAACAACAGTGATTATGTGCAGTATCATTTCAATTTTGTGCGGGAAATAATGAGCAGAAAAATAATTAATTGTCATCATTCACGATCCATTTAGTCAGAAGAAGATCGCATTATTCTGTTCTCGTGCGTGTGTTGTGCAAAGCTTGGTAATCATTATAATCCGATTACCAAAAGTGGTTAATGAGTTTTAATTAAATAATTAAAACCAGAAGGTAACAGTGCAATTATTATTAATTTTTATCTGAGCGCCATAACCTGTACATTTTTCAACACTGGTCTGTACTGACGCAAAACACAGAAACATTTCAAGATTACACCACGTCTCAATTTATTATATGAATTTGTTATTATGAATTAAGCTGTATGTTAGTTGTAAGGGTTCTCACACGATAAATTTTGTCAATAAAAAAGCAAACGTTGACGAACGCGCGACCTCTCAACAGGTCATTTTTATTTTGTTTACTTTACGAAAGTAACCTCAAAAAACGTTGTTGATCAATTTTATATCAAAAAGATTATTGGATATTGTGTAGGCATAATTTTCTTTTTCGTGTCTCAAAGAATTCACATCTGAGATTTTCATATTTTTAATGTTAAAAATAAATAACATTTGGACTTAGCCAGATTTATAATTCATGTTCTGAGCAAGCCGTATAAGGCATATAATAACTGATTTATAATTGTACAACTTTGTGTATTTTCATTATATTTGTTTTTGAATTCTCTATAAGGGTGTAAATAAAACCCATTATTAACAGCATCACTTGATTTGATTTATTTCTACAGGATAACTAAATATTTTATTTAGAAACTTAAACAACCTTCAGTTGTGTTTAATATTTTGGAATAGCATTGCCAAAAGGTGATGCACAATTATTTTAAATTTTCTAATCATTCAGTAATTCTATGTGTGGGTTTTACACGGGATTTTCCCTGAATAAATCCATGTGGCACCCACTAATTAATAAACAAGGTAATCTAACCTTGCAACCTAAGTGAGTTGGTGTTTGTAAACTGAGTTGACAGCTTAGTGAACTTCTAGTAAACACAACCAGGTACGTAAAAGTATATTTTTGTTTATGATATTGTCCAGACATTACGAGACGGAACATACTAAGACTATCAGCAACCTGGAGAAGACGTTTTACAGCCAATATCAACCAGACGTTCATCAATATCAAGCAACCAACTATTGTATTTTACATTTCAACTTAAGCTAATTTAGCATTTAATTATTATCAACTTAACTATTTTATCTGTTTAATATAAGGGAATTCTTTTCAAACAAATATAATTAAACCGTTGTAAACACACTGGGAGTAACCTCGAATGTTACATTATAGATTACTTTACTACATTAGCAACCTTCAATTAGAAACAACTATTTCAAACTTTGATTTATTTCAAAAGAATATTTCACGCATAATCGAACTTTGTTTAAACAAGATCTTTAATATTTTAAACACGAACATAATTTTAAATAACAGCAGCAACACTTTTATTTTATTGCAAGGTAACGTATACACCGCGTTCGGTAGATTTATTTACAAACAAGACCTTAATATTAAACAACCGTAAAAATTAATAATCGTTATAAATTGGCGCACCAACTAGTGTGGCTTAAAAAATATTAAATAAAAATATTTTTTATATTTTATATCAGCCTGGTAGACACGAAAAAATTAACATGCCGCACACCCACCAATATGATACGAGATATAAGGACAGTAGGGTAGGAGAAATGCATCGGGATGTAGATACATACGAAGCGCAACCCACAGACGAGATGGAAGTTATTACAATCAATAATATCGAAACTAGTACCGACGAAATATCTCATGTAGAACCAGAGATGGAAATAGTAGTCAGCGACCGACCAGACAGACCATCCGAAGAGGCAAGATGGGATCACATGATGAGAATGATGATGGAACAATTCGGACAGGTTAAGGAAGATAGTCGAACTTTAAGGGAAGATGGTAGGAAATCCCGGGAAGAAAATCAAAGGAATATCGAGGTATTAAATAAAAATATAGAGTCAATAAAGGAGGACCATCGTGACTTAAATAGAAATATGGAGTCGCTTAGTAAAAATATGGAGTCGCTGAAAGAGGACCTGAATAAAAGGATTGACAATACTCATAAGTCCATGGACGCGCTGAACAGTAAAATCGACGATAACAGTCAAGCCATCAGAGAAGAATTGAACACCACATTGATTGAAATTAGTAGGAGGATGGAAGAAGGCAATGAGAAAATTAACACGAGCATAGACGTGGAGATTGCCGTTGTGAGGGAAGAAATAACGGAAGCAAACAAAAGGTGCGAACAACACGACCAGGACTTGCAGCGAACTAGAGAAGAGGTTGACGGGAGACTCAATACCATGGAGGAGGTGACTGAAGCAAGAATAGAATCTTTGAAAAGGATGAATCAAGATGAGATTAAACGGGTAAGGATAGACGTAGGTGAGCGCTGCGAAGAATTAAGTACCTCCGTAGACGCAGTAAGGAATTTAACTGTCGCCAATCGAGAGAGAATTGAAGAACTCAGACAACAGGAAATAGTGCAAATGCGGGAGGAGATTGAGGTTATCCGCAACCGTCCGATCCAAGGTCAGTATCTGCTACCGAATGACAACCGCGACGCGATTAATTTTAAAAATTATCGACGAAACCCTATCGAATTCTTAGCGCATGTGGAAGAAAACTTGGCACGGATTAGAGAGACCAGGTGTAACAACATAAAGAGCTTGATCGATGAGTACTTCAAAGAAATATACGATAATTGGTGGACCGCAACGCGCCACGAAGTTCACAGTTACGAGGAATTCAAAACTCAATTCCGCGCAAAATATTGGTCCAAGGCGACGCAAAACATAGTACGCGATCATATATGTCACGGAAAATACGATGCGAACAGAGGAGGAACCATGACTTCTTACTTTTTGGGTCAGGTATGTCTCGCACGAAACCTAGAAACAAAGATACCGGAAGAATGTCTTGTCACAAAACTGTCTTACCACTTTGAGGAGGGTGTCGCAAAGGCACGTCAGTGGGGGCAGATTAAGACGATAGCAGCTATGTCCGCATTGCTCGAGGATCAGGAGCATGAGGGATATTACCGTAGGAGTCGTCGGCGAAATGACCATTTTAACAATACGGGCGGTAATACGAACAATAATAATACTAACAACTCCAGAAATTATCGAAGTAATTTTAATAATAATGTCCATACAAACCAAAATTATAATAACATTAATCATAATAACAATAATAATAGTCCGAATAACCCGAGTAATAATAATAACAATAATAATAACGGGAACCAGAATAACAATAATAATAACAACAACAACCGGCGACCCAATTTTAATAATAACACCAATCGACCATCAAACCAAGGCGGAAATAATCCACCGTCACAATATCGCCAAGCCAATTATGTACAAGCCAATTACGACTCCGATAGAAGGCGACGATACCAACATAGAAACAGTTACAGTGGAGACAGAGGAAGTATGAGAGGAGGACGATGGAGGAGTAGTAGCATTGAGGGCGACGACCGCAACAGCGACTACCGACCACATGTACATTTTGTTCCAGACCAGGAACCCGCCCATCAAGGAGGACGTACAACAACGGACGATAGGAGTAATGTAAATGATCAAGACCGACGCCACGAGGAGAGTACAAGCTCTTTAAACTCCTCGCGGCAGTGAAAAATTATGGTAACATAAACCCTTCGCTGAACCACTCTATTGGGTATGATTATGGCACCAATACGAATAAAATCACCATATTGTATAACCATTACCTGAAAAATATATGGCAGGAATTGTTAGAAGAAGGAGTAACCGATCACCAGCAACACACCCACGATATCGTGTACGTGACGGCCACAATTAACGAAGTAACTGTCACATTAATGGTCGACACCGGGGCCAATGTTTCACTAATGGATAGCACCGAGCTCAATCGTATTCAGGAGGAGAGCAGGGTCAACATACCGACGTTACCTGTTACGAACATCATCCTGATAGGAGCTACAGGACGACAAAATAAATCAGTAAAAAAGCAAGTTAGGTTAGAAGTAACCAGCCAAGGTGTGACAATACCAATGATCTTTCTAGTAGCAACAGGTCTACCATTTCGTAGCTTGATCGGCTGCGACCTTCTACGTAAACACTCAGCCATAATCGATTTAAGTTCGGACAAATTAACTCTGAAAGCGTCTGACACGGATTGGATTGCAGACATTGTAGGAAACGGAGAAGTTCCCCCAGAGAGAACGATATTCCATATACAGCGAACGACCAACCCTAGAAACCAAATATTTAGGCACGAGCTGGAGTACAATAATGATAACAATACTTTATGGGAAGAAAAAATCAGAGAAATAAGACAATTCCAGTCAACTGACAGAAATAAATCGTCAAGTTCAGGCCAACTCGAAAAATTAATAACAATATATAATAAATATAGACACGTATTCTCAGACCTACCAGGAAAAGTTAAAAATTATCAATGTGTATTGCATTTCAAGGAACCAGTAAATTTTAACCGCAAATCTTACCCCATTGCGTATTCCCTTAAGGAGGCTGTTCGGTCTGAAATCAATCAGTTAATAGAAGATGATATAATAGAACCCAGTCAGTCCCCTTATACCAGCCCTATAGTGGCTATTAAGAAGAAAAACGATAAGGTAAGACTTTGTTTAGACGCACGAGAAATAAACAAACACCTAGTCAATAACCGGACATCTCCGGGTGAAACTGAAGAGATTCTAAAGAAGTTCCATGGTGTACAATACATAAGCTCGTGGGATACGGTCTGCGGGTATTGGCAGGTCGAGCTGCATCCCAACAGTCGAAAATATGTTGCTTTTATATTTGAGGGACGCAACTATCACTTTAAGAGGTTGCCCTTCGGGCTAATAAATTCAGTAGCCATATTCATACAATGCATGGATCAGATGTTAGGACAGGAAGCACTGAAATTCACGACCGTCTATGTGGACGACCTGCTCATAACATCCACCAATTGGGAAGAACATTGTCAGAGAGTAGAACACGTGCTGAACAAACTATCAGAAAATCATATTACTCTAAAATTGGAGAAATCCCAACTAATTGCAAAGGAAGTACAGTTTTTAGGTTTTCAGCTCACCGAATTAGGGATAACTCCTTCAACAGAAAAAATCGAAGCTATTCAAAAGTTCCCCAACCCCAAGAATAAAAAACAATTACAATCTTTTTTAGGATTGTGCAACTACTATCGAAAATTTCAAAATAATTATTCTGAACTAACCACCAGATTGTCTCCGCAATTGTCCTCGAAGGATAAATGGACATGGGGTCCAGCACAGGAAAGTATATTTCAAAAGATTAAAACGAAATTTTTAGAAACAGTAATATTACACCATCCAGACTTTGGTAAACCTTTTTATTTGAATTGTGATGCCAGTGACATCAGTTTGGGCTCCACCTTATACCAAGAAGACAGTGAAGGAAACCACCTGGTAATAAGCTTCGCAAGCCGTACCTTAAATAAATGTGAAAGAAACTACAATGTCACTGAAAAAGAACTCCTGAGTGTAGTATTCGCATGTAACAAATTCCGCACATACATATTAGGATACTCGGTTACTGTTAGGACAGATCACAAGTCCATATCCTTTTTGAAGAGTTGCAAATTAAGTCATGGGCGGTTAGCAAGGTGGACATTGGTCCTACAAGAGTATAATATTAATTGGGAATATGTCCCTGGCAGAAAGAATATAGCCGCTGACGTACTATCACGGGTAAACCTTACAAATCAGACTTATGAAGGCGAAAAGGAGACACTAGCCAAAGTGTATAACATATTAAAAAGCCGAACAGAATTGGAAAGCATTATCAAAGGAATAGAGTTACATCAAAGACAAGACGGTAGACTGGCACAAATCTTCCAGAGGTTGGATGATAAAGATGTGAGGATAACTCCATATTACTGTGTAATTGATAATATATTATTCATTAAAACTAAGTATCACGATAACGGTTGGAAGTTAGTTGTACCTAAAACCTTAGAGAAAGAAATAATCACAGATTACCATGTTCGTTATGGGCACATGAGTGCTGTCAAGGTAATCAAGGCGTTGGAAGAACATATGTATATAAAAGATATGAATAGAAGAGTGAGGCAGTGCATCAGAACCTGCCAAGTTTGCCAGATGGTAAAATGCACGAATGAAAGAAAGGAGGGACAGATGATTCCCATAACATCTTCGGGGAAACTAGAAAAAGTTTTTGTAGACATCTGCGGCCCATTTCCTAGGAGCGGAGGTCGCCACCAGTACAAGTATTTATTGATTATCTTAGACCATTACACTAAATATAAAACTATACCCTATGAATCGAGCAACTACCCAAAAGATACTCAACCTAATAATACATAATTATTTACCTGAGGTAGGTTGTCCGAGAACCTTGATCACCGACCACGGTACACAATTTAAAGGACGGAGGTGGAAGGACACACTGATGGAATATGGGATAAAAACATACAAAACTGCAGTGTACCATCCCAGTAGTAATCCCTCGGAGAGAGTATTAAGAGAAGTGGGACGAATACTTAGAACTTATTGTGCAACTCAACAAAGACAGTGGAGTGGGTATGTCTCAGCTGCAGAGGATTTTATCAATCTAGCATATCACCAAGCAATTGATACAACCCCATACAACGCCATGTTTGAAAAACCTCCACCCAGAGAGATCAGTGACCTTATTAAATTCCCACAAAGTCCCGAATATCACTTTGATAAAGTCCAATACCATAATAAGATCATAGAAAAGTTAGAACAACGTAGGAGAAAGTATAAACGGCAAGCACCAGCCCGAATAATTAAATATAAAATAGGAGAACAAGTACTATTAAGAAATAGAGAACTGCCCAGCACAATGGAGGGCATAACCAAGAAATTATTGTTGTTATACGTAGGTCCATATACGATCACAAGGGACAATAAAAACAACACCTATGAACTCACTGACACGATAAATAACAAAGTTAAAGGGACATACAATCAAACATCGTTAAAAAAGTACTATAGTTAAAGGAAATTAATGAGAATAAGTAATTACAAAATACCAAATATTCCAAAGAAGTAATACTAAAAACTGATATGGGAAAGGACACCTGTATGACGTAATCATCCCCAATCATAAGCCCAATAGAGTGGAAGAGCACAAAATAACCCCATGAACACCAACCATAAAAAAAAAAAGATTATTATTAAGAACGGATAATATGTAGAAGTAAGCAACATTTATCACCCGAATGTTTAGGGTAGAAAAGAAAAAATATATATGTTTAAAAATAATTACTATAAACAAACTCATTTAAGGTTTAACAGAATCACATGTTAAACTACAAATTGTTGAAGGTAACTATTGACTATAACTAATCAATTTGCCCTATCGAGTTACAAAAGTGTGTAGAATTAAAATATAAGCCAAACTATTTGTTACTGATGAAAAAGAACCAGATCTATCACACCAAGGGATAGAAAATTATGTAATGTCAACTAAATGATTTAATAAGAAAAGGGACATCTATTATGTCACAAAGAGCCAGTAGTGGCATATAACTACAATTACTATACTATACCTAGAGAAAAAATGTGTATCCAAATGAATATTCTATGTAACTAAATTTTATACAATGATTATTGTGTACCTCTCATAAAACTCAAATATTGAATTAAATCGTCCAGAATAAAGGTTCACCCAACTAACCTTTGAAGGAGTAGAGAGGCAGTACAACAAAGTGTGTAAAATAAAAGAAGGACATTATTATGGAAAGTAAGGAAAGAAAAAAAAATGTTTGTAAAACAAACCATGTAAACCCCAAGAATGTCTATAAAATTAGATATTAGTATGTTATTATATTGTCACATGAAATTATAATTGTAGAATATTGTATATTATATATAAAATCATCCAGAATAAGTGAGAACCACCATCACTTGAAGGAGTAGAGAAGAAAAATAACAAAGAATGTTAATTGTAAAGATAACTATTGTTATAATGGAATGAAAGGAAAGAAAAATGTTTGTCAACTATTAAATATTGTACATCACCAGAGTATGTCAGAGAACATCAAACAAAAAACCATTTAGTATACAAACAATGTAAGCCCTGATAATTCAGGATGAATATAACTTGTTAAGAAAGATTTAGTGAACTATTGTGAAAACAAAAATATTGTAAACACTAGAAATAAAAAACCAACTGCATAAGTACTATAAGCAGCAAAATAAGTGTATAGTCTTAAGAATATTCAAGTGAACCAAAGCAAATTGTCAACTAGTACAAAAAGTAACTATATAGCTGGTAAAAGCATAGCTAAAAATGTCAAGCCTAAAAGAAATAATTACCTGTAAGAAAGAAAGTATGTTAGCAAGTATAAAGATGGAAATGTGATCTAAATGAAAACCTCTGATACCTTGAATATTATAGTGAATATATTATATTATTGAATATGAATGATATGTGTTATATTTTTTTTGAGTTGTGATAGTGCAACTATTGCCAGGTGCAATGTTTATTTTTTTTCTCAGACAGAGAAGAGTAATGCCTCTGAATCTGAGAATGTGTATTGAGGAACGGCAGAGGATGTTAGCCACAGTGAGCCACCCTGATTCCGAAACCTCTACAACAGTTAGGGAATTATATTGTATTAATGTATCAAGGACTATTATGAAAGAATCTGTGAGGTATGAATTATAATAACCATTAAGATAATCACGAATGCAAAGATATGTGATAAGAAAGTAGAATGTGAATAAGACAGGAAATTGTTAACTTAAGAAACGAGATCTATTGTAGTTAAATGACTTAGAGAGTAAGCAACTTGAAAATACCAGTAAGTTAAGAGTTGTATCACTAGATAAAAAATCAAGCTAGAGTAATACACCAATAGTATGTTTAAAAAAATCAAAGAGTACAAGAAAAAAAAAACTATAGAAGTATACTAAGAAACTGACATGAATTGATAATTTAATAAAAAATAAATTTTTCTCAAATGATCAATTTTAAAGAGGGTGTATATTGTATACTAACGAGACGTCCGCCTCGTTTAAGCCCCGCGATGGAAGCCACTTTGTATAATAACGGTTTACCTTTCCTGTTAATTATTATTGAATAGTGTGTAGCGAACCGTTTTATACTTATTAGTCGACCTTTTTTCTCGCCGTTAGAAGTTCGTATTTCTCTCTATTCTAGCTCCAGCGGTTGGTCGTCAATTTGTAATGTAGTCGTGAGTACGGCTACCGTTTTACTTTGCAAAATGTGAATAATGTACAATTTGTGTGTGATGGGTGTAACGTGTCTTCTCTATCCGTAGTTCAAATGCGTGCAACTTCCGCAGATTTCGTTCGTTGCGAACGTACGAATAACCAGGTCTTGATGTTCTTACTTGATGTTCATTAGGGGTATGAAAATCCCGGTGGCGCCAAATTGTTTTCTTAAAACAATTAAAATAAAATTCAAAGGTGTATGACCAGTGCAGCTCAGGCGGTTTGAATAATTCAAATATTTCCGCCAGCTAGGCCCACTAGAGCGCACAGCAGTTCGATGCGTGGGCTGTGTAAATCGTTAGTCATCTGCTAAAATGTACATAAAATATTGTGCACCTCCTAATGAAATTATAACACCGTGGTTACACTCAATACTTACACATTTTTTATTAGTGATTGTTATTCATTTAATACAAATTATTCTAATACAAATGCTCCGGTTATTTATATGAGACAATTACAGGGTTTGACAAATCGATATTTGAATTGATAAACAGACTTTTAGTAATGGCGTCTGTTGGAAATTGTACATATTATTAATGTTCGTTTGTCATAGGTTCTTGAGGTTACGTTAAAAGGATTACAAATGTTTAAAACAATAAAAATACACACCCTTACATCAAGTAAACTTAACTAACATATTGTGTAGGTATAATTTGTTTAGCGCAGTGTAGTAAAAGTGTTTACAAGTTATGGATCATTAACAACAGTTTATATTGGTTAGTTTATAAATTGTCAGTGACTTAGTATTCTTTTTAATCTTTGAAAGTAATTAATTTCAGTTCAGTGAGATTTCGACCTTTAGTGAGAAATAATTAACGTGAGTTTATTTATATATTTTGGGTAATTTAAGAGGTACTTATCACTTCCGTAGTTATGGCGAATTCATACGATCTGTTATTCATGGGTTATACTATAATCTTCTTTAATTTGCTGGGTTCAGGACATCAGGCATCTTTTCCAGTTTAATTGGTAGTAATTTATTTTCTTTTTTCATTAATTTGGCCTCAACTTCAATAATATGGTTCCAGTCCTTGTCTGATGTCTTGGTATGCACTTATTAGTAACTTCTTCTGATATTTTCTATGTTTTAATTGACAATTTTGGTCACTCGAAAATTAGCGTCTATACCATTAAAGCATCATGCATTCAGTAAAAAAATCTAACGGTATTTTTGCTTGTTACTCCACAGTTTCCATGGTAACGTAATTATTCTCCCTGGTCGATCTCAAAATAAACACATTGTTATCAAACTTTGAATTTTTTGTTTAATTTGAATAAATATTTTATAATGGCTATATTTACTTGGGGATAATTTCAATGGTTGTAAACTTTACATAGATGTTTCTATTTTCTTTCAAAGATTAGTTTGATATCTTACAAGATTGGTCTAAGCCATGTATTAATGTTTTAGTCCAAAATTGATAATACTATGTTAATACATAATTTACTTATTTCTAAGTTTTAATATAATTCTGCCATGTTCCCTTTCGTTACACATAATTAATATATTTTGCCTATTATTTCTTATAAAGGTATTGCTATTATTTTCTTTATAAATTCCTTACTTACTTAAAACATACTAACATATTACTGTAAAACTATTTCTTCTGGTATTTATTGCCTTAAACATTAAGCCAATAACTTCTTTCTTTAAATTAACAAATGAACAAATTTGGTGAGTGTTATACCTACACCATCTCTTTTATAACAGTAATCACCCTGGTGATTTTTATACTGAGATAATATTTTTTCTGTTTTTTACATTCACAATTATTCTGTGTCTTTCAGTCTAATATACTTAACTTAATTGCTCATTTAACATGTGCTTATGTTTTGGGTTTGTCACACTTGTTTAACTCTTTTTTCTTAAGATTATATGCTGTTTATTTTATTACACTTATCACTTCACTGTTCATCTTTGTCACTCCCTACCTATCTCTAATTACCCTTATATTTCTCACGATCTCACTATTATTACAAAGTTTTTGTATCTAATGAGTTCATGTCTCTTTTGTTAACTTCAGACTGTCACATATCATTTTATAATATTCAAACAACATGGTATTGTAAATACATCTTTCAAATAAAACATAACTTTGTATATATTGTCATTAAAGTGATAAAAATTGGTCTGAAATGTCATAATTAGTAATAATAACAACAATTTAATAATGTTAAAATATATTGTGTTAATTGAAACATACTACATCTGTAGCAACAGCAATAATATTAGCGAATAAATAAACTCTCCAAAACCTTATACTTTCAAACACATAATGCTGAGATAACATACATACTGCTGAAATAATCCTAGTAAAAGTTCCAAAGCATATAGTAGACTATACAATTTGTTCTCTGATTGAACCACGCACACATTTCTATTCCCTGTCTGTATGAGTGTAATTTTAAACATAACAGCTGACACATCACCTATAGATAAGGATATACATACAATCATATCTACACATGGTTTTTTATGTATAACAATTGCTGAGATACTGTCATTTACAAGTTACCACTAATAAAAATTTAAACATAATTTATTAACAATAATAAAGAATTATGCTCTTTTAAAACAATCTTGTGAGTTAATTGTTATGGCCATGTAATTTTTTTTTCTTTTTTCTTCACTGACTTCTTGTCTCGCTTTACTTTGGTTAATATCTGGCCAATCTCTGGGGTTGGGTCAATGTCAGTTGTCTGTCAGTCTAGTTCGTATTTTCTTGTTTTGTAACCACCTTTGGTTGTATTCTTCCTCCTTCACTATTGATTATATTTACTACTTTCATTCTCGTTATCATTTATCTATCAAAATATATGGTTTCTTGGCATTTTTTACATACTTATTTATATCAAATGTGATCAGGGTTTGGCAATGTTATATAATGCCCTTCCACCAAAATTGATCATTTTATAAAACGTGAATTTAAGTTTGATGAAATTATCAATTGTATCGTATCAATTTTTTTTTTTTTTTTTTCAAATTCTCCTGCTTCTCATTCATTTTTTATATTTAATTCGGTATCTTTTATTTCCATTCTTCTTAGTCTTTTCTTCATTATTTTCTCACATTGCGAACTGGCTTATTGATTTTTTATTATAACTTATTCCCTATAAATCTTATTTTTCATCAAAACTACTCTTATACTGATATCAGGGGAACATCATCCCTGCTCAGTAAAATGATTGCTGGTTCATTCAACAAACAAACTCAATTAACAATTCTTAAATATAGTCAACTCGTGACTCAAAATAATAATAATAATCATAATCATAATATTTGTTGGGAATTTTTTACTTTTATACTTCATTGCTCAGTTCGAGTCATATATTGTTCCATCTTTCTTTATAGATACTATTTGATACATTGTTTTTTATTGATACAATCACATTTTTATTCATTTTTAATTACTCTTTGTTTCATCTCATCTCACATTATGACTCTTAGAATGTTGATTTCATTTATATTGTTTTGTGATCATTGGTTTGGGTAATTTTACTTCCCCTCTTTCTAAATAGTTGTGGAAGCTGATCATTTTGATTGATATTTTTTTTTTTTTTTTCATAATTTTTAAATATCATAGTAAGTTATGGCTTCTTACTAGTTAGGAATTTTTTGTAGCTTATTCCTTCATAGTATGTCATGCTTTTCATGCCTCATTTTTTGGCTAAACATTATGGCAATTTAATCTTATTTTGTAGGAATGTTTTGTAACTACACTCCTCTATTGTTAATTTTTATTTAAATATTGTAGTAAGTTGGTTGCTCTTACTTTATATGAATGCCTTGTAACTTTTACCTCTCCATTTTTACTTGTTCTAAACTATTATCGAGATATTTGGGTAAGCTTTTCTTACATATTTTTTTTTGATTTTTTACAATTTTTTATTCATCATAAAGGTTTCTCTAATGCTTAGTGTAAGCTGTACTTACTAATGTTTTGGAATTTTGACATTCTTTAGAGATCTTTTCTTTATGACATTGGCAGACTTGTTTGTTTGTCACGTTATTTTTTTTTCTTTATTTAAAGTATTTTTGTTGGTTTTTTACTTTAAATTGTTTTTTTACAGTTATTGTTGATTGTCATAATATTTCTTAATTGAGGCTTGATTGTATACCCCCTTTATTTTCTTGGTGACGGGGTGAGTGATCTCGTAAGTGTTATTGCCCTTGTCTTTTGTTATAGTGTATGGTCCCACGTATAATAATAGTAACTTTCTAGTGATGCCTTCTATGGAGCTGGGTAATTCTCTGTTTTTTAACAGTACCCTTTCTCCTACCTCGTACTTAATAGTCTTTTCCTGGTTCTTAGCGTATTTATTCTTTTGTTGCTCTACCTTTTCGGCTATTCTGTTATAGAATCTTTTTTTCTCGAATTGATATTCGGTGTTGGTGGGGAATTGGATCATATCAGTTATCTCTCTAGGCGGTGGCCGCTCAAACATCATTGTGTACGGGGTAGCTTCCGTAAAGTCGTGGTAAGCTAAGTTTATAAATTCTTCAGTGGATTTGATTATTCTTGTTTCTTCAGTAGTTTTGGTTATTCTTCGATCAAATCGTCCCTTATATTTTTCAAATAATTAGTACATATTATTGTGATCTTCTTGTCATGTGTTGTCTTATATTCACCCAGAGATTGGTCCAGTGATGGGCTGTCCGCAGTTTTCACTGGCCTTAAGCGTTTAAATGAGGGTTGACCTCATTGCCCCCAACATCAGTAGTGTTTGATGGTTGGTTAGCGTTCGGCTCCTGTTGATTATTCCGGTCATCCACGCTGTGCCTATGATCTTCTTCGAATGGGTGACTTCTCGTATCGGGTACCTGGTTATAGTACGTTCGCCGATAGTTAGATGAGGGATAGTTTCTTCTTGGGCTCCTTTGTCTTTGCCCCCTTATGTAATTTACCTGTGGCCGGTATCCTGAATTATTGTTCTGATTACTGTTGTTTCCAGGGCGATAATTGTTGTTGTAACCATTCGACAGGAAATTACCCCTGTGGTTGTTCCTGAAGTTGTTATTATTATGGTTTCCACTTCTGTTAAAATTTCTGGGCACGTTATTGCCCCGTGTGTTCCCTTGGTAATTGTTAGGGTTATTTATCGGTGGTTTATTATCTCCCTGTTGGTTCTGTGACAATTGTCCCTCATTAGTTCTATTATTTCTGAAACTGTACCCTCTATTTTTCCTGTACTGCCACTCATGTTCATGGCTTTCTAGTAAGCTAGCCATATCTTGGATGGTCTTTACCTGGCTGTACATCCGTGCCTTTTGGATGGCGTCGTCGTAGTGGTAAGATAACTGTATTACCAGACACTCTTCAGGTATACGTGGCTCCAAATTCCTGGCCATGCAGATTTTTCCCAAGAAGTAGGAGGTAAGGGATTGTCCATTCTGGTTTTCATACCTTCCATTGCTCAGGTTATTGCGGACCATATTCTGAGTTGATTCAGACCAGTATTTAGCCTTGAACTGAGTCTTAAAGTCTTGAAGGTTTTGGATGTCTGGTCGAGTGGCAGTCCACCAGTTGTCGTATGTCTCCTTGAACATTTCGTCCAACATCCCTCTTATTGTAGTCCATCGAGTCTCTCGATTCTTGATGATTAACTCTTCTACCCTCTTCAAGAATTCAATAGGGTTTCTTTTATAATTACGGAAATTAATAGTATCTCTGTTGTCTGTGTTCATGACATGATTATTATTACATGGTCGGTCACGCCAGGCATCCACTTCTTCCCGTAATGACTCTTCTATTCTGCGCATTTCGTCAATCCTCTGTTGGTTTTTGTCTACTTTGCTATCTACTTTATTTAAGTTACTGTAAACTCCTTCCATTCGTTCTCCCAAGTCTGTTCGTACAGCTGCTACCTCTTTCTGGTTTTCTTCCCGGACTTGATGTATGTCCTGGTCTATCTGGGTACATCTTCTGACTGTTTCTTCATGACCTTCCTCAATTCTTCTCTTATTTTCTCCTTCGAGACGGTTCATTTTATCGAGTACTTCCTTGCGGACTCCAGAAATATTTTCGTTGGTATTCTCTAGCTTCTCCAACGTTTCCTCTAATTTGTCATTGATTTCCGTAACCTGCTGTTTTGCTTCTTCTCGGTACTCCATTAATTGGTGTGCCATCTGCAGCTTCATTTCTTCTTTATTTTTCTCGTGGTCCTTCTTCAGCTGTTCCTTCAATTCTTCCTTTAATTCTTCGTTTCTTTGCTGAATTTCCTCCAGCAATCGTTGTTGTAGTGTTTCATTATTTTGGTTGACTGTTTTCCTCAATTCTTCCTTAGTACTCACTATTTTTTCATTGATCTGTTTCAAATTGTCACTGGTTTCTTTCTTCATGCCATCGAATTTCTCCTCCTGTTTCTTAAAATTTTGGTTAATCAATTCCCACAATTTTTGTAAATCCATTCCTCCTGTGGCTTCCCCCCTATCTCCAGCCTGTGGTTCCATTTCTTCATCTTGGCTTGGTTCTGTTGTGGTTATTACTGTCTCCACTTCTTCAATCGGTGTTCCTTCCTCTTCTTCCCCTCTGTTTTCTTCCATCTCCTTCTCCTTTGCCAATTTTTTCGACAATCCTCTGGTGTGCATATTGTAACCTTTCGTAATCGCCGCTAGAATGTCGTATTTCTCTCTCTTCTAGCTCCACCGGTTGGTCGCCAATTTGTAATATAGACGTGACGTCCGCCTCGTTCAAGCCCCACGTTGGGCGCCACTTTGTATACTAACGAGACGTCCGCCTCGTTTAAGCCCCGCGATGGAAGCCACTTTGTATAATAACGGTTTACCTTTCCTGTTAATTATTATTGAATAGTGTGTAGCGAACCGTTTTATACTTATTAGTCGACCTTTTTTCTCGCCGTTAGAAGTTCGTATTTCTCTCTATTCTAGCTCCAGCGGTTGGTCGTCAATTTGTAATGTAGTCGTGAGTACGGCTACCGTTTTACTTTGCAAAATGTGAATAATGTACAATTTGTGTGTGATGGGTGTAACGTGTCTTCTCTATCCGTAGTTCAAATGCGTGCAACTTCCGCAGATTTCGTTCGTTGCGAACGTACGAATAACCAGGTCTTGATGTTCTTACCTGATGTTCATTAGGGGTATGAAAATCCCGGTGGCGCCAAATTGTTTTCTTAAAACAATTAAAATAAAATTCAAAGGTGTATGACCAGCGCAGCTCAGGCGGTTTGAATAATTCAAATATTTCCGCCAGCTAGGCCCACTAGAGCGCACAGCAGTTCGATGCGTGGGCTGTGTAAATCGTTAGTCATCTGCTAAAATGTACATAAAATATTGTGCACCTCCTAATGAAATTATAACACCGTGGTTACACTCAATACTTACACATTTTTTATTAGTGATTGTTATTCATTTAATACAAATTATTCTAATACAAATGCTCCGGTTATTTATATGAGACAATTACAGGGTTTGACAAATCGATATTTGAATTGATAAACAGACTTTTAGTAATGGCGTCTGTTGGAAATTGTACAAATTATTAATGTTCGTTTGTCATAGGTTCTTGAGGTTACGTTAAAAGGATTACAAATGTTTAAAACAATAAAAATACACACCCTTACATCAAGTAAACTTAACTAACATATTGTGTAGGTATAATTTGTTTAGCGCAGTGTAGTAAAAGTGTTTACAAGTTATGGATCATTAACAACAGTTTATATTGGTTAGTTTATAAATTGTCAGTGACTTAGTATTCTTTTTAATCTTTGAAAGTAATTAATTTCAGTTCAGTGAGATTTCGACCTTTAGTGAGAAATAATTAACGTGAGTTTATTTATATATTTTGGGTAATTTAAGAGGTACTTATCACTTCCGTAGTTATGGCGAATTCATACGATCTGTTATTCATGGGTTATACTATAATCTTCTTTAATTTGCTGGGTTCAGGACATCAGGCATCTTTTCCAGTTTAATTGGTAGTAATTTATTTTCTTTTTTCATTAATTTGGCCTCAACTTCAATAATATGGTTCCAGTCCTTGTCTGATGTCTTGGTATGCACTTATTAGTAACTTCTTCTGATATTTTCTATGTTTTAATTGACAATTTTGGTCACTCGAAAATTAGCGTCTATACCATTAAAGCATCATGCATTCAGTAAAAAAATCTAACGGTATTTTTGCTTGTTACTCCACAGTTTCCATGGTAACGTAATTATTCTCCCTGGTCGATCTCAAAGTAAACACATTGTTATCAAACTTTGAATTTTTTGTTTAATTTGAATAAATATTTTATAATGGCTATATTTACTTGGGGATAATTTCAATGGTTGTAAACTTTACATAGATGTTTCTATTTTCTTTCAAAGATTAGTTTGATATCTTACAAGATTGGTCTAAGCCATGTATTAATGTTTTAGTCCAAAATTGATAATACTATGTTAATACATAATTTACTTATTTCTAAGTTTTAATATAATTCTGCCATGTTCCCTTTCGTTACACATAATTAATATATTTTGCCTATTATTTCTTATAAAGGTATTGCTATTATTTTCTTTATAAATTCCTTACTTACTTAAAACATACTAACATATTACTGTAAAACTATTTCTTCTGGTATTTATTGCCTTAAACATTAAGCCAATAACTTCTTTCTTTAAATTAACAAATGAACAAATTTGGTGAGTGTTATACCTACACCATCTCTTTTATAACAGTAATCACCCTGGTGATTTTTATACTGAGATAATATTTTTTCTGTTTTTTACATTCACAATTATTCTGTGTCTTTCAGTCTAATATACTTAACTTAATTGCTCATTTAACATGTGCTTATGTTTTGGGTTTGTCACACTTGTTTAACTCTTTTTTCTTAAGATTATATGCTGTTTATTTTATTACACTTATCACTTCACTGTTCATCTTTGTCACTCCCTACCTATCTCTAATTACCCTTATATTTCTCACGATCTCACTATTATTACAAAGTTTTTGTATCTAATGAGTTCATGTCTCTTTTGTTAACTTCAGACTGTCACATATCATTTTATAATATTCAAACAACATGGTATTGTAAATACATCTTTCAAATAAAACATAACTTTGTATATATTGTCATTAAAGTGATAAAAATTGGTCTGAAATGTCATAATTAGTAATAATAACAACAATTTAATAATGTTAAAATATATTGTGTTAATTGAAACATACTACATCTGTAGCAACAGCAATAATATTAGCGAATAAATAAACTCTCCAAAACCTTATACTTTCAAACACATAATGCTGAGATAACATACATACTGCTGAAATAATCCTAGTAAAAGTTCCAAAGCATATAGTAGACTATACAATTTGTTCTCTGATTGAACCACGCACACATTTCTATTCCCTGTCTGTATGAGTGTAATTTTAAACATAACAGCTGACACATCACCTATAGATAAGGATATACATACAATCATATCTACACATGGTTTTTTATGTATAACAATTGCTGAGATACTGTCATTTACAAGTTACCACTAATAAAAATTTAAACATAAATTATTAACAATAATAAAGAATTATGCTCTTTTAAAACAATCTTGTGAGTTAATTGTTATGGCCATGTAATTTTTTTTTCTTTTTTCTTCACTGTCTTCTTGTCTCGCTTTACTTTGGTTAATATCTGGCCAATCTCTGGGGTTGGGTCAATGTCAGTTGTCTGTCAGTCTAGTTCGTATTTTCTTGTTTTGTAACCACCTTTGGTTGTATTCTTCCTCCTTCACTATTGATTATATTTACTACTTTCATTCTCGTTATCATTTATCTATCAAAATATATGGTTTCTTGGCATTTTTTACATACTTATTTATATCAAATGTGATCAGGGTTTGGCAATGTTATATAATGCCCTTCCACCAAAATTGATCATTTTATAAAACGTGAATTTAAGTTTGATGAAATTATCAATTGTATCGTATCAATTTTTTTTTTTTTTTTTTTCAAATTCTCCTGCTTCTCATTCATTTTTTATATTTAATTCGGTATCTTTTATTTCCATTCTTCTTAGTCTTTTCTTCATTATTTTCTCACATTGCGAACTGGCTTATTGATTTTTTATTATAACTTATTCCCTATAAATCTTATTTTTCATCAAAACTACTCTTATACTGATATCAGGGGAACATCATCCCTGCTCAGTAAAATGATTGCTGGTTCATTCAACAAACAAACTCAATTAACAATTCTTAAATATAGTCAACTCGTGACTCAAAATAATAATAATAATCATAATCATAATATTTGTTGGGAATTTTTTACTTTTATACTTCATTGCTCAGTTCGAGTCATATATTGTTCCATCTTTCTTTATAGATACTATTTGATACATTGTTTTTTATTGATACAATTCACATTTTTATTCATTTTTAATTACTCTTTGTTTCATCTCATCTCACATTATGACTCTGAGAATGTTGATTTCATTTATATTGTTTTGTAATCATTGGTTTGGGTAATTTTACTTCCCCTCTTTCTAAATAGTTGTGGAAGCTGATCATTTTGATTGATATTTTTTTTTTTTTTTTCATAATTTTTAAATATCATAGTAAGTTATGGCTTCTTACTAGTTAGGAATTTTTTGTAGCTTATTCCTTCATAGTATGTCATGCTTTTCATGCCTCATTTTTTGGCTAAACATTATGGCAATTTAATCTTATTTTGTAGGAATGTTTTGTAACTACACTCCTCTATTGTTAATTTTTATTTAAATATTGTAGTAAGTTGGTTGCTCTTACTTTATATGAATGCCTTGTAACTTTTACCTCTCCATTTTTACTTGTTCTAAACTATTATCGAGATATTTGGGTAAGCTTTTCTTACATATCTTTTTTTTGATTTTTTACAATTTTTTATTCATCATAATGGTTTCTCTAATGCTTAGTGTAAGCTGTACTTACTAATGTTTTGGAATTTTTACATTCTTTAGAGATCTTTTCTTTATGACATTGGCAGACTTGTTTGTTTGTCACGTTATTTTTTTTTCTTTATTTAAAGTATTTTTGTTGGTTTTTTACTTTAAATTGTTTTTTTACAGTTATTGTTGATTGTCATAATATTTCTTAATTGAGGCTTGATTGTATACCCCCTTTATTTTCTTGGTGACGGGGTGAGTGATCTCGTAAGTGTTATTGCCCTTGTCTTTTGTTATAGTGTATGGTCCCACGTATAATAATAGTAACTTTCTAGTGATGCCTTCTATGGAGCTGGGTAATTCTCTGTTTTTTAACAGTACCCTTTCTCCTACCTCGTACTTAATAGTCTTTTCCTGGTTCTTAGCGTATTTATTCTTTTGTTGCTCTACCTTTTCGGCTATTCTGTTATAGAATCTTTTTTTCTCGAATTGATATTCGGTGTTGGTGGGGAATTGGATCATATCAGTTATCTCTCTAGGCGGTGGCCGCTCAAACATCATTGTGTACGGGGTAGCTTCCGTAAAGTCGTGGTAAGCTAAGTTTATAAATTCTTCAGTGGATTTGATTATTCTTGTTTCTTCAGTAGTTTTGGTTATTCTTCGATCAAATCGTCCCTTATATTTTTCAAATAATTAGTACATATTATTGTGATCTTCTTGTCATGTGTTGTCTTATATTCACCCAGAGATTGGTCCAGTGATGGGCTGTCCGCAGTTTTCACTGGCCTTAAGCGTTTAAATGAGGGTTGACCTCATTGCCCCCAACATCAGTAGTGTTTGATGGTTGGTTAGCGTTCGGCTCCTGTTGATTATTCCGGTCATCCACGCTGTGCCTGTGATCTTCTTCGAATGGGTGACTTCTCGTATCGGGTACCTGGTTATAGTACGTTCGCCGATAGTTAGATGAGGGATAGTTTCTTCTTGGGCTCCTTTGTCTTTGCCCCCTTATGTAATTTACCTGTGGCCGGTATCCTGGATTATTGTTCTGATTACTGTTGTTTCCAGGGCGATAATTGTTGTTGTAACCATTCGACGGGAAATTACCCCTGTGGTTGTTCCTGAAGTTGTTATTATTATGGTTTCCACTTCTGTTAAAATTTCTGGGCACGTTATTGCCCCGTGTGTTCCCTTGGTAATTGTTAGGGTTATTTATCGGTGGTTTATTATCTCCCTGTTGGTTCTGTGACAATTGTCCCTCATTAGTTCTATTATTTCTGAAACTGTACCCTCTATTTTTCCTGTACTGCCACTCATGTTCATGGCTTTCTAGTAAGCTAGCCATATCTTGGATGGTCTTTACCTGGCTGTACATCCGTGCCTTTTGGATGGCGTCGTCGTAGTGGTAAGATAACTGTATTACCAGACACTCTTCAGGTATACGTGGCTCCAAATTCCTGGCCATGCAGATTTTTCCCAAGAAGTAGGAGGTAAGGGATTGTCCATTCTGGTTTTCATACCTTCCATTGCTCAGGTTATTGCGGACCATATTCTGAGTTGATTCAGACCAGTATTTAGCCTTGAACTGAGTCTTAAAGTCTTGAAGGTTTTGGATGTCTGGTCGAGTGGCAGTCCACCAGTTGTCGTATGTCTCCTTGAACATTTCGTCCAACATCCCTCTTATTGTAGTCCATCGAGTCTCTCGATTCTTGATGATTAACTCTTCTACCCTCTTCAAGAATTCAATAGGGTTTCTTTTATAATTACGGAAATTAATAGTATCTCTGTTGTCTGTGTTCATGACATGATTATTATTACATGGTCGGTCACGCCAGGCATCCACTTCTTCCCGTAATGACTCTTCTATTCTGCGCATTTCGTCAATCCTCTGTTGGTTTTTGTCTACTTTGCTATCTACTTTATTTAAGTTACTGTAAACTCCTTCCATTCGTTCTCCCAAGTCTGTTCGTACAGCTGCTACCTCTTTCTGGTTTTCTTCCCGGACTTGATGTATGTCCTGGTCTATCTGGGTACATCTTCTGACTGTTTCTTCATGACCTTCCTCAATTCTTCTCTTATTTTCTCCTTCGAGACGGTTCATTTTATCGAGTACTTCCTTGCGGACTCCAGAAATATTTTCGTTGGTATTCTCTAGCTTCTCCAATGTTTCCTCTAATTTGTCATTGATTTCCGTAACCTGCTGTTTTGCTTCTTCTCGGTACTCCATTAATTGGTGTGCCATCTGCAGCTTCATTTCTTCTTTATTTTTCTCGTGGTCCTTCTTCAGCTGTTCCTTCAATTCTTCCTTTAATTCTTCGTTTCTTTGCTGAATTTTCTCCAGCAATCGTTGTTGTAGTGTTTCATTATTTTGGTTGACTGTTTTCCTCAATTCTTCCTTAGTACTCACTATTTTTTCATTGATCTGTTTCAAATTGTCACTGGTTTCTTTCTTCATGCCGTCGAATTTCTCCTCCTGTTTCTTAAAATTTTGGTTAATCAATTCCCACAATTTTTGTAAATCCATTCCTCCTGTGGCTTCCCCCCTATCTCCAGCCTGTGGTTCCATTTCTTCATCTTGGCTTGGTTCTGTTGTGGTTATTACTGTCTCCACTTCTTCAATCGGTGTTCCTTCCTCTTCTTCCCCTCTGTTTTCTTCCATCTCCTTCTCCTTTGCCAATTTTTTCGACAATCCTCTGGTGTGCATATTGTAACCTTTCGTAATCGCCGCTAGAATGTCGTATTTCTCTCTCTTCTAGCTCCACCGGTTGGTCGCCAATTTGTAATATAGATGTGACGTCCGCCTCGTTCAAGCCCCACGTTGGGCGCCACTTTGTATACTAACGAGACGTCCGCCTCGTTTAAGCCCCGCGATGGAAGCCACTTTGTATAATAACGGTTTACCTTTCCTGTTAATTATTATTGAATAGTGTGTAGCGAACCGTTTTATACTTATTAGTCGACCTTTTTTCTCGCCGTTAGAAGTTCGTATTTCTCTCTATTCTAGCTCCAGCGGTTGGTCGTCAATTTGTAATGTAGTCGTGAGTACGGCTACCGTTTTACTTTGCAAAATGTGAATAATGTACAATCTGTGTGTGATGGGTGTAACGTGTCTTCTCTATCCGTAGTTCAAATGCGTGCAACTTCCGCAGATTTCGTTCGTTGCGAACGTACGAATAACCAGGTCTTGATGTTCTTACCTGATGTTCATTAGGGGTATGAAAATCCCGGTGGCGCCAAATTGTTTTCTTAAAACAATTAAAATAAAATTCAAAGGTGTATGACCAGCGCAGCTCAGGCGGTTTGAATAATTCAAATATTTCCGCCAGCTAGGCCCACTAGAGCGCACAGCAGTTCGATGCGTGGGCTGTGTAAATCGTTAGTCATCTGCTAAAATGTACATAAAATATTGTGCACCTCCTAATGAAATTATAACACCGTGGTTACACTCAATACTTACACATTTTTTATTAGTGATTGTTATTCATTTAATACAAATTATTCTAATACAAATGCTCCGGTTATTTATATGAGACAATTACAGGGTTTGACAAATCGATATTTGAATTGATAAACAGACTTTTAGTAATGGCGTCTGTTGGAAATTGTACAAATTATTAATGTTCGTTTGTCATAGGTTCTTGAGGTTACGTTAAAAGGATTACAAATGTTTAAAACAATAAAAATACACACCCTTACATCAAGTAAACTTAACTAACATATTGTGTAGGTATAATTTGTTTAGCGCAGTGTAGTAAAAGTGTTTACAAGTTATGGATCATTAACAACAGTTTATATTGGTTAGTTTATAAATTGTCAGTGACTTAGTATTCTTTTTAATCTTTGAAAGTAATTAATTTCAGTTCAGTGAGATTTTGACCTTTAGTGAGAAATAATTAACGTGAGTTTATTTATATATTTTGGGTAATTTAAGAGGTACTTATCACTTCCGTAGTTATGGCGAATTCATACGATCTGTTATTCATGGGTTATACTATAATCTTCTTTAATTTGCTGGGTTCAGGACATCAGGCATCTTTTCCAGTTTAATTGGTAGTAATTTATTTTCTTTTTTCATTAATTTGGCCTCAACTTCAATAATATGGTTCCAGTCCTTGTCTGATGTCTTGGTATGCACTTATTAGTAACTTCTTCTGATATTTTCTATGTTTTAATTGACAATTTTGGTCACTCGAAAATTAGCGTCTATACCATTAAAGCATCATGCATTCAGTAAAAAAATCTAACAGTATTTTTGCTTGTTACTCCACAGTTTCCATGGTAACGTAATTATTCTCCCTGGTCGATCTCAAAATAAACACATTGTTATCAAACTTTGAATTTTTTGTTTAATTTGAATAAATATTTTATAATGGCTATATTTACTTGGGGATAATTTCAATGGTTGTAAACTTTACATAGATGTTTCTATTTTCTTTCAAAGATTAGTTTGATATCTTACAAGATTGGTCTAAGCCATGTATTAATGTTTTAGTCCAAAATTGATAATACTATGTTAATACATAATTTACTTATTTCTAAGTTTTAATATAATTCTGCCATGTTCCCTTTCGTTACACATAATTAATATATTTTGCCTATTATTTCTTATAAAGGTATTGCTATTATTTTCTTTATAAATTCCTTACTTACTTAAAACATACTAACATATTACTGTAAAACTATTTCTTCTGGTATTTATTGCCTTAAACATTAAGCCAATAACTTCTTTCTTTAAATTAACAAATGAACAAATTTGGTGAGTGTTATACCTACACCATCTCTTTTATAACAGTAATCACCCTGGTGATTTTTATACTGAGATAATATTTTTTCTGTTTTTTACATTCACAATTATTCTGTGTCTTTCAGTCTAATATACTTAACTTAATTGCTCATTTAACATGTGCTTATGTTTTGGGTTTGTCACACTTGTTTAACTCTTTTTTCTTAAGATTATATGCTGTTTATTTTATTACACTTATCACTTCACTGTTCATCTTTGTCACTCCCTACCTATCTCTAATTACCCTTACATTTCTCACGATCTCACTATTATTACAAAGTTTTTGTATCTAATGAGTTCATGTCTCTTTTGTTAACTTCAGACTGTCACATATCATTTTATAATATTCAAACAACATGGTATTGTAAATACATCTTTCAAATAAAACATAACTTTGTATATATTGTCATTAAAGTGATAAAAATTGGTCTGAAATGTCATAATTAGTAATAATAACAACAATTTAATAATGTTAAAATATATTGTGTTAATTGAAACATACTACATCTGTAGCAACAGCAATAATATTAGCGAATAAATAAACTCTCCAAAACCTTATACTTTCAAACACATAATGCTGAGATAACATACATACTGCTGAAATAATCCTAGTAAAAGTTCCAAAGCATATAGTAGACTATACAATTTGTTCTCTGATTGAACCACGCACACATTTCTATTCCCTGTCTGTATGAGTGTAATTTTAAACATAACAGCTGACACATCACCTATAGATAAGGATATACATACAATCATATCTACACATGGTTTTTTATGTATAACAATTGCTGAGATACTGTCATTTACAAGTTACCACTAATAAAAATTTAAACATAAATTATTAACAATAATAAAGAATTATGCTCTTTTAAAACAATCTTGTGAGTTAATTGTTATGGCCATGTAATTTTTTTTTCTTTTTTCTTCACTGTCTTTTTGTCTCGCTTTACTTTGGTTAATATCTGGCCAATCTCTGGGGTTGGGTCAATGTCAGTTGTCTGTCAGTCTAGTTCGTATTTTCTTGTTTTGTAACCACCTTTGGTTGTATTCTTCCTCCTTCACTATTGATTATATTTACTACTTTCATTCTCGTTATCATTTATCTATCAAAATATATGGTTTCTTGGCATTTTTTACATACTTATTTATATCAAATGTGATCAGGGTTTGGCAATGTTATATAATGCCCTTCCACCAAAATTGATCATTTTATAAAACGTGAATTTAAGTTTGATGAAATTATCAATTGTATCGTATCAATTTTTTTTTTTTTTTTTTCAAATTCTCCTGTTTCTCATTCATTTTTTATATTTAATTCGGTATCTTTTATTTCCATTCTTCTTAGTCTTTTCTTCATTATTTTCTCACATTGCGAACTGGCTTATTGATTTTTTATTATAACTTATTCCCTATAAATCTTATTTTTCATCAAAACTACTCTTATACTGATATCAGGGGAACATCATCCCTGCTCAGTAAAATGATTGCTGGTTCATTCAACAAACAAACTCAATTAACAATTCTTAAATATAGTCAACTCGTGACTCAAAATAATAATAATAATCATAATCATAATATTTGTTGGGAATTTTTTACTTTTATACTTCATTGCTCAGTTCGAGTCATATATTGTTCCATCTTTCTTTATAGATACTATTTGATACATTGTTTTTTATTGATACAATTCACATTTTTATTCATTTTTAATTACTCTTTGTTTCATCTCATCTCACATTATGACTCTTAGAATATTGATTTCATTTATATTGTTTTGTGATCATTGGTTTGGGTAATTTTACTTCCCCTCTTTCTAAATAGTTGTGGAAGCTGATCATTTTGATTGATATTTTTTTTTTTTTTTTTTTCATAATTTTTAAATATCATAGTAAGTTATGGCTTCTTACTAGTTAGGAATTTTTTGTAGCTTATTCCTTCATAGTATGTCATGCTTTTCATGCCTCATTTTTTGGCTAAACATTATGGCAATTTAATCTTATTTTGTAGGAATGTTTTGTAACTACACTCCTCTATTGTTAATTTTTATTTAAATATTGTAGTAAGTTGGTTGCTCTTACTTTATATGAATGCCTTGTAACTTTTACCTCTCCATTTTTACTTGTTCTAAACTATTATCGAGATATTTGGGTAAGCTTTTCTTACATATCTTTTTTTTGATTTTTTACAATTTTTTATTCATCATAATGGTTTCTCTAATGCTTAGTGTAAGCTGTACTTACTAATGTTTTGGAATTTTTACATTCTTTAGAGATCTTTTCTTTATGACATTGGCAGACTTGTTTGTTTGTCACGTTATTTTTTTTTCTTTATTTAAAGTATTTTTGTTGGTTTTTTACTTTAAATTGTTTTTTTACAGTTATTGTTGATTGTCATAATATTTCTTAATTGAGGCTTGATTGTATACCCCCTTTATTTTCTTGGTGACGGGGTGAGTGATCTCGTAAGTGTTATTGCCCTTGTCTTTTGTTATAGTGTATGGTCCCACGTATAATAATAGTAACTTTCTAGTGATGCCTTCTATGGAGCTGGGTAATTCTCTGTTTTTTAACAGTACCCTTTCTCCTACCTCGTACTTAATAGTCTTTTCCTGGTTCTTAGCGTATTTATTCTTTTGTTGCTCTACCTTTTCGGCTATTCTGTTATAGAATCTTTTTTTCTCGAATTGATATTCGGTGTTGGTGGGGAATTGGATCATATCAGTTATCTCTCTAGGCGGTGGCCGCTCAAACATCATTGTGTACGGGGTAGCTTCCGTAAAGTCGTGGTAAGCTAAGTTTATAAATTCTTTAGTGGATTTGATTATTCTTGTTTCTTCAGTAGTTTTGGTTATTCTTCGATCAAATCGTCCCTTATATTTTTCAAATAATTAGTACATATTATTGTGATCTTCTTGTCATGTGTTGTCTTATATTCACCCAGAGATTGGTCCAGTGATGGGCTGTCCGCAGTTTTCACTGGCCTTAAGCGTTTAAATGAGGGTTGACCTCATTGCCCCCAACATCAGTAGTGTTTGATGGTTGGTTAGCGTTCGGCTCCTGTTGATTATTCCGGTCATCCACGCTGTGCCTGTGATCTTCTTCGAATGGGTGACTTCTCGTATCGGGTACCTGGTTATAGTACGTTCGCCGATAGTTAGATGAGGGATAGTTTCTTCTTGGGCTCCTTTGTCTTTGCCCCCTTATGTAATTTACCTGTGGCCGGTATCCTGGATTATTGTTCTGATTACTGTTGTTTCCAGGGCGATAATTGTTGTTGTAACCATTCGACAGGAAATTACCCCTGTGGTTGTTCCTGAAGTTGTTATTATTATGGTTTCCACTTCTGTTAAAATTTCTGGGCACGTTATTGCCCCGTGTGTTCCCTTGGTAATTGTTAGGGTTATTTATCGGTGGTTTATTATCTCCCTGTTGGTTCTGTGACAATTGTCCCTCATTAGTTCTATTATTTCTGAAACTGTACCCTCTATTTTTCCTGTACTGCCACTCATGTTCATGGCTTTCTAGTAAGCTAGCCATATCTTGGATGGTCTTTACCTGGCTGTACATCCGTGCCTTTTGGATGGCGTCGTCGTAGTGGTAAGATAACTGTATTACCAGACACTCTTCAGGTATACGTGGCTCCAAATTCCTGGCCATGCAGATTTTTCCCAAGAAGTAGGAGGTAAGGGATTGTCCATTCTGGTTTTCATACCTTCCATTGCTCAGGTTATTGCGGACCATATTCTGAGTTGATTCAGACCAGTATTTAGCCTTGAACTGAGTCTTAAAGTCTTGAAGGTTTTGGATGTCTGGTCGAGTGGCAGTCCACCAGTTGTCGTATGTCTCCTTGAACATTTCGTCCAACATCCCTCTTATTGTAGTCCATCGAGTCTCTCGATTCTTGATGATTAACTCTTCTACCCTCTTCAAGAATTCAATAGGGTTTCTTTTATAATTACGGAAATTAATAGTATCTCTGTTGTCTGTGTTCATGACATGATTATTATTACATGGTCGGTCACGCCAGGCATCCACTTCTTCCCGTAATGACTCTTCTATTCTGCGCATTTCATCAATCCTCTGTTGGTTTTTGTCTACTTTGCTATCTACTTTATTTAAGTTACTGTAAACTCCTTCCATTCATTCTCCCAAGTCTGTTCGTACAGCTGCTACCTCTTTCTGGTTTTCTTCCCGGACTTGATGTATGTCCTGGTCTATCTGGGTACATCTTCTGACTGTTTCTTCATGACCTTCCTCAATTCTTCTCTTATTTTCTCCTTCGAGACGGTTCATTTTATCGAGTACTTCCTTGCGGACTCCAGAAATATTTTCGTTGGTATTCTCTAGCTTCTCCAATGTTTCCTCTAATTTGTCATTGATTTCCGTAACCTGCTGTTTTGCTTCTTCTCGGTACTCCATTAATTGGTGTGCCATCTGCAGCTTCATTTCTTCTTTATTTTTCTCGTGGTCCTTCTTCAGCTGTTCCTTCAATTCTTCCTTTAATTCTTCGTTTCTTTGCTGAATTTCCTCCAGCAATCGTTGTTGTAGTGTTTCATTATTTTGGTTGACTGTTTTCCTCAATTCTTCCTTAGTACTCACTATTTTTTCATTGATCTGTTTCAAATTGTCACTGGTTTCTTTCTTCATGCCGTCGAATTTCTCCTCCTGTTTCTTAAAATTTTGGTTAATCAATTCCCACAATTTTTGTAAATCCATTCCTCCTGTGGCTTCCCCCCTATCTCCAGCCTGTGGTTCCATTTCTTCATCTTGGCTTGGTTCTGTTGTGGTTATTACTGTCTCCACTTCTTCAATCGGTGTTCCTTCCTCTTCTTCCCCTCTGTTTTCTTCCATCTCCTTCTCCTTTGCCAATTTTTTCGACAATCCTCTGGTGTGCATATTGTAACCTTTCGTAATCGCCGCTAGAATGTCGTATTTCTCTCTCTTCTAGCTCCACCGGTTGGTCGCCAATTTGTAATATAGACGTGACGTCCGCCTCGTTCAAGCCCCACGTTGGGCGCCACTTTGTATACTAACGAGACGTCCGCCTCGTTTAAGCCCCGCGATGGAAGCCACTTTGTATAATAACGGTTTACCTTTCCTGTTAATTATTATTGAATAGTGTGTAGCGAACCGTTTTATACTTATTAGTCGACCTTTTTTCTCGCCGTTAGAAGTTCGTATTTCTCTCTATTCTAGCTCCAGCGGTTGGTCGTCAATTTGTAATGTAGTCGTGAGTACGGCTACCGTTTTACTTTGCAAAATGTGAATAATGTACAATTTGTGTGTGATGGGTGTAACGTGTCTTCTCTATCCGTAGTTCAAATGCGTGCAACTTCCGCAGATTTCGTTCGTTGCGAACGTACGAATAACCAGGTCTTGATGTTCTTACCTGATGTTCATTAGGGGTATGAAAATCCCGGTGGCGCCAAATTGTTTTCTTAAAACAATTAAAATAAAATTCAAAGGTGTATGACCAGCGCAGCTCAGGCGGTTTGAATAATTCAAATATTTCCGCCAGCTAGGCCCACTAGAGCGCACAGCAGTTCGATGCGTGGGCTGTGTAAATCGTTAGTCATCTGCTAAAATGTACATAAAATATTGTGCACCTCCTAATGAAATTATAACACCGTGGTTACACTCAATACTTACACATTTTTTATTAGTGATTGTTATTCATTTAATACAAATTATTCTAATACAAATGCTCCGGTTATTTATATGAGACAATTACAGGGTTTGACAAATCGATATTTGAATTGATAAACAGACTTTTAGTAATGGCGTCTGTTGGAAATTGTACAAATTATTAATGTTCGTTTGTCATAGGTTCTTGAGGTTACGTTAAAAGGATTACAAATGTTTAAAACAATAAAAATACACACCCTTACATCAAGTAAACTTAACTAACATATTGTGTAGGTATAATTTGTTTAGCGCAGTGTAGTAAAAGTGTTTACAATTTATGGATTATTAACAACAGTTTATATTGGTTAGTTTATAAATTGTCAGTGACTTAGTATTCTTTTTAATCTTTGAAAGTAATTAATTTCAGTTCAGTGAGATTTCGACCTTTAGTGAGAAATAATTAACGTGAGTTTATTTATATATTTTGGGTAATTTAAGAGGTACTTATCACTTCCGTAGTTATGGCGAATTCATACGATCTGTTATTCATGGGTTATACTATAATCTTCTTTAATTTGCTGGGTTCAGGACATCAGGCATCTTTTCCAGTTTAATTGGTAGTAATTTATTTTCTTTTTTCGTTAATTTGGCCTCAACTTCAATAATATGGTTCCAGTCCTTGTCTGATGTCTTGGTATGCACTTATTAGTAACTTCTTCTGATATTTTCTATGTTTTAATTGACAATTTTGGTCACTCGAAAATTAGCGTCTATACCATTAAAGCGTCATGCATTCAGTAAAAAAATCTAACGGTATTTTTGCTTGTTACTCCACAGTTTCCATGGTAACGTAATTATTCTCCCTGGTCGATCTCAAAATAAACACATTGTTATCAAACTTTGAATTTTTTGTTTAATTTGAATAAATATTTTATAATGGCTATATTTACTTGGGGATAATTTCAATGGTTGTAAACTTTACATAGATGTTTCTATTTTCTTTCAAAGATTAGTTTGATATCTTACAAGATTGGTCTAAGCCATGTATTAATGTTTTAGTCCAAAATTGATAATACTATGTTAATACATAATTTACTTATTTCTAAGTTTTAATATAATTCTGCCATGTTCCCTTTCGTTACACATAATTAATATATTTTGCCTATTATTTCTTATAAAGGTATTGCTATTATTTTCTTTATAAATTCCTTACTTACTTAAAACATACTAACATATTACTGTAAAACTATTTCTTCTGGTATTTATTGCCTTAAACATTAAGCCAATAACTTCTTTCTTTAAATTAACAAATGAACAAATTTGGTGAGTGTTATACCTACACCATCTCTTTTATAACAGTAATCACCCTGGTGATTTTTATACTGAGATAATATTTTTTCTGTTTTTTACATTCACAATTATTCTGTGTCTTTCAGTCTAATATACTTAACTTAATTGCTCATTTAACATGTGCTTATGTTTTGGGTTTGTCACACTTGTTTAACTCTTTTTTCTTAAGATTATATGCTGTTTATTTTATTACACTTATCACTTCACTGTTCATCTTTGTCACTCCCTACCTATCTCTAATTACCCTTATATTTCTCACGATCTCACTATTATTACAAAGTTTTTGTATCTAATGAGTTCATGTCTCTTTTGTTAACTTCAGACTGTCACATATCATTTTATAATATTCAAACAACATGGTATTGTAAATACATCTTTCAAATAAAACATAACTTTGTATATATTGTCATTAAAGTGATAAAAATTGGTCTGAAATGTCATAATTAGTAATAATAACAACAATTTAATAATGTTAAAATATATTGTGTTAATTGAAACATACTACATCTGTAGCAACAGCAATAATATTAGCGAATAAATAAACTCTCCAAAACCTTATACTTTCAAACACATAATGCTGAGATAACATACATACTGCTGAAATAATCCTAGTAAAAGTTCCAAAGCATATAGTAGACTATACAATTTGTTCTCTGATTGAACCACGCACACATTTCTATTCCCTGTCTGTATGAGTGTAATTTTAAACATAACAGCTGACACATCACCTATAGATAAGGATATACATACAATCATATCTACACATGGTTTTTTATGTATAACAATTGCTGAGATACTGTCATTTACAAGTTACCACTAATAAAAATTTAAACATAAATTATTAACAATAATAAAGAATTATGCTCTTTTAAAACAATCTTGTGAGTTAATTGTTATGGCCATGTAATTTTTTTTTCTTTTTTCTTCACTGTCTTCTTGTCTCGCTTTACTTTGGTTAATATCTGGCCAATCTCTGGGGTTGGGTCAATGTCAGTTGTCTGTCAGTCTAGTTCGTATTTTCTTGTTTTGTAACCACCTTTGGTTGTATTCTTCCTCCTTCACTATTGATTATATTTACTACTTTCATTCTCGTTATCATTTATCTATCAAAATATATGGTTTCTTGGCATTTTTTACATACTTATTTATATCAAATGTGATCAGGGTTTGGCAATGTTATATAATGCCCTTCCACCAAAATTGATCATTTTATAAAACGTGAATTTAAGTTTGATGAAATTATCAATTGTATCGTATCAATTTTTTTTTTTTTTTCAAATTCTCCTGCTTCTCATTCATTTTTTATATTTAATTCGGTATCTTTTATTTCCATTCTTCTTAGTCTTTTCTTCATTATTTTCTCACATTGCGAACTGGCTTATTGATTTTTTATTATAACTTATTCCCTATAAATCTTATTTTTCATCAAAACTACTCTTATACTGATATCAGGGGAACATCATCCCTGCTCAGTAAAATGATTGCTGGTTCATTCAACAAACAAACTCAATTAACAATTCTTAAATATAGTCAACTCGTGACTCAAAATAATAATAATAATCATAATCATAATATTTGTTGGGAATTTTTTACTTTTATACTTCATTGCTCAGTTCGAGTCATATATTGTTCCATCTTTCTTTATAGATACTATTTGATACATTGTTTTTTATTGATACAATTCACATTTTTATTCATTTTTAATTACTCTTTGTTTCATCTCATCTCACATTATGACTCTTAGAATGTTGATTTCATTTATATTGTTTTGTGATCATTGGTTTGGGTAATTTTACTTCCCCTCTTTCTAAATAGTTGTGGAAGCTGATCATTTTGATTGATATTTTTTTTTTTTTTCATAATTTTTAAATATCATAGTAAGTTATGGCTTCTTACTAGTTAGGAATTTTTTGTAGCTTATTCCTTCATAGTATGTCATGCTTTTCATGCCTCATTTTTTGGCTAAACATTATGGCAATTTAATCTTATTTTGTAGGAATGTTTTGTAACTACACTCCTCTATTGTTAATTTTTATTTAAATATTGTAGTAAGTTGGTTGCTCTTACTTTATATGAATGCCTTGTAACTTTTACCTCTCCATTTTTACTTGTTCTAAACTATTATCGAGATATTTGGGTAAGCTTTTCTTACATATCTTTTTTTTGATTTTTTACAATTTTTTATTCATCATAATGGTTTCTCTAATGCTTAGTGTAAGCTGTACTTACTAATGTTTTGGAATTTTTACATTCTTTAGAGATCTTTTCTTTATGACATTGGCAGACTTGTTTGTTTGTCACGTTATTTTTTTTTCTTTATTTAAAGTATTTTTGTTGGTTTTTTACTTTAAATTGTTTTTTTACAGTTATTGTTGATTGTCATAATATTTCTTAATTGAGGCTTGATTGTATACCCCCTTTATTTTCTTGGTGACGGGGTGAGTGATCTCGTAAGTGTTATTGCCCTTGTCTTTTGTTATAGTGTGTGGTCCCACGTATAATAATAGTAACTTTCTAGTGATGCCTTCTATGGAGCTGGGTAATTCTCTGTTTTTTAACAGTACCCTTTCTCCTACCTCGTACTTAATAGTCTTTTCCTGGTTCTTAGCGTATTTATTCTTTTGTTGCTCTACCTTTTCGGCTATTCTGTTATAGAATCTTTTTTTCTCGAATTGATATTCGGTGTTGGTGGGGAATTGGATCATATCAGTTATCTCTCTAGGCGGTGGCCGCTCAAACATCATTGTGTACGGGGTAGCTTCCGTAAAGTCGTGGTAAGCTAAGTTTATAAATTCTTTAGTGGATTTGATTATTCTTGTTTCTTCAGTAGTTTTGGTTATTCTTCGATCAAATCGTCCCTTATATTTTTCAAATAATTAGTACATATTATTGTGATCTTCTTGTCATGTGTTGTCTTATATTCACCCAGAGATTGGTCCAGTGATGGGCTGTCCGCAGTTTTCACTGGCCTTAAGCGTTTAAATGAGGGTTGACCTCATTGCCCCCAACATCAGTAGTGTTTGATGGTTGGTTAGCGTTCGGCTCCTGTTGATTATTCCGGTCATCCACGCTGTGCCTGTGATCTTCTTCGAATGGGTGACTTCTCGTATCGGGTACCTGGTTATAGTACGTTCGCCGATAGTTAGATGAGGGATAGTTTCTTCTTGGGCTCCTTTGTCTTTGCCCCCTTATGTAATTTACCTGTGGCCGGTATCCTGGATTATTGTTCTGATTACTGTTGTTTCCAGGGCGATAATTGTTGTTGTAACCATTCGACAGGAAATTACCCCTGTGGTTGTTCCTGAAGTTGTTATTATTATGGTTTCCACTTCTGTTAAAATTTCTGGGCACGTTATTGCCCCGTGTGTTCCCTTGGTAATTGTTAGGGTTATTTATCGGTGGTTTATTATCTCCCTGTTGGTTCTGTGACAATTGTCCCTCATTAGTTCTATTATTTATGAAACTGTACCCTCTATTTTTCCTGTACTGCCACTCATGTTCATGGCTTTCTAGTAAGCTAGCCATATCTTGGATGGTCTTTACCTGGCTGTACATCTGTGCCTTTTGGATGGCGTCGTCGTAGTGGTAAGATAACTGTATTACCAGACACTCTTCAGGTATACGTGGCTCCAAATTCCTGGCCATGCAGATTTTTCCCAAGAAGTAGGAGGTAAGGGATTGTACATTCTGGTTTTCATACCTTCCATTGCTCAGGTTATTGCGGACCATATTCTGAGTTGATTCAGACCAGTATTTAGCCTTGAACTGAGTCTTAAAGTCTTGAAGGTTTTGGATGTCTGGTCGAGTGGCAGTCCACCAGTTGTCGTATGTCTCCTTGAACATTTCGTCCAACATCCCTCTTATTGTAGTCCATCGAGTCTCTCGATTCTTGATGATTAACTCTTCTACCCTCTTCAAGAATTCAATAGGGTTTCTTTTATAATTACGGAAATTAATAGTATCTCTGTTGTCTGTGTTCATGACATGATTATTATTACATGGTCGGTCACGCCAGGCATCCACTTCTTCCCGTAATGACTCTTCTATTCTGCGCATTTCGTCAATCCTCTGTTGGTTTTTGTCTACTTTGCTATCTACTTTATTTAAGTTACTGTAAACTCCTTCCATTCGTTCTCCCAAGTCTGTTCGTACAGCTGCTACCTCTTTCTGGTTTTCTTCCCGGACTTGATGTATGTCCTGGTCTATCTGGGTACATCTTCTGACTGTTTCTTCATGACCTTCCTCAATTCTTCTCTTATTTTCTCCTTCGAGACGGTTCATTTTATCGAGTACTTCCTTGCGGACTCCAGAAATATTTTCGTTGGTATTCTCTAGCTTCTCCAACGTTTCCTCTAATTTGTCATTGATTTCCGTAACCTGCTGTTTTGCTTCTTCTCGGTACTCCATTAATTGGTGTGCCATCTGCAGCTTCATTTCTTCTTTATTTTTCTCGTGGTCCTTCTTCAGCTGTTCCTTCAATTCTTCCTTTAATTCTTCGTTTCTTTGCTGAATTTCCTCCAGCAATCGTTGTTGTAGTGTTTCATTATTTTGGTTGACTGTTTTCCTCAATTCTTCCTTAGTACTCACTATTTTTTCATTGATCTGTTTCAAATTGTCACTGGTTTCTTTCTTCATGCCGTCGAATTTTTCCTCCTGTTTCTTAAAATTTTGGTTAATCAATTCCCACAATTTTTGTAAATCCATTCCTCCTGTGGCTTTTCCCCCCTATCTCCAGCCTGTGGTTCCATTTCTTCATCTTGGCTTGGTTCTGTTGTGGTTATTACTGTCTCCACTTCTTCAATCGGTGTTCCTTCCTCTTCTTCCCCTCTGTTTTCTTCCATCTCCTTCTCCTTTGCCAATTTTTTCGACAATCCTCTGGTGTGCATATTGTAACCTTTCGTAATCGCCGCTAGAATGTCGTATTTCTCTCTCTTCTAGCTCCACCGGTTGGTCGCCAATTTGTAATATAGACGTGATGTCCGCCTCGTTCAAGCCCCACGTTGGGCGCCACTTTGTATACTAACGAGACGTCCGCCTCGTTTAAGCCCCGCGATGGAAGCCACTTTGTATAATAACGGTTTACCTTTCCTGTTAATTATTATTGAATAGTGTGTAGCGAACCGTTTTATACTTATTAGTCGACCTTTTTTCTCGCCGTTAGAAGTTCGTATTTCTCTCTATTCTAGCTCCAGCGGTTGGTCGTCAATTTGTAATGTAGTCGTGAGTACGGCTACCGTTTTACTTTGCAAAATGTGAATAATGTACAATTTGTGTGTGATGGGTGTAACGTGTCTTCTCTATCCGTAGTTCAAATGCGTGCAACTTCCGCAGATTTCGTTCGTTGCGAACGTACGAATAACCAGGTCTTGATGTTCTTACCTGATGTTCATTAGGGGTATGAAAATCCCGGTGGCGCCAAATTGTTTTCTTAAAACAATTAAAATAAAATTCAAAGGTGTATGACCAGCGCAGCTCAGGCGGTTTGAATAATTCAAATATTTCCGCCAGCTAGGCCCACTAGAGCGCACAGCAGTTCGATGCGTGGGCTGTGTAAATCGTTAGTCATCTGCTAAAATGTACATAAAATATTGTGCACCTCCTAATGAAATTATAACACCGTGGTTACACTCAATACTTACACATTTTTTATTAGTGATTGTTATTCATTTAATACAAATTATTCTAATACAAATGCTCCGGTTATTTATATGAGACAATTACAGGGTTTGACAAATCGATATTTGAATTGATAAACAGACTTTTAGTAATGGCGTCTGTTGGAAATTGTACAAATTATTAATGTTCGTTTGTCATAGGTTCTTGAGGTTACGTTAAAAGGATTACAAATGTTTAAAACAATAAAAATACACACCCTTACATCAAGTAAACTTAACTAACATATTGTGTAGGTATAATTTGTTTAGCGCAGTGTAGTAAAAGTGTTTACAAGTTATGGATCATTAACAACAGTTTATATTGGTTAGTTTATAAATTGTCAGTGACTTAGTATTCTTTTTAATCTTTGAAAGTAATTAATTTCAGTTCAGTGAGATTTCGACCTTTAGTGAGAAATAATTAACGTGAGTTTATTTATATATTTTGGGTAATTTAAGAGGTACTTATCACTTCCGTAGTTATGGCGAATTCATACGATCTGTTATTCATGGGTTATACTATAATCTTCTTTAATTTGCTGGGTTCAGGACATCAGGCATCTTTTCCAGTTTAATTGGTAGTAATTTATTTTCTTTTTTCGTTAATTTGGCCTCAACTTCAATAATATGGTTCCAGTCCTTGTCTGATGTCTTGGTATGCACTTATTAGTAACTTCTTCTGATATTTTCTATGTTTTAATTGACAATTTTGGTCACTCGAAAATTAGCGTCTATACCATTAAAGCGTCATGCATTCAGTAAAAAAATCTAACGGTATTTTTGCTTGTTACTCCACAGTTTCCATGGTAACGTAATTATTCTCCCTGGTCGATCTCAAAATAAACACATTGTTATCAAACTTTGAATTTTTTGTTTAATTTGAATAAATATTTTATAATGGCTATATTTACTTGGGGATAATTTCAATGGTTGTAAACTTTACATAGATGTTTCTATTTTCTTTCAAAGATTAGTTTGATATCTTACAAGATTGGTCTAAGCCATGTATTAATGTTTTAGTCCAAAATTGATAATACTATGTTAATACATAATTTACTTATTTCTAAGTTTTAATATAATTCTGCCATGTTCCCTTTCGTTACACATAATTAATATATTTTGCCTATTATTTCGTAAATTGAATATCGTAAAGGTGCACTTTTACCGTAATGATTTTAGTGTTTTTAATTTTTTAACGATCTCATATGAGTGATTAAGATTCTGAAGATGGCAATTCGTTGCCGAAACGCGTCAAAATAAGACGAGAAAAACGAAGTCGCACGACGGATATATGGTAAATATCTATTATATTAATATAAGCGACTTGGAGACAACTAACCTAAAATGTATACTATTATTTCTTATAAAGGTATTGCTATTATTTTCTTTATAAATTCCTTACTTACTTAAAACATACTAACATATTACTGTAAAACTATTTCTTCTGGTATTTATTGCCTTAAACATTAAGCCAATAACTTCTTTCTTTAAATTAACAAATGAACAAATTTGGTGAGTGTTATACCTACACCATCTCTTTTATAACAGTAATCACCCTGGTGATTTTTATACTGAGATAATATTTTTTCTGTTTTTTACATTCACAATTATTCTGTGTCTTTCAGTCTAATATACTTAACTTAATTGCTCATTTAACATGTGCTTATGTTTTGGGTTTGTCACACTTGTTTAACTCTTTTTTCTTAAGATTATATGCTGTTTATTTTATTACACTTATCACTTCACTGTTCATCTTTGTCACTCCCTACCTATCTCTAATTACCCTTATATTTCTCACGATCTCACTATTATTACAAAGTTTTTGTATCTAATGAGTTCATGTCTCTTTTGTTAACTTCAGACTGTCACATATCATTTTATAATATTCAAACAACATGGTATTGTAAATACATCTTTCAAATAAAACATAACTTTGTATATATTGTCATTAAAGTGATAAAAATTGGTCTGAAATGTCATAATTAGTAATAATAACAACAATTTAATAATGTTAAAATATATTGTGTTAATTGAAACATACTACATCTGTAGCAACAGCAATAATATTAGCGAATAAATAAACTCTCCAAAACCTTATACTTTCAAACACATAATGCTGAGATAACATACATACTGCTGAAATAATCCTAGTAAAAGTTCCAAAGCATATAGTAGACTATACAATTTGTTCTCTGATTGAACCACGCACACATTTCTATTCCCTGTCTGTATGAGTGTAATTTTAAACATAACAGCTGACACATCACCTATAGATAAGGATATACATACAATCATATCTACACATGGTTTTTTATGTATAACAATTGCTGAGATACTGTCATTTACAAGTTACCACTAATAAAAATTTAAACATAAATTATTAACAATAATAAAGAATTATGCTCTTTTAAAACAATCTTGTGAGTTAATTGTTATGGCCATGTAATTTTTTTTTCTTTTTTCTTCACTGTCTTCTTGTCTCGCTTTACTTTGGTTAATATCTGGCCAATCTCTGGGGTTGGGTCAATGTCAGTTGTCTGTCAGTCTAGTTCGTATTTTCTTGTTTTGTAACCACCTTTGGTTGTATTCTTCCTCCTTCACTATTGATTATATTTACTACTTTCATTCTCGTTATCATTTATCTATCAAAATATATGGTTTCTTGGCATTTTTTACATACTTATTTATATCAAATGTGATCAGGGTTTGGCAATGTTATATAATGCCCTTCCACCAAAATTGATCATTTTATAAAACGTGAATTTAAGTTTGATGAAATTATCAATTGTATCGTATCAATTTTTTTTTTTTTTTTTCAAATTCTCCTGCTTCTCATTCATTTTTTATATTTAATTCGGTATCTTTTATTTCCATTCTTCTTAGTCTTTTCTTCATTATTTTCTCACATTGCGAACTGGCTTATTGATTTTTTATTATAACTTATTCCCTATAAATCTTATTTTTCATCAAAACTACTCTTATACTGATATCAGGGGAACATCATCCCTGCTCAGTAAAATGATTGCTGGTTCATTCAACAAACAAACTCAATTAACAATTCTTAAATATAGTCAACTCGTGACTCAAAATAATAATAATAATCATAATCATAATATTTGTTGGGAATTTTTTACTTTTATACTTCATTGCTCAGTTCGAGTCATATATTGTTCCATCTTTCTTTATAGATACTATTTGATACATTGTTTTTTATTGATACAATTCACATTTTTATTCATTTTTAATTACTCTTTGTTTCATCTCATCTCACATTATGACTCTTAGAATGTTGATTTCATTTATATTGTTTTGTGATCATTGGTTTGGGTAATTTTACTTCCCCTCTTTCTAAATAGTTGTGGAAGCTGATCATTTTGATTGATATTTTTTTTTTTTTTTCATAATTTTTAAATATCATAGTAAGTTATGGCTTCTTACTAGTTAGGAATTTTTTGTAGCTTATTCCTTCATAGTATGTCATGCTTTTCATGCCTCATTTTTTGGCTAAACATTATGGCAATTTAATCTTATTTTGTAGGAATGTTTTGTAACTACACTCCTCTATTGTTAATTTTTATTTAAATATTGTAGTAAGTTGGTTGCTCTTACTTTATATGAATGCCTTGTAACTTTTACCTCTCCATTTTTACTTGTTCTAAACTATTATCGAGATATTTGGGTAAGCTTTTCTTACATATCTTTTTTTTGATTTTTTACAATTTTTTATTCATCATAATGGTTTCTCTAATGCTTAGTGTAAGCTGTACTTACTAATGTTTTGGAATTTTGACATTCTTTAGAGATCTTTTCTTTATGACATTGGCAGACTTGTTTGTTTGTCACGTTATTTTTTTTTCTTTATTTAAAGTATTTTTGTTGGTTTTTTACTTTAAATTGTTTTTTTACAGTTATTGTTGATTGTCATAATATTTCTTAATTGAGGCTTGATTGTATACCCCCTTTATTTTCTTGGTGACGGGGTGAGTGATCTCGTAAGTGTTATTGCCCTTGTCTTTTGTTATAGTGTGTGGTCCCACGTATAATAATAGTAACTTTCTAGTGATGCCTTCTATGGAGCTGGGTAATTCTCTGTTTTTTAACAGTACCCTTTCTCCTACCTCGTACTTAATAGTCTTTTCCTGGTTCTTAGCGTATTTATTCTTTTGTTGCTCTACCTTTTCGGCTATTCTGTTATAGAATCTTTTTTTCTCGAATTGATATTCGGTGTTGGTGGGGAATTGGATCATATCAGTTATCTCTCTAGGCGGTGGCCGCTCAAACATCATTGTGTACGGGGTAGCTTCCGTAAAGTCGTGGTAAGCTAAGTTTATAAATTCTTTAGTGGATTTGATTATTCTTGTTTCTTCAGTAGTTTTGGTTATTCTTCGATCAAATCGTCCCTTATATTTTTCAAATAATTAGTACATATTATTGTGATCTTCTTGTCATGTGTTGTCTTATATTCACCCAGAGATTGGTCCAGTGATGGGCTGTCCGCAGTTTTCACTGGCCTTAAGCGTTTAAATGAGGGTTGACCTCATTGCCCCCAACATCAGTAGTGTTTGATGGTTGGTTAGCGTTCGGCTCCTGTTGATTATTCCGGTCATCCACGCTGTGCCTGTGATCTTCTTCGAATGGGTGACTTCTCGTATCGGGTACCTGGTTATAGTACGTTCGCCGATAGTTAGATGAGGGATAGTTTCTTCTTGGGCTCCTTTGTCTTTGCCCCCTTATGTAATTTACCTGTGGCCGGTATCCTGGATTATTGTTCTGATTACTGTTGTTTCCAGGGCGATAATTGTTGTTGTAACCATTCGACAGGAAATTACCCCTGTGGTTGTTCCTGAAGTTGTTATTATTATGGTTTCCACTTCTGTTAAAATTTCTGGGCACGTTATTGCCCCGTGTGTTCCCTTGGTAATTGTTAGGGTTATTTATCGGTGGTTTATTATCTCCCTGTTGGTTCTGTGACAATTGTCCCTCATTAGTTCTATTATTTCTGAAACTGTACCCTCTATTTTTCCTGTACTGCCACTCATGTTCATGGCTTTCTAGTAAGCTAGCCATATCTTGGATGGTCTTTACCTGGCTGTACATCCGTGCCTTTTGGATGGCGTCGTCGTAGTGGTAAGATAACTGTATTACCAGACACTCTTCAGGTATACGTGGCTCCAAATTCCTGGCCATGCAGATTTTTCCCAAGAAGTAGGAGGTAAGGGATTGTCCATTCTGGTTTTCATACCTTCCATTGCTCAGGTTATTGCGGACCATATTCTGAGTTGATTCAGACCAGTATTTAGCCTTGAACTGAGTCTTAAAGTCTTGAAGGTTTTGGATGTCTGGTCGAGTGGCAGTCCACCAGTTGCCGTATGTCTCCTTGAACATTTCGTCCAACATCCCTCTTATTGTAGTCCATCGAGTCTCTCGATTCTTGATGATTAACTCTTCTACCCTCTTCAAGAATTCAATAGGGTTTCTTTTATAATTACGGAAATTAATAGTATCTCTGTTGTCTGTGTTCATGACATGATTATTATTACATGGTCGGTCACGCCAGGCATCCACTTCTTCCCGTAATGACTCTTCTATTCTGCGCATTTCGTCAATCCTCTGTTGGTTTTTGTCTACTTTGCTATCTACTTTATTTAAGTTACTGTAAACTCCTTCCATTCGTTCTCCCAAGTCTGTTCGTACAGCTGCTACCTCTTTCTGGTTTTCTTCCCGGACTTGATGTATGTCCTGGTCTATCTGGGTACATCTTCTGACTGTTTCTTCATGACCTTCCTCAATTCTTCTCTTATTTTCTCCTTCGAGACGGTTCATTTTATCGAGTACTTCCTTGCGGACTCCAGAAATATTTTCGTTGGTATTCTCTAGCTTCTCCAACGTTTCCTCTAATTTGTCATTGATTTCCGTAACCTGTTGTTTTGCTTCTTCTCGGTACTCCATTAATTGGTGTGCCATCTGCAGCTTCATTTCTTCTTTATTTTTCTCGTGGTCCTTCTTCAGCTGTTCCTTCAATTCTTCCTTTAATTCTTCGTTTCTTTGCTGAATTTCCTCCAGCAATCGTTGTTGTAGTGTTTCATTATTTTGGTTGACTGTTTTCCTCAATTCTTCCTTAGTACTCACTATTTTTTCATTGATCTGTTTCAAATTGTCACTGGTTTCTTTCTTCATGCCGTCGAATTTCTCCTCCTGTTTCTTAAAATTTTGGTTAATCAATTCCC
The DNA here is from genome assembly GCA_034769895.1 of Magicicada septendecula. Taxonomy (NCBI): domain Eukaryota; kingdom Metazoa; phylum Arthropoda; class Insecta; order Hemiptera; family Cicadidae; genus Magicicada; species Magicicada septendecula. The sequence goes on from CM068371.1 coordinate 238,076,105, forward strand.
ACAATTTTTGTAAATCCATTCCTCCTGTGGCTTCCCCCCTATCTCCAGCCTGTGGTTCCATTTCTTCATCTTGGCTTGGTTCTGTTGTGGTTATTACTGTCTCCACTTCTTCAATCGGTGTTCCTTCCTCTTCTTCCCCTCTGTTTTCTTCCATCTCCTTCTCCTTTGCCAATTTTTTCGACAATCCTCTGGTGTGCATATTGTAACCTTTCGTAATCGCCGCTAGAATGTCGTATTTCTCTCTCTTCTAGCTCCACCGGTTGGTCGCCAATTTGTAATATAGACGTGACGTCCGCCTCGTTCAAGCCCCACGTTGGGCGCCACTTTGTATACTAACGAGACGTCCGCCTCGTTTAAGCCCCGCGATGGAAGCCACTTTGTATAATAACGGTTTACCTTTCCTGTTAATTATTATTGAATAGTGTGTAGCGAACCGTTTTATACTTATTAGTCGACCTTTTTTCTCGCCGTTAGAAGTTCGTATTTCTCTCTATTCTAGCTCCTGCGGTTGGTCGTCAATTTGTAATGTAGTCGTGAGTACGGCTACCGTTTTACTTTGCAAAATGTGAATAATGTACAATTTGTGTGTGATGGGTGTAACGTGTCTTCTCTATCCGTAGTTCAAATGCGTGCAACTTCCGCAGATTTCGTTCGTTGCGAACGTACGAATAACCAGGTCTTGATGTTCTTACCTGATGTTCATTAGGGGTATGAAAATCCCGGTGGCGCCAAATTGTTTTCTTAAAACAATTAAAATAAAATTCAAAGGTGTATGACCAGCGCAGCTCAGGCGGTTTGAATAATTCAAATATTTCCGCCAGCTAGGCCCACTAGAGCGCACAGCAGTTCGATGCGTGGGCTGTGTAAATCGTTAGTCATCTGCTAAAATGTACATAAAATATTGTGCACCTCCTAATGAAATTATAACACCGTGGTTACACTCAATACTTACACATTTTTTATTAGTGATTGTTATTCATTTAATACAAATTATTCTAATACAAATGCTCCGGTTATTTATATGAGACAATTACAGGGTTTGACAAATCGATATTTGAATTGATAAACAGACTTTTAGTAATGGCGTCTGTTGGAAATTGTACAAATTATTAATGTTCGTTTGTCATAGGTTCTTGAGGTTACGTTAAAAGGATTACAAATGTTTAAAACAATAAAAATACACACCCTTACATCAAGTAAAATTAACTAACATATTGTGTAGGTATAATTTGTTTAGCGCAGTGTAGTAAAAGTGTTTACAATTTATGGATCATTAACAACAGTTTATATTGGTTAGTTTATAAATTGTCAGTGACTTAGTATTCTTTTTAATCTTTGAAAGTAATTAATTTCAGTTCAGTGAGATTTCGACCTTTAGTGAGAAATAATTAACGTGAGTTTATTTATATATTTTGGGTAATTTAAGAGGTACTTATCACTTCCGTAGTTATGGCGAATTCATACGATCTGTTATTCATGGGTTATACTATAATCTTCTTTAATTTGCTGGGTTCAGGACATCAGGCATCTTTTCCAGTTTAATTGGTAGTAATTTATTTTCTTTTTTCATTAATTTGGCCTCAACTTCAATAATATGGTTCCAGTCCTTGTCTGATGTCTTGGTATGCACTTATTAGTAACTTCTTCTGATATTTTCTATGTTTTAATTGACAATTTTGGTCACTCGAAAATTAGCGTCTATACCATTAAAGCGTCATGCATTCAGTAAAAAAATCTAACGGTATTTTTGCTTGTTACTCCACAGTTTCCATGGTAACGTAATTATTCTCCCTGGTCGATCTCAAAATAAACACATTGTTATCAAACTTTGAATTTTTTGTTTAATTTGAATAAATATTTTATAATGGCTATATTTACTTGGGGATAATTTCAATGGTTGTAAACTTTACATAGATGTTTCTATTTTCTTTCAAAGATTAGTTTGATATCTTACAAGATTGGTCTAAGCCATGTATTAATGTTTTAGTCCAAAATTGATAATACTATGTTAATACATAATTTACTTATTTCTAAGTTTTAATATAATTCTGCCATGTTCCCTTTCGTTACACATAATTAATATATTTTGCCTATTATTTCTTATAAAGGTATTGCTATTATTTTCTTTATAAATTCCTTACTTACTTAAAACATACTAACATATTACTGTAAAACTATTTCTTCTGGTATTTACTGCCTTAAACATTAAGCCAATAACTTCTTTCTTTAAATTAACAAATGAACAAATTTGGTGAGTGTTATACCTACACCATCTCTTTTATAACAGTAATCACCCTGGTGATTTTTATACTGAGATAATATTTTTTCTGTTTTTTACATTCACAATTATTCTGTGTCTTTCAGTCTAATATACTTAACTTAATTGCTCATTTAACATGTGCTTATGTTTTGGGTTTGTCACACTTGTTTAACTCTTTTTTCTTAAGATTATATGCTGTTTATTTTATTACACTTATCACTTCACTGTTCATCTTTGTCACTCCCTACCTATCTCTAATTACCCTTATATTTCTCACGATCTCACTATTATTACAAAGTTTTTGTATCTAATGAGTTCATGTCTCTTTTGTTAACTTCAGACTGTCACATATCATTTTATAATATTCAAACAACATGGTATTGTAAATACATCTTTCAAATAAAACATAACTTTGTATATATTGTCATTAAAGTGATAAAAATTGGTCTGAAATGTCATAATTAGTAATAATAACAACAATTTAATAATGTTAAAATATATTGTGTTAATTGAAACATACTACATCTGTAGCAACAGCAATAATATTAGCGAATAAATAAACTCTCCAAAACCTTATACTTTCAAACACATAATGCTGAGATAACATACATACTGCTGAAATAATCCTAGTAAAAGTTCCAAAGCATATAGTAGACTATACAATTTGTTCTCTGATTGAACCACGCACACATTTCTATTCCCTGTCTGTATGAGTGTAATTTTAAACATAACAGCTGACACATCACCTATAGATAAGGATATACATACAATCATATCTACACATGGTTTTTTATGTATAACAATTGCTGAGATACTGTCATTTACAAGTTACCACTAATAAAAATTTAAACATAAATTATTAACAATAATAAAGAATTATGCTCTTTTAAAACAATCTTGTGAGTTAATTGTTATGGCCATGTAATTTTTTTTTCTTTTTTCTTCACTGTCTTCTTGTCTCGCTTTACTTTGGTTAATATCTGGCCAATCTCTGGGGTTGGGTCAATGTCAGTTGTCTGTCAGTCTAGTTCGTATTTTCTTGTTTTGTAACCACCTTTGGTTGTATTCTTCCTCCTTCACTATTGATTATATTTACTACTTTCATTCTCGTTATCATTTATCTATCAAAATATATGGTTTCTTGGCATTTTTTACATACTTATTTATATCAAATGTGATCAGAGTTTGGCAATGTTATATAATGCCCTTCCACCAAAATTGATCATTTTATAAAACGTGAATTTAAGTTTGATGAAATTATCAATTGTATCGTATCAATTTTTTTTTTTTTTTTTTCAAATTCTCCTGCTTCTCATTCATTTTTTATATTTAATTCGGTATCTTTTATTTCCATTCTTCTTAGTCTTTTCTTCATTATTTTCTCACATTGCGAACTGGCTTATTGATTTTTTATTATAACTTATTCCCTATAAATCTTATTTTTCATCAAAACTACTCTTATACTGATATCAGGGGAACATCATCCCTGCTCAGTAAAATGATTGCTGGTTCATTCAACAAACAAACTCAATTAACAATTCTTAAATATAGTCAACTCGTGACTCAAAATAATAATAATAATCATAATCATAATATTTGTTGGGAATTTTTTACTTTTATACTTCATTGCTCAGTTCGAGTCATATATTGTTCCATCTTTCTTTATAGATACTATTTGATACATTTTTTTTATTGATACAATTCACATTTTTATTCATTTTTAATTACTCTTTGTTTCATCTCATCTCACATTATGACTCTTAGAATGTTGATTTCATTTATATTGTTTTGTAATCATTGGTTTGGGTAATTTTACTTCCCCTCTTTCTAAATAGTTGTGGAAGCTGATCATTTTGATTGATATTTTTTTTTTTTTTTCATAATTTTTAAATATCATAGTAAGTTATGGCTTCTTACTAGTTAGGAATTTTTTGTAGCTTATTCCTTCATAGTATGTCATGCTTTTCATGCCTCATTTTTTGGCTAAACATTATGGCAATTTAATCTTATTTTGTAGGAATGTTTTGTAACTACACTCCTCTATTGTTAATTTTTATTTAAATATTGTAGTAAGTTGGTTGCTCTTACTTTATATGAATGCCTTGTAACTTTTACCTCTCCATTTTTACTTGTTCTAAACTATTATCGAGATATTTGGGTAAGCTTTTCTTACATATCTTTTTTTTTATTTTTTACAATTTTTTATTCATCATAATGGTTTCTCTAATGCTTAGTGTAAGCTGTACTTACTAATGTTTTGGAATTTTGACATTCTTTAGAGATCTTTTCTTTATGACATTGGCAGACTTGTTTGTTTGTCACGTTATTTTTTTTTCTTTATTTAAAGTATTTTTGTTGGTTTTTTACTTTAAATTGTTTTTTTACAGTTATTGTTGATTGTCATAATATTTCTTAATTGAGGCTTGATTGTATACCCCCTTTATTTTCTTGGTGACGGGGTGAGTGATCTCGTAAGTGTTATTGCCCTTGTCTTTTGTTATAGTGTATGGTCCCACGTATAATAATAGTAACTTTCTAGTGATGCCTTCTATGGAGCTGGGTAATTCTCTGTTTTTTAACAGTACCCTTTCTCCTACCTCGTACTTAATAGTCTTTTCCTGGTTCTTAGCGTATTTATTCTTTTGTTGCTCTACCTTTTCGGCTATTCTGTTATAGAATCTTTTTTTCTCGAATTGATATTCGGTGTTGGTGGGGAATTGGATCATATCAGTTATCTCTCTAGGCGGTGGCCGCTCAAACATCATTGTGTACGGGGTAGCTTCCGTAAAGTCGTGGTAAGCTAAGTTTATAAATTCTTCAGTGGATTTGATTATTCTTGTTTCTTCAGTAGTTTTGGTTATTCTTCGATCAAATCGTCCCTTATATTTTTCAAATAATTAGTACATATTATTGTGATCTTCTTGTCATGTGTTGTCTTATATTCACCCAGAGATTGGTCCAGTGATGGGCTGTCCGCAGTTTTCACTGGCCTTAAGCGTTTAAATGAGGGTTGACCTCATTGCTCCCAACATCAGTAGTGTTTGATGGTTGGTTAGCGTTCGGCTCCTGTTGATTATTCCGGTCATCCACGCTGTGCCTGTGATCTTCTTCGAATGGGTGACTTCTCGTATCGGGTACCTGGTTATAGTACGTTCGCCGATAGTTAGATGAGGGAGAGTTTCTTCTTGGGCTCCTTTGTCTTTGCCCCCTTATGTAATTTACCTGTGGCCGGTATCCTGGATTATTGTTCTGATTACTGTTGTTTCCAGGGCGATAATTGTTGTTGTAACCATTCGACGGGAAATTACCCCTGTGGTTGTTCCTGAAGTTGTTATTATTATGGTTTCCACTTCTGTTAAAATTTCTGGGCACGTTATTGCCCCGTGTGTTCCCTTGGTAATTGTTAGGGTTATTTATCGGTGGTTTATTATCTCCCTGTTGGTTCTGTGACAATTGTCCCTCATTAGTTCTATTATTTCTGAAACTGTACCCTCTATTTTTCCTGTACTGCCACTCATGTTCATGGCTTTCTAGTAAGCTAGCCATATCTTGGATGGTCTTTACCTGGCTGTACATCCGTGCCTTTTGGATGGCGTCGTCGTAGTGGTAAGATAACTGTATTACCAGACACTCTTCAGGTATACGTGGCTCCAAATTCCTGGCCATGCAGATTTTTCCCAAGAAGTAGGAGGTAAGGGATTGTCCATTCTGGTTTTCATACCTTCCATTGCTCAGGTTATTGCGGACCATATTCTGAGTTGATTCAGACCAGTATTTAGCCTTGAACTGAGTCTTAAAGTCTTGAAGGTTTTGGATGTCTGGTCGAGTGGCAGTCCACCAGTTGTCGTATGTCTCCTTGAACATTTCGTCCAACATCCCTCTTATTGTAGTCCATCGAGTCTCTCGATTCTTGATGATTAACTCTTCTACCCTCTTCAAGAATTCAATAGGGTTTCTTTTATAATTACGGAAATTAATAGTATCTCTGTTGTCTGTGTTCATGACATGATTATTATTACATGGTCGGTCACGCCAGGCATCCACTTCTTCCCGTAATGACTCTTCTATTCTGCGCATTTCGTCAATCCTCTGTTGGTTTTTGTCTACTTTGCTATCTACTTTATTTAAGTTACTGTAAACTCCTTCCATTCGTTCTCCCAAGTCTGTTCGTACAGCTGCTACCTCTTTCTGGTTTTCTTCCCGGACTTGATGTATGTCCTGGTCTATCTGGGTACATCTTCTGACTGTTTCTTCATGACCTTCCTCAATTCTTCTCTTATTTTCTCCTTCGAGACGGTTCATTTTATCGAGTACTTCCTTGCGGACTCCAGAAATATTTTCGTTGGTATTCTCTAGCTTCTCCAACGTTTCCTCTAATTTGTCATTGATTTCCGTAACCTGTTGTTTTGCTTCTTCTCGGTACTCCATTAATTGGTGTGCCATCTGCAGCTTCATTTCTTCTTTATTTTTCTCGTGGTCCTTCTTCAGCTGTTCCTTCAATTCTTCCTTTAATTCTTCGTTTCTTTGCTGAATTTCCTCCAGCAATCGTTGTTGTAGTGTTTCATTATTTTGGTTGACTGTTTTCCTCAATTCTTCCTTAGTACTCACTATTTTTTCATTGATCTGTTTCAAATTGTCACTGGTTTCTTTCTTCATGCCGTCGAATTTCTCCTCCTGTTTCTTAAAATTTTGGTTAATCAATTCCCACAATTTTTGTAAATCCATTCCTCCTGTGGCTTCCCCCCTATCTCCAGCCTGTGGTTCCATTTCTTCATCTTGGCTTGGTTCTGTTGTGGTTATTACTGTCTCCACTTCTTCAATCGGTGTTCCTTCCTCTTCTTCCCCTCTGTTTTCTTCCATCTCCTTCTCCTTTGCCAATTTTTTCGACAATCCTCTGGTGTGCATATTGTAACCTTTCGTAATCGCCGCTAGAATGTCGTATTTCTCTCTCTTCTAGCTCCACCGGTTGGTCGCCAATTTGTAATATAGACGTGACGTCCGCCTCGTTCAAGCCCCACGTTGGGCGCCACTTTGTATACTAACGAGACGTCCGCCTCGTTTAAGCCCCGCGATGGAAGCCACTTTGTATAATAACGGTTTACCTTTCCTGTTAATTATTATTGAATAGTGTGTAGCGAACCGTTTTATACTTATTAGTCGACCTTTTTTCTCGCCGTTAGAAGTTCGTATTTCTCTCTATTCTAGCTCCAGCGGTTGGTCGTCAATTTGTAATGTAGTCGTGAGTACGGCTACCGTTTTACTTTGCAAAATGTGAATAATGTACAATTTGTGTGTGATGGGTGTAACGTGTCTTCTCTATCCGTAGTTCAAATGCATGCAACTTCCGCAGATTTCGTTCGTTGCGAACGTACGAATAACCAGGTCTTGATGTTCTTACCTGATGTTCATTAGGGGTATGAAAATCCCGGTGGCGCCAAATTGTTTTCTTAAAACAATTAAAATAAAATTCAAAGGTGTATGACCAGCGCAGCTCAGGCGGTTTGAATAATTCAAATATTTCCGCCAGCTAGGCCCACTAGAGCGCACAGCAGTTCGATGCGTGGGCTGTGTAAATCGTTAGTCATCTGCTAAAATGTACATAAAATATTGTGCACCTCCTAATGAAATTATAACACCGTGGTTACACTCAATACTTACACATTTTTTATTAGTGATTGTTATTCATTTAATACAAATTATTCTAATACAAATGCTCCGGTTATTTATATGAGACAATTACAGGGTTTGACAAATCGATATTTGAATTGATAAACAGACTTTTAGTAATGGCGTCTGTTGGAAATTGTACAAATTATTAATGTTCGTTTGTCATAGGTTCTTGAGGTTACGTTAAAAGGATTACAAATGTTTAAAACAATAAAAATACACACCCTTACATCAAGTAAAATTAACTAACATATTGTGTAGGTATAATTTGTTTAGCGCAGTGTAGTAAAAGTGTTTACAATTTATGGATCATTAACAACAGTTTATATTGGTTAGTTTATAAATTGTCAGTGACTTAGTATTCTTTTTAATCTTTGAAAGTAATTAATTTCAGTTCAGTGAGATTTCGACCTTTAGTGAGAAATAATTAACGTGAGTTTATTTATATATTTTGGGTAATTTAAGAGGTACTTATCACTTCCGTAGTTATGGCGAATTCATACGATCTGTTATTCATGGGTTATACTATAATCTTCTTTAATTTGCTGGGTTCAGGACATCAGGCATCTTTTCCAGTTTAATTGGTAGTAATTTATTTTCTTTTTTCATTAATTTGGCCTCAACTTCAATAATATGGTTCCAGTCCTTGTCTGATGTCTTGGTATGCACTTATTAGTAACTTCTTCTGATATTTTCTATGTTTTAATTGACAATTTTGGTCACTCGAAAATTAGCGTCTATACCATTAAAGCGTCATGCATTCAGTAAAAAAATCTAACGGTATTTTTGCTTGTTACTCCACAGTTTCCATGGTAACGTAATTATTCTCCCTGGTCGATCTCAAAATAAACACATTGTTATCAAACTTTGAATTTTTTGTTTAATTTGAATAAATATTTTATAATGGCTATATTTACTTGGGGATAATTTCAATGGTTGTAAACTTTACATAGATGTTTCTATTTTCTTTCAAAGATTAGTTTGATATCTTACAAGATTGGTCTAAGCCATGTATTAATGTTTTAGTCCAAAATTGATAATACTATGTTAATACATAATTTACTTATTTCTAAGTTTTAATATAATTCTGCCATGTTCCCTTTCGTTACACATAATTAATATATTTTGCCTATTATTTCTTATAAAGGTATTGCTATTATTTTCTTTATAAATTCCTTACTTACTTAAAACATACTAACATATTACTGTAAAACTATTTCTTCTGGTATTTACTGCCTTAAACATTAAGCCAATAACTTCTTTCTTTAAATTAACAAATGAACAAATTTGGTGAGTGTTATACCTACACCATCTCTTTTATAACAGTAATCACCCTGGTGATTTTTATACTGAGATAATATTTTTTCTGTTTTTTACATTCACAATTATTCTGTGTCTTTCAGTCTAATATACTTAACTTAATTGCTCATTTAACATGTGCTTATGTTTTGGGTTTGTCACACTTGTTTAACTCTTTTTTCTTAAGATTATATGCTGTTTATTTTATTACACTTATCACTTCACTGTTCATCTTTGTCACTCCCTACCTATCTCTAATTACCCTTATATTTCTCACGATCTCACTATTATTACAAAGTTTTTGTATCTAATGAGTTCATGTCTCTTTTGTTAACTTCAGACTGTCACATATCATTTTATAATATTCAAACAACATGGTATTGTAAATACATCTTTCAAATAAAACATAACTTTGTATATATTGTCATTAAAGTGATAAAAATTGGTCTGAAATGTCATAATTAGTAATAATAACAACAATTTAATAATGTTAAAATATATTGTGTTAATTGAAACATACTACATCTGTAGCAACAGCAATAATATTAGCGAATAAATAAACTCTCCAAAACCTTATACTTTCAAACACATAATGCTGAGATAACATACATACTGCTGAAATAATCCTAGTAAAAGTTCCAAAGCATATAGTAGACTATACAATTTGTTCTCTGATTGAACCACGCACACATTTCTATTCCCTGTCTGTGTGAGTGTAATTTTAAACATAACAGCTGACACATCACCTATAGATAAGGATATACATACAATCATATCTACACATGGTTTTTTATGTATAACAATTGCTGAGATACTGTCATTTACAAGTTACCACTAATAAAAATTTAAACATAAATTATTAACAATAATAAAGAATTATGCTCTTTTAAAACAATCTTGTGAGTTAATTGTTATGGCCATGTAATTTTTTTTTCTTTTTTCTTCACTGTCTTCTTGTCTCGCTTTACTTTGGTTAATATCTGGCCAATCTCTGGGGTTGGGTCAATGTCAGTTGTCTGTCAGTCTAGTTCGTATTTTCTTGTTTTGTAACCACCTTTGGTTGTATTCTTCCTCCTTCACTATTGATTATATTTACTACTTTCATTCTCGTTATCATTTATCTATCAAAATATATGGTTTCTTGGCATTTTTTACATACTTATTTATATCAAATGTGATCAGGGTTTGGCAATGTTATATAATGCCCTTCCACCAAAATTGATCATTTTATAAAACGTGAATTTAAGTTTGATGAAATTATCAATTGTATCGTATCAATTTTTTTTTTTTTTTTTTTTCAAATTCTCCTGCTTCTCATTCATTTTTTATATTTAATTCGGTATCTTTTATTTCCATTCTTCTTAGTCTTTTCTTCATTATTTTCTCACATTGCGAACTGGCTTATTGATTTTTTATTATAACTTATTCCCTATAAATCTTATTTTTCATCAAAACTACTCTTATACTGATATCAGGGGAACATCATCCCTGCTCAGTAAAATGATTGCTGGTTCATTCAACAAACAAACTCAATTAACAATTCTTAAATATAGTCAACTCGTGACTCAAAATAATAATAATAATCATAATCATAATATTTGTTGGGAATTTTTTACTTTTATACTTCATTGCTCAGTTCGAGTCATATATTGTTCCATCTTTCTTTATAGATACTATTTGATACATTGTTTTTTATTGATACAATTCACATTTTTATTCATTTTTAATTACTCTTTGTTTCATCTCATCTCACATTATGACTCTTAGAATGTTGATTTCATTTATATTGTTTTGTAATCATTGGTTTGGGTAATTTTACTTCCCCTCTTTCTAAATAGTTGTGGAAGCTGATCATTTTGATTGATATTTTTTTTTTTTTTTTTTTCATAATTTTTAAATATCATAGTAAGTTATGGCTTCTTACTAGTTAGGAATTTTTTGTAGCTTATTCCTTCATAGTATGTCATGCTTTTCATGCCTCATTTTTTGGCTAAACATTATGGCAATTTAATCTTATTTTGTAGGAATGTTTTGTAACTACACTCCTCTATTGTTAATTTTTATTTAAATATTGTAGTAAGTTGGTTGCTCTTACTTTATATGAATGCCTTGTAACTTTTACCTCTCCATTTTTACTTGTTCTAAACTATTATCGAGATATTTGGGTAAGCTTTTCTTACATATCTTTTTTTTGATTTTTTACAATTTTTTATTCATCATAATGGTTTCTCTAATGCTTAGTGTAAGCTGTACTTACTAATGTTTTGGAATTTTTACATTCTTTAGAGATCTTTTCTTTATGACATTGGCAGACTTGTTTGTTTGTCACGTTATTTTTTTTTCTTTATTTAAAGTATTTTTGTTGGTTTTTTACTTTAAATTGTTTTTTTACAGTTATTGTTGATTGTCATAATATTTCTTAATTGAGGCTTGATTGTATACCCCCTTTATTTTCTTGGTGACGGGGTGAGTGATCTCGTAAGTGTTATTGCCCTTGTCTTTTGTTATAGTGTATGGTCCCACGTATAATAATAGTAACTTTCTAGTGATGCCTTCTATGGAGCTGGGTAATTCTCTGTTTTTTAACAGTACCCTTTCTCCTACCTCGTACTTAATAGTCTTTTCCTGGTTCTTAGCGTATTTATTCTTTTGTTGCTCTACCTTTTCGGCTATTCTGTTATAGAATCTTTTTTTCTCGAATTGATATTCGGTGTTGGTGGGGAATTGGATCATATCAGTTATCTCTCTAGGCGGTGGCCGCTCAAACATCATTGTGTACGGGGTAGCTTCCGTAAAGTCGTGGTAAGCTAAGTTTATAAATTCTTCAGTGGATTTGATTATTCTTGTTTCTTCAGTAGTTTTGGTTATTCTTCGATCAAATCGTCCCTTATATTTTTCAAATAATTAGTACATATTATTGTGATCTTCTTGTCATGTGTTGTCTTATATTCACCCAGAGATTGGTCCAGTGATGGGCTGTCCGCAGTTTTCACTGGCCTTAAGCGTTTAAATGAGGGTTGACCTCATTGCTCCCAACATCAGTAGTGTTTGATGGTTGGTTAGCGTTCGGCTCCTGTTGATTATTCCGGTCATCCACGCTGTGCCTGTGATCTTCTTCGAATGGGTGACTTCTCGTATCGGGTACCTGGTTATAGTACGTTCGCCGATAGTTAGATGAGGGAGAGTTTCTTCTTGGGCTCCTTTGTCTTTGCCCCCTTATGTAATTTACCTGTGGCCGGTATCCTGGATTATTGTTCTGATTACTGTTGTTTCCAGGGCGATAATTGTTGTTGTAACCATTCGACGGGAAATTACCCCTGTGGTTGTTCCTGAAGTTGTTATTATTATGGTTTCCACTTCTGTTAAAATTTCTGGGCACGTTATTGCCCCGTGTGTTCCCTTGGTAATTGTTAGGGTTATTTATCGGTGGTTTATTATCTCCCTGTTGGTTCTGTGACAATTGTCCCTCATTAGTTCTATTATTTCTGAAACTGTACCCTCTATTTTTCCTGTACTGCCACTCATGTTCATGGCTTTCTAGTAAGCTAGCCATATCTTGGATGGTCTTTACCTGGCTGTACATCCGTGCCTTTTGGATGGCGTCGTCGTAGTGGTAAGATAACTGTATTACCAGACACTCTTCAGGTATACGTGGCTCCAAATTCCTGGCCATGCAGATTTTTCCCAAGAAGTAGGAGGTAAGGGATTGTCCATTCTGGTTTTCATACCTTCCATTGCTCAGGTTATTGCGGACCATATTCTGAGTTGATTCAGACCAGTATTTAGCCTTGAACTGAGTCTTAAAGTCTTGAAGGTTTTGGATGTCTGGTCGAGTGGCAGTCCACCAGTTGTCGTATGTCTCCTTGAATATTTCGTCCAACATCCCTCTTATTGTAGTCCATCGAGTCTCTCGATTCTTGATGATTAACTCTTCTACCCTCTTCAAGAATTCAATAGGGTTTCTTTTATAATTACGGAAATTAATAGTATCTCTGTTGTCTGTGTTCATGACATGATTATTATTACATGGTCGGTCACGCCAGGCATCCACTTCTTCCCGTAATGACTCTTCTATTCTGCGCATTTCGTCAATCCTCTGTTGGTTTTTGTCTACTTTGCTATCTACTTTATTTAAGTTACTGTAAACTCCTTCCATTCGTTCTCCCAAGTCTGTTCGTACAGCTGCTACCTCTTTCTGGTTTTCTTCCCGGACTTGATGTATGTCCTGGTCTATCTGGGTACATCTTCTGACTGTTTCTTCATGACCTTCCTCAATTCTTCTCTTATTTTCTCCTTCGAGACGGTTCATTTTATCGAGTACTTCCTTGCGGACTCCAGAAATATTTTCGTTGGTATTCTCTAGCTTCTCCAACGTTTCCTCTAATTTGTCATTGATTTCCGTAACCTGTTGTTTTGCTTCTTCTCGGTACTCCATTAATTGGTGTGCCATCTGCAGCTTCATTTCTTCTTTATTTTTCTCGTGGTCCTTCTTCAGCTGTTCCTTCAATTCTTCCTTTAATTCTTCGTTTCTTTGCTGAATTTCCTCCAGCAATCGTTGTTGTAGTGTTTCATTATTTTGGTTGACTGTTTTCCTCAATTCTTCCTTAGTACTCACTATTTTTTCATTGATCTGTTTCAAATTGTCACTGGTTTCTTTCTTCATGCCGTCGAATTTCTCCTCCTGTTTCTTAAAATTTTGGTTAATCAATTCCCACAATTTTTGTAAATCCATTCCTCCTGTGGCTTCCCCCCTATCTCCAGCCTGTGGTTCCATTTCTTCATCTTGGCTTGGTTCTGTTGTGGTTATTACTGTCTCCACTTCTTCAATCGGTGTTCCTTCCTCTTCTTCCCCTCTGTTTTCTTCCATCTCCTTCTCCTTTGCCAATTTTTTCGACAATCCTCTGGTGTGCATATTGTAACCTTTCGTAATCGCCGCTAGAATGTCGTATTTCTCTCTCTTCTAGCTCCACCGGTTGGTCGCCAATTTGTAATATAGACGTGACGTCCGCCTCGTTCAAGCCCCACGTTGGGCGCCACTTTGTATACTAACGAGACGTCCGCCTCGTTTAAGCCCCGCGATGGAAGCCACTTTGTATAATAACGGTTTACCTTTCCTGTTAATTATTATTGAATAGTGTGTAGCGAACCGTTTTATACTTATTAGTCGACCTTTTTTCTCGCCGTTAGAAGTTCGTATTTCTCTCTATTCTAGCTCCAGCGGTTGGTCGTCAATTTGTAATGTAGTCGTGAGTACGGCTACCGTTTTACTTTGCAAAATGTGAATAATGTACAATTTGTGTGTGATGGGTGTAACGTGTCTTCTCTATCCGTAGTTCAAATGCGTGCAACTTCCGCAGATTTCGTTCGTTGCGAACGTACGAATAACCAGGTCTTGATGTTCTTACCTGATGTTCATTAGGGGTATGAAAATCCCGGTGGCGCCAAATTGTTTTCTTAAAACAATTAAAATAAAATTCAAAGGTGTATGACCAGCGCAGCTCAGGCGGTTTGAATAATTCAAATATTTCCGCCAGCTAGGCCCACTAGAGCGCACAGCAGTTCGATGCGTGGGCTGTGTAAATCGTTAGTCATCTGCTAAAATGTACATAAAATATTGTGCACCTCCTAATGAAATTATAACACCGTGGTTACACTCAATACTTACACATTTTTTATTAGTGATTGTTATTCATTTAATACAAATTATTCTAATACAAATGCTCCGGTTATTTATATGAGACAATTACAGGGTTTGACAAATCGATATTTGAATTGATAAACAGACTTTTAGTAATGGCGTCTGTTGGAAATTGTACAAATTATTAATGTTCGTTTGTCATAGGTTCTTGAGGTTACGTTAAAAGGATTACAAATGTTTAAAACAATAAAAATACACACCCTTACATCAAGTAAACTTAACTAACATATTGTGTAGGTATAATTTGTTTAGCGCAGTGTAGTAAAAGTGTTTACAATTTATGGATCATTAACAACAGTTTATATTGGTTAGTTTATAAATTGTCAGTGACTTAGTATTCTTTTTAATCTTTGAAAGTAATTAATTTCAGTTCAGTGAGATTTCGACCTTTAGTGAGAAATAATTAACGTGAGTTTATTTATATATTTTGGGTAATTTAAGAGGTACTTATCACTTCCGTAGTTATGGCGAATTCATACGATCTGTTATTCATGGGTTATACTATAATCTTCTTTAATTTGCTGGGTTCAGGACATCAGGCATCTTTTCCAGTTTAATTGGTAGTAATTTATTTTCTTTTTTCATTAATTTGGCCTCAACTTCAATAATATGGTTCCAGTCCTTGTCTGATGTCTTGGTATGCACTTATTAGTAACTTCTTCTGATATTTTCTATGTTTTAATTGACAATTTTGGTCACTCGAAAATTAGCGTCTATACCATTAAAGCGTCATGCATTCAGTAAAAAAATCTAACGGTATTTTTGCTTGTTACTCCACAGTTTCCATGGTAACGTAATTATTCTCCCTGGTCGATCTCAAAATAAACACATTGTTATCAAACTTTGAATTTTTTGTTTAATTTGAATAAATATTTTATAATGGCTATATTTACTTGGGGATAATTTCAATGGTTGTAAACTTTACATAGATGTTTCTATTTTCTTTCAAAGATTAGTTTGATATCTTACAAGATTGGTCTAAGCCATGTATTAATGTTTTAGTCCAAAATTGATAATACTATGTTAATACATAATTTACTTATTTCTAAGTTTTAATATAATTCTGCCATGTTCCCTTTCGTTACACATAATTAATATATTTTGCCTATTATTTCTTATAAAGGTATTGCTATTATTTTCTTTATAAATTCCTTACTTACTTAAAACATACTAACATATTACTGTAAAACTATTTCTTCTGGTATTTACTGCCTTAAACATTAAGCCAATAACTTCTTTCTTTAAATTAACAAATGAACAAATTTGGTGAGTGTTATACCTACACCATCTCTTTTATAACAGTAATCACCCTGGTGATTTTTATACTGAGATAATATTTTTTCTGTTTTTTACATTCACAATTATTCTGTGTCTTTCAGTCTAATATACTTAACTTAATTGCTCATTTAACATGTGCTTATGTTTTGGGTTTGTCACACTTGTTTAACTCTTTTTTCTTAAGATTATATGCTGTTTATTTTATTACACTTATCACTTCACTGTTCATCTTTGTCACTCCCTACCTATCTCTAATTACCCTTATATTTCTCACGATCTCACTATTATTACAAAGTTTTTGTATCTAATGAGTTCATGTCTCTTTTGTTAACTTCAGACTGTCACATATCATTTTATAATATTCAAACAACATGGTATTGTAAATACATCTTTCAAATAAAACATAACTTTGTATATATTGTCATTAAAGTGATAAAAATTGGTCTGAAATGTCATAATTAGTAATAATAACAACAATTTAATAATGTTAAAATATATTGTGTTAATTGAAACATACTACATCTGTAGCAACAGCAATAATATTAGCGAATAAATAAACTCTCCAAAACCTTATACTTTCAAACACATAATGCTGAGATAACATACATACTGCTGAAATAATCCTAGTAAAAGTTCCAAAGCATATAGTAGACTATACAATTTGTTCTCTGATTGAACCACGCACACATTTCTATTCCCTGTCTGTGTGAGTGTAATTTTAAACATAACAGCTGACACATCACCTATAGATAAGGATATACATACAATCATATCTACACATGGTTTTTTATGTATAACAATTGCTGAGATACTGTCATTTACAAGTTACCACTAATAAAAATTTAAACATAAATTATTAACAATAATAAAGAATTATGCTCTTTTAAAACAATCTTGTGAGTTAATTGTTATGGCCATGTAATTTTTTTTTCTTTTTTCTTCACTGTCTTCTTGTCTCGCTTTACTTTGGTTAATATCTGGCCAATCTCTGGGGTTGGGTCAATGTCAGTTGTCTGTCAGTCTAGTTCGTATTTTCTTGTTTTGTAACCACCTTTGGTTGTATTCTTCCTCCTTCACTATTGATTATATTTACTACTTTCATTCTCGTTATCATTTATCTATCAAAATATATGGTTTCTTGGCATTTTTTACATACTTATTT
The DNA here is from genome assembly GCA_034769895.1 of Magicicada septendecula. NCBI lineage: Eukaryota > Metazoa > Arthropoda > Insecta > Hemiptera > Cicadidae > Magicicada > Magicicada septendecula. Next base: position 238,093,469 of record CM068371.1, read on the forward strand.
ATATCAAATGTGATCAGGGTTTGGCAATGTTATATAATGCCCTTCCACCAAAATTGATCATTTTATAAAACGTGAATTTAAGTTTGATGAAATTATCAATTGTATCGTATCAATTTTTTTTTTTTTTTTTTTTCAAATTCTCCTGCTTCTCATTCATTTTTTATATTTAATTCGGTATCTTTTATTTCCATTCTTCTTAGTCTTTTCTTCATTATTTTCTCACATTGCGAACTGGCTTATTGATTTTTTATTATAACTTATTCCCTATAAATCTTATTTTTCATCAAAACTACTCTTATACTGATATCAGGGGAACATCATCCCTGCTCAGTAAAATGATTGCTGGTTCATTCAACAAACAAACTCAATTAACAATTCTTAAATATAGTCAACTCGTGACTCAAAATAATAATAATAATCATAATCATAATATTTGTTGGGAATTTTTTACTTTTATACTTCATTGCTCAGTTCGAGTCATATATTGTTCCATCTTTCTTTATAGATACTATTTGATACATTGTTTTTTATTGATACAATTCACATTTTTATTCATTTTTAATTACTCTTTGTTTCATCTCATCTCACATTATGACTCTTAGAATGTTGATTTCATTTATATTGTTTTGTAATCATTGGTTTGGGTAATTTTACTTCCCCTCTTTCTAAATAGTTGTGGAAGCTGATCATTTTGATTGATATTTTTTTTTTTTTTTCATAATTTTTAAATATCATAGTAAGTTATGGCTTCTTACTAGTTAGGAATTTTTTGTAGCTTATTCCTTCATAGTATGTCATGCTTTTCATGCCTCATTTTTTGGCTAAACATTATGGCAATTTAATCTTATTTTGTAGGAATGTTTTGTAACTACACTCCTCTATTGTTAATTTTTATTTAAATATTGTAGTAAGTTGGTTGCTCTTACTTTATATGAATGCCTTGTAACTTTTACCTCTCCATTTTTACTTGTTCTAAACTATTATCGAGATATTTGGGTAAGCTTTTCTTACATATCTTTTTTTTGATTTTTTACAATTTTTTATTCATCATAATGGTTTCTCTAATGCTTAGTGTAAGCTGTACTTACTAATGTTTTGGAATTTTGACATTCTTTAGAGATCTTTTCTTTATGACATTGGCAGACTTGTTTGTTTGTCACGTTATTTTTTTTTCTTTATTTAAAGTATTTTTGTTGGTTTTTTACTTTAAATTGTTTTTTTACAGTTATTGTTGATTGTCATAATATTTCTTAATTGAGGCTTGATTGTATACCCCCTTTATTTTCTTGGTGACGGGGTGAGTGATCTCGTAAGTGTTATTGCCCTTGTCTTTTGTTATAGTGTATGGTCCCACGTATAATAATAGTAACTTTCTAGTGATGCCTTCTATGGAGCTGGGTAATTCTCTGTTTTTTAACAGTACCCTTTCTCCTACCTCGTACTTAATAGTCTTTTCCTGGTTCTTAGCGTATTTATTCTTTTGTTGCTCTACCTTTTCGGCTATTCTGTTATAGAATCTTTTTTTCTCGAATTGATATTCGGTGTTGGTGGGGAATTGGATCATATCAGTTATCTCTCTAGGCGGTGGCCGCTCAAACATCATTGTGTACGGGGTAGCTTCCGTAAAGTCGTGGTAAGCTAAGTTTATAAATTCTTCAGTGGATTTGATTATTCTTGTTTCTTCAGTAGTTTTGGTTATTCTTCGATCAAATCGTCCCTTATATTTTTCAAATAATTAGTACATATTATTGTGATCTTCTTGTCATGTGTTGTCTTATATTCACCCAGAGATTGGTCCAGTGATGGGCTGTCCGCAGTTTTCACTGGCCTTAAGCGTTTAAATGAGGGTTGACCTCATTGCTCCCAACATCAGTAGTGTTTGATGGTTGGTTAGCGTTCGGCTCCTGTTGATTATTCCGGTCATCCACGCTGTGCCTGTGATCTTCTTCGAATGGGTGACTTCTCGTATCGGGTACCTGGTTATAGTACGTTCGCCGATAGTTAGATGAGGGAGAGTTTCTTCTTGGGCTCCTTTGTCTTTGCCCCCTTATGTAATTTACCTGTGGCCGGTATCCTGGATTATTGTTCTGATTACTGTTGTTTCCAGGGCGATAATTGTTGTTGTAACCATTCGACGGGAAATTACCCCTGTGGTTGTTCCTGAAGTTGTTATTATTATGGTTTCCACTTCTGTTAAAATTTCTGGGCACGTTATTGCCCCGTGTGTTCCCTTGGTAATTGTTAGGGTTATTTATCGGTGGTTTATTATCTCCCTGTTGGTTCTGTGACAATTGTCCCTCATTAGTTCTATTATTTCTGAAACTGTACCCTCTATTTTTCCTGTACTGCCACTCATGTTCATGGCTTTCTAGTAAGCTAGCCATATCTTGGATGGTCTTTACCTGGCTGTACATCCGTGCCTTTTGGATGGCGTCGTCGTAGTGGTAAGATAACTGTATTACCAGACACTCTTCAGGTATACGTGGCTCCAAATTCCTGGCCATGCAGATTTTTCCCAAGAAGTAGGAGGTAAGGGATTGTCCATTCTGGTTTTCATACCTTCCATTGCTCAGGTTATTGCGGACCATATTCTGAGTTGATTCAGACCAGTATTTAGCCTTGAACTGAGTCTTAAAGTCTTGAAGGTTTTGGATGTCTGGTCGAGTGGCAGTCCACCAGTTGTCGTATGTCTCCTTGAACATTTCGTCCAACATCCCTCTTATTGTAGTCCATCGAGTCTCTCGATTCTTGATGATTAACTCTTCTACCCTCTTCAAGAATTCAATAGGGTTTCTTTTATAATTACGGAAATTAATAGTATCTCTGTTGTCTGTGTTCATGACATGATTATTATTACATGGTCGGTCACGCCAGGCATCCACTTCTTCCCGTAATGACTCTTCTATTCTGCGCATTTCGTCAATCCTCTGTTGGTTTTTGTCTACTTTGCTATCTACTTTATTTAAGTTACTGTAAACTCCTTCCATTCGTTCTCCCAAGTCTGTTCGTACAGCTGCTACCTCTTTCTGGTTTTCTTCCCGGACTTGATGTATGTCCTGGTCTATCTGGGTACATCTTCTGACTGTTTCTTCATGACCTTCCTCAATTCTTCTCTTATTTTCTCCTTCGAGACGGTTCATTTTATCGAGTACTTCCTTGCGGACTCCAGAAATATTTTCGTTGGTATTCTCTAGCTTCTCCAACGTTTCCTCTAATTTGTCATTGATTTCCGTAACCTGTTGTTTTGCTTCTTCTCGGTACTCCATTAATTGGTGTGCCATCTGCAGCTTCATTTCTTCTTTATTTTTCTCGTGGTCCTTCTTCAGCTGTTCCTTCAATTCTTCCTTTAATTCTTCGTTTCTTTGCTGAATTTCCTCCAGCAATCGTTGTTGTAGTGTTTCATTATTTTGGTTGACTGTTTTCCTCAATTCTTCCTTAGTACTCACTATTTTTTCATTGATCTGTTTCAAATTGTCACTGGTTTCTTTCTTCATGCCGTCGAATTTCTCCTCCTGTTTCTTAAAATTTTGGTTAATCAATTCCCACAATTTTTGTAAATCCATTCCTCCTGTGGCTTCCCCCCTATCTCCAGCCTGTGGTTCCATTTCTTCATCTTGGCTTGGTTCTGTTGTGGTTATTACTGTCTCCACTTCTTCAATCGGTGTTCCTTCCTCTTCTTCCCCTCTGTTTTCTTCCATCTCCTTCTCCTTTGCCAATTTTTTCGACAATCCTCTGGTGTGCATATTGTAACCTTTCGTAATCGCCGCTAGAATGTCGTATTTCTCTCTCTTCTAGCTCCACCGGTTGGTCGCCAATTTGTAATATAGACGTGACGTCCGCCTCGTTCAAGCCCCACGTTGGGCGCCACTTTGTATACTAACGAGACGTCCGCCTCGTTTAAGCCCCGCGATGGAAGCCACTTTGTATAATAACGGTTTACCTTTCCTGTTAATTATTATTGAATAGTGTGTAGCGAACCGTTTTATACTTATTAGTCGACCTTTTTTCTCGCCGTTAGAAGTTCGTATTTCTCTCTATTCTAGCTCCAGCGGTTGGTCGTCAATTTGTAATGTAGTCGTGAGTACGGCTACCGTTTTACTTTGCAAAATGTGAATAATGTACAATTTGTGTGTGATGGGTGTAACGTGTCTTCTCTATCCGTAGTTCAAATGCGTGCAACTTCCGCAGATTTCGTTCGTTGCGAACGTACGAATAACCAGGTCTTGATGTTCTTACCTGATGTTCATTAGGGGTATGAAAATCCCGGTGGCGCCAAATTGTTTTCTTAAAACAATTAAAATAAAATTCAAAGGTGTATGACCAGCGCAGCTCAGGCGGTTTGAATAATTCAAATATTTCCGCCAGCTAGGCCCACTAGAGCGCACAGCAGTTCGATGCGTGGGCTGTGTAAATCGTTAGTCATCTGCTAAAATGTACATAAAATATTGTGCACCTCCTAATGAAATTATAACACCGTGGTTACACTCAATACTTACACATTTTTTATTAGTGATTGTTATTCATTTAATACAAATTATTCTAATACAAATGCTCCGGTTATTTATATGAGACAATTACAGGGTTTGACAAATCGATATTTGAATTGATAAACAGACTTTTAGTAATGGCGTCTGTTGGAAATTGTACAAATTATTAATGTTCGTTTGTCATAGGTTCTTGAGGTTACGTTAAAAGGATTACAAATGTTTAAAACAATAAAAATACACACCCTTACATCAAGTAAACTTAACTAACATATTGTGTAGGTATAATTTGTTTAGCGCAGTGTAGTAAAAGTGTTTACAATTTATGGATCATTAACAACAGTTTATATTGGTTAGTTTATAAATTGTCAGTGACTTAGTATTCTTTTTAATCTTTGAAAGTAATTAATTTCAGTTCAGTGAGATTTCGACCTTTAGTGAGAAATAATTAACGTGAGTTTATTTATATATTTTGGGTAATTTAAGAGGTACTTATCACTTCCGTAGTTATGGCGAATTCATACGATCTGTTATTCATGGGTTATACTATAATCTTCTTTAATTTGCTGGGTTCAGGACATCAGGCATCTTTTCCAGTTTAATTGGTAGTAATTTATTTTCTTTTTTCATTAATTTGGCCTCAACTTCAATAATATGGTTCCAGTCCTTGTCTGATGTCTTGGTATGCACTTATTAGTAACTTCTTCTGATATTTTCTATGTTTTAATTGACAATTTTGGTCACTCGAAAATTAGCGTCTATACCATTAAAGCGTCATGCATTCAGTAAAAAAATCTAACGGTATTTTTGCTTGTTACTCCACAGTTTCCATGGTAACGTAATTATTCTCCCTGGTCGATCTCAAAATAAACACATTGTTATCAAACTTTGAATTTTTTGTTTAATTTGAATAAATATTTTATAATGGCTATATTTACTTGGGGATAATTTCAATGGTTGTAAACTTTACATAGATGTTTCTATTTTCTTTCAAAGATTAGTTTGATATCTTACAAGATTGGTCTAAGCCATGTATTAATGTTTTAGTCCAAAATTGATAATACTATGTTAATACATAATTTACTTATTTCTAAGTTTTAATATAATTCTGCCATGTTCCCTTTCGTTACACATAATTAATATATTTTGCCTATTATTTCTTATAAAGGTATTGCTATTATTTTCTTTATAAATTCCTTACTTACTTAAAACATACTAACATATTACTGTAAAACTATTTCTTCTGGTATTTACTGCCTTAAACATTAAGCCAATAACTTCTTTCTTTAAATTAACAAATGAACAAATTTGGTGAGTGTTATACCTACACCATCTCTTTTATAACAGTAATCACCCTGGTGATTTTTATACTGAGATAATATTTTTTCTGTTTTTTACATTCACAATTATTCTGTGTCTTTCAGTCTAATATACTTAACTTAATTGCTCATTTAACATGTGCTTATGTTTTGGGTTTGTCACACTTGTTTAACTCTTTTTTCTTAAGATTATATGCTGTTTATTTTATTACACTTATCACTTCACTGTTCATCTTTGTCACTCCCTACCTATCTCTAATTACCCTTATATTTCTCACGATCTCACTATTATTACAAAGTTTTTGTATCTAATGAGTTCATGTCTCTTTTGTTAACTTCAGACTGTCACATATCATTTTATAATATTCAAACAACATGGTATTGTAAATACATCTTTCAAATAAAACATAACTTTGTATATATTGTCATTAAAGTGATAAAAATTGGTCTGAAATGTCATAATTAGTAATAATAACAACAATTTAATAATGTTAAAATATATTGTGTTAATTGAAACATACTACATCTGTAGCAACAGCAATAATATTAGCGAATAAATAAACTCTCCAAAACCTTATACTTTCAAACACATAATGCTGAGATAACATACATACTGCTGAAATAATCCTAGTAAAAGTTCCAAAGCATATAGTAGACTATACAATTTGTTCTCTGATTGAACCACGCACACATTTCTATTCCCTGTCTGTGTGAGTGTAATTTTAAACATAACAGCTGACACATCACCTATAGATAAGGATATACATACAATCATATCTACACATGGTTTTTTATGTATAACAATTGCTGAGATACTGTCATTTACAAGTTACCACTAATAAAAATTTAAACATAAATTATTAACAATAATAAAGAATTATGCTCTTTTAAAACAATCTTGTGAGTTAATTGTTATGGCCATGTAATTTTTTTTTCTTTTTTCTTCACTGTCTTCTTGTCTCGCTTTACTTTGGTTAATATCTGGCCAATCTCTGGGGTTGGGTCAATGTCAGTTGTCTGTCAGTCTAGTTCGTATTTTCTTGTTTTGTAACCACCTTTGGTTGTATTCTTCCTCCTTCACTATTGATTATATTTACTACTTTCATTCTCGTTATCATTTATCTATCAAAATATATGGTTTCTTGGCATTTTTTACATACTTATTTATATCAAATGTGATCAGGGTTTGGCAATGTTATATAATGCCCTTCCACCAAAATTGATCATTTTATAAAACGTGAATTTAAGTTTGATGAAATTATCAATTGTATCGTATCAATTTTTTTTTTTTTTTTTTTTCAAATTCTCCTGCTTCTCATTCATTTTTTATATTTAATTCGGTATCTTTTATTTCCATTCTTCTTAGTCTTTTCTTCATTATTTTCTCACATTGCGAACTGGCTTATTGATTTTTTATTATAACTTATTCCCTATAAATCTTATTTTTCATCAAAACTACTCTTATACTGATATCAGGGGAACATCATCCCTGCTCAGTAAAATGATTGCTGGTTCATTCAACAAACAAACTCAATTAACAATTCTTAAATATAGTCAACTCGTGACTCAAAATAATAATAATAATCATAATCATAATATTTGTTGGGAATTTTTTACTTTTATACTTCATTGCTCAGTTCGAGTCATATATTGTTCCATCTTTCTTTATAGATACTATTTGATACATTGTTTTTTATTGATACAATTCACATTTTTATTCATTTTTAATTACTCTTTGTTTCATCTCATCTCACATTATGACTCTTAGAATGTTGATTTCATTTATATTGTTTTGTAATCATTGGTTTGGGTAATTTTACTTCCCCTCTTTCTAAATAGTTGTGGAAGCTGATCATTTTGATTGATATTTTTTTTTTTTTTTCATAATTTTTAAATATCATAGTAAGTTATGGCTTCTTACTAGTTAGGAATTTTTTGTAGCTTATTCCTTCATAGTATGTCATGCTTTTCATGCCTCATTTTTTGGCTAAACATTATGGCAATTTAATCTTATTTTGTAGGAATGTTTTGTAACTACACTCCTCTATTGTTAATTTTTATTTAAATATTGTAGTAAGTTGGTTGCTCTTACTTTATATGAATGCCTTGTAACTTTTACCTCTCCATTTTTACTTGTTCTAAACTATTATCGAGATATTTGGGTAAGCTTTTCTTACATATCTTTTTTTTGATTTTTTACAATTTTTTATTCATCATAATGGTTTCTCTAATGCTTAGTGTAAGCTGTACTTACTAATGTTTTGGAATTTTGACATTCTTTAGAGATCTTTTCTTTATGACATTGGCAGACTTGTTTGTTTGTCACGTTATTTTTTTTTCTTTATTTAAAGTATTTTTGTTGGTTTTTTACTTTAAATTGTTTTTTTACAGTTATTGTTGATTGTCATAATATTTCTTAATTGAGGCTTGATTGTATACCCCCTTTATTTTCTTGGTGACGGGGTGAGTGATCTCGTAAGTGTTATTGCCCTTGTCTTTTGTTATAGTGTATGGTCCCACGTATAATAATAGTAACTTTCTAGTGATGCCTTCTATGGAGCTGGGTAATTCTCTGTTTTTTAACAGTACCCTTTCTCCTACCTCGTACTTAATAGTCTTTTCCTGGTTCTTAGCGTATTTATTCTTTTGTTGCTCTACCTTTTCGGCTATTCTGTTATAGAATCTTTTTTTCTCGAATTGATATTCGGTGTTGGTGGGGAATTGGATCATATCAGTTATCTCTCTAGGCGGTGGCCGCTCAAACATCATTGTGTACGGGGTAGCTTCCGTAAAGTCGTGGTAAGCTAAGTTTATAAATTCTTCAGTGGATTTGATTATTCTTGTTTCTTCAGTAGTTTTGGTTATTCTTCGATCAAATCGTCCCTTATATTTTTCAAATAATTAGTACATATTATTGTGATCTTCTTGTCATGTGTTGTCTTATATTCACCCAGAGATTGGTCCAGTGATGGGCTGTCCGCAGTTTTCACTGGCCTTAAGCGTTTAAATGAGGGTTGACCTCATTGCTCCCAACATCAGTAGTGTTTGATGGTTGGTTAGCGTTCGGCTCCTGTTGATTATTCCGGTCATCCACGCTGTGCCTGTGATCTTCTTCGAATGGGTGACTTCTCGTATCGGGTACCTGGTTATAGTACGTTCGCCGATAGTTAGATGAGGGATAGTTTCTTCTTGGGCTCCTTTGTCTTTGCCCCCTTATGTAATTTACCTGTGGCCGGTATCCTGGATTATTGTTCTGATTACTGTTGTTTCCAGGGCGATAATTGTTGTTGTAACCATTCGACGGGAAATTACCCCTGTGGTTGTTCCTGAAGTTGTTATTATTATGGTTTCCACTTCTGTTAAAATTTCTGGGCACGTTATTGCCCCGTGTGTTCCCTTGGTAATTGTTAGGGTTATTTATCGGTGGTTTATTATCTCCCTGTTGGTTCTGTGACAATTGTCCCTCATTAGTTCTATTATTTCTGAAACTGTACCCTCTATTTTTCCTGTACTGCCACTCATGTTCATGGCTTTCTAGTAAGCTAGCCATATCTTGGATGGTCTTTACCTGGCTGTACATCCGTGCCTTTTGGATGGCGTCGTCGTAGTGGTAAGATAACTGTATTACCAGACACTCTTCAGGTATACGTGGCTCCAAATTCCTGGCCATGCAGATTTTTCCCAAGAAGTAGGAGGTAAGGGATTGTCCATTCTGGTTTTCATACCTTCCATTGCTCAGGTTATTGCGGACCATATTCTGAGTTGATTCAGACCAGTATTTAGCCTTGAACTGAGTCTTAAAGTCTTGAAGGTTTTGGATGTCTGGTCGAGTGGCAGTCCACCAGTTGTCGTATGTCTCCTTGAACATTTCGTCCAACATCCCTCTTATTGTAGTCCATCGAGTCTCTCGATTCTTGATGATTAACTCTTCTACCCTCTTCAAGAATTCAATAGGGTTTCTTTTATAATTACGGAAATTAATAGTATCTCTGTTGTCTGTGTTCATGACATGATTATTATTACATGGTCGGTCACGCCAGGCATCCACTTCTTCCCGTAATGACTCTTCTATTCTGCGCATTTCGTCAATCCTCTGTTGGTTTTTGTCTACTTTGCTATCTACTTTATTTAAGTTACTGTAAACTCCTTCCATTCGTTCTCCCAAGTCTGTTCGTACAGCTGCTACCTCTTTCTGGTTTTCTTCCCGGACTTGATGTATGTCCTGGTCTATCTGGGTACATCTTCTGACTGTTTCTTCATGACCTTCCTCAATTCTTCTCTTATTTTCTCCTTCGAGACGGTTCATTTTATCGAGTACTTCCTTGCGGACTCCAGAAATATTTTCGTTGGTATTCTCTAGCTTCTCCAACGTTTCCTCTAATTTGTCATTGATTTCCGTAACCTGTTGTTTTGCTTCTTCTCGGTACTCCATTAATTGGTGTGCCATCTGCAGCTTCATTTCTTCTTTATTTTTCTCGTGGTCCTTCTTCAGCTGTTCCTTCAATTCTTCCTTTAATTCTTCGTTTCTTTGCTGAATTTCCTCCAGCAATCGTTGTTGTAGTGTTTCATTATTTTGGTTGACTGTTTTCCTCAATTCTTCCTTAGTACTCACTATTTTTTCATTGATCTGTTTCAAATTGTCACTGGTTTCTTTCTTCATGCCGTCGAATTTCTCCTCCTGTTTCTTAAAATTTTGGTTAATCAATTCCCACAATTTTTGTAAATCCATTCCTCCTGTGGCTTCCCCCCTATCTCCAGCCTGTGGTTCCATTTCTTCATCTTGGCTTGGTTCTGTTGTGGTTATTACTGTCTCCACTTCTTCAATCGGTGTTCCTTCCTCTTCTTCCCCTCTGTTTTCTTCCATCTCCTTCTCCTTTGCCAATTTTTTCGACAATCCTCTGGTGTGCATATTGTAACCTTTCGTAATCGCCGCTAGAATGTCGTATTTCTCTCTCTTCTAGCTCCACCGGTTGGTCGCCAATTTGTAATATAGACGTGACGTCCGCCTCGTTCAAGCCCCACGTTGGGCGCCACTTTGTATACTAACGAGACGTCCGCCTCGTTTAAGCCCCGCGATGGAAGCCACTTTGTATAATAACGGTTTACCTTTCCTGTTAATTATTATTGAATAGTGTGTAGCGAACCGTTTTATACTTATTAGTCGACCTTTTTTCTCGCCGTTAGAAGTTCGTATTTCTCTCTATTCTAGCTCCAGCGGTTGGTCGTCAATTTGTAATGTAGTCGTGAGTACGGCTACCGTTTTACTTTGCAAAATGTGAATAATGTACAATTTGTGTGTGATGGGTGTAACGTGTCTTCTCTATCCGTAGTTCAAATGCGTGCAACTTCCGCAGATTTCGTTCGTTGCGAACGTACGAATAACCAGGTCTTGATGTTCTTACCTGATGTTCATTAGGGGTATGAAAATCCCGGTGGCGCCAAATTGTTTTCTTAAAACAATTAAAATAAAATTCAAAGGTGTATGACCAGCGCAGCTCAGGCGGTTTGAATAATTCAAATATTTCCGCCAGCTAGGCCCACTAGAGCGCACAGCAGTTCGATGCGTGGGCTGTGTAAATCGTTAGTCATCTGCTAAAATGTACATAAAATATTGTGCACCTCCTAATGAAATTATAACACCGTGGTTACACTCAATACTTACACATTTTTTATTAGTGATTGTTATTCATTTAATACAAATTATTCTAATACAAATGCTCCGGTTATTTATATGAGACAATTACAGGGTTTGACAAATCGATATTTGAATTGATAAACAGACTTTTAGTAATGGCGTCTGTTGGAAATTGTACAAATTATTAATGTTCGTTTGTCATAGGTTCTTGAGGTTACGTTAAAAGGATTACAAATGTTTAAAACAATAAAAATACACACCCTTACATCAAGTAAACTTAACTAACATATTGTGTAGGTATAATTTGTTTAGCGCAGTGTAGTAAAAGTGTTTACAAGTTATGGATCATTAACAACAGTTTATATTGGTTAGTTTATAAATTGTCAGTGACTTAGTATTCTTTTTAATCTTTGAAAGTAATTAATTTCAGTTCAGTGAGATTTCGACCTTTAGTGAGAAATAATTAACGTGAGTTTATTTATATATTTTGGGTAATTTAAGAGGTACTTATCACTTCCGTAGTTATGGCGAATTCATACGATCTGTTATTCATGGGTTATACTACAATCTTCTTTAATTTGCTGGGTTCAGGACATCAGGCATCTTTTCCAGTTTAATTGGTAGTAATTTATTTTCTTTTTTCGTTAATTTGGCCTCAACTTCAATAATATGGTTCCAGTCCTTGTCTGATGTCTTGGTATGCACTTATTAGTAACTTCTTCTGATATTTTCTATGTTTTAATTGACAATTTTGGTCACTCGAAAATTAGCGTCTATACCATTTAAGCGTCATGCATTCAGTAAAAAAATCTAATGGTATTTTTGCTTGTTACTCCACAGTTTCCATGGTAACGTAATTATTCTCCCTGGTCGATCTCAAAATAAACACATTGTTATCAAACTTTGAATTTTTTGTTTAATTTGAATAAATATTTTATAATGGCTATATTTACTTGGGGATAATTTCAATGGTTGTAAACTTTACATAGATGTTTCTATTTTCTTTCAAAGATTAGTTTGATATCTTACAAGATTGGTCTAAGCCATGTATTAATGTTTTAGTCCAAAATTGATAATACTATGTTAATACATAATTTACTTATTTCTAAGTTTTAATATAATTCTGCCATGTTCCCTTTCGTTACACATAATTAATATATTTTGCCTATTATTTCTTATAAAGGTATTGCTATTATTTTCTTTATAAATTCCTTACTTACTTAAAACATACTAACATATTACTGTAAAACTATTTCTTCTGGTATTTATTGCCTTAAACATTAAGCCAATAACTTCTTTCTTTAAATTAACAAATGAACAAATTTGGTGAGTGTTATACCTACACCATCTCTTTTATAACAGTAATCACCCTGGTGATTTTTATACTGAGATAATATTTTTTCTGTTTTTTACATTCACAATTATTCTGTGTCTTTCAGTCTAATATACTTAACTTAATTGCTCATTTAACATGTGCTTATGTTTTGGGTTTGTCACACTTGTTTAACTCTTTTTTCTTAAGATTATATGCTGTTTATTTTATTACACTTATCACTTCACTGTTCATCTTTGTCACTCCCTACCTATCTCTAATTACCCTTACATTTCTCACGATCTCACTATTATTACAAAGTTTTTGTATCTAATGAGTTCATGTCTCTTTTGTTAACTTCAGACTGTCACATATCATTTTATAATATTCAAACAACATGGTATTGTAAATACATCTTTCAAATAAAACATAACTTTGTATATATTGTCATTAAAGTGATAAAAATTGGTCTGAAATGTCATAATTAGTAATAATAACAACAATTTAATAATGTTAAAATATATTGTGTTAATTGAAACATACTACATCTGTAGCAACAGCAATAATATTAGCGAATAAATAAACTCTCCAAAACCTTATACTTTCAAACACATAATGCTGAGATAACATACATACTGCTGAAATAATCCTAGTAAAAGTTCCAAAGTATATAGTAGACTATACAATTTGTTCTCTGATTGAACCACGCACACATTTCTATTCCCTGTCTGTATGAGTGTAATTTTAAACATAACAGCTGACACATCACCTATAGATAAGGATATACATACAATCATATCTACACATGGTTTTTTATGTATAACAATTGCTGAGATACTGTCATTTACAAGTTACCACTAATAAAAATTTAAACATAAATTATTAACAATAATAAAGAATTATGCTCTTTTAAAACAATCTTGTGAGTTAATTGTTATGGCCATGTAATTTTTTTTTCTTTTTTCTTCACTGTCTTCTTGTCTCGCTTTACTTTGGTTAATATCTGGCCAATCTCTGGGGTTGGGTCAATGTCAGTTGTCTGTCAGTCTAGTTCGTATTTTCTTGTTTTGTAACCACCTTTGGTTGTATTCTTCCTCCTTCACTATTGATTATATTTACTACTTTCATTCTCGTTATCATTTATCTATCAAAATATATGGTTTCTTGGCATTTTTTACATACTTATTTGTATCAAATGTGATCAGGGTTTGGCAATGTTATAATATGTAACATAACAAAATGTTACCTAACCTGAATGTATGTTATCAGATTTTATAAGGACAAAACAACAATATAAATAGGAATATAGTAGTAAAAATAACCAAGAAAAGAGAAATCAAGAAAGAAGAATGAAGCAGAAGTGCCACATGAAACAGTAACCCAAAGACTGTTTGACACTACAACTAGACTAAGACTAAGACAAACTGATGGACAGAGTAAATTTACATTCAGCTGTCAATCAAGTCAGTAGTTGATATAAACCGAATGTTATATGTAAATAAAAAAATGAATTAATAAGCATTTAAATACTGTGAAATCAGAATTAGCATTCTGCTGATAATAAATTTGACAATGACTAGTAAATTATGAATGCCAAAACTAAAATTAGCAATGGCTACATAGTGAGAACAAAGATGTATTTCAACATCAAATATACTTGTGAGAAAGAAAAACTATTTATAAGAGGGAATCTTATACAAATAAGATACCTCCACAAATTACCGAATTGAGAACCAATAAGTGTTATTAAGGCAAAATTCCAATATGAGCGATATGTCTTAACAACGCCTAGACCAAGCATTAGTCAGTAAATTGACTATTGGGAGTTAACATAAGTGTAAATTAAAATATACCGAACAATGGTTATGCCCTGACATAACGAAAAACATTATTAAAACAATATATTTAATCATAATTTTAATTGTTAAATAGTAGATTAGAACGAGTTAGCATAAAACGAAATGTCATAGTAAGTAGGATCATTCATTACAATGTATAGAGTTTAGGTGTACACATAATCTTCAGTAAAAATGTCAGTACAGAGTTAATGGTGTTCCCACATAAACGTTTGAATAATAAAATGATATGTGAACACAAACAATATTAACCAAAAGTGTAAAATCGGCGATTCAGAAAAAGCAGACGACAGTGAAAATGGTGTACCCGAACATTGGTGTTATAACAATGTCAGTCAAAGTGAAAGTAATTCGATATCGAGTGATATCAAATTAAAGAAGAAAAAATGATCTTTAATTTGATAATGATATCAACCCAATCGCAACTGTATTTAGTGCGGGAAAGATGTTAGCATCATTTTCAAAATATGCATCAGAAATTTGTTTATGAATAACAACAACAATGAAAGCTATCTGTCACATCAACGTTTGACGGTTAAAAAACCGTTATCAACGGCCAAAATAATAATACGTCATACCTGTCACACCTGCAAGGACCAATCAGAAAATTAGTTAGTAATTAAAATTTTTACCTAACGCTGATCAAAGAACGGGGTATATAAAGGAGGAAGCAGCCAATTTCAGACAGACTCTTACCAAACTTCATATAGCACAGACGTGCGCTCGCTATCTCTACATTCTTAATAACTATTAGCGTCATCTACATATTACATCGAAACAAATAGTTCAACACCAAGAGGCAACTACTTCAAGTTAATCTACAGAAAACAACAGTGATTATGTGCAGTATCATTTCAATTTTGTGCGGGAAATAATGAGCAGAAAAATAATTAATTGTCATCATTCACGATCCATTTAGTCAGAAGAAGATCGCATTATTCTGTTCTCGTGCGTGTGTTGTGCAAAGCTTGGTAATCATTATAATCCGATTACCAAAAGTGGTTAATGAGTTTTAATTAAATAATTAAAACCAGAAGGTAACAGTGCAATTATTATTAATTTTTATCTGAGCGCCATAACCTGTACATTTTTCAACACTGGTCTGTACTGACGCAAAACACAGAAACATTTCAAGATTACACCACGTCTCAATTTATTATATGAATTTGTTATTATGAATTAAGCTGTATGTTAGTTGTAAGGGTTCTCACACGATAAATTTTGTCAATAAAAAAGCAAGCGTTGACGAACGCGCGACCTCTCAACAGGTCATTTTTATTTTGTTTACTTTACGAAAGTAACCTCAAAAAACGTTGTTGATCAATTTTATATCAAAAAGATAATTGGATATTGTGTAGGCATAATTTTCTTTTTCGTGTCTCAAAGAATTCACATCTGAGATTTTCATATTTTTAATGTTAAAAATAAATAACATCTGGACTTAGCCAGATTTATAATTCATGTTCTGAGCAAGCCGTATAAGGCATATAATAACTGATTTATAATTGTACAACTTTGTGTATTTTCATTATATTTGTTTTTGAATTCTCTATAAGGGTGTAAATAAAACCCATTATTAACAGCATCACTTGATTTGATTTATTTCTACAGGATAACTAAATATTTTATTTAGAAACTTAAACAACCTTCAGTTGTGTTTAATATTTTGGAATAGCATTGCCAAAAGGTGATGCACAATTATTTTAAATTTTCTAATCATTCAGTAATTCTATGTGTGGGTTTTACATGGGATTTTCCCTGAATAAATCCGTGTGGCGCCCACTAATTAATAAACAAGGTAATCTAACCTTGCAACCTAAGTGAGTTGGTGTTTGTAAACTGAGTTGACAGCTTAGTGAACTTCTAGTAAACACAACCAGGTACGTAAAAGTATATTTTTGTTTATGATATTGTCCAGACATTACGAGACGGAACATACTAAGACTATCAGCAACCTGGAGAAGAAGTTTTACAGCCAATATCAACCAGACGTTCATCAATATCAAGCAACCAACTATTGTATTTTACATTTCAACTTAAGCTAATTTAGCATTTAATTATTATCAACTTAACTATTTTATCTGTTCAATATAAGGGAATTCTTTTCAAACAAATATAATTAAACCGTTGTAAACACACTGGGAGTAACCTCGAATGTTACATTATAGATTACTTTACTACATTAGCAACCTTCAATTAGAAACAACTATTTCAAACTTTGATTTATTTCAAAAGAATATTTCACGCATAATCGAACTTTGTTTAAACAAGATCTTTAATATTTTAAACACGAACATAATTTTATATAACAGCAGCAACACTTTTATTTTATTGCAAGGTAACGTATACACCGCGTTCGGTAGATTTATTTACAAACAAGACCTTAATATTAAACAACCGTAAAAATTAATAATCGTTATAATATAAAAGTCATTGTAAAGGAGAGGTCCACAAATCCAAACTTTGCCCCGGGCCACCAAAAATCTCTGGGCGGCCCTGCTCCCTATGACACTGACAATTTAACACACGAAGACTTTATTTAAGACACGTTTCAAGATTTTAATTGTTCATTTCTTTTCTGAATGGTAATAAATAATACTAATTAAAACAAAAATATGAAAAATTATTAAATATGGTTGAAGAATCTTAGTATGATAAAAGACACGTTTGAGTAGGGTTCGAACAGCAAACAAAAAACTGTTTAATATAGAAATTTTTCAAGTTGCTGTGGAATAAATTACTATTATTAATAAACATATCTAAGTATCGTCGTTTGAGTTTTTCAAGTATATTGTTTAATTTGATATGAACTATGACACTAAAATTTTAGTTAAAATACGAAATCAGAACGTTACCTTTAAATCAATAGGTATTGAGGTATTGCTCAAGTCAAATATATCTCGGCGGTCTTTAGATTTGTCGCAGAAGTATGAAAACGCTGTCAGAAAATTTCAAAATAATTGGTGTAGTAAATGTTGGTAGGTGGCTTTCTTTTTGTAAGCGAAAAAACTACACTGCTATTATTGTTTAATTTTTAATGGAGAGGAACCATGGAAAAAAGTCGGAGTTGGCACTATAAAAATGTTGAAGCTAAAGCCACTTAACGCAGAAAAACTCACGCAGCCACTGTTGCTAGCAAAACTCATATGAAAAATGCTGATATGTTTCACATGCTAGGATGTAACAGAATAGAACATTGTTTGCCCCGCACCGGCTGCCCTATTCTAGCTACGCCACTGGGCTTACTGTATAAATAGAGGTGGATCAAGACTTTGCGCTCAAAACTTTGTGAGGACCGTAATGTCTGGCGGATTCCCAGTGACCTAACGGGAAAGCGAAAAAGCGCGCTGCTCCCCGCACTGGAAGGACCCGGCGGTCAACCCCTTGGACCCCCCCCCCAAGAAGGCAGAGTTCTAGGCCGACTGTTTCGAGCGACAGTTTGACTCCAACACATCCAGGAACCTGGCCTTCACTGAGGACATCTGCCGCGAGGTAGAGCGCTTTCTTTCAGCCAGAACCCATCTCGCCGGAGGAGGTCACTAGGAAGATCGTGCAGCTCAAGCCCCGGAAGACGCCAGGCCCAGATGGAGTTATGAACCGCACACTCTGACGCCTTCTGGAGCGCGGAACTCGCTTCCTGTCGGAGCTGTTCAACGCTTGCCTCAGGCTGACCTACTTCCGGCGAAATGGAAAACGGCAACCGTGATCGTGATACCCAAGCCGGGAAAGAATTCTTCTCGCGCGGAGAACCTCAAGCCGATTAGCCTCTTGTCCGCGACGTCTAATGTCTTCGAACGGTGGATCCAGTGTAGGATCCGTGACCATCTAGCAAGACTAGACGTGCTGATCCCCGAACAGTTCGGCTTTCGTGAGATGCACTCCTCCACTCATCAGCTGACAAGACTCATACAGTGCATTACCGAAGCTGACTTCAGGGGAAACAGACGACTCCGTTCTTCCTGGACGTAGAGAAAGCCTTAGACCGCGTGTACAATGAGAGCGTCCTTTACAAGCTCACGGAAGTCCTTTTCCCAGATTGCTACGTTCACTTGATCAGCAACTTTCTGTGAGACCGTACCTACCGAGTGAGAATAGACCACGCTCTCTCTGGTGTCCCTCAGAGCAGCGTCCTTAGGCCTCTCCTGTTCTCGGTGTTCGTCAACAACATGCCCCGAGACAGCCTGGAGTAAGGCTGTCTCTGTTTGTGGACGACACCGCGGCTTTTGCCTCAAAGCCGAACGTAAACGTTGCGGTCGTTAAGCTGCAGAGCCTACTCAACGCGTACGTCGGGTGGGCCGAGAACTAGAGAATGGCCGTATGGCCGTAAACGCTTATGGTAAGATATTAACGCTTAGAGCCCAGCGGTAATATTCTCGCGATGCCACAAACGGCCTCGGCCGCTTACCGTAGGCCCCGTCGAGTTGCCATGGACCAACAGCGTCAAGTACCTCGGGGTTCATGTAGACTTCCGGTGACCCCCCAGCTAGGTAAGCTCACGGTCAACACGTACTTGTTGCTGATGGTTATCTACGCCTGTCCCGTATGGGATTACCTTGCATGCTGTCATGGATCCAGGGGCCGTAACAGGGGGGGTCAAAGGGGACAGCTGTACCGGGCCCCGAGCTCAAGGGGGACCCCGACAGGGGCTCCATTTTTTTGCGTAAAACAATTTTTAAGAATAAATAATTTTAGTTTGGTTATGATTTAGAAAAATAACAAAATATTTCTAATTAACCGCAGCAGGACCAATATTAAATTTGAACCTGTTCGATTTAAATAGCTATGAGGGCATATTATTGTTTTCCCATCTCATAGCATTCTCCCCTATCCACTACCAGTGTTGTTTAATTCGGATGACAAAATGGCGAATTCGATAGTCGCTAGTACATTTTCGCAACAGCAGCTATATTCAGATCATTACTAAAACTATTGTGACTGTCAGTTCGCATGACATGTAGTCCAAGCTTGAAATTGGATTGAAAAAAGTATTAAAGCAATGAAACAAAAAAAAGAATTTCAGTATGTAACTTATAAGTCTTAATGTATTTTGCAATAATATAAAATGTAAAATTATATGTTTTGAAAAATTAAATGTAAAAAATTAAGTATTAGACTATACGTACCTGTTATTTGACAGTCTGATAATATTTGTTTATGCATCAGGTTATTTAGTAGGTGTCCGCTCTTTTGATGACACCTTGAGACGCCTGGCGCGTAGATTCTATGGTCGTGCTGCTCGTGTAACCCGCAATCCCCTCATCGCCGAACTCGGTAATTACACTCCAAGGCCAAGTGAGTCTTGGAAGCGACCCTGTTTGTTATCCCCGGTGGTATATCCACACAAGGGTCGCTTCAACCCCTCCCTTAAGTAAAACATATTATAGTTGTCTTGATTATTCATCTCTTCTTTCACAGCACTAACACTTATCTATAAATGAACTTTTTCTTGTGAAACTTACTGTTTTTCGTTGAACGCGTTTCGGCGTACGTATTCGCCTTCTTCAGCTTTGAGACAGACTGCCATCATTTAGTAACGGTTGTTGTGTGGAAGGTGTAGTGGGGGTGGGGTGTGGAGGAAGGGGATTGGCGCGGGGATTCAACTTAATGTTTGTTTTTTGTATAATTGTGTCAAAAAGTGTATGTGATTTATATTGTAATTGATCGTTAAGTATGTTGCTTGGTTGTGTTGTGTGGTGTTTATATATTTCGTATTGTTCAGTTGTGTTGAGTTTTCGACCTTTGGGTAGGTAATGTAAAATTTCAAGATTAGTGTCTATGTTGGTGTAACTGTGGTTTTCTGTGTGTATGTGTGTGGCAAATGCGGAGTGTATATTGTTGTTGGTTAAAGCTTTTAAGTGTTCAGAATAACGGGATGAAAAAGATCTTCCCGTCTGGCCTATGTAGAAACTATTGCAGTCATTACAATTTAATTTGTAAACACCTGTTTTGTTATATTTGTCTATGTCTGTGTTTGTATTATTGATGTGTTTTTTTATGGTATTGGTTGTTCTGTATGCTATTTTGTATTTGTGTTTTCTGAATGTGTTGGCGATTTTGTGTGTGTAGGAGTTGTGGTATGTGAGTGTGATGTATTTATTGTGTTGTGTGTTGATGGTATTTTGTGTTTTGTTGTTTTTGTTTTTGATGCGTTTGTGTAGTGTGTTTATTAAATTAGGGTTGTAACCGTTTTTGATTGCTATGTATTTTATTGCGTTGAGTTCGTCGGTGTAATCTTGTTTATTTAAGGGTATTTTAGTTAGTCTATGGAGCATATGGTTGAAGGCCGCATGTTTATGTTGTGTTGGGTGGTTTGATGTGTTGTGTATAACCATGTCAGTTGTGGTTGGTTTCCTGTATATTTTGTACGTGTGTGTATTGTTAGTTTTGTTAATTGTTAGGTCTAGAAAATTTATACTATTGTTTTGTTCAATTTCTAGTGTAAATTTTAATTTGTGGTGTATAGTGTTTATGTATTTGTGGAAGTTTTCAACTTGTCTTGTGTTGCCTTTGAATAAAAGTAATATGTCATCTACATACAGTATCTGTGCCAGTATATAATTTTGTTAGTGTATTTGTTGTTGTTTATTATGTGGTTCTGTTCTATGTTGTGTATATATATTTCTGCTAGTATTCCTGATATGGGGGATCCCATCGGGAGACCTTCTGTTTGTATGTATATCTTGTTATTGTATGTAAAGTAATTTTGTTCAGTTATTATTTTGGTAAGTGTGATGATTTCTTGTATGTGTGTTTCAGGTGTGTTGTTTTGTCTGAGTAGTTGTTCTAGTGTTTGGATGGTTTCTTTGATGGGGACATTAGTGTATAGATTGGTTATATCAAAAGATGCCAGAGTTGAGTTATGTGGGATGTGGATGTGTTCAGTTTTCCTGACTAGGTCGATGTTGTTTTTGATAGATGTGTTGTTACTGAGATTAATGTTTTCTCTGATTATTTTGTCTAGTTGTTTTGCGATTTTGTGGGAGGGGGCCTGTGTGTTGTTTATTAATGGTCTGATGGGAATGTTAGGTTTATGTATTTTTGGTAATGCATTTAGTTTAGGGGGGTTGGGTTTTATTTGTTTAAGGTATTTGGCACTTTCTGGTTTGATTATATGTTTTGTGTTGTTTATAAATTTGTTAATCTGTTTATGAAATTTTAGTGTGGGGTCTTTATTTATTTCCGTTATATTATTTTCGTTGAAGAAATTTTTGATTTTAGTGTTTAATTGGTGTTTGTCCATTATGACGCTAATGTTACCTTTGTCAGCTTTTAGGATTGTTATGTTGTGTTCAAGTAACTTGTGTTTTACATTGTAAAAAACCACACACCACCCCCACTACACCTTCCACACAACAACCGTTACTAAATGATGGCAGTCTGTCTCAAAGCTGAAGAAGGCGAATACGTACGCCGAAACGCGTTCAACGAAAAACAGTAAGTTTCACAAGAAAAAGTTCATTTATAGATAAGTGTAAAACATATTACTAGAACCATGGCCGGCCTAAGGCGTGTGCAACGCGCGCAGTCGCACACATGCGATTTTGGGAGGGGCGCCGAAATGAGAAAAAATATAAAAAAATAATATGGTAAAAATTTAAATTTTTATGTAATTTTGAATGCAAATTAGCCATTTGAATATGTTAATAACTTTTGTTCAACAAATAAAATGTTGCTTGAAAGTACAGTAAAGAGACTGGCTACTGGCTCCAAACGCTCCGCTCCGTTGTTTTGACAGAACTGAACAGTTGTAGATAGTGAGTCACAATCACTATCACATGTTTAGTCTATCTGTCGCGTCGACGTCTGGTGCTGTATCTGTGCTGCGACAGGTGGCAGTCGTTATCTGACGTGAGTCGTGACAAGTGTATCCAGTTGACGTCTGCATATAATTTAGTAATTAGTTTTGTGTTTTGTGATAAGTATTAGTTTCGTGTTTTGTGAATTGTGATAACTCTATTTGTGATGTTAATAAACTAAAAATGTTTTCCAAACCTTCTGGATGTCAAAATAGGAAGCGGAAAGCTAAATCCTTAAAAGAAGCGGAAGCCAGTGCTGAATTACTATGCAAGTATTTATCAAAACCACAAAACCCTGTCTCTAGTACAGAAAATGTAGCTACGAATGACGTAGCACTAACTGATGAACCTAAGCTCAGTGAAAAAGACGAGCACTCTAAGGGACAAGAACTACAACTACCAGAGTGTAGAGATAGTTTACAAACTGAAACTGGTATTCATGAAATCGCAACAAATATAGCTGATGAAACTTGTCAAGGTCAAGAACCTGTAACTGTAACTCATTCATTGGAAGAGCAAGAAAATGGTGGCCCCAGCTCGGCGGATGTTGATGTTACAGTTTCATTTCCATTAAAAGATCCTGCTACATGGCCTACACATCTTAATCCAAACGATCGTGATTGCATTATAGCTGAAGGCCGTTCTCTCCATATTTAGAGAGATATCCCAAAGATGGAACAAAGAGGTCATTTTCTAATGTATTTTACTATCGGCTGGCTCCAAATGGTGAAAAAGTTAAGAGACGTTGGCTATTGTATTCTCAACAAAACAATAGTGTTTACTGTTTTTGTTGTAAGATATTTAGTACTGCACGTTCCAATAAAACTTTATCAGATCAAAGCGGAAACTGTGACTGGAGGCACATTGGAACTATGGGGGAACATTGGAACTAGTGGTGTACCTAGGGGGTGGCAGGGCTGGCCCCCGCCAGGGGCGCCGTCACGGACGGGGCGCCGATACGTGGTGATTTTTTGCCCTCAAAGGTAGGATAATGTTAAAGTAAATAATCTCATCCGCATATCCAGTTAGAAAAAGGTGAGAATTTGAAGTAAGAAAAAAGGGGCGTCATCACGGACGGGGCGCCGATGCGTGGTGATTTTTTAAGGTAGGATTTTAGTGCTGTTGGTAATGTAGATCGCATCCAACAAGTGCTGCCATCTCTGTTCTTCAGGGAGATACTAACTGAATTCTCGCCATCTTAGCAGTCGTTGTTTGGGTTTTGTGAGAGAAATACTGATTTTGCATTCTTCGTTATAAGAAAATAAGAAATAAGCTTTTTTTGTTCTACGGTAAAACGGTAAATACCATTCCTTTCTTTTTATGAAACAACAGATAACACATATAGAGCAGTGATTGATAGACTATTTAATAATATAGTTCTTTCATTAGTGAGCTGAGTAGTTTTTCTGTTTTTACTTCAAAAATAAAAATATGCTCTTGGGGCAATTTGCAAGAAAATTTATAAGAAAACCAGAAAAAGGAAAATGGTCTGCAGAAGGTCCTGTAACTAGACTTCACAAACAAGTAAATTTAGAATTGTTTGAAATAATCTAACCTCTGACAATGATCATTTGTATTTGTAATCACATCACAGTCTGTGAATTTGTTCTATTGTTTATTACTGAAAATGATACACTCTTGTCATCAGTATACTTTATCTTGTGCAATTGCAAGTGATTTATTTATATTCAATTATATAAATAATTTTTTCCAAATATATATTCACTCTATGTGTATTGAAAATCGTTATGCAAGAAATAGAATAGTTTAAGAAGGTTCACTCGAAATTTCATTTCGTACGGATTTTCATAAAATTTTAATATGTTATGCAAACATAAACGACGCTTTCTGCCACCCTTTTCTTATTTACGATTTCAGATTGCAGAAGTGTAAAAAAGGGGTTTAAATGCATTTCTCTACCCTAAAAGTATATTTTTGGGATTCCTTATTCAATTTTACATGAATATCACTAACTTTTAAGTGTTTATTTTTTTGGGAGGGGCAAACAGAAAAGATCCTTTTTTGGAATAAATTTTTATCTATTCAACATGTAAATGCATGATAAAAGATTAAAATTTTTTTTGATCTTTCTAGAATGACCTATGCTAACATTTCAAAGTCGAACGTATTTCATTGTAGGTTGACAATTTTGTTTTTTTAGCAGGTGTTAAATATTCTACCCTTGTTGCTTTTTATTTTAGGTAAAGAACATTTCCTACGATTACTGTGAAAATGGGACCAAAAAAACAATCTGGCAGTGCTTTCAGGAAAATCAGGAAACACAGGGAAAAAACTGCTGTAGCTCTTTCAGGGCAGCTTAAAAATTTGTTGGCAAACAATGAAGGTGACATAAATGATGTTACACAGTTTAAGGACAAAAGTAACACAACTAAAGATATTGCAGATTTTGTGGAAAACAGCAGTAGTAAGCCATCAACTTCTTTTTGCAGCACACATATGGGCAATGTCCCAACTTTTGAAGATGACGAGTTGAAAGAAGATAGGATATCTATGTCAAGTCCAGGCAAGAATATTTCTGTGGATGAAACAATGCAATCATCGGGCGAAGATTGTTCTATAGAAATAAATCAAATTGTCTATGATGATCCAAAAAAGTGGCCTGAGGTTCCAGAAATTAGTGACAAAGTTAAACTCCTGCTAATTAAATGTGGACCTCAAAGAGTTGATGTATCAACTTTCAAGTTTCCAGATTCAGACGGCCACGGCAATAGATATCTTGATGCTAAATGGTTTTATAAGATACTTACGAACGGAGAACGAGTACTACGACAATGGTTATTATATAGCCAGTCGGAAGATGCTCTATTTTGTTTTCCCTGTCTCCTTTTTGGGAAAGATGAACATAGAAAGACCTCATTTTCTGATATAAATAAGGGTTTCAAAGATTGGAAACATTTGAACCCTCTCATTTATACTCATGAAAACTCGTCCAGTCACAGGCTTTGTTGCATAGAATGGAAAGATTTGCAAAATCATCTAAACTTGGAAAAATGGTGGACGCTGTAAGTCAAGAAAATCTTCAAAAAGAGATAGAGAAATGGCGGAGATCCATCATCATGTAAGTGATGGTGGATGTAATTCTCTTCTGTGCTAAAAATAATTTGGCAATTCGAGGTACAGCTAAGAAAGAAGTAATTGGAGAGCCTGGTAGTAGAGTATTCTTAAGCACTTTAGAATTAATAAGTCATTATCATCCTCAATTAGCAGCACATATGTCATATGTTAAATCCAAAAAGCAAGCTCTAAGCTACTTTTCTCCAAGAATCCAGAATGAAATAATCAGTTTAATTGAAGGCAAAGTAAAACAGGAAATTTTGAATAAAATAACAGCTGCCAAATATTTTTCCATTATATTTGACTGCACTCCAGACAGTGCTCATATTGAGCAAATGAGCCAAGTTATTAGATTTGTTGATTTGTCAGATGGAAGATGTCAAGTAAGTGAAAGTTTCATTGACTTCATTAGTACAAATAAGCATACAGGAAAAGACCTTTCAAACGACATTCTTAAAAAATTAAATGAAGATGGTCTCAGTATTGGTAACTGTCATGCCCAGAGCTATGATAATGGCAGTAACATGGCCGGAAAATATATTGGTGTTCAAGCACAAATTCTTACACTAAACAATCAAGCTTGGTGTGTGCCATGTGCTGCCCACAGTTTAAATCTAATGGCGCGCATGCTGCAGCTGCTTCACCTTTGGTGATAACTTTTTTTGGAATTATCCAAAAGTTATTCACTTTTTTTAGTGGCTCAACTGGAAGGTGGCAAGCTTTATTAAGTAATCTTGACATACTTTGAAGGGCTATTGCAACACAAGATGGTCAACTAAACGAAGAGCTGTCAGTGCTTTGAAAAGAACATTGACTGAAGTATTTTCATCCCTTAACGAAATGGCACGTCATGAGAAATGGAATCTAGAGACTAGAGTCGGGGCTCAAGCAATTATTAAACAAACAGATTATAAATTTCTCTGTCTTTTGCAGCTATGGGAAAGAATCCTTGTTTCAATCGACAAAATCAGCAAAGCTCTTCAAAAAGAGACTGTTTCCATCGACAAGGCATGCAAAATGATTAAAGGATTGACCAAGACAATTCAGGCGATCAGGGATGAGGGGTTAGAACCGGCTATCGAATATGCAACACAGAAAGCCAAAGAAATTGGCATTGATTCCAACTTTCCTCAAAAAAGGTGTAAGAAAGTGAGTACAAAAGAACTTGATCTGGAGTCTAGGCATGATAATACCAGTTTCCTCACTCCACATGATGAGTTTAGAAGAGAGGTTAATGTGGTTTTTGACAGGATTTTATCAGAGTTGAAGACAAGATATGAAGGAACGTCTTCAATATCTTCAGATTTTTACTTTTTAACCGGGCCAGCATTGAGAAATCAATCCTTGAATGATCTTACAAAATGTGCTACTGACTTTGGGTTAAAATATTCAAATGAGGGTCGAACTCTGCAATGAAATAGAGACTTTCAAGATGCAAGCTGAAGAACTTTTAGGAGATCTTGAAAAAGCAACACCAGTGGATCTGCTTCAAAAAATACAAGAATTCAATCTGAGTGATATTTACCCAAACATTCAAATCGCACTAAGGATCTATCTTACCCTACCAGTAACAGTAGCTTCTTGTGAACGTAGCTTCAGCAAGTTAAAACTGATAAAAAACTATCTGCGGTCTAAAATGGGACAAGAACGTTTGACAAAACTTGCTATCATATCTATCGAACATGAAAAAGTTAAAAAATTGAATTTAGAAAATATGGTGAACGATTTTGCTTCTACGAAAGCAAGAAAAGTTGCCTTTAATAAGTGATTACACGTTTCATAGTTTTTGTAAAGAACTTAAGTAAGTCTTAAAAACAGTCTTTTTGCTTATTAAAATATAATTATAAATTAAATATAATTAAATGTTGGAATATTTTATATATGATCTTTATAATTGATTTTTTTAGGTTTTATTTAGCATCTAAGATGTATACAAATTTATAAATTACATTTAAAAACTGCTGAAGAAACATTAACTTCATATTATTTTTTTCTAATGTCTTTACTTGTATATTTACTTGTTACTTTTTAAGATACGTTTGTTATAAATATATAAAATTTTATATTATTTTTATATATTTTGTAAAATGTATATATTACTACTAGCAAAATACCCGTGCTTCGCTACGGAGTTTCACGTTGTACGTAATTGTACAATTATTGCTCGCTTAATAGTATAGGCTTAGATAGATTGTACAAATTCTCAACTCTTAGTTTGTTTATTTACATTCATAGCAACAGCTATTTATTATTTATTTCGAGAAAATCGTTAGAGCCGTTTCCGAGAAAAAAAGGACATACATTTATTAATTAATTGAACTTCGAAATTTTCTCGACTATAAGAACCTGCAAACAACGAAGTTTTTTTCAGTTTAAAA
The DNA here is from genome assembly GCA_034769895.1 of Magicicada septendecula. Lineage (NCBI taxonomy): Eukaryota > Metazoa > Arthropoda > Insecta > Hemiptera > Cicadidae > Magicicada > Magicicada septendecula. Next base: position 238,121,324 of record CM068371.1, read on the forward strand.
CAATGATTAAAAACTCAGGACTAAATGTATTCGGGGTTTCCAGTAAACTGAGATGTCAACCACTTCATTTACAAAGTATGCAATTCCCGCGATAAATTTCAGTATTTGCTTTTTTGCCCCTTAGGAGTGAAAGTTTTTAAAACCGTTTCTTAGTGAGCACCTAAGACATATGATGAAGCTATGTTCAAAGTTTCATTGATATCCATTCAGTGGTTTCAGATATCGTGATCAGTGAGTCAGTCAGTGGTATTTGGCTTATATAGATATCTATATCTAGCCGATTTACCCAGCGTTGCTCGGGTTCATAATTTATTCATAGGCTCATAGGCACCTATTCTTGTTCTAACGTTATATTACTTGTATATTGTATAATCTTCCTTATATTGTTACGTTCGCATTCTCACTGGAGGAATACTCTGTAGCGCACCTGTTTAAGAACATGTCATAAACTGTATTCTTATATCTGGAGAAGAATTCTGTTGCGCGTGATGCTCCTGCTCGATTTCTAACTCTGGGAGAGGGCGAACAGCTAAATTAGTTTTCTACAGTACTTGCACGCGCTGCGTATTTAACTGTCGTTTTATAATTCACATTGTGTTAATGTTGAATTATAAAATTTTGTTAAATTAGTGTCTCCTAAACTTATTCTAACAATACAATACCTCTATAGATTTCAGCTTATCAATTTTTAAATTCAAACTGAAGCAAGTGCATTTATATTGTCTGAACACTATGATCTGAATACATTCGCTATCAAAACTTTGTTTTTTATGCTCGCTTATAACTTACTTCGATCTTAACTTATCCACTTTTAAATTAAAACTGAAACAACTCTGAAATCACACACTATTAAGAAGTTTCTTAAGATGCATACACCACCTTTGATATCATAACCTATATCTTTATTTATAAGAACTGTGGACTCTGGCCCCGCCGTCTTTCGCGGGATCCGACCTAAGACTCCCCGGGTTCCGTGGATGAACTCCGGGGAAGGCCCATCGGACGACTCCCGCGCTATTTCCTACGCGGGAGACTTCCACCGATGCTATGGTAACCAGAATCTATTCTATTGGGTTGCCATAGTAACCAGATCTAATAGTTTTTAAGACCCAAAGGACCCCCCAAAGGATCGTATCGAAAAAACACTTGTCCTATGTTGGTTCTCCCGTTGCGTAAAATATTTGTGCCTAGTTTGGTTAAAATCGGTCCAGTGGTTTAGGAGGAGATGTGGAAGACCCCAAAGGACCCCCCGAAGGATCGTATCGAAACAAACACCTATCCTATGTTGGTTCTCCCGTTGCGTAAAATATTTGTGCCAAGTTTGGTTGAAATCGGTCCAGTCGTTTAGGAGGAGATGTGGAAGACCCCATCGAAGAAAACACCTATCCTATGTTGGTTCTCCCGTTGCGTAAAATATTTGTGCCAAGTTTGGTTGAAATCGGTCCAGTGGTTTCGGAGGAGATGTGGAAGACCCCAAAGAACCCTCCAAAGGACCCCATCGAAAAAACACCTATCCTATGTTGGTTCTCCCGTTGCGTAAAATATTTGTGCCAAGTTTGGTTGAAATCGGTGCAGTGGTTTAGGAGGAGATGTGGAAGACCCCAAAGGACCCCATCGAAAAAACACCTATCCTATGTTGGTTCTCCCGTCGCGTAAAATATTTGTGCCAAGTTTGGTTGAAATCGGTCCAGTGGTTTAGGAGGAGATGTGGAACATACATACATAGATACATACATACAATGGGGGGGGGTTTGCCCCTTAAGAGTGAAAGTTTTTAAAACCGTTTCTTAGTGAGCATCTACGACCCCATAAGAATATACCTTCAAATTTTGAGATAATTATCTTCAGTAGTTTTTGCTCTACGTTGATTCTATGTAAGTCAGTCAGGACTTCTCCGCTTATAAAGCCTATATAGGGACTAGCAAAATACCCGTGCTTCGCTACGGAGTTTCACGTTGTACATAATTGTACAATTATTGCTCGCTTAATAGTGTAGGATTAGATAGATTGTACAAATTCTCAACTCTTAGTTTGTTTGTTTACATTCATAGCAACAGCTATTTATTATTTATTTCGAGAAAATCGTTATAGCCGTTTCCGAGAAAAAAGGACATACATTTATTAATTAATTGACCTTCGAAATTTTCTCGACTATAAGAACCTGCAAACAACGAAGTTTTTTTCAGTTTAAAACAATGATTAAAAACTCAGGACTAAATGTATTCGGGGTTTCCAGTAAACTGAGATGTCAACCACTTCATTTACAAAGTATGCAATTCCCGCGATAAATTTCAGTATTTGCTTTTTTGCCCCTTAGGAGTGAAAGTTTTTAAAACCGTTTCTTAGTGAGCACCTAAGACCTATGATGAACCTACGTTCAAAGTTTCATTGATATCCATTCAGTGGTTTCGGAGATATCGTGATCAGTGAGTCAGTCAGTGGTATTTGGCTTATATCTATATCTAGCCGATTTACCCAGCGTTCCTCGGGTTCATAATTTATTCATAGGCTCATAGGCACCTATTCTTGTTCTAACGTTATATTACTTGTATATTGTATAATCTTCCTTATATTGTTACGTTCGCATTCTCACTGGAGGAATACTCTGTAGCGCACCTATTTAAGAACATGCCATAAACTGTATTCTTATATCTGGAGAAGAATTCTGTTGCGCGTGATGCTCCTGCTCGTTTTCTAACTCTGGGAGAGGGCGAACAGCTAAATTAGTTTTCAATAAAATGTCTACAGTACTTGCACGCGCTGCGTATTTAACTGTCGTTATTGTCCGTGGATGAACTCCGGGGAAGGCCCGTCGGACGACTCCCGCGCTATTTCCTACGCGGGAGACTTCCACCGATGCTATGGTAACCACAATCTATTCTATTGGGTTGCCATAGTAACCAGATCTAATTGTTTTTAAGACCCAAAGGACCCCCCAAAGGATCGTATCGAAAAAACACTTGTCCTATGTTGGTTCTCCCGTTACGTAAAATATTTGTGCAAGTTTGGTTGAAATCGGTCCAGTGGTTTAGGAGGAGATGTGGAAGACCCCAAAGGACCCCATCGAAGAAAACACCTATCCTATGTTGGTTCTCCCGTTGCATAAAATATTTGTGCCAAGTTTGGTTGAAATCGGTCCAGTGGTTTAGAAGGAGATGTGGAAGACCCAAAAGAACCCCCCAAAGGACCCCATCGAAAAAACACCTATCCTATGTTGGTTCTCACGTCGCGTAAAATATTTGTGCCAAGTTTGGTTGAAATCGGTCCAGTTGTTTAGGAGGAGGTGTGGAAGACCCCAAAGAACCCCCAAAGGACCCCATCGAAAAAAAAACACCTATCCTATGTTGGTTCTCCCGCTGCGTAAAATATTTGTGCCAAGTTTGGTTGAAATCGGTCCAGTGGTTTAGGAGGAGATGTGGAAGACCCCAAAGAACCCCCCAAAGGACCCCCCATCGAACAAACACCTATCCTATGTTGGTGCTCCCGTCGCGTAAAATATTTGTGCCAAGTTTGGTTGAAATCGGTCCAGTGGTTTAGGAGGAGATGTGGAAGACCCCAAAGAACCCCCCCCCCCAAAGCACCCCATCGAAAAAACACCTATCCTATGTTGGTTCTCCCGCCGCATACAATATTTGTGGAAGTTTGGTTGAAATCGGTCCAGTGGTTTAGGAGGAGATGTGGAAGACCCCAAAGAACCCTCCAAAGGACACCATCGAAAAAAACACCTATCCTATGTTGGTTCTCCCGTTGCGTAAAATATTTGTGCCAAGTTTGGTTGAAATCGGTCCAGTGGTTTAGGAGGAGATGTGGAACATACATACAATGGTGGGGGGGTTGACCCTTAGGAGTGAAAGTTTTTAAAACCGTTTCTTAGTGAGCATCTACGACCCGATAAGAATATACCTTCAAATTTTGAGATCATTATCTTCAGTAGTTTTTGCTCTACGTTGATTCTCTCTCAGTCAGGACAAAGCCGCTTATATATATATATAGATATTTTATAAAATGTTATATATTTTGGGTCAAATTTTGTGAAGCCATTATTCTTTTAACAATGTGTTGAAAATAATCTTTTTCAAACCTCTCTGTGGGAATAAAAATAGAATTTCTCATGAAATAAAATTGCTTTTTTTAGGTACGGTACTTTTAAAGAAATTTGTTCGATTATTACTAAATCCTTTTCTAAATAGTAATAAAAAACTTATGTTATCTTTGGCTCAAAAACAAGCATTAATTATTGACAATGACAAGCAAGTGTTTTAAGGTTAATTACTTTTCTACCAAAAAGTGATGGTGGGGGGGCGCCACCATTCTGTTTTGCCAGGGGCGCCAGAAACCCTCCCCTAGGTACACCACTGCTGACACGTCATGAAACTTCCCCTAATCACCTAAAGTGTTATGAAAGGTGGGTGGAGGCGGAAAGGAGACTGAGCACAGGTAAAACAGTTGATGATGAAAACCAGAAAATAATTGCCCAAGAAAAAGAACGATGGCAGAATGTTCTTAAACGACTTCTTGCCATAACACAATTTCTTGCCCAGCACCAAATGGCTTTCCGAGGAAGAAATGAAACCCTGTACAAAAAGGACAATGGAAATTATTTAGGGCTTGTTGAACTAATTGCCCAATTTGATCCTGTAATGAAAGAACATATATGTAGAGTATTGGCAAATGAAAAACAAAGGTGTCTGTCGTCTGTCATACTTGGGGAACTATGTAGGCCTACTGACATAACTTTTTTTAATATTAATATATTCAAACTGAAATGTATTTTTCATGAATATTAAATCAAATAAAACTTTTCTTGTAGTAAAAAAATGTGTCTGTTATTTTCTACCTGACAAAACAATAAACTGAGTAAAAGAATTTGTTAGGAGTTTGCTCTTTACACAAGTACAGTACAGCACGCCTATGACGTTTGAAAAAGTCAGTTAAAAGAATTAGTACTAGAAGAAGTCATTTAAAAAAATAAAAATAATGAAAAGGTACTAAATACTTTACTTTAATATTTACTATTTATTACTACTTATTAGTTTTAGTTTTGGTTTTTAATCCCTTTAAAATGCCAACTTCAGTTATTAAGTTCCGACAAATTTCAGTTATAGAGCACCCATACCATTTTTTGGAGGGTTTTCTATATCCATTATCATTGTAAGGGGCGCCAAAACTCATTCTTGCACACACAGCATTTTGCTCTTAGGCCGGCCCTGACTAGAACTCTACCTGACCCAGTGGCAGGAGTCCTAACGGAGACTCGGAGCACTTCACATCTCGCGTCTTACGCCTCACGCGAGCCTCGCAACCCCACGTCGTCTTTGTGCTCTCTCAGCCCAGTTTCTGAAGGTGCCTCGTTGTAAGTTGGGCGAAACGTTTGCTTTTATGACAAACAAAACGATGTATGTTAAAACCGAAAATCAGTGTTGTTATACACTGTCATAAAGGGTGCATAAGATTTCCTTAAATGATGATGTAGTGTAAAGTGAAAATACTGCTTTACAGTTCCTATCTCACAAGAAACTGAACACGGAAATACACAAGAGGGGAAAAAAATGATGGACAAATGCAGCAGTTATCCTACTGTATCCAGGAAGCTTTTTTTATTTTCTGTTTAAAATCTGCATCCTATATACCTTAAATAAGCCATGGTTCTAAAATGAATATTTCCCTTTACAAATATTTAAAATAATAGACACTAAGCTTGGAAGATGCATTAAACTGTTTTAGAACATAGTGACAGTCGTTAAGTGAAATTTTTAAAACAACATGGACAAAGCATAGTGGTGTTTACCATGTCATTTACAAGAGCAGAATATAATAGCATAGGTTATCATGCTATATTTAACAAAAATCAGAGAACAGTAAGGGAATCTCATGTGAGCCCATGTCAACTTTAAGTTAAACATGTTTAACTTGACTGCTGTTTTGCTTGTAGCACTTGTAGCTATTGCTATGTATTATACCTAAATTTACATGTAACAGTGAAATCGGTTAATAATGACAACCGACTTTCGTATTTCCGTCTCCGGCTACAATTGATTAACTTAATAACTTTGTTATGTGTCAGTTTATGTTTTGTAATACTATGTGAACTTCACAAAAAGAGCTGTTCAACGAATTGGTATTCGTAATAATTACGGGAAGTGAGGTTATGTCAGTGGCAATGTAACTAACGACAAAAAGTAGATCGTCTCGAAATAATGCAGATCAGATGTATTATGAAGGAATACCTTTTTTAGAAATTAGATGTATTACGTCAGGTAGGCATAAAAAATAACTGAATGAACATTTGTTAATATCATTTGGCTAAAACACCAGCAACAACGTTTTGTGTTTGTGGCGTTTCATTTGCTTACTTATAATGTCAAGATAGAGACTCGGAAACACTATAACGGTTAACAAAATATATTTTGTTATAATTATAAACCAACCACTCACTACTCGAACGTTAAAGAACTATTTAAGTTTGTGTACTTTATTGTTTTGATGTAATCTGTAATTTATTATTTGCAGGGTTTACATAGATTGCGTAGAAATTAGGTGTTTATCAACATTTCATTTTCCATAATTATTTTTATCTGTTGTATATACACAACGAAACTAACCTCCCAGACACAGCTCTTGGTCATAGAGATTGTTCAGTTAGTTAATTTATTTTATAACTTTCCACAAACATAAATATTACAGACTGGGAACTGTAAATACGAAAAAATTGGTGTTGATATTTATTTGGTCGGTATGGGATAATAAACGTCAGAAATCCACGCATTCTTTCATTTTATTCAATAAAGAAGATTATTAAGATATTATATCCATTTGTAATAGGTATTTAATTAATTAAACTTCTTGTGTCTCTGTTCAGAATTTTAAATGGGTAAGTATTTCAGTTTTTTAACGGAAACATGCACATATCATATAAACATAAACATATTAAATCTACTGCAGAAGTAAAGAAAAATTTGGCACATGACAAAGGAAGATAGGTGTCATTAAATATTTGTTTTAAGCCCAAAGTTGAGTACAGGTATAAGTATTGGTAAAGGTATTAACACCATAAAAATGAAATTAGATGAAAATGGCTACTTATTATAATTAGTTTCTACTAGTAATTTTATACGAACCACTATGTTATCTTTGGTATTGACGAGCGCTTTCGGCAGTCAAGCCATCTTCAGGTCATTTACCAACGTCATTGGTAAATGGTTGGTAAATGATCTGAAGATGGCTTGACTGCCGAAAGCGCTCGTCAATACCAAAGATAACATAGTGGTTCGTATAAAATTACTAGTAGAAATATTTGAGACCAGTAACACTCCAATATAACAATATATTATAATTAGGTTTTGCTCTTGAATACTCCATTTACCTACATTGGTGTATGTTACATACAGCTGAATGTAAGTACCACAGTAAAAGGCTATATTTTCAAGGGTATGTAAAACCCCAATAAGTGTTTCCTCATCTGAAGCCTTATCATCAGATTTTATTGTGAACACATCTAATTAATTGCATCATTATATATAATTAATGTTTGATATATACCCGTACGGTAATTAAACTTGATATATATTGTGGCGATACATATCATCACCACGCATATAAGAACTATTAGGATAAAGAAACCATAGTTAACTAGTACTAGTGTAAATGATAAGTGAAAGGAGAATCACAAATAAGTGTATATTAAGCAGAGTATTCTAGTTCCATGCTAAAACAAAACAATGGATGAAGAAAAATAAATGTTAAAGAAAGGTAATATCATAATTATAATGAAAATTAGAAGAAGAGAACTTAATAACGTGATAAACCCAATAGTTGTGGTAAGTATAAACAAATCCAACGATGAAAACAACCAATTGAAATAATTAATGCTTGATGCCTTTACTTGGTGAAAATCCATTTTGTAAATTCTAGTAAAAGGTAAAACAATAAAATAGTTTTAGTGATTTTCACTCCTCAATTTATTAAAATTATAAATCCATGACAGCTGTTTCGGCAACATCAGCTGATGGTGTCAGCTTACACCATCTGATGAAGGCACTGTGTTGCCGAAACAGCTGTAATGGATTTATAATTTAATAAATTGACGAGTGAAAATCACTAATACCATTTTATTGTTTCATCTTTTACTAGAATTTACCAATTGAAATAAAGACATGCAACAAGCAACAAGACAGTGAGGACCACATCAATTGCAAAATAACATAAATGATGAAGAACTAAAAATAAAAATAACAAAAGAAAATAAACTAAAAGCCTGTTAATGACCAAGTAAAATATAAATAAAAAGAACTATATAAATTGAAAATAATAATAGTAATTAAAGAGAAGAGATCAGAAAGTAGGTAGAGTTATAGAAAATGCAATACAATAATATAAATAAGAGTAAGAAATATGTGCATTAGTCTAAGAAAAATTGTAAAAACTTATATTGTAAGGGAGTGAATTGATAAGTGTACAAGGTAGGAAATAGTGATGATCAAAGATCATGTCATAAACCAGTGGGGAAGGGATAAAGTGAAGAATTGGTCTTATGTATAAAATAATACACATTAAGAACCATTAAATAAAAGTAGGATGTGTTTAAAGGGTTCTGTATACCCAGGATTTATCATGTTACAATTAGGTATGTAAAGGGTTTTAAATACCCACAGACTTTATTTTATTATAATTAAGTAATTAAAGGGGTTTGTATACCCACAGACTTTATTATGTTAGGATTAGGTATTTGAAGGGTTTTGTATACCCACAGGATATTGTTTTATAAGTATGTGTTTGAAGGGTTTTGTATACCCATAATTTTATTGTGTTACAATTAATTGTTAAAATATTTGCTAATTTTTCAATAACAGTAGTTATAAAAGCTGATCAGAAATGTCAATATCAGGTACATGGTGAAACATCATATCATGTAAAATATCATTGTAAAGGAATGGCAAAATGCTAAACCTATAGGCCAAAAGAGATGAGTTGAACTCAAGACACCACTAAAATATCCAAAATAGTCTTAACCAAACCAAATAAAATTAAACAGAAGCCTGACCTTAATGAAACAGGGAAAGTATTGATAACATTGTATGTAAAAACCCATAATTGTAATAACCAGATGAATAGGGAAAGTAATATTAACACATAAGACAAGCCATTGAACTGACATGCTGTCAATATTATTGTTATTATAAGTAAATTATGCATAGGTACCGTTCATTATAAGGTGCCAGTTCATGACACAATTTCAATCGTAAAAGATCTTCTCAGTGAAGGTTAGAAGCTGAATCACAAACAAATAGATGAGTTAATTTTATTGTTGAATTCTCTGATTTAAAGGCCGAAGACTAGACACTTTTGAACAACTAGAAATATACAAACACACAAAAACGCATATAAACAACACCCTAAACGAACAGACTCAATTTAAATCACACATACTACTATTTGAACATATTACAGAACACACACACACACACACACACACACACACAAACACGAAACAACGATCTTTTGAACGACGGAGCCGTCACCAAAAGCAGAACGGACAACGCTCCTAAATATATTAAAACTAGTACAACTTACTTATCAATACGTATTTTTTTGTAAAATTAAAATATTACACATTTTTAGCTGTTATTTGAATAAATGTTACATTACAGTCAATGCGCCAAATGCCCCCTGCGCAGAAAATTTTAATAAATAAAAATAACAATCGTAATTATTTTTGCATAATTTTTCTATCTACGTACTAAATACACAAATAAAAATGTATATGTATGAAAAAGTTTTATTCTGAAATAAAATTAAGCAAACAATGTTTAAAGTTAGAAACTGAGGAAGTTATTATATGTGAAAATATGAAATTATCGTGTTTTTATTGGATGGGTTGAATGAATGAGTCGCCAAAAAGCCACTTTGCACTTTGCCAGGGTGAAATTAATCCTGTTGAAGCAGAATTACTTCACTTTTAATAAATAATAATTTTACTTACAAGAGTTTGGTCTCGCAATGGGTTCGCCACTTTCAGGACTACTGGCGGATTTATACTTGCATCATTTTGAAAATATTTACATGTTCTCAGAGAATAACAAATTTTATAATAATATTAAATTCTACACACGATATGTAGACGACACCTTCATAGTTTTTAATGGCACGCTATGACAGATAGAGAAATTAAAACATTATTTGAACAGCCTTAGCAGGAACATACAATTTACCCTCGAAACAGAGACTGACAATAAACTCAATTTTTTGGATCTGACTGTTACCAAGTATCTTAATAAATTCCAATATAAAATATATAGGAAACCCACCAACACAGATATTACAATACATGCCGATTCTCACCACCCATATAGTCAGAAAATGGCGGCATACAACAGTTTTGTTCATAGGTTGGTAACGATTCCACTTAACCAAAAGGACTTTCAGGACGAATTGGATATAATAAGGCACATAGCAATAGCGAATGGGTACAAGAGTTCGATGATAGACAGACTTCTTAATCGACACCTATATAAAACTAGATCCCACCATAATACCATCGAAGATAATAAAGCTAACAAAAATAAAAATAATAATAAAAAGTATATAACGACAGTGTACGGTAGCCTTTTACCTAGCATTATATCCAACGTGTTTTCTAAATTTAATATAAAAGTCACATTTAAAACAAATAATAATATTTCTAATTTGTTACGCATAAAACAACCATTTCCGTTAGAAGAGAAAACAGGTGTTTACAGGATGTCATGTGATGATTGTGATTGTTTTTATCTGGGTTAAACTGGCAGATATCTGGTTATGGTCTTTCCTGAAAAGATACAAAGAACATCTACCAAGGAACGATTTAGACAAGACCAAATCTAAGTATGCGTGCCATCTAATGATGCATAACCATAATTACACAGATTTCAGTACTAATTTCAAAGCAATCCATGTATGCGGTAAGGGTAGGTTAATGGACGCTCTCGAGGAATTTGAGATTTATAAAGCATTTAAAGATAAGAATATCAACAGTGACAGTATATTAAATGAACAATTAAAGTTTCAATCTAACTCACTATATGATATAGCCCTAAATATAATCGCACATGACGGCGATGACTGGTGATAAGGATTGACTTAGTTAAATTAGTGGCTCGTCAACTACACAGCCGAAGTTATATCGTATTATGTGTGTGCTGTTATTGTGACTTAATATAGTAAATATGTGCAAATGTTTTTATGTGAATTTTAACTCTTGATGAAGGATACTGATGATGTGACACATGTCACGAAACGCGTCTATATGAATAATGCAAAAACAAAGTCACTGACGGATACAAGGTAATTAAATTATTTTGAAAATAGTGACTTGGATACTATACAAAGCAAAATAAAATATGTAAAGGCCTAAAAACTTAAATTTATAAAGGTGCTAAAATAGGCAATACTAGGCCAAAATGGGCCGCATTCGGTATCAAAATAATTCTATTTTTCCAAACAACAACATCGTGTAACCCAAATTTAAATTAATCTAGAAATAAATAAGGAGAATTTGAGGTGACAGATTTAAAATTTACAGATTTCGAATAATTAACGTCACGTGACCCAGGTCAAGGAAAAATGAACCAATCAGAGCTCACAAAAACCAGGTCATAGCCGTTAGCTAAACGGATTTTTCGAATTAGTCTATTGTTAAAGCTCAAACTGAACAGATGAACTCCGTGTAGCAGAGAGTCACATTTCGATGAATAACCAATAACCAAAAGTAAAATATAAAGAGATGTCGATATAAAAATAAGAAGAAACATTAAAAATTTATACCAGCAAATCATACTAACAGAAGTAATTGAAAACCGAATGAAAAGATGATGGTCAACTTAAACTAACACATTTCAAGTATGAGAAAGACGTAACTGCAGTTTGGTGAGATTGAACAAACCAATCACGACATAACCATACCATACACAACACGAGATTCACTAAAGACACTATTAATCCATACACTTGTGAACTTCAACCAAGCTTTATTCATTAACATTGTGGGAATAAAACTATTAAAACACTATTTAATTTAAAGAAGTTAGTCGAAGCAGATTTTGGGACGCTTAGACGCAAGCCGATGGCCATTTTGATTGAAACATTTCCGGTATTTCGAGTGACATTTGGAACATAACAGAGAGTTGTAATACTTTTAACTTACATTATTTTAATTTCATTTATTGTTAAGAATATTAATTAACCAATTGTAATGTATTGTATTTTATACGTAAGCATTTTCTGATCTTTCCTAGCAGCTCAAAGTATCCACAACCTGATATAAAAGAAAAAATAATATTGTAATCTATTTAAAACATTTTGTTGTTCGAGTCGAGCTTGGTGAGCGAGTCGATACGGTCACTATCCCGTTCGATTCACGAACCGTTGAACTGACCTAGATTGTTAAACATTATTAAATAAATTCATTTTGTTAATCAAAGAAGCATTTTTATTTTTTATTGAATTAAGATAAAGGATTTTCAGGCGATAAGTAAGAAGAGGAATACGGCGAGAGCGAGAAACATCGAGCAATTAGTAGAAAAAGACCAGATAACCTCCAAGACTGAGTCGAATCAGTAATCGATTGCGGAATACAACATAATCCATTCTACTTTTAAAAATTAATTGTTTTGGCAACAATTTCAAAACAGTAAACTCCGTGACGACCTGTCTTTGCTTGATAATTCTTATTAATTAAAGTAACTTAATAAAATAAATGAAAAGTAATAAAAATAATTCAACAAACAATTAATTAATTTCCAGTTAAATAAAATTTCAAAGAAGACAAATTTCTCAATCCACCAGAAACTATATTTTATTACAAATTGATTTAACCAACGTGTGGCTAAATAACCTGTGTTTGTAATCGTATTTTACAATACATATAATATTTGAAGATGGCAGTACAGAAAAATTGTTTATTATTAATATTCATTAATAATAAAAATAATTGTAATTAATTACATGTTCTAGGTATTGTACCACACATATGACGAGGACTATATTGTGTTAAAAGTAAATGTGATATAGCAGTAAGTCCATGTTGAGAAAGAAAGAGCAGCAATGGCTGAATTCAAAATTGGTTGAGAATTGTGCAGCAATAGAAACAGATAGTACTTACAACTACTAGATGAGAGTAATACAGATTATAATACTTCAGTGGAATAGTATAAGAAATAGTAGACATGCTCTTTGAACGGGAACAGAGATTGAACACATGAGTAGTGTTACGTTGAAATTAACTCAATTTGAGTTAATTTATTCATTAATCAAATAATAAGAAATTTTATTGTTAAATATGTTTGGTGAGGTGCTTGGTATTGGTCCATAAGTGTCATGAAGTTGTAAAAACACAGCCCTCCTCAACATAAAGAAAAAAGGCTAGCAGAGCTCTCAGCATTTTATGGAAACCACTCATATAAATGAACAAACTACACTACTCTGCTTGAATTGTCAGCTTTGAGCTTATAGAAACAGTGGCATGTGGTTTAAAAACTAGGGAAGGCCCTCAGATACGTTTGGAATTATCTACTTTACCTAACACAGAAAATTCTGTACTGCTATTTATGTGCATTTCATTGGAGTTGTTTCTTTATTTTAGCATAGACACTTTTAAAGTTATTAACACCTGTCACGGCCCATGCAATATCATTTGTTTTTGCAATTAACTCTATGTAAAAAAAAAGTGTTCTCAACTTTGCAACCAGTAATCAATCAGCAACATCATACATTGTCTTACTGAAACTTCTAGTAAAACTACTTTTGTTTTCATGTTTTTCCCGCTTTAGAGTTACGTTGAATTCTGGTCATGATTGCCCCAGGTCTTTCAGTGTTAACTTGGTTTAAAATATTTTTAACGGAAAATTTAATAGTCCTAATGTAATTACCCTACAGTAACAATAATTTACAACACTGCACGTAATTGAATACAACATGTTACCCTACACATAATCTACACAACATATTACCAATACACGAATTGTTTTAAAACACACTATGGTAAACAATGGGAGGGTGACTAAAGGTGATGATTGTGTTGCCTACAATGTCAGTGGGTGGAAATCCCTCATCCTCACTCGACCTGAACCCCATCCTCTTTTGACAGGAGGTACATAGGTCTATGCTTGCTTAAACTGCTGTACATTCTAAAAACATGATTGCATTTGCTTATATCAACAACTCCTGAGATACTGACTGTATTATTGCTTTTACAACTAAACCATATTAAAATGTTAAAATGGTATTGAACTGAAGTTAATAAATATTGACTGACTTAAGTTTTGCAAGGACAGCTTTGCCTCGGAGACTTTGTTCATGAGCTGTGGTTGGTGTATAGTAACCAGCAGTATCAGAACAAAACATAGTTTTTCAATTATATGTATTATTGTGACATTGTTATAGCTCCGTATAGTACATTAGCTGTATTCTTTTAGTACTTTGGAGTGTTTTCCATGGAATAAAAGCTAAAACATTCTATAGTATGTCTAACAAGGAATTTACATGTAATTGGTAAGGGATTTGGTAAGTGTAATATTAATGAAGGTTTTCATGACTCAGTTATACATTCATTTCTTGAACATTTAAAGAAAATTGGTTTGTAGTGTGGAAAGAAAAAGTACAGAATACCGAGATCTCCTGTGTCACAGAATAAACCTGTATTTAAAATTAAGTGTATTTATTAAGGCGTGTTTTTAAATATATACATATTACATATATCACATTACTGTACACATACACACACATCACATATTTTTGGCAATATGTAACAAGTATTGATTTATATATACAAGTGTTCCAAAAGATGGTGCCAAAGCTTCAGGTAATAATTCTACTCATTAAACTGAAGGAAAAATGTCCATTAAACATATGTCAAAATATACGTATATGTCATGTTTTCCCTCTGTCATGTGTGTACGTTTGTTTATAAAAAAATGAATTACTTCTGAATGAAATGAGATGTGGAGTTGTAATTTGGTATACTTAGTAATATACTATTTTGAATGTTCATCACTACTTTGTTCATAGCACTTTATAATTATTAATATTGGTGGTACTTTCTCTTGTGAACTTACTTGTTTATTCTCTCATACGATGTTTTGGAGAACAACACTCCGAAACATCGTATGAGAGAATAAACAAGTAAGTTCACAAGAGGAAGTACCATCACTATTAATAATAATACCTAGTAATAGTATATATATTATTTCTTACAAGTATAAAACAAACCAAATTCTTATCTTAAAAAGTCTGCAAAACAGGCCAAACAATAACTATACGGAAAATAGGTCATTGTTTTCTTACAAAAGAAATGTAATATCTCTGATATTTTCTATCTGAAGTTTATAAACGACGTACCGGTCCCACTGGTTTAGGAACAAATGGTCTAATGTTTGATGTAATAAGACATTTTTTGTTGTAAGTACCGACTTTTGTGAAATTTAGAATTAAAAATTTCAATCAGCCACCATTTTGAAAGTTTTTAAGATAACATTTTGGTTTATTTATTATAAGAAATAGTACACTCACTGTGTATACCAAATTTTAACTTTACATCTCATTCGTTTCAGCAATAATTAATTTTTTTTTAGTAAAAACACATAGACATACTGAAAATGGAACATTTGGCACCATCTTTTGAAAACACTGTTTATGATGGGCAGTTTTCAATAACTTTTAAATTTTGATGAAGTGGGGTTTATTAATTTGTAGGAAACAAATTTTGAAAGTTGTAAGAAGGAAAAACAAAAATGTACCACAAAAAATATTGACTTTCCTTGATAACATTACATACCATAATGAATTTACTCTTTATGTTACAGCTGATTGTTCAACCACAATATCATGTCGTGCTCCTATATTAGAAATCCTTCACATGCCTTTAACTACAGCATATTTAGGCCATCACCACCACAGGAACTGGTACAAAGAATAATTGGTTATTTAAAAGAGAAGGTAAGACAGACTTTGTGTCTCAGTGTTTTGTTTGCCTAACAGTAACATGGGCTATAACTATTAAAAAACAATTTAAAAAGTTTGTGATAGTTTACTGTCAATACATACTCTCTGGCAACCATGAGAGTTGCAAAACCGTTTTTTTGTTTTTGTTTTGTTTGGTACAGACTTAAAGTATGTATAGATGCATAAAATATGCAAAAATCAATTTTGCGGAACTAAACATGAGAAACTTCATAATGTTAGCAAGTAATATGTTTTATGTTTCATATATACATACTCACTTTTACTTTTCAAACACTAAATAATACATGACTTAACTCAAAGTAAGATAATTATACTGGATCTAGAAGTATGTAACAGAACAGTTTTTAAATTCAGATTGTGGTATTTTTTCTCATATACGTACTCACAAACCTAGTAGTTGTATCTAGAATTCTGAAATTACATTTGTGTTAAGTATAAAAATGTAATTTTCAAAAAAATTGTTTAAAATGCAAAATAAAAAGTGAGTAGTGAAAAGATAAAGTAAAAAATGAGTTTTGTTACACAACAGGAGACCAGTTTAATAATCTAGAGGTCTACCCTGCTTTACTTTGAGTTTTGTATTTCTTGTAGTCAGTGAAGTAAAGTGATTACAGATAAAACTTTCCACTTAGAACTATATGGACAGTTAGGATCTCACATCCTGCTCAATTGTATTTGTCTGTTGTAGGTACTAGGGGGTATTTATGGGAGGGGCGAGTGCAACCGGACCCCCCCCCCCCAAGAGGGTGATGAAGTTGATGAGAAATTTTATTAATCTCTAAATTTTTAGGCTAATTTTTCAGCTGTGTACGCTAATACAATAGTAACTTTTTTCCAAATTCACAAACAGGTTATTACACAGCAATTGTGTATAATTTTGAAATAAGAAATATAGGACGACCAATTCAGTCAATAAGTATCTTGTAAACAATGTTTCAGGACCACAGTTTACTTTAATGGTATTGATTTCAGAATGTTATCACACATTTTTCAGCAACTTTGAAGATTGTAATTATGGTTAGTATTAACTTTTTTCTTGTGCATGAAGTCAACACAAATACCCCCCCTCCACACACACCAAGACGAAATTCTAAATACACCACTGGTGGGTTCAGCTGAAATGCCTGTTACATCGCAGGGATACAACAGGCTAACAGTCTATACATGGTTCAACGAGTGTTTGCAGAAAATGTTGGCCTATTACGACACTGGCGAATGGTAGAGGCCGGTTCACAAGCGGACGTGCGGGGGGTGCACGGGCTACCGAGCATCTAATAAATTGATGTTTTGTGATCGGTGGACGTTAGTATTAATAAGCCTCCGAGGGAAACGTCAACCCCTCCACCTTGTCGGAGGTCACTCTTTTTATGCTAGGGGAAAGAGGCTTCCATAGGCCTAGATCACATAAACCTGTGGTACGGAGAACCCCGGACTAAAATTATAACATAGGCAGGCCCATTTGCTATCACAATACTAAAATCTACAATGAAATTAATTATAAAATAAGCCTATTTGCTATGACAATACTAACATGCCATTTACAACAATATTTACATCAGCCTATCTACTACAGTATGTACGTACATTGGGCTATTTACAACAATGGAAACAACGTTTATTCCAATTCCATAGCTAAGTCGGAGTCACTGCTACTGTCATCATTACCAACATTTATAATCAAAGGGCCACTCTCCTCCATTTCTTCTATTAAGTTGTCCAATTCCCACAGTTTCGCCTCTTCTTTCTTTACGTGCTCTATACACTTCTTCCAGTCTTCTTCAGTTACTTTTTCCACCCCTTCTTCCAACAGCCGTTTTACATCTGCAAGCTTAAATGTTGTGTTGTTAGCCGCAACATGATTTTTCACTTGAGCCCAGATCAACTCGATGGGATTTAACTCACAGTGATAGGGAGGTAATCTCAATACTGTCTTGTTTTCCTTCTTGGCCATCTCATCAGTAACATATTTTTTGTAATTTCTTTTTTCTTGTTGTACTATATAAAGAAGTTCTTTCTTTAGATAACTACTATCAGCATTAAAACCTTTTTGTTTTAACCAATTTGCTATTTCATTTTTTTCCACGACATGTTCAGAATTTTTTCACACTTTACTGAATGATATGGTGCGTTATCTAACACCACAACAGAGTTATCTTCCAGGGAAGGTAGGAGTTCTCGAAAGTAATTTTCAAATACATTTCCGGTCATTTCTTCGTGATAGTCAGCAGTAGACTTTGATTGGATGACCATTAATCCATCTTTCAAAAAGATGGCCTCTTCACAGCCCATATGCACAACTATCAGGCGGCTCCCTTTCCCCTTCGGACTTCGTAGTCCTGTCGACAGACCTTTCAAAAATGCATCTTTCGGCGACTTAATAGTTTTATCTTACCAAACCTTATTTTTGACATGGCCTGCATTTACCCAAGTTTTGTCTTGATAGTAAATTTTACGGCCTTTTTCACGAAACTGTTTAATTTTGCGTAGGTAATTCCGTCGCCATACAACTATATCATCCCTGTCACAGATAGACATGTTACGTCTTCTTTCATGAAATTTAAAATTCAATGATTTTAACAGTTTATATAGCATAGACCGTTTGAAATCCGGTAAGTCTTTATCGTTGTTAACTGCACTCAAAATTTTATTTATTGTCAGTTGTTCATTTTTGAAAAAAAATTCGTGAACTTTTCTCCTAATAGCACATTTTGTAAATTCGTCCAATTTATCTACTGCCGCTACTCTAGATTTTTTTATTTTTTGGTGAACTCAAGCCTAACGTTTTGTTTTTCAAATTAATAACACTATAAACACCGGTCATTTCAGCAACTTTTTCCATGGCCTTGTCCTTTTTTATGGTAGGATTCTCTGTACTTAAATGTTTAAAATTATTCACTGTACACAATCTCTTAGCACTATGTATAACTTTGCCACGTTTGTTGCTTGCTATTGGGGAAAGAGTCTCCATATTGTACAGTTTTAGTCCAAGCTATTAATAATAACTAAACAGTAAAAACAGACCCAAATGACACGTTATTCAACGGTGAAAACAAGGAAGGAACTGAACTCAGTAGATTACGCACAGTACCTACAGAACGTGACAAACAGGAAATATGAGTTGGCGGACTGCTGTGAAACGGGCGTTGGAATGTTACCGATAACAATAGAATCCGACCCTCGTCAATGTCATTCGCTTGAAATATTTTCTGCAAACACTCGGTGAACAAATTATAGTTAATTTTAGTCCTAGGACAATGGCTGTGAGAACATACTTTCTTTTATGAAAAGTGAGCATGAAGGCCTATTACTTTTTGTTCATATTGTTTTATTTATAAATTAAATAGAAATCCAAAAATGCAATTTTAAAAATTTGTTGTTTTGTAAGGATGATTTTTTCTAGTTTTGGCCTGTAGTATTTATTTAAATGTAGAAAATGTACTTTTCCATGTTTTGTTTCATAAAATTTGATTTTGTAAATTTTTGCAAATTTCCCTTTTTCTTTTTTTTTTACAGATTTTGAATTTCTGATGTAGTTTAGGCCTACATACCATAGAAAAGCAAAAAACTTAGGTTTACACATTTCATGGCTGCCTGGGAATAGGTAGTGACAGTAAACTATTACTGTGACATGTAGTTTTTATAAACTAATTAATCAGATTTTTTTATAATGCTTTCGTATGAAACTTTAGGTAGCCTATTTCTATATAATTTATTATTTTGTATGTTATAAATAATTTGTAGCAAGATGCTAAAAATAAAATGGTCTGACAAAATTACAAATGAAGAGGTGCTGAACAGAGTAGACAATGAGAGGTGTTTGTTGAAAAGCATAATTAGAAGAAGGGTAGAACTTATTGGACATGCACTGCAGCATGAAGGACTACTAAAATTAGTAGTGGAAGGAACAATAGAAGATAAAGAATATAAAGGAAGATCAAGACTGCAGTATATAAAGCAAATTCTGGATGATGTAAACTGTGAAACTAATGAGGAAATGAAGAAGAAAGCACAAGATCAATCACAATGGAAGACTGCTGTAAACCAATCTTATGATTGAAGACATAAGAAGAAGAGAAATAATGTATAAAGTTAATTAACTTTAAGCCAAGAAGTATATATTATACTGTATAAAACAGTTCCATCTGATAAGGAATATAGTGTTATGAAGGTCACACTGATCACTGTATTGTTTATTGGAAACAGAATAACTGAAACCAGTGAAGTCACTAATTAATTATAAACTTTAATTAGACACAAACAGCAGTTGTAAATCAACAAAGCACTCTTATACAATAATTCAAGTTTTTGTCCAACACAATAATATGTCGTCTTACAGTTTTGCACTAATTAACACAATAATTGCTCCTTGATAAACCACAATAATCATTGTGAATCACATTGTAAAATCGCCAGGCATAACTGAACGGAGCCAGCCACTGGATACTTTTATTTATACCCCATTACAGGACCTAGAATAATCTTCAATTTTCCAGTTGGCGTGCTGAGAATAATCTGTGTAGTTACAGGTGCTAGAACAATCTGGAGACTAGATCATACTCCGACCGTGAACACAACGTGCTGACTATAAGTGTGGTAGGCTAGTCGAGAAACGTGTGGAAAGGCAATCTCAAATTATCTGGAGCGTTGTGTAATTGTCTTTCATTTTAATGTAGCAATAGGTTGTTTGTTTCTGGCTTAAAACTAATAGCTGGAACCTTTTTGTGTAGGTTTTGATATTGAATAACAGTCAGGCTCACAGAAAATGGTTACAGATTTAATGGGGCTATGGATGAAATTTGTTTTCACATGTACTGCATAAAGGTAATATAAAAAAAAAGCATTTAGTAGTATCCTGTTATTTTTGTTGAGAATGACATGTTTTTTGAAAAGTATCTATTTGTATTTGAATACTGCAAAACGATGCACACAGTAAATATTATTTAAAAGTGTTGCCTAGTGTGTTAAAAATTATAAATATCCGAATAAAACCAGACTTAGTAAGGTTATGTTTAATTAATGACTAACTCTCATATTGGTATCCTCGATTAATGTTTAATCCTAAATAAAAAGAGGTGGGGATAGCATGTGAAACCCTTATTGTTGTTAATGTCTGGTCCTTTCAGTTAGAGGATGGGTAGAGAGGAAAGCAAATTTTAATTAGTGATTTTAGTAGGCTTTCATATCTGAGTAGTTATAATGTAATAAAATTCTACATTGGTCCAGTGGCTCCATGATTAAGAGTTTATGGTTGAACCAATTTGACGATGACGATGACGTAACAAATGTACTAAATGGTTTTGAGTAATGGAAGAGTGGCTAATAAAGATTGATGTTGATATAGCAGTGTTGTGCATTATTTACAATATCAGGAAGAACATAACAGATATGATATTTAGCATTCTTACACGCTGTATTGAACATGTATTTATTTTGTCAACATCAAATATCTTGCATGTACTGGTCTCATCTTTACTGTGAGACATTTTATGTTGTACGTTAGTTGAATTAACAAGACATAAGTTAGTCATATGAAATCTTCATACTGCCAGACCGAGTATTGTCCATCAGTAGTTTGGCCTGTACTAGATGTAAGCCCTGAGATTATATTAATTAATTGTTCCACATTCTTCATGATGCATCCTTTTGTATTCAGTTTTGCCATAATTGTTGTGTATGTATTTTGTTCATTCATTTATTATTTGCATATCCATTAGGTACAATACTCTATGTATTCCTATTACCTTCATTCGTTGTCCTGTGTTATAATAGCTCAGGAAAATGGTTTTAACAGTTTTAATTATTACAATTTATGTGTATGCTTATTACATAACATGTGCAAAATCAGTAATTATGGGTGATGTCAAATAACTAGTGACTTGTTAATCTGTGTTCAAGTCAGATTGTCTGATTTGAATAATTCAAATCAATGCTTAGAATTGTAAGTTAGTCTAAATGTCTCAGTGTGTACCTGAAGTTCATCCTTTCAGATGTTGTGAACTTTAGGCTTCAATTTGAAAAAACAAGTGAAGCTGATTAATGAAGAAATTAATCAGTAAGTAGAAAAGAAAACTTTTGAATTTTTATATTGTTATTAACTTATAGAAATATATTACTGTATTTAAGTCATGAGTAGGCCCCTGTGGAGGGGGGTTAACAGAGCACTTGCAGCAGATTTTAGGGGGTAGAAAATTGGAGGTATGAAACTGGTATTTTTGAGCACAGTCGTGAAACTGAAAAACAATCTGAAGCAGGAATTTTTGTCACTGAATAGGAGAAAAACATATATTGTTACATTATTAATGTGAGGCATTGAGGAACTGTGTCGTAGTGTAAATACAGTTCATTTCTTGTTTGTGAACTTTGTGTTATCTCTACTTTCACAATCATGGGTATTTTCATAATTAACTTTAAAATTAACTATTCACAAATTTTTTATTTAATATTAACGGTAACTTCATATGTATTTTTTAGATTAAGATATGTATTTTTTTAGATTTTGTCCAATGGATACGACAGAACAATAGTCAGTATGTAGAATTTATCCAACAGATACGACAGAACAATAGTCAATAAACTCCTACACAAAACACAAAACAAACAACAGACAAAGACAGAAAACAACAAATTCATAACACTAACATACATGTCATCAACAAATAAACTGAAAAAATATCCCACAAATTCAAAAAAGCAGGATACAGAATCACTTACAAAACTACTAACAAAACAGAACACACATTATCAAAACACATACACAAAGCACAAAACAAATTCGATCTACCTGGTGTTTACAAACTAAATTGCTCAGATTGCAACAAATTCTACATTGGCCAAACAGGACGTAGCTTCAAACAAAGATACATTGAACACACAAAGGCACTCCACTCCACTACAGAATCCACCTTTGCAAACCACCTCATTGAAGCAAACCACACATACAAAAACATCGACAATAACATGAACATTCTACACGTACACACAAAAGGCCGAAAACCAGACACTCTAGAACAATTGGAAATATACAAACATACGAAAACAATTAAAAACGACATCCTAAATGAACAGACACAATTCAAATCACACGCATTATTCAAACATATCACACCCCACACACACATCGATCTTTTGAAAATCGATTCCGTCGCCAACAACAAGACGGACAGTGCTACCAGCGGCAACCTCTGAAGAAGCTTTTTAAAAGCGAAAACCGGTTCAGGTTATAAGGTAAAACTTTTACGTTTTTACCCATAAAAAGTTTTTTGTTCCGAGTCAGTAGTGAATTAATTATATTTAGTTAAGTAACGGACAGGTCATGGACAATGAAATCCAAGAATACTAATAATATTACAAAAGTAGCATTTTTGTTAAGAAAATTCTTAAGTGACTCTTTGATATATATTTATCCACTCTTAGAAATGGAATAACTTATATTAGACAATAAGACAAAAATATTAGGCAGGGTAGGCAGTAAATCTACTTTATGTGTCTAAACTGGGAAAGTAGCCGTGATAGCCATAGTGAAGGAAATCTTACAAAGCTCAATCTATGTTTGTCTATCTCGTTGCCTCTCTCTCACCGTTTTCCACGTGCTCTCTATCAACAACCACGTGACTAGATGGTCCTCCATTCACTTCAATCCTATACAGCTTCTATCACAAACCTCTTAGGGAATGTGAACTGTGTTATCAAATAGACTGGCCCTCTTGATTGAGGCTCACATGATGGCAGCCTTAATGTCCTATAAAAAATATTATGGAAATTGGAACACACGGCTTCGAATGTTGGACTATTTAAGGAAGAGACCAGGTTTTTGGAAGTGGTTAGTTGTGGCACAATGTGGAATAGGCACTTCAGTTAAGGAGGTACCATGTAAGAATTTAGGAGGAAACATACACACTCAATCTGTCAAGTAGTGTTTTGGACTAATAGTGGTACCTACAGATGAGATATTTCACTCTTTATAATAATTACAACAAAATGTACAAGTTTGTGGCTTGGTTCCTTATCAGTAGGAAAATGGAAGTATGTAATTCCAGCCAGTCATTATGGGATATACGTGAAAGGTGTATAATAGGCAACATGGAAGCCAATTAATACTATTAAAGAATATTGAAACTATTAAGCAGTATGTTAGATAAAAAAAATGCTTAGTTTAATGGCAAGTGTGAAAATCCATTTAAGGGGAGAAGCTAGGATGCTTAAACAAGAATACAGAGCAAAGACAAAGGAAGAGTTCGATGCCAACTCTAGTGAAGGAGATTGGGAATATTTAATCGAATCGAGTAATAACATGGTAACTTTTATATATAACTTGATGCCATTTAGAAAGGATGTATCTATGAGGCAAACATATTTAAGAACAAATTACATGAAATTCTAGTCATCAAGTGTGATCATCAAAGATATGTTGTTCCAACGTCTACTGAATCTAGAAGAAGAATAGACATGCAGTAGTATAATAATAAAATGAGAGTAATTGTTGAAGGTATCGTTATTAGCCAGAGAAACAACAGCACATCATGTGTAGATGGTTTACTACTGAATTATTGAAATATGGGGGGGGGGCAAAACCTGACTAGAGATGTTTAAAGGGTTGGTAGGACAGTTTGGGGTGATAAGGTAATGAATTTATAAAGAGAATGGATGGAGGTACTGGTGATTCCTTTATATATGAATTAAAGTGCATGTATGTAAAATGGGAGAATATTTATATTAATTTTGACATTCTATTGTAGATACCACCACCATTTACTAATGCAGTGGATGTAGGCTGTGGTTCTGGGCAGAGTACACGAGTTCTTGCACCATTTTTCAAAAGCATAGTAGGAGTGGACAGTAGTGAGTCTCAGATCAAACATGCTGTAGAAAAGAATACATTTCAACATATTACATATAAGTAAGATTCATTCATTGTTACTATTATTTAGACGTAATTATAATTATTTTGTTGTCTTAGAAGATGTGGTAGTTAAAATTTGTAAGATAGTTTCATTGCTTTAGTACTCTGAGTTAAGTAAAATGTAAGGAACTGATTACAAATTTTCCATTGTTAATGGAACATGCCATATCAATCAGTGTTGTTGTTATTATACTATATTCTGTATGTATACTATTAACTTAAGCTGTTCTGCTTAACATATTAATTATCAATAAAACTGTAGGCCTGAATTGTGCTTGCCATTGTTGAACTGAAATGCATTGTTATTTTGTTTTTCAGTTTTATTATCACTGTTGTCGTATATATTTTTGTTTTTTGATAAATGTACATTTATTTATAAACGAAACTATGTTTTTCTTTTTGTTTAGATGTTGCTGTACCAAAAAATTAATTATGACAATTTTTATCAGAGCAACGGATGTAATTTATTATTGTGGTAGAATATTTTTTATAATGCCAGCAAGTACAATTCACTACTTCTTCTTTTTTATGGAGTAGAAAGTAGGGTGGTGTGAGAAAAATATACAAAAAATAAGAGCAGCTCTGTTCTTGTTTTGTACTAATTGGACAATTACAGTATATGAGGGGTGTTAAAATTTAAATTATAATTTGGTTTTAGATTTAAACAGAAGAAACAAATGCCGAAGTTAATGGCACTGGCTGATGCACATGAACAGATACAATCTCTCTCAGTCGTTCAGCAAGTCAGCAACCATCATGCATTGTTGACCAAGAATGATTGAAGCAGATGTGCATTCAAGTATGGAACAATGAGTTATTATTAAATGACTTACAAAAGGAAACGAGAGACCATTAGACATTTGTGAAAAACCAAAAAGACAGTTTGGTGAAGAAACATTGTCAGACATAAGTGCCTATAAATGGAGGAAAGCTTTAAAAAATATGAAGAATGTGCCAAGAATGAACTGTACCTATGATACCCTGCCCAAAAACATCGACAACAGTAGGGATGGTTGACAGGATCAACACACTTATTCAAAATGATTGTCGAATCACAGTGTGGGGTATTTGTTTTTTTTTAAGAGTGAGACTGTGGAAAGCTAATGTTTGCTCCAGGAGGGTCCGCACTCCTACAGTGTGTGGGACTCGCACCCACCAAAACCACAAACCCTGTTCTCCATGGCATGGATCCACCTTGGGACTCAGCTTTTGCAATACTTCAAGGTGGTGCCATTTGTACTTCATCCTGTGGACGTTCATGTGTTTTAAACCTTCAGTAGGTCAATGTTATCTGTTTTCTGCTATTCTGTCAGTAGCCCTAGCAAGATCATCTTCGGCTTCCTTGTTTTGCCTTAGTACCTTCTCTATGTAGGCTGCTACCTGATCCCAGTGGTGTTCGCTCTCCAGCATTATTCTGATGATATTTTTGGGCGAGATCTGTCCCACTACATTTTCCAGGGTTTGGCTCTCATCTTTCCATCTGTCACAGATGAAAAACATGTGATTCACATTCTCTAATTCCTGTTTACAGAAAATGCAGTTTGGTCTGTCTGCTTTCCCCATCCTATATAGGTAAGTCCAGAACAGTCCGTGGCCAGTTAGAAACTGCGTTATGGAATAATTAATCTCGCCATGTTTGTGGTCAGTCCACTCAGCTAACTGTTTTATGAGTCTAGTGGTCCATCTTCCCTTTGTGTCACTGGTACATCTTTCCTGCCACTGAGCCATAGTACGGGCCCTGGCCTCCTTGTGAGCTTGTACATTATCTACTTGGGCCTTCCTCTTGTAAACCAGTTTTCATTCCTGTGTCAGCAGATCGATAGGGATTATTCCCACTATGACAAGAACCGCGGACTCCGAAACCATGCAATAGGAGCAAGCCATTCTGAGCGTGCCACTTTGCTGCACTGCTGACATACGTTATCTGTATTTCTCGAGTTTGAGTGCATCAGCCCATATCTCCACACCATAAAGTAGAATTGAATGCGTAACCGACATAAGTAACTGTCACTTCGAAGGTTTTGGCCCACTGGTGTTCGCCATAATTCTACTCAGCGCTATGGTCACAGTTACAGCCTTATCAGCCAAAATCTTATTTGTGGCCAAAATGTAAGATTTGTGTCCAGCAGTACACCCAGATACTTAATTGTGGCTTTTGTGTACATAGTTTCTTCTCCGACCTGCATTGGCAAGATATGGTGTGGGATATTGCTTCTACATTAAACATCAATATTGTTAGTGCAGATATGTGAATTATAAATCAACTTCATTGTTGGAAAGTATGCACACATTGGATTCTGTAAATACTGACTGACAAATACAAGCAGATACACATGTGGGTGGCTCATTCACTATTGGCACAATATAATGAAAAGGAGGCTTTTTACAGCCTGTTGTGCCTGTTGTTTGGACTGATGGATCCTGGGTACACCATTTTGTCCAGAAACCAAAAGAACATTGATGCAGTGGCACATCCTTTATCTTCAAAACCAAATAAAGCAAAAACTGCCTTTTGTAAGCATGAGAAATTATGGCTTCATTCTTTTGGGATATAAGAGGAGTCATACATACTGATTTCCTAACAGAACAGATTATAAATACCAAGTATTACTCCAAACAGCCATACAAAATAAGTGTAAAAACACCAGAATTGTATCTGTTTCTTACAGGATAATGTGCCCTCTCATGTCAACACTTGTATGAAGGCTATAATTTGAAAAATCAAATTGAACTATTCTCTCCCATCTGCCCAACAGTATGGACCTTGGCTCCTCTGACTTTCATTTGTTTGGATCTTAAGAGAGTTCTAAGAGGGGAAAAAGTTTGGTTCCAATGAAGAAGTCGTTAAAGTGTTTGAGAGTGGGTGCATCCTCTGCCAGAAGAATTTTTTCCTCAAGGAATGCGTAAGATGCCGGATAGATGGTACCAGTGTTTTCAAAAGGAGGGGGACTGTATTAAAAAAAAGATTATATGTAAATTACGATATTGATTGATGACTCGTTAGGCACTTGGTAAAACATTAATACAAAGGTTTTAAAAAACATACAAACATTTGGTAAGTTTCACAATTTTATTTACCTCTAACAGCTGATTCAGCTTATTAAGCTATTCTCAAAGAGATCATAGAAACAACTAAACAAAGAAAGTGAGGGTGGTGAACATGTGTTTAGGGTGTGTATCCAGACGTGTGTGGCGTGTTTATATTGGAGGGGGTGGAGAACCTAGTATAGGGATGGTCAAATGTCTGTAAAAACTAAGTATAATAGGAAGGCAAAATATAAAAATTAACTAAACTAAATAACAACTTTTAATAAAGGGGATACACAGAATTCAGTTTGTTTGTTTGTTAAATTTTTGTTACTTTTGATTGCTTTTCTAATTTATAGAATTTCTAATACTTCAATTTTTTTGCCTTTTTGTATGCTGTGCAGTAGTGTTAGTTTTTTTTAAACCTCTGTGTATGTAAGTTACTACTCGTAAATTACTTTTTGAATAAATAATAATTTATAATTTAAATCTGAACACTTCTCATACAATTGGTAGGTAACTTATTCTGTATGGACCTGGTAGTATTCCATCTTGAGCTTTGTTTGAGAAACAAAAACTGCCTTTCTCTCTTCACTTAACCTTTAAGGAGTTATACGAATTTTGTGCGAATGCATTCTAAAAAATTTTTTGATGACTAAAATTTGTAATTATTTTTTTTGTAATCTAACCACTAATTTTCTTAAATGCTGCAACCAGAGCCTGTTCAATAAACTGCAAATCTCTAAATTATAGCAATCATGTTCATTTAAGTAAAACTATATTATTATTAATACTGAATTATTGAGATTATATTGTTAGTTAGTAAAACAAAATATTAAAATAATTTTGACAGTGTATATTACATTTACTTTCTTTTTTTTTATGTTAGAGTTGGATCATCAGATTATCTGGATTTTGAAGAAAACTCAGTGCAGGTGGTGACAGCAGGGCAGTGTGCACATTGGTTTGACCATCCAAAGTTTTTTTTCCAAGTCAACAAAGTATTACAACAAGATGGTGTCTTAGCATTGTATTGTTATAATGTCCCGCGGCCTAAATACAAAAACATTGACCTTAATGACCATGTTGACAAAGTAAGGAATATATATACAGACACATATATATGTAAAACTGTATAATCCAAAGAGGATGATAATAATAAAGATAAAAGAAGAGAGAGAGAGAGAGAGAGAGAGAGAGAGAGAGAGAGAGAGAGTGTGTGTTATTTGAGTATCAGCACTCTTACAGATAATTGAATAGCAACATTAATAAGAAGGGTTCAGAGAAATTTCTAGAAATACTGGTAATCAGAGTGTAATACAAAAATGAAAAATTGTACTACATCTTGTTGTAACAAGACATATAAAAAAGAAAGCTATATATATATATATATATATATATATATATATATATATATATATTCTATATAAGTAACTCGATGTTTCTTGCAGTAATTATATAATTTGTGATGTTTTCAATTTGTTTCTTCTGCAAGTAGATAATTTGTATATTCTTTTTTAAAAAGAATATACAAATTATCTACTTGCAGAAGAAACAAATTCAAAACATCACAAAATATATATATATATATAAATATATATATATATATATATATATTACTTAACGTGTTCCTGGGTGTTATTAATTTTTTAAGTTGTAATAAAAGGTTGTTGGTTCACTGATGAAAACTTTTTTCTCTAAGTGTATCAGTTGTTCAGTTGATATTTATGTTGCGTTTTTTGTGTGAAGTGATTTCAGATATAATTTTAATGACTGAATTATTCTTTCTTGTTTAAAAATTAAACAAGACTTGTTAAATTCTTCAGTTAATTTGTTCTAAATTAAATGTAGCGGTCGAGTTGTTCCAAACAATTCTCAACGTTCACTTTCGATATTTGTATTAACCCTATTCATTGAGGTTAATTTTGGTGTTGTAGTTTCCAGGGTTCCAGTGACTCCTCGATGTCTTCTTAATCTTCGTAAGTGTAGAACAAATACTGATATATCTTACCTTCAAGAAATAAAACGCATGGATATGATTTATTAATATTATCGTTTAATCCTTGCAAACTTGATTCAAATTAATAGTATTTTGCTTTTGATATACACGCTAGTAATAATCAATATTGTTATGTTAATTACTTTGATCCGTGTGGTTGCGGGTTTATTTTATTCAGCCCCACGTCGTTGACGTCACTTTATTATGTTATTTACTTTGTTTTGGGGTTTAAATAAGCTCCACGTTGGTATGCGCCACTTTGTTATGTTATTTATTTTGAATACATGTAGGCGGTTTACTATCTTTATGCCTCACTATGGTAGGCGTCAACTTTGGAATGTAAATTTTAGTTTTTTTGTATCTTAATTAGGTTGGATTAATTCCATAACGTAGAGTTTTATGGTTTTTAAATAACCAATTCTTTAATATAAAGTTTGTACAATGTTGTTATGAGAGAAAGTGTTTGTATTCGTGTGCTAGCACCTTCGAATTTTCCCGCACTTCTGGTTGACTCTGCGATAGCCGCTAACCGTTTGTTGCCAGTTGTAGGTTAGTTTATTTTTCTGTTGTTGGCGAGGTTATATTCGCCCTGCATACCTGCTCTCTCCCACTAATGCATGTGAACAAATTCTTATTCTGTTTTCACGCATAAAATAACAACTCTGGAATCGGTAATCATTGGTTTCTTTTATTATTTTTTCAGCTTATTGGTCAAAACTACATAAATGGTTAGGTCTTGAATCGACCTTAACAGTTTAATAATCGATTCGTCTTCGAATCTGCTCTTCAATGGTTTACAAGTAAATTTAATATAAAATATTTATCTCAGGGCTTGGGTTCTTTGGGCTAGTTATGAAGTCAGAAAATGCTTTAAAAAGGAGTACAACACATTACAATTACATATAAAATAATAAAACTGAATTATTAATGTTTACAAATATAAAATATTAAGTTTTTTCTCCGACAGCGGTAACGAACTCTGTTAGCACTGGAAATAGAATAATAAACAAAATGGCCGCTTAGTCGGCTAACCAAACGTCATGTAGTTGAATGTTTTTCTGTTTTAAATAAAATTGTTATTATCATTAATCACTGTATTAATGATCAATGGGTATTCCAATTATCATTGTAAATTGTTTATATGGTGTAGTGAAGTTGATCTGTGTATATTGTGGTAATGAAAATACTTCGGTGTTATAATTACGTTCTTGGCGTACTGCAAGCAGTTCCTTGCTATCGCCTTTTTGTGGGTTTGGTGTAGAATTATGCTTCTATCGGTCAGTAATTAATTCTTTATAATTTTCTTGGAGTGTTTTTCTTACTTCTCTGGTTTATTTTAGAACCTTAGTCGAGTATTACTTGATTGTTTTAATTTTTACACAAGCGTCAGCTATTAGACTCATCTCTTCAGCGTGGCGTATAACAATACAATAATTCCTTCGTCTCGTCTTTGTAATGGCTTTTTGACCAGTAAACTCGGGTTTTGATTGGTCAGTTTTCATGAACTTGAGGTCAAGCGGCATATATTACTAAAATTATATCCTTGCCTTTACAGTCAAAAAATACTCCCTTGTTAATTTTTGTTTAAACTAAAATTGGTTTACATATTTCTGTTCCTTTTTTAAAGGTCTACATTTTGGTATATAATTTTGTATAAGTTAACTTCATATTAGGTGTCCTTTCACCTTTACAAAATCTATAAATCTGGACTATAACACTGCCCTTACATTCACTATGATACAATACTTAAATTTTTATAAGATTAATATCATATGATACACAATTACTCTAAGACTTGTCCATTATTAAATTTTGATCCTATTTTGTTATTATTGTATTATATTGGTTTGATAACTTAATCATCTCTGACATTATTTTATTTTATATTTCATTATCGGCCTAGGCCTAAAAGTGGACTTCATTCCCATTTTCTAATTTACATTAATTATCAAATTGTTTTCTGTTTTGAACCCTTTTGCCTGATTACATTTGTTTTAAAGATTACTACATTATTTTTTCTTTAACTTATTCTAACAATGTTTATTAACTAACACAAAACCCTTAACATACTAATTAAAAAGGTTGCCTTCATGGCCAAGATTAGGTTCATTCATTTACAAACAATAACATAAATTATTTAATTGGTCATAATACCATTTTCATTCTCATACTATTAGGTTCTATTCATGGACCGTTATTATATTGTTTATGGGCCTCTATCTAAGTATGTTTTGGTATTATGCCGTAACACATACTCTCTATTCTTGCCTACAGGCTTAACATTTTTCTTATATTCTTTTACACATAGTTTATCAATGCTAACAATTACTGGCATTGGTCTAATTAAAGAAAAACAAACATGGGATTAATAATTATACAACCTTTCAATAAACAATGTTACAATACTACAATTGTCTGTTCATACTTTAACATTTAATATGTTTGTCATTTCATATTACCTATAAGAGTTGGGCCTCTTGTATTGAATTATTTGGGTTTTTTCACACTTAATGGAATTATAGGGATCATTAATCTTAACAGTCTTATCTGTGTGATTAATGATCACCCTTGTTTTTCCACCTTTCACTTTTACACTGATTCACGTTTCATAAGTTTTATCTTATTTTTTTACAATACATAGTTTATTATTTGTCACACTATTGTGCTGTACTTTTTATTTTAAATGGTTACATACTTGATTTCATTTATTCTGACTTTTTTGTTATTATTCGGACTATTTTTGTTAATTGTTTTGGGACTCTCATTATGTCACATTACAATATGTATCTCAGGGTTGAATAGTAAAAAATGGATTAAACATATGACATGGGAATTCTTTTGGCTGCTACGAAAGGTTCCATTAATTATTCACAAACAATATAGAGTACATTACAAATAATTCTAATGCTTATAATCTAATGTAAGAGTGACAAAAAGTATTAAGGTCAATGAAAATGTCTGGCGATATTTAGTTCGCTATGGGCAATGCATGCTGGTCCTAGAATGACGTCATCATCATGGCTGCCTTCGTCTGTCTCTGATAATGCATGACTTTGTACCAATGTATTTGAAATAAATGTGTTCCTTGTACTCACTAATTCTTATATAATGTGTTTTTAACTTTATGAAATGTCCACCAGTGATTAATTGTGGTGTGAGTTATTGATGTGATGAGTGATTGTTCGTGTTGGATTATTAATATTGTCAGTTATAAAGCTGTATGATACGTTACACTTCTGAGTGGTATTCGCTGTGCGTCTTCTTGTTTCGCTTGATAATTTCTTACTGGTGTTTGTTCCTCATTGATGATGTGATTTTAGTTAATAATTTCTATATCTTCTATTGTGGTTATAAACTTTTCTTCCAAATCGGTTCCTGGGTTTTAATATTCTGTTACATAATAACTCTGCGAGCACTATTCAGCTGTATTGACTCGTAGTTAACAATCAAGTGTAATTTCTTCTTTTTGTCATCGAACTGACCAAAATTTCTTAAATTCTGGTTGGCCCCTTATGCACAGTTCAAGTGTTACATGACCAATACCCCTTAATTACTTTAGATTTTGCAATTTGCCTTAAACTTATTATTTTATCATTATACACTAATGGTTAATACAATGTTTTTGTAGTTATTAATTATAAAATTACAAACAATTTGGTACTAAACATGTCTTGGTTTAGTCCTGTAAAATCTTAGTATTTAGTGAGTTTTCCAGATATCTGATGAAACAATTTATAATGGTTGATGGTAGTTACTTTTTGACCCTTTGAGATATATTAATTTAAATTAATTAGTTGATAACATGAAACTCTTATAATATAACACAAAACTCTTAAAGATACTACTTAGTTTAACAATTTTAATTTATGCACACTGGTTAACAATTGTTTGTGTGATAAGTCACTCATCAGTACTATTAATGATAATTGAACACTTCTTTGTAAATAATAGTACACTTTTTAACTATAGTTTGTGTAACTATTATTATTATGCCACTTTTCTGTGTTTATGATCACTTATAGCACTGTAAGGGGTTGTGCCTTTTCTCTCTCTTTGGTTTAATAAAGTTAATACAATTTTACTTTATTGAATGTTGTACTCTTTTATTGGATCTATTCAGTTATTCATTGAATGTTATTTACTAGGGTTCTCTACTTTAATTTTATTTGTTTACTGCCCTATTCTACTGGGTAATGTCTGTCTGGGTCTTGTTATTATTAATTAGGTCAAAGGTTGATGTTGTTGAGTCATATTTGGTTTCTTACTGATCGTCAAAATTTGATATTTTCTGTTAACTAGTTATTGAGCATTGTTTGAGTTCCATCCCTGGATAGGGTTTCGCTATTATCATTTATAATTATTTTTACAACGTTCTGTTTCGTTACAATATATATATTGTAATAGGACCTGTGTGTCCGGTTTAAGCCCCACTGTTGGGATCATCACTTTGTAATAATCGTAGTACGCGTCCTTCCTATCTTTCCTCTCCTTGTTTATTTTAATATGTTAATGTCTTAAATATCTGGGTTTACTAGATATAGTAGTATCGTTAATTATGACTATCTTATCTCTATATTTAGTCTAAAAGTGTTGGTGTTAATGAAACTTATGTATGTAAGGTGTTATTCAAAAATTCCGCTCAGGCCTAGTCTGCCTTGCAGAGATTTATAGGAAATTCGTGTGTAATTCTCTTCTCTTTGGTATCGGAGAATTCCGCAACAAGCGCTGCGGTTCCAAAACAAACGGAATTTAGAGGTTAACCCACCGTGTACAGTGATTAGTTATTATACACTCTGTCTGTTTAATTCTTATTCCCACTTCATTAAATAATACCCAAATAATAAGATCTTGGAATTATACAATGTTTCTTTATTAGATCAAATATTTTAACATTCAATAAAATTGTTTTTACTTGATATACGAAAAGCTATACGTTGAGTTAATCGATTATTGATCGATACAAGATTTTATTTTAAATTCGGTTATAGTTTTTTTCTATAATTAATTTAGATTCAGGGTGTGAAGGTTCTTTTAACTGCGGGGAAGATTAAAAATACATAAATAAGAATGCAAGATATTACAAAATTAAAGTGTTGTTGTGTTTAATATTATTTATATAATTGAAAATTACCGTGTGAAGTACCATAATACTTAGGAAGGCTGTTGCTGCTAATCTCGGTAGTTGTCGTTCCGTATCAAATACAGATGATACGATGTTCTCTATTCTTGTCTTCAAAGTTGTAATAAAGTGGAATCCTTGGTCCTGGTTGATGCAGAAATACCGCTCCCTTTGTTCACCAACGGCCAAACTTGTGATTATGTGCTTCGGCAAACTCTGGATCCAAATACGTTTTTTAATTGTATGATGTAAACTGCGATGTCCAATGTGTTTTGATGGTTATGCTATTTTTGCTTGGTTGTAGGATTAACTCTTCACAAGGTAGTTCTTTATCTGGTTTTATTATTTCATTAAATTAACATCCGTTTCATGATCTGATATTGGGCAATCCACGTCATTACTTTGAATTCAATTACTTCTGATCGTTTGTATGATACTATTATACAATTGGGTTAATGTTTACTGGCCCAAATTCTGACAGTTAGTCTTTCATATATTGTGACTGTTACTAGATTTAATAAGTGAGATTAATTTATTTTTTATTGACCGTTTCTCTTGGTTTAATCTCTTCTCGATCATGTCATAAAATCCAATAATCAAAATCAACAACTTATACAAATTTTTGTCGTCCCTAGCAACTAATTTTTTTTTTATTCTTATTCAATGTTTTGTTATATAGTGATAATTTCATATATTAATTTTCCACCCATCAAAATAATTCCTTATTAAACTTCCATTATTAAAATATAATCTTATTTATTGCTTGTTTACTGATTTCTATATATTCTGCTGGTTTTTTACTCTTAGTCTGTTTCTTTTAATAATTATTATTTTTCCGATATCAAACGTTATCAATCGATATTATTGCACTATGGCATTATCATAATTTGTTTATATTGCGTTTGTTTATTATTTATTATTAATTATTATTGGGTTTTTCTAACTCATTGAATTATATTCATTAATTATTATTAACTTCTTTACCTAACCTTTCTATTCTGAGTTGTTATATAGTGTTATTGGCTGTTAGGCCTTTTATTATATTTGGATCTACTTTTGAATTTAACTTGTTAACAACTATAGCCTTTTTATACAAGTTTACAAACATAATCAACCTTTAACTACGTACATGTACACAAATAATTATCTTTATGATATCCAACAACAACTTTATCTTGACCTATGGATCACACATAAGAAAAATTGAAATTAATTAATACTAACTAAGTGATTTCCATCACCTTTCTACAACAGTAAACAAATAATACATATTGCTTCATTATTTGATATTACATCAATAAGTAAGCTTCATAAGATAACACCAACTTTAACATAACATTTATGATAACAACATAACATTATACAATTCAGAATAATTATTTTAAATTAACTTGTAATGTGTATTATTGACTCATTTTTATCTATTTTGACCGTCATTTACTTTAACATAGTCGATATTAGTTTCTTTCTTATAATTCTTATCAGTATTTTTGATTTATTTACTTCTCACTGAACATTGAGATTTCTCACGATTGTCTATAGTACATATTTATTTTTTATTACTATTACTACCTTGCATTCTTATTATTTTATTTAATGGTAAATTTATTTATCTGACCCTTGTATTAATATGGGATATAGATATTTATTTCTCTATTCTATTTTTAATATTTTTATTTATGTAACGTTGAGGACCGCATTTCTGTTGCGTTACATATTGTTAACACACTCCTTTTACACACCAACATTTATATTTATGTAAATATAAATATTACGATAATATTGTAAACACGTGTACTTACCGATTTTGATTACGTGAGAGCACGTGCTTTTCTTTTTATGATACTTTCTTCCTAAGGGGCCAGGGTTCATTCTCAGGGAGATTTAGATTCAAAAAAGGTGATAGAAATGATAAAACGGCTTTTCGATTGAGTGTAATTATTAGTTTCTAATTTCCAAAATAAAATCAACATATATTAAATGGTGCCCAAAATGGCGTCACATATTATGACTAAAACAAAATGGTGGTTACATTTCTCCAAACTTATTCAATCGTAGTTATTATGTGTTATTTTGAATCTTGTTATTATTTCTTTTATAATTCTTATCTCTGGCTGCAGCGCTAATACTATAGTTAATTAGATGATAATAGGTTTCACAAACCAATGCCCGCTGTATGCAGAAGCATGGCCATGCGTTCGTTCGCTCGGTCATTCACTCTAGTTATTACAAATGCATTTTATAGAATTTATGGAATTACTTAATGAGCTCATTATTTAGAAAGTAAAAGTGATAATGGTTGACTTCTCTGAAAACTGGGTAGTGTCGCTCCCTCGCTGGTATTAGATGTTTTCCAGGAGTATGGCCGGTGTTCGCCTCATGGTTATTGTTTTTAATCATCTTGCACTGACTCTACATTTAATGTTTTTACTGTGTACTGTTACTTAAGTGTTTTCTAACTTCACTATCACATTTCTTTAATTTTAAATAATAATTTTTACAACTTTTGTATCAAAACTGGGTCGACAGTGATACATCGCTGTGGACTCTTTGGTGTGCTGTGCTGAACTGAGACAGATGAATATGCAAAATTTTTGCTTGTGTGTGTGCATTTGACGTCATCAGGCTTTGTTCGATGGGACAACGCCTAGTTACAGACGTTGTGGTTCATGCGTCATTGTCTTTTGTTATGACGAAACAGCTTTATGAACCAATCACAATGAAAATTTATAGTCAGTCATCCTAAACACCGCCATTACCTCGACCGGCTCTCGCTCGTCCAACGGTGACCTTGGCATGGTACTCATCTCACCGAATCTGCGTTGTTCCTTTTTTCAGAGGGACAATAGTCCTAACCATTCTGTATTTGACAATTATACAATAAAACATTGAAAAAATAACCTCAGATCCCATAATTAAAGTATTGGGTCTTTATGTACTGTTACAAACCCCCTCAATGAAAGATTTTGTGTCGAGACACAAAAACTTTCATTGACTCATTCACACTTTTCTAAAAGGATCAGTCTAGATATGTCACCACAACCCCCTGTAATGTCACTATATAAAAATTTATCATCACTTACCCTTGGTCCAATGATGCTGATCGCACCCTCTGACCTTACTGGACTTCTCCGGAGAGATCCCTACACCATAAGGCCATGAGGCACTCTACGCTCCTGTTCTGACGCTCCAGCCAGCCCAGGACCGCAATCACAACACCACAAAACTCTGAAACATTGAATACAAAAATTTAAAATAGTGGTCTAATATACTTCCATATCTACAACTGATATGTTTCCTTTTAGATGCATTGGTTTGTGTCTGGGCATTGGTTTGTTCAATTAAAATTTTCAACACAACAACAACAAGAATCTAACATAGACTGATTTTTTACCACCACCAAACTCAATCTCTTCCTTGTAAGAGAAAAAACTATATATATATATATATATATATATATATACCTACACATAACACAATACATAAACAATTCTTTAATATTCCCCAAAACACCTTCACCTATCTATTACTATCAAACTCAACCTACAACTACTATGGCAGACAAGTTTATTATTCCAATTTTATTACTCAACTTATAATCATTTATCTCTTTTGCAACTGGGATCATACTATTTTTGCTCAACTTCGTTTGTACCTTTAGACTTTCAACCTTTAAAAGCTACTATTCTTTGACATTTGTTACCGTCATTACTAATAACAATAAAACATCATGAAACATTAGACATTATACATTAACGTTGTTACATTTACATTAAACAATTTACATTTACATGACTTGTACCAAAACTTTACCACATCATTACTATCAACAATTCTCTATTAACTTTTAATATTTAACATTTGTTTATATCAGAGTCTATAAAAAATTTTAAATTTATCATTACCTTTCTGTTACAATTACCTTCCTACCATGAATTTTCCTTTTTATAACCCTTTTATCCTTACTAGTTTGGGTGGCTCTCTATTATTCATTATTCTCTACATCTTATTTTGGCATTTGTCAACCTAACCTTACTCGCCTCTTTTTTACTACTAACAACCGCTTCTAACCATTAACATATTATGACACCAATATCTCTATAATAACCCCCTTCACTAATCCCATTTAAAACCTCCGGCACCTCTCATTTTTTGTACTAGTATGTGTGTTCCCTATCTATGCTCATTCCCTCATTGGTTCCTGACCCTTTCAGATAACCCTTTCCGGCACACAACGGTCCCTTCCTGTCCCAACACCTTTCATTGCAGACTCCCTACACCAATACCCTTATTACAAAATATCACCATCAACAAATATAATTACCATTCACATTACTCAACTCTACATATAATCACTAACTACTGTGTCCCTAAAATATCTAACACCTCTTTATATATTATCTGTATCTCAACATTCTTATTTTCACTAACTCCCATTAACTCTATTTAACTAATTCCAATGCCTCTATTTATCATTATTACCCAAACTCTTTTACAACATTTCACCTTAATATACCACTAGAAAATTCATCACTTACCTACTAACAACAATACCTCTCCATATCCAAATATATTACCTGCTTCATTTATTAACCATTAGAATCTGAATCTCATAATATCATTTAAAATCATCAAACTTCCTTAAATTATTTAAAATTCTACCGTACCTGGTTTACATAAAAAATACATAAAATACACAACAGCAAAAATACACAAATACACTGACATTAATACACAAAAATATACAATCAACATAATCAATTAATCGTTTACCATAAATCAGTAAATATCACCACAACATTGACGACTCAGAACACAAAGTTTTTTATAAGCAAAAACGTAAAGTTCTACCTTACAGCCCAAACCGGCCCCCACCCATAGAAGGCTTCATCAGAGGCCAACGACCTCCAAGAATATCCAACGAAACCCAACGACGAAACCCACGAACGACCAAACCAACGACGAACGACGAAATCCAAGAATATAAATCAGTCATAAACAGTCCATTTTAAAACACTGTCCACATAATTAAATGTTCATAAACACAATAAAATGAAATTGACCTCCATCGTCAAATAATAGTCGAATCTTAAAACTATATACATTGTTTACTATCGAATATCTTATCTTATCATTATAAATACATGTACCATTCGAATTTTTATCATTATTCTCAGCCTCATATAACCTGTCATGATTGGTCATTGTCCTGTCACCTCCTGTATAATCAGTCATAATTCGGTATTTTATATTATCATTGTTATCAACATCATCTCCTACTACTTCAGTTTCAATACAAGGTAAGTTTTTATTATATTTATCACTTCTCTCTCCACCTAACCTTTCTATTAACTCTTCATAATTTCTATTTACTCTATATAACTCTACTTCTCTTTTTCTCTCGCAATACCTCTCACTTTTAAAACATCTCTCTCTATCACACCAAGCTACATTCTCTCTCTCAATATATGCAGGGGACACTACAACTTTATTCTCGCACCACCTATCAGGTGCACAAAAAATCCAGGGACAACTATTTGCAGACCTTTTGTCTCCAAAATCTACATCGAAGGCACTCTCGTCCTTCCTAAAAACATGTATATCACCCCCAAATACACCATTAAGGGAAAAATCTAACCCCTGCAATTCCCCTACAATTATACTTTCTCTACACACTCTCTTCAACCCTTCAAGACACACTATCATTCCATCATTATTATATTCTATTCCCCATACAATTTCATTATCACTACCAACATCCACACTATTATCTCCTATTACCATATTTTTATTTATTTTATCATAATTTCCAGTACTACTTACCTCGTCTTTGTTTCCATCTGATTTGTCTATTTCTCTATTCTTATTTTCTAACTCTATCTCATTAATTCTCTTGTCTAAATTCTCCTCTAATTGATTCAGTTTTACATTTTGTAAGTTATTTTGTTTCTTGAGCTCATTCTCGAAACTGTCTAACTTTACATTAAACGTACTATTCATTTGGTTAAATTTGTCCTCGAATTTAAGATTCTGTTGTTCAAATTTGTCACTAATTAATGTAAATAAATCTTCCAACGAGATTTTATTTTCAATTGTTTTGGGTGTTGAGCTGGCATTTCTTTCTAATAAAATAGATTCTGTATCTGTATTATCCATTTCTAAGCTATTATTACTTTCTGCCATTTTGGTAATTTAACTATTTGAATGACTATTTAGTTCTACTTGTAATTAGTTACACAATTGCTACTTACTCTGTTTTGTCAACATAACCTCTCGTGTACTAGGTTATGCCCCGTTCTATCACCTTCTTTGTTTCCAAATCTGGCCTATGTTTTATATAAAGTGACTTTATATAATGTCCGTAGTTCGGGGGCCATTTGTTAACAAACTCCTTTTACACACCAACATTTATATTTATGTAAATATAAATATTACCATAATATTGTAAACACGTGTACTTACCGATTTTGATTACGTGAGAGCACGTGCTTTTCTTTTTATGATACTTTCTTCCTAAGGGGCCAGGGTTCATTCTCAGCGAGATTTAGATTCAAAAAAGGTGATAGAAATGATAAAACGGCTTTTCGATTGAGTGTAATTATTAGTTTTTAATTTCCAAAATAAAATCAACATATATTAAATGGTGCCCAAAATGGCGTCACATATTATGACTAAAACAAAATGGTGGTTACATTTCTCCAAACTTATGCAATCGTAGTTATTATGTGTTATTTTGAATCTTATTATTTCTTTTATAATTCTTATCTCTGGCTGCAGCGCTAATACTATAGTTAATTAGATAATAATAGGTTTCACAAACCAATGCCCGCTGTATGCAGAAGCATGGCCATGCGTTCGTTCGCTCGCTCATTCACTCTAGTTATTACAAATGCATTTTATAGAATTTATGGAATTACTTAATGAGCTCATTATTTAGAAAGTAAAAGTGATAATGGTTGAGTTCTCTGAAAACTGGGTAGTGTCGCTCCCTCGCTGGTATTAGATGTTTTCCAGGAGTATGGCCGGTGTTCGCCTCATGGTTATTGTTTTTAAATCATCGTGCACTGACTCTACATTTAATGTTTTTACTGTGTACTGTTACTTAAGTGTTTTCTAACTTCACTATCACATTTCTTTAATTTTAAATAATAATTTTTACAACTTTTGTATCAAAACTGGGTCGACAGCGATACATTGCTGTGGACTCTTTGGTGTGCTGTGCTGAACTGAGACAGATGAATATGCAAAATTTTTGCTTGTGTGTGTGCATTTGACGTCATCAGGCTTTGTTCGATGGGACAACGCCTAGTTACAGACGTTGTGGTTCATGCGTCATTGTCTTTTGTTATGACGAAACAGCTTTATGAACCAATCACAATGAATATTTATAGTCAGTCATCCTAAACACCGCCATTACCTCGACCGGCTCTCGCTCGTCCAACGGTGACCTTGGCAAGGTACTCATCTCACCGAATCTGCGTTGTTCCTTTTTTCAGAGGGACAATGGACCTAACCATTCTGTATTTGACAATTATACAATAAAACATTGAAAAAATAACCTCAGATCCCATAATTAAAGTATTGGGTCTTTATGTACTGTTACAATATGCTTCCCCTCCTAAAGAAGTTTAATTTACCTGACTGTAATTTTGGTCAAGTAAACTTATATCTTTTACATGCCTTTTCTTCATATCACTTTTTATGGTCAACGATGGGCTTCTCAATGTAACTTGTTTAGACTTGTATTCCCAATTCTTTATTTAATGACACTTCATTACTCATATTAACATTCTTGGTTATATATAATTTTTCTTTACACAGTTTTTTTCGATAGTTGGTTACAATATTCAATGAAACTTTAGATTAACTTCTCTTCTACTTCTAGTTACTGCTATCATTATATTTCTCCATTATTCTTCTGTCAGTTATCTTCCTTCTGTTTTCTTTGTCATATCTTTTTTGGAATTTGATGTCATTCTTCGCAACGATTCTAATATCCCTTAAATATTCAATTTCCCTAACAATCCCTAATATGTGAGTTGGTACAGTTCAGAAAGGCACTGTTTGGCTTCATACTCTGCTGCCCACACTACACTTCAATATAGTACTGCTGGAATTCATCTATAGTCAGCTATAAAATATAATAATGTCATAACAATCTTCTTAATTAATTAATAATAAACATCTTGGGAATTCTTTATATTGTTGCGTTTTATATTTACTTATTTATATCTTTTATACTTCGTGATTCCATTTTATTTTCCTTAATCATTTTCTGATAACATTTCTGATAGTCATTATCTGTAATTAATCTTGATCTTCTTTTTTGTTGTGACAGTA
Organism: Magicicada septendecula; assembly: GCA_034769895.1. Classification (NCBI taxonomy): domain Eukaryota; kingdom Metazoa; phylum Arthropoda; class Insecta; order Hemiptera; family Cicadidae; genus Magicicada; species Magicicada septendecula. Next base: position 238,164,701 of record CM068371.1, read on the forward strand.
ACTCTAAGTATTAATTCTTCATTTGTTCTTATATTTCCAAGAATTTCTAAATCGTAATTGTTTTAATTATTGTTATTACTTAAGTTCAGTGTAATTATAGTCATTAACTCAACCCTTGTTCTTCTTATTTTATTTTATTATTTTGTCTGGTTACATTACAATGAATTATGTTGATAAACATTTTTTCGGCATGTATTTTAGATCATATTGTTTTTTCTTTTATTATTTTGCATATGTACTTCTTGATATAAACAATTTTTTTTTATCTTGGGGTTTCATTATTCCTTATTTAGAATATTTCTTTGTAGACAAATAGTAATATTTCTCATTTCCTTCTGTAATCTTGGGGTGTTATTAACTCTTCTTAATACCTTCTTCATAAACATATTGTTAGACGTACTTACTTCCTTTTGAATGTTGCGTTTACTATTTAAATAATTTTGTTCAAAAAGTTTTTTAGTAAGTTGTGCTTACATACTTTTTTTTTAGTGGTTTTAGTCTCTTTATTTTAAATTATATTGTCTCGAAATAACTTGAGTAAGTTGTCCTTACGCGCTTTTTTTTTAATTTTGGGGTTTTAGTCTTTTTATTTTAAATTATATTGTTTTGAAATAACTTGAGAAGTTGTCCTTACGTGCTTTTTGAATTTTGGGGTGTTATTATTCTTTTCATTTTAAATTATATTGTTTCGAAATAACTTGAGTAAGTTGTCCTTACGTGCTTTTTGAATTTTGGGGTTTTAGTCTTTTTATTTTTTTTTCTTTCTCATATTTTTCTGTACTAGTTATCATCATTGCAGTTATTCTGTTATCAATTATTTAATAGTATCGCTTCATCGATGATTGGTTGTATGTACCCTTCTTCTTTAGTGTATTGGGATCCAATATTTCGTAAGTATTATTTCCGTTATCTTTGCTTACAGTATACGGTCCGGTGTACAATAGTAACAACTTCTTAGCGATGCCTTCCATTGTGCTGGGCAATTCTCGGTTCTTCAACAGTATCTTGTCTCCCACTAGGCATCGTTCCGGTTTTGGTTGGAATTGCTGATATTTTCTTCTCGTTTTCTCGGTTCGTTCCAGTATCTTTTCATAAAATCTTACACTGTTAAACTTATATTCACCTCCGCTAGGGAACTGGATTAATTCTGTTATCTCTCTGGGTGGTGGTCTCTGGAACATTGCTGTATACGGGGTCATTTCGATAAATTGATGGTGTGATAAGTTTATGAAATCCTCCGCAGCTGGTAGGTACTCTGCCCACTTTCTCTGTTGGTTAAAACAATACGTGCGTAGGATCCTCCCTACTTCCCTTAAGACTTGTTCTGCCGGGTTGCTGCTCGGGTGGTATACTGATGTTTTATATGTCTTGATTCCATTCTCCCATAGAGTGTCTTTCCACCTGTTTCCCTTGAATTGTGTCCCGTGGTCAGTAATGATGGACTTCGGCGCTCCTACCTCATTGATATAATTTTGACAAATAATGTTTAAGATCTTCTGTGTCATCGCCCGGTTGATGGGGTATAGTTTCGTGAATCTGGTGTAATGGTCGAACAGGATGATAAAATATTTATACTGGTGCCTCCCTCCGCTTCGCGGGAATGGGCTGCAAATATCGACAAATACTTTCTCCAGTCTGTTTGATGATGTTATTGGCATCATCGTGCCTTCTTTCTTATGATTGTTAATTTTTACGAGCTGGCAGATGTGACAATGTTTAATCTGGTTTCGCACCGTTCTGTTGGCATCCTTGATGTATACGTGCTCCTGGAGTGCCTTGACTACTTTCAATGCCCCCATGTGACCATACCTGACGTGGTAATCCATTATGATGTCCTTTTCTATAGTTTGTGGTATAACAATTTTCCATGTGTTCAGTTTGTACTGTGTCTTAATGAACAGTATTTGTTGGTGTTCGCAGTAGAATTGTGTTATGCGGTCGTCTTGTTCTCTAAGTCTGTCAAAAATTTTGCTCAATCTGTGGTCCTGCTTTTGCCATTGCTCGAGTTCTGTTATGAGGTTAGCTAGGTCGGATCTGTTACTGATGATATGATATAGTTTGATTATGGTTTCTTTTTCCCCCTCAAATGTCTGGTCCCTGATATTGATTCGTGATAATGTGTCTGCAATGACGTTCCCTTTTCCGGGGATGTATTCCCAATTTAGGTTGTACTCTTGTAGTGTCAGGCTCCACCTGGTCAACCTTCCATGATTCAACTTACAATTTTTTAAGAATGATATCGACTTGTGATCAGTTCTGATGGTAGTTTTGTATCCTAAAATGTATGTCCTGAACTTGTTACAGGAAAATACAACACTCAAGAGCTCTTTCTCTGTTACATTATAGTTCTTCTCACAACTATTCAGGACTGGACTAGCGAAACTGATCACTTGATGATTTCCTTCATCATCCTCCTGATAAAGAACAGATCCCAAACTGACGTCACTGGTGTCACAGTTCATAAAAAATTGTTTATTGAAATTGGGGTGGTGCAACATCACTGACTCCAGAAATTTAGTTTTAATTAGTTCAAGTGTGGCATCTTGCTCTTCTCCCCACGTCCACTTGTCCTTGGATGATAGTTGGCGTACAAAACTTGATGTTAGTTCCGAATAATGTTCTTGGAATTTACGGTAATAATTACATATGCCGAGGAATGACTGGAGCTGCTTTCTGTTCCTTGGTTTTGGGAACTTTTGAATTGACTCGATTTTTTCTTGGGATGGTGTGATTCCCTGCTCCGACAAGTTAAACCCTAAAAATTGCACTTCACTCGCTATCAACTTTGATTTCTCCAGCTTCAATGTAATATGGTTCTCTGACAGCCTTTCTAACACTCGTTCTACTCGTTGGCAATGGTCATCCCAATTGGTCGAAGTTATCAAAATATCGTCCACATAGACTGTTGTATACTGGAGTGTTTCCTGTCCGAGGATTTGGTCCATGATTTTTACAAACACGGCTACTGAATTAACCAGTCCAAACGGCAATCGTTTAAACTGGTAATTGTGGCCTTCGAAAATGAATGCCATGTACTTGCGGCTCTCTGGATGGAGTTCGATTTGCCAATATCCGCAGACGGTGTCCCACATGCTGATGTACTTGATCCCATGAAACTTTTTAAGTATTTCCTCGATTTCCCCTGGGGATGTTCGGTCATTCACTATCACTTTATTGATTTCCCTTGCGTCTAAACAAATTCTTACTTTGCCACTTTTCTTTGGAACGGCGAGGATAGGGCTGGTATAAGGGGAGTAACTGGGTTCAATGATGTCCTCGTCTATTAATCTATAAATTTCTGCCCTCACAGCTTCCTTCAGTGAGTAAGCGACCGGGTATGATTTTTTGTTGAAGTTTACGGGTTCTCGAAATTCTATTTTGCACTGGTAGCCCCTTCCCTTGCCTGGTGTACCTGAAAATACATGGCGATATCTATTGTATACTTCAATTAACTGTTCTTTTTGTACGTCAGTTATTTCACATTTAAAATTACGGATTTCGTTAATTTTGTCATGTCATAATTGTTCATCGTCCAACTCGTAAAAGATTTCATTACTTTGTGACTGTCCTCGTTGATCTAAACTTCTCTGGATGTGATATGTTACTCGGGTCGGGGTCATGCTGTCGCTGTCAACTAAGTCAGCCGTCCATTCTATTTGATTGATTTTTAAAAGTAATTTTGACCTGTTCATGTCAATGATGGCTGAGTATTGTTTCAGCATGTCACAACCGATTAACATGTTAAATGGTAAGCCACTGGCTACTAGGAAAGTCATTGGGATGGTTTCATTGTTACTTGTTAATTCTAACCTTGCTTGCTTCCGGACCGTTCTATTTTGGCGTCCCGTCGCTCCTATCAGTACAATGTTGTGTATTGGTAATGTAAGTATGTGCTTCTTCCCTTCTTCAAGTATCTTGTTCAGTTCTATCACGTCGATTAGCGACACGTTAGCCCCAGTGTCGATCATGATTTTGGTTTGTACACTGTTGATCTCTGCCGTTATGTAAATTATTTCGTTGTTGTTTTTTCTTGGATTTCCGTCTTCTTCTTCCAACAATTAGTCCCTTAAATTTTTTAAGTAGTTACTATAAATTATTGTGATACAATTATTATTTTTAACGTGATTTTTTATGTTGTTAAACCCAATAGAGTGGTTCAGTGAGGGTCCTGCTGGTGTTTTCACTGCCGTGTGGGGTTTAAAAGCAGCTCGGATTCTTCGTCTCCTCTGCCGGTTTGGTTTGTTTGATTTATTTCATTTCCCATTGACCTGGGTTCCGGCTGTTGACGGTCCTCTTCGTAGTTAACCCGGCGGTAGTCCTCCTGACTCCGACTCCTGCCTCCATTAGTCCTAGTATCTCTTCTATCACTATTGTTATCTTGGTTCCAGTCGGTGTCCCTATTAAAACTCCGACGTCCTTGGTAGTATGCTCTCCCGTTATCGCTATTGTACGCCCCCACATAATTAACTCTCCTGTAGTTCTGATTTTGATTGTTCGGGTTGCGGTTATTGTTATTATAATTCCAGTTGTTTGTGTTCTGATTCTGGTAATTCGGGTTGTACGACCGGTTATATTGGTTGTTTGGAATATTCTGTCTATTCCCGTAATTGTTTCTGTTGTTCCTTTGGTTGTTGTTGTTGTTATTTTGCCGTTGGTATGTCTCATTACCATAATTACCTGGCCTGCCATTATAGTTCAGCCGGTTATGCGTCTCATGGTTGTTATTGTTATTGTTTCTGTTGTTGTAGTCTGGGATATCCCTGCTCCCGTACCGGTCGTTTCTCTGCCGACTCCTTCTATAATGCACCTCACGCTCGTGCTCTTCCAATAGCATTGACATGGCCTGTATCGTTTTTATCTGTCCACCTGATCCCGTGCTATATCCTATGTCCACCTATATCTGTGCTATTGATATCCCGTTATCATAGTGGTATGCTAGCCTGGTGACGAGGATTTCCTCCGGGATTTTTGGTTCAAGGTGTCTTGCCACGCACACTTTTCCAAGGAAGTAGGCGGTGAGCATTGTCCCTCTGCTGGCGTCATACCTTCCATAGCTGATGCTCTCCCTTACTACGTTCTGGGTGGCGTCTGACCAGTACCTGGCTTTAAATGCCATCTTAAATTCTTCGTAGCTTCGGATGTCGTGCCTGGTGGCTGTCCACCAGTTATCATAGGTTTCCTTGAAATGTTCGTCCAGGTAACGACGAATTACTGGCCACCTGTTTTCACCAATTCTCATTAGTTGTTCGCCGACCCGTTCCAAGAATTCCATTGGGTTTCTCTTGTACGACTTAAAGTTGATGGTTTCCCGGTCGTCTATAGGTTGTGTGTATGGAACAGTGATCGGTCGGTTGTCAGCTGACCGTTGGAGGTTCTCGATTCTCTCCTGGTTACGTTGTCCTTGTTCCTGTACGTCGTTTACGACTGTATCTAGGTTTTGATGCTGGTTTCCGAAATCTGTTCGTAGTGATTCCACTTGAACCTGGTTTTCTTCTTCTATCTGGCCTATCTTGACCTCTAGTTCAGCCCTATTTCCTGTAACAGCTTCATCGGTCACTCTCAGTTTTCTATTTGTTTCAGCTATCTCCTGTTTTCTTTCGCCGTTGTTCTTTCCTACCTTCTGGCTGATTGCCTCACTGACGTCCTCGATTTTCTTATTGAGAGCTTGTCTTAATACTCCATTCTGTTTATCAACAGTTTCCCTTAATTCCTTGTTAGAATGTTCAATTCTCTCATTGATTTGTATAAGGTTGTCCTCATTGATTTTCTTAAGATCTTCTTTCATTCGTTTATTGTTTTCCTCAAGGTTTTCTTTCATTAGTTTGTTGTCGTCCTGAATCTGTCTCAAACTCTCGTCATTCCTGTCAAACTTTTCATTCATTTGTTTGATTAAGTTTTCTTCAGTCCTGTCAAACTTTGTGTTTATTTGTTTTAAACTTTCATTAGTTTCCTCGTTATTTTTGTCAAACTTCTCATTTATTAGTTTGATTAAATTCTCACTCAAAATTTCGGTTTGTTTCTTTGAGTTTTCATTAATACTGTCTATTTTTTCATTAGTTTGTCTATTATCCTCTTTGATACTGTCTATTTTTTCATTAGTTTGTCTATTATCCTCTTTAATTTGTCTTAAACTCTCATTAGTTCGTCTTAAACTCTCATTAGTTTCCTCCTTGGTTTGCTTTGAGTTTTCCTCCTGTCTCTTAAACTGTTCTGCCATAAATTTCATCATCTCCTGCCAACTTGGTACTTCTCTGGCTCCCGCTTTATCTATTTGGTCCCCTTGGGCACCTTCTTCAACTGTTTCCCTTTCCGTGTCCATTATTACTTCAGTTTCTTTTGTATTATCTGTCTGCTGTTCTATTTCACTATCTATGATTACTTCGATTTCTTGTTCTTGTCCACCTTCTTCCTTCTCCGTGTCTTCTGCCCTCTTCTTTGATCTACCTCTGGTATTATGCATTTTTATTCTCCCACAATTGCCTGCTCTGGTTAAGTAATATTTTTATAATTATAGTTTTACTTAACTTAAGCCCTACACTAGTTGTGCGCCACTTTGTAATAGGACCTGTGTGTCCGGTTTAAGCCCCACTGTTGGGATCGTCACTTTGTAATAATCGTAGTACGTGTCCTTTCTATCTTTCCTCTCCTTGTTTATTTTAATATGTTAATGTCTTAAATATCTGGGTTTACTAGATATAGTAGTATCATTAATTATGACTATCTTATCTCTATATTTAGTCTAAAAGTGTTGGTGTTAATGAAACTTATGTATGTAAGGTGTTATTCAAAAATTCCGCTCAGGCCTAGTCTGCCTTGCAGAGATTTATAGGAAATTTGTGTGTAATTCTCTTCTTTTTGGTATCGGAGAATTCCGCAACAAGCGCTGCAGTTCCAAAACAAACGGAATTTAGAGGTTAACCCACCGTGTACGGTGATTAGTTATTATACACTCTGTCTGTTTAATTCTTATTCCCACTTCATTAAATAATACCCAAATAATAAGATCTTGAAATTATACAATGTTTCTTTATTAGATCAAATATTTTAACATTCAATAAAATTGTTTTTACTTGATACACGAAAGGCTATACGTTGAGTTAATCGATTATTGATCGATACAAGATTTTATTTTAAATTCAGTTATAGTTTCTTTTTCTATAATTAATTAAGATTCAGGGTGTGAAGGTTCTTTTAACTGCGGGGAAGATTAAAAATACATTAATAAGAATGCAAGATATTACAAAATTAAAGTGTTGTTGTGTTTAATATTATTTATATAATTGAAAATTACCGTGCGAAGTACCATAATACTTAGGAAGGCTGTTGCTGCTAATCTCGGTAGTTGTCGTTCCGTATCAAATACAGATGATACGATGTTCTCTATTCTTGTCTTCAAAGTTGTAATAAAGTGGAATCCTTGGTCATGGTTGATGCAGAAATACCGCTCCCTTTGTTCACCAACGGCCAAACTTGTGATTATGTGCTTCGGCAAACTCTTGATCCAAATACGTTTTTTAATTGTATGATGTAAACTGCGATGTCCAATGTGTTTTGATGGTTATGCTATTTTCGCTTGGTTTTAGGATTAACTCTTCACAAGGTAGTTCTTTATCTGGTTTTATTATTTCATTAAATTAACATCCGTTTCATGATCTGATATTGGGCAATCCACGTCATTACTTTGAATTCAATTACTTCTGATCGTTTGTATGATACTATTATACAATTGGGTTAATGTTTACTGGCCCAAATTCTGACAATTAGTCTTTCATATATTGTGACTGTTACTAGATTTAATAAGTGAGATTAATTTATTTTTTATTGACCGTTTCTCTTGGTTTAATCTCTTCTCGATCATGTCATAAAATCCAATAATCAGAATCAACAACTTATACAAATTTTTGTCGTCCCTAGCAACTAATTTTTTTTTTATTCTTATTCAATGTTTTGTTATGTAGTGATAATTTCATATATTAATTTTCCACCCATCAAAATAATTCCTTATTAAACTTCCATTATTAAAATATAATCTTATTTATTGCTTGTTTACTAATTTCTATATATTCTGCTGGTTTTTTACTCTTAGTCTGTTTCTTTTAATAATTATTATTTTTCCGATATCAAACGTTATCAATCGATATCATTGCACTATGGCATTATCATAATTTGTTTATATTGCGTTTGTTTATTATTTATTATTAATTATTATTGGGTTTTTCTAACTCATTGAATTATATTCATGAATTATTATTAACTTCTTTACCTAACCTTTCTATTCTGAGTTGTTATATAGTGTTATTGGCTGTTAGGCCTTTTATTATATTTGGATCTACTTTTGAATTTAACTTGTTAACAACTATAGCCTTTTTATACAAGTTTACAAACATAATCAACCTTTAACTACGTACATGTACACAAATAATTATCTTTATGATATCCAACAACAACTTTATCTTGACCTATGGATCACACATAAGAAAAATTGAAATTAATTAATACTAACTAACTGATTTCCATCACCTTTCTACAACAGTAAACAAATAATACATATTGCTTCATTATTTGATATTACATCAATAAGTAAGCTTCATAAGATAACACCAACTTTAACATAATATTTATGATAACAACATAACATTATACAATTCAGAATCATTATTTTAAATTAACTTGTAATGTGTATTATTGACTCATTTTTATCTATTTTCACCGTCATTTACTTTAACATAGTCGATATTAGTTTCTTTCTTATAATTCTTATCAGTATTTTTGATTTATTTACTTCTCACTGAACATTGAGATTTCTCACTATTGTCTATAGTACATGTTTATTTTTTATTACTATTACTACCTTGCATTCTTATTATTTTGTTTAATGATAAATTTATTTATCTGACCCTTGTATTAATATGGGATATAGATATTTATTTCTCTATTCTATTTTTAATATTTTTATTTATGTAACGTTGAGGACCGCATTTCTGTTGTGTTACAATATATATATATATATATATATATATATATATATATATATATATATATATATATGCATATTGTATCAAAAATTCATGGTATTTTTGTAAATAATTTATATAATCTATACATATTTATATATTTGTGTCAGAGGCAGCACTTATGTAAACTGCACCACCCGCAAGTTAGGAGATAGCACCCACATACAATTGTTTGGTTATTTCCATCATTACTTAATATCGGAATCGGTGTTTTGATAACTGAATTACATAAGTAATAACGGTCTAGCTAATTTTTTCCCAGAAGATTAAAAAAAAAAGAATAAGAAAACAAGTTATAATAATCGGATTTATCATTTTGCCCGTTTATCGGACCAACCGTTTGTCCTAATAAAATCGGTTGGAATGTAAGAAAATAGAAAAATAATTTATACGAATGCTGATATGAATTCCCTCAAAGGGAATTAGTGCTCACAGAGGAAATGGGATTTTAAACATTACAGAATTAAAATAAAGTTTTACGTTAAGTATAATTTTAGTGATATGTAAATATTACGTATTAAATTACAAGTTTAATTAGTTACAATAGACAAAATATAACATGATGATCACAATGCAGTTTATAATGTACAAAATTACGAAGAGGTACCATGCGAAATGTACAGGAAATCTACTGTATTACACTGACATTTTAATTTTCTTAATTCTACACATAGCTTACTTTAAAAAATGCAACATGAGGCTTAAATAAAACAAATATATAATTAAATATTGTACATATATAATATATAATTATATAAATATATAATTTAAATTAAATATAATAAATAATATGGCACAGGACCAAATTGCGATTTCAAAACTCCCTTCTCCGGGATTTTGATGCAGCAAAGGAATCAATAAGAAAATTGAGTCTGTATTCCATGCCGCCTCAGTTTTTATGTCTGGAAGAGACAGTTCAGAGAGTCATTCTTATGACATTGTGTTTCTCAATTATGATTTGATGATATTTAATTAGAAAACATTCTTTTGGCTGTTGCTGTTGTCACAGGCAGAGTCACGAAAAGAATGTAGGCAGTACAAACTTCTGAAATATTGTGTGTTCACGTATTGTGGTCTTAGCTAGCTCCGAGACTGCCATTTATTTTAACTACTTTTTTCATAATTGATCGGAAACTTATCAGGTGCTGTGGGAAAGAGTCCAATAAATCTGTCTTGTGCTGATCTTTAAGATGCACAGATAATGAATATAGTTTGTCATCACTTACTTTATTCAGTACTGAAGAAATCAGTACATTAAATTTTTCAGTGTCTGCACTGAATGCTTCAAAACGCTTAACTAATCGCATAATTAAAATTTCCAATAAGTGGTTTTAAATATCAACTTGAAATCTTTTTCATTGTCTTCAATTCTTTCATCCTGTGTCATTTCATCAAAATGTTTCTTTTGAGTGGAGTTACTAAGGGGGAGGGGTTACAATGGAAAACATTTTTGAGAAAATAATGGTGAGGAAAATGAATGAAAAATCATCAAGTTTCATTTTCAGTCCTTTTGCTTCAGCTCTTTCTATGCAATTTTTTTATCTTAAAGTCTTAAACTTACTTCCATAAGTGCTTTAATCACATCTCTAAACTTGAATCTGAGAGCTGTCAATGTCAACTCATCTCTTGAAGTCCACCTGGTTGGACACCACAACCTTTTAAGATTTCGAGAAGGTATATGTCATTATCTAGAAGCACTGACCACCTCTGAACACTTGTGTTAAAAAATTGAAAAATACAAGCCACAACATAAAACAAAATCGGCCACTTCAGGAACCCCTTTGATGACATAATTCAACACAAGATTCAGATTTGTGCAGCACATTAGACATATTTTGCATTCTCCTCCAGCTCATTGATTTTTGCTTTTAAGCCATTGTATGCACCAGACATAACGCGTGCACCATCGTAACTTGACCTCTACACTTTTTCAAGTCAATGTTATTCACTTGAAGGTAATTTAAAATAAGGCATTTTAGCCCAGAAGCTGTGTGATTCGTCACCATAAAAAATTCCACAAAAGATTCATTCAAGTCACCTGGTTTGCCACTTTCATCAATTATAATCTTCATATAATGGAAAATGACACTTAATTGATTAACTCGCAAAATATCTGGAGAAGTGTCAATGATTATGGAGAAAAATGACACATTCCTCACATTATTCAGAGTAGTTCTTTTCACTTCTCTATAAATAATTTGAATAAGCTCATTCTCCATGTCATGACAGGTATTTTACTTCTCCCTCTGGTTTTCAATTAGTTCCTTAAGTACAGGATCGTAAATCATGAGCAGTCCAACATTTTTGAAACAACATACCTTTTACTTTTTCCTATGACTAACCGTTGTAGTGCATAAGAACCACTTGCATTAGCAGAAACCAGTGCAGTTACTCTGTCTTTGCGTACTTTAACATGGCGGGAAGTTAAAGATTTTTTAGGCAGAGAAAGCCAGTTTACCCAGGTTTCATCAGAGTTGTACACATCTTGTCTGCTGAAACCATTTTTAACAACCATATCAAGAAATTTTAATTTCAACAATCAAAATTGGACAGCACCATGGTCCGAAGATAACTTTTCTCCTTGAATTTCTATTTCTCGGATCCCAAGCTGTTTTTTTTTTTTTTTTAATTATGTAATGACTCTGCACTAGGTTTGAAATCGGTGGGCCCATTCAAGGATTTATTGAATTCTAGTGCTTTTCACACACCATAGGGCCTGAAATGGGTTCACCCAAGCTTCTTCTATATGTAAACCATATATAAATGGTAGCTTCCAAAGCTGTGTTATTGGCCGTCAACAATTTTTTTCTGTTTTGTGACTCTTCTTCAGAATCCAATTTTTCAGCATATTTTTCAATTTTATCTTTTTGTGCTTTAATGCCACTTATAGTTGAAGTCCCCACATTGTAGATTTTAGAAAGAGATGCTCCACTTTCACCTTTAGATAATCTTTTCAAAATTTCTAACTTAGTTTAAATTGTCAAAAAAATACGTTTTTGTTTTCCACTAGCTTAACTAACAGATGTACTAGCCGTTCCGAACAACACTAAAGTATCTGTACTCAAACAAATATTTATGGTATACTGATATTAATAAAGTAAACAAGTGTATAAACATGTACGTTTTATATAAACTTATAAATGTGCACAATAATGCGATCATACAAAGGACTCGGAAGTGACTGACTGAATGTGTGACAGATGTAGACAAGCCGGCCCACTCATCCGTGAGTGGAGTGAATGCGGATGGGTAGTGTGACTCATTACACCTTGCATGCCTAGCCACAACGCTGTGCTTACGGCACAGGCAAGTGCTGAAACTACACTTAGTCCAGACTAGGTAAAAAATGTATATTCGTTTTTTTGTCGGATCCAGATTTTGAGGTCTGAACTTTCGAGGCTCCACTGTAATATTTAAATACAGTACTGTAGATCAAATTAGAATTACTTTAGTAGTGTTCTTTTTAATGTTACGTCCCTTAAATTTTTAAGTACAGGTGGAGTTCGGAGGAAAGAGCAAGAGTGGTAACTATCTGTGTATTTTTGTGGTAAATAAAACAAACATTCTTCTTAATTTCAAAGACCCACCAATACTCATTAACCACTAAGTCACTTCATTTTCATCTCCTTATTAGTGAAGCTTATTTATCTCAACATTTTGACTGGATTTTCATTAAACACGCACTTTTTTCTTGAATTTTGGGTGACCATAAAATAAGAAAATTATTATGTTATTATGGGCCCAGATACATCTGAAGCCTGACTTTGACTGCATTTAACTTAAGCTACTTTTGACTCACTGTTGAATGTTATTTTCAGTTAGTTTTTTTTTTAACAGCTTACTTATTTAAATACATTCGTATAAATTTAAAGATGTTACATTTTTGTTTCAGTTTTTCTTTACAACTATGCGGGATTATATTCTTCCAAATTCAATAATGGTCGATGAATACTCTTATGATTGTGATCCTTTCAGAAAGTTTCCTTTCTCATCTCACCGCTCTCTTATGTAAGCATAGAAAGCTGTCTTACTAGATTCAGTTAATTAGATTATTATTTAAATTGTTTTATTTGTTTCTTTGATTTTTAAGACTAGACTATTATATTATTTACCCTAAGGTGTGCACTTTGACTGAACCAAGAATAAAGAACCGTAACTATTGAGTACATTAAATTTTAAATTGTCGTTTGATTTAAAAATAAGAAATAGACACAAATATAAAAATTCACATTGTTTGGAATTCTTTGTCTAGACAACATAACTGCTGAGACCAGATATATGTCTCATGCAGGGGCAGATTGCACATGCACATTGTGATAGTTATTTTTATGAAATGTACTAATAAACAATTGGTGGACTTGTTTTGTAAACTGAGAGGAGTTTTGTAAATTATTGTGTTTCTATAATGAGTTGTCACATCAATCTGCTAATTAGATGAGTACAAACTGATACTAAATACTAAATGATACTGAATGGAAAAAATACTAATAAACACTAGTGCTTTAGATACCCTAAAACTGGTGTCCTAATGCATACTAAACAACCTTTCTTTTTAGTTGTACCTCACTTTATCAGTAAAGATGACTTATCTACTCCACTACACATCAATGCGTATGAGAAACCCTAACTGATCCAAATGAAAACTGGTTGTAAAGTGATGGGATGTTTAAATCATAACAAAAGAGAAAAGTATCTGAAAACAACATTAAAACGTAATTGGTTGTCAGTTGTTATAGCTTCTGACTAGGTTTTAAACTGAGAAGAAATTGTTTATAAAATTGCCTAGAATCAGCAGACCAGGACACTGAAATGTAAACAAGAGAACAACTGTTACATTTGTAAGTAGAAAGAGGATTTACCAAATATCTTAATACACAGTAAAAGTGCTGAGTGCAGTGGACAGACGTAAGTGCCAACTTGAGGACTAATTGATTGAAAATTAATGTTTACTGAAATGTGATAAGACTGATGTTCACTGAGAGAAATCAGATTGTGATAAGAGTGAGGGAAATCATTATCTTTTGAAGCTGACTAATTACAACAAGAAATAAAATCATATACCCTTCACAGTAACATTCCTCACATCACTTGTGTAACTTTTCTTATATTTGGCAGTGTATATTGTAATATAACGTTTATTTATGTGTTTAAATACCACATGTTGATTGCGTCACGTTGTAACCTTACGTTATTATTACCGTTAATTATCTTCATCTTTATTTGGTTAAATATATTATATTTTAAATTTTATTTTTTAATTAGGGTTCGGGTTAAAAATTTATAACCATCCACATTTGATTATTTCTTACTCTCCTCTTAATCTCAATCGTGCCGTAGAATTTAATTTGAAGAAATGTTTTGCGTTAGCTGATTCGATTTGACAATCGATTCGTAAATAAGAATTACCTATTTCTTCGTTTCACCCAGCTGATGTTACTCTTTGCAAGTGTTCCTTCTTCTATACCTGAAATTCTTCTAACTTACTTATTTTTATAAATAAAACGCAATTAATTGATAATCTCATTTAAGCAAATTGAGCAATTAATCGACTCTCGGGTCGATATTGTGATTCCCGGCTCGACTCCTCAATCTCAAGTCGATTGCAAACAAATGTAATTTAAATAAAATTAATATAATTGATTCGGGTTCTTTGAACTGTTACTAAAAAGTCAGAAAGGAAATTTTTCTAAAAAGTACAATACTTCCAAATAAATTCTTAATTATTAACACATAAATATTTGATTTTTTTTAATCATTATTTGAATTTGAATTTAATATTTGAATTATACGTTTATATGACCAAAGCTTAAAGATGGCGTTCAGTTTGAGAAAATGGCTGCCATGTCACACCTCAAATTTTATGTTAATAGTTTTTTGTCACTTTCCCTTAAATAAATGATTCTTAAATTGAGTGTCCACAGTTATAATAGTTGTTAATCACTTTTTCTTCATTGTATTGTAATTGAAATGGTGTTGTGAGTTTATTATAGTGTGGTGTTAGAATAACAGTGCTTTAGGTTAGAGAGTTCTGCTTACCAAATGTATGTGCAAGTTCACTTTCAGATCATACTTTACTTGTTCTTGATTTAAGGAATTATTATATCTTCAAATTCATATTCGTATTATTTTTTCGTATTTTTTGGCTGATTTCTTCTCAACATATATTTTTATTTATTTCACTTAGATCTGATTTTGGCATTGCAGTTTATTCTGTACAGAGCTGACCCACTCATCTTGATGTCTAACAATCAACTCTTTTCATTTCTTCTTCATTCAAATGGATTTGACCAGTTTTGTCAAATTCTGATTGGTTCATTGGAATGAACTCTTGAGTCATGGGACTGTGTTTGTTCTAAATAAAGTGACCCTTCCACCAAGTCACCTCCCAGTCTAATTTACTCTCTAGTTATAATACAATTTTACTTAATTTAGTCTACTTAGTTAAATTCCTTATTTTATTCTGAACAATTTGATACTAGACATTATATCCTTAGCCTCAATATTAAGTGATTTACCCCTTTTACAAAAGACTCTGCTTATAGGCTTTTTTAGTCATTTGACTTATATAGAATTATTCTAAATTTCTTTAATTGTCTACTAAGTTGTAGTTATTATATAAAAAGAAAACATTGAATTAACAATTCTTGCTCATTTCATTACTTTAACAGTGGTTTGATAATGTATTATGTAATTTGATCTTTTTTAATGTTTTTTAGGCCATAGTTCTTTAATACAATTGAACCAGTCTAAAATTATCATGTAAACCCCTTGATTACTTCCAAAAAATATGATTACAATTGTAATAGATAACCTTAATAACTATGAGAACCAACTTAATGTTATATAACAATAGATTAACAGAACAAATTATATCTTATCCTATTAGTGTACTTTCAGGCCTACATGGCTCTAAGTTTGATTGAACATACAAGTAACTAAAACACAAATCTTACTAAAACTATACTATTAATTAACATTAAATAAGAATATTTTATTCAGTTCACATTGTTTTTATATATTCATTCATTATTTTTGTTCTCACTTATGGCATCCCCTTACCTTGTACATAGTTATTGGCCTATAGGTTTTAGGGACTTGGAATATAAATTCCCATTGTACACTAGTTTCTCACATGCTTTATATTTGCATTTTACTGGTGATATTAAAGGATTAAAGAAAAAACACTTAGTTTCTTGTATTATCACTAGTTAACATTTCACTGATGTGGTTTTGTTTGTCACACAATTAGATAAATGTGTTCACTGATTCCATTTGATAAAAATGATTCCATTTTTTGTTACATAGTCTTATATCTAACACTTTTCCTTAACCTAAGGTACATTGTTTCATTCTTTAATAGTATTGTACTTTTTTGGTTATTTTATAATGGGTTTTACTCTTTTCTATATTATTTTGTTTATTTGGGTAGGTATTTTCTTTATGTAATGGGAAGGAACGTCACGTTACAATATTAAATATTTTGTATACTAAATACAGCCACTAAAGTTTTCCACAAAAACAAACACATCATCTGATTCCATTGAGCGTTTGCTTGAGAAAATTTGTACACACTCTATACATAACCATGAAAAAAAGAAACAGTACTACAAACATCCTTTATAAATTAACTTAATATTTTTATACAGTTGCAGTTGGATAACATAATAAATAGTGTTGGACATGACCATGTCTAAAATTATGCTTTATGCATTGTTTAAACGTATTTGTAATTATATGTTGGAAATTATTGGTTCTACATGTTTTTATATTGTGTCTGGTGCATATGTCCTATTCAGACATATTCAACTGTGTATTTCAGAGAAAAATTTAGTTTGGAAGTAAAAGATACATCAGTTGCTGAATTGATTGGGTACATAAGCACACGATCACCTTACCAGAATTTCAAACAACAAAAGGGTGAAGAGGCAGCAGAAGAAGTATTAGGGAACCTTAGGAATGAGTGAGTATTTTTTTGCTAACTAGAATCATGCTTTTATTTTTTTAGAGGTGCACATGATTGCATTGTAAAATATACTGCAACGATACGTTTAGCATAAGTATATGTATCAACCCCTGACTGAGGTATGATAACATACGAACGCACGTATGAGATGTAAAAGATGTAAATAATAAAAATAATGTAATAATTAAGCGTTAGGTATAAGACATAAATAAAAGAAATAAATGTATTAATTAATTTTAAATAAATAAATATTTGTAAGTAAGCATGCATATGGAATTGCAAGCCTAGTTAGTTTTTAAACGCAGGGAGGGGAGAAGAAACACGCACCGACTGGCAAGGGTGACATCATAGCGACAGGCAGCCGCGTGTGTATCAGTGTGTGTGTGTGTGTGTGTGTGTGTGTGTGTGTGTGTGTGTGTGTGTGTGTGTGTGTGTGTGTGTGTGTGTGTGTGTGTGTGTGAATGAACAACAAGTTGAATTATGCATACGATTGTAGAAAATTTTACAGTTTTTTAAGTGCTGAACGAAAACTAGAAGTCACACGAATCAGAGACATATGTAAAAATAAAGCTGGCGCCTGGTGCTACAATTAGATATTAACTGGTCCATGATCGTGGGAACCGTTCAGCCACCGTGTGAAATTTTGCCATAACTTCCATAGTTTACACACCTTAATGTTCATAATTTGCATAAGTTAAGTTTAATAATGTACCTAACGATTTGTAAAATAATATAAAAAAGTGTGCGCTTCATAGAAAGATGCGTAGGTTGTAATTAGTAATTAAATCGACGCGCGGACTTGTTCAACTTTGTCCAAACAGTTTCCAACAGGAATTGAAAGATGGCAGGAGTATAAAACCCCAGCGAGCGACACACGCTTTCTCAGATCATCAACAGACAGTATGTGAAATCCACGCAGCTTGCAACTGCGAATTTTACAAAGTTAAGTAATGTTTTAAACTGTATTACGTAACTTGAAGTGCGATGGAACGGGCAGTACTTCGGTGAAAGTATTAGTGATACACGATTTATTTAAAAAGACTATAATATCGTAATCTACGAGGAGCCGTAACGTCGTCGATGAACTTCAAGAAGTCCATGTAGAACTTCTGAAGCAATTGAATGTCTATCAAATGATAATATCTTACCTTAGGGTTTCACTCCAAGGTTCTACAGACGAAACCAGTTGCAGAAGGATTACTTGGGTTTGAGTTACGAAATAATTACACTAACACAAATTTTTCGGATTCTAACAAATTAGCTTTCTTTTATTAAACTGAATTATTTCCTTTCACTTTATCTTCACACTACAATTTCAATAAAAAACAAGAATACATGGATATTTAATCACTCAGTATAAACTACTATAAAAAATGACTTAACAGTAGCGTTATTTTGGTGACCAGCACTTTGCGTCCATTCTCTCTCTCTCATACTCTTTTACATCCCTTACTGAGCTCTCATTAATAAAATATTTTAACTTGGAATATTAAATTGTATATTATATTATATTATATTTTTATATTATATTATTTGTATTTTATTTTATTTGTATATGTATTTTATATTATTGTATATTAAAATTTTCTATTTTTTTTTTTTTTTTTTTTTTTAATCAACGAATTGTGTTCAGTACAGTTACCCATCCATCTAGTGTTCCTATCATTGTTTCACCACCTTGTGTTCCCCACTTTCTTCATTTAATACACTCCGAAACTAGTTTTTTACAGTTAAATTTTCCGTCAGCTGTTGCTTATTCGTTACCCCATAGTTTTCATTTATTTTGACATAAATGCACCATTACTTTCAGTCGCCCAACTTTAGGTTTGCTCGCGAGCACTGATTGGGTTGACCGCGCGGTCAGAGTTACAAGTTAACTAACGCTTAAGCTGGCGTTAGGGCAATGATTCCCCAGGGTGAGTCTGGTCACGTGATCGCCAGTCTACGCTCCAATTGGTTCTTTTAAAAGGTTCTATAATCTGGACAGCGAGTTTTGCAACATTTTGCCGCCTGGTGAAATGTACGACTTGGCTTCATTTTTTCCGTGATTCACAACTGCCACAAACTGTATGTCGTTACGTAATATGTCCGGCCTGTCAAGTCCAGAGACAAAACACAGACGTGTTGTTTTGTAATAACACTGCATGCGTGGTTGATTAAATCGAGGTTCCACAAAGGTGAACACTAACTACTTTGGGATTACAATTGATTTAAATTATTATCTTTAACACCCAATTCTGTACCGTTGCAATACCCCCCCCCCCAATGAGAGGTTTTATGCCGAAGCATAAAAACTCTCATTGCCTAAAACCTAAGAGGATCAGTGAGGATATGGCGCCACAACCCCCCCTCAGTTCTTTACTAAAATCATGAGTACTTACCCCCCCTTGTCCGGTGGCTGTGGCTGCACCCATCCGACCTTACTGGACTTCTCTGCTCGAGATCCCAACACCATAAAATCATATAGGCACCCGCCACAGTATCACCTGACTGAAACATTCAATTAAAATGTCAACAAATGGCCTTTCGTTATTCCATATCCCCAACTAATTTGTTTCCTCTTAGTCGTACTGGTTCATTATTGGCAAAGTACTGGTTCAACAATTTTTTTTTGTCTCTTTTCTACAAAATTCAATATACATATGTCTACATAGCAATATAAACTTACTGTCTACTTACATTTATTTACATTGAACTAGTGGTCGCCCAGTGGTCGAAATTCGACCGTAATTCATTAAATTTTTAAGTTTGAACGTTCTTTTGTCAAAGAGTATACCTCTATAATCATTGCATATAATTTTTTTGAATTTTGTTCTATTACGTCAGCTGCGAGCGTGTACAAATACGTCATTAGCGTGTGTTGTTTGCCTTAATTCCCTGCAATACCTATGAAATTTAAAATTTAATGTTAGTAACAGTTGAAAAAAAAACACAATTACAGCTTGTATTCGTATTTATTTTTTGATATAATTCATTGTCAGTTTTAATTTTTTCATGTTATTATTGAATCAAATAAACACTAATAAAAATGAGACTTGACATTCATAGAAGTATAAGATACATTGTTTTCAATTCCAGTGGATTACATTTCATTTTTGGTAAGGTACAAAATTCGAAAACAGTTTGAAGATTATCTGCTACAAAGCTTATATAATTTTTTAATTTTTTTTCTATGCATTAATTTTCGAGTTATTTGAAAAATATGAAAGATAGGAAAAATGAGGTTTAGCTTGGCTAAGCCATATTTAAAAAGCAATAACGCGTTTTTTGACATTTCCTGGGGTTTTTTTTATTGCCATACTGACCAGGTTTCGCCAAGGCTATACAGTTATTTTGCCTATCTTTTTCGAATTATATAAAATTTAAATAAAAAATTAATACAAAATAAAAAATGAAATAAAAAATACATGCCTCATATTTTTTCATATATTTTTCATTAAATCAAAAAACCGGGCGGTTAAAAAAATAAATGTTGTCCATTGAACTTAAAATAGTTTGAAAGTGAATTTAATGATTCAGAACTTCTGTGTAAACGATGTTTTTTGTAAAAACTCTTTCATCATTTGCTAAATGCCCTTGGCCATTATATTCGGAAATATAAAATCTCAAACCATCGAATGATCGAACTCTACTTGCTGCGACGTACAATTGCCCATGTGTAAAAACTGGCTGCCTCAATAAAATTCTAATTTTTTCGAATGTTTGTCCTTGAGACTTATTTATTGTCATCGCAAATGCAGGTATAATTGGAAATTGAGTTCTTTGAAGTTAAATGGTAAAACAGTACCGGAATATGTTAAATTTATACGTGGAATCAAAATTCTCTTATTGCGTGCGGTTCCAGTTAAACTTCGCAATCAATAGCATTACGATGCATACACTTGATGCGCATTCTTGTTCCATTGACTAATGCTTCCTTTGTATTTAAGTTTCTGATCAGTAAAACGATGCAATTAACTTTCAATACTAACTTATGTGGTGGCAAACCACTAATAGTCAAAGAATTCAAAAACTCTACTGGATAGTTATTGAT
The DNA here is from genome assembly GCA_034769895.1 of Magicicada septendecula. Lineage (NCBI taxonomy): Eukaryota > Metazoa > Arthropoda > Insecta > Hemiptera > Cicadidae > Magicicada > Magicicada septendecula. Next base: position 238,185,711 of record CM068371.1, read on the forward strand.
TTCATTGTCATCATCACAAATTATTTTATCATAGCTATGATATGTTTTCTGTTCACCTGGTATTCGATTAAGTATATCAGTATTAATAAAAGTACAATCATCATTTTTAGGTGCTAAAATAACTGACTTCAATATGTTATCTGAGAGTATGTTTTCGGAAATATTTCCATACACCTCATTAATAATATTATTTTCATCTCCTATTAATTGCTGAGGTATTTCAATAATATTTTCACCAAACTGAGGGAATTGTGGGGCTTCATCATTACCAATTTTTTTCAAGAATTCGACAAATTCTATTTCACTTGGTAAGGCTCTCATATTTTGAGTAAACGTTACTTTATGAAAATAAACAAATTTATGCCAACTCGTGACACAATTTTCAATTAAAGTTGCACGTGATCCATGTGGGACAACTGGTAAGATTTGCCGAAAATCACCGCACAGAAGTATGGTTTTCCCTCCAAATGGTAAATGTTTATCATTTTCATCGCATAGATCCTGCAATAAGCTATCTATGATTTTCAACACTTGCAGTGGGCACATAGAAATTTCATCAATAATTATCAATGATGATGAATTTATGTAACATCCATAGCTACTATTTGCGGTAATATTCGCTACAGAATTTTCCAAAATGGGTATAGGCAATTTAAACACATTGTGTAAAGTTCTACCTCCAAGTAATAGAGTTGAAGCTATGCCACTGAACGCTGTTGCAATGCAACTAAGATTAAGCGAATTTAATTTGTGAAAGATTGCTGTTTGTGTGAATGTTTTTCCACAACCTGCATGAGCGGTTAAACAAAAAACATTAAATCCAGTATCATGATGCAAAACTTCACGAATCACACGATCAATTAGATTACGCTGTTCAATATTTGCAGTTTCATAATGCTCAGAAAACAGAAACTCTTGTTCTGTTGGATCAATAGCATTTGCTTCGTCTGTTCTCTGTGAATACGTGGGAACTGGTAAACCAAGTTCTTGACATGACAAATTATGAACATTCAAAATATCTTCAATTTCTAATAGAGCTGTATTAAAGGATACTTCTTCGTTGTAATCTCTCAAAAAATCTTCACTAAGATATACTTTAATTCATTCCATAATGCCAATGCATTGGCTGGCACATTTAATGCACAAATGTAACCAAATAAATTTCGCATTTGTTTTGGTGAATGTAATTCTTTTGCTTCATTTAAACATTCGCGCCATTCATTATCATTTTAAGCAATGCCGCGAGCATGGCATGCTTCAACAAAAGAAGTGTGTATAATTCCATTGTATGTTCTAACATCCTCAAATGATTTTCGACCACAGACATGTAATAAAAGCAATCGTAAATGGAAAAGTTCGATGTCTTTAGGTGATACTACATATATGCGTGTAATGATTTTATCACCTCCACGCCTTCTCTTCTTCCATTTTTTTCGGGAATCTTCCCACACATAATGCAAAGGAATTTCAATATACTTATATTCAGTTGATCCGACATAACGGCCATTTAAAAAATTTTTAACTTCATCAATTTGATTTCTTGACCTGGTTCATTTCTCTCTGAACCTAATTCAACAGATGCTCTGTCATAGCCTTTATACACGTATTTATAAATGTATTTATAAATGTATGCATACTTCAACATTTATATGGCAATTAAATTTGGCAAGTAAATACGGATTGTATGGTACAACATAACGATTGTCGAGGCAACTACCGCGAACTTCAGCATTAATACCATTATCACGCCTTCTGTATAATGGATATCCATTTAATGATTCACATGTAAATTCATTAAATCGTTTTGGATAATCTTTTGTGCATTTTCCATCTCTCATACATACAGAATTTGGATTAAGTACACCGCATGGACCATGCATCATGTGTTTTACAACATATTCATGTAATGTAGGATGTGTTTGAATGTTAGGAATCTCCGCAGATACAACTTTATCAATATCGGTAGCGTTAACAATTTTATCTTGCTCATTTAAAGAGAGTTAAATGTGAGCATGAGGCAATCCTCTCTTTTGAAACTCAACTGTATAAATGAGTGCTTCAACTGTACTGAAGATTTTTTTTAGTGTAAGGCCCTCAATTAATGCTTTCAGTTTGGACTTGAATACACGCACAACAATATCAGGTCGAAAATTAGCTGACTCACCTACACCAATATTGCTAACTATTTCAGGCCAACTTGGATTGCAAGTCATTGTAATAAACAAAGAAGGCTTTCTGAAATGTTGTACAATTGACATTGCATCTAAATAATTCTGATACATATTTCTTGGAGATCCATTGAATGAAGATGGTAAAATTACTCTACGGCCAACATTATTGGCATTGGGGTTCAATTCTAAATAATCTGTTAAATTGTTGTAAACTTCAGACCTAAGACTTGTTTGATTTTGTCGAATGAAATGTAACCTTGTGCCCTCTATTCTCACATACATATCAACTATCCACTGCAGAAATAATTTTTGTGAATGGTGCAACATGCTAAAATCTTCTCTAATTGCAAGTCGATAGGCTGCATACTGAAGCATGGTTAATTTATTTCTGGGCACTCTTGAATTATATGTAGTTGGTACATTATGAGAAATATTGATATGCCACCCAGTATCACCATTTGGAAAAAGTAATGGATACGCTAAAGGGTCCAATGATGAATCCAAAACAGAGATATTTTTAATGGTACCATTAACTTTTGAAAACGACACCATATTTCGTTCAAAGGGTGGCTCACCATCAACTGTACTAAATATTACTGCTACATCAGTTTGAACTGCATCATTATAACAGCGTAGATCTAAATCACGATTTACTTTAATGAGCATACAAATTTCTTTATTTTGATTTTCAACTCTCTGACAATGATCTGTCATTGCAATGAATGACCGAACGAAAGGATTAATGCGTTCCAATTCAAGAGAGATTTCGCGCATTATATTGTTATTGCATGTTTGATTATAGTGGTCACGTAATCTATAATTGACAGCAGTGTCAACATCATAAAAATATAATTGCGCATAACATGGTGAGCAACCATATCCAGCAGTCATTGGACCTGATCTGTGATAAAAAACATCATGTATTTTAAAATGATACACTCCACGCGTAACTGTTAAAGCAGTTCAAAATGATTTAGTAATTAAAATATTTAAAGTTCGTCCCTGTTTCGGGCGTCGACTAAAGCAGTACGAGTTTAAAATAAATATTAAGGTTTATAAATCTGTGTATACAACTGAAACTCTACTGGTTTAATGAAAAAATTTAAATTGGTATCACTTACCTTTTTAGCGAATTACCAGGGTGTCGTCTGATGTACTTAGGCAGAGAATAATAGGTGAACGCAAATGACCAACGCACATTGATGTGGTTAATTAACACTTTTTATTTTATCTGACTAACTCCCATCTCATCAATTTCTTTTATACTATTTTGAACATATTTGGCCACGAGGCTCAATTAATAAAACAACTAATTATTTAATTAATTACTAACTAATTGTAAAACAACAAATCAAATGAATTTAATTATTATATAAATAACTGCGCAACCAGCACTTTTATATTAACATCCTTCTCTCTCACTCACGCACACGCAAACATCCCATGCCCTTAAGAGATCTCATTTTTATTCTTGTTAAACAAATTTAAAGAAATTGGTATCATTATAATTTTAGTTTTGCCCGTTTTTATGTTTTACTCTACCCCATTTATTACTTAACTGCTGCTGAGTTTCGAAGACGCCGCATTGTCCGTGCACTAGATAGATTGTTGGTTTCACTGAATTTATGTTTTTATCAAATTGACGTTATTTATTTCACCTTCTTTAAAACTTTGGGCGTATCGTATTTAAATTTGAGATATATTATTCACATTTTGTAGTTTTGCGGGCGACGAAAACTTCGCCTGAACCGGCTAGCCGGCGGACGCGACGGTTATATGCGTCCGACACTGGTAGTTGTTATTTGCCGACTGGCTTTGTTCTGTGTGTGCAACGAAAAACTGCTAGCGTTGCGACTCCTACATTCCAGCGTTATGTAAGGCACTGACGTAACATCGCGTGATGCTGTTACATCACTTGTTTACAGTTTGTAAGTCCTTGAAGCTGCCCTTGGCACAGTTTTGCTGTCTGTTTCTGTTGCGTTATAAATTTTCATGCATAATGTCACAAGCAGTGCTACCACTGTCGCTACCAATAAAATATACCTTTCTGTTTACGTTTTGTCCCAATTATTATTTTTTACATTGTAAAATGTTGATTGCTTTTATAAAAATACAAATTTCTTGATTTTATCCCAGGTAGGCCAAAATTCCCCGTTACAATACCCCCTCAATGAGAGATTTTATGCCGAAGCATAAAAACTCTCATTGACACACTCATACTTGCTAAAGGGATCAGCCAGGATATGTCGCCACAACTGCCTGTATGGTTTACAAAAAAATTATAATTAACTCACCCTTGGTCCGGTGACTGTGACCGCACCTGAATGACAATACTGGACTTCTCTCTCGAGATCCCAACACCATAAAGTCAGACAGATACTCAACGCCCCTGCTCTGACGCGCTGGCCAGCTCAGGTCCGCCGCCACAGCATCACCAAACTCTGAAACAACAAATCAAATATCAACTGGTGGCCTTATACAACACCATATCCCCAACTGATCTGTTTCCCCTTAACGGTCCTGGTTTGCGCTAAGAAGCACTGGTTTTGTTTTTCACTTACTTCTAACATATATATGAAGACATATCATAACATATTTAAAATTCCATAATCTCGTAATCTCATTCTGTGTACTTTCTCTTGTTAACTTTGATTCCAAAATTCAAAATTATTGCTCTGATTCCCATCAGAATTTAAATAAACATTTCCCATTACCATATTACACATTTCTCTTATACCCAATTTGCCCCAAAAAATATTTTTTTTTAAATTCATGAAATTCTCTTAAATACTAACAAACACAATATAACATAAGAAAACATAGTACATTCATAATTCATATTGTTATTATTACATTAAAATAAACAATTCACATTTAAGTTTGAACATAATCTACACACCTTACATCATTAACTTTGAATATAAAATTATAAAATTTCCCTTTTAATCTCAATTTAACTTTTATTAATTCTTTTCCCAAGAAAAATTAAATTTTTTTTTTTTTTTTACACATCATTTCATTTATTATTCCATTTCATTAACTTGGGTGATTCTCTGTTATTCATTATAATTCATTTTATCAACTTGGCATTTACTCATAAACTTCCCCTTTTATGACTCTAACGCTCCCTTGCAAATTCTTTAACTAGCATGACACCCCTCTATATTCAACTTGGACTAACTCAAATGTCTTACTTAAACAATTACTCTCACCCAACTTCTATCTTTTACAACCCATTGAAAATTTTTTATTATCTCAAATTTATTTCATTATTTACCTAAAATCTTTAAACACATTGAAAACTTATTCTACAACATATTATTACATTTTTATAATCCTTATTCCTAACATACTACATACAATTAACACAATAAGACATAATAAACACAAAATAGGAAACATCTAGTGCATCTATTTTTCAAATCAAAACAAAATTATTTAGTTATTTCAGTAGCGAGTCATCATTATTAAAACACAACAAATTTTAATTCGTTACCCCCCTGGGTAACCTCCCTGCCACACACACTATGACCCCCCCTGGACTGTGGCGTCCAGTTGCGTCCACAAGGACTGAAATTTTGGAGGAATTTTGACATCTCCGTGTCCTTGCTTCTGCGTTACATTTTAATAAAACTAGATATCCTAATACCTAAACGAAACATATTACACGCCCCTAATGCGGGTCTACCACCTGGCTTTGCTGTCCCTCCTCGGACAGAGTGGCAGCCGCTGTTTCATAGTTTGGTGATTCCCCTAAATTACCCCCCTGTCAATTTCAAAATTCACCTTTACAACGATAACAGCTATGGCCAGTTAAGGCAGAACGTGACGCAATGAGCCCCAACCATAGCTGTTAAAGCTAAACCAATTCCACGGTCAGGGTTCGGTGAGGCCGTGACCGCCCGAAAAGTTGGGGAATCCCAAGTATAATATTTTTTTTTTTTTTTAAATTAAAATTAACAATTTACATTACATGACATTTCTAGTCTTGGTGGTGTTTTAACCTCATACATTTCTTTCTTAACTTTCCCTACCTTGATTTTCATTAACATAAAATAATAAGTACAACAAAATATTTACTTAGTCACTTAAATTAATCCATTTACACTTAACGATGTTGTCATTACATGAAAATAAACAATTCACTTTTTAGATTTACCAAAATTACATAACTTACACTTTTAATTTCATTTTCAAATTCTATTTACTCGTGACCTTGTTGCATTTTATTATTTCATAATAGATTTTATCACATAAGAGTAAGTTTTGTTTGAACACACTGCCTCACTAAAATTATTTATTCTTTGTTGCAATTAGATTCCTCAAAATTTCAAATTTATAATTAATCTATTTATTTTCAACCATTATGTTATTCCACAAACATTTATTTATTCATTAATTGTTATCAAATTGAAATCTCATAAAATAATTTAAATTCATTATAAAAATTCAAACATATAACATTCAATCACAATATTTAAACAACTCAAATTATTGACTTCAATTGATTATTAAAACACAACATATTTCAATTATTATCAAAAATTTACAAATTATTAATTATTGTCTTCATAATTATCTTTATTATTTATTTAGACTGCAAAATATTAATAATATTATTATTATTATCACAACATTTTCTACTACATATACACACTTTTCACCTAACATTTTACAATACACACAATTGAATTCACTACAAATATATTTACAAACTTTTGTCATTAACTGTTCCATTTTTTCACACTTCATTGTCCAAGTCTGCCAGGTCATTACCATAAATTACAATATTTAAAATTGTCCATTCTGATTTTTTAATTTCAACCTCCATCATCATATATATAACGAATATATTTATAACATGCATCATTGTTATCCACATACAATTTGTTATCAGCATTATTATAATAATCCATTAACTTTATTTCATTCATTATGCCATTATAATTTATAGGGTTATTCCCTATTAATATTTCATAAACCTTGTCAACATAAGTCATTGTTGTCCAGTCTCCATCAGTATTATCGGTTAACATCAGGTAAGCTATTTTATCATTTTTATATTCCTCTACTATTACATCATGTAAGTCATTATCGTTTATAAAGATATTATCAAAATAATTCTCTATCTCTCTTTCAACAGGTAAGTATTTTATATGGTTTATCTTCACCCCTTCTAATCTTTCTCTCAACTCATTATAATTTCTCTTTAACTTATATAATTCTATTTCTCTATCTGCACACAACTCTCTATCTAAATCTCTCTCACTCACATTAGTTAATTTCTGATTAATGGTTACATTCAAGTCTTCTCTGACTTTAACTATTTCATGCTCATGTTCTGCTTGTTTATTTTTTAAACTAGTTACATTAATTTTAATGGCATCAACTTGTTCAAAGTTACTTCTGAATTCATCATTTATATTTTCTTGTATTTCACTTGCTCGTTTGATTTGCTCACACTCATTAATTATACAGTGAACATTACAGTCCATTTTGTCATTTTGCTTTTTAATTTTATCATTAAATTTACTTGTCAATGTGTCAAATTTTTTATTTGTCTCTAACATTTTCTCTTTTTGTTTTTCATTAATTATTTTTATATCGTTTTTCATTTTGTTTTGTATCTTATTTATAACACTAGTCAGTTCATCTCTCACTCCAACAATAGTCTTATTCTGTTCTTCTAACTTATTGTCTATTTCTCTTAATTTTTGGTCTTGTTTATTTATTTCTGTTTTCAATTCTATGGTACTAGCATTTATTTCTGATTTGATTTCAATCTTAAATTCATTCAAGCTCGTTTTCAAATTATCGTTTTCTGATTTCATCTCATTTTTAAATTCATTTAAACATGTGTTTATATTATTATTTTCTGATTTCAACTCATTTCTCATTCCTGACATCATCTCCATCATTAACGCTAACTGGTTAAGTATATTTACATTATCGCTTATATTACTACATTCAACATTTACCGTTTCAATTACATTTGTTATTTCTAGTTGTACATTCTCATCACTACTTTCGTTTGTTGAAATTAAATTGTCTTGAGTAACTTTTAACATAGATTCTTCTACCCTACTTTCACCTAAATCTGCATCCTTATTTTTCTCTGCCATTTTCGATCAGTTTGTAAATTAATTTAATTTAATTTAATTTACAAAGTCACTGTTAACGGGCGCCAACTAAAGCAGTTCAAAATGATTTAGTAATTAAAATATTTAAAATTCGTCCCTGTTTCGGGCGTCGACTAAAGCAGTACGAGTTTAAAATAAATATTAAGGTTTATAAATCTGTGTATACAACTGAAACTCTACTGGTTTAATGAAAAAATTTAAATTGGTATCACTTACCTTTTTAGCGAATTACCAGGGTGTCGTCTGATGTACTTAGGCAGAGAATAATAGGTGAACGCAAATGACCAACGCACATTGATATGGTTAATTAACACTTTTTATTTTATCTGACTAACTCCCATCTCATCAATTTCTTTTATACTATTTTGAACATATTTGGCCACGAGGCTCAATTAATAAAACAACTAATTATTTAATTAATTACTAACTAATTGTAAAACAACAAATCAAATGAATTTAATTATTATATAAATAACTGCGCAACCAGCACTTCTATATTAACATCCTTCTCTCTCACTCACGCACACGCAAACATCCCATGCCCTTAAGAGATCTCATTTTTATTCTTGTTAAACAAATTTAAAGAAATTGGTATCATTATAATTTTAGTTTTGCCCGTTTTTATGTTTTACTCTACCCCATTTATTACTTAACTGCTGCTGAGTTTCGAAGACGCCGCATTGTCCGTGCACTAGATAGATTGTTGGTTTCACTGAATTTATGTTTTTATCAAATTGACGTTATTTATTTCACCTTCTTTAAAACTTTGGGTGTATCGTATTTAAATTTGAGATATATTATTCACATTTTGTAGTTTTGCGGGCGACGAAAACTTCGCCTGAAGCGGCTAGCCGGCGGACGCGACGGTTATATGCGTCCGACACTGGTAGTTGTTATTTGCTGACTGGCTTTGTTCTGTGTGTGCAACGAAAAACTGCTAGCGTTGCGACTCCTACATTCCAGCGTTATGTAAGGCACTGACGTAACATCGCGTGATGCTGTTACATCACGTGTTTACAGTTTGTAAGTCCTTGAAGCTGCCCTTGGCACAGTTTTGCTGTCTGTTTCTGTTGCGTTATAAATTTTCATGCATAATGTCACAAGCAGTGCTACCACTGTCGCTACCAATAAAATATACCTTTCTGTTTACGTTTTGTCCCAATTATTATTTTTTACATTGTAAAATGTTGATTGCTTTTATAAAAATACAAATTTCTTGATTTTATCCCAGGTAGGGCAAAATGTCCCGTTACACTGTATCCGAAATTTTAGCTTCTGAGCTAACCATAGCAAATGAATTGTATTTACGAATGTTTTCAAAATAATTTTTTGACTTTCTTTTTATTGAAGGTTCGTTTGAAGTAAGTCCATCATACAATGATTTAAAGTATTCATTTTGACTTAAGGCCGGTAATATTGCTTTACCCTTATGACAACATGAAGTGAATGCAGTCCACCTAAAGTGACCTCAGATTCGAAATGTTTTGCATTGCAAAGCCTGCATTGTAAATGCATTAATCTACAATCAGAAGTATTAAAATTTCTTGGAATGACATTCAGTGCGCATTTAAATGTATCCCTCAAAATAATTTCATTATTTTGTATACTATTTACACTATTTAAATTTGTATTTGGTCTATTATCATTTTGACTTTCACGCGAATATATATTCCTTCTTCTTTGTCTCTCACTCCGACCCGTCAATGTTATACTATTTACACTATTTAAATTTGCATTTGGTCTATTATCATTTTGACTTTCACGGGAATATAGATTCCTTCTTCTTTGTCTCTCACTTCGACCCGTCAATGTTCTATGTCGAGGCATAATGGAAGTAGGTGCGAATATCTGAATGTAAAAAAAAACATGTAATGAAATTACTGAAACTAAGATTAGACAGGGTTTAATTTAAAAATAATAAAATGTACTCCATTTTTTGTAACCACCAATAATAATTAGGCGAGAGTAAGTCAATTCAAATTGCTGCTACAAAATTTTCCTTTTGCAACAGGTGTATATTAAGCAAGCTGTATTTCACTTTCAACTGCACATTAATATATAAAACACAGATATCTAATGTACAAAATATAAAATAAACGCTTTTTTGCCTTGACATACACTCCACAGACTATTGTTGCCTGGCATCAAAATTATTTTATTTTTAACAATTACCATTGTTTGAAAAAGTTTAAATGAATTTTCAAGTGCAAATGAATGTTTTATTTTATTTAATTTAATGTATTTGTAACATATATTATATATAAATTTTAGCTTTCTGCACTCCTTCTCCATATAAACTTTAACTATGCCAAATCTCACACTCCTCCGTGCGCGCTATATGCTTAAAAAGGGGTTCAAAGTTTTCTCTTCACGTATTAATATATAGAATTTGTGATGTTTTCAATTTGTTTCTTCTGCAAGTAGATAATATTGTATATTCTTTTTAACACCTGACGCACGTTTCACTGAAAAATATCAGTATCATCAGAGGTTTCTAAGTGAATTAATAACAATCGAAATAATTCTATTAATATAAAATTAACGAATAATCGAATTTGTATCGATTTTAATGTAAAATAAAATAACTGATAATCGATTTAGGTCGATTAGTTAACGATTGTTTTAATGTTTATTTTCTTCAGCAGCTGTTTTCTCGGTTATATTTGAAATTTTGTTTATATTTTATTCATTTTTATTTTTATTTTTTAGTAAATTTATAATTTTAAATAGATCGTCTTGTTTTGTTTTTATTTGGGTTTGTTCTTTAATTAATAAATTATTGTTATTGTGTTTGTAAATGTTAAGATTTTCCCAAATATTCATTTTTTGACCTTTTTGTATGTTTTTAATTAATTTTATATTTTCAATGTTTGGAAACTGGTGGTTATTATTTAGACAATGTGTGGCTAAATTAGATTTATAAATATTTGGTTTTAAATATGCATTGCGGTGTTGAACGAATCTATCTCGTAGTTTTTTCTTCGTCTGGCCCACGTAAAATTTATTGCAATCTGGACATTCTATTTTATATATTCCATTTTTATTGTGAGTATTGGATTTAGTTTTAGGTTTTATTTTATTAAAAATTATATTATCTGTGTTATAAGATATTTTTAAATTAGTATCTTTAAATATTTTATTTAGTTTTTGAGTTATATTTCCGTAATAAGTGAAGGTTGTATATTTTATATTATTATTAATAGATGAATTTTTAAATGTAGTGTTTTTAGGAATTTTATTAGTGATTTTATGTTTAATTTTATTTTCTAATTTATTAATAGTTTTTATTTTGTATCCATTTTTAACTGCTATTTGTTGGATAATTTTTCTTTCTTTGTTTCTTTCTGTGTTATTTAATGGGATCCTAAGCATTCGGTAAATCATGGAATTAAATACTGCCATTTTGTGTTGGGGAGGATGATTAGAAGTATTTGGTATTACTAAGTCAGTTTGAGAAGGTGTCCTGTATATTGCGTATTCAAAATTTGTTTCATTTTTCTTTATTGTTAAGTCTAAATAATTTAATTTATTATTAGATTCTTCTTCTAACGTGAATTTTATTTTAGAATGTAAATTATTTATGGAGTTGAATATTTTATTTATGTTTATACCATTGTTTTGGGAAATGTACAGAGTGTCATCAACGTATCTAAAATAACATCCTAATGGGTCGTTTAATTTTATTATATTTATTATTTGTTCGTCGAGTTTTTGTAGGAAGATTTCTGATATGATAGCGGAGGTTGGGGCTCCCATAGCAAGGCCATCTGTTTGATAGTACAATTTGTTGTTGTATTGAAAATAATTTTGATTTAAAATTATTTTTAAAGTATTAGTTAACTGTTTTTTTAATGTACGTGTTACTTTCGTTATTTGTTTTCAGATTATTTATTATAATATTTATAGTTTCTTCAATGGGAATGTTTGTATACATGTTTGATATGTCGAATGAATATAATTTTGTATTTGTGTTTACTTCTACGTTTATTAGTTGTTCCGTGAGTTCGATACTATTTTTTATATTGTGTTTTGCTGGAAGTTCAATTTTATGTTTTAAGATTTGAGTTAATAATTTTGATATTTTATAATTTGGTGCGGTCCTAGCGTTTATTAAAGGTCTGATAGGTTTATTGATTTTGTGTAATTTTATTAAAGAATTTAATTTTGGTGCACAAGGATTATCCATTTTATATTTAAAGGAGTCTTTAGGATTTATGATTTGGTTACTATTTTTTAATATATTTGTTATTTGTGTTTGATATTTATTTGTGGGATCTTTATTTAATGTTATGCAATTATTATTAACTATAAATACTTCTGTTTTATCGTCTAAATCTTTCTGAGAAATTATTATTGTACTATTACTCTTATCAGCTTTGGTTAAAGTGAGGTTATTAGTCGTTAGTTTCTTTTTTATGTTATTAATGGTTTTATTTTGTTTATTTTTATTTTTAATATGATGATTTTGGTTATTATATTTTTTGATATATTTTATTATTTCCATTGAGGCTTCTGTTCTTATTTTATCTTGTTTTTCTTGTTCTACATTATTAATTGCGTTTTCAGTTTCGACTATGATATTATCTATTACATATTTGTTTACATTTTTAAGATTTGTTTTGTTTGATGATTCTAGGGTAGCTATTTCGTTTTCCGTGAATTTAATATTAGATAAATTTACGAATTTTGGGTAAAAAGTGTGGTTATTATTTAATGTGTGTAAATTTTGGTTATCTTTTTTAGGTGTGCTATTTATTAGGAGATTTTTAAATTTTTTATTGATTGTGTTAAATTTAATTGTTTTGTGTTTATTTAGTATTTTAAGCATATTAATATATTTATTATTCCATGTATGATAATCAAGTGTGTTGGCTAAAAGAAGATGTAAATTAATTAATTGTTTATTAATGTAGTCGATTTTTCTGTAATTATTTGATATTTCGTCTTTAATCCATTTATATTGGGCTTGAGTAATATATTTGCTTACTTTATTGTTATTGTTGTTTTTTACTATTATTTTTGTGTATTTTGGAAAAATATTAAGGTGTAGGCATTTTTTGTTAAAATATATGTTTCCAAAACAATTAATTAATTGTTTTTTACGTTTAATAAATTGGTTATAGGAATGAGTTACATCACCTTGTATGGTGTTTTCATCCATCATTTTCTATATAAGTAACTCGATGTTTCTTGCAGTAATTATATAATTTGTTATGTTTTCAATTTGTTTCTTCTGCAAGTAGATAATATTGTATATTCTTTTTAACACCTGACGCACGTTTTACTGAAAAATATCAGTATCATCAGAGGTTTCTAAGTGAATTAATAACAATCGAAATAATTCTATTAATATAAAATTAACGAATAATCGAATTTGTATCGATTTTAATGTAAAATAAAATAACTGATAATTGATTTAGGTCGATTAGTTAACGATTGTTTTAATGTTTATTTTCTTCAGCAGCTGTTTTCTCGGTTATATTTGAAATTTTGTTTATATTTTTTCATTTTTATTTTTATTTTTTAGTAACTTTATAATTTTAAATAGATCGTCTTGTTTTGTTTTTATTTGGGTTTGTTCTTTAATTAATAAATTATTGTTATTGTGTTTGTAAATGTTAAGATTTTCCCAAATATTCATTTTTTGACCTTTTTGTATGTTTTTAATTAATTTTACGTGGGCCAGACGAAGAAAAAAATACGAGATAGATTCGTTCAACACCGCAATGCATATTTAAAACCAAATATTTATAAATCCAATTTAGCCACACATTATCTAAATAATAACCACCAGTTTCCAAACATTGAAAATATAAAATTAATTAAAAACATACAAAAAGGTCAAAAAATGAATATTTGGGAAAATCTTAACATTTACAAACACAATAACAATAATTTATTAATTAAAGAACAAACCCAAATAAAAACAAAACAAGACGATTTATTTAAAATTATAAATTTACTAAAAAATAAAAATAAAAATGAATAAAATATAAACAAAATTTCAAATATAACCGAGAAAACAGCTGCTGAAGAAAATAAACATTAAAACAATCGTTAACTAATCGACCTAAATCGATTATCAGTTATTTTATTTTACATTAAAATCGATACAAATTCGATTATTCGTTAATTTTATATTAATAGAATTATTTCGATTGTTATTAATTCACTTAGAAACCTCTGATGATACTGATATTTTTCAGTGAAACGTGCGTCAGGTGTTAAAAAGAATATACAATATTAACTACTTGCAGAAGAAACAAATTGAAAACATCACAAATTATATAATTACTGCAAGAAACATCGAGTTACTTATATAGAAAATGATTAATATATAGATACATAAAAATCACATACCAGTTGTATATTTCCACATACCAGTTTCTCCCCTAACAAAACACGGTTCCCCGCCAAAAGTACAAGTGGATTACATAAAATATAAATAAATCATAACACTAACATTAAATCACCCTTGTGTTTACATTTCATAATCACTTTTACTTTACTTTTCTGTTAAAACTTTGAGAAGCTACTCAATTAATAGCAAAGTAATTAATTAAAATATCATACACCATCCTTACTATTCTTACCTTCAATCGGGTCCAAAGTTCTTCGCACAAACTCGTGAAGAATAAGCGTGACTTAGGTTAACACTCTTCAATAAATCATACTCTCAATTGTATTTAGAAATAGATGTATTTATTTCCTCATTCTGTGACATTGAATTTTATTGTTGTACTCTTTCATTTAATCTCAAAAACTAACATTGATCTTTTCTACCATTTTCAAAAACGTATGTCAACCAAACATAGTAATTTATCTGTTCTGATATACTGTGAATATTCATTATTTTTTTGAATTATCTTTCTCCCGGAGTTATTTTCCAAACAATAGACACAAATTATACATATTATCTAGGATTATTCTTTACTGAGAAAAAATATAAGGTTCTTAAAGTATTAGCTTAAATTCTAATTTTGAGACGACCCAGCAATGCCCATGCTCAACACTCATTCTTACAAACCCCCTTTTTATTTAGCGTAAAATATATTTTCTTGAATACGGTTACATGATACTGCGGTGTAGTCCACGACCGCGTGGCGCCTTGAGTGTATATACGAATGTTATTTCACTTCATTTTAACTTTCCTTGCTTCACTCCACTTTTAGTGTACGTTCCGTCGCCGCAGCCAATGTTGTAAGTCGACTGCCCATTTTTACACTTTTTACATGCCGGCGAAATTAAACTGTGTCCAGTCGGCGGACACACTACTGCTCGCGTCCGGCACTTATAGATGTTGTTTTCCGACTGACTGACAGTCAGTTGATGAGCGTCGTTGATGGTCACTTCCGCCCGCTCGCTCTCCAATTGGTTGAGGCACTCACGTGGCAGGTTAATTACCCATGTGTTGTTCCGTTCTGTTGATCGACTTTGGCGTCGAGATTATTGCTGAGGCCCACGGGCGCACACGTACAGCCGCATTCCATTGTTTTATCTTTCTTGTGCCTTGCTCTGACTGGCACGGATTTGAATACAGGGTGTCCAACAAGCATGTCTGAGTGGCCGTAAAGGGTGTCCAAACCGATCAGTCTCAATATTTATTAAATGAAAATAAAAAATATATCTCAAAATTGCCCCGTTACAATACCCCCCCAATGAGAGGTCTTTTGTCGAGACAGAAGAACTCTTATTGCTAAACCCCTAAGAGGATCGATGAGGATATGGTGCCAACAACCCCTGTGAATTCTTAACACATCATGGGTACTACCCCCCTAGTCCGGCGACTATGGCTGCACCTGACCGAGATTACTGGACTTCTCTATCCGAGATCCCAACACCATAACATCGAACAGATACTCACCACAGCACACCTAACCTTCTATCATTCCACCCCAAAATCCAAACCCCTGGCCTTATACCATGCCAGATCCTCAACCGATATGTTCCCCCTTACATGCACACTGGGTCGCCTTTAGCAAGTAGTGGGCTCGTACACATACTCATTCCTATATTCTGAACAAAATTCAATTTTCTACTAATAAATATACAAATTTTCTACTTCAACTCACTCCTAAAATATTTCATTTTTTCAAATTTCAACTTCTTTCCGCAATTAACTTTTTACGTTTTCAACTCAAAACACAGCTGCTAATCAAATTCAAATCATAAGTTCAAAATCAACCTGTTATATTACCATTACTTTCATCAAAAAAAAAAAAAAAATCTTTTACATGAATCTTGTAACAAGACCTGTTCTGTAGTTACAAATAAAAGAAATTAAAAAAAAAATTTTTATTTAAAAAAAAAATTTTTCTGAAAAAAAAATGTTATGTTTGTTTATGGTGTATATAATTTGTAATTAATTCTGTTTTATTGTTTTAAAACAAATTTGTAAAATTCTGGAAGGTAATTTTGTTTAATTCGCACTTCTGGAAGATATTAACAAAATCCGGAGTTAAACAGATTAACTCCTGTCAGCAATCGATTAACGACTTTCCGTGTTGCTCCAGTATCTCACCTTTCATTAATATTTTCTTCTTTCAGGAAGTCTCGTGCTTAATTAAAAACCTTAAATTACAATGTGAAATAATTTCCTAATACACACAATTGAAATGAATTGATTTATTAACATTTATAAATGATAATCGATATTAAATCGATTTCGAGCAATTGTCGACTCCATCTCAGGGATACAGGGATTCAGGGATACCGTCGATATGTTAATACAGGTTAAAAATTCTTATAATTATTATAAAAGGTTCTTGGAGTGATTATTTGATAATAGTCAGAGAAGGGCAGGACGAGAAAGTATAACATTTACAATAAATTATTTTAAATAATTAGTATCTAACAAATGTGAATAATCTATATAAAATGTTTAATATAGTTGAGTATCAGACCAGTTGTAGGCTATGCAGTCAGTCGCCGAAGTCGGTGGCCGTGCATCGTATTTCCATCATGGCCGCTCCCAGAAACGAATAGGTTAATTGCAGTATTCGTCGCGAGAAAATCTCACAACAAAATCAACTTTATAATTGTTTTAAAGATCCCCGAACTTGTGTAAACTGTCTAGTATGTTGTTTGGGGTAGTCTGGATGAGTGTTCAGTGTCCACTGGTGTTAATTGTTTGATATTAGAGGTGTTCACTTATGTCTGTTTGTACGCAAAAAAAAAAATGGTTATTCTGTGGTAGCTTGAATTATTACTAATATGTAGTTTTAATGTTTTAATTCACTGGTATTATGTAGTGTGGTGTTCGTTTTCACTGTTGTCGTTGAAGTTTTTATATGTTTTGACTGGAAAAGTGTTTATTTAAGTAACTCTCGTTCTCACAGAATTTTTTCTTTAACCTTAGCACTTCATTATACGGTTTTAAAGAACGCAATTCCACATAGACTGTTCAGGTTGAGCGTTAACAAAGAACTAACTAACTTCCTCCACTTTAGTAAAATTCTTGCCAAGTTAATATTGGAAAAGTATTGTTAAAATAATTACGACTTCCCATATACATGATTCCAAATTACATTATGTATGGAATAATTTTAGTTTATTATTCGCTTTCATGAATTATTAACCATATAATTGGTTTATTTATCTCATTCTGTTTAATTTGATATGACATAGTCCATATTTGTTGAGATTTTTGTTGAAATTACCAAATTTCTTTCTTTTTGGAAATCTAGGCCCAAAAACACTGTTTCCGCCCTTCTATACTTTTACTGCCATTTTAAGTGTTACTAATATAATTATAATAAATTTCAAATGGTCACAAATCCCTTCCTTCCCTTAATTACATATAAATTGAACATTTTAACTGGTTTTTAGTGACAATTTCTGAATTTAACATTCCTCTTTAAAAATAGTTAATTTATACATTTCAAAAATTTTCAGTAATTTAAGGTATTTTTCTATATTACCCTTTTAAATCATAGGTTCATTTACAGTAGTTGTTAATTGACCTATCTTACCTAAATCTTGCCAATTTACATGATTCCTAGGTGAATTAACTGGTTTATATTGAGTTTCTGTGAATTCATTATTTGGCCTAGAGTTTAGTATTTTACATGTATGGTTTTTTCAAATAAATTTACTTCTACTCCTCCTCTGACTCTTAATAGTTATCATGACATAAAATAAAATTGTTTACAAACTTATTGAGATGTGTAGCATCTAATTCATGCTACTGTAATAAAAATAATAATTAACATCACTCAGCATTCTGTAAAGTTGGACATGTTTGCTGAAATTGTTTTTAACATACATTTAACTCATTTTGTTAATTAATACAGCATACATACTGAAACATTTTAATTGGTATGTATGCTGTTATTTAACTAATATAACTTATTCTAAACATATAAATCTTATTGTATAAGAACTCTTTCAAAAATATGGAGTTCATGGCTTGGAACAATATTAGCCATTTAAACGTTTTAATTCTATATAATTAGTAAAATAGTTTACCTTCTTCTTGTCCGTCTGGTGGCCTTTTCTCTATATTTTATTCAATGCGTTTCAGGACATATGCCCCATCATCAGGATATCCCTTGTTGAAGTTCGCCGATCTTTAAAATATTAAAAACACTGTATATACAATTCTACGCATAACAATAAATATAATATAAACATAAAAACACATAAAATACCCAGATTTGAGACACACGCGATATCGGTGGTGCGCACCACAAAATGCTATAGTCGACTGCAGTGTTCATGTTGTTATATGTCGTGCATTATGGACCTTGTTCTGTATTCTTATCGCTGTGTCGTATAATAGATTGGACTGGAAATTCAGCTGATCGTTAAGGATGACTTCTTCTGTTTTTTTATTTTTGTAATCCTTATATATTTCATATTCTTCGATAGCATTCATATAATTTCCTTTTCTGCATATATGGAGGGGTTGAAAGTTCATTGTGAAATCAGTATAACTATGGTTGTTGTCCATCAGATGGCACGCGTAATTTGACACTGTTTTACTAAATTCTTTTTTAGGTAAATGTTCTCTGAATCGTTTTTTAAAAGGTCTACCAGTTTGGCCAATGTAAAAGCTGTCGCAGTCATTGCATATTATCTTATAAACGCCCGTCCTGTCTTCAATTGATTTTGAATGTTTAGGTAAGAGTATCTTATTAATGTTATTATAAGTTCGGTAAGCCATTTTTATATTTATCCCACTGAATACTTTGTTTAAAATTTTGGGTAGGGTGTTACCATATTCTGATGCTATATACCTAATTTTATTTCTATTATTTTCTTGTAATTCTATGTTGTTTTTCTTTTTTCTGTGTTTCTTGACTAAATTATCCACGATTGATCTTTTATAACCATTGGCCTTAGCTATGTATTTGATCGTGTTCAGTTCTTCGTGAAAATCTTTGTCTTCTAATGGTATGGAAAGTAACCTATGTATTAAACTATGATAAGCTGCCATTTTCTGAGAAAAGGGATGATGTGATTCAGCATTTATCGTGAGATCCGTGGTTGTCGGTTTTCGGTATATTTGATATTGGAATTTTTCATCTAGTCTTGTAATTGTCAGGTCGAGGAAGTTAAGTTTAACAATTCTATGAATTGTATGGTTTTAATTCTATTAACACTTAAACTATTACCAGTCCTTTCTGTTTTTATTACTATTATTTAACATCCCCTTATATAGTAAACATTTCCACCCATACTTTAGTTATTGTCATTCCTACAAATGTCTTGAGATAACAAAGTGACCTAAAATAATAAAATATTGGAAATACCTTCCATTTTATTATTTCATGATTTGTTAATTATCAAATATAAAAGTTGTTTTATAGCATATAGTTTAAGTTATAGTAACACTACAACTTCAAGTTTATTATATTTCAAAAACACTTACACTAATACACTTTCACTGGTGGTTCTGACTTATATTGAGTCTTATTATCTCAGACCAGACCTTTAGTCATCATGGACTGTGAAGATTTGTTTATATTTCATCACATAATAACTTTAGTTGTTGCACCTCTTATCATACTATACAACACTTTTGTTTATTAATAATTACAATTTTCATTCGATATTCTTTTAGTATATGTAATTTAATTATTTTTTATGATCTTAAATGAATTAATTATTGGTGGAATATCTGTCATGCTACAGAATGCCCTTCTCCAGAAGTGATTTTTTCAGACTATACTTGCTTTGTCTGAAACAATTGCTTATGATAATTATTATAGTTTTTTATTATTCTTGACTTCCTTCCAATTCTAAAGTTTTCTTATATATATTTGAGCTTATATCTTTCTCATTCTCACTTGATCTTCCTTGATAGTAATAGTCATCTGAGTTTCATATTTATTATTTTATTTTCATATTTCTTCTTAGTATTTTCTCCTTGGGATATTTCCTCCCTATTGTTCCCTACTTTGTGAGCTGGTTCAGTTCAGAGAGGCTTAGTACGCTACTTCCCCTGCTGTCCAATACTTCACACTTATTTGAGTACAGAGGCAAATCATCTCTGCTCAAAAAACATATTAATACTGCTGGAATTATCTACAGACAGATTAAAAAATTATTCAGAATAGTACACTTTTGTTACTATTTAAAAAATATCTTTGGATACTTTACTTATTACTTATTATATTGCTCAGAGATTTTAATATTCCTATCTCAGTTGTTCTTCTGACTCTTTAACTTGATGGTTAATTCATTTGATATCATGGTAGGAAGCTCTTCTAATAGTACATTTTTCAACTTTTCTTATCATATAAAGTTTTTGGTTATTAATGCTTTATTCCTTTCTGGTTTTTTATTACAATCTGCATTGGTTTATAGTAGCATATTTTTATGACATTTTTAGTTTGTTGCTCTGTTTTTATTAGTTCCACTTGTTCTATGTTCTAGAACTTTCTTATCACTGTCGTTATTACAATTGACATGTAATTCATAATCATTTCAATATTAATTTGTTTAATTACATCATATCTTTGATTTTATTCTCACATTACTCCTGTCTTGGTTATTATTCTTTCGAATGAATGTTTTAATTAATTTGATAATGAGGTCATCATTTCTCCTCATACCACTTCAAAGTTTTATTATTTTATATTTCCACATAAGTTTCTGTATTTTATCATATTTAATCAATCAAATCGTATCACTGATTTTTATTCCCTTTTTTATCATTTTATTGAAGGTTTTTTACACTTTATATTTATTGAAATTAGACATTATCTTACTCCTTTAGAATTACTTGGTTTAATTCTAAATTCTGTTTCTTTTATTTATCTCATTAAGATTTTCTTTAAATATGGTAAATATATTGTATTATTACCATAAATATGGTATGGGTTCTCTTCTTTTTATTTCACCATAGTTTTTTCTAATAATTAGTTTGCAAGTTTTTCTTACATTGTTTTGAATTTTTATGATTCAAAAATTCTTTCCTTCTTTATTATTATATTTCCAAAATATTTCCTTCAAATAATTGGTTAGTAAGTTGTTCTTACTCTGTTTTTGAATTTATTCCTTAATTCAAAATTCTTTTTATCTATATTATTTCCAAATAAGTTTTTTCAAATAATTGGTTAGTAAGGTGATCTTACTTTATTTTTGAATTTATTCATTATTTCTAAAATTCTTTTTATACTCTTTCAAAAATGTTTTTTTCAAATAATTTCAAATAAGTTTTCTCAAATCTTTGGTATGTAAGGTGAGCTTACATTAATTCAAAAATTCTTTTTATACTCCTTCCAAATAGTTTTTCTCAAATCTTTGGTATGTAAGGTGAGCTTACATTATTTTTGAATTTATTCATAATTCAAAAATTCTTTTTATACTCTTTCCAAAATGTTTCTTTCAAATAATTGGTTAGTAAGTTGTGCTTACTCTTGTTTTAGAATTTATTCATTATTCAAAATTCTTTCTTTTTTGTTCCATAAAGTGGTTTATAAATAATTGGTTGGTAAGTTGTGCTTACTCTTGTTTTAGAATTTATTCATTATATTTCTTCATGGATGCCTGGTTATAGACACCCTTAATTTTACTGGAACCCATCTCCTTAATTTCATAAGTGTTATTATTATTGTTTTTGGAGATTATATATGGTCCAGTGTATAAAAGCAATAATTTCTTAGTTATCCCTTCTAGTGAACTGGGTAAGTCCCTATTTTTCAATAAAACCTTCTCTCCAATGGTATAGGTAATTATCTTACCCATCCCTTTATTATATTTAATCCGCCGTTTCTCCTGGTCTTCGGTCACCTTATTATAAAATTTAATTTTATTAAAAATATATTTATTTTCTCTCGGGAACTCCAATATTTCTTCGATCTCCCTTGGGGGTTGTCCTTCGTACATGGCGGAGTATGGGGTAATTCCTATAGGTGGGTGGTATGCCAGGTTGAGGAATTCTTCTGTGGCCTCTAGATATTCTTGCCACCTCCTCTGTTGATCGTGGCAATACGTCCGTAATATGCGCCCCACCTCTCGCAATACTCTTTCTGCCGGGTTACTGCTCGGGTGGTATACCGAGGTTTTATAGGTATGAACCCCCATCGACAGTAGTGTATCCCGCCATTTTTTCCCCTTGAACTGGGTTCCGTGATCGGTGATGATCAAAACCTGGTTTTCCGACGTTTGGGAAGTACTGGTTGGTTAAGATGTCGAGAATTTTATTTGTAGTCGCTCGATTCGCTGGGTATAGCTTGATGAATTTCGTAAAATGGTCCATCACGATGACTAGATACTTGTATCTGTGACGGCCCTCACTGCGGGGAAATGGCCCGCAGATGTCCAGGAATACTTTTTCTAGCTTCGCTTGAGAGGTTATCGGAATCATTTGCCCTTCCTTTTTCTCGTTATTGGACTTCACGAGTTGGCAAATGCGGCAACTCTTTATGTACCTTCGGACCTTCCGATTAATATCCTTTATGTGGCAGCTCTCTTCCAGGGCCTTTATCACCTTTAAGGCGCCCATATGCCCATATCGAACATGATAGTTATTCACTATCTCCTTTTCGATATGGGTTGGAATGACAACTTTCCATTCTTCGTTATTTAAAGATGGTTGTAAAAACAGTATCCCGTAGTGTAATTTATAATATTGGGCGATAGTCTCGTCCCCTGCTTCCAATCTTGTTTTAATGGATAGTAATTTCGGGTCTGCTTGTTGGTGTGTGCTCAGGTTTTCCAATATTGATTGTAGACCGGCGCTGTCACTCAGAATGTGGTATACCTTAAGTATACTTTCCTTTTCCCCCTCGAACGTTTGTTTATCAATGTCTATCCTAGACAACACGTCCGCGACGACATTCTTCTTTCCGGGGATGTACTCCCACTTAAGGTCATACTCTTGCAGCAATAGTATCCACCGTGTCAACCTTCCGTGACTTAGTTTACATCTCCTTAAGAACGATATTGACTTATGGTCGTGTCCGGACGGTAACGGGGTAACCAAGGATGTATGTGCGAAATTTTCCACACGCGAACACTACACTTAACAATTCCTTTTCAGTGACGTGATAATTCTTCTCGCACTGATTTAATGCTCTACTGGCAAAGCAGATCACGAGATGTTCGCCCTCCTCATCCTCCTGATACAAGGTTGTGCCGAGGCTGATGTCGCTGGCATCGCAATTCAGATAAAACGGTTTGCTGAAATCCGGATGGTGAAGTATTATAGGTTCCAGAAATTTCTGTTTAATTAGTGTTAATGTCTTATTCTGTTCTGTACCCCATATCCACTTATTCTTGGATGACAGTTGCGGCTGAAATCTGGCGGTCAATTCCGAGTACTTTTCCTGGAACTTGCGGTAGTAATTACAGAGTCCCAGGAATGACTGTAATTGCCTTCGATTCTTAGGTATGGGAAAGTTTTGAATCGCTTCTACTTTTTCAGCCGACGGTGAGATTCCCTGGTCATTCAATATAAAACCCAAGAATTGAATTTCCTTGGTGATAAAGTGAGATTTCTCTAGCTTTAGCATGATGTTATTCGCCGCCAATTTCTATAGTACGTGTTCCACACGGTAGCAGTGTTCCTCCCAAGTTTCTGAGGATACTAGCAAGTCATCAACGTACACGGTGGTGAACTGTAGTGCTTCTTGGCCAAGTATCTGGTCCATGCAGTGTACAAAGACTGCGACTGAATTTACCAGTCCGAAAGGCAACCTCTTAAACTGGTAGTTCCGCCCTTCGAATATAAAGGCCAGATACTGGCGACTCTGTGGATGTAATTCCACCTGCCAGTACCCGCACACCGTGTCCCAGGTACTAAAGTACTTGGTACCATGGAACCGTTTCAAAATCTCTTCAATCTCACCGGGCGAAGTCCTGTCATTAATAATCATCTTATTAATCTCCCGCGCATCTAGGCACAAACGGACTTGTCCGTTTTTCTTAGGAATAGCCACGATAGGACTTGTGTATGGGGATTGGCTACTCTCTATTATGTCGCGGTTAATCATCTGTTTTATTTCAGCTCTTACTGCTTCCTTTCGTGATTGCGCGATGGAGTAAGACTTCCGATTAAAGTCCACTGTGTCTCGGAACTGTAGAGTACACTGGAAGTTTTTTACTTTACCGGGCTCGTCAGAAAAGACTGATTTATATTTTTCGTATATTTCAATTAATTTATTCGCTTGGTATAGTTTTAATTTCTCTCCGGTTATACCGCTCCAGAAATCCCTGATCTCCTGGATTTTTTGGGACCATAAGTCTTCATTTGAGTTATCGTCTACCTTCTGTTCAATAATAGATGTGGGATGTATATAGTTAATCTTACGAATTTGTTGGTGGATACTATCAGGAATTACTTGGTCACTACCAACCAAGTTAGCCGTCCAAGTGTGTCCATTGGTAAATAGAGACAATTTCTCGGTTCGCAAATCAATTATGGCGGAATTCCGCCTGAGCACATCACACCCAACCAATATATTAAACGGCAGCCCGCTCGCCACCAAGAATTCCATTTCTATAGCTATACCGCAGCTCATCACACTGGCGGAGACTTGCCTTCGTATTGTTTTATTTTGTCGGCCGGTTGCACCTAACAAAATAATATTGTTTAATGGCAACGTCGGTAAAGTTCTTCCGCACTCTCTCTGTATTCTCTCCAACTCAGTGGTACTTATTATGGATACGTTGGAACCAGTATCGATCATCAAATTAGCGGGAATTCCTTCTACCTCCGCATTTACATGTAAAATTTCATTATTATTGTTATTGGTGGGACTATTGTCGTCCTCTTCCAATAATTCATGTCGGATGTTCTTGAGGTAGTTACACCCTATTATAGTGATACGATTTTTATTATATGTTTTATTCAACTCATTATTATAATACCCAGTGTTTAGGAGCAGTAACGGGTTCTGGCGATTTATTACTGCCTTCGCCCGTTTAAAGGCTCGACATCATTATTATGTTGTGTCGTACTTGTGGAAGCATCATTTGGGATGCTTAGAGTGGGCTGCCGCTCTGTTCTGTGATTTACCGTAAAAATTATTATAATTGGGTTTGTGGTAAATTCTGTGCCCTGTTGTTTCTAGCAGTGACGGGCAATCACATCTTCTCACTGCTGGTACCCGTTTCCCCTATTTCCATCATTATTATTGTTTGATTCAACATTTTCATTATGTTGAATATTGCTTATTTGTCTCCTTTCTTCATCACTATCTCTGAATCTAGGTTGCTCTGCACTCATACTCCTTTGTGGACCTTCTTCTCGGTGATAAGAATCATGTCTGTAATTTTGACTGTTATGATTAGACCATCTTCCTCGATATCTGTTATTAAAATAATTGTTATTAGCATGCACATAATTTACTCTAGGTCGATTCTCTCTTGGTGGTTCATTCTTCCGCTCCTCGGTATTCCCTGACCTCCATCTACTTCTCCTATAATAAGATTCCTGCTCATAATTTTCTAGTAGCGTTTCCATTCCTCCAATAGTTTTTATTTGTCCACTTAATCGGGCACTGATGATCTTCTCTTCGAAATGATACGCAATTTTGGTCACTAGACACTCTTCAGGGATCTTTGGGTCTAAATACTTTGCTATACACACCTTCCCCAAAAAGTAAGCAGTAGGTGTTTGTCCCATTGTACGGTCATACCTACCATGACAAATATCGTCCCTAATAATGTTTTGTACTGACTCCAACCAGTACTTAAGTTTGAACATTGTTTTGAAACCCCCATAATCACACACCTCGTTCCTGATTGCCGTCCACCAATTATCATTGATGTTTTTGAAAGATTCGTCTAATATACCTTTGATCATATTCCATCGATTCTCCTTTGATCTGTTCAGAATTTCATCTAATCTCCCTAAAAATTCGAGTGGGTTTCTGCGATAATCCCGAAAGTTTACACTTTCCTTACCATCTTGATAAACATGATGACTGTTGCATGCAGATCTAGAACTTATTCTATCTACATCACCTTGAAAATTGGTTTGTATTTGTTGCAAATTATCTAATTTCTCTGCTTGGCTATTACACTGATTTTTTACATTCTCTACTGTTTTATGAAACTCCGAGAATTTACAGTTTAGACTGCTTTTGATACTATCTAACTGGTCATTGTTTTCTTGGCGTATGGCCATTACACGAACTTGATTATTTTGTTCCTCCTTTTCCATTCGTGCCTCGACTCCTGTTTTAATTTGTTCCATCTTCTCTTCAGTTTTATCTAATCTTTGATTAGTTTCTATTAATTTCTTCTCTGCCTCTTCCTTATACTCATCTACTCTTTGGTTAAGCGTGTTACTGACCAGTTCAATTTTACTCTCAAGATTTTCTCTTAACTCCTTATTGAAATTCTCCATTTTACTCTCAAATTGTTTTAAACTATCCCTCAAAGTTTCATTTTGCTTCCTTGAGTTCTCTTCCTGTTTCTTAAAATTCTCATCTATTTTGTCAAATTTTTCGCTCAAGGTTTCATTTTGTTTCCTTGAGTTCTCATCTATTTTATCAAACTTCTCGGCTATAAATCTCATCATGTCTTGCCAATTTGGTTCTCTCCTGGCTTCCGATTTGTCTGGTTGGTCCCCTTGGGCATCCTCTTCCCCTATTTCCTTTTCCGTGCTCATAATTGCTTCAGTTTCTTCTTTATCACTCATTGGTTGTTCCATTTCACTGTCTGTAAATAATTCTATCTCTCGTTCCTGTCCACCTTCTACCTTCTCCTTTTCTTCTGCCCTCTTCTTCGATCTGCCTCTAGTATTATGCATTTCTTGTTTTCTCATAACTGCCGACGATAATTAGGTTTTTTCGTATATTAATTTATTAAATATATCAAATTTCTTTCCTAATTACAGCCCTTTTACGTTGAGCGCCATTTCTGTAACGCACCGCTTAGAGTGTGTCTCTCTGATCCTTAAATAGTACTTTACTTAATGGAAACTTTGTTTTATTTGCCCCACGTTGTTAGCGTCATTTCTGTAACGCACCGCCTCTCAGATGTACCTTCCGCGGAGTGTGTATGTGGCCTATTGAGTGCTCGTCTTATTTAATTAAGACGCACTGTTGTAAGCGCCAATTCTGTAACGTACCGCCTTTTTTAGTGTGTGTGTGACGTCCGTCTTTTTTACAGTCTCAGATCGGTCAGAACACCTCTTAGCAGTCGCCACTTATGAATTATAAAGACTGAGGTTTAAATAAAGTTGGTGGTAATGTTACCCAAACAAAGCAGAAATCGAGTGTGTGTGATTTTGGTTAAGTAGGGAAGTTGTTTAGCCTTCTTTTGAAGAGAGAGCAAGTACCGTTTGTTTACCCTCGGATTAGACGATTTCTAAATTTTCAAATATTTGCCGTGAACCGAATCAGCTGATTTTGACATTTGTCTCCAAATATAGGTTAATCAGACGACACTGTGGCAGAATACGACCTGGTGGATTGTCCTCTTCTTATTTATTCTGAAATTGCCTACAACTACCCACTACAATAAAGGAAACACATTTTATTATTCAATATCATTTCTCAATAATATTTATTGATAATATTATCGGTTTTTCTCTTCCGCCAAAATACAAATATTACAATCGATATTTTCATTAACTAGTACATGATATTGACTTCATTGAGTAAACATGGAATTGTCAAAAAAATATGGTTTTGACCAATTTTATCTTTTATTTAAACATCAATCAACATATAATTCTTTTATTTATTTCCCCAGGGTTAAGGGTAAGTTCTTTTTGTTATGAGATGGTCAGAAATGGATAATTATACTACGCTTTACAAATATAGAAAAACTTCGAAAATTTGTAATTCTCAGAGTACGTAGTTCCGGCTTTGTCCGTAAGAGAGCAGATTGTTTTATTTTTATTAAAACATGTGATTACACTTGGAAAGTTTTGTACTGAACGACAATTTGATTTTAGTTTTCTTTGTTAAATATTAAAGGAACGGTTTATATTACCTCTCTTCTCGAAGTTCTTACTGGTGTGAAGCTGTTTCTCGGGTGGTGTTCTTAGTTGTTTGTAATTTCATAACCGTCTGTCAAATACTATCTCGTCAAAACTCAAAACTCGGCTAGGCTATGCCTAATCGTCCAAAATGGTTTTTTCACTTTTATTATGGAGTATAGCAAGTTAACTTTAATAATTAAGGTAGTAGTACATAATGTTCATACTGTTATTTAATTTTGTAACAATTTTGTGTTGTTCTAAGATTTCTAAAGGATAATTTAATAAAATTTTTGTCTCATCATTTTGTCAACCGGACAGGTTTCAATTTCAAATTCGATTAAACTATACTTGTTATTTCTTTACTCTTAGTAACCCATAATTTTTTATATACCTTTTTATTGGTTCTGCTATTTACTTTTTAGTATATAGGCGGTTTTTAATTATTATAAATTTATTTTTGATTTACAGAAAAATAATTCTTTTTCATTTTGGTTTCTTTCCCCATTTGGTTTACATAATAGGTTTCTGTTTATTTTCTTATAACTTTGGATATAAGTCTTTAATATTATTATTAACTTTACATGAATTTATATATTATTTATTAATCTCTTATAGTATTCCTACACTGCACTACTTCCTTCTGCCATTTTCCTCATACAGTATTATTTTAATTTATATTATCATCTGATATTTAAATCTTTTATGTTTTTAAAAAAACCGCTGGGTTATCTTATACAATAACACAATTATTTTATAAAAATATAAAATTAACATAGGTATTAAATTTTGTTGTCTACGCAATATAAATACTACAATAACTAAACAAAATACATAATTAGTTAGTAGCATCATAGTCTACTATTATAGTGGATAATTCTCACATCTACAGCACAATTCTGTAAGAAGTTCCCTTCACCTTCACTTATTACCTCATTGGGTACACTATAACTCACTTGTCTCTGTATATCACTTTAATACTGTTTATAATGTTTAGTGATACAACTTAATTTTTAGCTAGTTATAGTTTACCCATTTCTGACCTTATGGTATTACAAGAGTTATCATTTATTGGGACTGGGTTATGTACCGTTACATAAAGCCCCCCCACTAGAACAAATTTATTTTGGTTTTACTCGTTTACTAAAATAAATTGTGGATTGTCTCAATTCTCCTAATATTCTTGGTTTTTTTCTTCGTAATAGTGTTTCATTTCCGATTGGTTGTACACTCCTTTTATTCTGTTATTGTTAATTGTTTTAATTTCATAGGTATTATTCCCCTTCACCTGGGTTATGAGGTAAGGTCCAGTATAAAGTAACAGTAGCTTCCGAGCAATACCCTCTATAGAACTGGGTAGTTGTCTATTTTTGATTAATACCTTATCTCCCATCTGGTATGTATCCAATCTTTTCTTTTTTACTTGATCCCTTTTTTGTTGAAGTTCCACTTTATGCAACACTCTGTTGTGCATTTCCACTTTGTCGAACTTTACTCTCTCTTCTGGAGGAAAATTTATCAACGAGGTAATTTCTCTTGGTGGTGGTTTATCAAACATTACCTGATAAGGGCTAGTCCCAATAGTGTCATGGTATGACGAATTAAGGAAAGTCTCTGCTGGTTCGATGTACTGGCTCCAGTTTTTATGTTCTTGGTGACAGTATGTACGTAGAATTCGGCCAACTTCCCTTAATACACGTTCAGCAGGATTGCTACTAGGGTGGTACACTGATGTTTTGTAGGTCCTTATTTGCCATTTTCCCAATTCTTCTTTCCACCTTTTTCCCCGAAATTGCGTTCCATGATCCGTTATAATTGTTTCCGGTTTTCCCACCTCAGGTAAGTATTTTTGAAGGATTACTTCTAGAATTTTCTTCGTTGTGGCTCTACTGATAGCGTAGAGTTTTGTATATTTCGTATAATGATCAAATATAATGATTATATATTTATATTTATGTCTCTCTCCACTTCTGGGAAAAGGTCCACATATATCCAAGAATGTCTTTTCAAGTTTATTATTAGATTTTATTGTAATCATTGCGCCCGTTCTCTTCTCATTATTTACTTTTACTAGCTGGCATATGTTACAGTTTTTTACTATTTCCCTTACTTTCTTATTTATAGCTTTCACATAACAATGTTCAGATAGAGCTTTAATAACTTTGAGTGATCCCATGTGACCATATCTTTCATGATAATCCTTAATCAGGGCTACTTCTGTTGCTTCTGGCACATATATCTTCCATACATGATCCTTAATGGTAGGACGAATAAAAAGGATTTCTTCATAAACACAGAAAAATTTCATTATTATAGGGTCATTTTGTAATATTCGTTCCTTGATTTTTGTTAATTTAGTGTCCCTTTGCTGATCGATTTTTATTTTATTAATTATATCTTGTAACTCCTTCTTCATCTTAATAATGTAATATATTTTTCCAATACTTTCTGGTTCTATTTCATAAGTTCCTTTTTCTAGATTAATCCGTGATAATCGGTCGGCTATTACATTCTTCTTACCCGGAATATATTCCCAGTCTAAATTATACTCTTGAAGTATTAATACCCATCTGGTGAGTCTGCCGTGGTTAAGTTTACAATTTTTTAAAAACGAAATTGATCTATGATCGGTTCTGATGGTTACTGGGTATCCCAATATAAATGTTCGAAATTTTATACATGAGAACACAACACTCAGCAGTTCCTTTTCAGTTACTGTATAATTCCTCTCACAATTACTCAGTACTCTGCTTGCAAAACTGATGACCCCATGATTTCCTTCCTCATCTTCCTGATATAGCTCACTTCCAAGGCTAATGTTACTAGCATCACAATTTATGAAAAAAACGTTTATTAAAATTTGGGTGATGTAACATGATGCTGTCAAGAAATTTATTTTTTACTATCTGAAAATTATTATCTTCACTTTCTTCCCATTTCCACTTGTTTTTCTTTGAAAGTAAACATTGGAATTTGGCGGTTACTTCTGAATAATTCTGTTGAAATTTCCTATAATAGTTGCATATCCCCAGAAAGGATTGTAATTGTTTTAAGTTTTTTGGTTTAGGAAAATCTTGGATAGCCTTTACTTTTTCAGGAGATGGTTTAATCCCAGTAGCAGATAAAATGAACCCTAAAAATGGTAGTTCATGTGTGATAAATTTAGATTTATTCAGTTGTAAAGTTATATTATGTTGCAATAGTTTATTTATTACTGTTTCCACTCGGTTACAATGCTCCTCCCAAGTACAAGACGTAATTAATATGTCATCCACATATATGGTAGTAAAATCTAAAACTTCCTTACCTAAAATTTGGTCCATGCATTGGATGAACACGGCCACAGAATTTACCAATCCGAAAGGCAAACGCTTAAAATGATAATTTCGTCCTTCGAATATGAAAGCAACATATTGTCTGCTGTTAGGGTGCAACTCTATTTGCCAATATCCACAGACTGCATCCCAAGTACTCATGTACTTGCATCCATAGAATTTTTTTATTATTTCTGCAATCTCACCTGGAGATGTGCGATCGTTAATGAGCATTTTATTCAACTCCCGAGCATCAAGACATAGTCTTACTTGACCATCTTTCTTCGGTATAGCTACCAATGGGCTGGTATACGGAGAACTACTTCTTTCAATTATGTCTTCCAATATCATTCTTTGAATTTCTTTCCTTGCTGCCTCTTTCAAAGCTTGAGCAATGGGGTATGATCGTTTATTAAAATTTACATTTTCCTTGAACTTTAGTTCACACAAGAAGTTTTTTGCTTTTCCTGGTGACTCTGAGAATACTGATTTATATTTATCATAAATTTTTATAAGTTGTTGTTTCTGTTCTACATTAATTATTTCCGGTGCCTGCCTATTCTGAAACTCAATTATCTCTTCTATCTTCTCTTGCCAAATCTTTGATTCTGTTACTTCTGTGTTTTTTCCTATGGTTAATCTATTATCCTCCCTAACAAAAAATGAGCTCGGACACTGAGGGGCACTTTGGCTACCAATTATCTCAGCCGTTAACTCACCATTTTCTGTACTCAAGGTTACTATACCCCTGGCCAGATTTATAATTGCAGTGTGTCGCCGTAGCATATCACACCCTATTAACACCCTAAACGGTAGCCCTTTTGCTACTAAAAATCCCATAGGTATTCCTATTCCACTAGTGGTAACATTCAAAGACACTTGTTTCCTGATTGTTTTATTTTGTTTCCCAGTGGCACCAACAATTGTTAAATTATTAATTGGTAACATAGGTATTCTCTCAGTAGTTAGCTCAGTAATACGGTCTAGTTCTAATTGATTAATAATTGAAATATTTGCTCCTGTATCAATCATGGCCTCTGCTGACACTCCATTTAATTTTATTTGTATATAGACTATGTCATTGTTTGGCGATGACTCTTTAATTGCTCTTTCTTCCAATAACTCTGACTGTATATTTTTTTAAAAATTATTTCTGATAATGGTTATTGGTTTGTTTAATTTATTATTATAATTGGGTTTGTGGTAAATTCTGTGCCCTGTTGTTTCTAGCAGTGACGGGCAATCACATCTTCTCACTGCTGGTACCCGTTTCCCCTATTTCCATCATTATTATTGTTTGATTCAACATTTTCATTATGTTGAATATTGCTTATTTGTCTCCTTTCTTCATCACTATCTCTGAATCTAGGTTGCTCTGCACTCATACTCCTTTGTGGACCTTCTTCTCGGTGATAAGAATCATGTCTGTAATTTTGACTGTTATGATTAGACCATCTTCCTCGATATCTGTTATTAAAATAATTGTTATTAGCATGCACATAATTTACTCTAGGTCGATTCTCTCTTGGTGGTTCATTCTTCCGCTCCTCGGTATTCCCTGACCTCCATCTACTTCTCCTATAATAAGATTCCTGCTCATAATTTTCTAGTAGCGTTTCCATGCCTCCAATAGTTTTTATTTGTCCACTTAATCGGGCACTGATGATCTTCTCTTCGAAATGATACGCAATTTTGGTCACTAGACACTCTTCAGGGATCTTTGGGTCTAAATACTTTGCTATACACACCTTCCCCAAAAAGTAAGCAGTAGGTGTTTGTCCCATTGTACGGTCATACCTACCATGACAAATACCGTCCCTAATAATGTTTTGTACTGACTCCGACCAGTACTTAAGTTTGAACATTGTTTTGAAACCCCCATAATCACACACCTCGTTCCTGATTGCCGTCCACCAATTATCATTGATGTTTTTGAAAGATTCGTCTAATATACCTTTGATCATATTCCATCGATTCTCCTTTGATCTGTTCAGAATTTCATCTACTCTCCCTAAAAATTCGAATGGGTTTCTGCGATAATCCCGAAAGTTTACACTTTCCTTACCATCTTGATAAACATGATGACTGTTGCATGCAGATCTAGAACTTATTCTATCTACATCACCTTGAAAATTGGTTTGTATTTGTTGCAAATTATCTAATTTCTCTGCTTGGCTATTATACTGATTTTTACATTCTCTACTGTTTTATGAAACTCCGAGAATTTACAGTTTAGACTGCTTTTGATACTATCTAACTGGTCATTGTTTTCTTGGCGTATGGCCATTACACGAACTTGATTATTTTGTTCCTCCTTTTCCATTCGTGCCTCGACTCCTGTTTTAATTTGTTCCATCTTCTCTTCAGTTTTATCTAATCTTTGATTAGTTTCTATTAATTTCTTCTCTGCCTCTTCCTTATACTCATCTACTCTTTGGTTAAGCGTGTTACTGACCAGTTCAATTTTACTCTCAAGATTTTCTCTTAACTCCTTATTGAAATTCTCCATTTTACTCTCAAATTGTTTTAAACTATCCCTCAAAGTTTCATTTTGCTTCCTTGAGTTCTCTTCCTGTTTCTTAAAATTCTCATCTATTTTGTCAAATTTTTCGCTCAAGGTTTCATTTTGTTTCCTTGAGTTCTCATCTATTTTATCAAACTTCTCGGCTATAAATCTCATCATGTCTTGCCAATTTGGTTCTCTCCTGGCTTCCGATTTGTCTGGTTGGTCCCCTTAGGCATCCTCTTCCCCTATTTCCTTTTCCGTGCTCATAATTGCTTCAGTTTCTTCTTTATCAATCATTGGTTGTTCCATTTCACTGTCTGTAAATAATTCTATCTCTCGTTCCTGTCCACCTTCTACCTTCTCCTTTTCTTCTGCCCTCTTCTTCGATCTGCCTCTAGTATTATGCATTTCTTGTTTTCTCATAACTGCTGACGATATTTAGGTTTTTTCGTATATTAATTTATTAAATATATCAAATTTCTTTCCTAATTACAGCCCTTTTACGTTGAGCGCCATTTCTGTAACGCACCGCTTAGAGTGTGTCTCTCTGATCCTTAAATAGTACTTTACTTAATGGAAACTTTGTTTTATTTGCCCCACGTTGTTAGCGTCATTTCTGTAACGCACCGCCTCTCAGATGTACCTTCCGCGGAGTGTGTATGTGGCCTATTGAGTGCTCGTCTTATTTAATTAAGACGCACTGTTGTAAGCGCCAATTCTGTAACGTACCGCCTTTTTTAGTGTGTGTGTGACGTCCGTCTTTTTTACAGTCTCAGATCGGTCAGAACACCTCTTAGCAGTCGCCACTTATGAATTATAAAGACTGAGGTTTAAATAAAGTTGGTGGTAATGTTACCCAAACAAAGCAGAAATCGAGTGTGTGTGATTTTGGTTAAGTAGGGAAGTTGTTTAGCCTTCTTTTGAAGAGAGAGCAAGTACCATTTGTTTACCCTCGGATTAGACGATTTCTAAATTTTCAAATATTTGCCGTGAACCGAATCAGCTGATTTTGACATTTGTCTCCAAATATAGGTTAATCAGACGACACTGTGGCAGAATACGACCTGGTGGATTGTCCTCTTCTTATTTATTCTGAAATTGCCTACAACTACCCACTATAATAAAGGAAACACATTTTATTATTCAATATCATTTCTCAATAATATTATCGGTTTTTCTCTTCCGCCAAAATACAAATATTACAATCGATATTTTCATTAACTAGTACATGATATTGACTTCATTGAGTAAACATGGAATTGTCAAAAAAATATGGTTTTGACCAATTTTATCTTTTATTTAAACATCAATCAACATATAATTCTTTTATTTATTTCCCCAGGGTTAAGGGTAAGTTCTTTTTGTTATGAGATGGTCAGAAATGGATAATTATACTACGCTTTACAAATATAGAAAAACTTCGAAAATTTGTAATTCTCAGAGTACGTAGTTCCGGCTTTGTCCGTAAGAGAGCAGATTGTTTTATTTTTATTAAAACATGTGATTACACTTGGAAAGTTTTGTACTGAACGACAATTTGATTTTAGTTTTCTTTGTTAAATATTAAAGGAACGGTTTATATTACCTCTCTTCTCGAAGTTCTTACTGGTGTGAAGCTGTTTCTCGGGTGGTGTTCTTAGTTGTTTGTAATTTCATAACCGTCTGTCAAATACTATCTCGTCAAAACTCAAAACTCGGCTAGGCTATGCCTAATCGTCCAAAATGGTTTTTTCACTTTTATTATGGAGTATAGCAAGTTAACTTTAATAATTAAGGTAGTAGTACATAATGTTCATACTGTTATTTAATTTTGTAACAATTTTGTGTTGTTCTAAGATTTCTAAAGGATAATTTAATAAAATTTTTGTCTCATCATTTTGTCAACCGGACAGGTTTCAATTTCAAATTCGATTAAACAATACTTGTTATTTCTTTACTCTTAGTAACCCATAATTTTTTATATACCTTTTTATTGGTTCTGCTATTTACTTTTTAGTATATAGGCGGTTTGTAATTATTATAAATTTATTTTTGATTTACAGAAAAATAATTCTTTTTCATTTTGGTTTCTTTCCCCATTTGGTTTACATAATAGGTTTCTGTTTATTTTCTTATAACTTTGGATATAAGTCTTTAATATTATTATTAACTTTACATGAATTTATATATTATTTATTAATCTCTTATAGTATTCCTACACTGCACTACTTCCTTCTGCCATTTTCCTCATACAGTATTATTTTAATTTATATTATCATCTGATATTTAAATCTTTTATGTTTTTAAAAAAACCGCTGGGTTATCTTATACAATAACACAATTATTTTATAAAAATATAAAATTAACATAGGTATTAAATTTTGTTGTCTACACAATATAAATACTACAATAACTAAACAAAATACATAATTAGTTAGTAGCATCATAGTCTACTATTATAGTGGATAATTCTCACATCTACAGCACAATTCTGTAAGAAGTTCCCTTCACCTTCACTTATTACCTCATTGGGTACACTATAACTCACTTGTCACTGTATATCACTTTAATACTGTTTATAATGTTTAGTGATACAACTTAATTTTTAGCTAGTTATAGTTTACCCATTTCTGACCTTTATGGTATTACAAGAGTTATCATTTATTGGGACTAGGTTATGTACCATTACAATATATGAACCCTTAAACTAACATGATACATTTATAAACTTCCTTAACATCATTCTGTATACTCTTCCCTCGTTTACTCTGTAGCGTGACAGATATAAGCATAATATTGAATGGCAATTGATCATTAGAATAATGAAGTTATAATATTTAAATTTGGAAGAAAGCACTAAGTTGAATATAAAAAGATTAATTCATAGCAACTGTGGAAAGAAATCATTATTATAAAGAAAATACAAGTTAAAATAAAAGGAGTTACTAGTGATGAGTCATCCAAAACCAGTCTCATAACCAAAGGTTTTCAAGGTATAACCCAGGAAGGTAAAATAGTAAATAACAAAGCAGTACACAATATGACCAAACCCACAACGAGGGAGAATAAATAAAAGAGAAACCCTAAAATAAGCCAAGATCAACCAATACAGGTTGTGTATTTCTGAATTAAAGAAGAAGATGGAGAAGATCCCAAGAAACCTGATGGCATCAAGAACAGATGGAGAAGATACCAGTCCCAGAAGGCAGGAGAAAAGAAGACTGAAGAAAGAAGAAGAGGGCAGCATCCTGAAGAAGATGTCATGCTCTTATAAAAGACACCCAAATCCCTATATCCCCAAAATAAATATCTAAAAATAAAAGTATAACGAAATAAAAACCACATGTATACAAATTTAAGAGAGAGGAGTGTATAAAGTAAAAGTTTCCTGTGAACTAAGATGAAACAATAATATAGTACCCATGGAACAAATCTCCATTGAAAAAACGCTAACCAATTTATTATGTTAATAAGACTATACGACCATTTAGCATTAACATAATATATAAGTGAAAGTGAACCAGTGATAGTTTTGGGTATTATAAAAAATGAACCTTGTGTTTCATTTTTGGCAATCACAAACATTGGATGCAATGAAATATGCATTTTTCAATGACTTAAAATGTGTACGGTGACAATATGTTGTTCATAAGACATGAATCTGTTTAAAATAACATTTTTGTTTTACATGAAAAAAGAAAAACAGATTTCATAGTGCTTTTTGAACGGTTCATACTATTTATTTGTTAATGACAGGGTACAATTCCCCAAAGACAAGGTATAAAAGACTGTATAAAAACTGTAGAATCCTACTTATAATAATAGTTAGAAATAAGAATATAGATATAAGGTTTTAATGTATATAGTACAAGAATGTTTAAAAATGTTTTAGATATAAGGCCATTTGTTTGGGTCTGAAACAACTAACATCAGAACTATAAAAATAATTACCACTTGTAAATAGTAGAGAGTAATTAAGATGTTAGTTAGTACAAAACCTTTGTTGTAAACCATATTTCCATGTTGGAAATGGGAATTTTGTTGCAAAATGTCTGATTTGAAGACAACCATTTATTTAAAAAAAAAAAATGTTCTTTATTTTGTGTTAACTATTGTTTGTATTGTAACCAATACTAATTGTTTTTGTGTAATTTGAAAACATGTTTAATTTATAATACTATTTGTAAAAAGTCAGAGAGGATATCACACATCATATATTGTTTGTAAATTATTTTGTAAGAAAAATTGTTAAAAAATCATAGGCCAAAAGAATGGAAACCAAACTTCATCAAAACAGAGAAATTGCTCATTTAAATGCAAATAAACAAAAGGGGTTTAGACAAAATAAACTTGAGATCATGCCATATAATTGCACATACCATTTAGAGAGATTTTAATAAATTATATTCAGAATTATGAATAAATGTGAAAATGACTAAACTCAGAAATTTAGACATGGGAGTCATATATTTCAGAATAATGTTTCAGAATACAACTAATTCAATTAATTACCAGAAAATAAGGGAATAGGAACCTTTTAATACAATATAGGATTATTAATATTAAATATAACCGATAAAATGGCTGAATTTATATAATGACAGGAAGTAAATTTTGATGTTTTGGACCTTTCAGAGTATACCTAACTGAAAGTGAAATTACTATTTTTTGGACAGAAAACACTATAAAATGGCATTATTTAATCTGAAAATAACCAGAATGAACTGAAAGATTAATTTAAATCAAATCTAGTGAATAAAATTGACAAATAACCAAAGTTTAGGCATTCATATAGTGAAATAGTAAAATGTACACAGGATGTGAAAATATTTTTGAACAATGTTAAGGATAATATTATATGGGCTAAGAGTTTAATTGAAACTGAAGGAAACAGTTAGTTAATTATTGGTAGTTGAACGGTCAACATGACATACCTTTGAAAACGTGAATAACCTAACCTATAATCGTCATACAAAGCGAGTGTATAGTGAGTTATTGTGAAATCGCGAGTGACTTGTAAAATACTTCTGAAACTATCATATTATAACAGAAACGATCAAGTAACACTCCATAACACAGAACAATATAAATCTACTCCGAAAAACACCATAAAACACTAGAAAACTGTATAATACATTAAACCAAATTAGTGACGGAATCGGAGAAAGTGTTTGAACTAATAATTATACAGATACACTAAATACAACCCAGAATCACTACACCAGTCACTACACAACATATAACAAGAGATTTGCGGACACGAGAACAGAAATATTGCGTCAAAATACATTATTTGGAACGCAGCAGGGACGAGTCACATTTTGATCGACTTGACGGCAGCCATCTTTCTTTGACAATTCCAGTGCCTCTTCGTGGTTCATCACAGCTGTTTGGTGAAAACAATTATTATATTTACAAATTATTATTCAATGTCTGTGTTTATTAATAACTATTAATTTGATTGTAACGTTATACTTTTTAAATATTAGCCCGATTTCTCTGACTTTGGTAATAACTGGCTGTTTAAAGAACCCTATATAATTTTTATATCATATACTTGTAACTTTTTTCGATATCCTGAGAATCGATACTAATCGATAAGAGTCAATATTGCTATTACTTAATAAAATATTAATACTTTTCAATACTTAATAGTTCTTTATTTCTTCAATAATACTAATTACCAATAATATAATTCTAATTGATAATCTACAAGGATTTTACCACCCGTAAGTGAAGATAACCTAAAAAATAGAAAGGTAAACAAATATCGATTGGTTTACAGACAGTCTTATGAGTGGTGATAGATTATTTAAATTATACTAAAACTTTAATAAAAATTTTCAGAAGAGCATTACACTGTTTAAAACTTCACAGCCCTATATTAATTAATTGATCCTAATTAATTAATTAATAAAATTAAAATAATTTTTTTTTATAAACATAATTTTTTTTTAAATTTCCTTCAAAACAATAAATTTTGTTTTGAAACGTTCGGCGAAGCCAAGCATATATATTTCTTCATCAACTTTACGCTACTCGACCGGTCTTGCTACCATTGGGACTCGACCAGCTGGGAAACTTAAGGAAGTGTTTCAGGCCAGTAAGACGTCGAGAGCCACACCAATTACACACCAATTAAACACCTTACAACTTACAGATTCACACATCAATCTTATTTATTTTATTACAAATTGGCTAGTCCAAACAGAGGGGCTTGATTACATCGGAGTCACATACTCCATAATAAGTATATTATCAACACACATCAATATTTATTTGTAATTTGTTTTATTACAAATTGGCGCACAACTTTAGGGGCTTTAATTAGCGATTGGAAGGCCAATACATTCTGCACAATCACTAGTTGGAGCTAGGCAACAGCTACAAAGCCAGAGAATTTCAAGGGAAAATGCAACGACGTGCAACATCTAAGAAACGGGCGGCGGAGGCCGAAAAAGAAATAGAGTTGGAAATGGACAATAAGGAGGCAACGCCAGTAGATGCGGAGAGTTCATTGCCACCGGTGTTATCCAAACAAACTGAACAACAAGAGGAACAACCGGAAATACCCACGCAAACAGGGGAAGTAAATGTCCAGGAAAGACATATAGAAAAATCCAAAGTAACGGAAGAGAGTAAAATGGATAGGATAATGGAAATGTTCTTACAGTTAAGTAAGCAAATGGAATCCACAAAAGAAGAAAACAAATCAATGAACAAGAAAATGGACGAAAATAATAAGAAATTGGACTCCACTAAGGAAGAATTGAGTAAGAAAATGGGAAGTGATAACCAGTCTTTAAAAGAAGATTTGGGAAATAAAATAGAAAAAACAAAAGAAGAATTGAAGAAGGATAACCAATCCACAAAAGAAGAGTTGACTGGGATGAACAAGAACATGGAAGTATTGAAGGAAGACAACCAGTCCCTGGGTAAGAAGATTGATGAAACCAATAAGAAGATGGAAGAGAAGATGGAAGAAAACAGCAAGAAGATGGAAGAGAAGATGGAAGAAAACAACAGGAAGTTGGAAGAAGAGATGGGGAAGAAGTTAGAAGAATTGAAGGAAGACAACCAATTGTTCAAGGAAGAATTCAAGTCGACCAAAGAAGAATTGATTAATAAAATTGAAAATACTAATCAGAAAATCGATGAAACCAGGAAGAAGATAGAGAAGAACAACCGACAATTGAAGGAAGAGTTGAAAGAAGATAACAGGAAGTTGGAAGAGAAAATGGGGGAGAAGCTGGAAGAATTAAGAGAGGACAATCAAATTTTGAGAGAAGAATTAAGAGAGGTCAATCAAGAGAATTTGGACAAACTGGACGAAAGGATGGAATTGTTGCGAGAATAACTGAACAAAGAAATCAATGTTAACAAAAAAGCGATGAATAAGAAGATGGAAGAAGAAAATATAATGGTCAATCAACAGATTCGGGAGATTGATGGAAAGTGCAACCAGACCGAAAAGGAGGTGAATGAGTTTAAAGAAGTGGTGAACATCAAGTTCACAAATATCGAAGAACATAGTCGTAGGAAGGTAGAAGAACAGAGGAAGGAGAATCAAGAAGAATTCGGAAAAGTACGCAACCAGGTCACAGAACGATGTAATGATATACAAGAGACCATGGCCAATATCACCGGTCAGGTGCGACAAAGCCGAGAGGAGATGGAAGCGATTAGAAACAGACCGGCTCATTTCACCGGATTGCCCGTCAACGAAAGCCGAGAGTGGCTCAACTTCCGGCAGTACAAACGCAAGCCGATGGAGTTCCTGGCAAGGGTAGAAGAATATTTGACCAAGCATAAAATTACCCAATGGAGCCATAGCAGGGAGATATTCGACGAGTCCTTCCGAGACATTACAGATAATTGGTGGATGGCCAACCGGAGTGAAATTTCCGACTACCAACAGTTCCGGAAAATGTTTAAAACAAAATACTGGTCTGAGACTACCCAGAACTTGATACGTGTCAATATTTGTAACGGAAGATACAGGTCACAATTAGGTAGCAGTATGACGGCATATTTCTTGGGGAAGGTGTGTATGGCAAAGCACCTTGAGCCAGCAATCCCAGAAGAATGTTTAGTGAATAAGATATCTTATCACTATGATGAGGACATTATCAGGGCCCGGAGAGGTAGTCAGATCAAGACGATCCAGGGAATGACTGAGTTATTGGAGGGATACGAGAATGAAGAGTATTATCGGCAGAGCAGGAAGAGAAATGAGAGACCAGAAGCAAGGCCGACTACTTACCCCAATAACGGCAATAACCATACAAATAACCGGAACCAGCCCAGTAATTACGACGGCCCTAACAACCAGCCGCGTAATAACCAGTTTAACGGAAATTTTAACGGCGTGAGAAATAACAACCCCTACCCAAATAATCGAAACCACTTTTATCAACAAAATAATAATGTTCCATACAGTCAGAGAAATCCATATCCCAACAATAATAGTAACAGGCCTTACCCACCTAACCGAAATTACTATAATGATAATATTAATAATAATAATAATAGCAATAGTAATAACCGAGTGTCGCGCCCTAGGGTAAATTTTATAAGAGCAGAAGATCGCGGACCCAGGAGATATTATCAACCGAGGAGGAGCAGCTTCCACGGCGCTGACCGAAGATGGCGGAGTGCGGAACGAGACGGCCCAAGATACGAACAGGAAAGACGAAGTACCAGCCTGGAAGATCTTGGCAGACAACCGAACAGGGCGTTAAACATCAACCAGGGTACAGAACGTCAGGAAACAAACCAGAGTTTCCCGAACGATGCCTCGGTCAACAATAACTTAAACAATGACCAAAATGCTTTAAACGAGAGGAGGCAGTAATCAACAACGATGACCCGTTACTGCTTATACTTCCTGGGTTAGAAAAGGATGATTTGCAACAAGCAAAGAATGATAAAAACTTCACTATTATCAGTAACCATTATTTGAAAGACATACGAACTGAACTTTTGGAAGAGAACGAGAAGAGTCTCAGCAACACTAATAATGAGATAATTTATATAACAGCGGAGGTGGAAGGAGTTCCCGCTAAAATAATGATAGACACAGGAGCTAATATTTCAATAATAAACTCCAATGAGTTGGAGAGAATACAATGTACATGTGGAAAAACTTTGCCAATGTTACCAGTCAACAACATTGTGTTGGTAGGTGCAACTGGCCGCCAGAATAAAACCATTAGGAAGCAAGTTTCCTTAAGTGTCGTTAGCCGTGATATAGCTTTGGACATGGAATTTTTAATCGCCACCGGATTACCATTTGACATCTTAGTCGGTTGCGATATTCTTCGTAGATATTCGGCAGTAATCGATCTTAATTTAAATAGAGTATCACTTTTCCCAGACGGAGTAACATGGACCGCAGATCTGGTAGGAAGTACAACTATACTTCCC
This sequence comes from Magicicada septendecula, assembly GCA_034769895.1. NCBI lineage: Eukaryota > Metazoa > Arthropoda > Insecta > Hemiptera > Cicadidae > Magicicada > Magicicada septendecula. Next base: position 238,229,630 of record CM068371.1, read on the forward strand.
AGCCCTATACATCAACAACTTCGTAAAATAAATGTTATTAGAAACAGCCCTCTTTCTAAACCCATAATATACAATCATGGAGGAGAGGATTTATGGTCAGTTAAGATCCAAGAAATACGGAATTTCCAGTGCGGAAGCAATAACAAGAAAATACCAACACTTCTGGCTGATCGTCTAATCGCAATATATGAGAAATACAAGGCGGTGTTTTCTGATGAACCAGGGAAGGTAAAAAACTACCAGTGCCAACTTCGTTTTAAAGAAAACGTAGAGTTTAACCGGAGGTCATATCCAATAGCGCAGTCGCTCAAAGAAGCCGTGAGAACAGAGATAAACAAGATGATTGAAAACGACATAATTGAGATTAGTCAATCACCTTACACTAGTCCAATTATTGCTGTTCCGAAGAAAGACGGACAAGTCCGGCTCTGTTTAGATGCGCGTGAGTTGAACAAGACAATTGTGAATGACAGAACATCTCCCGGTGAAATAGAAGAAATCTTAAAGCGTTTTCATGGTACTAACTTTATTAGCACCTGGGATACGGTCTGTGGTTATTGGCAGGTAGAGCTGCATCCACAAAGCCGCCAGTATGTAGCGTTCATTTTCGAAGGGCGCAATTACCAGTTCAAGAGACTGCCCTTCGGACTTGTCAATTCTGTCGCCATATTTGTGGCATGCATGGACCAGATTTTGGGACCAGAAGCGCTCCAATTTACCACCGTCTATGTTGACGATTTACTAATCACATCCGGAACCTGGGAGGAGCACTGTTACAGAGTGGAATTCGTACTAAACAAACTAGCGCAGAACAACATAACACTGAAGTTGGAGAAATCCAAATTCATAGCGCGCGAGGTACAATTCTTAGGCTTCAACCTAGACGACAGAGGTATTACCCCATCAGCAGAGAAAGTGGAGGCAATTCAGAGGTTCCCGCAACCAAGAAACAGGAAACAATTGCAATCTTTCCTCGGACTCTGTAACTATTACAGGAAGTTTCAGAGCCGATATTCCGAGTTGACAGCCAAGTTTCAACCACAGTTATCTGCCAAAAACAAATGGACTTGGGGTGAAGATCAAGATATTACCTTCCGATTGATAAAAGAGAAGTTTCTGGAGAGTGTGATACTTCGTCACCCAGATTTTAAGAAACCGTTCTTTCTAAACTGTGACGCTAGCGATCTAAGCTTAGGAACGACATTATACCAGGAAGATGAGGAGGGACAACATCTGGTAATAAGCTTCGCTAGTCGCACACTGAACCAGTGCGAAAAGAACTACAGTGTGACAGAAAAGGAATTGTTGAGCGTGGTGTTCGCATGCAGCAAGTTCCGGACGTACATTCTCGGATATCAAGTCACGGTACGAACTGATCATAAATCCATCTCGTTCCTTCGTAGGTGCAAATTGAGTCACGGCCGATTGGCTAGGTGGGTACTCGCCCTACAAGAATATGACCTGAAATGGGAATACATTCCAGGAAAGAAGAACGTGGTAGCGGATGTGTTGTCACGTATAAATCTGGAAGATCAGACTTTCGAGGGAGAGAAGGAGAGCTTAGTAAAAATTTATAACATATTCACGACCAGAGCCGATTTACAAGCTTTGTTAATAAATATCCGAATCCATCAGCAGTCTGATCCTAAGCTGAAAAACATTGTGAGTCGTTTAGAAGCCAATGATGAAACCATTTCTAAATATTACCACCTTAACAAGGGAATTTTATTCATAAAAACCGCATTGGACGATGAGACATGGAAGGTGATAATCCCGCACCAAATAGAAAAGGAGGTCATCATCGATTACCATGTCAGGAATGGTCACATGGGAGCGTTAAAAGTGATACAAGCTCTAGAGGAAAATTGTAAGATCAAGAATATCAACCGCAAGGTGAGAAAACACATCAAGTCCTGTAAGATCTGCCAATGTGCAAAAATAAACAATGAAAAGACAGAGGGTATCATGATACCGATAACTTCCAACGCAAAACTGGAAAAAGTGTTTTTGGATATATGCGGGCCATTTCCCCGTAGCGGTGGTCGTCACAGATATAAATACTTGGTAATTATAATGGATCACTACACCAAGTATATAAAGCTATATCCGGTTAATCGGGCAACGACAGCAAAGGTTTTGGCGGTGATTATTGATTTGTATATCCCAGAGATCGGTAGACCATTTTCTATTATTACCGACCATGGTACACAGTTTAAGGGGAGGAGATGGCGAGACACTTTATTAGCACTTGGGGTCAAAACATATAAGACATCAGTCTACCACCCAAGTAGCAATCCGGCTGAGAGAGTACTAAGAGAAGTGGGTAGGATATTGCGCACGTACTGTCACAACCAACAGAAAAAGTGGCAAGAGTACCTAGCAGCGACAGAAACATTCCTAAATTACGCCCACCATCCAGCTATAGGAATTCCACCGTACTCAGCCATGTATGAGAAGCCGACTCCCCGAGACATTGAACAAATCATTGAATTTCCAACGAACAACAATAGGAAATTCAACCAGTTGAAGTTTTACAATAAGGTAGCAGAAGATCAGGAAAAACGGCAAGCCAAATACCAGAAGGCAATAGGGCGAATTGTAACATATAAAGAGGGTGAGAAAGTCCTCCTAAAAAATAGAGAGCTGCCTAGCACCTTAGAAGGCATAACCAAAAAATTATTATTACTTTACACCGGACCATATGTTGTGGTAAATGATAAGCATAACAATACATATGAGTTGAGGGAAATCGTTTCAGGAAGAATCAAAGGAGTGTACAATCAAGCTTCTATGAAGAAATATTATGAAGAATGAGTTGTGAGTTTTAGAATTTTGAATTTATTTTTTAAAAATCCGAAAATAATGTAAGTACATCTTACAACCTAATATTTTGAGAAGAACATTCTGGAGAATTAAAAGAATTTTTTAATTAATTTTAAAAAATTCGGAAATAATGTAAGTACATCTTACAACCTAATATTTTGAAAAGAACATTTTGGAGAATTATAAGAAGAAAGGAATTTTGAATTTATTTTTTAAAAATTCAAAAATAATGTAAGTACATCTTACAACCTAGTATTTTGAGAAGAACATTTTGGAGAATTATAAGAAGAAGGAATTTAGAATTTTTATTGAAAAAATTCTAAAATATGTAAGTACATCTTACTACAACCTAATAATTTTGGAACAAACTTTATGGAGGAAAGAAAAAGAAAGAATTTTGAATATAACTTATTCTAAATATGTAAGAACAACTTACTACAACCTAATAATTTTGGAACAAACTTTATGGAGGAAAGAAAAAGAAAGAATTTTGAATATAACTTATTCTAAATATGTAAGAACAACTTACTACAACCTAATAATTTTGGAACAAACTTTATGGAGGAAAGAAAAAGAAAGAATTTTGAATATAACTTATTCTAAATATGTAAGAACAACTTATTACAACCTAATAATTTTGGAACAAACTTTATGGAAGAAAGGAAAAGAAAGACTTTTGAATTGAAATATAATTTTATAAAAATTTAAAATTGAGTAAGTACTTCTTACTACAACCTGATAATTTAGAACAAAACTTTATGGAAGAAAGAGAAAGAGAGAGAATTTTGAACTTAATTTTAAAAAATTTAAAATTAAGCAAGCACAGCTTACTACCACTGAATTATGAGGAAACTTTATGGTAAATAATTAAGAAGAATTTGAATTTGGAAAAATACCAAAATATTCAGAAATAATAGTAAGATCACATTACTATAAACAAGTCTGAATGAAACAATTCTGGGAATAAATGAATTAAACAGAATTTGTATGTTGATAGAACGTCAGAACTTTGAAACAAGATAAGATCAACATATTACAAGGATGTATGAGAAATATTTTTCAATTAAATAAAAAGAATAGTTTGAATTTTATATTAAAACTAACCAAGTTCCAAAAAATAATTATGTTTCAATTATGATTGAATTGAGAAGAAAATAAAGTGGTTAATTCAGAAAAGAGAATTAACGTTAATCCAGAATAAATGCTAGATATTCACAATAGCATTTGAAGGAGTAGAGAAGAATAACAAGAAAGAGTGTAATATGCCAGAGAAGGAAAAAATTTGGAAGCAAAGAGACTAATTACCTATGAAACGATAATGAAAACAGTTAATTAAGAGCAAGGAAGAACAACTCATACCAAGAAGATGGAGAAGATGATTTTGAACCAATGATAATAATAAGACCTATATGAAATGCAAAGAGAAGAAATACCACATGAAATATAATATAAATGAATTAATGCTAATGAATGCGAAGACGGATTAATAACTTTCTAAGAGAAAGGAAAGAACCAAAATGTTTAAATAAAATGATCAATATAACAACCTGTATATCTAATGTAAAGATACAATGTCAAAAAATTAAATACAATATATTAAGACCATTCAAATAATGAATACGAAAGACTATTTATAAAGACCATGCTAATACTATGAATAACCAGAAGAAAGTATAAAGAGAATTCAGATGAAGAAGAAAGAGAGTTACACTGTAAACAGTAACCAGAATTATTAAAAGAAAGGTTTTCAACCATAATTAAAATAAATATATCAGACAAGTTAAGAGTTTTGAAAAAATATATATATAATGAGTATAATAATAATTATGAAGATTTATTAAGATAGAAAGTGAGATAATCTGAGAGACTACGAAGTGGAGAATCCAAAGATATTTTTATTAGTCGAAAATGAGACTACTTTTTATTTATTTATTCGATGACTGACTGAAGATAATTCCAGCAGCATTATGTTTTTTGAGCAGGGATGGATATGCCCCTGTACTCAATTTATAGAAGTGGTGTATGGCCAGCAGAGAAGTAGCGTACAGTGCCCCTCTGATCTGCCCCAGCTCACGTGATAGGGAATGTTAGGGAATTAATATCCCAAGGATACAACACGAAGTTGATATAGAAAGAAAATGTATTACAATTATAATATATCTCAGAAGACACTAACTATCCGAAAAGGATCAGTAGTAAAACAAATAATTATATATATAAAATTAATAAAACTCTAATATAAAAAAGTCGATATAAAAATGGAGAAGAAAATGAATTATAAGAAATGATGAAATTATCATAAGAAATTATTTCATCCATAAACATGTCTGAAATAATTACTTCTGGAGGAGAGCAATCTGTAGCGTGACAGATATAAGCATAATATTGAATGGCAATTGATCATTAGAATAATGAAGTTATAATATTTAAATTTGGAAGAAAGCACTAAGTTGAATATAAAAAGATTAATTCATAGCAACTGTGGAAAGAAATCATTATTATAAAGAAAATACAAGTTAAAATAAAAGGAGTTACTAGTGATGAGTCATCCAAAACCAGTCTCATAACCAAAGGTTTTCAAGGTATAACCCAGGAAGGTAAAATAGTAAATAACAAAGCAGTACACAATATGACCAAACCCACAACGAGGGAGAATAAATAAAAGAGAAACCCTAAAATAAGCCAAGATCAACCAATACAGGTTGTGTATTTCTGAATTAAAGAAGAAGATGGAGAAGATCCCAAGAAACCTGATGGCATCAAGAACAGATGGAGAAGATACCAGTCCCAGAAGGCAGGAGAAAAGAAGACTGAAGAAAGAAGAAGAGGGCAGCATCCTGAAGAAGATGTCATGCTCTTATAAAAGACACCCAAATCCCTATATCCCCAAAATAAATATCTAAAAATAAAAGTATAACGAAATAAAAACCACATGTATACAAATTTAAGAGAGAGGAGTGTATAAAGTAAAAGTTTCCTGTGAACTAAGATGAAACAATAATATAGTACCCATGGAACAAATCTCCATTGAAAAAACGCTAACCAATTTATTATGTTAATAAGACTATACGACCATTTAGCATTAACATAATATATAAGTGAAAGTGAACCAGTGATAGTTTTGGGTATTATAAAAAATGAACCTTGTGTTTCATTTTTGGCAATCACAAACATTGGATGCAATGAAATATGCATTTTTCAATGACTTAAAATGTGTACGGTGACAATATGTTGTTCATAAGACATGAATCTGTTTAAAATAACATTTTTGTTTTACATGAAAAAAGAAAAACAGATTTCATAGTGCTTTTTGAACGGTTCATACTATTTATTTGTTAATGACAGGGTACAATTCCCCAAAGACAAGGTATAAAAGACTGTATAAAAACTGTAGAATCCTACTTATAATAATAGTTAGAAATAAGAATATAGATATAAGGTTTTAATGTATATAGTACAAGAATGTTTAAAAATGTTTTAGATATAAGGCCATTTGTTTGGGTCTGAAACAACTAACATCAGAACTATAAAAATAATTACCACTTGTAAATAGTAGAGAGTAATTAAGATGTTAGTTAGTACAAAACCTTTGTTGTAAACCATATTTCCATGTTGGAAATGGGAATTTTGTTGCAAAATGTCTGATTTGAAGACAACCATTTATTTAAAAAAAAAAAATGTTCTTTATTTTGTGTTAACTATTGTTTGTATTGTAACCAATACTAATTGTTTTTGTGTAATTTGAAAACATGTTTAATTTATAATACTATTTGTAAAAAGTCAGAGAGGATATCACACATCATATATTGTTTGTAAATTATTTTGTAAGAAAAATTGTTAAAAAATCATAGGCCAAAAGAATGGAAACCAAACTTCATCAAAACAGAGAAATTGCTCATTTAAATGCAAATAAACAAAAGGGGTTTAGACAAAATAAACTTGAGATCATGCCATATAATTGCACATACCATTTAGAGAGATTTTAATAAATTATATTCAGAATTATGAATAAATGTGAAAATGACTAAACTCAGAAATTTAGACATGGGAGTTTACTCTTATCCCAGAATTCAAAATTATTGCCCTGATTCCCATCAGAATTTAAATAAACATTTCCCATTACAATATTACAAATATCTCTCATAATTTGTTCATTTACATCACTGCTCAATTTATCAAATTTTGTTTCACTACTATCAAAACGTTTATTAATATTGTAACGTGTCAAAATTTGGGTAATTTTATTTCTTACAGTTATAGGGTATTTGCATTTTTATTCCTTTCATTTTTGGGATTTTATAAAAATATGGTGAAAGTTTTAATTTCCAGCAAACGTTAATTCCATTATAACAGACCACGTGGCAAGAAACAGTGTTGAGAACAAAGCCGTACGACGCAGTTTCTGTTGAGTAACCAGGCAAGGAATTTGTACCACCCTAAATTCTCAGAACTTTGCATAAGTGTGACTACGCACTCACGCGCAATACAAGTACGCGCTCTGTTGGGACGCCGAGTTGGTTTAAAGCAAAATGGCTTGGACGAATTTGATTCAGCAATGTGCGTTTAAGCTGGAGGAAATGCCGCTAAGAGCCGCCCATCTCGTGACGTCAGCCAGTGCCTAACTGAAATCGTCTACTATCGTCACTCCAACAACTACATGCAGAGCATAGGACGAAACTTCTGCGACGAAGCCCAAGGCAGTGATTTCCTTACAAGTATGAGATCACGTTAGCAACACCTGCTACGTTTTCGCTCCCAGTTTGTTAACCGGTCGCTCCGGCGCCGGACCGAGCCAAGTAGGCTCGTCACAAAACTTTATATTTTAACAGTAAAAAGTGCAATAGGAGAAAAATTTATGTGACCGCGGTCAAGTAAAAAAGGGTAAAGAAATTAACTGTATAATTTTCGGACAGTAAACAACAAGAAATTAACAGAAGATGAGTGCGTGCGCGAACCACGTTGCCGGCGGTTTAAGTGTAAGGGCTGGGGGCTTTATTATAAAATGTTAAGGGGTTTATAATTTAGTGTGTTTGAGTGAGTGTGAAAAAATTGCAGGCTGGGCTCTGTCTGTATGTCTGTTTATATAGTGATCAGTAAGGTAAGATATTAGAGTAAGTTAGGATGTAGAAGACGCCAACAGAACAAAGAAAAATGTAACTTAATCTGTGAAACACTGAGCAAAAGTTTTTGAACAAAATTTTAAAATAATTTTTGATTAATTAAAAAATAGTAATTTCTCTTCAAAATTGTGTCGAGTTAATTATTGCACAACCCGTACACATGTTTGTATCCGAAGTTCGTGCGAGCAGAATCTTGGACCCAAAGAAAGAACCTCTACAGGTAGGTTAGAATAAATGGTATTTTTTTTGTATTTTATATATTTTAAAGTGTATAGAGAACACCACAAGTGGCTTCCGATACAGGGACAGTTTTTATGAATTTAAAAAATTAAGTAAAAACCGCACCTACAATAAAGATACAAACATGTGTTAGGTTAGCGTAGCAAAATAAAAAGGCGTTATGTACGCGAAGCTATACCGAAAGTAATATAGAAAGTACATTACAAAAAATTAATTAATTAGATTATTAGTATTTTGAATATCAATTATAAAAAATGGCAGATAATAATGAGATCAGCCTCTCTGACAGTCAGACCAACTCTGGTATTCAAACAGAAGCAAGGTCAATAGACGAGCAGAATGTAGAAATATCTGTAATTAGTTCACCGGGAGCGATTTCTACTCCCGTACCAAGTAAAATAAATACAAGAGAAAAAGAGTTGTCATTAAATGATTTATTTAATCTCATTAACAATAGATTTGATATGAACAATAGCGATTTCAATATTAAATTCAATGAACAGAAAAACGAAATTCAAGAATTTAAAAATAATGTAAATGAGAAATTAGATACACAGAATAACAAATTGAATGAAATTAAGACCGAAATTAAAAGTGAATTTAATTGCAAATTGGATGAACTTAAAACTGAAATTAATAAAGTACAAATCAACTGTGAGAGTAACTGTAACAAATTAAAATATGAATTAAATGAAACGTTGAGTCACTCATTAGATAGTATGAATAGTAAAATTGACGAAATAGAGAGTAGTGTGGTAGAAAAAACCAATAAACAAATACAGAAGGTAACCGAAAATTTTGATCGTAAGATAGATGAATGTAATGTTAGTAATGAGTACAAGTTGAATTGTGTAGTTGATAAGATTGAAACATATGAAAACAGTAGTAATGTCAAAATCAGTAAAATAGAAAGTAAGTGCAAAACAGAGATGCAAGCTATACAAAATACAGTAAATACTATAGATACAAGTAATAAACAATTTGAGTATTTAAATAATAATAAATTTGTGTCAATTGAGCAGAGTATAGTTAATGTTAAAGATGAATTGAATATAGCTATAAATGAAAAACTTAATAGGGTTACTGAACACATAGTCATTGCTAAAGATATGAATAGCGATATTGATTTGGAGGTATTTAATTGCGAAAACAGGGGGGTACACCCTATGCAGTTTTTGAATAGAATCAGAGAATTTAATCAGTTTTGTAGAAGTAGCTGGGAAGTACAATTGCTAAAAATAATGAAGTGTTTTAGAGGGAATTCCGCGGTATGGGCGGAGGTGCATAAAGTAGACTGGGTAAATTATCAGTGTTTTGAGACGGCTTTTAGAGAGAAATATTGGTCGGAGGAGGAACAAGAGATATTATGGAGTAAAATTATGGGACCAGGTAATTTTGGGACCCAAGGGGGTAACGTAACTATGTACGTAATGCGACTATATAATGAGGCAAAATATTTAGAGCCACCGTTACCATTTGGGTCATTCATCCGTCACATAAGCAAGCACTTACCGAGAGAAATACAAATTACATTAATGACTCGAGAGATTGTAGAAATCACAGAATTAGAGAAAATCTTGGACATATTTCAGAATATAAGAGAACGGGATATGAGTAGGCGGATAAACACACCAGTATCACATATAAATGGGAATCATAATCAACCAAGGGGAATACACAATTTTTACCGGGGAGCGCGGGGAGGAAGTTTTGATAATAGGGGCGAGAGTTGGAGGTGTAGAGACTGTAAAACTGATAATTATGCTAATCGAACAAATTGTTTTAGATGTCATCAAAACAGGGAGTGCGCCAGGAACGAGAGAACGAACCCACCACCAAATCAGCAGCCCAGAGGAGGAGAATTTTATAGAGGAGCGCCCAGAGGAGGAGGACATTATAATAGAGGAAGAGGAGGAAATCATCCAGCTGTAGCAGGCCCATCCACGGGAAACTAAGAAAGACAATGGAGAAGCGGGCCCAACCATTGTCAACGGAGAACCGGGTCCAAGTAACCAACGAATATGCGAACAACGTTATCAAGGTGGACATGGCAAAATAATTGTTAGAAGAAGAGGAGAACAAGGTGATGGAACGTAGAACAGGATTGACGGAGGTAACAATTAACATTGAAGGTAAGAATTATAAAACTTTAATTGATACCGGTAGCGAGATCTCAGTAATTTCGGAAAATGTTATGGGTGAATTAAAAGAGATAAATAAGAATATACCATCATTACCAGTTGCGGGGGTTACAGTAGTGGGGGTAACTGGGGTAAGAAGTAAGAGAATAACCAGACAAGTACAATTAAATATTTTAATAAATGAAGTTGAATTTGAAAACACTTTTCTAGTAGTTAAAGGGTTGAGTCTAGATGTAATATTGGGAAACGATTTTTTGGAAAGAAACGGGGCAGTAATAGATTTCAATAAACAAATAGTAAAATTTGAAAAGGGGAATAAACCAATCAGAATAGAGTTTAAGAAAGTAGTAAATGAAAGTAAAGTCACGGGAATAAAAATGTTACATAAGCAGATAAGCGATAGAGAGATAGAGACCAAAATCAATATATGTCTAGAGAGTGATAGCCTAGAGAATGAGGAGGGAGAAATGCATGAGAGTAATGAGAGTGTGTGGGCAGATCGAGCCAACAAATTTTTTAATGAAGATACAGTTGTAGGAAATACTCAGCGAGAGGAGCTGTGGGCAGTGGTGGAGCGTTTCAGAGAGGTATTTGATGAATCACCAGGGAAAGCGAAGGACTACATCTGCGAGCTGAAAGTTCGGGACCACACACCGTACATGCAGAGGAGTTACCCGGTGCCGTTTTCGAAGAGGAGGGCGGTACAGGAGGAACTAGACCGGATGATGCAAGGAGGCATAATTGAACGCTCAGTATCACCCTACTCAAACCCTTTGGTCGTAGTGATAAAAAAGGATGGAAAGGTAAGGTTATGTTTAGATGCCAGAAAAATTAATCAAATTATTATACCTGACAGGGAATCTCCGGAACCCATAAATGAGATTTTACAGAAGTTTAGCGGAGTCAGATACATGACGTCATTAGACCTGACCGCTGGGTACTGGCAGGTGCCATTGGCAACAGAGAGCAGAAAATACACAGCTTTTCTTTTTAACGGTAAGAATTACCAGTTCAAACGCTTACCTTTTGGATTAAACACCAGTGTTGCCAGTTTTATTAAATGTTTAGATAATATATTACAACCTAAGGATTTAGATTTTTTAACAGTATATGTCGATGATATCTTGATAGCTTCTAGGACATTCACTGAACATTTAGAACACATAGAATACATATTAGATAAGCTACATAAAGGGGGTTTAACAGTGAATTGGGACAAGTCTAAATTTTTGCAGACAGAAATACATTTCTTAGGATTTATTATTACACAGGAGGGGATATTAGCTAACCCTGACAAAGTAGAAGCCATAATGCGATTCCCCGAACCTAAAAACATTAAGCAATTACAAAGTTTTTTAGGCCTATGCAATTTTTACAGGAAATTTCAGGAGAACTACGCACACACAACATCCAAACTGAGTGCTGTACTGCAGAAGAATAAACAGTGGAGATGGGGCGATACGGAACGAAATGCGTTCAACGAAATTAAGAGAAAGTTCAGTCACATGATCATGATGAATCATCCCGATTTTAATAAGACTTTTTATTTGCAGACCGATGACAGCAATGTAGCGCTAGGGGCGGAGCTCTACCAGGAGGGTTGCGACAAGGAACATCTGACGATCGCCTTCGCCAGTAGATCACTGCTGTCGGCTAAAAAAAATTATACGACGACAGAAAAGGAACTCTTAAGTATTGTGTTCGCCGTGGGTAAATTCCGGACCTACATCCTAGGCAATACCACGATAATCCGGACGGACCACAAGGCATTATCATTTCTTAATTCATGTAAGCTGACACATAGCAGATTAACCAGGTGGGTATTAGCTTTACAAGAATATAAGTTTTCATGGAAGTATATCAAAGGGTCAGAGAATAAGGTACCAGATACCCTTTCTAGAGTAGATGTTATAGACAATAAAACTGGTAGGGATCTTAAAGAAATAGAGATTTTTAGATTAACTAGAGAAGATAGAATTTTTGGTGAAGAATTGAGTGATATTAAAAACATGCAAAGATCTGATAGCAAACTGGGTAAAGTAATTGTTAGTTTAGCAACAGAGGTAGAGGGATCTGAATATAATGAGCGATTTCAAGTATATCAAGATATTTTGTTTAAAAAAGTAGATAGTGGGGAGGGTGACTGGAGGTTAGTTATACCCGAGGGGTTAATAGATAAAATTGTTTGGGATTGTCATATAAGGTATGGTCATTTTGGGGCGAGAAAATGTGCAAATGTTTTAAAGGAATCATGTATATTTAAGAATATGGAGAAGAGAGTTAGAAAAGTGTTGAGAGTGTGTGATTTATGTCAGAAATCGAAAGTAGTGAATTATAAGGTAGAGGGGGAGATGAATTACATGAAAGTTGAGAGACCGTTTGATCTAGTTGCGGTTGACTTGTATGGACCATTACCCAGGGGTAGAGGGGGTGTATTATATGTATTTGTAGTTCTAGACACTTTTTCAAAGTTTGTGAAGTTATATAGCATTAAGAGAGCTACCAGTAAAGTACTCAGTGAAAAAATAGTAAAAGACTACATGCTTAACGTTGGAAAACCGAAAATTATATTATCTGACCACGGTCCACAGTTTATAAGCGGCAAGTGGCGGCAGACGCTTGGATGGGAAGGCATCATACCCAAGCATACGGCAGTGTATCATCCTCAGTCGAACCAAGCAGAACGGGTGATGAGAGAGATCGGTAGGATATTTCGGGCGTACTGTCACGCCAAACACACAGAATGGCCATCCTACGTGAAAAAAGTAGAGGAGTGGCTGAATTGTACCACCCATGAGTCCACAGGATTTACGCCACATGAGTTGATCAGGGGAACAAGGCAGCCCAGGATATTGGAACAACTTTTCGAATACCCACCAGAAGGTCAAGTTTTGGACAGAAACATGAAGATTAGATTGGCAAACGAGAACTTACTTACGAGAGGAGAGTGAAGAAAACAGAAACATGATGCCAAGGGTAAATGGACCAAGTATGAGGTAGGTCAGTTAGTGTTAGTAAAAAGGCATGATTTGTCCAGTGCTCAAGATAGGGAAATAAAGAAGTTTTTCTTGTTGTATGGAGGACCCTATGAAATTGTAGAAATAAAAATGCAGAATGCGTATGTGCTGAGGAACCCAGTGACACAGGAGATAGTAGGTACTCAAAATGCGACGAATTTAAAATTATATCGGTCACTATAATTATGTTTATAAATAAGATTTAAAATTTTGTTGTATGTTTACAGAAGGGATCCTCCCCCATTTTCGGGCGGTCACGATCTTACCAGTCCTGGCCGTGGAATTCGGAACTTGGAGGCGGGCCATGGTTAGCGGATCTTCCTTCGGGCGGTGAAACAACGATGGTCCGGCTCCACCAAAATTGGTATAAAGTAGAAAATTTAACTACATATTTGAAAGGGGAGGGGGACCCCAACAGGTACGTGACACGAATTAATTTTTTTTTAATACACTCCAGGTGCAGCGGTCTCGGTGTACCTGTCACGTGCCTGCACTGCTTTAGAGTGTTGTACATAATGGAAGCTGCACCTAAATACAGGGCAGTGCATACAACTTAAATATTTTAGTGTCAATGGCAAAATCCAAGTTGAGCCATTGACAATAGTTTTGCTTAAGCCAGAAGTATGGGAAGTTCCGGCTCAGACGACGGGTTAGTAGAGATGAGAAGATAAGGTATTACAGTTTGCATAGAAGGGGAAGTAACTGCACAAAGTAGATCTGAGTTGGAGCTTTTGTATACTTCATCGCAAAACACCCCCATTTCAGGCGACTGCGATCTTCCTAGATGTGGTGAAGGTTAGATAGAGTGAGCCTTCAATGTAAATAGAATTTTTTGAAAAAAAAAAAAAAAAAAAAAACCAAAATAATTTTGGATGTGTATAATTTTAAATTTAAACAAATTTTAGAATTAAGTGACCAAATATAATTGTCAAGTTTTAGTATCAGTGAGCCTGGGAACGTTTTAAAAGATGTGTAGTAAAATAAAAACTTGTTGTCAATACAAGAAGTGGGGATGCTTTTGGGGGGTAGATTGGTGCTCAATGAAGTGATAGAACAATGGAGTGTGGAACTGCAATTGTAGAAAGTTTAGTTTTCAATTGTAATTAGTTAGTTATTAAGTTGCTATTGCGGGGGTGGCCTGTGCTCTCGTAGATAGCGAAATGGGTTGGGGGTAACAGAGAGTGTTACCTCCATCGGAGGCCAAGATGGCGAAAATGTGCGACACACCTTTTTCGTGTAAACTTAAATTTACACATTGATAGACGATCGTGTCGCACATACTAATGATGAGTGTAACAGGCACTGAAATGAAGTTAGATTTCCCCGACTTTTCGGGCGATTACTGCCTTACCAGCACTAATCGTGGATTTGGCTAGCGGTTAGCTATGGTCATATCAAGTCCCTTGACCATAGCTGACTTGAAATTGGTATATAGTAGAAATTAAATGGGGGGTGAAATCTAGGGGAAATCCAGGCACTATGGAACTGCGGCTACCACTCTGTTCGAGTAGGAACAGCGAGGCCAGGTGGTAGACCCGTTTAAGGGCGTGTATTTATAGACAAGAGTATGTTGATATTCAGACGTTAAAATGTAACTGCCGAAGCAAAGACACGGAGAGGTCAAACTACTCCAAAATATGCCGTCTTTGTGGAGGCGAAAAGGGCGATACAGTCCTCCATAATTTGCAATAGAGTGTGTGGATGGGAGGTGACTCAGATGAGTCACGAATTTAAATTTTATAACATGAAAATTTGCTAACTCAAATTTTAGTCCAATAAAAATGCTTGTGCTCTGTTTAAATAACTAGCTGCTCATTCCATAATTTTAAATGTATTATTTTATTGTTGTACGTTAGATGTAGGTATTGATAAAAATATGTGTTTTCATTATGTGTGTATATTTTAAACTAAGCCAATAATTAAACCGTCTGGCAGGCGGGTAACACAAAGTATCAGAATCAGAAAGAGAGGAAACAAGGAGGTGAGAAGCAATGATAAATAAATATATATATATTTCATGTAATTTGTTCAATTTTGAGATGTGTTTTCATTGTGTTAGGAAGATCAGCTGATCAGCAATAAAATGTCACTGGTATATTGGTTTATAAATGTTCCAAGTAATTAATGTTCAATGTAATGTTTCAATGTATTACCGATGCTATTTAAAGTAATGATCAATTAATTTGATAAAATGAGAAGTAAAGTAACAATTTGTGAATGCTAATAAAAGATAGTTTTTGGGTGATAAAATATTTTGTGGGACATATAGATCTGTCCAAGTTGAAGTTAGAGTTGAAGTAGTAAAGATCGAAATATTGTTTTGAAGTAATGTAATGTTGTTTTGAGTTAATGTAATGTTATAGAATTTTGAGATGTATTGATGTTGACACAGTAGTAATGGAGAATATATGTAGAGTTTTTGAGTGATATATTGTTGTTTATAATTGATGTTATTATTTTATTGTATTTGAAGTGAGGTAACGAGATTGAGATTTTGGGGACGGCAATTTTGTAGTAGGGGGTAGTGTAATGTGGGAGTCCGCAACATAATGATAAGTTGGGACGGGACGGGATCGATTTTAGTGGGACGGGGCCGCCTTAGGTAGAATCCAGGGGCCAGATAAGGGAAATGAGTTTTTTTGGGGGGGGGAAACACGTATCCTATGTACAAAGGGTTAGAGAGTATTTTTTTTTATATCGAGAGAAGGTGGCGAATTGAGTTTAATGATAAGTTGGGGTTAGGGAGAGTGTCTGATAGAGATTTTTGATAGAGATGGGTGTCATGTGAGTTGAAGTTGTTAGAGGTTAGAGTCAGAGGTAGAAAGATTATATATGTATACAGATCAAGTAGTAGATTAAATGAGATAAATGTTTAAATCACCCACAGTAATGGAGAGTAAGATTGTCAAGTAAAGAAAGAGATTTGTAATAAGAATATAAAATTTTATTTTGAAACCAGTGACCAAATTTTGATAGAATTTGAAAATAAGGTAAAATTAAGAATTGTTTATTTTGAATAATTTAAATGTCAATCTGCTTATTATTTATAATAATATTTTGTTTATTTTAAATATTTTATTTTATTATGTGTTGAGTTTCAAGTTAGGATGTTATAGATGTTGAATGTATTTTCAGATAGAACTTATACATAACACATGTGGGTCAAGGTTGTGGACTTGACCTAGTTTTGATCAGCTGACAGTGAGGTCATACACATACTAAGCTTGTGTAGTAGGAAGTCAATTTAATTTGTTTATTTTATCAATTCAACAAATTTTAAATAACTTCTATATATAAAGGAGACATTTTAATAAATTTAAAATTTTTTTTTTGAATTTTAAAATTTTGGAAAATAATTTAAAAAAAAAAAAAATCTTGATTTTTCGCCTGCCAGCTAATGAATATTTTAAGTATTGATTATTTTATTATTTGTGTACTTACCATGTTTATTTTATTGATTTATTTTGTATTGAATTGTATTGTCAGACTATAAGTGATTACATGTTAGGTTAAGGATGTTATTAATTATAAGAAATGTAAATTAACTTATTTTAAAGAAAAACAGAAAACAAGGAAGAGAATAATTTAAAAGTTATACAAAATTTATGAATCAATTTTACCTGAAAACAACCAATGGGTTGCCAGTTAAATAACTTTTGAAAATTTTTCAATTTTATGATATGTGATGTCAATATGCAATGTGAGTGTGTGTGAGCCCAGTATCTGCTAAAGGCAGCCCAGCTTGCATAAAAGGGGAAACATGTCGGTGGAGGATCTGGCATAATCTAAGCCAGGGATTGAGGATTTTGGGGGGTAGCATGTTAGAAGGTGAGGGGTGCTGTGGTACTTGTCTGTTCGATTTCTCGGTGTTGGGATCTCTTACGGAGAAGTCCAGTGATCTCGTTCAGATGCGTCCATGGTCACCAAGCCAGGGGGGTCGTGTACCCATGAAGTATAAGAACAAGAGGGGGTTGTTGGCACCAGTTCCTCACCGATCCTCTTCGGGGTTTTATCATTGAGATTTCTTCTGTTCTGGACAGCAGAATTCTCATTGAGGGGGTATTGTAACGTGTCAAAATTTGGGTAATTTTATTTCTTACAGTTATAGGGTATTTGCATTTTTATTCCTTTCATTTTTGGGATTTTATAAAAATATGGTGAAAGTTTTAATTTCCAGCAAACGTTAATTCCGTTATAACAGACCACGTGGCAAGAAACAGTGTTGAGAACAAAGCCGTACGACGCAGTTTCTGTTGAGTAACCAGGCAAGGAATTTGTACCACCCTAAATTCTCAGAACTTTGCATAAGTGTGACCACGCACTCACGCGCAATACAAGTACGCGCTCTGTTGGGACGCCGAGTTAGTTTAAAGCAAAATGGCTTGGACGAATTTGATTCAGCAATGTGCGTTTAAGTTGGAGGAAATGCTGCTAAGAGCCGCCCATCTCGTGACGTCAGCCAGTGCCTAGCTGAAATCGTCTACTATCATCACTCCAACAACTACATGCAGAGCATAGGACGAAACTTCTGCGACGAAGCCCAAGGCAGTGATTTCCTTACAAGTATGAGATCACGTTAGCAACACCTGCTACGTTTTCGCTCCCAGTTTGTTAACCGATCGCTCCGGCGCCGGACCGAGCCAAGTAGGCTCGTCACAAAACTTTATATGCTTGCAATTTGCATGTTTTATTCTTCGTATTATTTAAATTAGCAGCCATCCTTACTATTTCTTTTATGAATTTGCTAACTGCTATAATTTTTTATTGTTCGACTAAGCTTTTCGTCATTGCTGACAAATTCATAAAAGAAATAGTAAGGATGGCTGCTAATTTAAACAATACGAAGAACAAAACTTTATATTTTAACAGTAAAAAGTGCAATAGGAGAAAAATTTATGTGACCGTGGTCGAGTAAAAAAGGGTAAAGAAATTAACTGTATAATTTTCGGACAGTAAACAACAAGAAATTAACAGAAGATGAGTGCGTGCGCGAACCACGTTGCCGGCGGTTTAAGTGTAAGGGCTGGGGGCCTTATTATAAAATGTTAAGGGGTTTATAATTTAGTGTGTTTGAGTGAGTGTGAAAAAATTGCAGGCTGGGCTCTGTCTGTATGTCTGTTTATATAGTGATCAGTAAGGTAAGATATTAGAGTAAGTTAGGATGTAGAAGACGCCAACAGAACAAAGAAAAATGTAACTTAATCTGTGAAACACTGAGCAAAAGTTTTTGAACAAAATTTTAAAATAATTTTTGATTAATTAAAAAATAGTAATTTCTCTTCAAAATTGTGTCGAGTTAATTATTGCACAACCCGTACACATGTTTGTATCCGAAGTTCGTGCGAGCAGAATCTTGGACCCAAAGAAAGAACCTCTACAGGTAGGTTAGAATAAATGGTATTTTTTTTGTATTTTATATATTTTAAAGTGTATTTAGAACACCACAATATCATTAAGTTTTACATTCTGTTCCGCAAATTTATTACTTTGTTCATTTAGTTTGACATTCACTTCGTCAAAGTTGCTACTTATTTTCTCGAACTTACTATTCTGAACATCAGATTAATGTCCCCTCTTAATTCACTAAAATTGCTACACATCATACTATACAACCGTGTTAACATATTATCGTCATCGGATTTCTTATTTTGATTAATTGAAATAGGTGTTAAATGAATTTCAATTTCATTCATTATTTTTGACTTGTCAAAATTACTTTCACTTGTTTGAATTCCTGAGTCGCTTCTATTAGCCGGCTCAGTTAACATACTTTCTCTGTTTTCACACATCGATTTATTTTCGGCTTCCTCGCCGACAATTACGTCAATCTCATTTATTTTATTCTCCATATTTATGAAATTATTATTTTTACATATACGGTTACACTTTCTACCCTACACAACTGCCCTCAACCCCAAATAATCGTTTCTGCAACTAGAATTAGGTCTGGTTTGTGTAATAAATTACACTCACCGTCACTGTTTGGGGGCTATTGAAGCAATTGAATTTCTATCAAATGATAATATCTTGCCTTAGGGTTTCACTCCAAGGTTCTACAGACGAAACCGGTTGCAGAAGGATTACTTGGGTTTGAGTTACGAAATAATTACGCTAACACAAATTTTATATATATTTGTATATAATTAGTATTTGTAGTATACAATTTGTAGGGGATTTTTATGTATTCAATGTAAATAAATGTAAGTAGACAGTAAGTTTATATTGCTATGTTGTAACGGGACATTTAGGCCTACCTGGGATAATATAAAAAATTTATTATGTTTGATAAAAATAATATTTTGTGATGTAACTTTAAATTTGATGAAACATGAAAAAAAATATAAAATATTAATTTTGGGGAAAAGTAAACAGATTTATTTCATGAATTATACAACGCAATAGACAAACATGCGAAATTGGGCCAAGGTCAGCTCCAGTGACTAACATACGAGGGTTATTCGGAAAGTAAGGTCCGATTTCTTATAAAAAATAAACCATCACAGATTTTTTCAAAAAACTTTTTTCATTTAATTCCTTACATCTTTCTCTATTTTTCTACATAGTTTCCATTTTTGTTTAAACATTTGTCATAACGTTCTACAAGCTTTTGTATGCCGAAGTCATAGAAGTCTGCCGCCTGTGAGGATAACCAGTCTTTAACTGCTTTTTTTACCTCGTCATCTGTGGCGAAGCGCTTGCCGCCGAGAAATTCCTTTAGGTAGCGGAACAAGTGAAAATCGCTCGGCGCCAAGTCTGGACTGTACGGTGGGTGGTCAATCTGTTCCTGTCCAAAAGATCTGATCAGATTTTGGGTTTGAATGGCAGAATTGGGTCTGGCATTGTCATGCAGCAACAAAACTCCAGACATCAGAAGGCCACGTCGCTTATTCTGTATTGCACGTTAAAGTTTAGTCAGGGTAGCGCAGTAAGCGGCTGCATTTATTGTTGTCCCTTGCTGCATAAACTCGACTAACAAGACTCCATGTCTATTCCATAACACGGTTGCCATAACCTTGCATGTTGAGATTGTCTGCTTGGCCTTGACTTTGACTGGTGATGTCGTGTGACGCCATTCCATTGACAATGTGCCGTCCCCTGTGACAATGTTCTCTAAAAGTTGATCACCTTCCTTATGATATTGGTCCAAAAAATAAAGAGCACAAGCCATTCTTTTCATTTGGTGTTCCTCAGTAAGCAGCCTGGGAACCCAACGTGAGCACAATTTGCGAAATTGCAAATTTTCAGAGACAATTTTGTGCAAAGTTGTTCTACCCACATTCGGGAAGTCCAATGCTAAAGTTGAAATTGTGAAACGCCGGTCTTCACGAATTTTTTTGTCCACGGCATTGACCAAATCTTCTGTGATCACTGATGGTCGGCCTGATCGCGGTTCATCATGGACATTTTCCCGCCCATCCTTGAAAGCTCTCACCCACTTACGCACTTTGCTGTCACTCATCGCATTGGGGCTGTACACTTCACTTATCTGTCGATGAATTTCTGCTGGTGAAACGTTCCTTGCTGTCAAAAACTGAATCACTGAACGTATTTCACAGTCGGCGGGCTGATCAATTGTTTTAAATATTTTGAACTGACATTGTAAACAGCACACTGCAACAATACCAACGCAAATGGTGTCGTTTGATGCGCAAGGCATGCCGGGAGTCGGTGCGCATTTGTGTTTCAATGTTCGCGCATCATTCGATTAGCTACGGCGATTCGGACCTTACTTTCCGAATAACCCTCGTATTATGTAACGGAACAACATACGATATTACGTCAGGTCATACGTCACGCTGGTATGCTGGGAGTGTCAGCCGAACCTCATACTGGCATAGTGATACAAACTTAGAACAATAAGAATTGGTCAAGTAGCCATGACCACTTCAGAAAATAGTCCAGTTTGTCTCATCCCAGTTAAACTTTGCTCCTTGAGCCGGCCGGCTGCAAACAAAAAAGTTCGAGAACGTAAATCGCGGGCGCCCGCACCTAAAAAATTGTGAAAACCATACGAGTAAAATGTAAAATATGAAGTACAAAAAGTTAAAACGTAATCAAAATGACTAATAGTTAAATTATTTTTCAAAAGAACATGTAAATTCAGTGAAGTTTGAAACAATGAACTACGTAGTGCGTGTAGAACAATGTGACGTCTTTGGACTCAGATGAACAGCTAAATAACCTTCGGGTATATTTATGATCAAATAAATAATCAAATAATTTTAAAATCAAAATTTTAACATGATTTAAGAAATGAGATCTCTAAGGGAATGGGGTGGCTGTGTGTGCTTGGGTGAGTGAAAGTATGTTGTACCAAGAACGCTGGTTTGTGGTAGTTAAGATTAGTTTGTGTCATTCATTGCTATTTTGAATTTATTTACAGTTTTATTTTTTTTATTATATTGAGAATATCATGTAATCAATACATAGTTTACTGTTAATCTCACAACAGGTAAGGGAGTGGAAGTAATATTTTGTTTGTGTTGAAAACGAAAAAATAGAAAAGATAACAATAAAACTTAATTAATGGGAACAAGTAAAGCTTTCTTTATTTCAAACAGCCATAATCTGCTCTCCTGTTCGCTGAAAAGATCCGAACCCTGGTAAGTTGAAAAAATTTCGCAGTTGGCAGTACGCAAAATGGCGTCTACAATTCAAAGGTAAATATACCTATTGGTTAGTAGGTAAGGTAAACAAATTAAACAATAATATAAAAGTTATATAAAAAGTAGAGTTCCTGTTCAGGCGCCAATTGTAACTATAATTTTTCTAACTAAATTTATTTAACTTATTATGGTTATAAAATTCAGCCTTCACTCAACTCGGCCGCCATCTTGTATTTGTACCAACCATAAATAAAAAAAAAAAATTTTTTATTACTCACCAGGGTTCGTATCAGCGAACTGGAAAAAGCAGAAATGGTTATTCAAGAAAGTATACCACTGTTTTACCATCACACCATGATTATACTTTTATTTAATTGAATTTTCTATACAGCAAAAGAAAACATAAAAAAAAACAATGAAACCCTTCGACATCATTTCGATCTTTCTGTAAACAAAATATTCCCTCTCTACTTCTTCTTTCTGCTACTACTTTTTATACAGACAATAAGAACATTTATTATGCATGATTTTTTTGTTTTCTTTAGAATAGAAATAAATACATTTTAAACATAAGATCAATTTTATATAACGTAAACCAGCACTTCATAGTTTAATATATGATTAATCAAGACCCTCAAACTCTCTCACATACAACATATTTTAAAAATTTCCCTTGAGCTCATATTTAATTTAATTTTCCCCATCTGTTACTTATCTGTTTAACTGTTTCTGAAGACGCCGCATTGTCCCACATGCACCATGTAGATCATTTTAAACTTCACTGAATTCACATGTTCTTTTGCAAAAATAATTTGACTGTTAGTGCATTTTGATTACGTTTTTTTAACTTTTTATACCGGTACTTCATATTTTACATTTTACTTGTGCGGTTTTCACAAATTTTTAGATGCGGGCGCCCGCAATTTTCGTTCCGGAACTTATAGGTGTTACTCGTGCGAGTTGTTATTTCAGACTGGGGTGAGGCGAACAGCACTATTTTCGGAATTTGTGGTGTGTTACGTGACCAATTCTTGTTGTTTTTATTTTGTATCACTCCGCCAGTATAAGGTTGGTCAGAACACTCCCTAACATTCCAGCGTGACGTATGATCTGACGTAATATCGTATGTTGTTATGTTACATAATTTGTTAGTCACTGGAGCTGACCTTGGCCCAATTTCGCACATTTGTCTATTGCGTTGTATAATCCATGAAAATAAGTTTGTTTCCTTTTCCCCAAAATTAAAATTTTATATTATTTTTCATGTTTCCTCAAAATTATTATTACATCAGAAAATATTATTTTTATCAAACATAATAATTTTTTACATTATCCCAGGTAGGCCTAAATGTCCCGTTACAATACCCCCTCAAGGAGAGTTTTTATGCCGAAGCATAAAAACTCTCATTGACACACTCATACTTCCTAAAGGAATCAGTCAGGATATGTCGCCACAACCCCCTTTATGGTTTACCAAAATAATATCTATAACTTACCCTTGGTCCAGTGACTGTGACCGCACCTGAATGACCTTACTGGACTTCTCTCTCGAGATCCCAACACCGCAAGGCCAGTCAGGCACTTAACGCTCCTGCTCTGACGCACTTGCCAGCTCAGGACCGCCACCACAACATCACCAGACACTGAAACAAAATCAAAAATATTAAATGGTGGCCTTGTATATGACCATATCCCTAACTGATCTGTTTCCCCTTAGCTGTGCACTGGTTTGCATTAAGAAGCTCTGGTTTTTCTTAATTCTTAACACACATGTATATATGAACCCTTAAACTAACATGATACATTTATAAACTTCCTTAACATCATTCTGTATACTCTTCCCTCGTTTACTCTTATCCCAAAATTCAAAATTATTGCCCTGATTCCCATCAGAATTTAAATAAACATTTCCCATTACAATATTACAAATATCTCTCATCCCCAATTTACATCTAAAATATTTAAATTCATTATTAAAATTCTCTTAAACACATTTAAATCAACTACACAATAACAAATTATTTGCTTATATCTTTCTCAACTTTGTTAATCATCTCCATCAAAACATCTCAAATCAACACAAAATCATTTAAGTACATCATAAAATCAACTACATATTCTACATCATTGACATAAGGCAATCTAATATTCAATAACTCATTACTAACAGTTTAGTAACCTCCTTCTACATCAAAATCTAGTATCCCCCCTATATCCCTGTTACAATTAGGTAAATCACCTCACGGGTAAACCGTGCAAGATGTGTACCTGGTTGTATAAACACTCTATTGTTTATGCCCCTGGCTTGTAACTGCCAGCTCCTTTTCCACACACTCTATTCTTTATTGATGGTGGACTGTAGCGCCCATTTGCATCCACAAGAACTGCATTGTAATTAGGGTGTAGACGCTGCCTACCCCATTCTTGCTTCAGCGTTATATAAAAATTCGGCATTACTGATGTCTGAGGACACCAGTAATCCTACTATAATGATTCACACACCCTTAATACGGCACTATCACCACCTTCGATGATAGCCGCTGTTCCATAGTTATCTAGGTTCCCCTGAGTTACCCACCCAGTTAATTTCTAAGTACACCAATTTAGAATATATTTACATTATAAATCCACGGTCAGGGTACGGTGAAGCCGTGACCGCCCGAAATGTAGGGGAAACTGCTAAAAGACATATAAGGTTTACGCTTATACTGCTACTACAGTTCACAGAGGGTAAATTCTTATATGTTTGTTTATATTATTATTTAATTCTCCTACATCCTAACAAACATAATACAACATCATAAAACATAGTATACTCATAATTCACATTGTTGTTATTACCTTAAACAATTCACATTTAAGTTTGATCAGAAATTACACACCTTACAGCTTTAATTTTATTTTCAAATTCTATTAAATCTTTCACTTGTTTCATTTATTATTACATTTTAACTATGAATTATCTATCATTTATTTTCATCATTTATTTGTTTGGGTGATTCTCCGTTATTCACAATGATTTGATTTATTGAATAGGCATTTATAGATATAACCTTACTCACCTTCTTCCTTCCAACAACCACTAACAGATTTACATAGGGTGACACCAATCTCTCAATAATAACCCCTTTCATCACTAATTCCACTTAAATCATTTTCCTCTTATAATAAAATATCTAATACCCTCTTTGTAACTAGGATGTGTGTTCCCAACCTGGCAATTCCATGCATAACCTTTTGCCCCTCCACCAAATATCGGCAAACACTCTTCGACCCTTCACAACTACCTGCCCAACGACGCACGTTGATCACTCCCTACAACATCACCCTCACCTACAAAATTCACCATCAACTATTTACTCTCTAATTACATTACCCTCTCTTTCTCCACATATAATCACTCCCTCTACTGTGTCCCTACTATTACCCTGTTTCTGTATTATTTCTATTCCCAAAATTCTTATTTTATCTAACACCCATTAAAGTTAACTTTGACTAACTCAAATGCCTTATTAAAATACTCATTATTACCCAAACTCCATCTTAACATGATCATTGACAATTACCTTAGAAAATTCATCACTTAACTCCTAATGACCATACCTCACAACACTTGAATATATTTATGTTTAATCATTTACTATTCTTTAGATAATCTAAATTCCAGAAAATCTTTTAAATTCATCACCAGAATTTATTTGTATAACAATCATTAATCAATTAATTCATCTCAAATTATTTAACTCAATTAGTTTTTAAAACACAAAGTTGTTTTACTTACTTTACTCCAAAACAATTACAATTTATTTATTACAAACTCTCATTATTTATTTAATCTGATAAAATATTATTATCATTAAAATCAATTTCTGCTACATGCACACATTGTTGACATAAAATACATTTTACAACACAAACACAATTAATTTCACAATAAATTTATTTACAATTTTTTGTCATTATTTTTCTGTTTACCACACCTCATTTCATAAGTTAGCTAGATCATTACCACCAACTAAAATATTTAAAATGTCCATTCACTGATTTTTTATTTAACCCCCATCGTCATATAATAATCTGATCTTATGACTACACCATTCATTTACAATTAATGATATATCGCTATTATAATCATAATAGTCATCATCATTACTTTTATCCATTATATCAATACTATTGATAATACAAATATTATTGCATACCATTAATTCAAAATTCCTGTCGACATCGGGTAGGGTAATTTCTCCTTTAGTATTTTCTGTTAAATTAAGGTAAGTTAATAATTCGTCAACATTATCATCTACTTCTGCTACTACCTCAGTTTCAATACAAGGTGAATACTCTATATAATTACCAGCTCTCTCTACATCTAACCTTTCTACAAATTCTTCATAATTTCTATTCACCTTAAATAATTTTATCTCTATCTACACACAACTCTCTCTCTAAATATCTCTCACCATAACACCATATCACAATTTCTCTACCATCCCATACAGAGGGCACTAACTCATAAAAATTCAGGGAACAACTCAAAGACCTCATGTCTTCCAATAATAAGGGACTCTTGCCCTTCAACAACAACATTTGTAAACACCTTGGTTCACAATAAACTTGGGGAAAATTTACCCTCTGGAACCCCTCTACCTCTATACGCTCTCTCCACTTTCTCTCTGACTCATCAACACACACTAACATTCCATTATTACACTCTATTTCCACTAAAACTTCATCAGCACTATCAATATTGTAACGAAACAAATGTTACAAAAGAATAGTAAATAATAGTGAAATCCGATCCAGAGAAGAAACAAGAAATAATAATTGAAAGCAAATTAAAGGAAAACTATTTGGTTTGACTTATATAATATTATCCAGAAACCCAGAAATAACCCAGTAGAATAGGGCAGTAAACAGAAAAAAGTGAAATAAATAAACCTAGTAGGCCTAATCAACTTACCCTGAATAATAATCCAAACCCAATAAAGAGTACCTAATCCATATAATAAAATTGTATTAATTATAATCATATAGGCCTATAATCAAGGAAAGGAAAAGGGACACAAACCTTTAAAGTAATGAGTGTGATCATAAGAAATAGCGACACAGACTACCGTTAAACAGTGTAATTATTTTTGATGGAAGTGTTTTGTTATTATTAGACAGAATTTTAGTTTATCATACAGACAATAGTTTAGCAGTATAAATAAACTAAAACTGTCAAAAACAATTATTATTATTAAAAGTTTTGTTATATGTTATAAGATTTTATGTCATCAGTTAATTTATGTAAATATATTTATCTCAGGTAGTCAAAGTAGAAATTACAATCATTCATAACAAATTGTTCCACCACATATCATAGAAATTCAAATTAATAAGGTTTTACAGTTATAAACTGAGGCATGTTTAGTATCAAATTGTTTATAATTATCTAATTAATAATTGTATAAACATTGCATATATAATTAGAGTATAATAATAAAATTATCTATTAAAGGTAATTTATAAAATATAATGTAGGTAATGGGTGTTGATCCTATAACATTTAAACTGTACATAAATGACCAATCAAAATTTAAGAAATTTGTATGAGTAGGTAACTAAAAGAAAGAAGAAATAACACTTAATTGTTAATTGTGATGGAAAGCAGTTGAATAGTGCGTGTCTAGAGGTAATTAAAAGTATATAAAAATAGATGACCCGTGTGTGAAAGAAGATCTGAAGGACCATCATCGAAGATAATAATCCTTCCACTACCATTTTCATGAACAAATAATACACACAATCAAGAAAAATATTCAGAAACGACCAGGAACCCTTCAGCAATATCGTCTAGATGTGTAAAGTATAATTTGACAATATTTTTTTCAACAAGGAACAACCACTAGACAATATAACAATTTACACTAACACTAATCACTAGTCAACATTTTAAAGTGCAACCAAATTCAATATATAAGCTAACAGTGATTACAAGGTAACATTTATTGTACACATTGATAAACTACATTATTTTCTGAGACGGACAAATTGAATATCGTCAAAACTTGTATGTAACTTAATATATAATTTGTGTAAATTTTTAGATTATAAGTAATATATTGTTTGTAAAGGTACTCTCTATTATTAATCAACATGCAAAGGAACTTTTCGTAGCAGCCACAAGAATTCCCACGAAATATATTAAAATTATTTAATTATAAATCCTGAGATAAATATCGACCCTGTGACAACCTTATGTATCGAATGGAATTTTCCAATAATTGAATTTATGTTACACAGATTAAATCATTATGTTATTAAATCATATCCATGAGTTATTATTCCATTAAGATAGTGTTATAATATTCACACCATTATTCTCTAACACCATATTTTTACTTATATTGTCATAATTCTCACCCCTACTTACCTCATTAAATGTCATCTGACCATCTTTATTTACGTTTAATTTATCTGTTTCTCCACTATTCTTTACCCCCACTATACTCTCAGAATTGTAATTAACATCATTATCATCACTATTCAATACTTTATTATCTAACACCACCTCTTCCACTATTTTGTCATTATTAATATTTGTCATGACTATAACATTGTCACCTAACTTCTTATTCATTATCTGATTTAATTTACCTTCTAAATTTTTATTCATTTCGTCAATTTTTTTCTCGCAATTGCTACTTATTGATTCTAATATCTGTTCTGTAATTGTATCAAAACGTGTATTAATTTCATTTACTTGCTTACTAAAATCGGAATTCTGGTGTTTAATTTCATTTCTAATTTCGTCAAATTTACTATTCTGTATGTCAAATCTACTATTCTGTTCATCGAATTTGCTGTTCTGAACGTCAAATTTTACGTTAATACTACTATTCATTGTTCTCATGAAATTATATAGATCGTCCAGTGACAACTCTTTGACTCTAGTTGTCGTTGGAGTAGACTGTACTTCTACATTACTCATTATCATTGACTCTGTAAGAGTGTTTTCTAAATTTATTTCTTTATTTTCCATTTTTAATGATCAAGTTATTTCTTTTATATCCAAAATACTAACATATATCACATGTACTTATCACACAACAATGTATTCTACTTACATAACACTTTACGTTACTTCTCGTAACCTCCTACGTACCTTATTTATACTTTATTCATTTCAAACAACCATTCTGCTCTCCAAGTAGGCCTATATTTATATAAATGTCCCGAAGTTCAGGGCGCCAATGTAACTCTACTTTTTATATAACTTTTATATTATTGTTTAATTTGTTTACCTTACCTACTAATCAATAGGTATATTTACCTTTGAATTGTAGACGCCATTTTGCGTACTGCCAACTGCGAAATTTTTTCAACTTACCAGGGTTCGGATCTTTTCAGCGAACAGGAGAGCAGATTATGGCTGTTTGAAATAAAGAAAGCTTTACTTGTTCCCATTAATTAAGTTTTATTGTTATCTTTTCTATTTTTTCGTTTTCAACACAAACAAAATATTACTTCCACTCCCTTACCTGTTGTGAGATTAACAGTAAACTATGTATTGATTACATGATATTCTGAATATAATAAAAAAATAAAACTGTAAATAAATTCAAAATAGCAATGAATGACACATAAACTAATCTTAACTACCGCAAACCAGCGTTCTTGGTACAACATACTTTCACTCACCCAAACACACACACAGCCACCCCATTCCCTTAGAGATCTCATTTCTTAAATCATATTAAAATTTTGATTTTAAAGTTACTTGATTATTTATTTGATCATAAATATACCCGAAGGTTACTTAGCTGTACATCTGAGTCCAAAAGACGTCACATTGTTCTACACGCACTACGTAGTTCATTGTTTCAAACTTCACTGAATTTACATGTTCTTTTGAAAAATAATTTAACTATTAGTCATTTTGATTACGTTTTAACTTTTTGTACTTCATATTTTACATTTTACTCGTACGGTTTTTCAAAATGTTTTAGGTGCGGGCGCCCACGATTTACGTTCTTGAACTTTTTTGTTTGCAGCCGGCCGGCTCAAGGAGCAAAGTTTAACTGGGATGAGACGAACTGGACTATTTTCTGAAGTGGTCGTGGCTATTTGACCAATTCTTATTGTTCTAAGTTTGTATCACTACGCCAGTATGAGGTTCGGCTGACACTCCCAGCATACCAGCATGATGTATGACCTGACGTAATATCGTATGTTGTTCCGTTACATAATATGTTAGTCACTGGAGCTGACCTTGGCCCAATTTCGTACGTTTGTCTATTGCGTTGTATAATTCATGAAAATAAGTTTGTTTCCTTTTCCCCAAAATTAATATTTTATATTATTTTTCATGTTTCCTCAAAATTATTATTACATCAGAAAATATTATTTTTATCAAACATAATAATTTTTTATATTATCCCAGGTAGGCCTAAATGCCCCTCAATATAGACATATGTATGTTGTATTTTGTAGAAAATGAACCGGTACTTTGACAATAATGAACCAGTACGATTAAGAGGAAACAAATTAGTTGGGGATGTGGAATAATGAAAGGCCATTTGTTGACATTTTAATTGGATGTTTCAGAGTCAGGTGATACTGTGGCGGGTGCCTATCTGATTTTATGGTGTTGGGATCTTGAGCAGAGAAGTCCAGTAAGGTCGGATGGGTGCAGCCACAGACACCGGACTAGGGGGGGTAAGTACCCATGATTTTAGTAAAGAACTAAGGGGGGGTTGTGGCGCCATATCTTCACTGGTCCTCTTAGGTTTTAGGCAATTAGAGTTTTTATGCTTCTGCATAAAACCTCTCATGGGGGGGGTATTTTAACGGTACAGAATTGGGTGTTAAAAACCATAATTTAAATCAGTTTTAATTTTAAAGTAGTCAGTATTCACCTAAGGGGTACCCCATTGTAATCAGCCACACATACAATGTTATTGCTGACTGTTTATGTCTGATGTCTGGAGTCTGCCCAGCCAGACGTATTACGCAACAGCTTGCCAGCTCAGTCTCTTTGTGTTTGCCCATCACAGTAAAACACTTTCACCCCAGTTTGCATCAGACAGTAGCAGATTACAGTCGTCTTCAAGTTAACCAAAAACAGTGGCCTCAGACACGCGAGATGGGCCGTAAACATCGTCGGCCCATCCAGTAAAATATCTATAGTAGTGTACAAACAATATAGCGCGGTCAAGGGAGTCAACTCGTAACTCTGACAGCATGGTCAACTAACTCAAAACCTCTTAAGTGCTCGAGCAAATTAAAGTCGGCCGACACAATTGTTAAAAGCGAAATGTGATAAAACGCGGTTCTAGTAACCAGTGAACAATCAACGCCAGTCAAAAGAAAAAATAACTTTAACTATCTTCCATTGAATTTCGGAGTGCGGGGTGAAATAAGTGCCTCAACAGTTGGACCAGGTCTACAACCAGGCTGAGTACTCATATAATCAATTTTTAATTCCAAATCTTTAACAACTTTACAATTTATACCTGGGGATGTTTCAAATAATAATGAGATCTCTAAGGGAAAGGGGTTTAAATAGAATGTTCATGTAAAAGAACGAATGTGTATGAGAATGGGGATAAATTTCGTACTGGTTCAGTAAACACATAAATTGTTTGTTATAACTGTCATAGTTAAGTAAGATTGGTTCGCCAATTAATTTTATGGTTGTTGTGTTGTTAATTTTAAGAATGTCTTAATTTGCCAATAAGCATTTTGTGTATTAAATAAAATCCAAATAAGTTGTTCTAGCCAGTATAAACGGTGTTATTATATTTTCACCCCTCAACTCAAATAACCTTTCTGCAACTGTTTTTATCTATAGGACTCTGGAGGAAACCCGAAGGTAAGAAAAAATAGTTTTATAAAATTGATAAGGTTGATTAACTCATTTAAAATCAAACATAACAATTGACGCCCGAAATAGGGACTCGATTTTATTATTGACATAAAATCAAACTTAACAATGACTCCCGAACTGGAACTCGATTATATGTATTTGAATAGAAAAAGTAAACGTAACAATGACAATTTGCATTTTTTAATTAATAAACAAAATGAATATAATTCTATTAACAAAGTAGTACTAATTTCACAACCAGTACTAAATCCTCTGTACTCTTTGCTTGTATTACGATATTCACGTGCTTATCCACACTCAATCAACTACCAAAGCCTGCAACCTAGCTGGAAAACTTCAAGGTAAATACTGCAGAAGAAGAGTATACCTTCGAGACGTGGGTAAGTGCGCACAAATGAGTAATAGCATATGTGCAAAAGTAAGTGTCTAAGAGTATCGTCGTATAATTAATGGCGCTGCCAATGTGTGGCTGTAATGGTACAATTATGGTACAATCTTTAATTAACAAAAACATGGTATAAAAAACCATAAGTATTGTATTCCTTCATTTGTTAACAATTTGATCATAATAAATTAAACCTTTAATAATCCCTGTAAAGTTTCGGTGAGTGGACTATACAAATGTTTTGTGAACGCAGAAGTGAATTGCCAGGATTCTAACTGTTTCATCGCAAAAAACCAAGAAACACAGCAAAAAACTCATGTCGCATACTGAGATAAAGCGACGATCCCTGATGACGCCAGCGATGAGGAATGTGTTGTGGAAACTGTAAACAGACAAACAGTAACTTGGTGACGTAGTTTTCGCCCCACCTACGATATATGGAACAAAGACTCTTGGTCATTTCATCAGAAAGTGTGATCGCAGCCGGCCGGCAAACCGTTCACTGAGTGTGAATTTTAACTTTTACACCACTAAAAGTGGTTATTTAACTATATTAATACAGTGCTGTAAATCTACTACTCCAAGATGTGACCGGTAAAGAAATCGGCGAACTCGCGGTGCGCGACGTTCGTGAAACCGCATCTGGCGATTTGGTGAGAACGTTCCAAACATTCTTTTTATTGCAAAATTAAAATGACCAATTCTAAGTCAATAAAATATTTTACTTAAAAATATGAGCTCATTAAAATAATTGAAATTGTACCAGCGTGAGAGATGGAGAGTGAGAGAGAGAGTGACATAACTTATGCTGGGTTGTGCGTTCTATGTTCAATAATCTATTATATAATATTTCATAATTACTTATTTGATATTACATATTTCATGATTTTGGAGGGTTTAAAGTTCACTGAATGCAGCATTATGTAAGTTGTAATTCTATTATAATAAACAGGGTATATCATTGGTAACAATTTTAACCAGGTATTTTATTATTTCAAATGATTTCCGCTACTCAAAAGTTCGTGTAACGAATTCCTGCCCTATAGTGACTAACAATGGTAAGTAAAATTACAGAGTTATTAACATATATGTACGCTTAGATCAAGATGGCGCCCGACTTTTGAAAACAGTGTCTATACGTTTATCGTATATCGTATATTTATTGTCAGCAATAAACGTATAGTTACAGATGTCGCCCGTAATAACAGGGACCTGACATAAAATTTTATGTGAGTACGCCTACAAAGAGAGCGGAAAAATTTATTTGAGGTAATAAACGCCAAAATTTTAATACGTAAACATAACCAAATTTTACGAAGTTAGGTTATACGATTGTATGCATGCGTGTATTGTAAAATTGCAAACATGAGTACTAATGATAATATTACAATAGAAATCAGCACAGCTGATGTAAATTTGACTGGTGAGATGGATGTTCAACCAACTCAAACTAGTCAGACTGACAAGGTAAATACGCCTGTATCTGTAGAGAAAGAGAAGGTCGCTACATCCATGTCAGCTAGTTCAGAAAGTAAATCAGATAGTACCGCTGCTTTGATGCAGCTGTTATTAAATAAATTTGATGAACAGAGCGTAAAATTTGATATCAAGCTAAATGAGTTAAGGAATGAAATTAAAAACGATAACGATAATCTCATTAAGCAGTGTGACAAGGTCGTTAAAAAGTTGGATGAGAATTTAATTCAACTAGAAAAACAGAAGGCGAATAGTAGCGAAAACAGTACGAAAAACGAAGTACTGATTAATAACGTAAGTAACAGTAATAATCTGAATAATGAATTTACAGGTAGTAAGAATATGATATTAGAAAATGATGAAAGTATTATGAATGATAATGAGGTGTTTGAGTGTATTGAGTCAGAAAGAGAGCTTGGAGAAAGTATTTTTGTACAAGGGGTGCAGGGGGTAGAATTTTCTTTTGATGTTGTTAGGGGGTGAAGAAAAGTCTTCACGTATTTTTTATAAGGACAAGAGTTCCTTCAATTTATATTTGGGAGACGATAGGTCTACAAATAAAGTTTCTTGGTGTTTTTGTGTACCTAATAAGTGGTGCAGTAATTTTAAGTTAGGGACCCCTGCATATTTGGAGGGAGAGAGTGTAATTTGGTGTTATGGTGAGAAAAATATTAAGAGAGAAAGTGTAGAGAGATATGGTGAGAGAAAGAAAGTAATAAAATTTTTTAAAGTAAATAGGAAGTACAGAGAATTGGTAGAGAGGTTAGGCATAGATACGGTGGATGAAAATAATGAATACTTACCTTGTAGTAACAGTAAAATTGAAACAATAATAAATGATGAGAATAATGGTATTAAGTACTTACCTGTGGTAGAAAATTATGATGATAATTACAAGATGAATACCCAAATTATAACATATGATATTACTGAGGTAGACAGAACCCTACTCGATCGTGACTTGATATATTTGTTTGATATATGAATATGAATATAATGTTTCTAATCATAAAATTTATTTATTAAAAAATAAATTACAGAGAACTAAGATTCGGTTGTTATTCAACGATGGAGGATAGAGTGTTTCAATTGTGTAATGAACATTAAATATATGTGAAAAGTGGTATTGAATTGGACTGCTATGGACTGAGTTTGATAAATAACAAAATAATGTGTTTGGAGTGTATATTTTTCATTGTATTAAATGTATTTATATATCAATGTATTTATATAATTTTGATGTTGTATTACAGGTATATTTTGTGTACACCAGTTATTATGTATTTTAATAATTAACATGTTTTGTTTAATTAAACAAGTAAAATTTTTTAAATAGTTGAATAACAATTAAAGAGTAATCACTCTTTATTACTTAATTAAGAAAACAAAAAAAAGAGTACAAAAGAAAGTTGTACTAATTTGTAACAGAAGTAAATTATTAATTGTAATAGAAAGTTCTAATGAAGTAAATTATTATTTAATTTGTATTGAAGGTAATTTCTAATGATTGATAATGATTAAGTAAGAATATATATTTGAAAAGTGAGGTGTATTGTTATGAGTAGGTGAGAGATGAATTATATAAGACGATTGTCAATGATTACAGGAAGGTAGAATGTTTAAACAGGGATAGAGCCTGGGTATAAATAGAAGCATGTGGGTTATTCAATTGAAGTTAATGGGAGTTAGATAGTTAAGAATTTTTAAAGAAAATAATACAAAGAGAGTATTAGATACTTAGGGACACACAGTTAGTGATTATTTGTAGAGGTGAGTAAAGTCAAGGTATAAACATATATTTGTTGTTGATGATATTTTGTAGTGGGGGTGAGGTGATAAGGAGTAGCCAATGTATAGCGTTGTGGCAGGTATTAGCGTAGTTTTAGGGAGTGTTTGCTGAATTTTTTGGAAGGGCAAAATATTATGAATGTATATAGCCAGTTAGGGAACACCCATCTCTGTACAAAGATGCGCGGTGCTATAGGATTTATCGTTGGAATGAAATTAGTAAAGGTGTTTATAATTGAGATATTGGTGTCATGATAGGTTGTTAGTTAGAAGAAGGTGAGTAAGATTATAATAAATAAAAGTATAGTGAATATAGGAGTCACCCAGACTAAACAATGATTAGAAGATGAAAGGTTAGGTAGTTAGGTAGGTAGAAAATTCTGAGTACAGAGGTAGTAAGAAATGAATAATGAGAAATAATAACAATGTAATATGAATATTAATAATAATTTGAAATAAATATTAATAATTATGATAAATAATTGATGTCTAATTTAATTAATTAACTGAAATTGTAATTTTTTTAAATGCAACTTTAAATCGATAGAATATGCAAGTTTTAATGCAAATCTTAATCAAGATTAAATATGAATTTAAAATGTATTAAATGTATTAATATAATGATCATGTGTATTAATGTATCAATGTATTATCATGTATTATGTATTATGTTATGAAATTTTAACATGATTTATGGAAATAGTGTGTATGAAGGGGTAAATATAATTGGCGCTGTCAATAACAGTTATTACCTGTTAATAATAAACATAATAATTTTAATAATAATAATAATAATTTTAATTTAACAATTCAATAAGATTTATTAATTATTTTTGTCTATAGTTTGTTTTCCTCCATGTTTTAATATTTGGGAGATTTATATGTGAATTTCAATATTTTCAGTTATAATTAAATTCTTTTTTATATCAATATGTGTTTCTTTTATAATTATAATAATTATAAAATAGAAAGAGTTAATTATTATCTATGGGAATCGAAACGATTTTATAATTCAGGGTAGTCCATAATGAGAACGGAAGTTCTATATAATTCTTGTGAGTTACATTTTTGTAATTATATTTTAGTAGTATTTCAAGCAAACCCAGTGCTTATTAGCACAAACCAGCACCTAGCTAAGGGGAACCAGATTAGTTAAGGATAGAGTAATTTACCAAGCCACTATTTTGATATTTTTGATTTATTGTTTCAGTGTTTGGTGATGTTATGACAACGGTCCTGAGCTGGCCAGCGCGTCAGAGCAGGGGCGTTACGCGCCTAATTGGCCTTATGGTGTTGGGATCTCGAAGGAGAAGTCCAGTAAGGTCATGCAGGTACTGTCATCGTCATCAGACCACGGGTGAGTTATTGATTTTCTTTTATATAAATTGTAAGGGGGTTGTGGCGACATATCCTGGCTGATCCCTTTAGGAAGCATGAATGGGTCAATGAAAGTTTTTATGCTTCGGCACAAAATCTTTCATTGATGGGGTTTTGTAATGGTACAATTTTTAATTAACAAAAACATGGTATAAAAAACCATAAGTATTGTATTCCTTCATTTGTTAACAATTTGATCATAATAAATTAAACCTTTAATAATCCCTGTAAAGTTTCGGTGAGTGGACTATACAAATGTTTTGTGAACGCAGAAGTGAATTGCCAGGATTCTAACTGTTTCATCGCAAAAAACCAAGAAACACAGCAAAAAACTCATGTCGCATACTGAGATAAAGCGACGATCCCTGATGACGCCAGCGACGAGGAATGTGTTGTGGAAACTGTAAACAGACAAACAATAACTTGGTGACGTAGTTTTCGCCCCAACGATATATGGAACAAAGACTCTTGGTCATTTCATCAGAAAGTGTGATCGCAGCCGGCCGGCAAACCGTTCACTGAGTGTGAATTTTAACTTTTACACCACTAAAAGTGGTTAATTAACTATATTAATACAGTGCTGTAAATCTACTACTCCAAGATGTGACCGGTAAAGAAATCGGCGAACTCGCGGTGCGCGACGTTCGTGAAACCGCATCTGGCGATTTGGTGAGAACGTTCCAAACATTCTTTTTATTGCAAAATTAAAATGACCAATTCTAAGTCAATAAAATATTTTACTTAAAAATATGAGCTCATTAAAATAATTGAAATTGTACCAGCGTGAGAGATAGAGAGTGAGAGAGAGAGTGACATAACTTATGCTGGGTTGTGCGTTCTATGTTCAATAATCTATTATATAATATTTCATAATTACTTATTTGATATTATATGGCAAACGGAACGAATCCCCATGGAATGGAATAAGTGCATTATATGCCCCATTTATAAAAAAGGCGACAAACTTCAATGTAGAAATTACAGAGGCATTTCGTTGCTGTGCACCTCCTACAAGGTTTTTGCGTACATCTTGAACCAAAGGTTGAGACCCCTCACAGAAAATATAATACGGGAATACCAAGCTGGATTCCGACCTGGAAGGTCTACAATCGACCAACTCTTCTCGGTAAAACAGATACTAAGATGCGGATGGGAACGTGATATTGATGTGTACCAGATCTTTGTGGACTTCAGGCGAGCGTATGACTCTATTAATAGAGACAAACTCTACACCATAATGCATGAATTTGGAATACCAGGCAAGCTGGTAAGATTAACCCAAGTTACTATGCAGCAGACTGAAGCCCAAGTAAAGGTGGATAGCCAACTAACTGAACCCATAAATATTACACGGGGACTAAAGCAGGGAGATGGGCTGGCCCCAACACTATTTAATATTGCATTGGAATATGTAATTAGAGGCTTATCAATAAATAGCTCCAATCTGTTAATAAATAAAACTGTACAGATAGCCGCATATGCAGATGACATTAACATCATGTCAAGACGGATCACGGCAGCTAAAGAAATATTTATAGAGCTTAAAAACAAAGCCAAGGAAGTTGGGCTAGCCATAAATATGGATAAAACAAAAATGCTTATCCAAACAAGAAGGGACCAGGTTCATAACAACATCGAGATAGAGGAGGACACAATGGAGGTGGTGGACAATTTCACGTATCTCGGAGTGAATCTAGCAAAGACTGGATCAGAGGAGCCAGAGATCCAAAGACGGACCACCATGGCTAACAAGGCGTACTTCGCATTGCTGCCATCATTTAGGTCTGGGGATGTGCACAGGGAAACAAAAATGAAAATATATAGGACTGTCATCAGACCGGTGCTATGCTACGGGTGTGAGGCATGGGCAATCACACAGAAAACAGTCGACATAGTAGACACCTTTGAAAGGAAAATCCTCAGACGCATTATAGGCCCAATACAAGAAAATGGCTCATGGAGACTGAGATACAACAACGAACTGTATCAAATATATAAAGAGATACCAGTCTCAAAATTTATAAGAATTCAAAGATTGCGTTGGGCCGGACATGTTATGAGAATGGAGGGTAGCAGGAACCCTAAGAGGGCTTTGCTGGGTACATGGGAGGGAACGAGACCTAGAGGTAGACCGAGGAAGAGGTGGGAAGATGGCGTTGCAGAGGACACGAGAGACATGGGGATAAGAAACTGGAGGAGGGTTGTAGTGGATAGAGTGGATTGGAGGCGGAGATTGGTGGAGGCCAGGGCCCGACTTGGGCTGTAGCGCCATAGGAGAGAGAGAGACTTATTTGATATTACATATTTCATGATTTTGGAGGGTTTAAAGTTCGCTGAATGCAGCATTATGTAAGTTGTTATTCTATTATAATAAACAGGGTATATCATTGGTAACAATTTTAACCAGGTATTTTATTATTTCAAATGATTTCCGCTACTCAAAAGTTCTCGTAACGAATTCCTGCCCTATAGTGACTAACAATGGTAAGTAAAATTACAGAGTTATTAACATATATGTACGCTTAGATCAAGATGGCGCCCGACTTTTGAAAACAGTGTCTATACGTTTATCGTATATCATATATTTATTGTCAGCAATAAACGTATAGTTACATGGCTCGGTATATGTTAAGTATCGTTGGAATCGTTCTGTAATTAATGTCGCTTCCAACGTATTGCTAGATGTATGTTAATTATCATTACAAGTAAATGGCGCCCAGAATATATATAAAGTCAAATAAATAATTAGCACAAGTATTGTATAAAGAATAATAGTAAATTCATGTAATAAGTAATATTACAAATTGTTAAATGTAAGTACAGAGAAAAAAAGTTGTGAAATTTATACTGATAAATAAAATAAATTATAAATAAAGAAATATAAAGTCACGGTGGACCAATAATTAAATATATAATTAGTATCACGAATCAGTTAGGACACCGTAGTCTACAATGACGAAGCAACCAACCATGGACTTCGAAACGATGTTTAAACGACTGCAAGAGGAGTTGAAAACGAATAGTGAAAAATTAGAAAGTAATAATGATGAGTTAAAAAGTAAATTAGAAAGTAGCAATGCAGAAATAAAAACTCAATTAGAAAGTAGCAATGAAAAATTAGAAAATAAATTAGAAAGATTAGAAACTCAAGTAGAAGATAGTCGTAATAGATTAGAAATCATGACTGAAGAATTAAAAACTCAGAAAGTAATAATGAGGAGTTAAAAAGTAAGATAGAACTCGTCAGTAACACTTTGAAAACAGAGCGTACTGCACGCGTTGAAGCCGTTGAACAGCGTGTTCAACAGTCACTTAATGAACAAGCTGTAAAGATCGATAGCAAATTCAGAGAACAGCGTGAATATACAACACGTGAAACAAAAGAACACATTAGACAACTGGCTGAACAGTGGAATGAAAAATTTAAAATTACGAAGCAGGAGCAAGATCTCAAAAACAAGGACTTAAATGAGCGCATCCTGGACAACACAAACAGAACAAAGGAACTCACTGTGAGGACCCAGACAGTAGAAATAGCTGTGAAGGAGGTCACTAGAAAAACTACGCACCACTCCATAGAAATTAACAACATGAAAGATGGACTGCAAGAGGAGGTAGAAAAACTACAAGCGGAGGTCAAGAGATGACCAAGTGCTATAATGATGTGTGCTGCAAAAGCAGAAGATCAAGAGAAGATCAGTTTTAAAGGTAGCAAATGGGAGAACCCCATAGAATTTTTACAAAAGTGTGAACGAGAAATGGCAACAATAGGGAGCAACCTAAGCGACAGTGACTTTTTAGATTTTGTAAGTCGACATTTCCAGGAAACAGCATCCAAATGGTATATGATTGTTCGGGACCAAACAGAAACTTATGAACAGTTCAAGGCATCCTTCGAAAATCGGTACTGGAATATACATACCCAAAGAGAGGTACGAGACCAGCTGGAGTATGGGCGGTATTACGTCAACAGCAAATGATCCATGGAAGACTACATTATACAACTTGTCAAACGGTGTAAGCATCTTAGACCAAGTTTCACAGAGCACAAATTAGTATTAAAACTAAGCTACCATTTTGACAGACACATTAGACTCGCCGTATATACCCAAGGAGTTAAAACCATTGAGGAACTTCTTATCCTTGTGATGCAATCATCACAGTTTGTTAATAAAGAGTACGAAAGGAGAGACAACCGGCCGCAGCAGCAGCAGTACTCTACACAAAATCCAATACACCACAAATCGCCGCAGTTCGAGACGAAAGAAGAGGACATACGGAAAGAGAAGTGGAAAGAGTATAAACAACCCTATGAAAAAAGTAACCCGACTCCGAATAAAGGAGCGTACGCACACCCATTTACGTCGAAAAAACACGTAAAACCGTACAATGCCAATGTACAAAATATTAACGCAAATAATAATCATAATAATAAAAATAATTATGAAAATAAAATTGTGCAACAGCCGACACGCCCGTCAACGTCCAAAGCGGAAGGGGGTGATCATAGAACGCCAATCGATAAGAAAACTGTATTACAGAAGGGTAACAAAACGCCAGCATGGACAGGGTTAATAAACGACCTGCACACACAGGATTTGCGTGACACCCTAAACAATACACAACAGGAAATAATGTTATCTAAAACCTATTGTCCTATGTTAGGGGGAACAATAAACAATTTAAATATGAAAATCCTTGTTGACACTGGAAGTGAGGTATCCGTAATCAGCCGGACCTGCATCAACAGGAACAGGAACCATTTCAAATATGCACCAGTGTTACCGATAAACAATTATTACGTAACAACGGCAACAAAAATTAAACAGATTGCCACACAACAAATATATGTTAATTTTAAGTGTAATGAACTTGAATGCGATATTCCTATGATAGTAGTAGATAAGCTTACATATGATTGTATCATAGGTATCGACATATTAAATAAATTAGGAGCAGTTATTAATTTAGAAAAGAATTAGAATTTAGATTTTTAGAAAGATTTAAATTTAGAATTGGGAATTTAGAAAAATTCCCATTCGCAAACAAGATCGCAAATACACCGCATTCCTGTACAAGAACAAAAGCTACCAACATCGAGTAGTACCCTTTGGATTGAGTACAAGCCTCGCAGCAGTTGTAAAGTGTTTGGAAAATGCACTAGGACCAGAGGTGGAACCGTACACCATGATCTTCATGGACAACATCCTTGTAATCTCAACAACGTTGGAAGAACACCTTCAGCATCTGAACACTATATTTCAAAAGTTCAGAGACGCTAACCTCTCTCTGAAGTTAGAGAAGTGCGAATTTATTAGAACTTCAATAAAATTTTTAGGTCATATAATATCTGACAAGGGAATACAAACAGACCCTTGCAAGCTAAAGAGTATAACGGAGTTCCCAAGACCCAAGAACATAAAAGGGTTGAGAGCATTCCTAGGACTCACGGGATACTACCGACGTTTTTCATCATTATATGTGGAGAAAATCCAACCACTTCTAGAACTCACTAGAAAAGAAAGCAAATGGAAATGGGAGCTACATCATGAAGAAGCGTTCTGTGAAGTGAAAAATTTATTTATACATAACATTATGCTGCATCACCCACAATGGGAAGGACGATTTATAATTTACGCAGATGCCAGTGACTATGCAGTAGGGAGTGTCCTGTATCAAGAGGATAAACACGGAGAGCTACGAGTCATCGCATACGCCAGTCGAGTCTTCAAAGGAGCAGAAAACACTACTGTACGTCAGAGAAGGAAATCTTAGCGATAGTATACGCCTTGAAGCAGTTTCGTTATTATGTGTATGGAACACACTTTGAGATTCACACGGCTCATCAAGCGCTTTCATTTTTATTAAGTTGTAAAGCAACAAATGCATGACTAATGAGATGATACTGGCTATACAAGAGTATTCATTCACAATAAAATATTGTAAAGGCTCGAATAATATAATTGCCGACACCCTATGTCGTTATCCACCGCAAGAGACACAAGAAACTCATGAAGCTAAGTGGAGCAAGGTTCAAATATTAAACATTACATATCAAACAGATGATAGAGTTAAATATTTGTTAAACAATATAGCAAATGAACAAAACAAAGATCTTCAAATAAGTCACATGAAGTTATCACCACTATCTAGTAGATATACAATAAAAAATAGTATATTGTAGAAACTCGTCAATTATGATTGGAAAATAGTCCTATCACCAGAGATGCTAAAAACACTAATTATACCATGTCATCAAAGTTTAGCACATGCGTCTGCTTTAAAATGTCATTTAGCTTTAAAGGAAGACTTCATTTTGAATAATATGTTTAGAAGAATAAAATCAATCTTAAAAGGATGCTACGAATGTCAAACAGCACGACATCCAAATCTTCACACCTATGTAGATATGCAAAATATCAAGACACAGGAAAAGGGAGAATTAGTAGCAGTGGACTTCCTGGGGCCATTTCTGAGAGCTATTCACGGGGGTACAAAACACATACTTGTATGTATAGATGTATTCACCAAGGCTGTTCAACTCTACGCTATTCGAAGACCCACCACTATAAGTGTACTGAATGTCATACTACGTAAATACGTACCGAAGTATGGTCAAATCAAAAAGATATTGAGTGACCAAGGTAAACAATTCCAAAATAAAGCATGGGCAGAAACGCTAAAGCAGCACGGCATACAACCAGTGTTAACGTCAATACAACACCCACAAGGAAACCTTGCTGAAAGGGTAAACAAAGAGTTAGGAAAACATTTACGCATCTACTGTAATGAACAACATAACCGATGGGCAGAGTACATATCATTTTTTGAACAAGCCATAAATGCTACATACAGTGAAGCTACGGGATATACACCGGTGGAACTGGAAACGAATAAAAAACCTACTAGATTCTGGTCAAAAACATTGATAAACCTCCCAACCAAAACCTGCAAATTCCATTGATTCACAAGTACGACAATACGAAGAAGAGGATGGAAAAACTTGGAGAGAAGAGGATCGAGAGGTTCAACAGAACGCACAAACTCATCACATTCCATGAAGGAGAGATAGTGTTACTAAGAAGAAATCCAGTGGGAAAACGAATCGACAATACAGCAAAGAAACTATTTAGACTGTACGAGGGACCCTATTTATTACAAAGAAGGAAAGGATGAACCCTTATAACCACTAAGTGTGAGTTTAATAATAAAAAAAAAAATTAAAAAAATGAATAATTTCTGAGCAAAGAAATAAAATTTGAATAAAATTCAAATTTTATTTTACCCAGCAGGGGAATTTATGCAACGATACGTTTAGCATAAGTATATGTATCAACCCCTGACTAAGTTATGATAACATATGAACGCACGTATGAGATGTAAAAGATGTAAATAATAAAAATAATGTAATAATTAAGCGTTAGGTATAAGACATAAATAAAAGAAATAAATGTATTAATTAATTTTAAATAAATAAAT
Organism: Magicicada septendecula; assembly: GCA_034769895.1. Lineage (NCBI taxonomy): Eukaryota > Metazoa > Arthropoda > Insecta > Hemiptera > Cicadidae > Magicicada > Magicicada septendecula. Next base: position 238,273,953 of record CM068371.1, read on the forward strand.
ATTTGTAAGTGAGCATGCATATGGAATTGCAAGCCTAGTTAGTTTTTAAACACAGCGAGGGGAGAAGAAACATGCACCGACTGGCAAGGGTGACGTCATAGTGACAGGCAGCCATGCGCGCGTACGCACGCACGTGCGCGTGTGTGTGTAAATGAAGAACAAGTTGAATTATGCATACAATTGTGGAAAATTTTACACAGTTTTTAAGTGCTGAACGAAAACCAGAAGTCACACGAATCAGACATACGTAAAAATAAAGCTGGCGCCTGGCGCTACAATTAGATATTAAGTGGTACATGATCGTGGGGACCATTCAGCCACCGTGTGAAATTTTGCCATAACTTCCATAGTTTACACACCTTAATGTTCATAATTTGCATAAGTTAAGTTTAATAATGTACCTAACGGTTTGTAAAATAATATTTATAAAAAAATGTGCGCTTCATAGAAAGACGCGTAGGTTGTAATTAGTAATTAAATCGACGTGCGGACTTGTTCAACTTTGTCCAAACAGTTTCCAACAGGAATTGAACGGCGGCAGGAGTATAAAACCCCAGCGAGCGACACACGCTTTCTCAGATCATCAACAGACAGTACGTGAAATCCACGCAGCTCGCAACTGCGAATTTTACAAAGTTAAGTAATGTTTTAAACCGTATTACGTAACTTGAAGTGCGATGGAACCGGCAGTATGTCGGTGAAAGTATTAGTGATACACGATTTATTTAAAAAGACTATAATATCGTAATCTACGAGGAGTCGTAACGTCGTTGATGAACTTCAAGAAGTCCACATAGAACTTCGAGACATCCACGAGGGACAAGACGAGGAGAGGAGAGGAACCAGAGCAAAATACTAGAGGATGCAGGGACAGCCACATGCAGCTACATCCAGCCGTACATCATTATGACCAGAGGTCCACGTCAGAACTCAGCATCCAGTAGACGGAGAGTAATTTCAACGACGCAGAGACAGAGAAGGTGATACCCGAAGAGGATCCCAAACTCGAGAGTCCAGGTGATGGTAACGACACAGTTAAATGGTTGCAGAAATATGCAGGTGAATTCAGACATTTATTTAATATTATAAATGACCCTGAGGTCTATCAAAAGAAGGCTGTAGATTCTATATACAAGTTTACATAAACTTTATTATATTTTTATTTTTCATAATGAATAATCAATAAATGTTCAAAGAATAATAATTGATAACAAAGAATATAAACTTATTAATCTCATAAATAAATGGTCATTATAGAAACCATATTTTATTATATAATTAAAATCAAGTAACTCTAACATAAACTCAAGTATGAAAGTTACTTTAATTGGACATTTTTAATTAATTGAGACAGTATTATAATTAATTAAAGTAATAGAATGGTCTCTATTAGAAATTTTATAAATGTTTAATTATTTAATTTTTTAATTAAGTGGTATATAATAAAAACCACACTTGCTAAGACAAGATTAATATTCAAGTTCGTACGTGTTAATCACGCATTATAATAATATGTGTTATGTATTATATGTCTGCGTAAATATTCCAGGTCATATATGTCTTGTTTATGTATAATGTGTCTTAGAATATAAGAGATAAGATTTTAACCACGTTATAATTATACGATATTTGTATAAGTGAATATAAGGGTCAATATTAGTTAACCCACACAATAATTAATAATATGACAATTTGCATTTTTTAATTAATAAACAAAATGAATATAATTCTATTAACAAAGTCGTACTAATTTCACAACCAGTACTAAATCCTCTGTACTCTTTGCTTGTACTACGATATTCACGTGCTTATCTACACTCAATCAACTACCAAAGCCTGCGACCTAGCTGGGAAATGTCAAGGTAAATACTGCAGAAGAAGAGTATACCTTCAAGACGTGGGTAAGTGCGCACAAATGAGTAATAGCATATGTGCAAAAGTAAGCGTCTAAGAGTTTCGTTGTAATACTTTGTTATGTATGTTCTGTTTCTGGAATACTGATATTTTAAAAGGTGTGAAAAAGACAAATCTGAGTCATATAAAATAGACAAAGACGATTTGCAATACTTACTAATAATTCAGTGGTTTCTTAACAGTGAAAAGTCAATTAAGGTATGGTTACTTAATTTTAAATACTATTAACTTTGCGTAGCTCCATTATTTACCTTTGCCAGATTTCTGTAACAGCTAAAGATTCTGTTGTCTCTTTTGATATATTCAGACAGTCACCTTAATGGTAAAGAATAACTTTTGTTTTCTAAAACTTATGTTGAAAATATCACATGCTATTTTACTGATCGTAAATATCAGTGAAATGTGAGGCCAATTTTTGTACATAATTATTTTGTGTAACATATACAATTTTATTTTCTGAAAACAATAAAATGATGTATGATTCTCACAATTAATTTTTAAATAATAGAGTTTATTGTCTGTATCAAAACAGATAATGCCTGTTGATTGTGCTGGTTTTTGTAGGCAACCACATAGAGATTATTAGTGATCTGAATTAGACTTGTAATTTTTTATACTACCATTATTCAGAGTACTAAAAATATAACATCTTTTGATGCAACACCACTTGCTTGTATTCAAACTGGTGTATTTGTGACATTGAGGAAAATGGTTTTTTGTAGTTGCTTGTTACCCATAAATAAAAGCTGCTTGTCGTAAGATCACAATTGAAAAGATTTAAGTAATAACCAGGTGATACTATCAAGAGCCAAGTAAACATTGCTAGTAACTATCAAGAGCCAAGTAAACATTGCTAGTATTACTATGGTGTGAGAAAAGAATTAATCTTTAGTTGATTGTATTACTCTTTACTTGGTTGGTTGTGTGCTGAAAGAAAAGAATGTGTGTGCTTGATTGATACATTAAGGGACATTTGGAAAGTAAAGATACAAAGTCCAAAAAACATTTCTAAACCACTTTATGTGGGGATTGACTTATAAAATATGGTCTAACTTTGGAACATATCTTTATTTATTTTTAAACATAGTTACCATAGTTCTTCATGCATTTGAGGAACCTAGGAAAGAGTTTTGTTTCCATTATCATAGAAACCTCCTGCATGCTCTTTCAACATCATCACCACACCTTGAATGTAGACATTGTTTCTGCAGCCAGATGTTCCTTCAACTTTGAAAATAGTTGACAGTTGGTTGGTCCAAGATTGCATGGTGTGATGGATGGAAATATAAAACTTCCCACTTAAAGGTGTGCAACACTCCTGTGTGATGCAATCAGCATGTGGAGGGGTATTATTATGAAATAAGAATACTCTTCAGCATCAGTATTCCTCACTCTTTAGTCTCACCTTGTGCATTTTTTCAGGAATCACAGTAAGTAACAGCATTTATGGTGTCTCCTCAAGGCAGAAAATCAACAAGAAGAGACTGCTTCCTGTGAATGGTTTGCAAGGTTTTCCATGTTGATGGTGATGTTTTGAATGTGTTCGGCAGTATTGATCTGATTGTCACTTATTTTCAGATGAATAGCGAGATACCCACATTTCATCTCCTGCCACAATGTAGTCCAGGAAGTTGTCATCCTGATCTTTGTAACACACAAAGAATGGTTGCGCTGTAGCTACTCAATTTTTCTGGTGATCATTGTGTGTCAGCATTTAGTATGCATAGTTTTTAATAGCATAATATTTCTGCAACTGTTTCATAAACAGCAGTCCCCAATACTTGTAGGAACTGTTTATGAAGTTCATCGATCATTAAATACTTAATATGAATTTTTTCTTCATTTTTTGGAATAGTGACATAGAAACCACCCCAATTCTTCATCATGATCATTACTTGTTCCCACTTTAAAGTCACAATACAACTTTGCTACATTTTGTGTGTTCAGAATATTTTTGCCATAAACAGAAACAGTTTGTGATAAATTTCAGCTGCAGTTTTGCTTTTTGCACAAATGAATCCAATTATTGAACACACCTCATATTTGCCAGGAATTAGAATTGACGTGGCAATTTTTAACAAATATTGCAAGTACAGTAGTGCAGTGGCTGTGGTCTGATAAATTTTTTCAAGCATGAGCATAACGTGGGGTCTAAGTATGAGGGGGCAGAGTGAAGCTTTAAAAACGCAAAGTATAGTGAGACCTAATGTATTAAAAATGTATTTTCTATAAGGTAAGCTCCTTGAGCTGCAGAACTTGCTCACCATTTTGAACAAAATACATTTGTTATTAGATAAAATCAAGTTAAAACATTTTAATTTTTTAAAGCATTGGGTGAAGTTCTAAATATATATGATTCTTAGCATTAGCTGATGTTGACACATATTAATTTCATTCAGTTATTAAATATACCAAGTTTATATTTAGAATAAAGTTTCTCATAATTTGAGCTTCACATAGACTTTAGTGTTTTCAAACTTGTGACTTACATTTTTGGTTTGTGGTCAAATATTTTCAAAGTAAACGCTATATTCAGATTTAGGTTAAAATTCCGTTAAGTATTTGATACCTGGTATGAATTTTTATTTCTTAAAATTTTTGATCCACTCTTTGGGCCGCATGACCCAAAATTTTGAAATTTTTAAACTGAACTTTTTAAATTTCACATTCTGGTTAAAACTCTTGGTAATTTCATATCCCACATGGATTCTTGTTTTTTTTTTTTTAATTTTAACCCATCACATTTTTACTTCCCACTCCCTTTACATTTTTGGGAATCAATCTCAAAAACAGTATGGACCTGTGGGGTAAAAGTGTGGACTCACATGCTAAGTTTTATAAAAATTAGTTGTTTGTTGGATTCAAAAGTTGTCATGAGGTTCCCCAGGTAGATGGACAGACACATGTCAAATGGTCCATGTAAAACTGAGAACTCTGTTCACTTGTTCAAAAATTAAAAACTTTAATAGTGTTTATCTGTCAGAAAAAGAGAGGAAAATTTTATGTTTAATGACCAACAAACGTCTCTTTAGGTATACTTATGGTTACCTACAACAACCACAATTGACTTCAGTTTTTGTTTTTAAATTGTTATACATACCATATTGTGAAATATGAGGTTTGATAATAATTTTGTTTGTAATCATCTATATTTATTTAGCCTCCCTCAAAGTAATCTCTATTGGACATTAACAGAATTATACTAACTTGTGTTTAATCTTCAAAACATTTCTGGAATACACAGTTTGAAATACCCATTTAGATCAGTCCTTTTGTGATTTTTGTGAAGATGAAAAGATTGCATTGAGACTAATCTGACAAATGTGGCAGGTGCCAGATTTTTTTCTGTTAAAAATTCTTCAACAAGTAGTGATGTTTGTGCTGGTGCATTATTGCTGTGCAAGTTTTAGAAATTATTCTTCACACATCTGATCATTGTCCGCATCAATATAATCACACGTGATTAATCACAAGTGATGCAAAACACTCAAAAAGTACTGATTACCGACCTTAGCAACTAGCGACAAAAATGTAAAGAATAAAGTACAACAAATTTCACCACAAAATACAATCTTCAACCCATTCACAACTATCGAAGCTTTTGTACCATTTGTAAACGGCTCAGTCATGAATACCAGACCCACTTCAAGCTCTTGCAACATTTTTCTCATGTTACAATAGTTAATCTCATTCTTTATGTAAGATTTAATGCAAGCTCTTCAATCTTTTAGTATAGAATGTTTAAATAAATCGCTTAATACACCAAAATGCAACTTGCTCAATTATCTGTCAGATTTAAACTCATCATCCAATATGGCTAAAAACTTGGACAGCGTCACACACCTATGTACCAACATCACAAAAAAAAAGATTTTGAATTATTTCTAGTATTGGAAATTCAGAAATTGTAAGAATTGTGATTTGTTATTAACGGAATAGCAGTCTCCTTCACCTTCCTCTAAGAGATGCTGCAGAGGCAATTCATCTTTTATTTTTGAAATGTCAATTTTAATGCGCAGACAGAAAGACGATGAAGCCTTTCTTGTCCAGTGGTGTTATATATGTAACTTAGCCTCCCAAAGACAAGGAAAAGAGCACTCATTGCTTGCGGAGCTTACATGCACTGTCAAAAATATTTTAAATATATTGTTTAAGTTGGGAAAATATTCAAAACGGCAAAGTATCCAGAGAGTAACTAACTGAATAGGAAACTGGAGAGGGTGATAAGATCAGGGAAAGTTCCTTGGTGATATGACAGTGAGGATTTACAATTTCAGTGCCTTTGTATGAACTAACCAATACATAATCCGAACACAAAGTAGTGCATGTGTATGTGTAATTCTCACAAAGAGAGAAAGAAGAACAAGTAAAGAAAGAGAAAATTTGGATTAGTACAGCTGTGTATATCTTCATTTCTATGTGACCATTTCACTATCAAGTTTTTCAAGTACATAGACCAAACTAGTCTTTGTTTACAATGTTCAAATTACCGGTATATTCCAGTTTGGATCTCAGAGGTACTACTTTTTTTTAATAAAATGATTATTTCAAAGTATTTCATTCTAATCTGTCAAACATTCCTCTTTACAAATTTACTAGAAATAAATAATAATAATAAACCAACTGGAACAGCTTTTGCCATAAACTAGTCAGACAATGATAAATAGCCTGCACTGTATGTGCAAACTTGGAACCAGTCTCTTATTTGTTTACTTGTTAGATTTTATTAATAATAATTGGAATTAGAATTTTATAAACCTCGGAATACTGAGGGGATGCCCCTTCCCACATTATGCCTTTGCTGTCAAGTCAAGCTGACCTTCCAGACATGATGGTGCTACCAAATATGAAAAAAATTATTTTCTTGCATTTTTACTAGCATTGTATCTTTACTTTCCAAATATTGTTTGTATGTTGACTGTATACAAACACTGGTGAAGTTATAAAGACAATTCTCATGACTGCATTTTACAGTTCAGTTGTAGATTATGTGTATCCACTCCAGTGATCAAACTACCTTTACTAATATTTTTTAAGTTTTAAGGAACATGGCGAGAATAGTTTAAACTGTATTATTTTGGGCTTCTTTTTGTAAATTGTTTATTTCACATAAGAATAAGCCTTGAGAAAATCAAACTGTACCAACTCAGAATATCAGTTAGACAAAATGGCAACAAGACAGCTTGTAAATGTCATATGTCCTTAGTATTAACTATATATGATGTAACTACTGGAGTAAGTAATCTGTGACTGTATGCATACCAACTCAGGACAATTCCTATGCATAGATGTGTTATAATTTCTAGGTTGATGGAGGAATCTGGATCAAATTTGACACCTGAAGAAACAAAAATTGATGTTACATTTCCATTCAGTCTTGTTCTAGGCCGAAAAGATTAGCAAAAGAGAATTCCTGTAGATGAGGAACATTTTAACTATAATTTTTTCAGTATGAGAATAATATGTATCTTTTGATATTAAGAAGGATACCTGGAAGAAAAACACCTTTCAGCTTAATTAGAAGTCTGATGTTCTAATTACAAAAGGAATGGGCTTGTAGTTCTGCTCATTGTTCTCTCAGCTCTTTTAGAGGAGGGGGAGAAATTGTACAAAATATAGTATAATCTATTTATATAAACCAAATAGTAAATAATACTTGTGTAAATGTTGAAAAGGTATAATTATATATATTCATTACGTATAAAGCTATGTATGAAATTGTACAGTGTACGAATAAAATGTTATTGTTTAAATGATCTTTTCCTTTACCTGATTTAATGAACTTGTTACTTTTTATTTTTTATCGATTAAAGAAATTAACATTCACTTTACCTTGTTTGTTTACATACCAGACGCCATCTTGCGTTGCTGCCAGTTTCTAAAAACCAAATACTTACCCAGTCCGTGAAAGCGTATTTTGGAGAGTAAATGGTTGTTGTGAATAACCAACTCGTTGTAAAAAACTAGATTCATATTATTTTATTAAATCATTAATCAAATGCATCTTTCCATTTAACTAACAAACTTGTACATTCCCTTCAATTCCCCTGATACAAACTTTAGCGATTCACCAGTAACATTAATTAAGTAATTACTTATTCAAAATAAAATTTATTAAGACAGAAAACAAAATGATTTTTTACCCAACACAAACCAGTGCTTCATGGTTTTCTTATATTTACCATACCCACACGCACACTCGCACACGTACCATACCTTTATTCCTTTATGAGCTCATTTTAATTTATATTTATTCAATTTTTTATTTTTGTTTTTTTTTGAAAGAAAAGTGGGATAATTTTGGTCGTCCTTTGTAGTTACTTATCTGAGAATTTGTCCGAAACAGTCCAACTTCCTGAAGTACCTCCCGTCACTCCGCACATTTTCTTTACTTTCACCAATTAAATAAAAAATAAACTGTTATTTCATTTTTTACTATTTAAACACTTATTTCTTTCGATTTTACATTTTTTGGGCACGCACTGTATTCAGCCGGCGGGCGAGCGATGGCTCGTGTCCGTCGTCGTGAGATGTTATTTGCTGACTGGGGTTAAATTTAATGTCTCAATTTCCGAAGTAGTGAGGGAATCACGTGATATGAAACTATTGTTATTTTGAGTTTTGAAGTCGATTTTGACGGGATCATAATTTTGTATCTACATTCCAGCGACGATATGAAGCTGGGTTGGTCTCTGACGTCATATGGTGTGACCTCTGAATTACATAATTTACAAGTCATGCAGCTAAAAATAACTGTTTCTCATGCGTCTGGAGTTGACCTTGACACAAATTCACTCACTGCATATTCCGTCGTTATAATTTCTGAATAAAATTTATGTTTATCATTTATTCCTTATGTTTCCAGTAAAATTTACCATTATTATGTATTTATGTTTATGTTTCCCAAAATATTAGGTGGGCTGAATTGTCCAGTTACAAACTTCATTCATAATTGTGTACTATTGTAATTTATTGTAGTGAACTGCCATTTGTAATAGTGTTGTAATACAGACTAGTTATAGAAATCCTTGTGTTCATGAGTAGTTCACTTGGTAGCACTAAAAGGCTGGAAAACATCTGTGGAAGTATACTGCATCTTCAAACTATAATAGTTTTCAAGTTGAGAATTATCATTTATAAGTATAACACTACTGACTCGGAACACTACAGTTTGTAACTACTTATAATTAGTTAATCAACGGACACGTCATGGACAACAAAATCCAAGAATTATCATTTACATTATAAATCTTAGTTTTGTGTAAATGTTATATGTATTTCTCTCTCTTTCTCACACACAAAATAAATATTAATATCAAGATTTTAGAAAATATTTAATTCAATAATAAATATTATTATTATTGAAATAACAGTAAAGTAACTTGTCAGTTTTATTTGTTATTAAATTGATAGAATAATTGTTAGCCAATATCAGCACAACAACCTAAATACAAATTTGGTTAAATATAATTATTTCACTACCGACTCAGAACACAGAGTTTTTTATGGGTAAGAACGTACAAGTTTTACCTACCTTATAGCCTGAACCAGTTTTCGCTTTTAAAAAGCTTCTTCCTCTGAGCCTCTGAATCAGCTTTTTAAAAGCGAAAACCAGTTCAGGATATAAGGTAAAACTTTTACGTTTTTACCCATAAAAAACTTTGTGTTCCGATTCGGTAGTGAAATAATTATATTTAGTTAAGTGACAGACACACAGGTGTGGCTTAAGGCCCATGCGACCCGTGCGCCCGCACGGGGCGCTGACGTTGGGGGGGGGGCACCAAAATGGGTTATTATAAAAAATTAATGAGAAACGCCGAACCTGCTGCGACGTTTATCAATTGCGATACGGATGAAAAAAAATATTATTGTACCAAAAAAAACCCATAAAAAATTAAGGATTACATTAAAATGCCTTGAAGTATGCGCAGAACAAATAATGATCTCAAACACAAACACAAACGATCCAGTTCAACCGCTCCCTTCCTACCGCATAACCAACTGCCGCGCCACCTACCCTCCCCTCCCTTAAACAAGACATTTGGACTCGTCCATGGCGCCATCACTGGCACTGCAAAACAAAGCGTGATTCACCTGTCAGTCCGAATCGGATCACAGGGGCGGTCAGCGTCTGTTTATACTGTGTGTGTTAGATGATAGAAGCCCATGTGTGTAAAGTCATTTTACTTAAGTGCAGAGTTAGTGAAATATTAGTGTGAAACACATTAAAACATAAAACATGTCAGATAAAAAGAAACATTCTGGGTCATACTACAGGAAAAGAAGAACAAAACAAAGTCTTGATGAAGAAAACCAAGCGGCTGGCTTGAAAAAGTTTTTGTCAGGAAATAAAAGCATTGCTTCGAGTTGTTCTTCTTCAACAATGACAACAGAGCCAGAGCCTGAAGTCATCGAAAAAACCCTGAAACCAATTTAAACAAAATGGTTTTGAAAACTGAGGCGAATTTAAATGAAATGGGTCTGGAAACTGAGGCAAATGAAAATGAAATGGATTTGGAAGTTTTCGAGAATTCACCAGGACCCTCTTTGAGTGAGGTACGTTTTATTTATTATAAAATTAGACTATTATACTCGCATTAATTTATTAAAAAATTAGTGGACGAACACTTATTATCCTTAAATTACAAAAAAAGCTTATATGTGACCTTTTCTCCAACTGCTAGAACCCAGCCGGTGAATTTAAATCCTTTACTAATTCATTCGCCTAGCTGTAGCTTGTTGACAACCGTAACCTGCCAATGCCCTGTTCTGAATAGAACAATGGAGGCAAAATATTTAGGTGTTTTAATAAGACATTTAATATTTAAATGCTACAAAATAAGCAAATTGAGAAATATTGAAATTTCTAAACTAGTTTATTTTGCATATACCCAGTCTGTTTTACAATACGGAATATTGATATGGGGTGGTGCATCAAACACTTACTTAAATAAAATATTTATGATCCAGAAACAAATAATAAAGGCTACCTTGGGTAAAAATATGTTTTATCCCAGCAATAATCTTTTCTCGGAATTTAAGGTACTAACAATAAAACAATTATATATAAAAAATTTATTACTCTTCATTAATAAAAATAAAAACCTTTTTGTTGCTCGAACATTATCTTACAACATTCGACAACCAGGCTTTGAAACTTATAAAACAAATATCGAAATATATCTGCATGTAGAAGACAATTCATATATACTTCCAATAAATTAATAAACAATACCAAATGAATTTATTCATACACTACTTACGACTAATCTAAGAAATGAAATGGATAAATGGATTGTAATAAATAATAACTTATTAATATTTTAATCACTAAGTATTTTAAAGTTTTCCTACTCTGAAATTCCGGTGACAATATACCTATCAAAGTCTTCAGCTTAACCTGTACACATTGTGGTAGCATTTCCATATAGTGATATTGGGTGTCTTTATTTGCATTTTTTGTTTTTGTTTTTTCATTATACATTTTTCTTAAAGGTACTTTTCTTTTACATATATCATTTATATATCAGGCTTTTTTTCTTTATTTATTGTATTATATTTTTTGTAAGAATGTGATATTCTACATATAAAAACTATATTGTAACTCATACCCACGCGCAGACTACGGTCTTTGTGGGTATTTCTCGCCATATTTTATGTAAATATTACTATTTTTTATATGTATTATGAAACAAGGAGATGAATAAAGATTTGATTTGATTTGATTTGTGTTACTGCACGATTATATTCAACAACTGTGAGCTATTCATATTTATCTTTTTTATTTGTACCTATCATAATGGTATACTTTTGATGTAGCTTCATATGCAATTGTTCATCATGAAATGCAAAGCAAGTTGTATTTATAACTTATACCCATACTTTTTTTCAGCTTCCTGCAGAAAATGTCCAAATAGGCCTATCACACGACCCCGGTGAATGGCCAGAACATATAACAGACACAGAATGCCAAATATTGGTTCAACGTGGTCCTCAACAAGTTTATAACATAGATTTCCCAGTAAATGAAGATGGACGAAGATTTAGTGTTCAAAGTTATCAAACAATTTGATCAGATGTGCAATGGTGAATATGTTTCACGCACCTGGTTAATTTATTCGACAAAGAAAAACGCTATATTTTGTTTTTGTTGTCGTCTTTTTGGTAAAATCAGGATCTCTCTTTCTTACAAATCAGGCTATTCTGACTGGAGACATATGCATGAACTTTTTTCTGAACATGAGAAATCTCCAGGACATATGAAAGCATTTCAAAACTGGGTTGAATTTAGCACAAGGCTACGCCTGGGTGTAACCATAGATTGTGAAAACCAACGTATTATTAAACAAGAAGTTGAACGCTGGAGAGAAGTGTTTAAGAGAATAGTGTTCATGATTGAGTTTCTTGCTTCACAAAACTTAGCATTTCGTGGTAAAACTGAGACACTCTACTCGAGAGATAACGGAAACTTTTTGAAATTAATGGAGTTTATTGGTAACTTTGATGCAGTAACTGCTGAACACTTAAGGAGGATCACCTCAAAAGAGACTTATGTGCATTATCTTGGAAAAAACATCCAAAATGAAATAATTGAGTTGCTAGGCTCAAAGGTAAAACAGCACATTTTGAAACTAGTTAACGAATGGACATATTACGCCATTATATTAGATTGCACTTCTGATGTAAGTCATACTGAACAGTTGTCTTTGGTCTTTCGCTTTGTGAGCTGCAAACCAGGAGAGGAACTGCATATTCATGAGCATTTTCTGGGGTTCGTTTCTGTTGACTCTACGACTGGAGAAGGACTGGTAGACACTCTTCTCTCTTAACTCAATGAAATGAATGTACCGCTAAAAAATATGCGCGGTCAGGGCTATGATAATGAGTCCAACATGAAGGGGAAGAATGTGGGTGTTCAAAAAAGAATATTAGATTTGAACCCTCGTGCATTTTTCATACCATGCAGTCCACATTCACTCAATCTTGTCGTCAATGATGCTGCTTTATCTTGCACTGAGGCTGTCGACTTTTTTAGCAATGTTCAGGAAATATACAATCTTTTCTCTGCCTCAGTACATAGATGGTCTGTGCTGATGGACCATGTAACATCTTTAACAGTAAAGCCTTTAAGTGCGACTCGATGGGAGAGTCGTATTGATGCTGTCACTCCTCTGAGATATCAAGCTGGAGAAATATACAATGCCTTGTACCTTGATCAATCGATCCCAGATCTGATGCATTTGCCAAAAACAAAGCTCTGGCTCTAGCTGAAAAAATCAAAAGTTTAAAGTTTGTGTGCTGTCTTGTTCTTTGGCACAGTTTTGTTCAGAGTTAACCTTGTTAGCAAAATGTTGCAAAGAGAAGAAATTGACATTTCAAAGGCAGTTGAGATGATTTCAAAAGTCATTTTGAGAAAATGCGCACTGACAAAGGATTTGAAGAGAAATCCTGGTTGATTCAAGAGAAATCGCCGAAGCACTTGAAATAGATCATAATTTTCCAAATGAACGAAAAGTATGCCCTAGAAAAAAGAAATGTCAATTTGACTACGAGAGTTCTGATGAACTTATTGAAGACCCCAAAAAGGCTTTTAAAAGTAATGTGTATTTCTACGTTTTGGACCGTGCAATTAGTTCATTGCAAGAGTGGTTCTCTCAGCTTCAACATCAAAAATCTTGAAGACAACGCCAATTTGTTGAAGAACTGTACAGATCTACAGCTTGGATTAACTGATGAAGATCACTCCGACATAGAGGGATTTCAGCTTAAACAAGAACTGTTGGTTTTGCTCTCTATACTGCCAGATGATAGCGCAAAAAGTCCTTTAAATGCACTAAAATATTTATCAGTCAGCAACCTCACAGAAAACTTTCCCAACGTCACAATTGCTCTCAGAATCGCTTTGACCCTCCCAGTCAGTGTTGCTTCAGGAGAAAGAAGTTTTTCAAAACTGAAACTTATTAAGAATTACTTGTGATCAAGCATGTGCCAGGAGCGTCTTATTGGGCTTTCTTTAACGTCAATAGAATTTGTTCTTCAAGATATCGACATAGACGTTATAATAAAAGAGTTTGCAGAAAAAAAAGCAAGAAAAGTCATGTTGTGAGTGTTAAACACAGTGTCAAAGATGAAAGTTAAAGTTGTCATGTAAATACAAGTAGATTATTAATAGAAAGTTATGTGTAATTTAGTCAATATACAAGTTTATTCATTTTATGAAAAAATGTATGCAGAATTCTTTAAAACCTGGCTCTTCTTTGACAAACGAAATGCAAATGATTTTAAGCACATACATACATTATTATGATTTTATATTAAAGCGCGGTTTTTAAGCTCCAATAAAAAAAATTGTCTGGTATCTATTTCCTGGAACAATTACAGACCCTTCGGCCGGATAGCCATCCATAAGTAATCAATAGATAATTTGGGGAGGGGGACCCGGGGGGGCGCCAAGTGACTATCTTGCACGGGTGACATTTTGCTCTTGAGCCGCCCCTGCAGACACGTCATGGAGAATGAAATCCAAGGACAAATTTGGTATTACCAATTTTTTAAAAAAAGGTATAGTGGCCACTACATCCAAAATTCGTATGTGAAGAACTGTTTACCCTCCCCCCTCTTTAAGGACAGATCATATAGATATTTCAGAGAGAAGTAAACAGAATTTAACTATTTACATGGACTTATAACAGTGTTGCATCCCCAAAAATTACTGTCATACTTTTATTATGAATCAATAAACTATAATTAATACTGTTAAGGGTTTAAAAACAGCTGTATAACACAATTAAATGAAATTTGAAAGTAAAAATGTTTAAATCTCTGATCCCTCTGTTTCACTTTCAGTTCCTAAATTTTATGTTTTCTTTCACAATATCTAACATTCCATTCTAAAAAAAACACTTTTATTTTTTTTAAATATATTACAAAAAGCTTTTAATTCAGTTTAAAGAAATAAAAAAAGAAACATTTATTTTCATGTATGATTCTGTACAGTTGAGTAGGATTACTGAAAATGAATGCAATTGTGCTGATTGAAAATACTCTCCGACTTTGTATTTAAATGTGGAACAAAACAAAACATATCTACTTTACTTTAGCCATTGAAAATCATCTGTATGTTGAAAGGAATTTATCAGTTTTCTTCTTTGTACACCACAAATGGCAAATTTGTTGATGATTTCCTAATTTTGAACTTGCTTGAGGATGTCACTTTCACACGAAACACGGAAGAATAAGTAAGCTTGAGAACCAGTTGTTCCCCCAAGCTACTTTCATCTTCATCAGTTTGAAGCGGCTCATTGTTCTTTCTGCAGAGACATATTGTTATGGGAAGAGATAACAGGATCATTTATATTACTGTGAGATAAGGCATCCTGACACACACACACACACATATATATATATATATATATATTGCACTGGTTTTATTTTTATTACAGGTATTGTAATAAATATCTGTACCTACTGTTATTATATTTTTTTATTTATCAGTACATGTAAAGAAACTCTTTTTCTCAGGGTTAATGATTATTAAGTTATTTTATCGTATTTACGATTATATCTATTAATTTCTTTTCTTTAAACCAACCCAGATTCAGTTAATGGCTAGTACTTTGGTAATTAACCATGTAAAAAATAACTAACGTATTAGTGTAACTTAACCGTCTCTGAATTCTTCTAGCTGCCACGGGTTCACTTCTGGTTGTTGTTTACCTTTCTTCAACAGCAATATTCAGCTTGGCAATCCGTTTCTTCACACGAATCTTTTATTGCTCTTACCACTGGATACCGCTCTCCAAGATTACTGCAACACCGATGTCTCCTTTGAACACTTAATTATTCGTTAGGGCCACTGAAACTCTTCCCCAGTCCAAGATTTTCCTCTTCTGTCGTCGTTCTATTCAGGATATTGTTATATTTTTTGTATTATTATTTATTTATTCGATATTATAATCAAACTCTGGAATCACTTGTAACGTTTATTTTTGAAAGTAGTTATAAAATTGTACAAGTAGTAAATAATAGCTAAAAAATAATGTGTACTAGCAGTTATATTTGACAAAGAAGTATGTGAGGGTGTGAAGGGAAAGTTTGTAAGACTGTCCTCTTGGCATTGTAACCTACAGACAGCTTGATGTGTTACGGCTGTAAAGTTAATTGTTTGACAAAAAGAGTGACACTTACTAAATGTATGTGAGACGTTGTATTTCGCATCAGGCAGCTGGTCTGAGTAAGAAAGGCATAATCCCCAATAAACCAATTTACCCTTTTTAAAACTTTGACACAGACTGAAAGCAAAGAGTTTGTCAATTCGATACGGTACAACATTAGAGGCCAGAACAATTGCAACGTAGAAATTTGACGAAAGTCGTGATTACAAAGGAAGATTCGTTCCAGACACAAAACAAAGCTAGAGTGCAACTTGAAAATAAACAATGGTGCAGCAGATCGAACAATACCAGTATTGTATCTACGTCAAAGTGTAACAGAAAGTGGACACTAGGAGACGGCCACGAGAGACAAAGAAATGTCGCCTGATTTACAAGGGGAAAGTGAAACTCACGAATTCTGGAATGCTTGAATGAGATTCCTAGTAAATAGAGAAAACGGCTGTAGGAACAATCAGGACCAATGGGAGTTCGACAAGAGAATCACGTATAAAGCAGATATACTCGAAAACCAATTACGAATATACAATTTGTCACACTGGCTAAGGAACCAATAAGAGTATCCAAGCAGATGGAAGATTCAGCAGAGGTAGGCGGGATGAGAGTTTACTTGGTAGATCTCAGAACAGAAAAACGGCAGTCTAGTATTCATCAGCAGTCCAGTACTCATCATTAGTCTAGTCCAGTACTCATCATTAGTCTAGTCTAGTACTCATCATTTACAAAGTGATCACCACAAATCATCTTAACTTGCAAGAGAGTTGAACGTCACCGTAATTTAAACAAAGTGTCGGAGAATACGGATACACAGTACAATACTAAGTGAAGACAAATTCAATTAACAGACATTCTACAATTACAAATAATTCACAAGAAACTATAAACATCACAGCAGCTTTTCTATAATACAGAACACATCAACATAGAGACTCAGTGCATATTCTACAACAGAGACATTAGACATAAAATCAGCAATCTAAGAACTATTTAAAAAAAACATTACACATGAACTTTACCAACATCAATTAAGGACACTCATATTCAACACAATAGGTGTGCCGTGAAAAGTGAACAGGTCGAGAATGCGTCAATAATTAAACAGTGATTGTGAGGTGCAGTGATCGCGAAAGGATACGTAATCTACAACGACTACGGAGATCAGCAACTACTAAACACAGAGGACCACATGATGTCACCGAGAGTATGAACTACGAATAATCAACGTTCTCAAACCAATGGTACTTTAGAGTTAAGTCAACAAACTCAATTCATTCAAGTCAAAGAACTCACACTAATAATTAATTAACCTTGAGAACTGCCTCTCAGTGCTCTGCATTCGACTGAAGCGAAATAAAACGTCAACTAGTAAATTCTTAAAAAACCATATCTAAACAGTAATATAAATTTGCCAAATACAATTGTAGATTTTAATTTACAATTATAAGTGTTATAAAATTATTAAATGTTAATTAATCGCGATTTCAGAGATACTCATTGTTAAGATAAGAGAAGTGATTCTACTTACGGAAATATCCATACAGAATGTTATATTTGTAATTTGCTACAACTTGATTAATTAAATAAGCATTAGACATAATATTGTTGTTGTGTGTTTGGCAAATGAATCCTTTATATCCACATCCTTGTAGATATGAGGTGGCGCCCGGGAATTTGAAACATTTTGGCAGTAAGTAATTTTAATTATTAATTTATTACAATTATCAAAAACTCCCAATATAAAGAAATCTTATATTTGACTGTCCAACGCGTGGCATTACAATTGTCAATTACTAAATATAAATAAATTCTTATATTTGCCGCCCAAAGAACGTGGGACATTACAATTGTAAATTGCTAAAGATAAAATTCTTATATTTGGCGCTCCAACAACGCGGGACTATATAGAGTAAAGATTTCCATATAAAAGATAATCGATTAATGTATGCAAGTAAATTTGCATAAATATAAATAAAAAATTCTTATACACTATTCAAAATCCTTTGCTTTATTTTCTTTTCCAAGTTACATTACTTTTATGATGTACAACAGTTATTATAATTTAATATTCTTAATGTGACTCTGATTGAATTAAAAATTAGACTCTATTTACATAATTCCTCTCTTTCATCTTGATAGTATTTGGTATTAAATTAGACTACTCATGTTACTTTCCTTAGATATAAATTTAGACTCATTTTACATAATTCCTCTCTCTCATCTTTATAGTATTTGGTATTAAAATAGACTAATACATTTTTTTCTTCATCACTCTCCTAAACAATCTCTAACAATTTACAATTTTGCCACATTGATAATTCCCTACCTTCGTTACATCTTTTTATCATATACCTCTTAAAAACTTATATAACTTTTCTACTTCTTATTAAACATATTTATTTTATTTCTAATATTCTTAATTCTAGTTTGTATTTATAATATGATAATTTTCTTACTATTTCCTCTTATTATAAATTCATTTCAAATTTCATATATTCTTTTCATAACATATATTTTTATACTGTTTTATCTCATATAGGCATCTACCTCTATGTTGATGGGTGAGTCAATACAATGTTTTTGTTTACCTTTTAAAACATATGTTCCAATTCTAATAAATTTATATATTTTTTCTTTTAAAATTTATTATTTTCCTCTTATGTACTGTGTTGCATTTTAACAGCAGTACATAATACCTTCCCTTATTTCATAATCTCAGATACAGCTTGATATGAGATTTTGAAATAATTAATTTCTTATCACAAACATGGTCGAACATTAATATTGAAAACATATGATTAATTCGCTAATTGTATATCACAAAATTCATTTCATAAATTGGTTTTTTCTTTTATTAACATAACAAGTATGGTTCATCACTATCAAGAATCACCATCTCTTGCACACTCATTTATGGCTTAAAATAACATTAATCAAACCAACTGGTTTTACATCAAAAATAATAAGTATAAAATAACAATTGTGCCTAGTTTCATGGCTAAAAAACTCAAAAACATGACTAAACATTCCCTTTCTTTCGGACCTCACCTTTCCCAATCCGGGGCATACATTTCATTTGTTCTTTGTTTCAGAATTATTTTTCTTTTAATTATATTTTTGTTGTTTTTTTTTATTATTTTTATTATAATATGGGTATCAGCTTTAGTAATGTGATATGCTTTGTAAACCTAATAGCTGTCCATGATAATCAGTATATATTTCCTACATCTCCTATCACTGGTTGATAATGGTCCACAAATGTCAATAAAACTTGCTCTAACGCTCTCAATGCTTGATGATTTATCCACCTTCCCTCATATCTGACATTGGCTACCTTGACTTTTTTTCAAATATCATATATTAACTTAGCACCTAAAACTTAATGTCGATTCTTCATATACTTTGGGTTATTCTATCATTTATTTGGTTACTTTTAATTATATTCCTGTTTTCATGTTGCAACACTTGATTTCTTCTTACTTTTCACACCTCGAGTCATGTTGTCATATTTATTTTTTATTTCTTTACCTCGTTGTTTGTATCATCCCTAAAATACCATAATTCCCTAACATTAAATACTATACATGGGTTCGGATTCGGAGGGGCACTATTGGCTTCCATTACTCCGCCGTTTTCCCTAAATATATCATCTGAAATCAGAGGAACTTCATCTCTGTCCAGGAAAAAATAAAAGTTGCACTATCACAACACAATACATATAATTATTACCTATAAGGTAGCTCCTTCGCTACAAAATTATATTCAAGGGATTGTGACATGATTTCTTTGAGGTCTCTTCACATTTTATTCCATTACTGTTTCACTTCTGGTGTTTTATCACTTCAATTAATATTCTATCATTCACAGGTAACTGGTTAACATTATTTGACATACATGTTGGATTATTCCCATCTTGGTGCTGTCAATCAATGATATTTTAGATTTTATCTTCATCTTCATTTTTATTTATTTATTCACCTTTAATTAGGCAGTTAAGTACTGAATTTCATCATTATCGTAAGTTGTATTTGTTTATTCTTTCTTCATCTAACTCATTTCTACCCTTCTTAAATAGTAACTAGTCTTAATTGTTCTTATCATTGTTATTATACTGATTAAAATGGTTATTCAAATAATTATTATGGTTATTAACTGTCTTTCTCTTCTTAATTGATTCAAAATAATTTCTCTTAACTATCCGGTAAGATGTTCTTACGTTTTTTGAATTTGGTGGGTTCATTTCATCTTAATTCATAAAATAAAAATTTTTATTTGTAATAACCTTCATATATGTCGTTTGTATTAATAATCAATCTAATCTTTGTTCCATTGGTTTGTTTTGGTCCATACCCAGAAAATCAGTCCCTTCTTTCCATATTTTTCATATTTAGTTCATCCGTTGTCAAATACTTCATTTACCCTTGTTGTTCGGATTACTACAGTGTCCATAATGATCTGTTTTTATTAAATATCTCCCTGTCACCCTGTACTCCCATTCCTTTAACACTACATGTTCATCTGAACCTATACCTACATCAATCACTTTCCCATTTATTTTATTGAACAGGTATTTTAATGGTATTTGAATTATTGATGACAGTATTGACAGTTTGCTACACACTTCTATTTCTGTGATATTTAATTTACGTATAGACTTTCGGACATTTTTTCTCACTATTTTATTGTAATTCCCTTTGAGAGTTTCTATTGAGTTCCTTTTATTATCTTTAAAATTACTTATTCTTCTGTAGTTAGTACTTAGGATGTTAAGTACATTAATCAGTCCAATACATTCATCATCTCCAATTTCTTCGCGTATATTTTTAATTTTCTTAGGATGTGTTATTCTTCTTTCTTCTGTTTTCTTAATTATTTGCTTCCTTATTCCATTATCTTCTATTTTCTGACTTACTTGCTCCCTGTTTTGATCGTTTGGTATTATTTCTATCTCCGTTTTGTTATCATTTATTACTTCTTCCGTTATCTTATTCAATGTTTCCACACTTTGCTTGTCATCTTCTATCGTTGTTTCTATTGACTGGTTTTCATCACTCATTATTTCTTTCATTGTTTCTATATTCAATTTCATTTTTGCGGATTGCCTAACATTCCTTTCCTCACAATTTTGTAATATTAACTTGATTTCAGCCTTTTGCTGGTCTAATTTATTATTCACCCCATTGATTTGTTGTTGAATGGTCTCCTTTAATTCCTCATTATTTTGTTTTAGTAAATTTTCATTATCTAGTCTCATTTGTTTAAAATTTTCGTTGGTTTTGTTATCCCCTTCCATTATAATTTTCATCATCTCCTGGAAATTTGCATCCACTGGTTGGTTTGGTTTCTTTGGTTGGTGCCCTTGGGCATCCTCTACTATTATTTCCATTTCAGTTTCTTCGTCTTCAACACTATTACTCCTTAATTCATATCGTTGCTCTAGTTTGTTAGCCATTTTACAATATTGAACTTAATTTAATTACAAGGAGATTTTTATACTAATTAAATTTAATAAAATTGTGTTATTTGGTGCTGGTTTAAAGAAAATCTTTGCTTTCACGTATGGGTGCCATTTTGCACTGGTTTGCACAGGTATTGTAATAAAGATCTGTACCTACTGTTATTATATTTTTTTATTTACCAGTACATGTAAAGAAACTCTTTTTCTCAGGGTTAATGATTATTAAGTTATTTTATCGTATTTACGATTATATCTATTAATTTCTTTTCTTTAAACCAACCCAGATTCAGTTAATGGCTAGTACTTTGGTAATTAACCATGTAAAAAATAACTAACGTATTAGTGTAACTTAACCGTCTCTGAATTCTTCTAGCTGCCACGGGTTCACTTCTGGTTGTTGTTTACCTTTCTTCAACAGCAATATTCAGCTTGGCAATCCGTTTCTTCACACGAATCTTTTATTGCTCTTACCACTGGATACCGCTCTCCAAGATTACTGCAACACCGATGTCTCCTTTGAACACTTAATTATTCGTTAGGGCCACTGAAACTCTTCCCCAGTCCAAGATTTTCCTCTTCTGTCGTCGTTCTATTCAGGATATTGTTATATTTTTTGTATTATTATTTATTTATTCGATATTATAATCAAACTCTGGAATCACTATTCAAAATCCTTTGCTTTATTTTCTTTTCCAAGTTACATTACTTTTATGATGTACAACAGTTATTATAATTTAATATTCTTAATGTGACTCTGATTGAATTAAAAATTAGACTCTATTTACATAATTCCTCTCTTTCATCTTGATAGTATTTGGTATTAAATTAGACTACTCATGTTACTTTCCTTAGATATAAATTTAGACTGATTTTACATAATTCCTCTCTCTCATCTTTATAGTATTTGGTATTAAAATAGACTAATACATTTTTTTCTTCATCACTCTCCTAAACAATCTCTAACAATTTACAATTTTGCCACATTGATAATTCCCTACCTTCGTTACATCTTTTTATCATATACCTCTTAAAAACTTATATAACTTTTCTACTTCTTATTAAACATATTTATTTTATTTCTAATATTCTTAATTCTAGTTTGTATTTATAATATGATAATTTTCTTACTATTTCCTCTTATTATAATATTCATTTCAAATTTCATATATTCTTTTCATAACATATATTTTTATACTGTTTTATCTCATATAGGCATCTACCTCTATGTTGATGGGTGAGTCAATACAATGTTTTTGTCTACCTTTTAAAACATATGTTCCAATTCTAATAAATTTATATATTTTTTCTTTTAAAATTTATTATTTTCCTCTTATGTACTGTGTTGCATTTTAACAGCAGTACAATATATATTACATTTAATATTTATAACTAAATTTACCTCAAGATATACTTTTTTCCCTATTAGGAACATGTTTCGAGAACTCCCGTGCTCTCTTCAGCCTTCGCGATCTTGCGTCTGGTGAAGTATTTGTGTGTTGGCGGCTGGATGTTATTAAGGTTGTTTGTTGGTCTCTGGTGTTTTAAAGTTGTATTATTGTGTGTGATTGTGGTATATGTATTTGTATTTTCGATGTTGAGTGCTTTGAATATTGTGTCATGTTTTGTATTGATTTGTATTTGTTCTGGTATTAGTTTGTTTTGTGTTTTATGTTTGTATATTTGTAAATTTTCCCAAATGTTCATTATGGTGCCTTTGTATGGTATATGTTTTATTAGTGATACATTGGTTATGTCTGGGAATTCATGTCTTGTGTTTATTGCATGTGTGGCTAAATTGGATTTATATATTTCTGGTTTTTTGTATGCGTTTAGGTGTTCAAAATAACGTTTTTTCAGCTGTTTTTTTTGTGTGTGTCCTATGTAACATTTATTGCAATCTTGGCATTCAATTTTGTATATACCGTTAGTTGTTGTATTATCCTTGTTGTGTGAGCTATTTAGTTTTTGTAAATTATTTTTATTAGTTTTGTATGCTATTTTTATATCTGTGTTTTTAAATAGTTTTGTTAGTTTTGTCATTTTATTATTTATATATGTGAATGTGGCCCATTTTTTGTTGTTGTTATTATTTATGTGTTGTTCATTTTAATTAATTCTTAATTGTTCAGTTTTTATTTTATGTTTGATTTTATTTTCTATTTTGTTCACAGTATTTTTATTGTATCCATTTTCATAACCAATTTGGTATATTATATTTCTTTCTTTGTCAGTTTCTTGTTTGTTTAGGGGAATTTTGTACATTCTGTTAAATAGCAAATAGAATGCTGCCATTATATGTTGTGGTGGGTGGTCAGAATGGTTAGGTATAATGAAATTAGTAGAAGTTGGTTTTCTATATATTGCATATTGTATGTGGTTGTTGTATCTTGTGATGGTTATGTCTAAAGAGTTGATTTTGTTATGTTTTTCTTTTTCTTCTGTGAATTTGTATTTTAGGATGTATGTTATTGATTTGTTTCAGTATGTTCTCTGCATTTGTGTTTTTGTTATTTGATACATATAGCCCATCATCTACATATCTTATACATATGCCATTTGGGTCATGTGATTTTATATTTTGTATTTTGGTGTCTACGTGTTGTAGGAATATTTCTGCTATTATGCTTGATAATGGTGATATCATTGCTAAACCTTCTTGCTGTTGATAAATTTTGCTGTTAAATTCAAAAATAGCAGAAATATTCCTATAAGAAAGTCAGAAATGCTTAGATAAGAGTATCATACTTTACAATAAATAATATTTTTTTATTCTTAAAGTCTAGGTCAATAAGTTCGTTTTTTAGATGCCAGAGCGTAGACTACTCGAATTTATACTGCTTGCTAAAAAGAAATATGGCTGCTGTGAAGTTTTAATGAGACCACGTTTTTACTGTTTTGGCTTAAATAAATAAAGTTTAAAATGTTATCACTAAGTTTTCTTATAAATTGAATTGTGTTGTACTGGTATCTAGTGTTCGTTACTTGGTGGTGATGTGTAGTTTTTTAGTTTATGAAGGTAGGCTTCCTCACCAACATAATGACTGTTTCAAATTTTTCAAATGATCTTATGGTCGGACAAATTTTCAATGTTCTTGGATATTCCCGCATCAATTAGTATGTTTCAATGGATGTCTCAGACGTAGTTTCTTGTGCTGAATCGTTTCGTCAAATTTCTATAGTGAATGGTTGCAATATTTAGTTAATATTTGATAAATTTGCTGGACACTATTTCTGTATCATCTACCCTCTTGAAAATCCAATTTAACAATTCCTCAATCATGTTACCTCTGTTACCGTTAGTAACCAAGAAATTGATGAGTTTTTATTGGCTAACCTAGGTACAGTTTTAGTAAATAGGCTAGTATTAAGATATTATTAGTTCTTCCATTTTTTTAGGAAAAATACTCCTTTATAAATGTTAACTCTAATTAAATTTAATTTACATAATGTTTCTCTTCATATTATTACATAAACTTAGATACTTGTATGTTATAATTTAATGGTTATAATCTATAGTTCTTTTATTAACAAGATTCTTGTTTTAGGCACTATTTTCCCTCAACATTATTTTCTCATACTAATTACGAGGCGTGTCCGGAAAGTAAAGATACAAAGGTCGTAATTGGTCTAAAAATATTTATTTACAAATCATTAACTGACAATTACGTAAATACATATATCTTTATTTCTCTACATAATTACCGCCATTATCCAAGCACCTATTAAGTCTGGGAACCAGCTTTTGTATCCCCGTCTCATAGAAGTCTGCCCTCAACCCTTTGAACCATGTCATGACCTCTTCTTTTACCTCGTCATCGTCATCGAACTTTTTTCCAGCCAGATATTGTTTCAGGTGAAGGAACAAGAGAAAATCACTGGGCGCGAGGTCCAGGCTATGCGGCGGGTGATCCAAAACATCCCATTTCCAACTGCACGCGTGACCTCTGCGCTGCTCGGCAGTTGGAAATGGGATGTTTTGGATCACCCGCCGCATAGCCCGGACCTCGCGCCCTGTGATTTTCATTTGTTTCTTCACCTGAAACAATATCTGGCCAGAAAAAAGTTCGATGACGATGATGAGGTAAAAGAAGAGGTCAGTATATAGCAAAGGTACAGCGGAAGGAAGAATGAGTAAAAGGCCAAAGTGATCTAAAAACAAACCACAAGGTGGACAATCCCAAAATATATTATTATTATTATTAATTTAAGTCACAAGTTGACAAAAAAGGTATTTAAGATTGACTGTTGAAAAGTCCAGCAATCCAAAAATAAACTGAGCAGAGATGATGTTCCTCTGGTCTCAGAAAAAATGAGTAGTAATGGAAGAAACCAGCTACTAAAAAGTTAGGGAAAAAATTGTATAAGGGAGAACACACTAATGGAAATAAATAAAAACAGATCCAAATAAAATGGAATGAATCAAGTAAGAAGAGAAATAAAGAATAGAGAAACAAACAAGAGAGAAAAGGAAAAATAATATATAACTGATAATTTCATAAAAAACTATGTTAGTGTTTTATTAAAATGATCAATTTTGAAGGAGAGGCATTATGTTACAACACAGATAACCCACCCCAGTACTAGGGATAAAAAAAGATGATAATAAATATAAATATACTTCATATTAAATAAAATGATTAAAAATAAAATAAAATATAAAGACGGTGACACGACAAACGACGACATGACCTAACCCAAGTGATTGACCAAACAAACAGGAAACCAACAAAGAAGGGAAAAACCCGAAACCAAAGAAGAATAAAGACAATTGAAGGAAGTGAACGAATTCATACAACCAAATAAAATAAAACCAAACGAGAAGGGGAGAACCACATTAAAATGAAGCCAATTGAAAATGAAGGAGAAGAAGAAGAAAAATGAAGAGGAAACGAAGTGAAACCAAGGGACAAGAAACACCACAAATATAAAAGGGAGAAATGGTACACTCAGGTATAATGTTGGGAATAAAACCATTAATTATCCAATACCAGAAATAAATATTATTCTCAATGAAATAATTCATATAACTGTTTTAACCAATACAGTAAAGTAATATTATAAAAAGAAAAAGTACACTTAACCCAAAAAATTAGAGTTAGATATAGTAAAAATCTATAGAAAAATAACATTAATAATACTGTGTATAATTTGTAATGAAAGAAATAGTGAGAGAGTGAGAAAGTGACAAAGAGAAATAATTATAGGGATTACCCACTAAGAAACGCTTAATATAAACAGTTCAAAAAGTGCAATAGTGAAAGTGTGAAACCCCAAAATGGTTAGAAACCATAATAATGATAATAAAATGCTCAATAATCAATAAGAAACAATAATTGATTAATAGTGAATCCAATAATAAGTAAGAGTAAGGTTTTTAGGATAACATTAGATGTAAGCATTTCATAATGTGAAATAAACACTGAAGAGTGATAAGAAAACACTGTGTGAGTAAAAGTGATACAAATTAGTAATTAGAAATATAAATTTTTAATAATAATAGTAAATGGAAACAATTAGTGATATGATACGAACACTGGAAAGTGATAATAACACTGTTAATTAAGAGATTTAAGATTAGTTGTAAACGATTGTATTTAAAAGGGAAGTATCCCATGTAAAGATAAACAGCTAGTATTAACATGGATTGAGAGTAGAGTTTAATTAAGAAATAAGCAAGTAATAATAAATAAATAAACACCCCAGATTGTAAGGGAAAACCAATTGTTCAAAAGGTGATGTTAGTTAACACCCAAAAAATAGTAATTAATGGATTGAGTTGTAAACAAACTTTACTTAATAATAGTTAAAGAATTGTGTAGTTGTATTTATGAATAGGGTATGACTGAAGAATTTGTACAGAGCATACGCCTAGATGTTATGTTTTTGATTGAGGAAGAATAGGGAGTGGTAGCCATATTATTAACAAAGGCAAAATAGATGATTAAGAAGTTAAGACAATACAAATCTAATTACAACAGAAAATCGATAAATACAGAAAATAACAGAACCATTAATAAAACAAAATACATTAGAATAAAATGAGACATCATTTGTATAAATTCAGTAAATATAGTCAATGGCTAATAGTGCATCTGAAATGCCTAACTGTCAAAACCAATAATTACAAATTGTATAAAATCCACAAGGAAATTAACAAATCTAAGGCAAGTAACTAGCCAAAAATAATGTATAAATCATTCTAAAAGAAAAATGTTACAATAAGAGCTTAAATTAAAAGAAATATGTAATTATCAAATGTCAGCATAATTAGACAAAAGTTAATATCTAATAGAACATGACCTTATGAGGTATTATTTTAATCTTTGAAAGGAAATAAATACAATAGTGATAATATTTAATACTCAGGAAGGAAGACAGAAGAATAAAATCAATCAGAAAATATATAGTAAATTTGAATAAAAAATTCAAATATGATAACAATGCTTTTAATCTAGGCCTTAACCAATCAAAGGGTTTCAGTTACCATAACCCATTAGTTGGTTACTAATTTTCCGTTAATTTTGAGTACTCGTAAAATGACGCTTGGGTAGTAGGGACGCAAGATTTTGTATGACAGAAATTTTACTTTAAAAAGTTTAAAAAATATTTTAAAGTCAAAAACAAGTACCAGTGAGAAGGAGATGAAGAGGATTAACGTTTAACTGATGTCCAGGAACTAAATAAATGAAAATAAAAGCAGAAATTCCCAAGACTAGTTAGAAAAGGACACTAGCAGCCTAAATCACTCCAAGTTTGATGAATTTTCCATCACCAAAGAACAACGATCTATCACAACCTTCTGAACTGATAAGTACCATTTGAATACCCTAATCCCAGGAATAAAAGCACTTTAAATATTTCTCATATCAATACAAACTCTCACTATGAATTAAAAAATAATTTTCTTTCAAGGATTAAACAAAACAAACTTACGTAGCAAATTTGTTAACTAAAAAATAACCTTGCATTAAATTGCGAACTTTTGTAACACCTATTACTTACACTGCCGAACAATTTGTAACCACACTTTATATTATTTAAGTACGGATAAGGTACGGTAGTGTACATTTTTATTGTAACCATATTTTATGTTTTCTTTATAATCTCAAGAACTCCAGATTTTGGGCGAGTTGATATATAGTGTACAAACAGTAGCCATGTTGGCATCAGAATAACTCTCTTCAAAACCAATTTCGTCAGCTTGAGATATTGTGTTTCATGTTTTATGCCGGAGCAATTTTTATTGAATACTATATTATAATATTATTGTCACAGTAATTAAATACCAAACTATCATTAAAGAAACAGTACAGAGTGTAACCATTGTTTTATTTCATAGGAAATTGTATCATATATGTGTGTGTGTGTTAGCGAAATCACCGAGCAGACAACTAGCGCTTTCGCTATCTGTGCAATACAGTAAGCTGTACAGAGGTGGGAACCGATTCGAACGCTCCAGCCGTCACCGCTGAAAACACCAAACGAACATATTATTTCATTAATTTAATTGTTTTTAACAAACAATTTGGCGCCACCCGGGATCCACAAACCCCTATGAAATTACAGGTAAGGTTTCCACTAGGTTGTACTGATAATTGTGACAACGCTACGGACTTCGTTAGCAACAACCATTAACGTAGTGACAGGTGTGAGACGAACACACCACACTAACACTCCATACACATAAAAAACTGGTGTACATTTTACAGATACAACCAGAACTCTTCGTTACAGATTGACGAATCGAACGTGTGGCATTATAATACAGAGACACACCAGTCTTCTATAATTCGTTACAATATTAGGAAAAACGCTGATTATTAGTTCTTCTGTGGATTGTACTATGTTACAAAAATCTTTTGAAAAATGTATTTTGCCATGATTATCAGTATGCATTTTTCCTTCTCCGATTTTTAAAAGATCATTTTCAAATTTTTTTGCTGAATTATCATTTTGCATAGTTAACAGTGAATTATTCCCATATTAACAGTTAGTTTTTCTTTGATTGCATTTTTCCACAGATACGAAGCTTTGATGCATGCATTGAATTCATCTGTGGGAGTACCTTTGGAAATCACAGGTAGTGTTTGTCGAAAATCGCCAGCAAGTAATACAGTTAAACCACCCATTAATGATTTGTTACTTCTTATATCTTGTAAAGTTCTATCTAAAGCTTCTAAGCTTTTTTTATGAGACATCGTAACTTCATCTCATACTAATAATTTGCATTGTTTGAAAAGAGTAGCTTCATTAATATTTTTTGATATATTGCACATAGGTTGTTCGTGTTGTGTTAAGTTCAATGGCAATTTTAAAGCCGAATGAGCTCTACGACCTCCATCTAGAAACGTAGCAGCTATTCCAGATGAAGCAACCGCTATGGCAATTTGTCGATTTTGCCTAATGTATGCTAATAATAGATTGATTAAATATGTGTTTCCTGTCCCACCTGGTGCATCAGTGAAAATTACTGTTCCTTCATTATTTTCGATTTTATTGATAACTAAATCAAATATCTTTCTTTGTTGTGGAAGAAGGGTAGGAAGTTCATTATTGACTTGTATTCTCAACTGATTGAAGTCATAATCCAATTCACGTTGTAAATTGAAGTTGGATGCATCAGTAGAATTGCAAAGAGCTCTCCGATTTGGTAAGCATTTCTACTCAAAATGGATTCTTGAATGGTAGATTCCCAATGGTTATCATGTTCTAATAAATTCAATGCATCACATGCTTGTTTAAACGTGTCATGAACAATTCCATTTATAGTCCTGAGATGAATGAAGCTTGTAGGTCCTTTAATGTGATGCAATAGTAATCTCAAACAGTAGCATTCAAAATTACTAATGTGTGCAATGTATACACGTCCAAGAGTATTATGTAATCTGACATTAGGCCAACCTTCAACTGGCATTCCTCTTTTACGGCGGTTCCATTCCTTCTTCGAGATGTTCCATGTATAATATCGTGGCACTTCTGAATACAATAAAGTTTTAGTGAAAGGATCTGTTTGACAAAGTTTGAAGAATGCTGTTAATGTAGTATCTGGAGGATTAGAAATTCTTTCGTTAAAATTTGTCTCATTAAAGTATACTTGTTGTCTACTTTCCAAGTGAACAGCTAGATGAGTAACAGATGGATCTCTTTCATGTAAAGGGAAACTGAAAATATGCCAGGCAGCCTCATTACTGCTTACATATCGTCCCTTGATAAGTGTTTACTTCATAGATATTATTGTGGTGGTCATTTGCCACATAGAAAATAGCTTTGTCACTACCTTTGTTGATATATTTTCATATGTATTTTATGGCCTTCACTGAATTACATATTTCAACATTGATATGGGAATCTAAAATTTTTGAAAGAAGTGGGCAGTATGGTACAATCCATCTGTTATAAATTTCAAAATCATAAGCTTGTCTTACTTTAATGGTAATTGTTCTGCCTTCATCTTCAGGTGATCTATGTCTATATAAAGGGTAACCATCTTCGCTTGTATGTGTTTCTTTAAGAAAATTTCTTGGATAGTGTTTTGTACATTTTCCATCCTTCATGCAGGATGTAACGTGACCTATGGTAGCACCAGGTTTACAAGTATCAATAAGTGAAGAAAAGCTGTATAATAAAAAATTATTAAATAGGAAATGATAGAACAACACCATTAACTGAATTTGACGTAAACAAGGACAATGATGATGACGAGACCCAATAGATTGGAAAAGGTGATCCAGAGAAAATAGTTAAAGTCATAACATAAAAAATACCCAAGTGTTAATAAGAATTATATATATATATATAAAAGTACAAAATTAAGTAGGAAAATAAATAGTATGTAAACAGTAGAAAATGTAAAAAGAAAATGAAATGTAAGAACAAATATACTGATAATATATAGAGAGAGTGGTAATAAGTAAACTATCAAAAGACAATATTGTAAAATAAACTTAAATAGCAATAAATAAGTAAGAAAGATAATGATAATTAATGAACCTTGATAGGACCCAGTGTTAATAATGACATGAAATAGAAAATACAATGTTAGAAGGTGAACTAAAAAAGTGATAAGTAAGTAAGAAAGATAATAAATAATGAACCATGATAGGACCCAGTGTTAATCAATGAACTACATAAAAACACTAGGGAATAAAGTGAAGTGTAGTCAGGAATAAAGAAAGAGCTTGTGATAATAGCCTATAAGTAACAACTGGACCCAAATATAATAAATAAACTGTATAAATTATAAGGGACAGTTATAAGTAGACATTGGCATAGTTTTAATGAATTCAGAAAATGTTTGTATATGATATAACAATGTCTGTTAGAAGCAAACCACTAATAATGCATATTGTGTTGTGGTCTCCAAGTTGCATATAACTAACTATATTTAATATTACCTTGTGTATCCAGGTACACTGGTGCTCCTCCTTGCAACTTGTTTAAAAAGTTTTTTAAAGAAACATTGAAGTTGCAAGGAGGAGCACCAGTGTACCTGGATACACAAGGTAATATTAAATATAGTCACTAATAATGGTTTTCAATTATTTTAAGGAAGTGTTTTAGTATATAATAAGGATGGGAAGGAGTCCATTGTTTTATTTTAATGAATTAAGTTTATAAATTTATGTTAACCACTGTTAAAAATAATGATAAAAGACTAATATGTTATGCTGAAAACAGGTAAAGGGAGTTAGACACTGTATTCTATAAGTGAAATTATAAGGGAATACTAATACACACCTACTGTTCATTTCATTATATTTTGTTTTGGTTTTAATTAACCCCAAATGTTATTATGTTGAATATTATGTTTAACAGAACCGTTTAAAATACATGTAAAACCTTAGACAATAGCATTGGCCTAAAAGGTTGGTTAAGGAATTATGTTTGTTATATGATGATTAAAAAATAATCAAATGTTATAATTTAGTCTGGGTTATTACAGTAATTATGTTTAAAAGCACTTAAAATTAACAAAATTGACCTGAACAGTTGTAATGGGTATAGGGGAGGTGAATTATGAACTCTAGGCAATAGGCCTATAACTGGTAACTAGAAATTTGTAAAATTTAAGACAAAACAATAACAATTGATAAAATAAAGTATATAATCCGGTTAGGTTTCATAATAATAGTGTAGGACACAAAACTGGATAGAAAATAAGTAGTTTAAAGGTAATTTACCAAAAGAAACCCAAATGGAAAATGTAAGAATATGTTATAATCTGAAAAAAGGTAACCTTATGAGATACCAAAATAATGTGTAAACAAAAAGCAAACTAATGGTGTTATTATATTTAAGATTACAGATAGTATAAGGGAGTTATAATAGTTTAAAGGTTTTTAGTAATTTTGTATAGAAAAATGTTAGTTTTATATAACAATGTTGTAAATTATCAACCAATGGGAGTTAGTGTTTGGAAGAGAGAAACTATGGTAACCAGTAAATAAAAATTATAATTCCATTATTAGCTCTTGATGAGTGCAGACGTATTAAACTGCAATGAGTAAAGAAAAGAATTAATTAAACAAAATCTATAAAAATTAATGACGAAAATAGTAAACTAAATTACAGAAATAACATTAACACTCACATGAATTGAAAATTAACAGAAGAAATTATTCATGAGGAATTGCTGAGGAATCCTAAGTGATGGAATACGAACCATTGGAAGGAAGAAAATATCTAAAACCCATAAATAAATGACGTAATTTTGAATAACAAGGATGACTGATGAAAAATAAACACCTTAACCAAATAACTAAGAAAATAGAAGAATTGAATTAACTAAAAAAGGACAATCAGCAGTATTCGTGAGAAATATTACCCGGATAGAAGAGACAGAGGATTGTTAAGTATATTTTAAAATACGACTTAACAGTAACACACAAGAAAACCAAACAATAAGTGAAAATACACTTTCAACATCATTTATCACTTTTTAACAAACACTTGAACTTTCATTGATTAAAGGAACACCTCAAATTGAAGAACAATCTCAATCTAACATTGATTCCTTAAAAGAATATATTTTAAATGTAAAATTTACTAAACTCAAATAACCTCCAAACGCTAAATCCGGTAGCTATAGTTTACCACTGTAATTATAAGTGTATCACATTTTCTATGTTATTTATATGGTATTTGTAAAATTTTGTACTTTTATTAGTCCATTTAACAACATTTTCTGTAGTCCCAAGAACTTCGACCTGAGATTATAAATAAACAAAAAAATCAACTCCATAACCCTAGTCTCGATGCAACGGCTGGACAAAATAGCCAACCGCTAATAATTAAATATGCCGGCGCAAAATAAAATATATAATTTGGAAGAAATTGTAATAAGAAAACCAATTGATAAGTGTTAATAAAACATAATAGAAGCATTGAATTGTATGTTTGATTTTATTTAACTATTCTTTAAAAAATTGAGTACTCACTGAGCAAAAAATAAACTTCGCAATTTTGGTTTACCAAGAAGAGTTGGCCAACCCGAAGTTGAGGCAGAAAATACGAATTTGAACATCCGAACTGGTGAGTAGACACTCTCCACTTGTAAGTAATATAATGGTCCCCGTTATACTACTGGTATTGTCCCAATCACGTGGTATTACAAGGGAGATGATGGATTGAATGTTCCACATGGTCCATGGATCATATTTGAAATGATGATTTTGTGAAGAAATGGGTCGTCATCGCCATTAGGTATTTCAGCACTTATTATTTGGTCATAATGGTTTTGTCGTATTTTATCTTTTAGCCAAAGTAAAATATGAACATGGGGTAATCCTCGTTTTTGCCACTCTATCGAGTAATGAAACATAAAGTTTCGCCAAAAATGTTACCTTTTTGTATGACATCCATTAATTTTTTAACTTTAAGTCTGAAAACGCGTGCTATAAGATCATGTCTGTCATGTACATTTTCACCATCATGTAGTTGTTCTTGAAACTCTTGTCAAGGGGATTACACGTGAATGTAATGAATAAGTCAGGGCGTCCATACGCACGTACGTATGTGAATGTATCTTGAGTATATTCATGTAAGTATCTAGTATTGTATGTAAGTATTGACGAAAGTAGAAGGTAGTATAACTAATCATCCAAGATTGTTAGGATTAATTTGAGCATCGTAGTTCACAGCGTCACGTAGATGTATATAACTTTCTATTCTTATCAAGTTAACTTGATTAAGTGATATAAAACGCAATTTTTCACTTTCAATTTTCACGTACATATCGACCAAAAATTGATTAAGTAATTGTCGATACCTTAGTAATGTATTGAAATTATTTTCGCGAATCATTAAATGGTAAGCATAAAAATTCATTGCTGATACCGTTTTGTGTGGCTGAGGGTTTCCTGTTTGTGGATTAATGAGAGGTATATTAAAGTGATACGTTTCTTGTCCATTCCAAAATATCAATGGATACTGAAGAGCATTGTAGAAGCGATGCGTATCACTTACTCTTGTTACACCTGTAATACACTTTTAATAGGCCTTAATACTATCTCACGTTACAATGTTTTATACTACTTGGCCTACAAGCATGTATAAAGTTAGAGTTTATCAAGCTAAATTACTCAATGACGATATTAATATTTATCACATACTAACTCTCAGCAACAGGATGTCACTTACTTTAGTGTACCGACTCTTAAGAATTATCCCAGGGCGCCAGTAATAAATAAACACAATTTGATTGTTATTAATTAAGTTTTTTAATAATGATTTGCATTCACATATTACAAAATTTATAAGTCAGTACTTTAATAAATTTACTATAAAATTTGTTCGTGCTTATTTCTTGGCAATGGATTCTTAGACTTATTGAGTCACCAAATATGATTTACATACATTTAAAATTAATAAGCAATAGTAAAATGAGTGTTCATTTTATTATTTACGTGTATGTAGAATTCACTGTGCGATGCGATGTCATCAATTCTGCGGGTTCCAGGCTGGTCATCCGACGTTGATCGTTGAACAGTTACCTTGTTAGTTTGCACTATTTTTACACTGGTTTCACAGGTATTACACAATTCACTTAAATAACTTAGTGGTAATTACACAGGTGCCGTATACTAATACACTTGTTGAATACTCAGTATACCCTTATTAAAGCTAAGTGCGTCTAACACTGGACTGATAACTAATATCGACCGACTGTCCCTACTGTGATGTTTACACATTAAATTTCGCTATGTAATTCGACATTCAACGATTGATGTTGTACTAAGTAAAACTTGGATATATTACTCGAGTTTACTTTATCTTCTCTGATTACTCTGAAAATTATTCTTGTCAACGCTTATTAAGTGTTTATGATATGTAACTTCCACAAGGCTTAATATCGCGTTACCATAACTGACTTTTCGTTACGATTGAAATATTTTATTTAATTTACCGACAAATTTCTTAATACACTAAATACGAGTCTTTGAATTGTAATCTCCCCGTAGACTAACTTAACTTCCTACACTTCGTTTTTTATACATTGCTTCGAACTACCCTCACCAACTATCTACAAAATACACGCCGATTGGTCTGACACACCGCTAATTTCAAATTTACCCAATCTGTCTAGCGAACACGTCCTGCGTAAAAATGACGCTTTCCGTTATTCGTCAACTATTTGCGCGTGAAAACGTAGTGGGAAAACATAGCGTCTCTCTCCATCTCGCTCTTATCACTCTCTGTTTAACCTAACAGTTCTTTTGTTAGATGCACTTAACTTTTTACAATCTTAGGGAAGTCTTCTGACACCCTTGAAAATAATACAGTTTTATGACGGATCGTCCGCTATGTTACTTTTCATAGTTTTTAGCCGACTTACGGGCGTCAACTCAAGGTTGTCTTTATGAACAACTACCGCGCCTTACTACAACATTTTAATATTTCCTACTTTGAAGTACCACCGCTCTAATCGGTAGTTTTAGTTTTATTTTCTCCCCGCTTTCTACGATTTTATATTTCTCCCTGGGTACAACATGACTTTGTCCCCGTAAAATTGTTGAGAGTGCAATTTTTACGTTATACACCATCACGACGTGAATATATGACAATGTCTTTAGGCAGTGTTTCACCTCCGACAATTAAAACTGCAACTTCATTGATTGACGACAGGTGCATTGTACAATCGTTCGTGTTCACCAGAAGGGACACGATCAGCATGAATGATAATTTTATAATTTTCATTTTCATTAAGAATAAGATCTTTAGATGTTTTGAATGTTTTTATGAGGTTATTATGTTGAAGTAACATATCCTGTAGGCTACCAATTATATGCCTATGAACATTCCATTTCATAGCATTACAATGAAGACATGTATTATTCATTGCTCCAATTGATGTTATCATTGAATCATGGTAATTGACAGATACATCATAAATGAATGCTGCTTTATTCAAAGATCCCCATGTGATACGTGATGAATTTTGTCTCAAATTAGCTTGACATGAAGCTTGATTAACGCGATGCTCATTAGATTCTTGCTCAGATTCTGCAGCTCTTGCAGCAGCCTGATACTGTGCTTGCATTCGCAAACATTTATTATAGCGATGTGTAGGTTCATTGGCTCTCAGTGTTGCTTGGCGTTCTGATTGAATTCTGAGTCTATTATTAGTTTCTTCGTTTGTTTCCGCAGCTCTCAAATCCCGTTGTCTTTGAACTTGGTTTGTGCATCTTTCTATAGTTTCTTCTTCAGATTCTGTAGGCCTTAATGCATTCTGATGCTGTGATTGTTGCATAATACGTTCAGCACGCACATCTTCAGTTTCATTCTGTCTAAGATTAGCCTGTTGTATAGCTTGACCTATACGTCTCGTAATACTTTGGTATTCTGTTTCATTATTTCGTAAAGTAGCTTGTCACTGACAAATTTATAAATTTTTTTTTTTATAAATTTAAAAAAAAGCTTTTGTGGGGGAAAACAAATTTTCATTGAATGGGATTTGAACCTGTGATCTTTTATTATAATATAAAATTATCATAGGTAGCATGTGGTATGATATTAATCTACATAAATCAAATATTACATGAATGAAATAATATTCCAAATGTAACTAACAATATGTTTTACTTACCGATTTATAGAATGTACAGAATACAATGAATTATGGAGAATAACAAAGTAAAACCCAACGATTGTTAAAAATTGCTCTTGCTCAGAAAATTCGACGTCCACTCGGTGCAACGACTCATGCACGAATGAATGTTAGGCTTAGTATAATATAATGTAAAGATACATATGTATAGGTGATAAAGGTTGGATAGAGGGGGGATGTGTAAACAGTGTGATACGGCACTATATGTATGTATCTTGAATAAGAGTGTAAACAGTCAAATATGCTCGATAGCGTAGTGGGTAACCGGTTAGTCTACAACGCTGAAGTTCGATTCCCCACGAAGTATTTTGTTTTTTAACATGATAATGTTTTTAGGCTGGGGGTCATTCCACAAAAATCGTCATCGAAAAACGTGACGCTTCCACACTTTTGATTCCCCACAGTCTAGAAATTTTATATGTAAATGCATGAAGACAGAAATAATCGCTGCTGACATTGAGTTTAGCAAACATTTTTATATATATTGTGTCAAAAATATTTCCTTAATTATGGAATTGTTTTGTTAAAATTTTATGAAAGGTCATAAAATTTTGAAATATTTCATAACTATATGAATTTGTTCTTTTTTTTTAATATGGAGTAAAATGAATAAAATGATTTAGAAAGAGAAACAACATATTATTTGATTTTTGATAAAATCGAGAAATATGATAAATACTCATGAAAACATTAGAAACATAATAATTTCATGGAATTTTGTATCCTATGTTTTTCTCTGAAGCAAAAAGTATAAAATGACGAAAGATTCATGAAGATATATGCATTAGGTATCGAGTTATTAAGTAAACAACTTAATATTTGATTTTTGATGAAATCGACGAATATGATAAAAACACATAAAAACATTAGAAATATAATGTTTTCCTGGACATTTTTTGTATCCTATGTTATTATTCTCTGAAGCAAAAGGAATAAAATGATGAAAGATTCATGAATAGCATTAGGTGTCGAGTTATTAATTAACAAACAAACAAACAAAGAGATTTATATATTAGTATGATTATCAAATAATAAATTACTTCTACAAGTATATTTTTCATACAAGATTTTGTATTTAACCTTCTGAAGATGCAGATTAATATGTGATATGTACATAAAGTGTATGTATATATAGTGATTAAAAAATATACTCGAAAAGTAATTTATTATGTGTTAATATACTATGTAACATACAAGCACTTCATGAAACTCAAAACATCAAGCGTTATTTACAAAGAAAAGATAAATCATAATGTAAACACAATATAGTACTGGACATAGCACAATATAGTATCATATAACACAATATAGTTATTTTCTGTTGGACATAAAAAATTAAAACAATGCAGCATTATCCCAGTTATGTTATGTTATGCTAAAGACCTATGTTACACAATTGTCTTACATACTACATAAAAAAATGTGCTTTTTTCTTTGTAAAGTGATTTTGGGTTAACAA
Source organism: Magicicada septendecula (assembly GCA_034769895.1). NCBI lineage: Eukaryota > Metazoa > Arthropoda > Insecta > Hemiptera > Cicadidae > Magicicada > Magicicada septendecula. The sequence goes on from CM068371.1 coordinate 238,313,057, forward strand.
AATTATTAATAAATGTGTGAGTTAATTTCTGCACTGGTATAATAAGGATGATACTACTCGTAATAACAACAAAAGTAATAACAATGGATTATATTGTGACTTATAATAACATATTTTGATTTAACATTTAGGTGTACTTTGTTTTGTTTGTTTCATATTAATTTCTGATGCACCATAGTGTTGTTTTATTTTTACAGAGAACCACTATGTTAATTTTATAAATGATATTTTAGATGAGAATTTTTCAGCAACGTGTTTGGGTGCTGTTTTTATGAAAATGTTTTAACCCAATAACAGTTGAAAGTTACAAAGTAGTACTAGATATTGTAAAGAAACTAATATGTGCCGGTACTAGCGAAAATGTCCGTCTTATTCAAACCCCACTGTTGTAATCAATTTAGTAACGAACTGCTTGTTAATTATGTGAGGACGTATGTTATATTGTATGATACCAGCTGGAGACGTCAAATTGTAAAGAAATCTTGTCTATTAGTGTAATTAGTTATAAGAGACTCCGGTGTAACAAACGCCAAGTAATACGTTGTAGGTGGCGATCCGTAACTATTAAACTGCTGTTACCTGGTTTAATTAATATATTATTAACTAATATACCTTTCGGTTGTGACCGGTGAAACCCTCAGAACATAGATTATTAAGTCCACAAAATTAGAATTATGTTCCTGAATTTATAATGGTATTATTCTATAGACTTAATTTAGTTCTCAGTGGTTGTTTAATATGAGCAATATATATGGAGTATTTACTGAATGTAAGTGGTATTTGTTTCAACCCTAGTCCCTCAACGATCAAAATTTTGTTCAAATTTAGTATTAAAAAAACCAGTTAGTTCAGCAATCTCCCGTCCCACCAGCTGCAAACTTGGAGCGCTGTTACTAGAAATACGTGTCCTTATAGGTTAGTTATTCGGAGTTTTTGTATCAATCTGTTAATAAATTATTACACCAACTACATATAGTATTTTCTCTGCAATGATTAAAACGTTATCTAATACAACCAATGTACTTTATTTATTTTTCTCTGGTATTTAACAAGTTACGTTGTCTCAGACAAACAAGACGATCCAATCGACTATCCCAACATATATCGATTCTTAATTATTCAAACTCTAAAAACATATATATTTGAAAATAATGACAATTAATTCTTATACCAGGGTTCGTGTAGTTCTTTGAACCATTAGTAAGGCCAGGTAAAACGCATAATTAAGGTTGTTCAATTTACAAAAAGAATAAAATTATTTACTTAAAATACAATGATATGAAAATAATTTGTTTTTTACCCAAACGATGAAAGCTTCGTTAGGCGGTGAATGTTTGTCAACAGCGGTCAAAATCCAGTTTATATCGTCTTCACCCAGTAAAACTGCTCTGGTTTTCAATGAATTGATGATGGTAATCCCACGGGAACTCTTGTGCTTCAATTCTTCTTTTGCGTCTTCACAATTCTTGGTCCCAACGAACTGGAATTAGGATCTCAGCTTACGCTGTCAATGAAGGTTATTTCGTCAACCGAGTCTTCTGTATTTCCAAATATTTCCGTTAATTCAGGCTTTAACTCTTTACTGGTCTTCAATTTATAGCATGAATTGGTTTGATACCAAATTCAGCGGAATTATTTAGTGACTGAGGTGAGAAGCTTTCAATTCTTTTTTATTTTACTCATTGATAATTTAGAGTGTTATTTAATTTGTACGATTCATTAGCGTTCAAATATAATTGTTTTACAAAAAGGCTTTATCAGTTTGGACATATCTTTCCTTTATATTTATTCATATATTTTTATATCGGTTCATTTCAATCTAATAGCTTGTAACAATCAGAACCATCTCCCTAAAAATCAACAACTTATTATATATCAGTTGCCTTAACAACCACGTTCTCTATATATCCTTGAGCCGGCATTATAGAATATTACTACTCCTTTCCAATAAAATACTCCATGCTTGGATTAATCTTGAATCAGATAAAACTTTCCCCTAACCTTCCTTACTAAACAGTAAATGTTTTACTAGAGTTTCGTTGGACTGGGTTTACTAAAAAGGTATTAATTTCCTTTCACTAATATGGAATTTAGGCCTATAGATTCATTTACAACCATTATAACATTATTTGGTTTTTAACTTAATTTTCTTTTTTACCTGATCTACTGTACAATTAATTATTGATTACATAGTTAATTACATGAATTTTAATTTACTGGTGGTTAGTTGTTTTTATATTAATTAACTGGTTCTGGAACCCTTTATTAATTTATGACATGATTGTCAGAACTACTTGTTAGATTTAAAACACTGGTCACACTCCTGATCCAGTTTATAAACATTAATTAGAACAACAGTATTTTTCAACATTATACAATACTGATAACTTAGTACAGTACCTAACATTGGTAACTATACTGGGTTATATAAATATAAATCTAATATAAACATAAACATAATTATTGGTGATGTATTATTATCAAATAACATTATTTCATTTTTAGTATATTCAACATACAATATAAAATACTCTGTGACCTGAACATGCCACAGTACAAAACAAACAATTCATAACATTCAATCATTCCTTAGTCTGGCTTTTATACATTTAATAATTTAATACTAGTCATTGCCTCCTTCTGGTTTGAGTTACTTCTCGAGCACATGACCTATTGAACAACCTTAAGTCAGGGTATGGTCCTTGACCATATTTCATTCAAACTTTTATGTAACGTTGGGGAACCTCAACTATGTTGTGTTACATAACACCCCCCCTTCGAAATAAGTTTATTTTGGTATAAACAAAGTTTAGCAAGAAATAAACTTCTAATTTGTATCTGGCCAATTGGTTTCCTGTTTATAGTACTTTTATATTTCATAATTATCCGTTATATTATTATCATTTCTTCGTTCCTTCTTAAAATCAATTATTTCCCAAGTTTAAATCTTATTTCTATAATCATTCTTGTGACATTCTTTATTAATTATACATTTTGGATCTGGTTTTATTTAATTCTCTATATTTATTTGTGAGTTTTCCCTCTAATATTTAATTTTCCTAAACCTCCCTAACATTATAACTGGAATCGAATCGGTGGTGCTCTATCGGCTAACCAATTACCGTCATCCGTTACATACTTTCTGGGATCAGAGGAACATCATCTCTGCCCAGTCAAATGATTGCTGGAATATTCTACAGTCAATCTTCATTAATAAACCTCGTAAGGTAGTCATCATGTGACCTTCAATAAAATAATAAATAATAATCATATTCTAGGGATTATTCACTGTACTTCAACTCAGACCATATTATTTCTTCATATTAATTCTTCCTTCTATTATACACTTATCCTCTCCAATACTTGGCTACTTTATTGACATTTATTAATTGGTTCTTTTACGGATAATTCTTAAATATTTGTTTTTTTTTTCTTGTGATCCTTTTGAGGGTTCCATTTTGGCTTCTTCATTCTCTTATCTTCATTGGCTCATATTCCTTTGTGATTAATACAGCTCGTTATGAGATTTTGGTCAGTACTATACATTACATTATGTAGTTATATTCTTCTGGCACAATCATTATTATTTCTTTTACATTCTAAATTATATTTCTCGCTATTATATTATATCAGATAAACTCATCTTGTTTTTTGGTTTTGATGATTTTTATTAGGTTGAATCAGTGTTATTTTTTTTTATTATATTTTTTTTATTAGTTTAAAGCAATTTCTTCTAAATTGTATAGTAAGGTGTTCTTACTTTTTTTTTTCGACTTTGGTTGTTTTTTTTTTATCTTCAAAATCCTCTTTCTTATATACCTCATAAATTGTTTTCTTAAATACTTGTTTGTAAGTTGAGCTTACTTCATTTTTTGAATTTTGGGATATTTATCCTCTTTATTTTAAATCATTCTGTTTCTGAATAATTATTGAGTAAGTTGTTCTTACATCCTTTGGAATTTTGGGTTTTTTAGTTTCTTCATTTTAAATTGTATTGTTCGAAATAACATGAGTAAGATGTCCTTACGTGCTTTTTGAATTTTGGGTTTTTTATTTACAATGGGTTGCTTGGTCCTGTATCCATAAAATCCGTCCCCTTTCTTTTATATTCTGTTTAGAATCTGTTTTTAACCGTGGTCCATTATTTCCTCTGTACTGATTGTCCGGATTCCTCTAGTGTATAGAGTTAGTTCTGTCCTTGTGACATATCTCATTATTGTACAGTTCTTGCCTCTTGTCACTATAAAATTGTCATTTATAGTCAAGCTCATCATTGTCCTTTGAACTGATTCTTCTGTACTGTCTCTTAATGTTTCTGATGGTTCATACATAAATTCCACAAGTCCTCCATGCTCCTTAGTTAGTTTTGGCCTTTTTGGTCCTTCTAGTCCATCTGGGAATTCAAGTGTGGTTCGTTTAAAGTTTCTCACTTGCCTTACTTCTCTGTTTTCCGTAATTGGTCTATTATGTAGTTTAACTAATCCCCCTTTAATCATTTCCAATTCTTCCCGTGTATCTATTAATTTCCTTTTACACATTTGTCTTATTCTCACTATCTTCATTTCATCATGAACCCGTTCTATTCTTCCGGTTCTATCAATTGGTATCTTGTCAAATTTTTCTTGGGTCTTCGCTTGTATGTTTCCTATTTGAGTAATTTTGGTCTCTACTTCTACTCTGAGTTGCATGATGGGTTCATCTGTCTTTTCCAGATCCACCGTAATTTCATTTATTTGCTGTCTTACCTCCACTTCACAGCTATCAACTCCTTTGTTCCATGTTTCATTGACAATTATAATACTTCCATTGATGACTTCCCTCAATGCTAGGCCTTGTTCATTGATGATTTGCCGCAACTCCTTATTATGGTTTTCAATTTTCTCATCCATTCGTCTGGTATTCTCCAGAATCTGCCTCAAACTCTCATCATTCCTGTCAAACTTTTCATTCATTTGTTTGATTAAATTTTCGCTCAAAATTTCGTTTTGTTTTCTTGAGTTCTCATTAATACTGTCTATTTTATTTTCCAGCTTTTCTGAATTTTCATTTATACTGTCTATCTTTTCATTGATTTGTCTAAAATCGGCCTTCAATCGTTCATTATTTTCATTTATGGTTTGCCTTAAAAGTTCACTAGTACTTTCCTTAATACTGTCTATTTTTTCATTAGTTTGTCTATTATCTTCTTTGATTAATTCCCATAATTTTTGTAAATCTAGGCCTCCTCTGGCTTCCTCTTTATCTGGTTGGTCCCCTTGGGCATCTTCTTCCACTATTTCCGTTTCCGTATCCATAACTATTTCGGTTTCTTCTGTATCACCTGTCTGTTGATCCATTTCAGTATCTGTACCTACCTCTGTTTCTTTTTCCCTCCTATCTTCTTCTGTTTCTTGTTCCTTCTCCATTCTTTTCATAACAGCTCTCGTATGCATTCCTGTGCCTCTAATGGTTGCCTGCTCAAGTTAAGTAACAAATAATATGATTTTTTACTTAACTAAAGCCCCACGTTGGGCGCCAATTTGTAAAGAAACTAATATGTGCCGGTACTAGCGAAAATGTCCGTCTTATTCAAACCCCACTGTTGTAATCAATTTAGTAACAAACTGCTTGTTAATTATGTGAGGACGTATGTTATATTGTATGATACCAGCTGGAGACGTCAAATTGTAAAGAAATCTTGTCTATTAGTGTAATTAGTTATAAGAGACTCCGGTGTAACAAACGCCAAGTAATACGTTGTAGGTGGCGATCCGTAACTATTAAACTGCTGTTACCTGGTTTAATTAATATATTATTAACTAATATACCTTTCGGTTGTGACCGGTGAAACCCTCAGAACATAGATTATTAAGTCCACAAAATTAGAATTATGTTCCTGAATTTATAATGGTATTATTCTATAGACTTAATTTAGTTCTCAGTGGTTGTTTAATATGAGCAATATATATGGAGTATTTACTGAATGTAAGTGGTATTTGTTTCAACCCTAGTCCCTCAACGATCAAAATTTTGTTCAAATTTAGTATTAAAAAAACCAGTTAGTTCAGCAATCTCCCGTCCCACCACCTGCAAACTTGGAGCGCTGTTACTAGAAATACGTGTCCTTATAGGTTAGTTATTCGGAGTTTTTGTATCAATCTGTTAATAAATTATTACACCAACTACATATAGTATTTTCTCTGCAATGATTAAAACGTTATCTAATACAACCAATGTACTTTATTTATTTTTCTCTGGTATTTAACAAGTTACGTTGTCTCAGACAAACAATAAGACGATCCAATCGACTATCCCAACATATATCGATTCTTAATTATTCAAACTCTAAAAACATATATATTTGAAAATAATGACAATTAATTCTTATACCAGGGTTCGTGTAGTTCTTTGAACCATTAGTAAGGCCAGGTAAAACGCATAATTAAGGTTGTTCAATTTACAAAAAGAATAAAATTATTTACTTAAAATACAATGATATGAAAATAATTTGTTTTTTACCCAAACGATGAAAGCTTCGTTAGGCGGTGAATGTTTGTCAACAGCGGTCAAAATCCAGTTTATATCGTCTTCACCCAGTAAAACTGCTCTGGTTTTCAATGAATTGATGATGGTAATCCCACGGGAACTCTTGTGCTTCAATTCTTCTTTTGCGTCTTCACAATTCTTGGTCCCAACGAACTGGAATTAGGATCTCAGCTTACGCTGTCAATGAAGGTTATTTCGTCAACCGAGTCTTCTGTATTTCCAAATATTTCCGTTAATTCAGGCTTTAACTCTTTACTGGTCTTCAATTTATAGCATGAATTGGTTTGATACCAAATTCAGCGGAATTATTTAGTGACTGAGGTGAGAAGCTTTCAATTCTTTTTTATTTTACTCATTGATAATTTAGAGTGTTATTTAATTTGTACGATTCATTAGCGTTCAAATATAATTGTTTTACAAAAAGGCTTTATCAGTTTGGACATATCTTTCCTTTATATTTATTCATATATTTTTATATCGGTTCATTTCAATCTAATAGCTTGTAACAATCAGAACCATCTCCCTAAAAATCAACAACTTATTATATATCAGTTGCCTTAACAACCACGTTCTCTATATATCCTTGAGCCGGCATTATAGAATATTACTACTCCTTTCCAATAAAATACTCCATGCTTGGATTAATCTTGAATCAGATAAAACTTTCCCCTAACCTTCCTTACTAAACAGTAAATGTTTTACTAGAGTTTCGTTGGACTGGGTTTACTAAAAAGGTATTAATTTCCTTTCATTAATATGGAATTTAGGCCTATAGATTCATTTACAACCATTATAACATTATTTGGTTTTTAACTTAATTTTCTTTTTTACCTGACCTACTGTACAATTAATTATTGATTACATAGTTAATTACATGAATTTTAATTTACTGGTGGTTAGTTGTTTTTATATTAATTAACTGGTTCTGGAACCCTTTATTAATTTATGACATAATTGTCAGAACTACTTGTTAGATTTAAAACACTGGTCACACTCCTGATCCAGTTTATAAACATTAATTAGAACAACAGTATTTTTCAACATTATACAATACTGATAACTTAGTACAGTACCTAACATTGGTAACTATACTGGGTTATATAAATATAAATCTAATATAAACATAAACATAATTATTGGTGATGTATTATTATCAAATAACATTATTTCATTTTTAGTATATTCAACATACAATATAAAATACTCTGTGACCTGAACATGCCACAGTACAAAACAAACAATTCATAACATTCAATCATTCCTTAGTCTGGCTTTTATACATTTAATACTAGTCATTGCCTCCTTCTGGTTTGAGTTACTTCTCGAGCACATGACCTATTGAACAACCTTAAGTCAGGGTATGGTCCTTGACCATATTTCATTCAAACTTTTATGTAACGTTGGGGAACCTCAACTATGTTGCGTTACAATATATATAATAATTTTAATTATTATATATCTTTTTATAAATTATGTGCTATGTTAACAGTATTGACTAGAATGCTTCACCAAGTAAATAACAAAAACTAGCACTATAATGCAAATTTATAATTTTTTAAATTATGTGCTGTCTTATACCTTTTTATTTTTATTGTGTCTGCAACAATAGCCTATAAATGTTACAAATTCAAAGATTATAATTTCATAGCTATATTATACAGTAGAAGCCCGATATAGCGCGGTCCGATATACTGTGGATTCGGATATAACGTGGTGAAGAGTATGTCGCCCGTTATTAGCGAAAATTCTTACTTGTAGAGAGTGAGTAAATTATGAATTGTTTATCGTGACTTCCGTAGCCACAACATTGGAATGCATTGCGTTTATTGTAAACAAAGGCTTGTTGTTGGAAACGGCGTTGTAAACAACAGCCAGAATTGCCAGTTCAAGTGTACCTGTAGACATAAACAATTGCCCGAGCTATTTACAGTCTCTACATTTCTAAGAATTCATGCCAAGGCAAGCAGCCAACTAAATCCCTTCTCTCCCTCGTATTACAGTACAGTATAAGATCATACTCTGATATTATCTTATCAAAGTGTATAGTCTTTGTCATAAATTCGCATAGTGTAGAGTTTTGTGATGTCGCAGAAAAGAAAAGCATATTCTGTGAGTGATAAACTCAAAATAATTGATCGTGTGAAGAACGGAGAGTCAAAGGCAAGTTTATCACGTGAGTGTGGCATCCCAGAAGGAACAATTAGAGGGTGGATGAAGGAAGAAGATAAACTTAAAAGTTTTGTGAACACAGTTGAAAGTGAAGTGGGGTTGCAAAGAAAAAAGACTAAAGTAGGTAAGGATAGTGAACTAGATGAGTGTCTGTACAGGTGGTTTTTAATAAAACGAAGTGAAGGTGTGCCACTGTCAGGACCAGTTATTAGGGCTCAAACTTCCATAGTGATTTACATGGCAACAGTGACTTTAATGCATCTGATGGGTGGTTTTCGTGATGGAAATCTCGTCATGGTATAAGCCAGATAAGCATTGAAGGGGAAGCACGATCATGTGACAGTGAAGCTGTAGCACTTTTTCCTCAGGCATTAAACAAACTAATGATTGATAACGATTTAAATGACCATCAAGTGTATAACTGTGATGAAACTGCTCTGTATTTTCGAATGCTTCCTACCAGAACTCTGGATGTGAATAATTCAATAAATAAATCTGGATTAAAAATAAATAAGGATAGAGTTACCCTCCTGTTTGCCACAAATAAATCAGGCAGCCACAAAGTTAAACCTCTCTGTATAGGGAAAAGCCGAAATCCTAGATGCTTTCAACATGTTAACATGACGTCATTACCCATCACATATCGTAATACAAAAAATGCTTGGATGACAAGTGATATTTTTGGTAAATGGTTCCATGAAGAATTTGTTCCATCTGTGAGAAGCCACCTGCGGTCACTCAACCTCGAAGAAAAAGCTGTACTGACCCTTGACCACTGTCCAGCACATCCACCTGCTGATATGCTACAGTCAAGAGATGGGAAAATCGGAGTCATGTTCTTACCGAAAAACACTACAGCACTGATCCAGCCATTAGATCAAGGCATCATAAAAGCATTTAAAGTGCATTACCGCCGTGAACTTCTGAGTGCTATAGTGAATTCTGATGAGGAAATGGAAATTTACCTTAAGTCAATAAACCTGAAAACAGTTGCGTATTCAATAGGTCTTGCATGGGAAAGTATTAGTACGGCTACGATTCAGAATTGCTGGAAGAAATGTTCCTTTGAACAAAACATCGCCGATGGAAATCACTCTGTTGCCGGATTCACTAATAGTGATGTACAGTCTGCGAGTAGTGCTCTGCATTGCAACTTCACTCTAGATGACTTCAATGACTGGGCAGAAGTTGACAACGGTGAGCCTGTTACAGAATGTATAGGAGATAAAGATATCATCGATGCAGTCCGAAATGCAAATTGCGAAGAAAAAGAAGACGATGACGATGATGGAAATGAAAATGGGGTGGAAGTGAAAGAAGTTATTCCAAATGTTAGTGAAGTGATAATACACATAAACAAAGTAATTTCGTGGATGGAGAGGCAAAGTGAATCTAATAATGTTCATCTGCTGCACCTCGCGTTTATAAAACAATACGCGGAAAAGAAACGCTGTGCATTATCCCTTCAAACAACAATTACGGACTTTTTTAAGACCAACAATTAGGCCTACAGTAGGTCGAGTGAGCAATGTATAAATAGTGTATTTTATATTCCATTGGATTAAAATACGTATTGGATTAAAATACAGTTTTCTTATTTTTTATTTCTACATTTGGTGACGTAATTTACGTACAGTATATAGTAGTGCATTATGCTGTAGCCTTTTTCCCGGTCCTCCCTCCCCATCATTTGTCACTGTACAGGTCACCTTCCGATATACCGCGGTTACGCCTATAACTCGGGGGAAAGTATGTCACCCGACAACCGCGCTATATCGGGCTTCTACTGTACTAATGTAATATACTTAAAATAATAATCCTCTAATATAATATACCTGATGTAATAATATACTAATATAATAAACATAAATTTGCATTAGATTTTTGACATATGCAATATTATCAGAAGTGTATACTGTGTCAGTGTAAAACTCCATACATTACTGAAGAAATTATACAATGGATATGTATATACGTTTACTCATCCACATGTACCCAAGTTACTCTATGTTCATTATTAGCTAACAGACACAGCAAATACCAATATATATTTAAAAAAATTAGGACTGCTATTTTAACTCATGATAATGTTTTTATCCATTATTATTCACGATGAATTGGGTTAACTGAGGACTTAACAGTTTGATTTAAACTGAAATGGGATTGGAGTTCAGGAACATTGTTGCCAGACTCTGTCATGTCTCATGTCCATAGCAAACGTACAGGACTGTTGTTAGGAATCCAAAACTAGCCTTTGCTTTTCTTATAATTTTACTAATAATACATATCAAATGTATATAGTTTTAAAGAGGAAAGTTCAGGGAATACTATAGTATAAATATAAAGATAGGTCTGCTTGAAATAAATGTAATATTTTTTATTCCTATTAAAAGAAGAAAACATGTTTAATTGTACAAAAACCAAACATACAACAAAATTAGTAAATGAGGTAAAAAATCCATATTTTATTTTGATTCAGGACTTCATATTTTTAAGGACTACTTATTTACATGTGAGAGTGGTTTTGTCTGACCATTACTTTTCTGGAGGCTGCATGCTGTATCCAGTGATCATACAACACCATAAAGAATCAAGCTACTATGGTGTTAAACTAATTATGAATCTAAGCCTGTATTTTTTGATTATTTTACTGTTGTTATTGTTAATTTAATTAATGAGCTGCTTCTTAAATAAAAAACTTTAATTATCTTCTTTTACATTTACAGATGTCATTAAACTGGGTATTTTTTTTACACGTCTTCACAGAAGTCAAAATCAAGAGATAGCATCTTGTAATTATTTTATGCTTGGGAAAGAAAAGATTAGTGTATTATTTTGTGTAGTAGAAGAAGGCAATCAGGTATAAACCCTCCTTGGAGTTGCCAGCATGAAGTAGGATAACTCTGCCTCCCTTTCCTATTGGTACTACCATAGTACCTTCTTTCATATCATCTGTCCAGCCCTTTACTATAGCTGGCATTAATCCAGGTTTCGTTGAACCACACAATTTAATCAAAGTTTTCCTTCCTTATTTGCCTCAAAAACCTGGAATGCCAATCAGTAATGTTTTCTGTCTCTAATAACAGTTTACGCCCACCTATCTTTTTGTGTGTAAAACCAGTCCCTTTCAAAATAACCAGAAGCGATGACATACTGCCATGGAATAAATCAACACCTTTCAGGGGCGTATATAAGGGGGGCCCAGGGGGCCCGCCCCCCCCGAAATAATGAATATAAAGAAAAAAATAAGTAACGTAATCTGAATTATTTTAATGAATCATGCGCGAAGGCATCGCCGCGGCAGACAGTGATAATTCCCCGTATAGGTGAGGGGAGTGGGGTGGTAGTGGTGTGAAGTTCGTGCCAGTTCGGGTTGATTCGGTCCGACTCGGGCTCCCGCCCGGCCATCTGCGCGTGCGGACAACTGAACAGTTCAGTGGCAGCCATTGTTTGTTGTTTACGTTTGTTCGACATCTGTTGTACTGAAGTATGGTGGTGTTTTAAGTGTTAATGTTTACGTACTTTATCAGTATATTGAAGTTGGCCGTAAGTGAACCACAATTGTAATGAAGAGGCAAGCTTCTATTCAAAACTTTTTCGCCAAGAAACCAAGTGTCAATAAGCCTGTTGGTGACAGTCCTGAAGTCGGTAGTGTTACGAAAGGACAAAGTGCAAATAGGCCTGACGGTGACAATGCTGAAGTCGGCTGCATTGGTAGAATTGCTTCTTGTGATGTCGCTACTTCGAGCTCAATTAATGTAGTTCCGGTTATGGAGGATAGTAGGCCTAATCAAGTAAGGAAAAATATCTATGATATTGGAAACTATTGTCAAAACAATTCCGTTCAGTCTTTCACAAACGAAAAAAATTTTTTTTTATTAGAAAATGTTTGGAAACCTCAGCTTGGATACAAATTTCCCTCCATTACTAGTTCAAACCATACTAGATCTTTTCAAATGAAGTGGCTAGAAGAATTTATGTGGTTAGCTTGTGATGGTACAATCATGGTACATTCCATAATTACCTAAAATATGGTAAAGAGATAATAAATATTGTATTTTCCTATTTTTTGACATACCCAACCCGACCTCAAACACCCGATATAGAATTTACAGTGAGTGGACTATATTACAGTATTTGCCAGGATTTGAACTAATTCATGACAAAAAACGGTGTCACATCACAAAAACAGTGTGCAGTTATTGAGATAAGCAGAGCCAAGCCTTCGTTACGTCAGAGGCTGAGAATGTGTTGACAACTACAAACGGCGATGTCAACAACTTAGACAAAGAAAATGTGACGTCAGTACACCCCACTTCCGCAGATGTCAACCAGGAATTGCCGTCATTCTGTTGCAACAACTGATCAGCACCGGCCGGTTGCACATTCACTTACGAGTGAATTTTAACTTTTTAGACCACTGTAGGTGGTTAATAAACAGTATAATATCTACAATCAAGATGTATTAAGGAGAGTTATAGTTCGGTTTGGTGTAGGCGTCCTCGACCGATTAAATCGTTCGTAAAAAAGATCGACGTATAGAATCGGTCCCACGACGGTGGGTTACGTGGGTTGACACAAAGGTGTCCTGTCAAGCGCCGTGAAAATATACCGATTGTGCCGATGTACGAACGAGACTAGCAGTGCGAGGAAGCCAACACGAAATGGGTGAGATCGTTCCTTAATTCCTGATTTCATAATTTCCCAATATCATTTTTTGGTTAAAAAATAATTTAAAATTTCAATCTAATAAAAGGAGCTCCAAAAGTTAGAAAAGTTATAAATGTTTGTACCATGAGAATGAAAGGGTGAGTGGTTGTGTGCGTGCGTAATTATTTCTAAGTGCTGGGTTGAGCAACACCTATAAAAATATATATATATATATAGATGTAATTTTGTCATATACATATTGTACTTATAGAAGTTGCAACACATATAAATAATTTTGTCATATACTTATGATATTTACCGAAGGTATTATTACACTATGTATTTATTTTGGAAGGGTTAAAGATAGGGTTGAAAACAAGTATGTAAAACGTATAAATAATAAAAAGGGTATTTCATTGGTAAAAATCAGAACAGCTGTTTTTATTTCAAGCAATTTCTATTCCCGACTGACTTCGCGTAACGAAATTCTGGCCCATGACTTAGGTAGTAAAAGATGGCGTCCTAGTTTTTGTATACATAACCACATTTGTGAGATATAATATATCGTACTTATAAATTCAAAAATAACGTAGGTATACAGATGTCGCCCGTAAGAACAGGGACCCTATGTAATATTATGTATATATATTATTACATGGGATACGCCTAGAAAGAACACGGGAAAAAATTGCTTGAGGTAACAGACAAAATTTTATAACTAGTAAACATAACCCCACAATTAGGTTAGACAATTGTATGCATGCGTGCATTACACAATTGCCAAAATGAGTACAAGTGACGATAGTGACATAAAAACCAGTACCACTGACATAACTTTAACTGGTGAAATGGATATGCAAATAAATCCCATTAGTCAGACTGACGGGGCAAATACGCCTGTGTCTGCCGAAATAACGCAAACTGACACATCCATTTCAACTAATTTAGACAGTAAGTCAGATGAAACTAATGCAATGATGCAACTTTTATTAAATAGATTTGCCAGTTTTGATAAAAAACTAGACGAACAGAAAATTGATTCTGATATTAAATTCAATGAATTAAAGAATGAAATAAAAGTGAGTCACGAAAAACTTATTAAGAAATGTGACCAGCTGATTACAAAATTAGATAAGTTACATGTGGTAGAAAGTAAATTAGAAAGTCAGAAAGTACTAGATAGTAGTACCCAGCAAAATGCTGTACTGGATAACATATTTAAAACTGATAATTCCAAAAATGAATGTACTCTAGATAATTCAAATAATACAGGTAGTAAGATTGTGGTGGTAGAAGAGTATAGACATGATAATGAAAATATAACGCATGACAATGAAATATTTGAATTTTTGAAGTCAGAAAGAAAGTTGAGAGAAAGTATTTTAGTACAAGGAATGCAGGGGGTAGAATTTTCTTTTAATGTTGTATTAGGGGGTGAAGACAAGTCTTCATGTAGTTTGATAGACGATAGTTCTACAAATAAAGTTTCTTTTAGTTTTTGTGTACCTAAGAGGTGCAACGATTTTATGATAGGGACTCCTGTATATTTGGAGAGAGAAAATGTATTTTGGTGTTATGGAGAGAAATGTATTAAGAGAGAAAGTATAGAGAGATATTGTGAGAGTAAAAGAACAATAGAAGTATTTAAAGTAAACAGAAATTACAGACAACTGTTAGAAAGGTTAGGGTTATATGTGGTATATGAAAATGATGAATACTTGCCTGATAATAACAATAAATTGACAATAACAAGAAATGAGAATAAAGACATTAGGTACTTACCTGTGGTGGAATATTATGGGGAATATTATGGTATAAACCGAGTAATGACACTGATTAATGATACTAAGACAAACGGAACTCTACTTGATCGTGACTGGGAATATTTGTTTAATAACTGTTCAATAACATATGAATATAATGTATCTAATAAAATCTATTTAGTAAATAAGAATTTATATAGACCTAAGATTCGTTTGTTGTTTAATGATGGTGGATAGACTGTTATATTGTGAAATGAACATTAAATAATAATGTGCAAAGTGGTTTTGAATTGGACTGTTATGGACTGATTTCGATTAATGACACAATAATGAAGTTGGAGTGTATATTTTTACTGTATTTATCCATGTATTTGATGTGTATTATGTATTACAGGTACCCCAGTGTGTAGTATTATATATTTTATATATGTAACATGTTTAATAATAATATTTTAATTAATTACTAATGAATAATAATGAATGTTTAAATAACTAATTATGTTTGAATTTTGAAAAGAGGTATTGTTATAAGTAGGTAGGAGAGGAATTTTATAAGAGAATTGTCAATGATTGTAGTAAGTGTTTAAACAGGAATAGAGCCTGGGTATAGATAAAATGCAGGTGAGTAATGCAATTAATGTAAATGGAGTTAGAAAGGTAAGAATTTTAAGAACATACAAAGAGAATTATTAGATATTTAGGGACACAGTAGTTAGTGATTATTTGTAAAGAAGGTGTTTAAGTAAAGGTACATACATATATTTATTGTTGATGAATTCTGTAGTGGGGGTGAGGTGATAAAGAGTAGCCAACCAATAGTGTTGTGGCAGGTATTAGCGTAGTTTAAGGGAGTGTTTGCCGAATTATTTGGAAGGGCAAAATATTAGAGATGTATATAGCCAGTTAGGGAACACCCAACCCAGTGCAAAGACGAGCGGTGCAATAGAATTTAAAGGAAAGTAGTAATGGAGTATATAATTGAGATATTGGTGTCATTGATAGGTAAATTTGATGGTCAGTTAGAAGAAGGTGAGTAAAATATAAATAGAAGTATAGTGAATATAGGAGTTATCCAGACTAAACAGTGATAGAAGGTGAGAGGTTAGGTAGTTAGGGAGGTAGAAAGTTCAGAGGAGAGAGGTAGTAGAAAATGAATAATGAAATAATAATGTAATATGAATAGTAACAATAAGTTCAAAATGTATTTTATTATTATAAATAAATAAATTTGATGTTTAATTAATAACTGAAATGGTAAATTTTAATTTAAATACAACTTTTAAGTAAATTATACAAATGTTAATGCATATCTTAGATATGATTAAATATGATTGAGTGTTTAAAATGTATTATTAATATATCAGTGTTAATTATTAATGTATTATGTATTTATTTGAAAACTTTTTAACATGATGTTATAATATGTGTAGGAAGAGAAAAAAATTTTTAAATGGCGCTGTTAATAATATTTATCAGCCAAATAATTACCTGTTAATAATAAGAATAATAATAATAATAACACTAATAATAATTTTTTGTTGTTGTATCATGCACTAAGAGTATTCAATAAATAAATATATAGAGTTATTAATTCTTTTATAATTTGTTTTTCTCCAGATTTGGGAGATTATAATGTGTAATTTTCTTATTATATTTTCAATTATATCTTATTCAATTTTGGTATAATATTCTTTTTAATTCTTGAAGATTATAATATATAATCTTATAATTTTATTAAGCATATTAAAATATATTAAGCCAACCCAGTGCTTATTGGCACAAACCAGCACTTAGCTAAGGGGAACCAGATCAGTTGAGGATGTAGTGATTTACTAAGCCACTATTTTAATATTTATTATATATTGTTTCAGTGTTTGGTGGTGTGACAGCGGTCCTGAGCTGGCCAACGCGTCAGAGCAGGGGCGTTAAGAGCCTAAGTGGCCTTATGGTGTTGGGATCTCGCATGAGAAGTCCAGTAAGGTCATCTAGGTACGGTCCTCATCACCAGACCAAGGGTGAGTTATTGTTATTTTTTATATAAAATTGTAAGGGGGTTGTGGCGACTTGTCCTGACTGATCCCTTTAGGAAGTATGAAAGGGTCAATGAAAGTTTGTGTGCTTCGTCACACCATCTTTCATTGAGGGGGTTTTGTGATGGTACAATCATGGTACATTCCATAATTACCTAAAATATGGTAAAGAGATAATAAATATTGTATTTTCCTATTTTTTGACATACCCAACCCGACCTCAAACACCTGATATAGAATTTACAGTGAGTGGACTATATTACAGTATTTGCCAGGATTTGAACTAATTCATGACAAAAAACGGTGTCACATCACAAAAACAGTGTGCAGTTATTGAGATAAGCAGAGCCAAGCCTTCGTTACGTCAGAGGCTGAGAATGTGTTGACAACTACAAACGGCGATGTCAACAACTTAGACAAAGAAAATGTGACGTCAGTACACCCCACTTCCGCAGATGTCAACCAGGAATTGCCGTCATTCTGTTGCAACAACTGATCAGCACCGGCCGGTTGCACATTCACTTACGAGTGAATTTTAACTTTTTAGACCACTGTAGGTGGTTAATAAACAGTATAATATCTACAATCAAGATGTATTAAGGAGAGTTATAGTTCGGTTTGGTGTAGGCGTCCTCGACCGATTAAATCGTTCATAAAAAAGATCGACGTATAGAATCGGTCCCACGACGGTGGGTTACGTGGGTTGACACAAAGGTGTCCTGTCAAGCGCCGTGAAAATATACCGATTGTGCCGATGTACGAACGAGACTAGCAGTGCGAGGAAGCCAACACGAAATGGGTGAGATCGTTCCTTAATTCCTGATTTCATAATTTCCCAATATCATTTTTTGGTTAAAAAATAATTTAAAATTTCAATCTAATAAAAGGAGCTCCAAAAGTTAGAAAAGTTATAAATGTTTGTACCATGAGAATGAAAGGGTGAGTGGTTGTGTGCGTGCGTAATTATTTCTAAGTGCTGGGTTGAGCAACACCTATAAAAATATATATATATATATATATAGATGTAATTTTGTCATATACATATTGTACTTATAGAAGTTGCAACACATATAAATAATTTTGTCATATACTTATGATATTTACCGAAGGTATTATTACACTATGTATTTATTTTGGAAGGGTTAAAGATAGGGTTGAAAACAAGTATGTAAAACGTATAAATAATAAAAAGGGTATTTCATTGGTAAAAATCAGAACAGCTGTTTTTATTTCAAGCAATTTCTATTCCCGACTGACTTCGCGTAACGAAATTCTGGCCCATGACTTAGGTAGTAAAAGATGGCGTCCTAGTTTTTGTATACATAACCACATTTGTGAGATATAATATATCGTACTTATAAATTCAAAAATAACGTAGGTATACAGATGTCGCCCGTAAGAACAGGGACCCTATGTAATATTATGTATATATATTATTACATGGGATACGCCTAGAAAGAACACGGGAAAAAATTGCTTGAGGTAACAGACAAAATTTTATAACTAGTAAACATAACCCCACAATTAGGTTAGACAATTGTATGCATGCGTGCATTACACAATTGCCAAAATGAGTACAAGTGACGATAGTGACATAAAAACCAGTACCACTGACATAACTTTAACTGGTGAAATGGATATGCAAATAAATCCCATTAGTCAGACTGACGGGGCAAATACGCCTGTGTCTGCCGAAATAACGCAAACTGACACATCCATTTCAACTAATTTAGACAGTAAGTCAGATGAAACTAATGCAATGATGCAACTTTTATTAAATAGATTTGCCAGTTTTGATAAAAAACTAGACGAACAGAAAATTGATTCTGATATTAAATTCAATGAATTAAAGAATGAAATAAAAGTGAGTCACGAAAAACTTATTAAGAAATGTGACCAGCTGATTACAAAATTAGATAAGTTACATGTGGTAGAAAGTAAATTAGAAAGTCAGAAAGTACTAGATAGTAGTACCCAGCAAAATGCTGTACTGGATAACATATTTAAAACTGATAATTCCAAAAATGAATGTACTCTAGATAATTCAAATAATACAGGTAGTAAGATTGTGGTGGTAGAAGAGTATAGACATGATAATGAAAATATAACGCATGACAATGAAATATTTGAATTTTTGAAGTCAGAAAGAAAGTTGAGAGAAAGTATTTTAGTACAAGGAATGCAGGGGGTAGAATTTTCTTTTAATGTTGTATTAGGGGGTGAAGACAAGTCTTCATGTAGTTTGATAGACGATAGTTCTACAAATAAAGTTTCTTTTAGTTTTTGTGTACCTAAGAGGTGCAACGATTTTATGATAGGGACTCCTGTATATTTGGAGAGAGAAAATGTATTTTGGTGTTATGGAGAGAAATGTATTAAGAGAGAAAGTATAGAGAGATATTGTGAGAGTAAAAGAACAATAGAAGTATTTAAAGTAAACAGAAATTACAGACAACTGTTAGAAAGGTTAGGGTTATATGTGGTATATGAAAATGATGAATACTTGCCTGATAATAACAATAAATTGACAATAACAAGAAATGAGAATAAAGACATTAGGTACTTACCTGTGGTGGAATATTATGGGGAATATTATGGTATAAACCGAGTAATGACACTGATTAATGATACTAAGACAAACGGAACTCTACTTGATCGTGACTGGGAATATTTGTTTAATAACTGTTCAATAACATATGAATATAATGTATCTAATAAAATCTATTTAGTAAATAAGAATTTATATAGACCTAAGATTCGTTTGTTGTTTAATGATGGTGGATAGACTGTTATATTGTGAAATGAACATTAAATAATAATGTGCAAAGTGGTTTTGAATTGGACTGTTATGGACTGATTTCGATTAATGACACAATAATGAAGTTGGAGTGTATATTTTTACTGTATTTATCCATGTATTTGATGTGTATTATGTATTACAGGTACCCCAGTGTGTAGTATTATATATTTTATATATGTAACATGTTTAATAATAATATTTTAATTAATTACTAATGAATAATAATGAATGTTTAAATAACTAATTATGTTTGAATTTTGAAAAGAGGTATTGTTATAAGTAGGTAGGAGAGGAATTTTATAAGAGAATTGTCAATGATTATAGTAAGTGTTTAAACAGGAATAGAGCCTGGGTATAGATAAAATGCAGGTGAGTAATGCAATTAATGTAAATGGAGTTAGAAAGGTAAGAATTTTAAGAACATACAAAGAGAATTATTAGATATTTAGGGACACAGTAGTTAGTGATTATTTGTAAAGAAGGTGTTTAAGTAAAGGTACATACATATATTTATTGTTGATGAATTCTGTAGTGGGGGTGAGGTGATAAAGAGTAGCCAACCAATAGTGTTGTGGCAGGTATTAGCGTAGTTTAAGGGAGTGTTTGCCGAATTATTTGGAAGGGCAAAATATTAGAGATGTATATAGCCAGTTAGGGAACACCCAACCCAGTGCAAAGACGAGCGGTGCAATAGAATTTAAAGGAAAGTAGTAATGGAGTATATAATTGAGATATTGGTGTCATTGATAGGTAAATTTGATGGTCAGTTAGAAGAAGGTGAGTAAAATATAAATAGAAGTATAGTGAATATAGGAGTTATCCAGACTAAACAGTGATAGAAGGTGAGAGGTTAGGTAGTTAGGGAGGTAGAAAGTTCAGAGGAGAGAGGTAGTAGAAAATGAATAATGAAATAATAATGTAATATGAATAGTAACAATAAGTTCAAAATGTATTTTATTATTATAAATAAATAAATTTGATGTTTAATTAATAACTGAAATGGTAAATTTTAATTTAAATACAACTTTTAAGTAAATTATACAAATGTTAATGCATATCTTAGATATGATTAAATATGATTGAGTGTTTAAAATGTATTATTAATATATCAGTGTTAATTATTAATGTATTATGTATTTATTTGAAAACTTTTTAACATGATGTTATAATATGTGTAGGAAGAGAAAAAAATTTTTAAATGGCGCTGTTAATAATATTTATCAGCCAAATAATTACCTGTTAATAATAAGAATAATAATAATAATAACACTAATAATAATTTTTTGTTGTTGTATCATGCACTAAGAGTATTCAATAAATAAATATATAGAGTTATTAATTCTTTTATAATTTGTTTTTCTCCAGATTTGGGAGATTATAATGTGTAATTTTCTTATTATATTTTCAATTATATCTTATTCAATTTTGGTATAATATTCTTTTTAATTCTTGAAGATTATAATATATAATCTTATAATTTTATTAAGCATATTAAAATATATTAAGCCAACCCAGTGCTTATTGGCACAAACCAGCACTTAGCTAAGGGGAACCAGATCAGTTGAGGATGTAGTGATTTACTAAGCCACTATTTTAATATTTATTATATATTGTTTCAGTGTTTGGTGGTGTGACAGCGGTCCTGAGCTGGCCAACGCGTCAGAGCAGGGGCGTTAAGAGCCTAAGTGGCCTTATGGTGTTGGGATCTCGCATGAGAAGTCCAGTAAGGTCATCTAGGTACGGTCCTCATCACCAGACCAAGGGTGAGTTATTGTTATTTTTTATATAAAATTGTAAGGGGGTTGTGGCGACTTGTCCTGACTGATCCCTTTAGGAAGTATGAAAGGGTCAATGAAAGTTTGTGTGCTTCGTCACACCATCTTTCATTGAGGGGGTTTTGTGATGGTACAATCATGGTACATTCCATAATTACCTAAAATATGGTAAAGAGATAATAAATATTGTATTTTCCTATTTTTTGACATACCCAACCCGACCTCAAACACCCGATATAGAATTTACAGTGAGTGGACTATATTACAGTATTTGCCAGGATTTGAACTAATTCATGACAAAAAACGGTGTCACATCACAAAAACAGTGTGCAGTTATTGAGATAAGCAGAGCCAAGCCTTCGTTACGTCAGAGGCTGAGAATGTGTTGACAACTACAAACGGCGATGTCAACAACTTAGACAAAGAAAATGTGACGTCAGTACACCCCACTTCCGCAGATGTCAACCAGGAATTGCCGTCATTCTGTTGCAACAACTGATCAGCACCGGCCGGTTGCACATTCACTTACGAGTGAATTTTAACTTTTTAGACCACTGTAGGTGGTTAATAAACAGTATAATATCTACAATCAAGATGTATTAAGGAGAGTTATAGTTCGGTTTGGTGTAGGCGTCCTCGACCGATTAAATCGTTCGTAAAAAAGATCGACGTATAGAATCGGTCCCACGACGGTGGGTTACGTGGGTTGACACAAAGGTGTCCTGTCAAGCGCCGTGAAAATATACCGATTGTGCCGATGTACGAACGAGACTAGCAGTGCGAGGAAGCCAACACGAAATGGGTGAGATCGTTCCTTAATTCCTGATTTCATAATTTCCCAATATCATTTTTTGGTTAAAAAATAATTTAAAATTTCAATCTAATAAAAGGAGCTCCAAAAGTTAGAAAAGTTATAAATGTTTGTACCATGAGAATGAAAGGGTGAGTGGTTGTGTGCGTGCGTAATTATTTCTAAGTGCTGGGTTGAGCAACACCTATAAAAATATATATATATATATAGATGTAATTTTGTCATATACATATTGTACTTATAGAAGTTGCAACACATATAAATAATTTTGTCATATACTTATGATATTTACCGAAGGTATTATTACACTATGTATTTATTTTGGAAGGGTTAAAGATAGGGTTGAAAACAAGTATGTAAAACGTATAAATAATAAAAAGGGTATTTCATTGGTAAAAATCAGAACAGCTGTTTTTATTTCAAGCAATTTCTATTCCCGACTGACTTCGCGTAACGAAATTCTGGCCCATGACTTAGGTAGTAAAAGATGGCGTCCTAGTTTTTGTATACATAACCACATTTGTGAG
Organism: Magicicada septendecula; assembly: GCA_034769895.1. NCBI lineage: Eukaryota > Metazoa > Arthropoda > Insecta > Hemiptera > Cicadidae > Magicicada > Magicicada septendecula. The sequence goes on from CM068371.1 coordinate 238,336,107, forward strand.
ATATAATATATCGTACTTATAAATTCAAAAATAACGTAGGTATACAAGCTTATTCAGAGGAAAAATCTGGATCTTTTTGCAAGTACTGCGTGTTATTTTCCCATACCGAAAATGTAGGGAAAGGAGATCACCAAGTAGCAGGGGCGTTGGTTACTCAGGCTTTTACCAATTTAAAAAAAGCCAGGGAAATGTTTAGCAAACACGAAAACTTATCCTATCATAAGAAATATGTTTTGATCGCTGAAAACACAAAAGCTATAGTTAAGAAAAAGGCTGAAAGTGTTATCAATCAAGTAAATGCCCAAAGAAGACTGGATATTGAGAATAATAGAAAACGGCTAATCCCTATAATACAAGCAATACGATTTTGCGGGAGGCAGCAAATAGCTCTAAGGGGTCATCGTGACTCTGGATGAATAAGCCCTGAAGAACCGGACCAAAATGATGGGAATTTTCGATCGTTGTTGAGATACTGAACTAACAGTGGAGATAATATTCTTAAAGACCAATTAACGACCGGTGGTGGGAAGACGATGTACACAAGTTCTTTCATTCAAAACGAACTTATTAACATATTTGGTCACGTAATACAATCAAAAATTGTAGTAAATGTCAGAAAGTCTGTTTTTTATTCCGTTTTAGCAGATGAAACCACTGACATCAGCCAAATCGAACAGTTTTCTCTCTGTGTACGTTACGTAGAGTACCAAACTTTCAAAATCAGAGAAGATTTTCTGACATTCGTCCCCGTTTATGACGTCACTGGAGCAGGTTTGGCTAACACAATATTGGAGACCTTGTCAACATTAGGGCTTGATCTAAACAAAATGAGAGGCCAAGGGTACGATGGCGCTGCCACGATGAGTGGGCAATTCAGAGGAGTACAAGCTTCCATCAGAGAAAAGCTACCGTTGGCCCTGTATACACATTGTTCTTCACACACTCTAAATTTGTGTTTGTCAGATGCGAGCAGAATACCTTCTATAAGAAACTGTATGGGTGTCATAAAAGAAGTCTGTGGATTCTTTCATATGTCAGCCAAAAGAACAGAAATATTGAAATCAATGCTTTCTGAATGTTGTCCAGAACAAAAGAAAAAGAAACTTATTTCACTGTGCGAAACCCGATGGGTAGAAAGGCATGACTCAGTAATTTTATTTAAAGACATTTTGGAACGTATCTTTCTCTCCCTTTGCAAAATAGAAGAAGAGGAATTAAGTGACTCAGCTTCTAAGGCTCACACTCTAAGTAGTGCTATTAGTCAATTTGCATTTCTTATTAATCTTTTTGTTTTGAGCCGGATGCTATCAACCACGCATAACTTATCTGAGCAGCTTCAAAACAAAAATATAGATCTTCCACAGGCCTTGACTAACGTTACGAGTGTCTTACACCTTCTGTCGAAGGAGAGGGCAAATGCTGATGACTCATTTAAAGCCTTGTATAATCAAGTAAAGTCATTCGCTGCCAAACTTGACATTAAGGAAGAGATTCCAAGAATTTGCCGCCTTCAAACAGCACGTAGCAACGTCCCTTACACCACAGAAGAAGAATACTATCGACGAGCTGTTTATGTGCCATACCTGGACGATTTTTGTAACTCACTGAAAGAACGCTTTGAATCTCACAAGGAAACAGTTGCATCCTTACAAAACATCCTTCCACAATTGTGTATCATAACAGATTTCGGTTCATTGGAGGCTGCTTTTGGTTTCTACGAAGAAGATTTGTCACATAAAGAGATTGTGCAAAGTGAGTTTATGTTGTGGAAAGGAAAGTGGAGTCAGGAAAATCCTTCAAATCTTCCAAAAACGGCTATAAGTTCTCTAGAAAAATGTGACAAGACTTTCTTCTCCAACATGTATACCCTTCTGAAATTACTCGCAGTTCTTCCTGTTTCTGTCGCAACCGTAGAGAGAACTTTCTCCAGCCTGAGAAGACTGAAGACTTACCTAAGGAACAGCACATCTGAAAGTAGGCTTAACGGGCTTGCTTTACTTTCTATCCACAGAGACATTATAGTTAGTGACGAAGTTCTTGATAAGTTTGCAAGTGTACCAAGAAACCTGGACTTTGTTTCGTAACCATTGGTCTATATAAAAAGTGGAGTTCCTTTTTATGTATTCTTTTATGTATTCTTTTTATTGTCAGTTGGATAAATGATTAATAAAACAAATTTTGTTGCATTGTCAAACAGTCACTTTATTAAACCTTCTTTTATGGTCTCTCCAAAACAATACTCAAAACAGTCTTTTGAATGATAGTTGATAAAACACACATATGCGTGTATACACAAAAAGAAAAAAATAGGGGTCTTGGCAATTTATACATACATGACAGAACAAAACAATATTTATAGCTAGAACCCCTCCAAACACGATAATCACAATCACGTATTTCACTCTTTTAGTTCGGATAAGTGTTTACAGATGAGACATTGTTAAAATCTTGACCAATGTTTGAAATATAGTAACAGATCATTTCATCATTTGGTTTGTTTAAAAATAGATATATTTTTTATGATTTAATGTCAACAATAAAGAAGCGTGATTTCGGTAAAGTAAAAGGGGCATTTAGCGCAAATTACCCTCTGAATATGAGCAGCAAAACTGATATAAAGTATCATGGGGTGTCTACTTAAAATTACTTAACCTAACCTTATATTAATCTTGGCCCCCCCCAAAAATATATTCTATATTCGCCACTGCCACCTTTCAAAGGGACCAGAAGTTTTCTCAGCGTTATGTTTTCTTTCTGACAGAAAAAATTGTAAATATGCCTATGAAGAATTGTGTCTATCTGAAACGTGTCAAGTTTTGTTACACATTTTTCAATTTTTATTTTTTGTTTGTTGTTTCTAATTTTAAACAGTTTTTTGTAACTGTCTTCTTACATATTTTTAATGCTGCAGATGTCCGCACAGGAAATTTTGTTGGAGGTAAAAGTGGTCCATTGTTGTGCCCCTCTCTGTTGTAAAGTGTTCCTTAATGAAACAAACAACTTCTCATGCTTGACTTAGCAAAGGAGAGCACAGCTAGTTGCCCAATAGGGTGAAGATTTTTGCTGACCATTATGTGTATGAGGATGACCCGGTTTTTACAAAGTTGACTGTCATGAAACTCAAGTTATATCCATTAAAATAAAAGCACTTTAATATAATTTATGCACTTCCAATAAGCAGTCTTTAAAGACTGAATTTAACTACTGAAAACCACTAACTAAAACCAGCAGTAAAATCATAGTTGACATGAGTAAATGCTATATACATTGTAACATGACATTAGGTAGTGAAGATCCAATTGTATTTAATTATAAAACAAAAAGCTGAAGATAAGAATAAGAGGCAAAAAACTTATAAACTTAGAGATCAATAACCCAGTAACCCAAAAAATGACAAATGACTATTAAACTGACAATGACCGGACACAATAGATCGGATAAATACCAAAGGAACCAAGAGACAATGAAGAAGCAGCCGAGACCTAAGTGTAATCAAATAATCCCAAATAATGACCATTATATTGTAATTTAAATAATGAACTGATAATTGTAATAGATGAGATTTACCTAGGGTAATAAGGTTAATGGAAAGTAATAATGTCATGTATATTTTGTTGATAAAAGAATGTACTTATATAATATAAGGTAGGGAGTTAGAAACTAACCATACCCAAATTAATAGTGATGATAATAGTCAAAGCCAATAAACGATGCTTTGAGCCAAACAAAAGCAATAATTAAGTAATAACTAAAAGTGATCAGAGTGATTTGAAAGTAAACTAGTTATTCATGACCCATAATCACACAGTGATATCAAAATAATCAGACAAATCGTGTGAATAAACAAGTGAGTAAATTAAAAATGTGTGTAAAAATAAATAAGTGGTGAAATGCTAGGTATAGCATGTGATGAAAAAAAAAGTGATAGTGATAATAAATAAAGAAACCTTCTATTAGTGAAAAGGAAAAGTGTAGTGAGGGTGTAGAACAAAGTATTTTATAAGCAGACTATAATAAACAGCTAAACAATTTTTGATAAACTTTATGTTAGCAAGTAAGATTAAACTGATTGTGCTATTATGAATTTAGGTAATAGGATGTCAGAATTATATAATAAGGTAAAAATTAAGTTATTAGAATGAATAGTAAAATAAGAAGGACAGACACTGTATTTAAGTGAAGGGATTAGTAGATAAGACATATCGAGTAAGGCACAGTTTAACGGTAGTATTATAAGAGTTTTATTATTGTTCAAAAAACTATAGAATGTAGTAAATTATAGAATAAGCAAGATAATAGTGAAAAACAGAAAAGGTAGTTAAAAGTTATTTCAGGCTAGAACCTGACAAGGAACATTTTTATAATAAGAGGTGGAGTTAGAAGTACTGATGTTTATTGCTTGTTTTGTTTATAAAATTGTATTAGTATTATCAGATATGTCATTAAGAAATGTTAGATGGGAGTAGAATAAAATCTAGGCTCTAGGCCTAACTGTTGAATATAAATTTAGTAGTTTTGAGAACAAATAATAATCCAAAATTGAAGCAGAGTATACCAAATGGTTAAACCAATTCAGTGAGTATTTCTAATACCAAAATATATGAATAACTAATTTTGAATAAAATATATGTAAAATATAAATATGGAAAATAGTAAAAATGTAATTAGCTATTCAAAAGTGGGCATGAGGGATATGAAAATTATCATCATGAAAAATTAGGAAGAATGGTACTCATGTAATAACTCTAGCTATTAGTATAAGATAGAAATCTTCATTTGAAGATATTTTGGTAAAATTAGACTAAAAAAGACATTAAAACATAACAATGACTTAAGTTAATGACCAATGAAAATTAGCATAATTTATTAGGTAACCATAGCAACCAGAAATTTATTGCCAAAAAACCGTTAGATTTTCATTACTGTATTATTGACCGATGCCGAGAGTGGATCGAGTAGCTCTCACACTAAAATTTTATTACTGAAGTTGTTATCTTCTTTACTGAATTATATTTAATGAATTACCAAATATTATTTAACTTCCACCTACCGTCTCGATCTCTTCCGTCGGGTTCCAAGGTTCGATCACATGTACGCTAGATACAAACATGGTTTACAGGTTTCGTAAATAATTTACATAACACATGGTTGAGAAGAGAATTACCTTTCACTTTAATTTTGACTCATTCAAATTTTCTTTACATTCTACGGCATCTGAAATAATTCTGTGAGAAAAAAAAATCTATTGCTTGGTTACATACTCATCGTTCTTACTCTAATTTATATCCTAGCTTACCTTATGCCTATACGGACATGCATACAGAGCCCAGCCTGCATATTTTTTACACACTCACTCAATCACTCCCCTTAACATGTTAAAATAAAAATACCCCAGCCCGTACACTTCAACCGCCGGCCACGTGTTCGTGCGCGCACTCATCGTTTCTTTTAATTCCTGGTGGGTTACTGTCCGAAAATTTCAAGTTATCTATTCTGCTCTGGTAACTCGACCGCGGTCACATAAAAAGTTACGGTAGTTACACCTTTCTTTACGGTTAAATTAAAATCTTCATGACGAGACTACTTTGGCCGTCCCGGCGCCGGGGAGTTCAGTTAGTAGACTGGGGACGAAAGCGTAGCAGGTATTACTGTTGTGATCTCATACTTGGTACGGAAATCACTGCCTTGATCTTCGTCGCCGTAGCTTAGTCCTATGCTAAGCATGTAGTCTTGTAAATTAAGGTAGCGAACGATTTCAGCTAGGCACTGGCTAACGTCACAAAAGGGGCCGGACTTAAGACATTATTTCCGGCTGTTCCACGACCATGTGCTCGTAGAGTTGCTTGCTTTTAGCCATTTTGAGTTTCACCAATGCGTGGGTCAGCGCCCATGCTTGGTGGACGCATAGGTGCGCACTGCCACACTCTTGCATAGTTCTTGGAAAAACTAGGGTGGTAAATTCTTTGCATACTGTTTACCCAACACTACTACGTCTTGCCTGTGTCCCAAACTGTTCAGCTTACCATGAGTTCTCTTGTAATGAAATAACGTTGCACAATAATTTCCTAAATCCCACACAAAAACGAAATAAACAAAAATGTAAATACCCCATACGGTAAAAAATAAAATGACCCAAAATTGACCCGTTACAATACCCACTCGATGAGAATTCTGCTGTCTTCAACAGAAGAAATCTCATCGATAAACCCCGAAGAGGACCGGTGAGGAACTGGTGCCAACAACTCCCTTGTTCTTAATCTACATGGGTACACGACCCCCCTGGCTCAGCGACTATGGACTCATCTGAACGAGATCACTGGACTTCTCCGTAAGAGATCCCAACACCGAAAAATCGAACAGACAATTACCACAGCACACCTCGCCTTTTAACATGCTACCCCCAAATATCCTCAATCCTTGGCTTAAATTATGCCAGGTCCTCCACCGATGTGTCCCCTTGTATGCAAGCTGGGCTGCCTTTAGCAGATACTAGGCGCACACACTCTCACATTACATATTACACCTTGACAAATTCTTTAAAATGTATAAAAAATTAAAAAACTTCAAAATTCAAAATAATATACTTTATCAAAAAAATTCTCTTCCTTGTTTTTTCTGTTTTATTTAACATGACTTAATTTAGACATATCTCCTAATCAAAACATATCCTTACTCTAACAGGTGAACCCTTAAAGTCTAACAATACAATGCAATACAAAATAAATCAATAAAAATAAACATGGTTAATACACACATAATAAAATAAATCATTACTCAAAATATTCATTAACTGGCAGGCGAAAAATCAAGATTTTTTTTTTTTTAAATTTCCAGAAATTTTAAAATTCAAAAAAATTAATTTTATGAATATGTTTCCTTCCTATTTAGACATTATTTGAAAATTGTTTTAAATTGATTGAACAAACAAATTAAATTGACTTCCAACTATACAAGCTTAGTATGCATATGACCTCATCAGCTGATCGAAACTAGGTCAAGTCCAAGACCCTTGACCTACATATGTTATGTATACTTTCTGAAAATACATTCTACATCTGTAACAATCTAACTTGAAACACAAAACGTAATAAAATAAAATATTTAAAATTAACAAAATATTAATATAAATAATAAGCAAATTGACATTTAAATTATTTAAAATAAACAATTCTTGACTTTACATCATTTTCAAATTCTATCAAAATTCTGTCACTGGTTTGAAAAATGAAAATTTTATATTCTTTATCATAAATCTCTCTCTTTATTTAACAGTCTGATTTTACACTACTGTGGGTGATGTAAATTATTTATTCTCATTTAATTTACTACTTGACCTGCATACACATATGTCAACTTTCTCCCTCTGACTCTAACTTCTAACCACTGTAACTCCTCTGACACCCATCTCTACCAAAACATCTATCCCAAAACGCTCTAACCCCGACTTACTATTAAACTCAATTCGCATCATTCTACCCTTATAAAAAAATACTCTCTACCCCTTTGTACTCAGGATGTGTGTTCCCTCAACTCACCACCGTCTCCACCTCTTGCCCTTCCCATTTACCCGGCAATCACTCACTGAAAACCCACTACTACCCGCCACAACGCCTGTCGTTGCGGACTCCTTACACACCACCCCCCTTTACAAAATCACCGTCCCCAGAAATCTCAATCCCATTACCTTACCACAACTACAACAAAATAGCAACATCAATTATAAACAACAATGTATCACTCAATACTCCACATAATTCGCCATTACTACTGTGTCAACATCAATACTTCTCAAAATTCTATTACATTACATTAACTCAAAAACAACATTACATTATCTTCACCTCTACTATTTCTCTAACTTTGACTTTAACTTAGACAGATCTACATGTCCCACAAAATATTCATCACCCAAAACTATCTCGTGTTAACTTTCACAAATTGTTACTTTATTTCTCATTTTAGCAAATTATTTTTCCCATTACTTTAAAACATCTGTAATACATTAAAAACATTACCTTGAACATTAATTACGTGAAACATTTATAACTAATATACCAGTGACATTTTATTGCTGATCAGCTGATCTCCTAACACACAATGAAAACACATCTCAAAATTGAACAAATTACATGACATATATATATATATATATATATATATATTGGTTTATCATTACTTCTCACCTCATTGTTTCCCCTTTATCTGATTCTGATCATTTATGTTGACCGCCTGCCTGACAGTTTAATTATTTGCATAGTTTAAAATATACACACATAATGAAAACATATATTCTTATCAACACCTATATCTAACGTACAACAATAAAATACTACATTTAAAATTATAGCATGTAATAAACACCTTATATTAAATATCTGAGCAGCTAGTTAATTGAACAGAGCACGAGCAGTTTTATTGGATCGAAATTTGAATAAAAAAATTTTTTATGTCGTAAAATTTAAATTCGTAGCTCATCTAAACCACCTCCCAGCCACACACACTATTTCAAATTATGGAGGACTGTATCGCCCTTTCGCTTCGACAAAGACTGTATATTTTGGAGTAGTTTTACCTCTCCGTGTCTTTGCTTCCGCTGTTACGTTTTAAAAGTTATGAACATCAACATGTTCTGGTCTATAATTACATACCCTTAATGCGGGTCTACCACCGGTCTTTGCTACCCCCAAGCGGGCAGAGTGGCAGCCGCTGTTCCATAGTTCCGGGAGATTTCCCCTAATTGTCTCCCCCATTGAATTTCTAATATATACCAATTTCAAGTCAGCTATGGTCAAGGGACTTGATATGACCATAGCTGGCCGCTAGCCAAATCCACGATTAGTGCTGGTAAGGCAGTAATCGCCCGAAAAGTCGGGGAAATCTAACTTCAACTTCACTGCCTGTTACATTCATTATTACTATGTGCGACACGGTCATCTAGTAGTGTGTAAATTTTAATTTACACGAAAAAGGTGTGCCGCACATTTTCGCCATTTTGGCCTCCGATGGAGGTAACCCTCTCTGTTACCCCCAACCCATTTCGCTATCTACGAGGGCACAGGCCACCCCCGCAATAGCAACTTAATAGCTAACTAATAAAATTGTTATATACAACATTATAGTATGAGACCTTCATTCATCACTAATCCTTTAACTCACTTACATCATTCATAATTTTCAACAATTATCTTCCTTAAAATTTTCAAAATTTATTATCAAGATTTATTATGAATTCCATTATCTTTCAGTTATTATTTAAAAAAAATTTTTTTAATTATCATTTATATTGAACACAATTATTTCAAATAAACATCTTATTACTGAATTAGAATCTCAGTTACACCTGTAAACATTTTTGTTATACATGATTATAAAATTTTCATACTTACAATCCATTTAGCACGATATACACACAAAACATAATCACCATATCACAATACTTTTCACCTCACCTCTGTAACATTTAACACAAAAATATTACTTTACATCAAATAATTTATCATTCATTACCAAATTTCCAAATCTCGTAAAATAAATTAAATTCATAAAAAATTTAATTAATTAATATTTAAATAAGCAATCAAAATATTTAACATGTATCAAATTGTTTTAATTACATTAATTACCAAAAAATATGAATTATATAGTTATCGAAACAATTACCATTAATCAATTACTGTTTTCAAAATTAATTCTGATATTTATTTAACTTACAAATGTTTCAATATTATTATTACAACAATCATCTTACGTACACACCTTATTTACTTAACATTCCACAATGCACACCAATAAATTCACTATATTTTTATTTACAGACTTTTGTTATTTACTGTTCAGTTTTCCCACACTTCATTGTCCAAATTTGCCATGTCAAAAACCATTAAACACAATGTTTATACTGTCTTTTATTGTTTTAATAGTTTACCCTCCATCGTCCCAAATAAGTCTTGGTTCTATGTAGCATTGTTCACTTTTCTCACCACACAAATGACTGTCTTGTGTGTTGTAACCATACAAACTAAACTCATTCATCATACTAAAATACTCATGAAACCAGTCTACGTTAGGTATTTTTGTTAAGTCTCCATTGGTAAATACATTCGTGATCGGGTCAATTACTTTAGTCAAATCCTTATAATCATTGTTACTCAAATATACTTTTAAAGTTTCCTTCCATTCATCATACTTTCTATTTAAGTTATATAATTCTGTTACTTTCTCCACACACAATTCTCTGTTTAAATCTCTTTCATCACCATACCAAATCACACTTTCAACATCATTATTACCGACAGAGGGTACAACATTACACAACAAAAATAAACACCTCAATTCATCTATTACTACGGGACTCTTGCCCTTCAACAACACTTGCGACCACCTTAAATCATCATAAACATCATAAATAATAAAGGGAAAATTTGCCCTCTGTCCCCACTCTACCACAACATTATTTTTCCTCTCTCTCTCTAACTCACCTTAACATCTCATAATCACATTCCCCAGACTCCTCAGTACTCTCTGATATGACATTTTCAATTATATTATTATTCTCATTGTTTTTAACAACATCATTATTATCTATTAATTCTCTATTTTCACACTTGTCATTACGATTTTCATTTGTTTTATTTTTCTCTGGATTCATCACATCTACTCCCATTCTCTCCACACTCTGTTCTAATTTACATAAACTATTTTTTATTGTTTCATGGGTATTTTTACAACATTTATTCATTTCTTGAATCTCATATTTCAACTCATTAATATCCCTACTTTGTCTATCAAATTTGTCATTCAATTCTCTAAAATTACTGTCTTGTTTTTCTAAACTATTGTACATCATATCATACAATCTTGCTAACATAGTATCATTATCAGATTTCTTATTTTGATTTCCTAAAATGGGTGTTGAATGAATCTCAACTGTCTGTATTATTTTTGACTCCTCAAGACTGCTGTCAGATAAACTGGCATCATTATTATCTGCCATTTTTTATAATTGATAATCAATATTTTAATTAACTTAATTAATTAATTTCATTAGTTTTTTGTAACGTGCTTTCGGTATATCTTTGCGTCCATAACGCAATGTTGTTTTGCTACGCTAACCTAACCCATGTTTGTATCTTTGTAGATGTGGAATTTAATTAAATATATTAATTATTATATTAATTATAATTCGTGCCTGTTTCGCGGCGCCATTGTTATCTTCTTTACTGAATTATATTTAATGAATTACCAAATATTATTTAACTTCCACCTACCGTCTCGATCTCTTCCGTCGGGTTCCAAGGTTCGATCACATGTACGCTAGATACAAACATGGTTTACAGGTTTCATAAATAATTTACATAACACATGGTTGAGAAGAGAATTACCTTTCACTTTAATTTTGACTCATTCAAATTGTCTTTACATTCTACGGCATCTGAAATAATTCTGTGAGAGAAAAAAAAATCTATTGCCTGGTTACATACTCATCGTTCTTACTCTAATTTATATCCTAGCTTACCTTATGCCTATACGGACATGCATACAGAGCCCAGCCTGCATATTTTTTACATACTCACTCAATCACTCCCCTTAACATGTTAAAATAAAATACCCCAGCCCGTACACTTCAACCGCCGGCCACGTGTTCTCGCGCGCACTCATCGTTTCTTTTAATTCCTGGTGGGTTACTGTCCGAAAATTTCAAGTTATCTATTCTGCTCTGGTAACTCGACCGCGGTCACATAAAAAGTTACGGTAGTTACACCTTTCTTTACGGTTAAATTAAAATCTTCATGACGAGACTACTTTGGCCGTCCCGGCGCCAGGGAGTTCAGTTAGTAGACTGGGGATGAAAGCGTAGCAGGTATTACTGTTGTGATCTCATACTTGGTACGGAAATCACTGCCTTGATCTTCGTCGCCGTAGCTTAGTCCTATGCTAAGCATGTAGTCTTGTAAATTAAGGTAGCGAACGATTTCAGCTAGGCACTGGCTAACGTTACAAAAGGGGCCGGACTTAAGACATTATTTCCGGCTGTTCCACGACCATGTGCTCGTAGAGTTGCTTGCTTTTAGCCATTTTGAGTTTCACCAACGCGTGGGTCAGCGCCCATGCTTGGTGGACGCATAGGTGCGTACTGCCACACTCTCGCATAGTTCTTGGAAAAACTAGGGTGGTAAATTCTTTGCATACTGTTTACCCAACACTACTACGTCTTGCCTGTGTCCCAAACTGTTCAGCTTACCATGAGTTCTCTTGTAATGAAATAACGTTGCACAATAATTTCCTAAATCCCACACAAAAACGAAATAAACAAAAATGTAAATACCCCATACGGTAAAAAATAAAATGACCCAAAATTGACCCGTTACAAAGTAAATTTTAACTTAATTTAAACCAAACGGAGATAATAACAATAGCCCAGGGAATCCTGAAGAAAATTTTGTTTAATAAAAAATTATCAACAAACCATAATTATCTGAAGAAGTCAGGAAGATGCAGCGAAGAAGAGAGATGACGACGGACACCGAATGAAGATCATCGAGACATCGATTAATAGAAGAAGATTAATATTCAAAGACAAATACTGGTCGGAGGCGACTCAGCACGTGGTGAGAAACAGCATAAGCAACGGCCGATTCGACCCTTACCTAGGACAGTCCCCAACCGCTTACTTTTTAGGTAAGGTAAGCATAGCGAGGAACCTCGAACCTAACATCCCTGAAGAGTGCCTAGTGACACAATTGGCATACCACTACGACGGGGAAATCACAAAAAGCCGTTTAAGTGGACGAATCAAGACTATACAAGAGATGGCCGCGTTATTGGGAGAGTATGAGCGGGAGAAACATTATGTCTTGAACAGACAGAAGAACACACCAAACTACAGGAATTATGACAACCGGAATCAACCAAGTGGGCCGCAAGGAAACCACACCCCGGCCAATCATCCGCCAGCCAACCCCAATAATTATCGAGGGTTTAATAACCATAACAACAACAATAATTACCCAAGAAATTATAATCAGAATTACCCCAATAACAATAACAACGCAAACCATCCTTACAACAGGGGAAATAACCAAAATGGAGGTGGTTATAACAGACCAAATAATCAATACCACAATAATAACCAGTCGATACAGAATCAAACATACAGACGACGGGTAAACTATGTAAATGCAGAAGGTAGAAACGACGGGAGACGTAGTTATAGAAGACCGAGGAGCCGGAGTGCTGAAGAGAACAGAAGGAGTCGGGAACAAATAACTCGCAATGACCACTCGATCGAGAGAAGGCAAAACACTGAGAATAATCACCCCGTCAGAACAGAGGACCGCGCCGAAGGCAACGGCCAGCATTTAAACGAGCAGCGGCAGTGAGAATACCACAGGACCCGTCACTGATCCGATCTATTGGGTTACTAACTACACAGACAGACGAGACTAATGACAACACTATCATAATAATTCAGAACCATTATCTGAAAAATATCCGAGAGGAGCTAATGGAAGAAAATTCCTCATTAATCAAGCACCCGGATAATGAAATTGCCTATGTTACCGCCAAGGTATATAATGTAAATGTAAAATTTATGGTTGACACAGGTGCAAACGTGTCTTTAATTGATATAAACATGTACGACAAAATTCAAAAAGAGTGTAAGATCAGCTTACCCACGTTACCAATAAGTAACATTATTTTAATTGGAGCCACTGGGAGGCAAAATAAAACCATTAAGAGACAAGTGTCTCTAGAAGTCATAAGTAATGGTGAGACACTGCCTATGATATTTTTAATTGCTCATAACTTACCATTTGACATTCTAATTGGTTGTGATATATTGAGAAAGTACTCTGCAGTTATCGATATGGAACTATCAAAGGTAACCATGAAATATGAAGGCAGAGAATGGGTAGCTGAATTAACTGGCAGCAAAGGGGTTGTACCACTAAGTACAATATATAGCATAAGAACAATTTGTGATTCACCAGACCGGAGGTGGGAAGTGAAGCCAGACAGTCAAGTAAACAATGACATTCTGTGGAATCGGAAATTGGAGGAAATCCGACAGTTTCGAGGAACCCAAGATGGGAATCCATTAACGGAACGAGAGGTGGAGAAATTAATAAGAATTTACAACAAGTACCGACATGTATTTTCCGACCAACCGGGAGAGGTACGGGGGTATCAGTGCGAGTTGAGATTCAAAGAAGTGGCCAATTTCAATAAAAAATCCTATCCCATAGCGTATGCAGCAAAGGAAGCAGTGCGCACAGAAATTAGTAAAATGATGGAGGAAGACATCATAGAGTATAGTTGTTCGCAGTACACTAGTCCTATAGTACCTGTTACGAAAAAGGATGGAAGAGTACGCTTGTGTCTCGACGCCCGAGAAATAAATAAAATACTGATCAACGACAGGACATCTCCTGGTGAGATTGAGGAGATCCTCAAGAAGTTCCATGGAACGCAATTTATCAGCACCTGGGATACAGTTTGCGGGTACTGGCAAGTAGAATTGCACCCAGCCAGTCAAAAATACGTAGCGTTCATATTTGAAAGCAGGAACTACCAGTTCAAGCGACTACCTTTTGGGCTGGTAAACTCGGTAGCAATATTTGTTCGCTGCATGGACCAGATACTGGGTCCTGAAACTATGAGCTATACCACTGTATACGTCGATGATCTGCTAATCACTTCATCAAATTGGGAGGAGCATTGTATGAGAGTTGAAAAAGTGTTAGAAAAATTATCCATCAACAATGTGACATTAAAACTAGAGAAGTCTAAGCTGATAGCAGCAGAAGTCCAATTCCTTGGATTCAACCTGTCACGACAAGGGATAACACCATCAACCGACAAAGTAGATGCCATTCAACGTTTCCCTACCCCTAAAAATAAAAAACAGTTACAGTCGTTCTTGGGCATCTGTAACTACTACAGAAAATTCCAGCAAAATTATTCAGAGCTGACTACTAAACTATCACCACAGCTATCATCCAAAAACAAGTGGATGTGGGGCCCAGAACAGGAAACGATCTTCAACACTATCAAAAAACACTTCCTCGACACTATCATGTTAAACCACCCCGATTTCAATAGACCCTTTTACATGAACTGTGACGCAAGCGACATTAGCTTGGGATCGGTGCTTTACCAGGAAGACAAAGATGGAAACCACCAAGTAATAACCTTCGCCAGCCGAACATTAAACCAATGTGAGCGCAATTATCATGTAACCGAAAAAGAACTGTTGAGTGTGGTCTTTTCTTGTGGAAAATTTCGGACTTACATTCTTGGATATCCTATCACCGTGCGCACCGACCATAAATCTATTCCTTTTTGAAGAACTGCAAATTCAGCCATGGTCGATTAGCCAGATGGATTCTTGCTCTCCAAGAATATCACATCAACTGGGAGTATGTCCCTGGTAGCAAAAACACAGCAGCTGATGTTCTATCACGAATTAACACAGAACAACAAACCTTCGATGGAGAGAAGGAGACCATTGTGAAGGTATTTAACATTATGAAAAATAGCGCTGACCTAGAAGTGATAGTGAATAAAGTGAAACAACACCAGAAAGAGGATACAAAATTAAATCAAATCCGAGAGAGGCTAGATCGACAAGAAGGAAAAGCAACTCAGTACTATTGCGTACATGAAGATATTTTGTTTGTTAAAACTAAACCCAACCAAGATACGTGGAAACTGTTGATACCTAAAGAAACCGCAGCTGAGATCATAATGGAATACCACCTCAGGTACGGACACATGGGAGCACTGAAGGTGACAAAAGCGTTAGAAGAGCACACATATCTGAAAGACATTAACCGGAGGGTAAGGAAGACCATAAGAAACTGTCACATATGCCAGCTTGTTAAATGCAACAACGACAAGAAGGAAGGGGTAATGCAACCAATAACCTCTACAAATAAAATGGAACGAGTCTTCTTAGACATATGTGGACCTATGCCACGGAGTGGAGGGAGAAAGCAGCACAAATTCATAATCATTATCATGGACCATTACTCAAAATTTATAAAATTATACCCGATCAACCGTGCTACTACAAACAAGGTATTGAACATCATCACACAGAGATACATTACTGAGGTGGGGAGTCCCACGAATATTATCACTGACCATGGTACTCAATTCCGAGGAAGACGATGGAAAGACACATTAATGGATCTAGGTATCCGAACATACAAGACTTCAATTTACCACCCGAACAGCAACCCAGCGGAAAGAGTGCTCCGTGAAGTTGGGAGGATTCTTCGTACATACTGCCACGATCAGCAACGTAGGTGGAGTGAATACCTCGAAGCCACAGAAAATTTCATAAATCTCGCCTATCATGAATCCATTAAGGATACCCCTTACACCATCATGTACGGAAAACCACCACCTCGAGCCATAGAAGAACTTGTCAATTTCCCCACCAATCCAGTATACCAATTTGATAACACTAGATTCTATAGTAAGATAGCGGAGCAAACAGAAAAGAAAAAGGCTAAATATCATAAAATTCAGCCGAAAGCAATCCGGTATCACGAAGGAGAAAAGGTACTAATACGAAACCGAGAATTACCAAGTTCCAGAGAGGGAATCACAAAGAAATTGCTGTTATTATACAATGGGCCCTATCTCATAGCAAAGGACAACAAAAATAATACCTATGTCATAATGAGATCACAACTAAGAAAATAAAAGGGACTTGCAACCAGTCTTCTTTAAAAAAGTATTATGAACCAGTGTCAGAAAATTAAAGAGAATTTTGAAGGTAACAATTATCAAAATTCAAAAATAAATGTAAGCACAACTTACAATAAGTATTTGATTGGAACTATTATTATTATGAATGAAAGGGAATTTAGAAGAAAGATAAGCTAAATTCAAAACAAAGTAAGGCTAAACTTACGACCAAGTGTGAAACAAAATGTGTAAACCCATGTAATTTTGAAAAATATGTATAATGAAATATCATAAAAATTGAGATAAAATAATTAAAGGTTACACAAATAATGATGACGCTACATAACATCATTAACCAACGCTATCACAAAAGGGAATAATAAAAATTAATGTTTCACAAAAGAAAAGACAAGACAATCAAATAAAAAATAACACTGACAGATTAACTGAACAATTAACAGAAAATATAAGTGAGCCAGAAACCAGCTACAATGTTAATTTTAAATATCAATGAGCATTAAAGTGATGACAAATAAAATCACTACCATATAAAATAAGCTAATGAAACAATGCAAAATGCCTATTAAATATCGCCATAAGCTTAAACAAAGGAATCCTAATAAGTTATTGAGATGAAAAAGTCATGAGATGTATAAAAGAGGGAATAATTAATCCCAAAAGTGTTTTATTGTATTAATATTATGTGAGTCGGAAATGAACGACTATTATTATAATTATTATGAATATTATTATGTGATGATTTTATGTTGAGATACGTCCAACAATTATTTATGTTATTGAGCAGGTAGGCAAGGCCTCTGAACTCAAAATGTGTATAAATGGATAGCAGAGTAATAGAGCCACACGTGCCCTCTGGCTAGTACCAATTTATATGAAGGAGAGAGAAGAAAAATTTTAGGGAAATAGAACATAAAAGGGAATAATAAAGAAAGAAAATAATACCAATTATCATATTATGAACCATGACTTAATAAAGAATGAATACAGAAGAAGTAGCGATTGACGAATTCCTGAATCATAACAACTTGATAAAATAAACTATATTGATGATTTCAGAAAAAATCTAATAATCTTTGTTTCGAAATAATCAATTTTGGTGGCGATGCATTATGTAACATGACATAAGGTAGTGAAGATCCAATTGTATTTAATTATAAAACAAAAAGCTAAAGATAAGAATAAGAGGCAAAAAACTTATAAACTTAGAGATCAATAACCCAGTAACCCAAAAAATGACAAATGACTATTAAACTGACAATGACCGGACACAATAGATCGGATAAATACCAAAGGAACCAAGAGACAATGAAGAAGCAGCCGAGACCTAAGTGTAATCAAATAATCCCAAATAATGACCATTATATTGTAATTTAAATAATGAACTGATAATTGTAATAGATGAGATTTACCTAGGGTAATAAGGTTAATGGAAAGTAATAATGTCATGTATATTTTGTTGATAAAAGAATGTACTTATATAATATAAGGTAGGGAGTTAGAAACTAACCATACCCAAATTAATAGTGATGATAATAGTCAAAGCCAATAAACGATGCTTTGAGCCAAACAAAAGCAATAATTAAGTAATAACTAAAAGTGATCAGAGTGATTTGAAAGTAAACTAGTTATTCATGACCCATAATCACACAGTGATATCAAAATAATCAGACAAATCGTGTGAATAAACAAGTGAGTAAATTAAAAATGTGTGTAAAAATAAATAAGTGGTGAAATGCTAGGTATAGCATGTGATGAAAAAAAAAGTGATAGTGATAATAAATAAAGAAACCTTCTATTAGTGAAAAGGAAAAGTGTAGTGAGGGTGTAGAACAAAGTATTTTATAAGCAGACTATAATAAACAGCTAAACAATTTTTGATAAACTTTATGTTAGCAAGTAAGATTAAACTGATTGTGCTATTATGAATTTAGGTAATAGGATGTCAGAATTATATAATAAGGTAAAAATTAAGTTATTAGAATGAATAGTAAAATAAGAAGGACAGACACTGTGTTTAAGTGAAGGGATTAGTAGATAAGACATATCGAGTAAGGCACAGTTTAACGGTAGTATTATAAGAGTTTTATTATTGTTCAAAAAACCATAGAATGTAGTAAATTATTGAATAAGCAAGATAATAGTGAAAAACAGAAAAGGTAGTTAAAAGTTATTTCAGGCTAGAACCTGACAAGGAACATTTTTATAATAAGAGGTGGAGTTAGAAGTACTGATGTTTATTGCTTGTTTTGTTTATAAAATTGTATTAGTATTATCAGATATGTCATTAAGAAATGTTAGATGGGAGTAGAATAAAATCTAGGCTCTAGGCCTAACTGTTGAATATAAATTTAGTAGTTTTGAGAACAAATAATAATCCAAAATTGAAGCAGAGTATACCAAATGGTTAAACCAATTCAGTGAGTATTTCTAATACCAAAATATATGAATAACAACTAATTTTGAATAAAATATATGTAACATATAAATATGGCAAATAGTAAAAATGTAATTAGCTATTCAAAAGTGGGCATGAGGGATATCAAAATTATCATCATGAAAAATTAGGAAGAATGGTACTCATGTAATAACTCTAGCTATTAGTATAAGATAGAAATCTTCATTTGAAGATATTTTGGTAAAATTAGACTAAAAAAGACGTTAAAACATAACAATGACTTAAGTTAATGACCAATGAAAATTAGCATAATTTATTAGGTAACCATAGCAACCAGAAATTTATTGCCAAAAAACCGTTCGATTTTCATTACTGTATTATTGACCGACGCCGAGAGTGGATCGAGTAGCTCTCACACTAAAATTTTATTACTAAAGTAAATTTTAACTTAATTTAAACCAAACGGAGATAATAACAATAGCCCAGGGAATCCTGAACAAAATTTTGTTTAATAAAAAATTATCAACAAACCATAATTATCTGAAGAAGTCGGCAAGATGCAGCGAAGAAGAGAGATGACGACGGACACCGAATGAAGATCATCAAGACATCGATTAATAGAAGAAGACGGACGATAACTTAAGGAGTGCGAGGCCTGAGTCAGCGAGGAAAACCGTCGGGACGAGAGGAATAAACTTCTGGAGAATATAAGAAGACGACATCTCAGGAGTTATCTGGAAGAAGAAGACGACATCAGGATCTTCAGCAGGAAAATCGATGAGTATAAACCTAATCCCATTATCGAATTCACAATTTTTTGGTCAAAATTAATAAATAACTATTTCACTTCACTGATCACTATTCCGATTCAGAACTAAATGCTTTGTTAAAATCACTATTTAAACTTTAATCGATTAGCAATTATTAAAAGCAAAATATAATAAATAATTGACAAACCTTTTGATAAATAAATTTGACAACCGAAAACTAACCCAAAATTTCTTTACAAGTTTTCATTGGTAATTACTTACTTGAATATAATAAGATATTAATTTGTTTATGTGCCTAGTATTAAGGATTGTTATAAATTTGTGTGTCTTAGCCGTAAGTATATATTTCTGTAGCCGAAAGGACTTATTAACACCCCTGAGAAAAACCATATTTACTGTAAACTAACGTTAAAGACGAATTGTATACAAACACGGGAACTGAGCAAGTACCAACCGAACAAGTGTAATAGCCGGTGCAGAAAATAAGTTTGATGTATCATAAAGTAATTGAAATCTTCTAAAGTGTCAATAAATGTTCTCAATCTGCAATTCTGTATGTTTGATTCAGTTAATTTACAATAACAACTAAGAATTTATTGAAGTGAAAGCGTCAAAGCAAAACGTTAGCCGAGTCAACACTGCAGAAAGGCGTGCGCCAATCAGGTGGCGAGGCGGCAACATTTGAATGCAGCAGAGAGAAATACGGTTTACCCATAATGATAAGAGAAGTTACAATTTGACCTATTATTACACACGAATAACACTAATTATCAATTTAAACAACACACGTAAACAGTCGGTAACAACATGAAAATCACAGTGGAACTGAGCCAAGGTCTGAGTGATCACATGTTCTAGGCATGCTGATTGGACTAATCCGTGCCGAGTCTCTAGCACTGTGTCATGCAAAATCCCATTCCAGTTTAAAACAAAACTACATGTATTAATTGTTCACAAAAGTGTATACAAAACACACTGGATGAACATGCAGATGATTGTGAAAATGCAAATAAAATACACAGGTGATATATAGATGACAATGTGCCATACACAAGACCACCAGATACACAAATATAATGTTATAATTTTGGCAGGCATAAAAAATTTTGATTTTACAAACTACAAAAATGAACATGTTTTCAGACATTTTAGACCAAATGATCTTGACTTTATAATTAGGCCTATACCATTTTGTCTGAAGTTATCAAGTAAAATTTGGTTAACCTCATTTTTAAAGCCACTAGATAATCAGGATAATGCACTACATAGTCTTTAATAGTTTGCACATACTTTAAAATTCTTTTTTACTTCAGTGTAATTAACTTACAGATATTCAAAAGTTTCTGTAGACTAGAAAGATGAAAATAAGAACTGACAAAATAGTTAAGTTCTGTGTCTTAATACTACTACTTACAGTATTTTCATATATGGTATTTAAAAGTTCATCTTAAAACAGCTTAAATCAGAAGAAAAATGTATACAATCAGGTGCACACAAGAACATCCCCAAGATGAACAAAATTGTCAATTTCCGTTATTAAAAAAAATTTAATTGTTTAGAAGTTTCAGCAAAATTCCAGAATCACTTAACTATTAAGCCAGTTGTGTGTGTTAGAATAAGGCTTATAAATAACTGTAGAAATAAAATGAATTATAATATATGTAAATGAATAAAATAAAGGGCTAGTCCTGTAGCTAGTCCCCCACCCCCCAGTAACAGCTCTTATTATACCATTGACAAGAACAGTATATCTGTGACAAATATGCTGGGTAATCAGGTAAACACAATATGATGCATGAGCTGAGTATGTTGAAGTATGCGAATTGGTTACTAGATTAAGTCTTTCAGTGCTTTAATTTTTCTTCACAATCATACAGGCTAACAACATCTAGGTACTCACTGGAAGTGTCAGGTCCTTTCGCAACGTGTTTTAGTCGGTGAAAGCTAAAATTTTAATTAACTGCATTTTATTTATTTAAATCATTTTTGTTTTTTGTCAAAGTAATTTTAAATTTGTACTGCCAAGCACTTTAGTATAACAGAAATGGCTGCATTGTGCCTCATTTGCCACATGTAGAAAAATCAACTGTCCATTTGGATCCGGTAAATGCAAACTTAATAGCAATCTAATGACTTTAGATAAACATTTGGCTCAGTAATAGAGAGATAATTTAGAAAATGCAGTTTTTTGAAATGAGATGTCAGCTTCACCAACTCACTTGATATACAAACACGAGATCCCCTAAATTTTATCTGGCCTTAATATAGTAAAAAAAAAACTTTAACCAAGAGGCTTTTATATTAACATCAAGTAATAGGAAAATTAAGGA
Organism: Magicicada septendecula; assembly: GCA_034769895.1. Classification (NCBI taxonomy): domain Eukaryota; kingdom Metazoa; phylum Arthropoda; class Insecta; order Hemiptera; family Cicadidae; genus Magicicada; species Magicicada septendecula. The sequence continues at coordinate 238,358,321 of CM068371.1, forward strand.
TTAACAAATATCAACTCTGAGATAAAAAGTACGCATAAAGCCAATTTAATTTTTACAGCAGTCCTTATTTTCTTACATTCCATTTTCTTATTGTTATTTTTAATCAACTTTGTAGAATAGTGTAACTTACTTCATAACAATGAGGGGTGTAACTTGCATGCTCCTATTCTGAATTTTATGAATATTAATTAAGAATGAATTATCTGTGTACAGTTGTATATAACATGAAGTTAGCCATTCATTGATTTAATATTGTAACAAATATTATCTGAAATATGAAAACTTTATATTGTGATTAATACATTAAGACTTACTGAAATGTACAATACATATTTAATGCTAAACATTTTTTGAAGGTCATGAAGTATGTATTCATCTTGTAATTCATCTGGTGTATCTTGTACACCAGATAAGATAATAACTTCATTTGTCTCTTATGCAGACCTATATGACACTGAATGCTTACTGTCAACAAATGTTAAGAGTAATTGAAGTAACTGTATATGTTTGTAAAACACCAGATTGTAACAATATGGCTGAGTAATTGATTAAAAAGGATTATACTGGAATATAGGCCTACCATGATAACAATTTATATATTGTTTTTATTTAGTTTTCACATACTTTCCAACATGCTATATGTAGTACTATACAAAGTAATATTATTTACACATTGTATGAGTTTTTGTTATATTAAAATGACTGATAATCATATATTATTAGAATAGCTTACAAGATACCAACAAAAATAAGATACAAATAACAAAAAATTCAACAATATTGACATCTTAAAAAAACTATGTTCATCTTATACACCTAACTTATATACAATTTACACTAAAAAATATACACAATGATATTGTTTACAATATTTGATTTTTACTTTGTAGCTATATTTAAGCACATTCTTCATTGTTATAAAGTATTGTGGCATAAATTATAATTATTTATAATCATAATATAATTAATTATATAACATTAATAATTATATTTTCAACTGTACGTTTTTGAAGTATTTTGTTATTTTACAAAAAGAAACCTTATAATTGCTTTTTGCTAAGAACATAAAAGCTAGAAAAAAAAATATCATCAATCAGACAACAGATTACTTAAATGTGGCTGTGAACCACTAATTTTTCCTAATCTCACTGGACCAATGAAGATTCACAATCTAGACCAGTAAATGGCCTGATAATGTCTACTCTAAAGGGAAAATTACATATTAAGGGGTAGAACATAATAAAGGAGAGAAGGGATAGTAATAAAAAAAATAGAAGCAAAAAATAAGAGCTTTTGTGGCCCACATCCACAATGGCTTAGAAAAAATCAATTAATTGACCTTATTAGATCATATATATATTTAATATTGCAACGATACGTTTAGCATAAGTCTCCGTATCAACGCCTGACTGCGGTATGAGAACATACGAACGCACGTATGAGTTGTGTGAAAGATGTAAATAATGAAAATAATGTAATAATTAAGCGTTAGGTATAAGACATAAATAAAAGAAACAAACGTATTAATTAATTTTAAATAAGGAAATAATTGTAAGTGAACATGCATATGGAATTGCCAAGCCTTGTTAGTTTTAAACACAGCGCTACAATTCGATACTAAGAGGTCTATGATCGTGGGAACCGTTCAGCTACCGTGTGAAATTTTGCCATAACTTCCATAGTTTACACACCTTAATGTTCATAATTTGCATAGCTTAAGTTTATTAATGTACCTAACGATCTGTCAAATAATATTTATAAAAAATTGTGCGCTTCATAGAAAAACGCGTAGGTTGTAATTAGTTAATAAACCGACGCGCTGACTTGTTCAACTCTGTCCGAACAGTTTTCAACAGGAGTTGAATGCCGGCAGGAGTATAAAACCCCAGCGAGCGACACACTCTTTCTCAGATCATCAACAGACAGTACGTGAAGTCCATGCATCTCACCATCGCAAATTTTACAAAGTTTAAGTAATGTTTTAAATCATATTACGTAAACTAAAGTGCGATGGAACTGGCAGTACATCAGTGAAAGTAATTAGTGATATACATGAGTGATGTAAAAGACAATAATACCGTAAACTACGAGGAGTCGAAACGTCGTCGATGAACTTCAAGAAGGCCACGTAGAACTTCGACACATCCACGAGGGAAAAGACGAGGAGAGGAGAGGAAACAGAGCAATATACTAGAGGACGCAGGGACAGCCACACACAGCTACAGCCAGCCGTACATCATCACGACCAGAGGTCCATGTCAGAACTCAGCATCCATTAGACGGAGAGAGTAATTCCAAACGACGCACAGACAGAGAAGGTGATACCGGAAGGGGATCCCAAAACTCGAGAGTCCAGGTGATGGTAACAACACAGTTAAATGGTTGCAGAAAAATGCAGGTGAAGTCAGACATTTATTCAATCTTATAAATGACCCTGAGGTCTATCAAAAAAAGGCTCTAGATTCCATATCCAAGTTTACATAAATTTTATTATTTTTATTTGCATAATGAATTATTAATAAAAGTTCAGAGAATAATAATTTATAACAAAGAACATAAAACTTATTAATCTCATAAATAAATGGTAATTAGAGACACCATATTTTATTATATTTTTATATTATAATTAAATAATTAAAATCAAGTAACTGTAACATAAAATCAAGTACGAAAGTTTACTTCAATTGTAGATTTTAATTAATTGAGACATTAGGAGTATAGTTAAATAAAGTAATAGAATGGTCTGTATTAGAATTTTTATAAATGTTTAATTATTATTATTTTTTTAATTAAGTGGTACATAAGAAAAAAAACACACTTGCTAAGTCAATATTAATATTCAATTTCGTACGTGTTCATCATGCATTGTAATAATATATGTGTTATGTATTATATGTCTGTGTAAATATTCCAGGTCATATATGTCTTATGTTTGTGTATAATGTGTCTTAGACTATAAGAGCTAAGAGTTTGCCACGTTATAATTATACGATATTCGTATAAGGGAATATAAGGGTTTCAATATTAGTTAACCACACACTAATTAATAACATGACAATTTGCAGTTTTTAAGTAATAAACAAAATGAATATAATTTTATTAACAAAGTCATACTAATTTCACAACCAGTACTAAATCCTCTGTACTCTTTACTTGTAACAATATTCACGTGCTTATCCACCCTCAATTAACTACCAAAGCCAGCGACCTAGCTGGGAAACATCAAGGTAAATACTGCAGAAGAAGAGTATACCTTCGAGACGTGGGTAAGTGCGCACAAATGAGTAATAGCATATGTGCAAAAGTGAGTTGTTAAGAGTATCGTTGCAATATTTATAATGACTTTACGACAAGATGTTTTTTCCTTATTTGGAACATGTTTCAGGACGCTTTGTGTTCCCATCCTCAGCCTTCCTAATTTTGAATCTTGTGAAGTACTTGTGTGTTGGTTGGTTGTTGTGGTTTCCTGTTGGGCTCTGGCACTTTAAATTGGTATTATTGTATGTGATTGTGGTGTATATATTAGTATTTTGTGTATTTTCGATGTTGAGTGCTTTGAAAATTGTGTCATGTTTTGTATTTGTTCAGGTATTAGTTTGTTTTGTGTTTGTATATTTGTAAATTTTCCCAAATGTTCATTATGGTGCCTTTGTGTGGTATGTGTTTTATTAGTGTCATGTTGGTTATGTCTAGGAATTCGTGTCCAGTTTTTATTGCATTTGTGGGCAAATTAGATTTATATATTTCAGGTTTTTTGTATGCATTTAGATGTTCAAAATAAGGTTTTTTTTCAGTTGTTTTTTTGTTTGTCCTATATAACTACTATTGCAATATTGTTTTGATCTGTTGAAATCTGCGTTGTTGTCTCTTTACAAAGGGAAATCATTCTATTATGTATGTGTGTGTGTAAAACAATAAAATACGATAATTTGCTACCACTCGTACCATAATTCCGACATCAAGATTTTCGTACTGTCACAAGGGTAACATACAGAAACATTATCACTTAATTTACTGTGATTGTAAAGTAACATAGGCCCACTTACCATAGTTACAGCAGCTTGTCTATTCTGTAATGGGAGAGCATTCATTCCTTTTTCAGTTTTTGTTCAATAGAAGAACTTTGTCACTTGCAGAGTTGATGATGTAACATCTTTAGAGCTAATTTCTGTTGTGATTTAAATCTTAACTGTTTTAACAAAGATAGGGAAAAATGTTAGGGAAATTGAATATTTAAGGGATAAAAATTATAAAATAGCTGAAAAGAGTGATATTAGATTCCAGAAGTATAGATGAAGAAAAAAGAAGGAAGATAGCAGACCAAAGCTTAATTGATAAAGCTAATTTATAGAAGTAAATAGAAATGAGTGTTAAAACAAGTTTAATATGATTAGTGTGACCAGTCCTTATCAAATAAAATGTGGAAGTACCACTACCCAGAAATAAATAATTGATGAAGTTGCCTCCAAGAGAGAGAGAGAGTAGAGTAAGAAAACAGCAATTACCACCAGTCTGAATTACCAGTCAGTTTACAATCAGTCGGAAATATAAAAGTACTATGAATAGGAAACCAATTGGCCAGATACAAGTTGTGCGTTTATTTCTTGCTAAACTTTGTTTATACAAAATAAACTTATTTCGAAGGGGGGGTGTTATGTAATGTAACAGAGTTGAGGTCCCCCAACGTTACATAAAAATTGAATGAAACATGGTCAAGGACCATACCCTGAATTAAGGCTGCTCAGTAGCTAATGTGTCTGAGAAGTACCTCAAATTAAAAGAGGCAATGACTAATGTTAAATATATAAAAAACCAGACCAATGAATAGTTAAATATAATAACATGCTTGTGTTTGTACTGTAACATGTTAAGGTCTACAGAGTATTTATGTTGTATTTTGAGTATGCTAAAAATGAACTAATGTTGCTTAATAGTAATACTTCATCAAAGATTATGGTTGTGTTTATGTTAAATTTGTCTTTATACAATCAAGTATAGTTACCAGTGTTAGGCATTATACTAAGTTCTAAGTATTGTATAAAGTTGAATAATACTGTTGTTTTAATTAATGTTGATAAACTGGGCCAGGAGGGTGACTAGTGTTTCATGTTTAACAAGTAGTTCTGACAATTATATTATAAATTAATGAAGAGTTCCAGAACCAGCTAACTAATGTAATAAAGTAGCTACCAGTAAATTAAAATTAATGTAATTAACCATTTAACCAATAATTAATTGTACAGTAGGTCAGGTAAAAGAAAATTAAGTTAAAAAACCAAATAATGTTATAACGGTTGTAAGAAAATCTATAGGCCTAAATTCCATATTAGTGAAAGGAAATTAATACCTTTTTAAGAAACCCAGTCCAACGAAACTCTGGTAAAACATTTACTGTTTAAGAAGGAAGGTGAGGGGAGAATTTTAGGTGATTTAATATTAATCCAAGCATGGAGTATTTTATTGGAAAAGAGTAGTAATATTCTATAATGCCGGCTCAAGGATATATAGAAAACGTGGTTGTTAAGGCAACTGAAATGTACAGAAGTTGTTGATTTGAATTTCTTCGTTCTGATTGTTACAAGCTATTAGGTTGAGATGGACCGATATATTTAAAAAATATGAATAATAAAATTGGAAGAAATATGAGTCAAAATTGAAAAACCCTTTTTGAAAAATCATTGTAATTTAATGCTAATGAGTAATAAAAATTAAATAACCTTCCAAATTGTAAATGAATACATCTAAAAAGAATTGAAAGCCTCTCACCTCATTCACCAAATAATTCCGCTGGATTCGGTATTAAACCAATTCCTTCTATAAACCGAAGATCAGTAAAAAGAATTAAAGCCTGAACTAACGGAATTATTGAAAATACCAGAAGACTCAGTTTGGCAGAGATAACCTTCACTGGCAGCAGAAGAAGCTGGGATCCTAATTCCATTTCACCGGGACCGAGAATTGTTAAGATCATAAAAGAAGAACAGAAGCCCGAAGATTTCCTGAGGGTTTACCAGTACACGTCACCATCAATTTTATTGAAAACCAGAGCATTTTCACTGGATGAAGACGAGATAAGCTGAATTTTGGCAACTGTTTACAAACATCCACCGCCAGTCGAAGTTTTCGTCAGCTTGGTAAAAAAAACAACCTATTTTTAATTTCATTATATTTAGAATAAATAATTTTGTTTTGTAAATTGAGCAACCTTAATTATGCATTTTACCTGGCCTTACTAATGGTTCCAAGAACTTTACGAACCCTGGGATAAGAATTATTTATTATTATTTTCATGCGTATATGTTTATAGAATTTGAGTAATTAATAATCGATATATTTCTGTATGATCGACTTGATCGTATTATTATTTTTTTGAGATAACGTGGACTGTGAATTAATAGAGAGAATAAATAAAGTATCTTTATTGTATGAGATAACGTTTGAAGCTATTGCAGAATAAATACTATATGTAGTGGTCGGAATAATTTACAAAAAGGTTGATTCAAACTCAATGAATAACTAACCTATAAGTACGCTTATTACAAGTAACAGCGCTCGACGTTTGCAACTGGTGGGACGGGAGATTGCTGAACTAGCTGGTGTTTAATACAAAATTTGAATGGGATTTTCTAACATCGAGTGACTAGGGTTGACACAAATACCCCTTACATTCAGTCAATACTCCGTACATATCGCTAATAGTACACAAACACTGAAAACTAAGTTAAATCTATAGAGTAGTATGATTATAAATTCAAGGAACATAATTATAATTTTGTTTGCTTAATAATCTATTTTCTGAAGGTCTCATCGGTCACAACCGAAAGATATATTTATTAAATATCACTATAATATTGACGACTCGGAACACAATGTTTTTTATAAGTAAAAACGTAAAGTTTTACCTTACAGCCTAAACCGGCTTTCACCTATTGTGTTCCGAGTCGTCAATATTATAGTGATATTTAGTTAAGTAACGGACACGTCATGGACAACGAAATCCATATATTTATTAATAACACATTAATTAAACCAGGTAACAACATTTTAATTGTTACGAATTGCCACCTGCAACGTATTACTTGGCGTTTGATACACAGGAGTCTCCTATAACTAATTACACCCATAGACAAGATTTCTTTACAATTTGACGCTTCCAGCGTGCAGCATATAATATAATATACGTCCTCACATAATTAACAAGTAGTTCTTTACAAAATTGGCTTACAACAGTGGGGCTTGAATAAGACGGACGTTTCGCTAGTACCTCACATAATTAGTTTATTACAAATTGACGACTCCAACGTGGGGCTGATTTAAGAAGGACTCTTCATTAGTAGTTTATTACAAATTGGCGCATAACAACGTGGAGCTTGGTCAAACCCCGAAACCCAAAATACATTTTTATTGATCCTAACAACGTAGTTTATTACAAATTGGCGAACCCAACAGTGGGGCTTTCAAACGTCATAACATACTGTTACGACGGTCTACTCGATCGTCGTAGGTACAGTGGAAACAAAATAAGTACAAGACACCAATCAAGTCACTAATCACACCTTTAATTGTTATAGTAAAACAGTTCGTAATTAACAACACAGTGTCTACAACAAATCAAATGAAATTGTTCATACGCAATAAAATGTCCACTAATATTAAACCTCAACTGTATTACAATTATACCGTCCGAATATAAAACGCAACACTTCACTAATAACTACTTGAACGTACACCGTAATAACCCGAACCGCTCTGTAAATATATCGCACTAATACTCTCGAACCGCACAGTCAAAAATCTCGCATTGAACTGAAAACTAAGGCCGCGACGCGATGTATTTATAGTTACGCTCACACACCAGAAGCTTTCAAACTGCGTCTTATCTCTCGCGAACTACGTAAATTGCTACGGCCTTGACACAGTCCGAGCGCCCGAGCGGAGCCTGGCACAGTCGAGAAAATTCTCGCAAAATGCGTCTAGTAGCACGTACACCACACGCTTACATCGAGATCTTTCTGGCGCATTCGATAAACGCGTAGATTGTTCTGTGCTGTCGTAGCACTGCCCCCTCTTTAAGCCTGTTCGTCCCGAACTGGCTAAGCGTCTCTAAATTTGTATTTAGCCAGGCGATCTAGGTGGACGACCTTGAACTTTCGCTGTCCTTCCTGTTGAATCCGATAAACAACATCGTTAATCCTTTTTTTTACAGTGTAGGGTCCTTCCCAGTTAGACTGAAGCTTAGGTGAGCGACCACGACGGCGCTTTGGATTGAACAACCAGACCTGATCTCCTTCTTGGAAACCCACACTATTGCTGCGAATGCCATACCGAGTTTTCATTTTATCACTGGCAATCTTGAGCCGTCCTCTTACCAAGCGATTCATTTCTCGCAGTTGGTTTTCTAATTGCGAGGAATAGTTCTTTGGCTCTTGGGACTGAGTCTCAGGTGATCCAAACATCAAGTCCCCAGGAAGACGAATCTCCCGCCCAAACACCAATTTTGCTGGAGTCATGCCGGTTGTGTCATGTACTGATGATCTATACGCCATAAGGAATAGTAGTATACGTTGGTCCCAGTCTGTTTGGTTCTCGTCAACAACTTTCGAAAGATGCTGCTCAAGTGTCCTGTTGAATCTCTCAACCATCCCGTCCGACTGAGGATGCAGAGGCGTTGTTCTGGTCTTTCGAATTCCGAGTAGACGGCATAATTCTTTAAACACTCCTGATTCGAAATTTCTCCCTTGATCCGTATGGATTTCCATAGGGGCTCCATAACGGCAACAGAAGTTGTGAACTAACTGCTTTGCCACAGTGGTAACCTCCTGATTTGGAATTGCGTAGGCTTCCACCCACTTAGTAAAGTAGTCACCTACAACCATGATGTACCGGTTTCCATCGTCAGTAATTGGGAATGGTCCAGCAATGTCTATGGCAATTCTCTCGAAAGGTTGTCCAACGTTATACTGTCTCATTTTTCCCCTGCTTCTGGTTTGTGGGCCCTTGCTTGCAGCACATATTTCACACGTCCGAACACATTCCTCTACTTCGTGGCGAAGATGAAGCCAATAGAATCGCTTCCGTATTTTGTCAAGGGTTTTGTTAACGCCAAGATGGCCTCCAGATGTTCCATCATGCATCTCCTTCAAAACAGACTGCACTTTACTTCGGGGAACTATCAACTGCATGACCACGTCTCGTCCATCTGCACTTTCCCAAGCCCTTTTCAGCAATCCGTTTTCTAAAGTGAGAGATTCCCATTGTGCCCAGTAGCCCTTCAGCACTTCGGAACCATGGCAGATATCTTGCCAATCCGGGCGGCGACCTTCCTCTTTTGCTGTCAAGATCGGTCCAATGTCTTCATCAGTCATCTGTTCTTGTCGACAGTCTTATGTTGTCCAGCCGTCAGCCAGGAAATCTACAGTGATGGCTTGAACATGTTCGCTTGAGTTTTGTTCTTCCTTTCTGTGGCAATGTCGGCAGTCTTCCGAGCATGGTCTTCGTAATAAGCCATCTGCATTACCGTGCAGGCGCCCCCGCCGATGTTGTATCTTGAAGTTGTACTCTTGCAGACGTTCGAGCCACCTTGCCAACTGTCCTTCCGGATTTTTAAATCTCAAGAGCCATGCAAGTGCAGCATGGTCGGTACGTAGTGAAAACTCTCTCCCATAGAGGTATTTATGGAAGTGCTCCAAAGCTCTGACAATTGCCAACAACTCTCTTCTTGTAACACAATAATTTCTCTCTGGTTTAGAAAGCGTCTTGCTGTAATACGCTATTACTCGTTCTTCACCGTTCTGCACTTGAGACAAAACTGCTCCTAGACCAGTATTGCTTGCGTCTGTGTCTACGATGTACTTCCCTTCGGAAGCTGCAAAAGCGAGAATTGGCTGCGAACATAATGCAATCTTCAACGTTCTAAATGCTTGTTCACACTCTCTCGACCATTGGAAGTTTCGTTTATTTTCCGTTAGCTCATGTAGTGGTTTAGCAATAGTAGCGAAGCCTTTCACAAAACGTCGGTAATATGAGCATAACCCCAGGAAACTCCGAACTTCGTGTTTATTCTTCGGAACTGGCCAGTCTCTTACGGTGTCTACTTTATTAGGATCCATGCTAACGCCCGCTGCCGAAACCAGATGGCCCAAATACTGTACTTCCTTCTGGAATAGAGAACACTTCTTCGGGCTCAGCTTCAGTTGTGCACCGTGAATTCTAGTTAGAACTTCCTTAAGGTTTTCCAAATGATCTTCGAAAGTCTTCCCGATCACTACGACATCGTCTAAGTAAACAAGGCAAGTTTTCCACGTCAGGCCTCGGAGTATCAGGTCCATCAATCTCTCAAATGTTGCCGGTGCATTACAGAGTCCAAATGGCATGACGTTAAATTGGAATAAGCCACTTGGGGTCGAGAAAGCGGTCTTTTCCTTGTCTTCTTGATGAAGACCCACTTGCCAATATCCACTCTTCAGGTCCAATGTGGAAAACCACTGTGCTCCGGACAACGTGTCGAGTGTATCGTCAACGCGAGGTAATGGATAGCAGTCTTTCTTTGTAACGTCATTTAACCTCCGGTAGTCTACGCAGAAACGCAATCCACCATCCTTCTTCGCTACCAGCACTACAGGGAAAGACCAAGCACTTGACGAAGGTTCAATTACTCCCTCTTTCAACATGTCCTGTACTAACCGAGACATCTCCTCTTGTTTAGATAATGGAGGCCTTCGAGGAGGTTGGCGTATCGGTGTTGTGTCCCCGGTATTGATGCGATGTTGCACAAGAGAGGTTCTTCCCAGTGACTGTCCCCGAACTGCAAAACAATCTTTGAATTCGTGTAAAAACTGTCCGAGTTCTTTTACCTCACCACTTGAGAGGTCGTTAGAAGATCTGTTCAATAATTCTTGCAGTTCCTCTGGTAATTTAGAAGTATCCGAAGAACTGCGTCTTCGTTGCGTTATTCCGGCTACCCAGGCCACAGGAGTCAATTTGCCTAGGAGCGTATTGCTTTGTAAAGTGATAGCTTGATCCAAAATATTCGCCACTCTAATAGGTACATTTCCGGTTTCGTCAGGTTTTACTAAACTTCTGGCAATTAGTATGCCCGGTGTGCTGACTACCTGGGGTTCGAATATAGAGCACTGATTGCCCCTAGTATCTACCGCAGTTCTAACCATGATGATCTTTTCGGAGTTTGGCGGAACAGTTACGGCCACTTGGTTTATGACGTCCATCGATTTTTCTGCTGTCGTCATTGTTGATAGCATTACCTCTTCGCCTCCGATTCTCAAGACATTGTTTTTGAAGTCGACTATAAATCCGTATGCGTTCATAACGTCCACACCAAGAATTGCTTCATCCACAATGTCTGCAACAAGTACTTGATGATTAAACTCAAGTCTACCGAGGCGTAGGTGTATCTCCACTTTTCCATACACTTTTACAGGCCGTCCAGTAGCTGTTCGCAAGCTGCAAGAGCACCAGATTGGCTTGAGATCTTTCACCACGTCGGGGCGCACAATAGAAACTGTTGCGCCTGTGTCAACTGTAATCGAGGTTGGCCTTTCTTGAACAAATCCGGTAACTACCAAGCTCCCGCTGTTTTTCTGAAGTGTAGAAATTGCGTATTATCTAGGGGCTTCGTTCCTCCAGTTAGTCAGCACACGCCCCGTTGTACCGACTACTGCTCGTTTCCCTGGTGCTGAATTCTAACCCGACAATCTCGTTGTAGATGTCCAGGTTTCCCACATCTATAACACTTCGGTCTTCCATCCTTTCTTATTTTATTCTGTGACGCCGACCGTCGAGTCTCTGTTCCTTGTTCTTCTTCCTCATCGTCTGTGCCGTCGCGATCTTTTAGCGCGCGCACTTTATGACTTGTCCAACCAGACGCTGATTTGGCGGCCTCAAATTGCAAAGCATGTACCAGGGCGTCCGCACTGTTCTGGTGTCTTGCCATTCGTAACACTTACTGTAGTTCGTTATCTCGGACACCGGCAGTAATTGTCGGCATCGCAAAACGCGTTCGAAAATCTTCTGGCGCTTCAGGATAGGCCAGTCTAATTAGTCTGTCGATACTTGCTTCAAACTCTTGAAGACTCTCCCCGGAATGCTGTCGCCTTGCTCTCAACTGGGTGCAGTACACATCTCGCAAATGTTTATCACCATACCGTAATTCCAGAGCTTTTATCAACTCGGCATAGGTGTTCTGGCTGTCAGGTGGCACTTTCTGTAGTAGTTCTGCCGCGGGTCCTTTTAATGCAAGAACAAGTGAAACAGCCTTGTCTTTTTCTGTCCAATTATTTGCGCATGCAGCAGCTTCAAATTGGCGAAGGTACGTTGCCCAGTGACTGCTTCCGTCAAAGGTTGGAGCTTTGACATGAACTGTCCCTACTGCAGGCAAAGTTACTTTCTCTATTGACTTATTTTCTGCGTCTTTTTCTGTCTTTATCATTGGTACAGTCTGTTCACAAAGTTGTTTTGGTTGTAATTTCAGACACTGCTCGACTTCATTTTTAATCTGCTCTTTTATATTTGTAATCGAGTTTTCTACTGCAGATATTTTTGTTGACATAGTTTCTTCCACAGTCAAGACAGATTTTTCTACTTCAGATATTTTTGTAGACATCGATTCTTCAACACTCGAGACAGATTTTTCTACTTCAGCTATTTTTAATGTAATTGATTCTTGTACCTCCGATATTTTAGTAACTTGTTTATTAAGCTCACCTCGTAGGAGACCCAATTCTGCGGTACTATGTTCTTGCAACTGTTTCTGCATAGTTTCAAAGAGAGTTTCCGTTTTATCTTTTTGTCTTTCTTCTGTTTCTAGCATTAGTGCTTTCTGACGTTCCTCAGCTTCTTCTCTTTCTTGTATTCGTTCTTCTTTTTGTCGTCTTTCTGTCTGCAACAGCAGCGCCTGTAAATTTTCCATCATCTGACTGGCATCCATTGTTTATCGATTAATTACGAATCACACTCGTTTTGTACAAAGCGTCCACTGTTTCCGCTGTTAACCGTTCTATCCCACTTCTGACACCACTGTTACGACGGTCTACTCGATCGTCGTAGGTACAGTGGAAACAAAATAAGTACAAGACACCAATCAAGTCACTAATCACACCTTTAATTGTTATAGTAAAACAGTTCGTAATTAACAACACAGTGTCTACAACAAATCAAATGAAATTGTTCATACGCAATAAAATGTCCACTAATATTAAACCTCAACTGTATTACAATTATACCGTCCGAATATAAAACGCAACACTTCACTAATAACTACTTGAACGTACACCGTAATAACCCGAACCGCTCTGTAAATATATCGCACTAATACTCTCGAACCGCACAGTCAAAAATCTCGCATTGAACTGAAAACTAAGGCCGCGACGCGATGTATTTATAGTTACGCTCACACACCAGAAGCTTCCAAACTGCGTCTTATCTCTCGCGAACTACGTAAATTGCTACGGCCTTGACACAGTCCGAGCGGAGCCTGGCACAGTCGAGAAAATTCTCGCAAAATGCGTCTAGTAGCACGTACACCACACGCTTACATCGAGATCTTTCTGGCGCATTCGATAAACGCGTAGATTGTTCTGTGCTGTCGTAGCAATACGATCTAGTTTATTACAATATTAATTGTGAAGGTATAACTGTACTATGTAATACATGAAGCTAAATAATAAAACACAACTGATAATTAATTTACACCATATTGTTTTTGCATTTATTACCCTGAACTTATGTTTTGTTTCAGTTTTTTTTTTTTGCTCCAGAAACAAAAATAATTTCAATAGAACTACAAATAAATATGAAGCCAACCTGTGAAGTTAGTGTAGAGGTAAAGAGGAGTTTCACCACAACTAGCAGAACAGTGGTACATAAAATCAATTTTTTAATAAATGATTATTTTATATATCAATGTGATGATGTAGTAAAAAGTCTTATATTTATCTGGAGTTCCATTGAAATTGTGTTTGTTTCTGGAGGAAACAAATACTGAAACAAAAAATAAAATTCAGGGTAATAAATGTAAAACAACAATATGGTATAAATTAATTCTATTTTATGTTTTATTATTTATCTATTAAGTACATAACTTAATATTTTACATTCAAGATTCATTTTAATATTAAATTCTCTATCTGCTGTCACACTGGCAAAACCCTGTTGGGATAAAAATAAATGCCATACACATATATGCAAGTAGGGGGGCAGGAGTAGACCTGCTCGGGCTGCGGTGTGATAGTCAGCGACTGCCCTCGCTGTTGGTTCTGCATCATAGTTCTCTTCACTTGGCAGCGAGATGTAGAGCCCACTGCTGTCCTAATTGATGAGGGTTGTTTCTCCTTTCTTCTCCACTTCCTACTGCTATACCTCTCCAGACTTGCTTCCTTCTCGTTGTCTGATGGAACCAATTTTGCAGCTTGCCCATGTTTTTTATCCCTCACAGGTTAGTTGTTGCTATGGGCCAATCAACTGGGTCCCGGCTTTGGATAGGTTCACTGTAATTACTCCAGGTCAGAATGGGGAGATGTCTGTCACTACAGTTGCAAAATTTCCGTCTCAAGTTTTTGAGTAAACCACTTGGAGCCTTATTTTAATACATTGGCTTAGTAAGTAGTAGTCCTCTGTTAAGTGATTATGGAATTTCACTAAAATTTTTAATAGTTCTGGGGGGGGGGGTAATCACCGATCCTCCCCCTTAGTTATGCCACTGCTTGTAAACAGAAATGTATACAGGATCAGTCTCATTACTTTTTGATTAGACTTTACACAATATTTTCAAAAATAGAAAATCTATTAATTAAAAACTACAGGCATTGGACAAATGCAATGCATAGAGAAGGGCATTGAAAATACTTCAATAAACCTAAAAAAAAATATATATTTATTTTTCTTCATTTACCAATGTACAGATTATAAGTTAAACGTAGTCACATTCACCAATCATCCATGTTGATTTTGCGCTTTTTCTCAGGCTGTTCACATTCCTCTTCCGAAGACGTCTGATCCTCTTGGATTGTAAATCGCGACAATACTTTACGAGGTCCTGCTTTATTAATCTTGTCCATTCGTTCAAACTTATCGAAGACTAGCGTCTTGACGAACATATCTAGAATGATCCCCGATGATGTTAACTTAAAACCAGCAACTTTCAATAACAGAACCGAATGCATATTATAACATCGCCAAATTCAGATCATATTTGATAACTATAAGTATGTAAGAAATGCTAAAAAATATTATATTTTAACAAATAAATAATGAAGAGAATAAAAATATAAAATGTAATTAAGAAAGAAGGAGGAAAAATGATAAACTAAAAGTGATTATTAAAGAAACTCACAGACTAGACTGACAGACAAACGACTTTGACCCAACCCCAGAGATTGGCCAGATAAGAACCAAAAGAAAAGGAAACAAGATGAGAAGTGAAGGAGAAGAAAAATGAAAATAAAAAGTGAACAAACCAACTATAAAAGGAAATAAAATGAAACAAGGCGAGAAAACACAGGCAAATAGTAGAGAAGAGAGAAGGGAGAAATAATACAATCAAATATAATAAAGGAAATGAAACCGGTAAAGAACCAATCTAAAAAATAATTGTTAGTATTGAATGAGTGACAAATGTAATTAATCATTGATAAAACCCAAGAAATAAAA
The DNA here is from genome assembly GCA_034769895.1 of Magicicada septendecula. NCBI lineage: Eukaryota > Metazoa > Arthropoda > Insecta > Hemiptera > Cicadidae > Magicicada > Magicicada septendecula. The sequence continues at coordinate 238,373,984 of CM068371.1, forward strand.
ATACACTAGCCAAAGAATTAGAAGTAAGTGTAAATAAGAATTAGAGAAAGACATGAATTTAATAAGTATATATAATATGTGTAAAGAAAGAGAGAGATATTGAAATAGTGATAAATAAACTGAAATTAACTAAGTGACAAAGAAAAGTAAGGATAGGGATTATAAAGAAAAGTAAGGATAGGGATTATCCACTAAGAAACACTTAAATAAAAAGTTTAAGAAGTGCCCATAGTGAAAGTGAAAAAACCCTAAAGTAAAATGATAGAGAAAAGACACTAAATAAGTTATAATAAACACATGATAATTTAAAAGTGAAAGTGATGAGTAAATAAAAATATTGTCAATGATAACAATAGATAAAATAGTGAAGGTAAAGATAAACGCTTAGTAAAAAAGTAACAAACACTAGAGGAGAACAATAATAATATTTAAGATAGGTGTTAAGAGTAGTATTTAAAATAAACCAGCAATTAAGTAATAATGAACACTGAAGAGTGATGTTAACTGAATTGATTAGAAAAGAATATTATTGTAAAGTTTAAAAGTATATAATAGAATTTAAAGGTGAGAACCCCATGAAAGAGTAATAAGATAGTGTTACCATGGAGTGAAGGCAAAGAGTATTTATAAAATAAGAAGTTTAAAACAATCAATAAACACCCATGTTATAAGGGATGATTAGTGAAGTAAGTTAAAAAGAGGTGAGATTGTTTATCACCCAAAAAATAAAATGAAAGGTAATGAATTGTACACCAATACTACATATTGTGTTAGATAATTGTTTAAGCAAACTTATGAATAGGATATGGCTAGGGTAATTATACCAACCATAGACCTAAATGTTGTATTTTATGTGATAAAAAATAGTAATTAATAGCCATATTGTTGACATTGGCAGAGTAAATAAGTAAGAAAGGAAAGCAATATAGGACTGAGAAAACCAGTCAGTAAATAATTAGATATACACGATGTATAAAATAGTAGTAACATAAAAATAACACAAAAACAGAACCAAAACATGTCAAAAGGTAACAAAACCAGTTATAAGAACAAAATAAAGCATTAGGATAAAATGAGATGTAATGTATATGAAATAAGTGAAAATCAGTAATGGGTACTTAAGCTTGAGAAAGGCCTAACTGTCAAACACAAACAAATACTAATTGTACAAAAATAACCAAGTAATTAACAAATCCAAGGTGATTAATCAACCAAGGATAAATTGTAAATCTTATTAAAAGCAAAATATTAGAATAAGTATTTAATTTAAAAGAGAACTGTAATTAGGAAATATTAAAATAATTGGAAAATTATAAAACATGAAATAACCCAATCTTGTGGGATACCAAAATAATCTTTGGAAGAAAATACAAATAACAGTGATAATAATTAATACTTAGGAAGGAAGATAATGGAAGGAAAGCAATCAGAAGATATACAAGGATTTTGAAAAGAATTCAAATTTTGATAACAATGGGTTTATAGCCAAATTAACCAATCAAATTTCATTGGTAACCATAGCAACTGCCGTTAAGTATGGAATTATGGTTGAATATCGTTACTCGTAAAGTGACGCTCTTGGAAATCAGAAGCCAAATTTTGAACAACCTAATATTTAATTTAATATGTTATAAAAGTTAACCAAGTTACCAAAAGTGAACGAGAAGGAAGCCGATGATGACTGAGACCAATTAAATGATGTCGAAGACCCTTTAATCCAAAAAGAAGTGAATAAATTACTCCAATAAAATTTAAAAAGTAGCCCGAAGCCCGAACAATTGAAATTTGAATACGATTGAAGCTCCAGTCCTTTTTACCAGAACAACTGCTTACCCCCAGTCTACTAAGTGGTTAAGTACTATTTAAATTACCCAATTTTCCGAAAAAACGCACTTTAAATATTTATCACTATACTATGAAATATCACTAACTGAAATTATTCTCTTTCAAAGATTAAATAAAAAACATAAGACACTGAAAATTTATCAACTTATACAGTTAACCTATTGTTAATTTACGAACCTTTGAAACACTTTTACTACACTCCAAAAAACCAATTATAGCTACACATTATAATATTTAAGTAGAAATATTGTAAGGTTGTGTATTTTTATTATCGTAATTGCATCTAATCCTTTTATCATAATCTAAAGAATCCAGACGATCGAACGAAAATATTTGTATACTACTTCGGTAGACGCCATTACGGTGTTTCAGTTACGTTCAGAATCGATACGTCAAAACCTAGAGATGATTGTCTTAGTTTAATTGCCGGTGCAAAATAATATAACAAACCAAATATAATCTGTGTCAATGAAAAAGTAATAACCATTCAATAATAAACCAATACTGTGTGTAACCAATGTGTTTTATTTTCATTAGGGAAGTGTATTATTAATGTTGTACATTGTAGCGAACTGCTATGAATTGACGGCTTGCGCTCAGCAGTGAACACAGCAAACTGCTGGCTTGATTGTAAAAATCGATAAGCGGCGGGACCAGTTTGAATTCTCCACACCGCCTGAGCGGAATCGCCGATAATTCTAAATTCTTTTAATTGTTTAAAATAAACAATTTGGCGCCACCCGGGATTTATACACCCCTAGTGAACCTCAGGTAAGAACTTCAATACCTGGTTAATCGTACATTCACGACGGACTCAATCAGCGGAAGTTACGTTACCGAGCGATGACGGATTGGCAAGATACATTACACAAATTACACTCTGACACGTTAAAACTCTTGCAGAAATAAGACGGACAGCAGTTGTAATAATATAAGCAGCAGTCTTGAGTTCCTTCCATTTGCCGCAAGCTAATGTTTGTTGGTTCTTAATTTTATACAAAGGTGCTGTAATTTTACTTGGTGTTCCGAACGAATTATACAATCTTACTCCAAATACTGCAGGCATAATTCGATCATTCTTACCAAGTTTTTCGGTCGTTAATATTTTTCCTTTCATATTCTGAACTACCTTTGCAAAATCATGCAATTTACAGTGGTCAGCGGCATCAATAAAGGCAGATGTATTGGCTATACATTTCATATTGGTAACAAACGTTTCGATAAACGCTTCCATCAACTCTTTGCTCTGCTGATTCCACCAATATTTGACAGTCGGTAACAACAAATTCACACGATGTTTGGCTTGAAGATGATCTAAATCCTGTATTACGTTTCTGGAGGTGAAATTTTCAGAATCGTTGATGAACAACCCGTACGCGTTAGTAGTTAGCAGTAGATGAGGCGCCTCCTTATATTGGAATTGAACGAAATGCTGGTGAACAATCGCTTTTTTCGTCAACTTAAGATGAGTTTCTTTCAGTTTGTCAACAGTACTAATATAGATCTTATCCTTGCACGTATTAGTAAAATCATCATAGATATCTTTTAGATTTGTTGCTGTAAAGAAAGAATCTTTACCATCATTAGGACGTAACGTATATTCGCATGGTTCAACGATGGAAGTTGATACTCGACATTCGTCATCATCATCTGATTGATCAGCACTAACAAAACGACTTCAAGACATGATGGATAATTTGTTTGTTGACTCACAACACTAATTATACTCGGAAAAAACACAATGCATCTGTAAATTTCGTTCGCTTTTCAATTTTGAACTATCGACTGTGCTTATTTGATCGATTAACGATGTAATGGCGGTTAAATCTTTATTATCTGTGATATTTTTACATGTTGGTGCATTATTTAACCATAGTAACATATAACAATGAGGGCTACCTCTATGTTGGAATTCGGTGCGCTTGAAATAATCAACTACGTAATGATCTCCGAACATGCCATTTGGTTTTTTAAACACGTTAATAAAGGTCGACACCAATTTCTCGAAATACAACCAGCACAAAACTGGATCGCTGTTTACCAATTCTGCTTGATTTGTGCTCGACATGCTGTCTAATATTGCTGGATCTATCGGCACATCTACTGGTATATCTTCTTGACAGCGATAAATAGATTCTAAGAGATGAGGCCAATGTATTTCTGAAGCGCTCAGTGTGAGAAATATGGTAGGTTTGCCTAACTGTCGCATCATACTGAATAATTCCACTTTACGCTGATGCCAATATTGGATTAAGTTCAGTATGTTTCTCATGAACGCTTCATTTTTTAGCAGCAAGCTCTTAACAAACTCGGTATCTTCCAGATCTCATCTTGATACGCTGTTGATTTATTATTTGCTCGAAACGCTAAATTTATATTCGCTATGTTTCTCAAACGCAGCACTTTAGCAGCCATATACAAGATATGATCGGATTTTACACCTCTCCGATCCTGTCTACATATTTCGTTACTAGCTATCATGAATGGTGTGGCTCGACAAGTAAACCGCCGTTTCACACCATAATATATCACTGGGAATGATAACTCTTCTGCATCTTCATCGAATGCGAGCGATAATGGTTGATTATTTTGTCCAGGGGCTAGATGTAAAATCAAATCTTCACACCAGAATAAGGTATGCTGCTACAATTTGATGTACTTTTCGCCAGTTACATCTCGCTGTATGCTTGTTATTTTGCTATTAGATTGATTTATGCGAGACAATAAGTCTTTCCATTCTACTTGCTGTCGTTCTTGATCCTCGTCTTCATCCTCACTAGATGCACTGCTTTCATTTTCAAGCTCATTATTGAAGAACTTGTCATTAATCATGATGTTATAATATCTGAATAGCTCAGTCGTCAACAGATGCCTTAACCAGAGCTTTAATTTACTTTTATAAACCAGTCCTCGCATATAAGAACTTTTATATGTGCTTCTTAAGGCAAACATTAAACGCTAAATCATCATTCAACATGCGAGGCAATTGCAGAGTAGTGGTATCAAGGTTTATCGGTACGTTTATGACTTGTCCAATTATACGTTTAGCGCCAGCAAAGTATGATATGTTACGAATGTGCATGAATGGAAGGCGCGGCGACATTAAACGTTCCTCTATTGGCGTTAGTCTCTGGTATTTGTGGGTACTTAAAGCCATTGATTGTCGCATAAGGGGACAACCTGTTCTTCTTTAGGCATCTGTAGCAATTGTGGCATACTTCGGATTTGTCAAGAGTATTATAACCATGTTTATTAAGTACTTCTATAACGTCTGCGTGTCCAGTAACGTCTTTTAAGCTTTTAGTCCACCAAATTCGTTCACAAACAAAGCAGTAGTCGTTCAAATTGTCATTATAAAAATGCGTTTCGATATATCTTGCTAAATTACTCACTTGCTTCTCTTCACATTCTTCCTGTTCATTACTTATCATCTTTGCTTCTTTCTTTTCTCGATACCGTTTATCATTTTTGCATTTTCGTTGCAGGCATTCAGATTCAGTTAGTGGAGTTCTGACCAAACCTTCCTGCTCATTGCTCTTCATCTTTACTTCTTTCTTACGTTCTCGATAGCGTTTTTGATTTTCTCGTTTTCGTTGCAGACGTTCAGATTCAGTTAGTGGAGTTTTGACCAAACCTTGCTCAATTTTCTGTACTTTTTGCTTCTTTTTCCACTCTCAGCAATATTCGAGCTTTCGTTTTCGACGTTCTGCTTCCAATTGTAGCTTTTCCGCCAAATTAGTTCCTTCTACACTTGAATCGGTGGAAGTGTGAGCCATACTTCCACTCGCTTCCTCCTGATCCATCGCTCCGTAATAAATTCTTGTCTGATGTTCTACCTTAAGATAAATTTAAGGGGATATGGCACTGAAACTCACCAAAAAATTCTTAAAATTTTCTACTTTATTGACAACAAAGAAGTAGTTTCTATGGAAACTCACCGGTTCCCATTTTCGATCACGCACCAGCGATCGGCCGCAAATGTGCGAAACGTCCTTATAAACATTTTCAATGTTAAAATTTTACATTGGTAACAAAATCAAATATTACAAAAAAAGCAGAACAGTGATAGAAATCAATTGTATTATAAGCTGTATTTATAAAACTTACACACAAAATTTCTTTTATATTATTTTGATGTTCTTTTATGGTCACTTTTTTACATAAGAAACACAAAAACTAGTTTTTTAAAATTTTAATACTAAGGTATCACAAAAACAAAGAAGAATGTGTATAAATATAACTACAATTTAACAGTTACTTAAATAAATATAATTAACAGTATCACAACAGCAATATTATATGAGAATATTCAAAAATCTATGTAACATGAAATTTAGTTCAAAATCTGTTATATTATTCAACATTACAACAGACTAGAGGGCACTGAGCCTTAAAAGTACAGGGAAACCAGCAAACTTATCTAGTGCTAAGGCAGCAGTTTTTTGAGGTTAGGTGTTGTTTCTAATGCACACAACGAAATAACATTACTATGCCATACTTACTGGCAGCTTGCTTAAAATGCACTCTCACTAAAACTGTGTGCACATGTAAAGTATGGTTAGGTGGAGACTGACTGAGTGGGTACAACTTTCTTTCTGCATGAATACATTCTTTTCTCAGAAGTTTCATAACAGTTAACAGTTGAATTTAACTTGCAGCTATACATAAATAATAAGATAATTTACCTTTCTTGTTGTATATGTGACACATTACTGACTGTATCCTTAAGGCCGGGCGGCCACCAGAAGCGGAGCGGAGTGGAGTGGACTGAGCTTGTAAAATCTAAACAATGTTGTTCAATGAAAGGGCGGCCACCGAAAGCGGAGCTGAGTGGAGTGGAGTGAAGCGATGTCGCTCGGGTCAACTCCGCTCAGCTTTGCCTCGGCCGAGGTCCGTTTGGAAGCTGACTCCGCTTCCCCCACCACACCACCTTTCCCACTGACAACCATACTCAGTTACCAGCTAGCAATGGCAATATAAACAACGTTTTTTCGGACAATGTATCTAATTCTTCAAGACAATGATTCTTGTTCAACAATTTTTGTAACTTAATAATTTATTTCTGTAAATTTCAATTGTTGTAATTAATATATAAATAAAAATTACCTTAAACAAATTGCTAACTTCTCTTTTGGTCCTATCGCCTTCCAATAATTAGTACCACATGCTGTTATATCATTATGAATAATATTGAGAAGTTCGTTAAACTGGTCGCGTGACATTCTGAAATAATTTTTAAATTGATCAGTGGTCAAATCATCAAAAAGAGTGTGAAATTCATCGCAGTCATTTTGTCGTCTCAGATAAAGAATTTCCCACTCTTTCTTGCGCTTAGTAGCTAACACACTCCACACATGATAAGTGAATTCAGTGTCTGAATCATCAGATTCCGAACTAAGCATCGAATATTCCATCTGTTTGAAATTTTAGCACATCTGACATCGCTGAGGTTATAAACGCAATACAAGTACATTCCGCTTTCTATTGCTGCCCCCTAAGTGACTCAGCTCAACTCCACTGCGCTCTGCTTCACTCCGCATCTGATGGCCACCTAGCCTAAAGAGGCTTACTTGTAGTAAAGTTACAGCCACCCAAGATGAGAAAAGTTACAAATGAGGATTACTAAGAGAGCCATTTTTCATCAGTGGAAAAAGTTTTGAATATTTTTTACCTGAAACGAGTTTTTGATACAATGCCACTGTATAAGGGATCAAAAAATATTCAAATAAAACACTGTTCAGTGCTCCCACTTAAGACTCACAAGTTTATAAAAGGTATTGTCAAATTATCACATACCAAATCCGACTACCTAAACTTATTATCTAAACGGTTTTATGAAAATGAACAAGCAACATTATTTTTTTTTAAAAATTACATACTTTAAGGCACCGGAAAATTACTGTGTAAATAAACTAACACACAAACTCCCTCTGATCTCATATGTCTTGGGTCTGACGCTTTGTATTAGGCACCAGCATAAGGAAGCGAAAGAGGGGGAGGGGAAAACAGAGAAAAACGCTTGCAAGGGTTTGACTAAATTTGGCAACAGCAAGCTCTAAGCCTCCCACTAGTAAGCTGACTGACCAGTACTGCAGTTTCAAGTGCAATAATGTTTTGGAGATTACTGCATGTCCTATTTTGATTAAAAAGTGCCAAATGTTTTGTCCGATATATGGTGAAGCATTCTTTATGGTTTGATGTTATTTATTCAAAGTAAAATCCATACTAATACAAAACAGTGTTGTTAACAATGAACCCACAAAAATTAACAACTATGACTCCTAGAATCACTCTAGCCTACAGTTCTGTCTGTTTTAAGTTTTGAGATAAGCAAAATACTTCATATACAGGGTCCGCCAGTGAAGCGGGAAAATTAAAAGTACCCAATTTGTTCATGAAACATTTATTATCAGAATTTTTTTTACAGATTTGAGTTGAGTAACGTATGCCATTATTTTACTTTTTAAAAATAACGCCGCTCAAGTGAGAGCCATTTCTGTGTAAACATTCTTCTAATCTTGACCGAAAATTTTCCATCACTCGACAAAGCAGGTCAGGTTGAATCCGTGCAATTTCTTGTCTGATAATTTCTTGTTCGTTTTTAATTCTGGTATGTGTGCGGTCTATCAATGTACACCCTGCTCTTCAGAAATCCCCAAAGAAAAAAGTCGCATGCGGACAAATCTGGGGATCTTGCAGGCCACGAGATGTCGCCATATCTGGATATGAGTCCGTTCGGGAAGAGTTCTCTTAAAGCAGCCATGGACACACGAGCAGTATGACTTGTGGCCCCATCCTGCTGGAAAAAATTAATTTCCGGAAACCTAGGGAGCTGTTGCATCAAAAATGTTCTGACCATGTCTGCATTGACAGTTGTGGTGTTTCCTCTATCGTCTTGGAAAAAATATGGCCCAATAATGCCAGATGATGAAACTGCACACCACACCGTAACTTTCGGACTATGTAATGGCTTTTCATGCAACTCACCTGGGTTTTCATCATTCCAATATCGACTATTTTGTTTTTTTACATATCCATTCAAATGAAAATGTGCTTCATCTGACATAAACATGCGGTGAATAAAGTTTTCATCATCATTTACACGTTGCAATATTTCTTCGCTGAAAATCCTGCGAGCCAGCATATTGCCATCTTTCAACTCCTGGATTACTTGAATTTTGTAAGGATGAAAAGATAAGTCTTTATGCAAAATTCGTCGTAACGATGTGTCACTAATGTTTAGTGTGGATGCATGTTTCATTGCAGAACGCTGTGGACTACGCGTCAATGCTACTCGAACTCTTTCAATGTTTTCCTCTGTTCTTACAGACCTTGTTGCTCCTCTATACTTTAAGTTTAATGTGGAACCAGTTTCTTCAAACTTTTTCACCCATGACATAATTGCATGAGCGGACGGCACTCTTCCATGTCGTGGAATATTGAAATGATTACGAAACAATCGTACAGAAGTCACACAGTCACCATTCTTATAAAACGATTTTACGCAGAAAGCACGCTGTGCACCGGACCACTGCTCCATGTTTAACAAATGGCATTAAATGTAAAACAACAATCGAAAACCTCCACGCCCTCTCGTGAGCAGAAAATGAACTATTGGACTTTCAAAATTTCCCGCTTCACTGGCGGACCCTGTACTTCTTTATGTGAATGATAGAGCTATATAATTAAATTTAATTATAATTAAATATACTGCTATTTAATTATAATTATTTATACGGTTACAATAAAATGTTTCAATCTACTGTTATTATTTTCCCTAGCCACATTTTGAAAATATACTTTACGCCTTATGGTAGAACTCGTAAGTTTGCTAGCTTTCCTTGAGTTTTTAAAATATTAATATTATAACAATAATTATTCTAATATTCTCAGTAAAAACATAACAAATAAGTATAAATTATCCAAAATATACTTTCCTACAATTAATTATGAATGCATGTACACTAATATAAAAATATTGCTATAATTATTTTGAAATACTTTTAAAATGAGTGTTAAAAATCATATGTACACTTTGTGCAGGTCCCTTTCACAACACTGTCCAACCAACTATAATATCTAAAACCAGTTTCTGTAGATTGTAATATCTACAGAGTATATGTGGGAAGAAATCTTATACATAACTGCTAGGCTACTAACTATTGAAAGACTACTAGTGTTAAATAATGGTTTGATACGTAACTGCAGAAATTTGGATACCTAAGGTTCAGAAACACGGATACTGAAGAGGAAAGACGGGAGTCATGTGAAAAGTTTTAAAATGTTAACACAATGCGATTGTGGAAAAAAATGTAAAACACCAAATGGCTAGACTATAATACGTGAGGAGGAAAGAAATAGAGTAACACAAAACAGTCTTAAACAACAACATAGGTTTTAAATAGTTATCTTACTGGATGTTATCTTAGGTGGATATCTTTAACTAACTGATTATGATATGATAACAATCTGTCTCTGTGCAAGCGATGAGCAAGCCTGTTGCTCTCCATTATAGTATGTCACAAGTTTTAATAAAGCTCTTGCCATGGGGACAATGATCCATGGGATTACTAGTTATGGACTGTTACTGGCCATGGTAAGTAGATGGTGGAGACAATGAAAGGACTTATCCAGTATAAAATAATTAGGAGTGCTATAACAAGTTATGACTGAGTTAGAGAACGAAATCTCCTAAAGCTTATTAGAAAAAAGACCCAATTGGATCATGCAATAAGAATATCATTACGATAATAAAAATATACAGCAGTGACAGTAGGATCACATAGTACAAGCCACATATTAGTATTGTCAAGAAAATCTATATAGGAATTGTTACTGTAATGACCATCCCATTTACATACTCCAATACTAGTCATCAGTCTCAAGTTGTAACACCAAGTAATGTTCGAAACGTCTTTATATTAATAACGTCTTGATTAATAAGCATCAGGGCGTATTTACGGGGGGACGAATGGGGCCGGATCTCCCCCCAGAGGGTCGAAAGTTGATAAGAAATTTTGCTAATCTCTTAATTTTTAAGCTGTGTTCGCTAATATAGTGGTGACCCTTTTTTTAACAAGTTCTCTGCTGGTGTGTTTTCGGATCTCCCCCCAGAGGGTCGAAAGTTGATAAGAAATTTTGCTAATCTCTTAATTTTTAAGCTGTGTTCACTAAATGATAAGCATTATGTTTATTAGGCTTATACTTAACGATGCATGTTTACCAAGATACATTGTATTACACACGTTAATTTCACAAATAAAAGTTAATACAACATAACACCCAAGAATAAGGAGAACAGATTAATTTATTCTCATTTTGTAAATTATTCTGCTACTGGAGATACTGGTTTTAAATAATACTATCTTAGTAATGTTTATACATAACAATATACAGGTTGTTTCATTATGGACTTTACCACTTTAAAAATATAAAACGTTTTATTGTGATAACTTACAGAATTGATTGAAGTACCATTTTAAAGCAAAATACATCCAGTTTAACTCAGGTAGTGCTATAGTACCAAATGCCGACACTAGAAGTTCCAGCATTATTGTCGGCTCAAATGGCAATTTTCATGGTTCAGGAATGAGCTCGCTGTGTTGTTTGGTTTAATGAAACTAACTACACATATACAGTTCAATGTAATTTTCATACCCAGTATGGTAAAGATCCTCCAAGTAGGCCTACAATTTACTCTTGGCACAAAACGTTTGTTTAGACCAGTTGTTCTGTATGAAATGAAAAATCCAATGACTACTTGATGCTGTTTTTGAACGAGTCAGGGTCAGCTTTGCCTGTAACCCTAAGAAATCAATGTAATGTGGCATACCACACATGACTGGTGCGTATTCGATAAGTTTACACCTGAATGTTTACAAACTTACCACAGTGCATCAAATTACTGATATAGATAAAGTTGCTCATCAGCAAGTCTGTGAGGAAATATTGGATACAATATGAAACAATAAGACATTCCTAGACAACATAATCTTTAGTCATGAGTTGACATTTCACATCAACGACAAGGAATGCCCACAACTGCAGAATCTGGGATAGTAAAAGTCTAAGTGGATCTTTGTAGTATGTTTGTAACAGGCCAAAAGTGCCCTCAGCAAATTTAAAGTGCATGGCCCAATCTTTTTCATGGAGAAAACCAGAGATAGTTTTGTGTATCTGGATGTGCTAGAAAATTTCCTCATTCCACAGTTAGATGAATATGATCAAGGTGAACACTTTCACTTCCAGCAAGATGGGTACCACTTCATTCCCACAAAAAAATTCACAATTTCCTTGATAACTGATTCCCAGGACACTGGACTGGATACACAGGGTCATTTCAAGGTCATCTTAATCTCAGATTTTACCCTTCTCTACTTTTTCTTATAGCGTTTCATTAAAAATCAAGTGTTTGTTCCCCCCTTACCTTTCAAACTCGCTGAGCTGAGAAATCAAATTAATGCTATAGTTGCAGAAGTGACACCTGACATACATGAGTTTCGCAAAAAATTGACTTCAAGTGGGATGTCTGCTGTATCATAAATGCTAGTAGTAATATCGAACCAAAATCACTTTGATGAAATACTTGTTTTGCTTTAAAATGACATCTCAACTGATTGTGTAAGTTATTTTAATACATGTCTATATGCTTTTAAAGTTAAAACACCCCTGTACATATTGCACTTGTACATATACATTTTAAAAGATATACAAATCATTGAATATCATATTAGGTAACAATAAATTATTGACTTATTACTTCATCACAATACTGTTTACAGCTATTTACTTTTTCATTAAAATTTTCAGCTCTTCTAAGCAACTGGTGGCTTCTTTAATACCTTCTTCATTTTTATGCCTTGTCGCATTCTGCCAACCTTCTTTACACAACTTCTTTGCTTCTTCATACATGTGTTTTTGCATATATATGTTTCCTAAATTGACATACACTGATGAGAAATCCTCCATGTTTGGTAGGTGTTTGCCGGTTTCAACAGCTTTTGTCATGTACATTATGGCTGCATCATTATCACCTTTCAGAAAACTTATTGTTCCCAGGTCATTGAGCAGGATCACAGTCTGTTCATGGATTTCACCATTTATCTTGACACACATATCATATGCTTTTTTGTAATGGCTGAATGCTTCAGTTAATCTGTTTTGTTCATGTAAAAATCTTGCATACCAGTCTAAAGTCATGGCCCAAAGTAATAATGCATCATCGTCAGTTGCTATTTCTACCTTTTTTTCCAGATGTTTAATACAAAATTTAAACCCCTCCTCAGCTTTCCTAATAAAACAGCAAAAAAATGTATTACTAATGATTTCATAAGTTACAACATTACAAATTATAAAAACAAATGAAAACAAATTATATTTAATTTTGGCCCCATCACTAAACAAAGAATTACACATACTACGAGGGGTATCCAAAAAGTAAGTTTCCCTTATCAAGGAAAAATATAAAAAATAATTTAAAAAGTGCAAAAAATATTTATTTACCTTTGTACACAAGTACTTATTTTTCTATATAATTTCCATCCCTTTCCAACCATTTCTGGTACCCAGGTAACAGTTTTTTTTTATTCCAGCTTCATACCAATCTGCCGCCAAATTCTGAAACCAGTTATCCACCTCCTTTATCACTTCGTCGTCATTGGCGAAGCGCCGACCGCCTAGATGATGTTTGAGCTCCGGAAACAGATGGAAGTCACTTGGAGCAAGGTCTAGAGAGTACGGAGGATGCCTGAAAATCTCCCATCGGAAGTTGGCGAGAAGCTCGCCTGTTGCATGAGCAGCATGTGGTCGGACGTTGTCGTGAAGGAGCAAAACTTTGCGTGACAAAAGCCCCCGCCGTTTGTTCTGAATAGCACGACAAAGTCTGGTCAGCACGTCACAGTACCGCGCTGCATTTATTGTCGTTCCACGTGGCAGATAATCAATTAGCAATACTCCACGGCAGTCCCAAAAAATTGTGACCATCACCTTTCCTGCCGACTCAATCACTTTGGCTTTTTGGGGAGCTTTCTCTCCTTTTTTTTTTGCCACACCATACTCTGGCGCTTGCTTTCGGGAGTTGAATGGTGAATCCATGTTTTGTCACCAGTGACTGTTCTTGTAAACAGGTCTTCTTCACCCTCATCTTTAAACAACTGCAAGAAAGATTGTGCAGCTGTTAAGTGACGCTGCTTATGGGCATCAGACAATAAGTGCGGCACCCATCTTGCACACACTTTTGAAAGTTGAAGGTCTTCAACTAATATGTTGTGAAGAGAGGATCGGCTAATTTCAATATTTGGTGGCAGTAGAGTCATGATTTCATCGAGCATGAGCCATTTGTCGGAGTCGATGACGTCACGTACAGCAGCAATGGCATCGGCTTGGCGCGAAGTTGCTGGTCGGCCGCTGCGCTCATCATCGTGAACATTTTCTCTGCCTTCAATAAACATTGTTCGCCAATGACAAACCACTTGTACAGAAATGGCATCTTCACCATAAACACTGCATAACTGACAATGAATTTCCATGGCCGATTCATTTTTTGCAGTAAAAAAATGAATAACACTACGTATTTTACAACTGCCGGCAAAACGAAATGGAGTCTCCATGGCGCTCGGCTCGCTCCTGATGCTTAAGCAGTTCACGGCCACAGCTGCGAGCACTGCCACTACACTGAAACTAAACTTCCCTTGCGCAGGAACTGCCTGAGCCGCTCATACCTGGATATAAAGATTAGGGAAACTTACTTTTTGGATACCCCTCGTATTAAAATCAGAAGCAATATGATGCCATCATTAAATAAGTAAACAGCTATTACATTTTTCAACAGCAATAAATATTAGTAGCTTTTTAAAATTGAGTAACAATACCTGCTGCTTACTGTTTCTCCAGTTCTAAGTTAGTTAATGTTATTGTTTTATGAACTCCCAACCTGATGTATGGAAGTATGCCGAAAACAGGCTATGGAATGGGGCATTTTACTCAGTATAATACAAAGACAGACATTTGTGTATGAAACAGAACATTGGGCCGCATGGAATTTTTGTGCGTAATTTTGGCCTGGGAAGTGTATAGTTTTTGACAGGTGTGCGTGCTCAAAACATATTTTTGCATGCTTAGGAGTCTCATGCCAGACTAAAAGGAGTCGGAGCTGCTAAGTTTCCCATTAAATAACTGGAGAAACCAGTGGAGTGGGAGTTCTGAGCTATGGGATGCCGTTAAGCAGCATAGACAGTCACAAGTTGAACACCAAAGAGAACAGACAGCAGCAACTGCGTCTCAATCACAAAGGCCGTGCCTTGGTATGAAAATGTAAATGGCAGAGTGAAATATACTGTCAGTAGTGCCTCAGTCAGAAAATGTGATTAAAAGTTTTTAGAAGTATTCTAAACTGTCACCTTACAACCATCCGACAGAACAGACATCTAACTTGTAAAAAAGGTTGTAGGCCTACCTATAAAAAAGATACAACAGTGAAATATGTAACATTTCCAGAAAGCAATATTTATATATCAAAAAGCACTGATTTGCTTGATTTTTTAAAATTAGTATAGGAGTAACAGAGTAAGGTTTTTAAAACAGGATTTGTCAAATTTTAATATGTGTAAAATAAAGTCATGAACATGACTTTTGAACATGAACAGGAACATGAACCTTTTGAATAGGTTATTTCATATTTTTGTTGTATACAAAGTTATGGGTTAATATACGTTTGGTATAACTGTTTTCACTATAGTTTTTATTAAAGTGTTTGTTTCATTTCTTTTGTAACACAGTCTCTCATAAATTTACATATTTACAATGTGTCATTTGAATAACAATCATGGTCCAATGTAACAGAGATGTAATGATTTCTGGTTAACGAAGGCAACAACAGTTAACGATTACCAATAAATGAGTATACGTTAAGATGAATTTGAATTAAGTCTAACATCACCTTGCCTTAACCTAACCTGTGCTGAATAAGTTTGTCTGAACAAATCTGAAAAAATTCTGTTAAGTGAAAAATTTAAATCGTTTTTATGGGGACAGTGTTGCAGTTCCACATTCCACCTGTCGAAATGTGGTGGTGGCTCTGGCTATTGTTTTTTTTTTTTGGGGGGGTTTCTGGAATGGTGAGGTAAGTAACTATTGGGGCCTTATTGCTTATAACCTTACAGCCATTCTTTAAACTGGTGGTGGTATGCTAACTTTTATCAGTTTGCTGTTTAAGACATGAATTATGTGCTGGATACAACACACCTTCTTCCTTTTATGGCTTTTGTCGTCCATTTTTGCTTCAAGGATTAACTTCTGCATGCAGCTTCTTTTCAGAAAGCGCCAATAGTCCACTACCGAAATAACTGCATCTGATAACTATTACAATTCTACACAATACTGTGGGGGTAGTCTATAACATAATAACAGCCAGCCAAGAAAGCATTATCCATGCTTTGTATAATAAATAAATAAGAATAAAATGTGATTAAGAACAAAAACAAACAGGGTTTTAAGTAAACAAAATGTACGGGTTCAACTATTTCACCTAATACAGTGCCACCATTGCAATCTGTCAAATGTCACTAAGAATTTAGTGAAATAAGTGACTGTAATTGAAAAACTTGCCTATAATGTAAACCAGCAATACTTTTTATGTTTTTTACATAATGTAACAGTATAAAGTAAAAGCAGTTATTTATTTTATCTATAAATAAAACAATAATCTATAAAAATAATAGACATTTGGATTTATTTTATAAACCATAAACACTAGGCAATTAACAGTACGGTGACCCAATGTAATATTGTTAGGTTAGCACACAAAAAACATACTCACTCTTACTGTATTATCCACAAAACATTACACAACTAGAAGTAAACAGAACTCAAAATACAGTACTAGTTTTTTCTTTTTAAATATTTTCATTTTTAATAAGACACTCCTCACATGCAATTCCCGTTGAGTTATGTTTTGTGACAGGCATCAATTTCTGAAAATTAAATTGTTTATAGAGAAATGTACAACATAAGAAGTGTAAAGTTTAAAGCAAAAGATGAGTTGTGTTATATAATACGCATCCAGTACAGTAATCAGACACAGAAGGCCACTCCACCTTACTTTGAACTATGTAATGTTTGTGGACTGTACAGTAATAGTATTCTTTTGCCTGTGCGTCATATCAGGTGTGTACAAGGTCATCACTTATGTAGTATACAATTTTCCAGTGTTTTCTAGATGCTTTTGACCACATATTATTCTCGATGAATCACCCAAGAAACAGTAAAATCATCTTACAACCTAACCAGGATTATATACATGGAGTCTGGAAGCACCCTTCTGGCCAAACTCGCTAGTCACTTTGAGATTCCAATTTCAGTGCGGTGTTTTCTAGTGGTTAGTATAAACTGATTATAGGAACTGTATAACTGTGTGTAGACAGTTGTATTATTTATTTCAACAGTATTAATTAGGTGATATTTATTGTATTTACACTGGCATGTGTTGGACAATTGTAAGTTTGGAGCATTGTTTCTATAAGAGTGTTTGTAGAGTGTTTTGTTTATAAAAATTGTTATTAAAGATTTCTCTGCTGTTCAGTTATGTGAATTCCACTTTTTTTACATGAAGATCTGCGTAAACATAAAATATTCAAGTTATCAAGCCTTCAGGACTTTAAAAATTGCATTATGCTTGGAACCAGTTCTTGCTTCCCAGCTTCTGAAGGAAAATATGATGTAACAGACACAGATACAAACAATACTGTGCAAAATGGTGAAGAAAAGAACAAATAATAGCTTATTACAAAAAGAGGTTTTTTAAAGAAAAAAGAAATTATTGTGTGATAAGAAGAGAGTTGGCAAGGTGGTTTTAATGTTTGCAAAAGTACAATTTCAAAGTACAACACTGGCAGGGGTGTCTGCATGATAATGCAGACGACTTATCTCGAAGACCAAGCTTAGAAACTTGCTGACACTGCGCAGAAAGGAAGAACAGTATGTAAATGAACAAGTTCAAGCTATAGGTCCGCCAGTTGTTCCTGAACAGCAACCTGCGCCGACCCAATGCAAGTATAGATACCCCCACTTACAAGTATAGATACGTTATCTAGAGAGAAGGAACGGGAGATGATGCTATAACATATCACTATCTCACTTCCATATTATCTCCCTCTCTGTCACACATGTCACCGGACAAAAGGCTTGCCGCATGACAAATGGCGCCAATCGTATACTCTAGTGTTTTTGGTGGCCCTAGAAAGGACCGTGTGGCGAGAAGGCTGATGTTGGTCGTGCCGTGGTGAGATGTTGGCGGCTGTGCCCGTTGATCGTGGCGCACTGCAGTCCTCTTCTTTCCGCATCGGTTGTAGAGTCGGCTGCCGGCCCAGCGACGTCCTATCGCTGGCGCGGAACTGGAGGGCGAAGACGCAAGAACGCCGGTTCTATTCTTCGGCCGTTCCTTCTGGCTGACTCTGCGTCGATGTCATCCAAGAGAGGAGAGGAGATGAAGTGCGTGTCCGATGGCGTGGCGATGAAGAGTGTGCCATAATTTCTGCCGGCCCGGGTTTTATGCACTAACCGGGATTGCTGATTGGCTCGCTCCGAGCACGTAGTTGGTCACGTCTCGGCTGTTGATCCCTGATTGGCTCGCTGTGTCCGCCGCTGGTAACGGAGAGCAGATGTTCGGATACCGCTGCCGTCACAACGTGTCCATTGTTCTCGTCAGCCTTGTTGCAGCCGATGTTCACACTATGAAACACTGTACAAGACTGTTGTGCGCATGTGCGAAATAAGTGAAAATTTTGTTAGCCTCGCAACGAGGTGTTTGTCTACTGCGCATTGAGACCTGAGTGTTCAATTTACATCGTCCTGCCTCTCACACAGTAGACTTCTTGGCAGAGGGATGAACAACACATGATTTCTAACAAGAACAAATGGCTGATGAAGACACTGAAGCAATCTTGATGTAAAAGAAGAGGGTCTTTTCCTGACTGACAGGATATCTCCCATGGGTTTAAAGTGCTGAATATATAGCTACTGGGCACAATGGGAATGTCAACTTTTGGAGAATGGATTGCTAAAAAGGGCTTGGGAAAAGTGTAGATGGACAAGATGTCATGCAGCTGATTGTTATCTGAAGTAAATGAATGTAGTATGTTCCTACTGACTTCACCTTCACCACAATGTAGAGGAATGGTGTCAGATCTGTCAACTATCTGCTAGAAGTAAAGGCCCACAAACCAGAAAAGCAAGAGAAAAATTGAGACAGTACAGTGCTGAACTTCAGTTCAAGAGAAATGCCATAGAGACTGCTACAGAACATGAAAACTGGAGTAGTTTGGTTATAGGTGACTACCAAGTGGATGAAAGCTTATGCTGTTCCAAATCAGCACGTTACCACTGTGGCAAAAGAATTACTTCACAACAAGATCGGCATTGATGCAGTATAGAATTTTATTGTTTTCTAGATGTTTAACTATGCTATTATTCTTGACAAATCACCAAGAAAGTGGCCAGACAGTCAGTTTGAGATTGTGATTTCAATGGGGTGTTTCATAGCAGTGTAAAGTAATTATAGTGAATTATTATGTGCGGACATCTGTAATTAGTGATGTATATTATTTTTTGTGACAGTGCTAATTAGGTGATGTCTATTGTGTGTTAATATTGGTATATGTGTTGGATAATTGAAAGCATGGAAAATTATTTGTATGTGAGTGTTCGGTTTATTTAAACTGTATTTGTAATTCAATATTTCTCTGGTGTTCAATTATATTACTTCCACTGTTTTAGCAGGACAATTTGGTGCGACTGTTATTAACTGTATATTTTATTTTTAATTTGTGTCACCAAACAACATCATATTTTGTCATCAATAACACTGGTTTAACCTGCAACATTTAGCCTTATAAGACACTTCACATAATAATTAAATAAGAATAAAAGCAAAACAATTCATAGATTATATTAAATCTGTTCTTCTAAGAAATGGTTAGTCAGCCATCCAACAATCAAATCTCAATTTCACTACAATGAATCAGCTCAGCAGGTAACAGTCCTAAGTACTTTGACAGTTTCAGACATACTATTTGTTCTTAAATAATTGTTAAACACATTTTACTACTATATGCAACATATTTAATAATACTGTACATTAGATTGGCATTACAGTTGTGTAAAAGCTTGGTAATTATCCAAAGCCTTTCAAAACACTGGCTCATCCCAAAACATCCAACTAACTATGTGATTCACTTAAAACATAAGTACACTACAACAGAAAATTAAAAAAAAAACTGTTTTTGGCGGAAGTGAAACAATACAGTAATACACAAAACTAAATATGCTAAAGAGCATACTAAAAATATGAAAAGTTTGATAAAGGAATACAAAAAATTCATTATATGAAGAATTGTATAATTAACCTACAGATGAAGAAAACACTATAATATCACAATGTATTATGAAGATACAAATTCTTTGGAACTGAGAACTGGTTAACAAAATTAGTGAGTGGAATTCATTTATATTTTTTTATATAATGATTAAAGATGAAACCGACATTTACTTCTACACCTCTATCAACATACATATTTATTCAAAAACAAGCATGCTATAGGAAGTAACATATAAGGAATGAATTACTATAGGCCTACCTATGTAACACAATTACATATGTACATTATACAAAATGGGTGAAGAAGTACTAATTCTTGATAATATGGTGTCTTTATTTGTTATTATTATCATTTGGTTACTGGTATAATTTACTGTCAAACTGAGATTATCTTATGTAGTGTATGTTTCTGATAGGCTAAAGCTGCTGTATACTTGTGAAATGACTACCATTGTACTCTAAAGTTCTTCTAAAAGTGTTGCATTCATGAAGTGCTTAAGACATATAGAGTCACAGTTTTAACCAACATAATGAATATCCCTGAGGATCAAAAAAAGCTTAATCTATTTTATATACAATACTTTAAAACAAGGTGATGCATTATAATCTCTCTCTCTCTCTCTCTCTCTCTCTCACACACACACACACACAATTATGATGGATTCAGAACAACAGTGTTACTCACTCAAAATCTTTGCGATCTTCATATATTTTGGCAAGCTTTAAGCTCATATGAATAATTTTTAAATCGTCCTGCTGAACTCCAGATGCCATCACCCTCTGCATTACACTAATGAACAGTTTTTCAGCCTTGGGATATTCACCTTGTTGAAATGCAAGATTTGCCATAAGGTCATATATATACGTTATTCCTTCTTCGTTTTGTTGTTCCTGTGCCATTTTTAATGCAAGATGCAGCAACTGTTCTGCAGGTTTAAATTCATCTCTCTAAAGCAAGAACAAATAGTTTTAATGATTAAATAAGCAACTAAATCACTTGATCAATAAATACTTAAAAAGATCTTTATGGGATTTATAAAATGTAATGGTTATAACAAGTTATAAATTAATTAATTTGTAGAGAGAATAGTTGTCATCCAAATAAATTAATACATTTCACAAAAATCAATATTTATATTAAATATTATCACAACAGACGTTAAATATCTCTATAGTGATAAACATCTTGTAAGAATAAAGACAATAAATGGTAAATATACATTCAAACAAACCTGCAATTTCAATTATTTGTTAATAAATATTTAAATGCATCTCATTACATAAACAATTTCAAATACTTTTTAATAACAACTGAAAATTTTATTCAGCAACAAACTGGCAAATTAACAAATGAGGCACAGTATAGAGAAAGAACAAACTAAAATTCTACAGACTGGCTCTATTATGATAATTCTAGTATATCCACGGACAATTACACATGAAGATGGGAAGTTATATGTAATTAATACACGAGACTACAAATATGCACATGATGATAAACCCTTACACACTAGATAAAGAACACTGACAAAGAAAAGAAACTGGAAGATAATTTGTGAATAAAACTAAGTGAGGAGATATGTAGGGAGATAATAATACAAGATTGTCAAGAATAACCCTCGAGAAGAAATAAAAATAAAAGTAATTTACTAACATCGTATGAACCTCAAATGCAGGGTTCACAGTTTATTTTGGTACAATTAAATGCCAGGAATATACTATTAATTATTAACCAGTGAATATTTCTTGTACTATAAATGTTTACATCGCATGCTAAACATTGAGGTCTGTAAATAATACCGATTACTTATTTCATAATTTAAAATTGGGGTAACTATTTTTTAGTTAATAATTTAACGTTTATACATTCTGTTAATCTAGTTAATAACGAAAACATTACCGGTATTACTCGCTAATTACTCAATAGTACTAGTGATAAAAAAATAGGTTATGTCACCTGAATAGATAACACCGCGCGCTTAATAAGAGTGATCAACTCTGATTCTTGTTCTTCTTTTGCCTGAAATAATCCGAAAAATCCAGAAATACCCATCACTACAAATTTCAATTTATGTGGCGATTCATTTTTCCCATTACCTATTACTGGCAACAGCATAGCTTTCTTATCATATTTGGCGAACAACAAACTTTTCAATATACGGTTATTAAAATTTGTTTTTTCTTTATATAGCATACGAGGTTGAGAAAACGGTAATACTTTCAGTGATATTCGTCTACTTTCTTTAAAACCTCTAATCACAGAACTGACAAAACTACTCGAAATTACGCTAACTCTTCTCAGCAACATTTTGTACTTCAAAACTAATCAGATGTTGCACAAGTGTTACCATTAATCTTCCGCATAAAAAAAAATGTTGAAAATAAACATATAATCTTTATAATAATATAATAATGGCTATAAACGTATTCTCTTATAATATCTATATAATATCTTTTACGAGTTTAAGTATAAAATTAAAAGTACTGATAATGTACGAATAGATATGTAATAATCAGAATGATCACAGTTGCACACCACTAAATAGCTATTGCGATCTGACGTAGGACTGTGAGGCTTGAAAGCGCTAATCGGGATAATTTTTATATAGTGGTGTGCAACTGTGATCATTCTGATTGTGATTTCAACCACTAACACAAATTTCTTCATTAAAAGATATGTAATAATTGTTTATGTAGGTATATAATGATGTTTGATAAAAGGTGTTATTTATTTGCATAGTTGGTGAAACCTCTGTAAACAAGTGAGTTGGTTTATAATCAGTTGATGTGTAAACGCGAAGCGCTGATACGTAGCTAAACTAAAGTAGTGTGTTTTATAGCTAAAAGTTTTAGTAGTGTGTTTGAACTGGGTTGAACGTTTATTTATTTATTTATTTTTGGTCGGTTGTTTCCTTTATTATAGAGATACTGGTAACTCAAAATGAAAACTATACGGATAAAAGAATCAAGTAATAGTGGTGTTATTAGTAAACAGTTTTTAATAAGTGTATTGTTAGGTTTGTTAGTACTTCTGATATTTTTGGATTTTCCTTTAATTTGTGGTGGGCAGAACCCTGTACAGGATCATGGCCATCAGCACGCACACGGACATTCACATGAATCACATGAGCCTCCATCATATAAATATTCAAGGGAAGCTAATATAAAAACGCGTGATACACATCCTACGGTTAGTAGCGAAAGTAGTAAACAGTCAAAACCTCCCGTTAAGGAAAGGGATGTTTCGATGTTATGGCTTGAAGCATTTGGGTCCACTCTCTTAATTAGTGTTGCACCAGTTTTTATTCTATACTTAGTGCCACTAGATAACAGTAAGGAGCGTGAACCATTTCTCAAAATTTTGTTAAGTTTTGCATCTGGAGGTTTATTAGGTGATGCATTCCTACATCTGATTCCACATGCATTAGTGCCTCATACTGGAGAGCATGCCCAATCTCACTCGCATTCACATTCACATGATGGTGAAGAAGGACATGGTCATGATATGAGTGTGGGGTTGTGGGTGTTATGCGGTATTTTAACCTTTCTCGTAGTTGAAAAATTTGTCCGTCTAATGAAAGGTGGTCATGGGCATTCACACGCTGTTCCTAAGACATCTCCTCAGAAAAAGAAAGACAAACAAAGTGATAGTGATGCTGAAGGTGAATCAGAATCAGATAGCAAACCAGGAACAAATAAGGAAGATGAAAAATTGGTAACAAAAAAGACTGATAGTGTATCCACTAGTGATAAAGGTAATATTTCTATTAATTATTCTAATAAAAATTGTAGCATACAAGTGTTAAGAAATAAACGATTAAGAAATAACTGGGAGGGGAAAGAACTTCAGAGTAAAATATCTTGCAAACAAATATATATAGGCCTATTTGGAAAACAAAATTTTCTATAGTTTCACAAATTCAATTCAATAACATTTTAAATTGATTTAAAAATTTTTACTTCCATGCTCCATAGAAAATGGAAAATTGCTTTAATGGTGTTTTCTGAATTATGTATGTGCACCATGCTTGCTTATTCACATTCTTCTCTCTTGGAGAATAGAATGTTCCTGGATAATCATATTTTTTATTTGGTAGTTCAATAAACGTTAGTTTGAAATTCTTCAATCTGCCATCAGTTATAAGTTATAGAAAATATCTGTTTCTCTTCTCTTAGTGTACCTATAGAGTTGGGGGTTTCGAACCATAACCATAAACATGCCTGCCCTTTGCCAATATCTTTAGTGTTCTATGGTCTTTGCTGACTACTTCTCTGATATTACCTTCCTTGCTTCTAGGTGACTCATCTTATATAGTATTGCCCAAGACATACATGATACATGGATCCATATGTGTTACATATAACAAATTTTATCCTTACCTTTGTGATTACTGGTATATATAGATGGGGTGTTTAACTCGAGGTTCAAATGTGTCTTCTGAATCAGTATTACTGTAAGTGGGTTGTTAGCGAAACATGAAGTTACCTGAGGACCATTGGTTTTAGGTTATCTGGTGTTTTAACCTCCTTATCGTTGCCAAATCTGCGAAAGAGGAGTTGTCTGCCCTAGACTCAACAAAAGTTTTCATTTCTGCACCTTGCAGGTGACAGCACAGCCCTTTCTGACATTCAACTTCTTCATAATTGGTACTGGGAGTATAGTAATTTCATTACTTATCAGAGAAGAGACATCTGCCTGGTCTCAACTGCTGTCAGAGCCATAGAAAAATAACTGACTCAGATATAATTTTAGAATTGATCAGTATGTGTAGACAGTGCCTATTGTTATTTTGTAATTAAAAAAATATCCAAGTGCTTTCCAACATATTAAAAAACAAAAAATATTTTAGTTATTTGGGAGTTAGTGTTCTTACATTTATCAGGTGTGTCATAAAAATTAATTTGTCTGTAAGCAGCATAAATAATTTTTATGAAAACGGAATTTTTAAAAATTAATTCTGAGTAAATGGTCTGATTTCGGGGCTGTGCAAGCTGGTGGGATAGCCCTTGTTCAAAATATGAAGTTGATTATGATTGTCTTATGTGAACATTTTTTTGGTAGGCCTAAATAATTATGTTGGAATGCAGTGTGTGTGTGTGTGTGTGTGTGCGTGTGTGTGTGTGTGTGTGTGTGTGTGTGTGTGTGTGTGTATGGGGGGGGGCATTTTTAATCCGTGGAATTTAAATAATCTAAATTTTTGAAAACCAGACATGTGACCAAAGAACCAGCAGTAAATTTGTTGTGTAGGCGCATCCCTTGTGTGACTCCTTTGTACCAATTCTAATGTTTAATATAAACTATCGTACTGTTCAAATTTTTTAAACAAAATTTAATTAGATTTAATCAGTGCAAGTAAAAGAGTCAGTGGACTTCAGTTTACATTAATGTATCTAGGTATATAATGTGAGTATAGGCCTATTCTGCTAATTACTGTTTTTTGCACATAGGTTTTTTAGTTCTATCATATAGGGGCTTGGTAGTCAAGTACTAATCTAGAGGTCCCTAGGTTTATTCGCAGATGTGCTATAAAATCAAGGTGCCCTTTCAGGCCCCAGCTTCTTGTGGAAATTGGTACAGGAATTTTGCTAAAACACCGAGTACCTAAAATCAGTGGTCCCCATGTAACAGAATCTGTGTTGTTGGGCTAATAACCCACATGTAGTAATAACAATTCTGGATACACATTTGAATACACATACATGTCAGTAATCACAAAGAACAGTAGAATAATTATTGGTATACAGAACACATTTGGATCTGTGTATCACAATGATAATGTAACTACTAAGGGAATGTGGCTTATCCCCCCCTCTCCGAGCTTTAAAAATTTCAGTGATATTCCATAATCATTTTCTAAGCCAGTTTCGTGTGTTAAAATAAGGTTATAAATAATTATTTAGTAAGAATGTTGAATTTCTCATTTGTCCTGAGGAAAATGGGTAGTGTAACTTTCAAGCTAGTCTAATCTAATCCCCCTCTGGAGCAGTTCTTAGTTATGCCATTGGTGTATCATGTATGTCTTGGAGACAGTACTGGGGTAAGGTGGATCACCTAGAAGACAACCAAGGCAGTATAGGAGGATATTATTGTAGAAGTAGATAGGGAAGATCATAGAAAATTAAAGGTAGTGGCAAAAGATAGGCATATTTATAGCATACGGTTAAAAGAAAACCAACTCTTTGGTACAGTAGGAGAGATTTTTTTTATATAACTTGTGGTTGATAGGTAGATGCACAGTCATCATTAGTCGTCATTCATCAGCTCCTTACTTCTCCTTAACACTGTTCGTGCACACGAGCTGCCAAGTCTGACTAAAATTCTTGTATCTGAGATAACATTGTAAGATAATGTTGGGTGGCCAAAGCATAGTAGATCTACAAACCCTGAATGGCTTACATAAGGTAACATATCTGCTTAACTTTTTTGGTTAAAAAAATAGCCATTATTAGCATTATAAATTGTTCGTGGTCTTGTATATTATAAATTCCTTACAAAAGTGTTATATTTGAACAAAAATTGTAAAATGTTATCGGATTGAACTGAATTATTGCTATATTATAGTCGATACATAAAACTAAGTAACCAACATTAAAAATGTGACAGTATAAAATAGATATAGATATTTGCAGATTGGTTTAATTTTTTTTTTGATAAGCTTTTGTTTAGGTAGTAGGCTGTATGTAGTGTGTATGTACTTTTAGGTAGGGGAGTATAATTTTTTGGTAAAGTGAATGTGCAGCAGAATATGATTTAGAGACATAATCCAATAAGCACAAGAAAATAATGTCATTTAATGTACGCTAAATATAATTGAACTGTTTCAGTGGAGGAGAAATTAACAAATAGTATAGGGTATGATTTTATTTATTGTAGAAAAAATTAGCATTTTCATGAAGAAACTTTTAGTTTTGCATGAGACTTGCATGATATTGATTTCATATAATAAAATATGTAGTAATCAAACTATAGAAATCTATGTACTTAGGCCTACTATTTGTTTGTATTGCGTTTGGTGATTATTTATTTACTCATTGCAAATTTTTAATGGACTATATGTTTGTGTACAAAATTTTAGTTTGTATTTTCATTGTGTGTGTGTGTGTGTGTGTGTGTGTGTGTGTGTGTGTGTGTGTGTGTGTGTGAGAGAGAGAGAGAGAGAGAGAGAGAGAGAGAGAGAGAGAGAGAGAGAGAGAGAGAGAGAGAGTGAGGGAAAATAGTGGAGTTGTTAGTTGGCCGACTTTAATACATAGGCTATGCCAAAGTTAAGCCGCTCATCACCAAAGACATCCCAACACAAATTCCAACTTTCATATCTGACACATTTTTCAAGTTTGACAACCTAAGAAAAAAAATATAAAAATCTACAACTCACCTTGATGACCGGCCCACTTGTCACTAGAACTAGGAGAGGCCTCCTAGTGGAAGAATGTCCACATGCTGGGTAACCATTAGGGAATTGGACGAATGAGGTAACCTCAATTTTAAAATTTCGAAAATAACAAGTTTATTAATGCTATCATTTTTGGTTCTCTTACAGTGAGATTTCATAGAATTCAGGCTGTGAAGGTATTCCATTAGAATGATATAAAATGTGTAAATATTTAAAATCTATGACATGGTATTCAGAATTTAAAATTTCAAAATATTCAAAATTTAATATTTAAAAAGTATTCCGTTAAAAATATGTAAAATCTCTAAAATCTACAAAATATTCATGTTTTTCTTACAATGATTCATAGTGTCCAGGCTGAAAGTATTCTATTAGAATTATATAAAATATGTAAAATATTTGAAATCTCTTACATGGGATACAAAATCACCATTGACATGCACCAAGCCTCGACAGTACCTTTTTACCTTCACCAAGTAGAATTTCCTTATTTGGAAATAATTATATTGACATTAATAAGTACAAAGAGTAAATCCAGAGGTTCTCGAAATATAACATTTAATAACAGTAAGTCTTTTCTCTTAAGTCCCCCTCTGGTTGTACTATAAACCCTTTCAATAATATAAACAATTTTATAAACCATTTAACAAGCAATTCTATCCTACAACAATTATTACAGCCACAACAATTTAAACAACCATATTACATAACAACATGCGCCCTCTGAAATCTAAATGAAAAGCTAGAAAAGAGAATCATATAATTAGGAAAATGTAATGTAAACATAAGATAGGTGATTCTATACTCTGTGTGGAATTCACAAGTGCATGTGCTCAATTTTCTTTAAACTTGTATAAACTGGTGTAGCACAAAGGCTTGCCGATTTCAGAGTGCATCATTATTAAAAACTATCAAAGAATCAGGTACATATATCTCTCAGAAATGTAATATGTTGTGTGCATAGAATTATGAGCATATACATATATAACAGGATACTAACATTGACTGTACATTGATAGACAATTAAAATAATTATGAGCATATAAATATACAAAAATTATAAATATATAAATAGTGAAAATTTCATCTTGTGCAACAGTTCAGTCATTTTTATTAATAGGCTGAATACTTCTGAATTACAGTTCTAGTACAGGGCAATATATTATTACAATTGTAGTAGGTGATCTGCAACTCTTTTCATAATCAGATTTATACGTTCCAGTAAAGGCAGCCACAATATAAGTTCAACACAGATTATACGAAAAAAATGTATACTGGACATCACATGCTTTGACAATTCCAACACAAGACATTTATATGCACACACTGAATCATACAAGAGAGCAATTAAGGAACTCGGCTGAATTTTGCTTCACTAGGCCCAATGATCACACTGGCCAATTCCTAACACATTTTCTTAAGTTTTTTTTTTTGTAGGTTAAAAAGTTTTGCACATAAGATATTACTGTCGAATAAGAAACTAGTCAAATAAGAAACTAGTAAAGTTCACCAGACTTTTCTTGTTAAAAAACTTGCGTTCAAGAATTTCTGCAATGACTGCAGAAACCTGCATATTATATTCCCAGTATATAGTGAAGTAACAAAAAACCCAGAATTAAGCAACTATTGTTCCTCTTTTTTTTTTTGTTAAAAACAGCCAGGCCCCACTTGACTCCAAAAACAAGCAGCGCGAAAGCGCATCACAGGCAAAATATAATTATTCTTTATTTTTCCATACCTGTACAATTTTGCAAAGTGTCAGTTGCAATTGAGTTCCTCAATTTACTCACACATAAATAACATCTCGGTCTTCACAGGATCACGGCCGCCGGCCCAGAGACCCGTTGGCACACTTTTTCTTAGCCTGCCATACTTAATTCACAAAACCCCGGCATAAAAAGAAAACCACAAAACTTTTTCAGCTCTCTAACATATAAGACCAACACGTGTCGTCGTGAACAGCTGAGCAACCACCGCCGGCCTCACTCTCCACAGCTGATCAGGAACCAAACCGCTGGACTACCGCCAGCACACTACTCCACGACAAACACCGCTCCAAGCAGCGGGAACGAAAAGTACAGTTCACCAAAGTCTCAGACAGATAGCGTCAGCATACCCGATCCAACGACAGCAACCAACTCAATTATAACCAATTTGTAAGTTACCGTAACGTCTCATAGGTGGCGAGAGTGTCCACAAGCGCAAACTACACAGATGAAAGGAGTCTATTACCCAGATTCGCTCTAACAAACGTTCGGATGTCGCCGTAACGCCTAGATACGGCACAAAGTTTTGTAATAAATGAAGCATGTGCAATAAATAGCTATATTTTAATCATGGTTTTACATTTGCATGATATTAGATGGCGTGCCACTAATATTTACATTCTAGCATGTACACTTAATTTCCCTTATCCAATGTAGACAGATGATATCAGTTGTTTATAGGATTGTTCCATATCAAACCACCCAAAAAAAACAGAACAATAAAATTCAACCTGACCATGTTCAATATGATTAAATTAAATGTAACCATTTTCCCCATGATCTAAATAGAAAACTATTTTTAAAAAGCAGATTAAATCCCATAAATAATTTTAGACCACTGAAAGAGAAGTAGAACGAGCGAAGCAAGTTCTCAGTTTTAACTTGACCATACGGGGTTTGTCTCCGTCTGTCTGTTTAGAGATGCGTCATAACGACTTTTGAATATATCAGCTGATTTATGTAGAGTGTAGAATATCCTTACTTTTATCCCACAGAGCCATATTGTTTTTTAGAGTGATTTTCCCAAGAATAGAGGGGGCAGGAGGCAAATGTGTGGTTCAAAATTTTTTTAATCACAAAAATTGAAATGTATTTTAACAGAACATCTCAATATAGTGTTCAGTTTTGAAAATTTTGGAATGGTATGGGCATAAGAGGGATAACAATTTTAAAATTCCTCCCTCATATCAGAGTAAAGGGAATTTTAATCCAAATCTGAATGTAGTTGGTTATCTGAACATTTTTGTTAACATTATGGGCAGTACAGACTACAGTGGAAATCAAAATTTTATGAAGCTTGTAAATGTACATGTGGGGAATACTAATGTGGTAGCTTGAAAAATTAGACAAATGAATATTGTCAACACCCTTGCAACTTTTGGACGTCCTTCAAAAAGTTTGTAAGCTATGTTTGCATTTGTGAAAAGTATTAGATATAGACCTATAGATAGCTATGAAAACATACATGAACTTAAAAGCTAGGATTAAATTGTTTGTCATTAAGGCATTAGGTGTTATCTTTTTAACTAAAAAAAAAATAAACAGGAAAACACTGCACACCACTATAGAAAATTTTTCCAATTAGCGCTTTCAAGCTTCACAGCGGTGAGCTGTGAAGATCATTATTTCCAATCTGATGATGAACTGTGAAGCTTGAAAGTGCTAATCTGAAAAATGTTTCTGTAGTAGTATGCAACAGTGTTATTTCTGTTTCTGATTATAACCACTAACACAATTTTATTAATTAAACAAACAAAATAATGTATGGTGGTTCAGAAATTTTTGTGATTACTGTGTATTGCTTTATTACTTTAATAAAAAAAAAATTATTATAGTAATCAGGGTTTTATAATGTTTCTGGTGATTGAAAAATTATCTAATTTTGTTATCCAGTATTTAATTCAAAGTAATGAGCGAGTTCTGTGGCTCAGGAGGCTTACCGAAGATTAAAAAATGTGGCGTAAGTAAAAAGTCCACTTTTTTTGAAATTTCAAAAATCAAACTCTCAAAAGTCATAAAAATGAAAAAAGTATTTAGAGCCGTGGGAAGAATAATTACTGAAAATTTCAAGTAAATCAAAATAGATTGAGTGACTGGTTGGTATATGAAATGACTTTTTATTTTCTGCTGGAATTTGTGGGGTCTGGGTTATTTATTTAAATTATAATAAAAAATATTTTTATTGTTTTAACATACCATTCAAGTAGTAGAATAACATGTTAAATATTTTGTTTTACCCCAGTAGTGCTGTTGTCAAGATTCACAGCAAAATCACAGCACTGACTAGAAGGGCTGTGTATACTCTGGTTCCAGCTTTTTTATAATGCATCTACTATCTGCCACTATAAGAAGGAATAGTGTAGCTAAATAGTGAGCTTCATTATGAACTCTTGCCTCATGTTCCTTCCAGAAAACCATCTTTTGTGTTATAATGAACTTATCATTGGCCATTGGTGCTAAATTACTCTAGCTCAGTATAAAGCAGAGAAAAATCTTTAGAATATATCACAAGAGAAATATTTTAAGGCTGGATACTGCAAAATAGTTGTGAAGTGGAATTGGATGTAGGCGTTCCGAAGTGTTGTTGAACAGATGGACCCATTCTTTTCAAGTCTTTTTAGGACTTTGAGTGCGAATAAGAGTGCACTGTGTTTCACATTATTGGAGTGTAATGAATATAACTTTAATAATAAAAACTGTATAACTAAGATCCACAAATGATAATGCTCCTAACAATTTCAGAAAAGAGTAGCTAGCTTTAATGTTGCAAGACATGTATGTGAAGAGAGCTGAGGCAGGATTTAATGTAAGTCCAGAAGAGGGAAGTTAATTGTTAATGTAGAGAAGATTCTAATAATTTATGGTGGTCAAGTTTTTGAATTGGTAGAGGCGTGAAGCCTTTACATTTGCTTTCATTAGAAGAGTGTATTAGCAGGGGAAAATCATGTAATATCTTTAATCTGAGTAATGCTGGCTTCTAAAACTACATTCTAAAATCAGATCTGGATGTAAATTTTAAGAGGAGTGTTTTTATTTCAGAGTCCTACCTTTTGGAACTAATGGGTGGGTTAAGTTTATTACTGAATTACATGTGACATACTAGAGAAAGGGAGGCAGACAGTTTGTCAGGAAAAGAGATGAAGTCACTGTTTAGGGACAGCTTGGAATAATTTGGAAAGCGATAGCAAGAAAGTAACAAAAATGGGAAAGGTCAGCCATGTCTCAGAAATGTGTGTAGGAAGAAATGTTTTCTGTATTGTGAATTGTACATATACCCATTGGAACTAAAAAAAATTCTCGACTTTATTTTATCAAAAAAATGTATATTTATTATGTTGTATTTTCATAATTTTTCACTTGTTAGAATGATGTAATTAAAATATGTAGGTTTTAGAATTGGCATACAGGTAAAAAAGTCTTTAATGTGTTTGATCATGTGTTGTAATAACATTTGTACATGTCATTATTTGTTTTAACATTTATTCAACATATGTGTTGTTTGTGAAATTTCCAGTTGACAGATGCTTCACTTATTTAGTCAACTAAGGATGAAGATGGGAGAGAGAGAGAGAGAGAGAGAGAGATTTCAAAAAAAAGTATTGATTGATAATTTTAGTGGTAGGCCTAAATAAGCAATATAAATATGGCTGTTACTACTGTAAATGAATGTGTAGACTGAAATCAAATAAGTAAACAGATAAAGTGCGTGTTCTTATTTAACTAGTACTGCTAGTATTCAGTAACTTAATGTCTGTTGTCAATATCTTTAGAGGACATCAAAGTGGCTGGCTACTTAAACTTGGCTGCAGACTTCACACACAACTTTACAGATGGTTTAGCCATAGGTGCATCATATCTCGCAGGAAAGAATGTGGGCATTGTGACAACCATAACAATATTGTTACACGAAGTTCCTCATGAAATTGGAGATTATGCTATACTCATTCAGTCTGGCTGTAGTCGCAGGAAAGTAAGTAGGAATTTCTGATATGTTTAGAAAATGAAACTAAATAAGATAACTTTTTAGGATAGTATGGAACAAAATAGTTATTGTTAATTTGTAGGGACAATTAAAATAAAAATTATTTAGACTTTACAAATTAAGATATATATTTTTTGTACTCAGTTTTTATGTATAGACAGTTGAAATAGAATGTTACCATTTCAGAGAGACAGGATTGAGTTAACTAATTCTGCAAAGACATTGTTGAACCAAGAACAGTAATCGCCAGTTTTTCACCATTGTTTTTAAAATCAAGTTCATTTGCTTAAGTTATGTGGATAGTACAGAGGGTGCACCTTTCAGTATTTTGCGGAAACCATTAAGTGGTTCTAGCACTCTAGCACAAACAGATCTTGTAAACAAAGGCTGTATCATGCTGGCATCATGAACTAAGCGTCATAAACATAAATAAACAATTTCTTTTTAATGTTTGTTTTGTTCTTGAAGGGCTTAATTGTTTTTATTTACTTCATTATGTGCTTTTATTTAATGTGGCATGAGAGAGGAAGAGCTATTGTAATTAATTGGTATCATAATAAATAGCTCCTTGTCCTTATAATTGTCCTTGAAAACAAACAGCATGAAGAGAAAACTGTAGTGCACAAAGAGTATGGTACAGTTATATTTTAGATTAAATTAAGTTAATTACTAATGGAGAGGAGATCCAATAACGCTGGAGGTAAAGTTTTTAAACAAGTAAATTCTTACTTCTGTTTACTAAGCATTAAACATTACTACAACTATAATTTTAAAGTCAGCCAGATTCATTTAATTACATTATTATAATGGTTATTCATCTCCAAAAATCTGCAAATAAGGCACATCTCCCTGTTTTGCACTTCAGAATAAAAAAAGATAAGCCATTATTGTATTTTACATCTTTTTTCATGTCAAATAAATGTACTTTATTGCATCTAATTGTACTTATCAAGATTTTCCAAAATTGTAAATTTTTGTATAAATAATGTTAAGGAAGTAACTTTTACAACCTCACTCCATGTATTGGTGGGTTGTATTTTGATATCCTCAGTCATCTCGTTGATCGCCTTCTGTTTAAAATTTGTGTATCCTTTCATTTTTTGCAACTTTCAGAGTTGTCTTTTCATAAACCTGTTTCTGCAACTGCTTGATCTAAGAACCTCTTTCTTGCATTTACTTAGCATTTAACCATTAACATTTTGCTTTGATACTACAAGCCTACTCATACTCCTGGTGTTTTGATTTAGTGCCCCAGTCAAGTAGTGTCTTAAGCATTTCAAATTGTGTAGTGAATCCATCCATAAAATCATTTCCAATCTCCTCTACCACCTTGTTCCACAAACCCCCAAATTGTTATTTAACTTTCTTTCTGGTTGTCAATAATTAAGAATTGTATAGTGCTATGGTCATATAAGGGACTGAGATTTTTTTCATTTGTTTTGAGTCTAACGTTTATTAAGGAGAACATGCTGATTAGGAAAGTAACATAACATAAAAATTAACAGCAGTAAAACAAAGGCCTGTGATAAGAATATGAAGGCTAGATCAAATACAGAAATAAATAGCATGTTATATATAGGATCATTTTGTTTACATCATTCGTTCAATCAAGGTGAATTTAAATACATGTAACACTTGCAAAGACTTATAAACTGTGCAAGTCTTTTGATAACATTGATGTCATTGAGTGAAAATTTATTGAAATCAGTTACTACCAAGTTCTTCTGTCTAAATTCTCCAACCTTAATGAAGTTCTTTGTACACAAATTTGATCTGATTTTAGGTAAAATCAGCATTTCCAGTTTTACCTTTTAACTACAAGAAATACTACACTTTGGCAAAAACAGGTTGTTTATTTAAGTGTTTACATGTAAATCTTAGGATGTATCATATTTTCCAAAGAGTTTACCTTTGTTGTACTAACACTTCTTTTTTAATCTCTGAAAGGTCAGTTGAGTGCTTTTGGAAAATTAATAAATGGGTAACAATTAATGCTTATTGTACCATATATGTCAATTATATAAATTATTGTTTCTAAAAAGTAAGTAATACGTTATTGAAAAGAAGCGAGATTGTTGCCACTAATTATATAATATGTCTTGCAGATGTCTGGTGACAATAAATATTATAATACATTTCCAACACAGTATTTTTTATATTCAGTCACTCTGTAAATTGTGTGTAGTAGTGTGGAGAATGCTTGAATTTTGAAACTTCTATTTGTTTCCTATTTAACATAATGGTATTAAATGATGATTATATAGGATTATAATATCATTGTGTTCTTTAATTGAGGAAGATAAAGGAATTATTAATATATTGTTTTTTTTTGTTTTTAAACTTACTGGTACTATGAATTTCTTGCTCTGGTTTGTAATACTTTTAGATATGAAGATTTGAATATTCAGATGCTTATTATTAAATTGTAATATGTCATATCAAATATGTCACAGTTTTAATGTATCATACATAATTTTTTATGTAACATGTTCTGATGTGTTAGTTTGGATTTATTTTAACAGGAAGTCAATGATCTGTTCATAACGTTGGTATTAGGATATCACAATTTTGTATCAAATTGTCACAGTCATGTAATTACACTTTGATTGAAAGAAAACAGTTATTAGTAGTTAAGTAGTTAGTTATTGAAGTTATTAGTCATCAAGAACAGATGTTTTACAGGTATTTTGGCTGAGATTTAACTGATTTCTGTACATCCATTGTGTAATAATTTTGTTGTTATTTTGTTTTCCCATTTTCTTCTCCTTGAATACCTCGTGAACCTGCTGTTTCCAGTATGATCTAATAGTTTTATGATCTGATTCAGCAGTAGGACTAATTGGTACAATTCTTAAGTATTTAATCATGTTCATAAAAATCATATTATCTAGGCATTTTATACATCTGATCCTGAGTGAACTGTCTCATATACTGAACTAGGCTTAACAGGGAACAAAATGACATTTTTGAGAAGAGAATGTACAAAAAATATGACAATACCCGCTATAAGTGCCTCAGTGTTATTATCTTGGCCTACATTTACAGGGAGACAGCTAGTCATAATTGGCACTAAAATAATACTTCGTTTACCTTGAACAAGCTGTATAAGCCTATTCTGATACTCTTAAGTTTAATAAGTGGAAAAGTTGAAAAAGTAGTTTAAAAGCAATAGCACATTATACTACAGTCTTGTAAAATGAATTGGCAGCAAATGAATTACTTGATTTGTAATTGTCTTAAAATAAATGGGTTCAGAATTACCCCATTATTACTAGCATTCATTACTAGCAGTAGAGAATGAGAGGAAATTAACTTATACACAGGAATTTATTTAATAAGTATACATAAGAAATAAATTGTGATTAAAAAAGGACTCTGTATTGTCTTCTGATTGTGGCCATCTGAATTTATTTTTAGGCAATGCTGCTACAATTCACAACTGCAGTTGGAGCAATGGCTGGTACCTTTGTTTCACTGTTAGCTGAAGGAATGGGTAAGTATTTTGTCTACTGGAACATAATGCTTATAGTATGTTGCACAAGATTAATGCAAACCAATTTCATCCATACAAGAAATGTGGTTCAGTGAAGATATTAAGCTGTAAAAAAAAAGACACGAATGTAGATAGGTACAATAAAAGATAGTGATTTTGTTGTTAAAAGTGTTTATTGACATTTTTACTGTAAGTCGGCCAACTAAATTGTTGGGCAACTTGTAGCAAATTCTAAATTGCCTTTGAAATACTAGTTTCCCTTAAATAATGGAAAGATAAATTTTGAGTTTATAACACACACACACACACACACACACACACACACACACACACACACACACACACACACACACACACACACACTGCATGTATGTTTGGCATCATGTATCAAATTCTAAATTGTCTATCAAACGCGCGCGCGCGCGCGCGTGTGTGTGTGTGTGTGTGTGTGTGTGTGTGTGTGTGTGTGTGTGAAAATTGTATACTGTAGGGTCTAAGAAAATAATTTCTAATGACATTTGGTCCAACCCATTACATATACTGATGAAATATTCTGTCATGAAAGTCCATCAGTACATAATGTCTGCCTACCTTATGTCTAGAAATTTGGGATTAGATTTATATATTGTGTGTGAATAAAGAGGTGTAAATTACTTTTTGTTTTTTCTTTTGCATGAAGCTGACTTGACTGGACGGGGGGCCCCAGGCCAAATTCTGGATATGCCACTATGGCAAGTAAATCAGAAATGTCCCAGACATAGTGGCATAATTTGTCTCATGTGTCTCTGTGGTATCTCCATTATGTATGTTTGTTCTACAACCATATCCTCTTGTTTGGTTTGGTGGCTGCTTTGTTGCTGAGGTTTTTGCATAGTGTAGATGATATACACTACATACATAGTGTATGTATAATCTATTATGTTTAAGCAGAGTGGGCAAATATTAATTTTTAAAAGCTTCTCTGATTTTCTGCTTGGTTGTATTTGTGATGGTGACTACCGTTTTTGATTTTTCTTCAAATTTTTATTGTGTGTCCTGTCTCTATGTGATGTTGTATTCTGACACTCTGTTCCTGTTGTGACCTTTCTTCGTGAAGGTGATGTGTTCATTTCTTCTTACCATCGCTCTTATAAATTATCAAGTCAGCACAGGGGTATTCCATATTCTAGGTTTGTGTGTGGGATAAATTGTTTTGGCGTTTGAATGTTTCTGGTATGAGTTGAATATATTTTGTTGTGCTTGTTTCATCAGGTCTTGCTGTGGTACATTCTATTAAGATAGTAGTGTGGTACATTCACTACACAAAATAATAGACTGACACAAAGAAAGACACCAGAAGAGAAGATTTAAAAAATGCAACTACGATAAAATTGTACATGTTTATTTATTTTATGATTTTACTTTTACTACATTTAACTGATTTCACATAGGATTTTATTTCTTTTAAAGGAAGTTGTGTTTCCATATAACAAAGAAATGTTAGTTAATATTGATTCTGTAAACAGTGGACTGTTTTTTAAAGAACAAGTCGTGTATTTTTCATAACAACCAGCTGACTACAAAGTCTGCAGGGGTATCTAAATATACGACCTGCAGCAGAAAAGTTTATTAACCATTATTAAAAGAATACAGATAACACTCAAGTGTTTATTGTGAAAGTACATAGAAGTTTCGTAAAAGAAAACAAAATACATTACTGTAAGCATTGTGCTGTCAAGTAAGAACATTCAGGTACAAAAATATTGTGCGTTCAGAGTACAATTAATTGTGTAGACGTATCCAGGAGTTTTAGTTAAAATTTACATGTTTTCAATTTTTTTGTACTTTTATCTGTTTTAAATTTCTTAAAACGTTGGTATGAAAAGACGTTAAACTAATCTACAAGTATGAAGTGTACAAAACCATGTCAGTAGTAGTATCTGAGACAAAGCTGTGATTGAGACGTAGTAGTGCACAACTGAAAGTTGGTACAGGTTCATTGTGAAAGAAAAGAGCAGTGGCGAAGTTATATGGAGGCAATTGAGGCTATGCCTACCCTAAAAAATTCTGTAGAATAAAAATTATAAATACGTATGAACTATGTAACGTAAAGATTGTACATTGTTACTGTGATTGTCGAATTTACTAATTACGTGCTTTACTGAGCGACCGCTAGATGGTGACAAGTGACAGTAGACAAAGTTCGTTTAAAGCGAATGAGGCAACGTGAACCTGCCTCAGCGTTTTTGTATACATCGTATATACACAATGTGTTGGAGCGACTGTGAAGTGCGGGTAGGTGGGAATGTCCCGCCCTTCACACACGTAATGTTGAGGCATGTCTCACTGCTGTAGTGCGAACAGTTAGCCTAAGTTTTAAAGCGCACTGTGTTGTTTATAATCGTGTTTATTTTATGCGGTTATTAAAAGTGTGCCTGTTATTCCGCTGAACTAATAGACGATCAAGAGTGTCATTTAAATTATTTGTGACATTAAACATACACATAGAAACTCATCAAGTTATAAATCTGGAAGTTCAGTCAGTTATATTATTGTGTATGACTAATAAGTGTCACCCAAAATGAGTGAACGCGGTCCTTTTAATACTTTGTCAGGTCTTTTAAAATTATTATAAAATAAGCCATTTTCTTCTTGGACTTACGAAGAATAATGTGGTGTTAAAAACAAGAGATTTACGCATAATTTAGACATTAAACATTTTGATGGTAAAGTATCTAGACAATTTCAGTTTTCTTGGTACGAGCGATGTTCGTGGTTGACAGGCTGTTCTGAAACCAACATACTTTTTTGTTATACATTATAACGTTGCAGAAATCAGCCCCTATAGGGTATCCACAAATATTAGATAAATGATAAAAGGTAAAATAATTTAATGAATAATGATGAAAAAAAATATAAAATGGAATTGAGAAAGAAAAAAGGAGACTTGTAAACAAGAATAATAAATAAGTGAATAGACTAGACTGACAAACAAATGAATATGACCCAACCCCAGAGATTGGCCAGATAAAGACAATAAAACAAGAAAAGACAACTTAATGATAAAAGGCACAAATGAGTAAAACAAATCTAATAACTAACAATGAATAAAATAATACCAAAGAAAGTACACTAACCATAAGAAATAAGTAAAACAATTATTAGTAGACGTTTAATGAAGAAATTTGTGTTAGTGGTTGAAATCACAATCAGAATGATCACAGTTGCACACCACTATATAAAAATTATCCCGATTAGCGCTTTCAAGCCTCACAGCCCATCGTCAGATCGGAATAGGCAGAAATTATGTGAAACCAACCCTTCACCCCTCTCCCCCTCCCTGCTCACACACAACAAGCTATAATATAAATGACCCTTCCCCACCCCCTAAACCCTGTCCCACCATCTGTACAGTACATATTTTTCTAGCAAATTCCTTGTGTTTCAGTGGTGTGTGTGTGTGCGCGCGCGCGCGCGCGTCCTTTTAAACTACCCTCTTCCTCTCCACACACGTGGGTCAGTCACACACCCTTATTTTAAAACATCCAATTAGTACTAAGCAATATAATTCTTAATCTTATCTATCTGTCCTCTATCATTTACTTCTTAATCATGTTTAAAATATTTCTTCATTATCAAATTTAATTTTAATATTAATTAAATTGTCTAACCCTTTTTCTCTTTCTTTCAATATTTCTAACTCCTCTCTAAGCTTCCTTTCAACTGTGTTATTTACTACTTTTACAATTTCGTATTCTTCCAAAGGATTAACAAACTTATGGTTGTCTTCTATGAAATGTCTTGCATATAACGAATTGGTTGTTCTATTACCTTCTCCACGTTTGTGGTCAGACAACCTGCATACGAATTTTCGTCCTGTCTCACCTAGGTACACTTTGTTGCAGTCTTTACATTTTAATTTATAAATTCCGCTTTTCTGTAATACTGGAATTTTTTCTATATCCTTATTCCTTATCTTATCAAATACCGTTTCACATTTTTTAATAGCTATATCTACTCCATATTTATTAAAACATTTTATAATTTTTCTAGTATGTGAACCTATGTGTGTCAATGACCCTGCATAATTCTTTTGTTCTGGTTCTATTTTAGCTTTTTGTATGTTAACCCTTTTCATAACTTTATCCACTATGTTGGTGTTATAATTATTATTCCTTACTATTCCCTTTATCGTTTTTAACTCCCTATCTTTTGATTCGGTCTCTTTTAAACACTTCTGAGCTCTGTAACAAAATGAATTGATTGCCGCCATTTTATATCTATATGGGTGGTAAGACTCTCTTGGTATAATTATATCAGAATACGACTCTTTCCTAAATATCCCAAACTGTAGTTTCTCATTATCTTTAATTTCTATGTTTAAATCTAAGTAATTTATTTTCTTACCTCCTATCTCTTCTTTAAATTGTAAGTTTTTATCCTTATTATTTACCTCATTTATAAACTCATGCACTTCTTCTATGCTTCCTTCCCAAATTACTAATACATCATCAACGTATCTAGACCATAATTTTATATTGTCTTTATACTTAGTGGAAGTTATTAATTGCTTTTCAAAATCATTCATGTATATTTCAGCAAGAATAGGGGATAATGAAGACCCCATAGGTAAACCTTTTTTCTGTATATAAAACTTGTTATTAAACCTAAAATAGTTCTGATTTACACATTCTTTAATTACTTTCATCAACTGCTTTTTATACCTGTATTCTCCCATATTATTATCGTTTATTAACTTAATAACTTTATTTACTGTGATATTGGTAAACATGTCCTTAACATCCAGTGATATCAATTTTGTATTTACATTAATCCTAATATTTTCTAATTTTTCTATCAATTTTACATTATTCTCTATGTTGTATTTTGTCCCAAATTCATATTTCTCTTTCAGTACTCTGCTAACTTCCTTTGATAATTTATAAATAGGTGCATTAATAAAAGAAACAATCGGTCTAATTGGTTTTCCTTCTTTATGTATCTTAACCTGACTTTTAAAAGTTGGTGCTGTTGGATTACTTTCCAATAAATACTTTTTCTTATTTTCTTCTATAAATGTTATCTGTTTCATCATTTGTTTTATCCTTGACTGGTACTTACTTGTATAATCATACTTTTTTTCCTCGTATGGTCCTTCCCTTATAAATTCTTCCGTTTTCTTTATGTATTCGTCCTTTCTCAGTAGTACCATTGTATTTCCTTTGTCCGCCTTCGTAACTATAATATCATTCTTCTTTATTTTATTCTTTAGTTTAGTTACAGTTGATTTGATTTTTTGTTCATTTTTTGAATTATACAAACTTTTCTTAAATATTTTATCTACTACATTCCCTACTTCCCACCTTATTCTTTTTTTATCATTTTCATTTCCTAGTTTTTGTATTATGCTTTCGCATTCAATAATCGTTTTTTCTTGATTTAATTCTGGTGGCAGTGCGTATTTTAAGCCTTTTGCTAACATTTCTTTTTCTTCTGTATTGAAATTCACCTCTGTAAGGTTTATTACTCTTTTTTCATAGTTATTCTTAGAGAGGTGTTCCTTTTTTACTTCGTTCTTTCTTATTAATTTATTTAACTTATCTACCATTTTTTTCTTTTTCTTTTCCAATTTCTTTTCTACGTACCCCAAACCAAAATTATATAATATTTCTTCTAACTCTACATACGAGTATATTCTTAACAATTCTATGTGTCTGTCGTATAATTCCCTATTATGTCTATTGATTAAGCCGTAGAGTGACCTTATTTCCAGTTTTATCCACAACTTCTCGCTTTGTTCTTTTACTTTTTTGGCTACACTGTTCTTATTTTTAATTTTAACTTGAGCGTACTTTGGGATGACATTATTATCCAGACATTGTTTATTAAACTATATTTTACTTAAAACCCTCTTCAATTTAACTTTTAACTTAAGATATTTAAAAAGTTTACTTACCTTATTGTTGTCGTTTATTACCTCATTGTTGTTGCCCATTACCTGTAGTCGATTGCACATCTTAACAGACGTTTAATGAAGAAATTTGTGTTAGTGGTTGAAATTACAATCAGAATGATCACAGTTGCACACCACTATATAAAAATTATCCCGATTAGCGCTTTCAAGCCTCACAGCCCATCGTCAGATCGGAATAGGCAGAAATTATGTGAAACCAACCCTTCACCCCTCTCCACCACTCTGCTCACACACAACAAGCTATAATATAAATGACCCTTCCCCACCCCCTAAACCCTGTCCCACCATCTGTACAGTACATATTTTTCTAGCAAATTCCTTGTGTTTCAGTGTTGTGTGTGTGTGCGTGCGTCCTTTTAAACTAACCTCTTCCTCTCCACACACGTGGGTCAGTCACA
This sequence comes from Magicicada septendecula, assembly GCA_034769895.1. Taxonomy (NCBI): domain Eukaryota; kingdom Metazoa; phylum Arthropoda; class Insecta; order Hemiptera; family Cicadidae; genus Magicicada; species Magicicada septendecula. The sequence continues at coordinate 238,417,182 of CM068371.1, forward strand.
CACCCTTATTTTAAAACATCCAATTAGTACTATGCAATATAATTCTTAATCTTATCTATCTGTCCTCTATCATTTACTTCTTAATCATGTTATAAAATATTTCTTCATTATCAAATTTAATTTTAATATTAATTAAATTGTCTAACCCTTTTTCTCTTTCTTTCAATATTTCTAACTCCTCTCTGAGCTTCCTTTCAACTGTGTTATTTACTACTTTTACAATTTTGTATTCTTCCAAAGGATTAACAAACTTATGGTTGTCTTCTATGAAATGTCTTGCATATAACGAATTGGTTGTTCTATTACCTTCTCCACGTTTGTGGTCAGACAACCTGCATACAAATTTTCGTCCTGTCTCACCTAGGTACACTTTGTTGCAGTCTTTACATTTTAATTTATAAATTCCGCTTTTCTGTAATACTGGAATTTTTTCTATATTCTTATTCCTTATCTTATCAAATACCGTTTCACATTTTTTAATAGCTATATCTACTCCATATTTATTAAAACATTTTATAATTTTTCTAGTATGTGAACCTATGTATGTCAATGACCCTACATAATTCTTTTGTTCTGGTTCTATTTTAGCTTTTTGTATGTTAACCCTTTTCATAACTTTATCCACTATGTTGGTGTTATAATTATTATTCCTTACTATTCCCTTTATCGTTTTTAACTCCCTATCTTTTGATTCGGTATCTTTTAAACACTTCTGAGCTCTGTAACAAAATGAATTGATTGCCGCCATTTTATATCTGTATGGGTGGTAAGACTCTCTTGGTATAATTATATCAGAATACGACTCTTTCCTAAATATCCCAAACTGTAGTTTCTCATTATCTTTAATTTCTATGTTTAAATCTAAGTAATTTATTTTCTTACCTCCTATCTCTTCTTTAAATTGTAAGTTTTTATCCTTATTATTTACCTCATTTATAAACTCATGCACTTCTTCTATGCTTCCTTCCCAAATTACTAATACATCATCAACGTATCTAGACCATAATTTTATATTGTCTTATTATTAGTAGATAAGGTATGTTATTAAGAACCTTATCATGATAAGAAAGTAAGACATAAAATGTTGAAAGAATAACTATTAATGTGTGTTTGAAATATCATAGAAACCAAGAGTGATAGATAGGTAGGGAGTGATAACAAAAATAGTGAAGTGATGAGTAGATATTAAGAGAAACAATTCATAATCTTAAGGAGAAAGAATGGTGAACATTGGTAACAATAAACCAAACCCATAAAATGAAAGGGATAAAACCCCTATATTAAACCCAGAAATACAATACAGTATTTAATAAAAACTAATGTATTGTAGTCTATAAGAAATAACTGTGAACAATATTTAATAGTAAAAGTGATGTGATAAGTGAAGAATAATAATAACTAATCAGACAGGACTGTGTAGATTAATGAGTTCTTTCAGTGCAAATATAAGAGTACACAACAAAAAAGGTTAAAAAACAATGTTGGGATAACAATAATAATAATTCCCAATTATACTTTTAAATGAGTATAAGGATTACCAGTTTTGTTATTAGTTACAAAAGCTCCTATGTCTTTATAACAGTTAATGTTGATTCAAAGAGACATCAATAACAATAATACATTACTTATTCAGTTAGGAAGAATTAAGTTAAATTGGGTTGAAGAAACTGAACTGAGAAAAATGATATTAATGTATGTTAAACAGTTTTGTTAGTTTTATGAAAGTTAGTTTATTTGTTTAGTGTTCATTGGAGTATCAACCAAGAAAGCATGACATTAAGTTAATATGTTTGTATTTTTTATTTATGTAAAGATATTATAAAGAGATGATGAGTATGTTAATTTCAAGTAATAACATATAATAGAACAATTGTAATTAATAAGAAGGAATATGGCTGAACATAGACAGACCATAAACTTATTTCTATGTTATGTTTTGTTAGTAGGATTAAGTGTTAAAAAGGTGTGTAAGAGATGGGAGTAGGAATAAGCTAGCAATGATATAAACTTAACAAGCACAAGATTAATCATAATTATATAAATAGAAAAGAAAAAAATATCAGATAAGAAATGATTTTGTAAAAGTATAATAACACTAATAGATTGTAAAACAGTTTCAAAGTAATTCAAAAACCAATAAGTACGAAATGACAATAAGCAGAATGTATGTATTTAATAAATAATGTTTAAATAGAGCAAAATAAATTCTAGAATGTTACAGCTTAGGCCTATCAATTACTTAACTGTCTAAATTCAGAAAACCAATTGTAAACAATTGACTATTGTATTTGAATAGTAAGACCAAGTAAATTATTTGATTACCATTAACTAACAATAATAATATGTCCAAAATGTAATAAACAGTATAAATAAGTGAAATATGTAATAACATAGCATTAGCAATTTTGTCCAAAAACATTAATACAGGACCTAGACTAGCCTTGTGAGATGTCAAATTGATTTTTGAAAGAAAATAGGGACATCTGTGTTAATATTTCATACATTGGTAATGTAACCAAGCAACAGTAGCCATTATAAAATATTTATTCATTTTGAACGGAAACCCAAGATTTCTAACAATAGGTTCAAATGTATTTAACCAATAAGAGTGGAAGCGGTTGCCATAACAACAAAACATTATTATATTTTTGACCGTTATAAAACGGGAGTTCCATTATTAACGATCCAGCGGAACAGACGCTATATTGAATTCGTCTCTATTAAAGTCTGATAAAGCAGAAAATAAGATCCAAATGAAAGTAAAATGAATACAAGAAGTCAAACATAGTTCCAGTAAACCAAGGAGGATCAATAAACAAAATTTTAAAAATAAAAAATAAATAAAACTTGAATAAAAAGAAACAGATGCCAGAAGGAGAAGGGAAACCATACCATTGAAATTTAACGAAAGTACAACCACAACCTAGAAGAAATACTGATGACCCATAACAAAAACTTTAGCGGTGAATAGGATTCATTGCCAAAAATTTATGTTGGCAACACGTCGAACGACAAGCGAGATTCGAGTTCCCGTCAGTCTGCGTGGGTAATTTGAATGTTTATCAACTTCGCATAGTAAAACGACACCGAGCAAACTTTTTAATTGTTTCAAGAAAACAATTTGGCGCCTATCGGGAAATCAAATACAGCTAATAAGGACAGGCAAGGATTATCATTGTAAAGATCTCGGTACTGGTGATTCGTGCGTTCGCGACGGACTGCGTCAGCGCAAGATACGTTAACAAATTGACGACGACTTGGTAAGACATTGAGAGTACGATAACCGTTTCATTGAAAGTATCAAAGAAACATTGAAACAGTTAGGAAGAGGTTACATTATAACATGTATCTTGTTTTCTGGTGAAAAAGAATGGATTTTATATAGAGTGATGGTTACAAAAAACTTTCTTAGAGAAGCAGAAAAACACCAGAATTCAAATAAACACATTCAGAATGAAGAGGGGTACCGTTTGCTGGGATGTGTGAGGATTGAACATACTCTCTCTGAAGGGGCTAGAATTCAAGGTGTTAAACATAATGAAGTCGTGAAACAAAATAGGCTTGTTGTTGAAAGACTTGTTGACATTGTGTGTTTTCTCATGAAACAGGAGCCTGGATTTCGAGGTCATTTTAAAGGGGAAGACTCAGTCAACTGGGGTAATTATCTAGAATTGTTAGATCTTCTTTCTAAGCAGAAGCAGTACATTCAAGATCATCTCCAGTCGACATCAGGCTTTAAAGGTACATCAAGTGATATTCAGAATGAATTAGTTGAACCTGTAACTGATATAATTCAAGAGAAGATTAAGGCGGAGTTAGATTCTTGCGATTTTATTGGAATTCAGGCAGATGAAACTTTAGATGTATCAGGTAGATCTCAAGTCAGCATAATTTTTAGATTTTGTTCAAAAGAGGGTCCAATAGAAAGGTTCATTGGGTTTTATGATGTTTCAATAGATAAGACTGCATCAGGCTTATCAGAATTAATTGTTAATGTTTTGAAAAAGTGGGGTGTAACTGAGAAGGTAGTCTGTCAAACACATGATGGAGCGTCTGTAATGGCTGGAAAGCATGCAGTTGTTCAGCACTTTGGAAACACACTTGCCCAAGAGCATTATTTCTACATTGCTATGCTCACAAGTTAAACCTCATACTTCTTCATTGCACTAAAACAATAAAATCGGTTAGGCTTTTCATTCACAATCTGACAGCATTTCACACATTTTTTTGTAGATCCTCAAAGAGATCACAGCTTCTAGAATCTAGAGGATTTAAACTTCCACAAGCATCCACTACCCATTGGAACTTCTGTTCCAGAGCAGTTCATACCATCTTTTCCCACTATGGTGACTTGAGATAGGTTTTTGAGGACATTACAGAAAATGATGAAGGATGGGATAGTGATTCGTACAATTCTGCTGTTGGATTGCTTAACATACTCAAAAAGACCCATTTTATTTACTTACTTTGTTTTTATAGGGAAATATTCGTTTATACTGACCATCAATTTTCTCTACTGCAACACAAAACTATCTGCTATATAATTCTGTGCAACACTAAAATTAAGAAAACTATTGCTATCCTCAAGGACATGAGATCAGAAAACACTGTCGTCTTGCATTGAAAAATGTCACCAAATAAGCAGTGAGGTAAATATAGATGACAGTGACAGGAAACTCTGTTAAAACCATTAACTTATGAAGTTCTTGATACTTTGATTATGCAGCTGGAGGTACGGTTCAGTGATTTCGAAAGTATCCAGTTTGGTGAGTTGTTGGATCCAAATCACTTTATTTCTTACAAAGAGAGTTTCCCTTCTACTAAATTGAACAGCCTTATAAATAAATATCCTTTTTTCAATAGTGAAAGACTGGAAAATGAATTAAAAAACACTTACTCAGATAGTGGTTAACATTTGTTCCCTAAAAGACTTTTACATTTTATAGTTCTTAATGACTTAACTTTTGCCTACCCATTCATTAACTACTAGCTTCGCCACTGGAAAAGAGGTTCAGAATTTGCAAAAGCAATTAGGTATGATGATTTGCTACTAACAGTCAACTTAGACAGATTTCAAAATAGAAATGGACTGCCATGGAAGGTAATACTGTCATGGAACCTTGATTTAATCTCCTTCGGTATAACGTGGCCTGTGATTTAATGCTTATGGTCCCAACTAATTCCTATACACCTTTATTTTACACTCCGGTTTGGTATGGGACCGTTGAAGTAACACTGTTTTTGCCAGCTAATAGAAAATAATTTTCCAAGAATAGCATGCCCTTTGTCTGACTAATCACGTAAAACATTTTCAAATTTCAAATGTTCATATTTAGAGATGGACGCATCCATTACAAGGGGAGGCTTTAGGTGTAGCCTACTGTGACCTTAGAAATACATAAATTTGGTTTTTTTATTCGGCAGTCATATGTTGTGTTATTTACATGCTGTTTTGGATTTATGTGAAAGTTTGTAGTAACAAAATCTTCAAATTTTTGTGATTGTTGTGTTTTGTTGTATAGCTTCATTGTAAGAGACAAATCATTATATTATTGGCACTGTATTATTATTTCTATTATTAAATATAGCGTACTTCAAATACTTGTAAAAATTCATTTTATAATTTTTAAGACAGCAAATATATAAGAGAACAATTTATTTTGCAGCAAAAGTATTTGAAGCTTGGCTAAAAGGGACTGCTCTATAAATGGCAGTGATTTCATTCATTTTTTTTTCATTAACTGCCATATTTACTGTGTAATTTTTGCTCTCGCATAATTTTTGGACCCCCGTTTTGGATCTTTTCTTATTCTCTTGAAATTTTGTTCACAGCATCAAATACGGTAATGTATATAATAGAAGGTAGGCATTCAGCAACATGCTTATTTTCTCTTCCCCCCCCCCCAACACGAGCAGCTGCGATAAACAAGTTGTATTTTTTCTAGGTCAGCAGGTGGTGACTTATCACAATGTTTGAGTGATCTCCATCCAGCCCTATTCATGTTTACTGTTTGCATAAATATCACGTCCAAGTGTACAGATAGATGAAATAGAGCTTTAATTTATCAGTTTGTTGTAAGTGCTTAGTGAGTGTTTTAGTTATGACAGACAGGTTGAAAGGTAACTATTAACTAGAAAATAGCTTATTGTGGACAGTTTTACCCTCCAATAATTATACGCACCACAGGTTACAAAGTTTGTAACAAAATACTAACAGTGTGTATTTGTAATACTATATTTTACTGTCTCTTATAATATGAACTCCTACTTTAAGACAAAGTTTTCTGTAAAAGAAGTGCAAGAGAAGCACTTGAGTAATCCATAACTCGCACTAAGCTGTTTTGAAATTTGTTGTTACAGCATCAAAAGATTTTTGTATTCATGTTTTCTAAAAAGACTTATGCAGATTGGTCAGTTTCTAGAAGTTCAGTAGGTTGGCTGCAAATGAGTTATCGATGTTATCAAACATTTGCTGGCTTCGTTTTGGACCGTTACAACGCCCTCAAATATTTGTAAACTAAATTACTGCATATAGTATTGTAATTCATGTTGGCCTAATCTAAAAATTGTAGCTAATTTGTGTAAATTACTTGTATTCAAAAACAGTAACCAGGTCATTATTATCCTATAATAATCATAAACAGTTCTATGATGATAATTCCAACCATCCACTAGATGCTTGAAAGCTTGACTCTCCATAATCTCAGCAATCTGGTTAACTTGTTCATGTATACTGCCCCACTGATAGGTTTGTTGGAAGCTCAAGCTTCAGTGAATCATTGTGAAAGCCCATTTCTAAATCATAAGGTATAAATTTCTTTTAATTTCATTCTTAATTTATATCTTGTTGCAATTGAACTTGCTCCTTCTTCAGTTTTTTTTGTGTGATGACAATATTGTTCATATGGATGCTGTTTCATTTTGTTTGGTCTACAAAATTCTATTTGGTGTTCTCACGATTTCTCATATTTGTGTATTATTTTTCTTTTTTATAAATCTGTGTTTGGAATATATTTCAAAGCACTTGTCTTATTCAGCGCACCTATCTGTTGTAATTAGACAGTGACTGATGTCATATTTTTAATTCTCTAAATTTAATTCTGATAATTTTAATATACAACTATTGAACTTAATTTCCAATGTATAGCATTATGTAGCAACATTACTTTTTGACATAGCACGCAGTAATAAAAATGTATGATATCTTGTTATTCTTCCATAATAATTGTCAGACAGAAAAATGTTTTTCTGTAAACTCAGCTTTAAGAATTCTTGGAAGAAGTCTTCATAGAGTAACTTTAAATATGAAGTTGTAGACTGTCAAGCTTCATCAACAAAATAAAAATGAGGTAAACAAAGGTTTTAGGGGGGGGGGGCACCTTCATATTATGTTAGTTAACATGAAACATTGATGTAAATCTCTTTTTTCTCAGTCTGTGGAAGAACAATCAAGGTTCCACTGTGTATAGAGAATGTGTAGACTTTGAAGCTGAACAAAACATGTTGGAAGGAAAGTGTTTAATTGCCCTCATTTAATGACAAAAATTACATTTCACTGTAGATGAGAATGTTAAATGTTTGTCTAATAATATCTGTACTTTTCATTTGACACATGTTTTGTTGGAATAAACATTACAGAGTGGGTAATATTAATGATTGATGCAACATGACAGCCATAGAAAAACTGAAGCTTATAGTGGTCATAAAGATGATAAACTGAGATGTGTTTTAAAGTTAATCATTAGAAAGAGATTATGACATGAGTTAGTTTTTGAAAGTGCATAGAATGTAATTTCATTTCGTGTGGTGAAGTTCAGGAAAATTAGAAATGAACAAAATTTAATAAGTTTCTATTGTTTAGTAATATCGTAACCATTTTTATTTTTAAATCGTTAAATGTTTTGCTAATTATTTGTGTTAGTAAATTTAATCAGTATATGCTATACAGGTATATAAAAATAACATTCTGCATTACAGTAATGTGATGGTTTTATAATATGAAGTTACGAGGGGGTACCCAAAAATAACCGGAATAGCGCTGCGATTGGCGGAGCTTACGTAGTACACATTTCTCCCGCTAGGCGAGCGTAGCACAACTCGTTCTGAGTTCAGTGCCGTCATTGTTGTCGCCTGCGAAGGTTGTGTCCGGTCACAGTAATTCGTTTTGTAAAAGCAGTTTTGCTTGCTCCTCGTTTTTTGTCATGGTGGATTTAAGTGAACAGCGTGCTGCTATGAAATTTTGCTTCCTGCTTGGGAAAAACGCCGCAGAAACTGTTGTGATGTTGAAAACAGCTTACAAGGATAGTGCTATGGGAAAAACTCAAGTGTACCAATGGTTTTCTCGTTTCGAAGAAGGTGAAATGTCAATTGATGACAAACCTCGTTCTGGACGTCCGTCAACTTCCAGAATTGACGAAAATGTTGAAAAAGTTCATGCAATCGTGCTTGAAGACTGACGACGGACCATTGAAGAGATTAGTAAGTTATCTGGAATAACTTGGAGCTCGGTTCAGCGAATTTTGTCAGAAGATTTGGGGATGAGAAGGGTCACTCCAAAATTTGTGCCTCGGGTCCTGACTGAACAGCAAAAAGAGAATCGAGTTGAAACATGCCGTGCATTGAAATACCAGCTCCGAACCAACCCAGATTTTTTTCCAAGGCCATTACTGGTGACGAGTCATGGTGCTATGGTTACAACCCCGAAACTAAACAACAGTCAAGCCAGTGGAAAACTTCATTGTCACCTCACCCAAAAAAAGCTCGTCAAGTGAAATCAAACATCAAGACGATGCTCATTTGTTTTTTCGATGTGAGAGGGGTAGTGCATTCTGAATTCGTCCCACCAGGTCAGACTGTTAATCAGGCTTTCTATTTGGAGGGTTTAAAAAGATTGCGTAACAATGTGGGACAAAAAAGGCCTGATTTGTGGCAGACGAGGACTGGTTTTTCCACCATGACAATGCACCTGCACGCATCACACAGCCATTTCAGTGCGCCAGTTTTTAGCAAAAAACAACATGACTCCCTTGCCCCACGCCCCTTACTCACCTGACCTTGCTCCGTGTGATTTCTTCTTGTTTCCGCGAATGAAGAGGGACATGAAAGGACAACATTTTGACGACATGGAAGTGGTAAAGAAAAACTAGGCAGGAGCTGTCGGCCATCATAACAGACGAGTTTGAAAAATGTTTCCAGGAATGGGATCGCAGATTGGACAAATGTATTAAGTGTAATGGAGAGTACTTTGAAGGTGATAAGGTTGTTTTGTAAAAAAAATAAGTACATAGCTTTAAAAAAAAATTTCGGTTATTTTTGGGTACCCCCTCGAAATTTTCTACAGAACAAAGTGTTTATATAATTTTTTGTTCATTCTGTTTAATATTTTATTACAAGTTCAACTGTATTTTTTACATGCAGTTTTTGAATTGTTATAAATCAAATTATATCATATGTATGTAACTGTATTTTACAAATGCACGATAACAGTAATTATTGTGTTTACTATCGGGCGCCATGTTGGGAATTACCAACAGATGATATTTCATTACTTTACGGGCCAGTTTTCGTGTTAAGCGAACGAGGTTGTTGAACAGGAAGTGTTATCTGAAATAAATACTCTGAAATGGTTATAAAAACAAAACTTATTATTAACAGAAGTTTTACATATATCTTGGACTCGACCATGCGCCAAACACGCCTCGGGGCGTAGTCCTACGTATCATGAAATACACAAACATATTTAATATTGAACCTTGTAATTAATCTACACATATAATAAACATATAGTCAACAAATTTAAGATATATATATATATATATATATATATATGTATGTATGTATGTATGTATGCACAACCCAGCATTACTTATGTCACTCTCTCTCTCTCACTCTCTCTCTCACACTGGTACAATTCTTTTTATGAGCTCATTTATTTAAAGTATTGAAATATAAGTTGGTCATTTAATTGAATGATAAGTTTTGAATGAATTTATTGAATGTACTTTGAAATTTTTATGTTGGTTTTTCTTTGAAATTAAGTTTGATTTGAAAATAAAATATATATATGATGCTGGAACGTTCTCACCAAATTGTTGGATTTCTGTCAGTACGGTAAACTTCGCGTACCGCGAGTTTACCTACTTCACTTCCCGGTCACATTTTTGAAGTTGAAGATTCAGCACTGTATTTATATAGTTAATTAACCACTTTTAGTGGTTCAAAAGTTAAAATTCACTTTGCGTGAACGATTTGCCGGCCGGCTGTGATCACGTTCTCTGTTGAAATGACACAGAGTCTTTGTTTCATATTTCCGAGGTGGGGTGAATCTACGTCACTCGTCTATTGTCTGTTTGTTTACAGCATCGTGTTGTTTATAAAAACAAATTCCTGGCCGCTGACGTCAAAGGCTTGTCGCTTTTATCGCATTATTCGACATACTGTTTTTTGTGAGGCTTCACGTTTTTTGCTCTGAAACCGTCCGAATCCTAGCAAATATTATATAGTCCACTCACGGTATATTCATAAAGGTTATTTAATGTTTGTCTAATTTTGACCAAATGAAGGAATACAATATTTCTGGTTTTTTATACCATATTTAGGGTGATTAAAATTTTGTACCATAATTGTACCATTACAAAACCCCCTCAATGAAAGATTTTGTGTCGAAGCACAAAAACTTTCATTGACCCTTTCATACGTCCTAAAGGGATCAGCCAGGATAGGTCGCCACAACCCCCTTACAATTTTATATAAAAGAAAATAACTCACCCTTGGTCTGATGATGATGACCGTACCCGCATGACCTTACTGGACTTCTCCTTCGAGATCCCAACACCATAAGGCCACTTAGGCTCTTAACGCCCCTGCTCTGACGCGCTGGCTAGCTCAGGACCGCTGTCATATCACCAAACACTGAAACAATAAACGAAAAATCTCAAAATAGTGACTTGGTAAATCACTCTATCCTTAACTGATCTGGTTCCCCTTAGCTAGGTGCTGGTTTGTGCTAATAAGCACTGGGTTTGCTTGATATATGATTAAAAGCTAGTTATAAAAATTATCCTACTAAAAACGTAACTCCCAAGAATTATAAAGAATTTCCTTTCGCAATATGGACAACCCTGAATTTATAAATTGTTTCGATTTCTATCGATAATAATGATCTCTTTCCATTTTATAATTAGTATAATTAAAAATAAAGAAACATATTGACATAAAAGAATTACATTATAATTGGAAATATGAAATTCCACTATAAATCTCCCAAACATGGAGAAAAACAAATTATAGAAAAACAAAATAATTAATAAATCTGTATTGTATTATTTATTCATATATCTTATTGAATGGTTCAATTAAAATTATTATTATTATTATTATTATTATTCACAGGTAAAATTATGGCATTAACAGCGCCATTTATATTTATCCCTTCGTACACATTATTTCCATGTTATAAAATCATGTTAAAAATTTTATAACATAAATACATAATACATTTTACACAATAATACACATTGATACATTTACTACATTGAAATAATTTATTCATTTTAATCTTGATTTGCATATTCTATCTAAGTTTGCATTTAAATCATTTAATTTACAATTGCAATTAATTCATTATTTAGACATCAATTTATTTATTATAATTATAAATATTTATTTCAACTTATTATTTATATTCTATTATATTATTATTTCATTATTCATTTCTTATTACCTCTCTATTCTGAACATTCTACCTACCTAACTACCTAACCTTTCACCTTCTATCACTGTTTAGTCTGGGTGACTCCTGTATTCACTATGCTCATTATATTTTTACTCACCTTCTTCTAACTAACCACCAAATTTACCTTTCATGACACCAACATCTCAATTATAAACACCTTTACTAATTTCATTTAAATCCTATGGCACCGCTCGTCTTTGTACAGAGATGGGTGTTCCCTAACTGGCTATATTCATTCATATTATTTTGCCCTTCCAAAATAATTCGGCAAACACTCCCTAAAACTACGCTAATACCTGCCACAACACTATAAGTTGGCTACTCCTTATCACCTCACCCCCACTACAGAATATCATCAATAACAAATATATGTTTATACCTTTACTTTAAACACTTTTACAAATAATCACTAACTACTGTGTCCCTAAATATCTAATACTTCTCTTTGTATTATTTACTTCAAAATTCTTAACTATCTAACTCCCATTTTCTTCAATTAAATAACTCACCAGCTTCTATCTGCTCTATCCCTGCTTAAACACTTACTGTAATCACTGACCATTAGTCTTCTAAAATTCATCTCTTACCTACTCATAACAATACCTCTCTCAAATATATATATTCTTATTTAATCATTTATTTAATTATTCATTAGGAATTACCTTCAATGCGTAATAATTAATAATTTACTTCGTTAGAACTTTCTATTACAATTAATAATTTACAAAGTTACAAAGTTAGTACAACTTTCTTTTGTACCATAATTTTTTAGTCATAAAGAATGATTACTCTTTAATGGTTATTCCATTATTTAAAATATTATTATTAAACATGTTAATTATTAAAATACATAATAATACATACTGGTGTACATAAAATATACCTGTAATACCACATCAAAATACACAAATACATGGATATATAAATACATATAAAACAATGAAAAATATACACTCCAACTCATTAATTTGTTATTTATCAAACTCAGTCCATAGCAGTCCAATTCAATACCACTGTTCACATCTATTTAATGTTCGTTACACAATTGACACAGTCTATCCACCATCGTTGAATAACATTCTTACCTTAGGTCTATTTAAATTATTTTTTAATGAAACAATCTTATGATTAGAAATATTATATTCATTTTCATTTATAAAACTGTTATCAAACAAATATTTCAAGTCACGATCGAGTAGGGTTCCGTCTATCTCGGTAATATCATGTCATTAATTGGTTATTTATTTTATAATTATCTTCATAATTTTCTACCACAGGTAAGTACTTGATACCATTATCATCATTTATTGTTATTTCAATTTCATTGTTACTATAAGGTAAGTATTCATTATTTTCATATACCATATCTAACCCTAACCTTTCTACCAATTCTCTGTAATTTCTATTTGCTTTAAAAAATTTTATTACTTTCTTTTTCTCACAATATCTCTCTATACTTTCTTTCTTAATACACTTCTCACCATAACAACAAATTACACTCTCTCTCTCTCTCTCTCTCTCTCTCTCTCCAAATATGCAGGGGTCCCTAACATAAACTTATTGCACCACTTATTAGGTACACAACACCAAGAAACTTTATTTGTAGACCTATCGTCTCCCAAATATAAATTGAAGGAACTCTTGTCCTTATAAAAATTACGTGAAGACTTTTCTTCACCCCCTAACACAACATCAAAAGAAAATTCTACCCCCTGCACTCCTTGTACAAAAATACTTTCTCCAATCTCTCTTTCTGACTCAATACATTCAGACACCTCATTTTCATTCATAATACTTTCATTATCGTTTTCTAACATTATATTCTTACTACCTGTAATATTCTTACTATCTGTAAATTCATTATTCACATTATCATTGTTGTTTACGTTATTAGTTAGTACTTCATTTCTCTGGGTACTATTTACCTTATGGGTTTCTAATTGACTTAAATTCTCTTCTAGTTTTTTGATTACCTTGTCACATTTCTTAATAAGATTATCGTGACCTATTTTGATTTCATTTTTAAGTTCATTGAAATTAATTTTAAAACTACTTTGAATCTCTTTAATTTCGTTATTCTGCTCATCTAATTTTTTGTTTTGAACCTCGAATTTAAAATTCATATCCTTAAAATTGCTACACGTCATGTTATATAGACGTGTTAACATTTCGTCTGTTTTGTTTTCATGAAGTGAGATGGAGGTTACTTTTTCTGTCTCTACCTTTTCGGTTGTACTCGCCTCGCCAACCTGACTAATTGGGGTTAATTGAACATCCATCTCACTCATAACTATTTCGTCAGAAAGGCTGACTTTTTCAGTTTTATCTTCATTAGTATTCATGTTTGCAATTTATAATACAGGCATACATCTAATGGTATAACCTAACTTCGTAAAATTTGGTTATGTTTACGTAATTTCTATATTACCTCAGATAACTCTTTCCATTCTCCTCGTAGGCTTACTCTATATAAAATTATATTATATAGAGTCCCTGTTCGCAGGTGACCATATGTTATAAATCAAATTATATCATATGTATGTAACTGTATTTTACAAATGCACGATAACAGTAATTATTGTGTTTACTATCGGGCGCCATGTTGGGAATTACCAACAGATGATATTTCATTACTTTACGGGCCAGTTTTCATGTTAAGCGAACGAGGTTGTTGAACAGGAAGTGTTATCTGAAATAAATACTCTGAAATGGTTATAAAAACAAAACTTATTATTAACAGAAGTTTTACATATATCTTGGACTCGACCATGCGCCAAACACGCCTCGGGGCGTAGTCCTACGTATCATGAAATACACAAACATATAGTCAACAAATTTAAGATATATATATATATATATATATGTATGTATGCACAACCCAGCATTACTTATGTCACTCTCTCTCTCTCTCTCTCTCTCTCTCTCACTCTCTCTCTCTCACACTGGTACAATTCTTTTTATGAGCTCATTTATTTAAAGTATTGAAATATAAGTTGGTCATTTAATTGAATGATAAGTTTTGAATGAATTTATTGAATGTACTTTGAAATTTTTATGTTGGTAATTTCTTTGAAATTAAGTTTGATTTGAAAATAAAATATATATATATATATATATATATATATGATGCTGGAACGTTCTCACCAAATTGTTGGATTTCTGTCAGTACGGTAAACTTCGTGTACCGCGAGTTTACCTATTTCACTTCCCGGTCACATTTTTGAAGTTGAAGATTCAGCACTGTATTTATATAGTTAATTAACCACTTTTAGTGGTTCAAAAGTTAAAATTCACTTTGCGTGAACGATTTGCCGGCCGGCTGTGATCACGTTCTCTGTTGAAATGACACAGAGTCTTTGTTTCATATTTCCGAGGTGGGGTGAATCTACGTCACTCGTCTATTGTCTGTTTGTTTACAGCATCGTGTTGTTTACAAAAACAAATTCCTGGCCGCTGACGTCATAAAGGCTTGTCGCTTTTATCGCATTATTCGACATACTGTTTTTTGTGAGGCTTCACGTTTTTTGCTCTGAAACCATCCGAATCCTGGCAAATATTATATAGTCCACTCACGGTATATTCATAAAGGTTATTTAATGTTTGTCTAATTTTGACCAAATGAAGGAATACAATATTTCTGGTTTTTTATACCATATTTAGGGTGGTTAAAATTTTGTACCATAATTGTACCATTACAGAATCATGCAATTTCTAATGCAGAATTATTCACAAAATATTTTTACAATAGAGTTAATAACTTTGTGATAATGATACATGTTATCTGTTAATGACTTCAGTCGTTTAGTGGGTCTTATACTGTCATTGCATGTATTACCATTTTATAATCCACTCATGGTGATTAAAAGAAAATTCAAATTTAAATAGTACAGTTTTGCTTACTTAAGCGTGTCGGAGCCTTTTATAGTTGAAATAGACTTTTATAACATAAATATTGCAGTAGATTTGTAATAAGGTGAACTGGTAATTGCCTGTAGATGCTTATCAGTATGTATTGTATTTATTTGTTCATAAAAACTGAGTAAAGCAGTTGTTTCAACAATATTAAATTTATTTCAGATAATGCAGCAACAGCATGGATTCTTCCGTTCACTGCAGGTGGCTTTATCTACATAGCAACAGTCTCTGTGATTCCTGAACTTTTGACAGATACAAAATTCTGGCAGTCAGTCAAAGAAATTCTTGCCTTACTTGTTGGTGTTTACATGATGGTACTTATTGCTGAGTACGAGTAATCTGATATAATTTGTATTCGTACAACATTTTGGTGATACTTTCAGTTCCAAACTACTTCTAGGAATTGTTTAATAGGCTGTTTTTTTTTTCTAGAGAAAACAAAACTCTATATCTTTGCTATATAAGCTCCTGTATATATGTTTTGTGACACATACAGTGAGATTAAGATTATTCACACATATTCACTTCACATTATCAGTTAATGTGAATTTTTGTTTTGTTTTTGTAATTATTAATTACAACTAGAAAAACGTAGGTAGTACAGTGGAACTGTATATTTGAAAATTTATTTAATTTATAGATAATTTGTATTTATAGCAAGTATCTTGTAAGTTTGAATTATCAAAATCTTACTGTATTATTATTTTTTAACAGTACACTGTAGCTTATATAAAATGTATTTTGTGATATGTTAAGCATTTTTGAGTGTGTAAGTTAACCATGTTCTGAAGACAATTCAGTGCTTGAGATTAAGGATGGGTTGACAGCTCTAATAATTCTGAAAATCAACTGTGAGATTTTATTCAATCTACAGCTTTTTATCCATATGACAGTACTTAGTAAATATAGCAGTTCTGATACAGTATTAATTTGGGAAGTCTTATGTGTGAAACATTCCAGAAAAATACCCCATTCAAAATTATTCTGTTCATAAAGTACTTATATTTTTCAGACCAGATTTAACTAGTAGGAAAGTAGCTGGAAGGTAGGTATATACTGAGAGACAATATGTATGTGCATCCATGTACATGCGCACATGTGTATGTGTGTTTCCATGCATACGTGGTATGCGTTACGAGTACAGTTAGGTTTTTCTAAGTTTAACACTTCGGAATGTTTCCACTTGCGGTCACTAAGTTACTTTTTCCCCAGCAATTCAGTGAACATTTGAAGTGTGACTTCTAATTTGTCTCCTCACATATTTCTACCATGTTAGTGAAAAGCAAATGCATTTTTTATAAATGAAAAATGATGCAAAACTTTTCTATAACAGTTTTTTGTACCTAAAAAATGAATTTTTAAAAAATTAATTAAAAAATATTGTTACGACGGTCTCACTGATCATCGTAGTGGAAAACAAAATATAAGACACCAATGAAGTCAATGATAACCAGCTTTAATTATCACAATTAACCGTTTGTAATCAACAAGTTATTCAACAAGATTATACTCTTACAATAATTAAAATTAAAATTGTCCACACACAATAATAATGTCAACTAATAGATTCCTGTACAATTATAACACAATAATGCTTCGCCACAAAACTTTGAACCTCACTTGAATAAATCGCTACTTAAATGCACTGAGTAATCACCCGAAGTAAACTGAAGTGTCTGTTGCTGGATGCTTTTATTTATACCCCACTGAAATGCCAGAATAATCGGTCACTTTCTGGATGATGTGTCAAGCAAACTGTGTATCACAGGCATTCTAGAATTCACTAGAAACTGTGCAAACTGTCTGGGCTTGACACACTGTCCCCACTGGTACGGTCTGGAATAGCTTCGATTGTTGATGCTGTTGGTTGGTTGATTGTTGTTGTCATGTAATTGTCTTTCATCTCAAAGTTGCAGCACACACACACACACACACGCACACGTGCACGCATGCACACATTACAGCTGGGCTCTGCTAGGGTAGCCGAGGTACTTGCAGAATGTTCCGTATTATGTAACAATATTAAACATCATATTATTGTAACTGTGTTTGTGTCAATTTAAAAAGAAAGAATTGAACTTTTACGTTATACATATTCTACCATGGAAGGGTGAGGATGGGAAAAATAGGTTTCCCAAAACATATACCAAATAAAGGAAAAAACATCTTAAGTATTAAACCATAATGTAGTTTTGAAAGCAACTGTATCATTCACAGTTCTCCAAATCACTGTTTACTGAAACTGAATCAGACAAATCAATATGTGATTTGAAGTAAGTTATTTATTTCATATTTTATGAGATTTCTGGCCAAATCAATTTTCAACAAAGTAAAAATAATACAAGTTCATCTCAAGACATTATGTAAGTAACACACATGTATTCATATCAGAGTGTTGTTTATAGAACAAAAAATTATGCTCTTATTGATATGTTTCCAAGTTTATGCTGACATCTTTAAATCTGTATGAGAACTAAACTATAAATTTTTATGAAATAAAAATCTATGGGCAAATAAGTATGACATTGTCTACAGGTATACCGTAAGATTATAGCATTTTTTTGGAATGTATCAGGTATCCATAGCACTGTGTGGCAACTTAAAGAGGAATATCAATAGAAATCTCTGACACAAACACAGTTCAGACTTTCAGATTAATAGGTAACTTACATGAAATTATTGTTTAAAATCTTGGATAATCATTTAACAATTATTTGATCAAATAAATAAATCATGATATAAAAATGTTTATCAAAAATGAATATTAAAAACTCACAAGAGCACTTGTTTGTAAGTGACCATGCAATTGGTTTTGGCACTGTGGGGTCCAGGACACCGAATATGAGTGGAAATATGAATGTCACTATTACTTATGATAATAATAGTCTTATTAAATGTTTTGCAATATATATTTTTAGAACAGTTGTTAGATGTTTGTCATATCTTGTTTATGCCCTTGTGGTTCTGCTAAGTTAGAAACTGTGCTAGGGATAATATATTAGTACAGACGTGTGTATAAGTTCAGTATTAAAATATTTTTTACTAGAAGATATTCTTTTTACTTCCATGTTCCATAAGGAAATGGAAGTATGGTCATGGCGAAAAAAATTGTGTTCGAGATAATGGCAGATTCTGATTGTACTACCCTCAAAACATGAAAAAAAGTAATTTTTTGAAAAGTGTCTGTGTGTCTGTCTGTCTGTCTATAGAATTTTTCTATGGCAAAAGATAACTGCCACAAATTCAAACAGAGTCAAATAATTTTTTGCATACAGTTCTGAATCGTAGAGGACTCGAAGCCTATTGATTTAGGTGAAGATCGGTTAAGGGGAAGGGGTAGTTTACCTGCAACCTTTTACATTTTAACAAGAGTAAAGTGCTTAATTTTGATAAATAAAGTATCCTTAAAAGAAGGTCATAATAATCCACTGCAGAAAGGTAGATGAAAAATCTATAAATGAAAAGGGTAGTTGAAGGGGAAGGGGGTAATTTTGTATAAATTAAATTGGTAGTTGATGAGGGAGGAGATAATTTTTTATAGGTTTTATATGTGTACTACGTTATTGACAACAAAGAAGTAGTTTCTATGGAAACATTTTATTTCACTTTGACAAAATTCTATATTTTTTTAGGAATTATCGAACTGAATTCAAGTAAATGATTGGAACTGTATGAGTACCCGCAATACATTTCGATGTTTTTAATATGGGATTGTATCGATATATTACGGTGTGGAAAAGAAGAAGTGTACTAATTGTAAATTGCCCTATTTCTTAATGTAAAACAAAAATACGTGTTGTTTTCATTTGGTAGTTAGGTAATAATGGTTTTGGGTTTTTAGTTTACTGCTAAAATAAATAAAAGCTGTGGTTGAGAAAACAACATTAAACGTGTAATACAGTGCGTATAACAGAGTAACACTTAAAATAAAGAACCTAACGTTTTTAAGTTTACAAATTGAAAAAAACAACAGCAAATACAAAATGAAAAATACAAATATTTATGGTTAATGAAAAAACAAAAAACACTGTATTAAGGAATGACAACATATGCTCTACAAATTGTACATAATGGATGTTTGTTTTTTGTTAGTCACAAAACGAGTACTTGTTGGAAAACGAATTTTACCAAAAAAAAAACGAGTTCAGCCACAAAAAAGTGACATGTAGGCCTATAATAATAGGCAAGGGGTTGACCCTTGGGCCACTCCCGCCTTACTTCGAGTTGGGTTTTTTGTGGTTTTAGAAAAAAAAAAATAGTTTTACATTACACATGTATTGGTTTCCATGTATAATTTCAGTTTTCATGTTAACCTAACATAATCAATGTTTGGTGTCACAGCTACGACCCGGTGATAAATTACTACTACAGTCATTTTCCATTAAAAAATGACTAACGAAATCAATTGCAATCCCCAGCCAACTATTTTGCAGCATACAAAATTAAAATTTGTATAATTCTTTCACTACATAAAATTATGTGCGATATTCACTACATATCAAAGCCCAAAAATCGCATTATCGAAATAACTGCGGGTACACATAAAGGCAGTACCAAAAGATTTTATATATAATCTGAGAACATGGAAGTCATGTATGGTTCTCCATACCGATTTTTTACTGTGTATTAACAAATCCCTCACTTTACTTTTGTTACATTTTACGTATTGAATAATAAAAATACTTATTAGACGAATATTTTTTTTATTTAATTATATCATATTACAGTGTTTAAGCAGGATTTATTTTTACTGTGGTTCTAAGATGTAAATAATAACAATGATTATTTTTTTGATAAATAAAATTTTATTTTTTGACGGCTGAAGATAACAGTAAAAATAAAAGCTGTCCATACATTGTAATATGTAGTCATATAAATATATTCTTTTGAAAATTTATTAATTATTCACTATTTGTAATTTGTTTGTACAGGGTGGCACAGGGAAACGGGAAAATTTGAAATAATTAGAAAAAATGAAGGAATGTTACAAAACTTTATTTGAGGCTCAAAATATGTTCTACAAGACTGAAAATTACATTAGGCATCACTTTTTAAAAAATACATCAGTTAAATGCTGCCCATTTTGCCATACACATTCAGTAAGTCATTTCTGTAGGTTTTGCATAGCGCGGCGCAATGTGTCACGTGGGATTTTGGCGATTTCCTCTTCAATCTGTGTCTTGAGCTGAGCAAGGGTTCTTGGTCTAGTCTGGTACACGATGCTCTTCAGATGTCCCTATAAAAAGAAGTCACAGACTGAAAGGTCTGGAGATCGGGGCTGCCAAGCGATGTTAGCATTCCTTGAAATTATGCGATCCCCAAACAAACGTTTCACTGCTGCCATAGACTGCCTGGCAGTGTGTGAGGTGGCTCCATCCTGTTGAAACCAGGTGTGCTGAATGTCAAGATTTGGAAAAGTATGGAGTCTTGTAGCCAAAAATATCTCTAGCATGTTGGCATAACGTTCAGATGTCACAGTGACAGCAGTGCCTCGTTCATCTTCAAAAAAGTAAGGGCCTATCACCCCATGACACGACACTGCACACCATACGGTAAATTTGGTACTGTGTAATGGACGCTGGTAAAGCTGAGCAGGGTTTCCTTGAGCCCAGTAACGGAAGTTCTGCTTATTCACGTATCCACTTAAGTGAAAATGGACTTCATCGGACATCCAAAGATTTTGAATGAAGTTAGCATCCTCATTGATTTTAGCCAACAATTGTTCACAAATTTGCAGGCGCAATACACAATCATTAGGATTCAGTTGTTGCACAATCTGAAGTTTGTATGGATGAAATTGAAGTTCATGGAGTATTCTTTGAACGCTCCGATGTCCGAGCTGCAATGACGAGGCAATTTTTCGCACCGAACGACGAGGACTCCTTAAGATGGCAGCTCCCACGGCATCAGTGTTTTCTAGGGTACATACAGACCGTACACCCCCCACTAGGCTTTTTCTTCAAAGCTGAACCAGTCTCTTCAAAATTACGAACCCACGTTTCGATTGCGTGTAACGAAGGAACTTGACCGCGGGGCGGGATCTGATAGTGGCACCGAAACTCGTTGTGCAGCTGTCAAACTGTCACCATTCGGTAAAACGCCCTTACGGCGATCGCACGCTCTGCACTGCTCCATGGTAACTAAATGTCCGTTACTGCTAGACAGACAGTTTCACTTCTGCTACATCTACAGGGCTGCCAACATCAACTTCAAATTTTCCCGTTTCCCTGCGCCACCCTGTATGTGTGTATGTATTTTTTTTAATTTGTTAACTTGTTTCCAAGGTTACAGGTTATAATCAGTTATCCTGGGATTGGCTGAAAATAGTTTTTGTTCATTAAGTGTTGTGTTACTTCCACAAATGGTATCTGATCTCGCTGATTACTTAAATATTTAACAGACTTAATGTTAACATTTGTGAGTAACCTTTTAATTTATTTATGAGTAATTGTTACTTAGATGAAAATGTTTGACACTAGACAATTGTTATAAATTTACAGAATATTTTGTTTTAAATTAATTTTTATAAATTGTAATAACTTATTATAAATTATAATTTATACGTGTAGATTATATTATTTACTTACAAATGAATTATAATTATAATTAACATTTTAATTAATAATCATTTTATGAATTATTTATTGTGTTAATGGGCTACAGACAGTTTAGCCATAGTTCTAGAGGCTTCTAAGTGAATGGCCAATAGTTCGATTTGTGTATTTGTATATTAGAATATATACATCCTGCGGCCCAACCTCATTGTAAGACAGAGTGGGAATGATATTGTCCAAAAGGTAACTTGTGTCTATAAAAAAACAGTATTATGTTTTGGATGGAACGAACCAAGATTAGAAAGAATAAGTTTCTAAAACTGATACCAAAAAAAACACTAGTGCACAAAATGTGTTTTTGTATTTGTTATTATGTGTATCTTTGTTTAATATTTAATATGTGTATATCACATATTGTACTACTTTAATGTGCATCCTTGCATGTGTATATCACATATTGTACTACTTTAATGTGCATCCTTGCATGTGTATTTAAATCTACACCAGGTAACTTTTTCACCATTTATTATGTAACCTTAATATTATTATTATTTAAAGTTGCTTATAATAATAAGCAAAGAGTTTATTAGTTTTTTTCATGTACTCTACGAGCATCAGGTATCAAATTGCATTAGGAGTATAATATATCACCAACACTTTTCCTGAATGGAGACCACTGGTTGTTACCTAATTATCATAAACTAATGGCTGCTAATGTTTTAGCTCATATTTTTATATGCAGAGCACAGTACATTAGATATTATTTATTGTATTTCTTTATTGAAACTTAAGTCTTTCATATCAAATCTTTAAGGCTGTACATTTTAAATTATGACATTATTAACATTAATATGCCTATTTTATTGTATTCTTGAGTCTTTAATTCAGTTATTAAATTTGCTAATAACTGATGTTAATTTTAATTAATATGTTAATTTGTTAATTTTGCTCGTTCAAATTGATCTATGTTTTAATTGACAGAAACAATTGATTACATTTAATTAAATAACTCTGATCTTTTAGTAAAAGTTGTCTGAAATTTTAAGATGAAACTTGTATCAAATGTATTTCTTATCTTAGATTTATACTACGTTGTTTTTTATTTTTAGTTACAGTTCAGCTTATGAATTTTTAAAATGATCAATACTAATTTAATAAATCGGTCAAGTTTGTTGATGTTAGATGTGTCAGAAACTTATTTTTACGTACACATATTTTCAGTTTACATTGGTTTTGCTAGTTACAGTAATTAGTAGCAATGTAGAGTGAATATGAATAATAAAGAAGCTCCAGAGATGCATCTTATGTAGAAGGTGGTTGGTATGTATATGCTATTGTCCAGTAGCAACTGTTAGTTTTATGGAAACAGTCAAGAGGCTTGCACTGTGTTTTCACCATGCTTATACAAATTCCGAGAGGTCATAGTATGCCCTTGTAGAATTTGTTTAGTCATAAAGCAAAAATAACAGTTTATAGTTTAGTGAAAGTCATGTCCATAGGTCCTATTTGTAGGCTGTTTCGAAGTTTTCTTGCAAATATATTACCATTAATGTAGCTTAAAATGTTCCAGTACTAAATTTTTTGAATTTGTATTTTTTCCAATTCTTGTTTTTCCTGGTTATGAGAGATTCCAGATATGAGAAGTCTGGATATGGGAAGTTCTACTGTACATAGTATTTGGGAGTCACCAACCATCCACCACTGCATACAAATAAATATGTGTTATTTTGCTAAACATTATGCCACTGATTTGTTATAATATTATTATATACATACCACCAAAATCAGTAAAATTTCAATTTTGTTAAATTATTGAATAAGGCCTTTTCGAAATTATTATAACAAAAAATATGTGTTAGTTAATGTTAATATTAATCTTGTTTTTAAAATATATAATATATCCTAGAAATTATAGACTCATACCCACTCAGCGTACAAACTGACATATACTAAAATCACTATTTAGTTTTTCAGTAAGTGCTGTTACGTTACAATGTATATTGTGGTAGCCAATTCAGCTTATAAGTAGCCATTAAGTTTGGTGCCTTTAAAGCCAGTATGAGATTCGGCTGGTGTGAGTGTGTGTGTGAGCGTCATAATTCATTATCAATATTGTATACTTTACAAAGCAGACTATGTAACAGTTTAATGAGTTCCTTTATTTAGTGCTGTGCTGCAATGTTATTTTCACCATAGTTTCTAATACAGGAATTTACTGGAATGTATAGTACAAAATATCATTTTTACTTGGTTACTGGTATTGTTTTAATTAAATTTATTTTGATTAATACACAGTGTGGTACAAAATCTGTGATACAACTTTTAATAATATAATGTGGCAGTTATACATTGTGTGTTTGATATGAATAATTTAAACTTGACACAAAACCTCTACTGGAAGATTCAACATATATTACAGTATCAGTTCTTTAGTTTACTGATGTGTGCATTTGATGAATTTATTATGAAATGTATCAAAATATTATACCTACTGTACATGGCAAAGTATTATGATAGATCTTGTTTTAAATACTTGTATGCTGTCAAATATAACATGTGTTGACCCATCCCTAATTATAAAAACGAAGGTGAGCTGCTATGTCCGAATTCCTGAGAGATCTAAACAGTTTTGTAGTAAACACTAGTGTGTTTTTAGAAGCTGTGATATAAGTGATTTTTTTAATTGTTAATTGAAAATCATTTCACAAATTTTGACATTTAACATATATCTAGTTGACATATCTAGATAGGTTTATGTCTTATTTGTAAAGCTGTGACATTAAGCAACTCATCCAGTCACATGATTTATAATCATGTGATCGTCATCATCAGTACATCATCATTATTAGAGTTTATAAATTGAGGTTTGGAGACTACAATATTTTCTGTTTTAAAATTGGCATAATATTGTTGTTTCGAAGTCTCACTTTAAGGCTAAATGGCAAGAGGTAAAGAACAAAGTATATTAACATAATGTGAAGTTATGAAAATTTAGTTAGTAACATGTTACATGTAAAGCATACTGTTCTTTTGTATTGGGAAATATTTTCAATTGGACAAGTGAATCATTTGCAAAATGCGTTTTTGTTATGCTGTTGTTAAAGCTTTCTCATAATATGGCACTTGATGTAGGCAGGAAGCTAGCCTCAGTTATATAGTACTAGCTAAAGTACCCGTTCTACGCCCGGGTGGCGAGCATTTTTATTGGCACATATTGATAAAGCCACGGCTGGCTATGAAGTTTAATTATTGGGCGAAAACTTCTTTGTAGACCAGATTTTTTGGTATAAACTCTGTGGTATTTCTTTAAGTTGCCTTGTTGGTCAGTTCCTAAGACTTTTACCTTGACTTGCTGAAAGGCTTTGTTCTTGAAAATGCAACATAAAGTTGTCCATGACTGAATACTGGAGATGGCAAATAAATACCAACTGAATCCAGTGTTTGTCCTCGGCTTTTGTTGATGGTCATAGCAAAAGCAAGTCTAAATGGAAACTGTTTCCGTCTTAATGTAAAGGGAAGGTCAGGGTCACTGGATGCAAGAATAACTCTTGGAATAAATACCCTGGTACCTTTAAAAGATCCGGTCAGGATTTCACAGTCAATGACTTTTGACATCATTTGCTTGATGACCATTCTGGTGCCATTGCAAAGACCTCTTGTTGAGTCAAGGCTTTGTAGCAACATTACTACTGCACCAACTTTCAAGTTAAGTCTATGAGGAGGCATACCTCCAGGTGTTAAGCTGTTCAAAAACTCCATTGGATAGTTTGCTGCATCCTCGGCATTTGCACTGTCTTGCTGAATAGAATCTATGCTGGTATAGCATTTCAATTCAGATTGAATTCGTCTAAGGACATTTTCATTAAGTTCAAGTGACTCATGGTTTTTTGGAGTCAGGATTGCACGGTTACCAATGCTGTCATCTCCTGATTGGATGACCTCAGGAAAAAACAGCATCAACAATACATCCATTTTCAATGCAGACTGGAGGAATTTCGAAGATGCCTTCCTCTAATCCAGGCTCTTGGAGTTTTCCATTCCCAAGTTTTAAAAGCCAGTCGGAAAAGCCTGGGTTTTCTGATGGGACATTGTCCTCATTGGCACGCATGTTTTGGTCTAACTTTAGGACCTGAATATTTTTCCAACACTTACTATTCTTCATGCATGAAGAAAGTATTTCGGTTCTGCTGCCATGTGGAACAACAGGGAGAATTTGTCTAAAATCTCCATTGAAAAGAAAGACCGCACCTCCAAATGGTTTTTTAGAAGGAAGTTTTGGATCTTTAGCTAAGTGTTCTTTATACAGTGTGTCAACTGCATTTACTCCATGTGCTGGGGCCATTGAAGCTTCATCCCAGATTATCACTTTGGCCTTTTCCAGTTCATTTGCCGTATTAGTCCCATGTCGAACATTACAGGTTGATGTTTCATTTATTGGAATAGGCAGCTTGAAACGACTGTGGGAAGTTCTGCCTCCCTCAAGCAAAGTTGCTGCTATGCCTGTAAATGCACATGGCAAGACTAATTCATTTTTGCTATGCACATAGTGCATGATTGTGTTGTAAAGGAAGGTTTTACCACTTCCGCCAGGTCCATCAATACAGAATAGACGTTTGGGTAAGTTAGGGTTTTCAATTGCTTCCCTGATTTTGTCGAAAGCCCTTCTTTGCCCTGGGTTGAGCATTTAAAACTTTTCTTCAAACATGGTTTTTTCGGCAATTGGATCGTAATATTTTCCAGAATGGATTGGCTTGGCATAGCTGCCAACTGGAAGTTCTAGGCCAAAATCTACCAATGACTTTCCATGTGTTTGAAGGACAGATTCAATTTCTTTAAGTGTCAAATAGAGAGCTTTTTCTCCATCAGGAAAGGGTCTCGTATAGTCTTCCATAAGATTGTCCTTATGTCTGTCAAATAATGCTCCTGCATCCGACGGCTCACACATGATACAAATAAATGCAAACAACTGCCTAATTTGTACTGGCATTTGATGGGTTGCAGCTTCTGTTAGGCAAGTATCCCATTCTGAGTCATCATCAGGTAATCCCCTTGCAATGCATGCTTCTTGGAAAGTTGCAAAGGGGATAGGATTTCCTTCGACCGTTCTTAGGTCCTCGAAAGATGTTGCTCCTCTAACATTGAGAAGGTGAATTCGGAGGAACCATTTTTCTCTATCCGTGGGACCTACGGCAAATATTCTGCCAATTGTAGTTTCATGTCCTCTAAGACATGGTTTCCATTTAGAATTTTTGTCATCCCAGGTATAGTGTTCGGGAATTTCAATATATAAATACTCTCGGGCATTAGGGTCTTCCTGATTAAGTTTAAACCAAGCCAGAAGTTTGGACTTGGTGGCTTTTTGCTGTACAGCTTCAGCTTCCTTGCCTGGTATAAAACATATTGTATGCTTGTCCTCAAGGTGGACATTTAATCTTTCCACATGATCAGTTTGGTGGTGCATTTTGTATTCCCTGAGCCTCCAGCATGGTTCAGGTGCACTTACATATCGGGTCTCCAAGTAATTGTTTACTTCGTCCCATTCAATAGTAGCTTCCTGTTCTGTGGGAACAGTAACGAATTGAATATTTGCACACTCATGCCCCTTGTAAACGTATTTGAATAGGTATTTAACACTTTGAATTGAGCTACAAATCTCTACGTTAATGTGGGCGTTGTATTTCAGAGACAGGTATGGGTTGTATGGCACCACCCATCTGTTATCCACTTTGTTTCCCCCAAGTTCAACAAAGTTACCATCATCTCGGCATTGATATTTTGGGTAACCATTGACATTGCTGTTGGTCTCGGCACAGAAATCTTTTGGGAATTCTTTTGTGCATTTGCTGTTTTCCATACACGGTGCGTTTGGATTTAATGGACCACATGGGCCGTGTATCATACAGGATTTTACAATTTTATGTAGCCTCGGGTGGGCATCTTTATCAGGGAGTTCTGCACAGACTATTTTGTCAATTCTTTCATTCTCCCAGGCTTTGTCTTCCGGGGCCATGTATAGCAATATGTGCCCATGTGGTAGACCACGTTTTTGGAACTCGATCACGTGGAGCATAGCCCTAACACGTCCAAATCTATGGTGTTTGGTTAAGTCTTCAAGTAGCAATTTCAGTTTCAACTCAAACACTCTTGCTACTAAATCAGGCCGGTCGCATGGTTGCTGACCGGGAAGTAAGTTTTCCCTGATTTCCCTCCATTTAGGATTGCATGTGAATGTTACAAATAAGTCAGGTTTGCCATATTTCCTGACCATGGCCATAGCATCTTGGTAATTTTGAGCCATATTTCGTGGACTCCCTTGGAAGGTTGAAGGCAATATAACTTTCTTTCCAGAGAATATGTTAACGTCCTCAAAATTGTGGTTGTTCACAAATCGGTGAAGGACATCATAGTATTCAGCTCTTACTGTGTTTTGATTTTTTGAAACCAATTCAAACGGTTTGCCTCGGTCTTGCAATAGGCATCAACCATGAATTGGTGAATCAGCTCTCCTGCGTTGAGGAACTCGTTAAAGTTTCCATCACGAATGGCAAAATGGTATGAATACCATTGAAGCTGGGACACATTTCCTTGATCAACAGCTTTCTTCAGATCTGTGGTCCACCCTGAATCCCCATATGGGAAAAGCAAAGGGTAGCACATTGGGTCACAGAGTCTTCTCAGGATGGATATATTTTGTGAAATTCCGCTTTTCGGATAAATTGTAATATCCCGATTTTCTGGGGGTGTACCATCTGCACTGTGAAAAATGGCAGCAATTTCTCCTCTGGCAGTGGGAGCATTGGTTCTGCCGGGGTACACATTATTTACTCTTTCTCTCAAGAAAGTCATGCTATATTCAATTGGCGTTCGGTTTTCCCCATTTGCCTTTAGCATTTCGTCTTGTTCAAATTTGAGCATGTTCTTGTATTCTCTAGAGAACGGATTGATATCTCCAAGAAGTTTTTGGAGGTTCTCTATTACGACATGAATGCATCCATTGTTTGCTTGATTGTTCATTCTTTCTGTCAAGGCTTGGGCCGAATCCAAAATGTGCAGTTGGGCATACTTTGGTAATTCACCTTGATTTGGGTGTAATGCAGATGTAGCGTGATAAATTTGCCCATTGATTCTGTAACAAAAAGGACCTGAACGTCTGGTCACTGATTGGTCAACTTGTGCTCCCATTGAGGCAAAGGCCATTGCACTGTTGTAGGTTGTAGGATCTTATGTTTTCCATGAAATTTTTGGAATTTGGATCAGATCCATTCATGTAATTTGTAATGAAGGGATGCATTCGTATTTCTTCTAATGCAATGGTCCCTTTATGGCACCAATTTGACATTAATTCATTTTTGAAATGCGTGCCATTGCAAAATGGACATTTAGCGTCCATTGGGCCAAGATAACTTTCTTCAATTTCGTCTTCATTGAAGTTTTTGGGAAGCAAAGCGGTGTTGCGGGATCGGACATATCTACTCAGACGTCCTCTTTGATGTTGGCGTGCAACCCTTTGTCTTTCAGCGTTTGCCTCACGCTCTTGTTGAAGTTGATTTTGTGGCATGTTTTCTCTGTGTTGCCATTGACTTACAGCATTAGCTTCACATTCCGCTTGAAGCTGCTCTTCTGACATGGCCGCTCTACGGCGTCTTTGAGCTTCAGCATTACGTGCTTTTTTTGCTGCAATTTCTTCAGCAGTTGGTGGTTGCTGGCGTTTAGGAGGCATATTTGATCGTATTTCATTACGTATTCATTGGATCATCAGAAATACGTATAAACATAAATTTCACAATTAAAACATATACAGAAATATAGGACAATTACAAAATATATAGACAGACGTACCTGTATACAAAATTACAAAACATATCAACACAATCGCATAGTAAAAACATTAAAAACTATAGGAATGGATAAATGTATACATTCGATGCCGGTAAATATCATTTGTTTATTTACTTGTTACTATGGTAACATACCGATGACTGACACACTACCTAGTGCGTTATATTATAGATACTCCAGATTTTCAGAGGTAATGTCTGGCTTGCCGATCTCTGATAATCAAAGTCACCAGTAGTCCTCAAAACAGAAAATAAGACATGCCTTGCTTAAAAATGTTCTGGCAAATTCATACCATACTCTAAACATATAAGATTTTATTAATAAACAGAAGAGCCTGTTACTAATTGTTGCTAATTAATTGAATGGTTTATTTCTATATGTATAAGTTATAAACCTGTTAAACTGATTTTTAAGCACAGAAAACAGTAATAGAATATTATACAAAAATCATGAAAATAAAACAATGGTAAAAAATATAAAATTCATAGCTTAATTATTTTTTTTAAATTTATTTTCATTAGTTCAAAACAACTTTAAATAATTTATATTTTTTTGTAAATAATCAGTAAGGTTCATTTTCTTTGGGTTTTGAACATTTTGTTTGTATTTAAAAATGAATTTTTGTTTAACATATTTTATCAGAACCAGTTGTGTTTTATTGCTTTGACGTTCTAGGTAGTCTAGAAGATCATCAATGTAAACAACAGCCTGAGAATGTGTTACTACCTCTTCTATTTCTTCCTGATCACTGTAATTTTCACTTCCCATTATTACTGTCAAAAATCATTTCATATAAAAATTTTACACCTGCACTGAACACTGTTGCTGATAATCTGCGTCACGTATAATTGAGTGGCTGATAATCAGGAGTCTACTGTATATTTTATGTTTTTCAAATTAAAAAAAAAATTATAGTGTATTCAGCATAATTTTTCTGTCAGTCTTATTTTAAATCAACTGAGCTGAAGCATCGTTCATGCTATCAACAGTATCAACTCAATCTGGGATAAAACTGAAATGCCATATGATATTGTGGTTTCCATATCTTTGTTTTTGCTCTGCCTACTGCAAGTTGAGTGGGTGAAATAGTCATGAATGTGAGTTTAAGATAACAATGAAGTTATGTTGCTGCAAAAGCCTAATTAAGTCTTATGAATTTTTTAGAAAACTTGTTACATGTTTACAGAATTATTAAGACTATATTTGTCCTTCATCTCTTGCTTTATAGTAGTAAGTATACTATGTAATATATTGTGTGTGTTTACAGTTTATTCTGTATTTATAATAAATACTTTAAGAATCCTTTGTTTCCTGTTTTTGTACCTCATATGAGCCACAGACAATTTAGCCGGTCAAAAAATTGCTTTCATACATTCACATTTATTTCCACATTTTTATGTATTATTTTGTGTAAGTGTTGTAGTAAAACTTGTGCAATAGAAGAGATGTGACAAGTTGGACTAACTGGCAGACCAGTATGTATTCATTCCTTCACATGAGTATTGCCTGCCACGAATATGCATGTTTGACAGTCACTGAATGAATTTAAATGGCTACAGAAAAGTCAGAAGCTTTCTTTGCTAAGCTATGTCTGAAAGCTTTGCTAAACCTATGTTAATGATCTATGATACCCAGTGATCACAAGTGATAATGACTAAACCTAAGGCAGCACGAAATCATAAAAATGCACAGTTAATGCACATTTATAGGTGAAGTAAAACAAATTAGTTGGTAGACTCCTGTCGTCCAGGATTGCTTGTGTTTGTTCGAGAATAACACAGCACCACTCTTAGAGGTGTTATAAGCAACCTCCCAGTTGTCAGTACATTTTGCTGCCTCCATCATGCAGTGAGTTGATGAAGGAACTGTAAAGCCACAAAATGTAAGCTGTGTGTGCATGTGTGTGTGTAGCAAAAACTGTTTTGCCTGAAAATTGTAACAATCTCACCATGGGTACTTGGGGTTGTCAGTGGCTTATGCCACAAGTTGAGAGGGGGTCCACAATATTGCTGTGCACAATAGTAGTAGTAATCATTCTTAATTCATGGACAGTTGTCACTGACAAGAACTTAAACATTATCAACTTAAATACATACCACCCAGTTGAGAAGGAGAGGAAATGTAGTCAAGCTGTGTCTACCACTCAAGACACAATATTACTCTTGTGTTTATACAGCTGTATCAGTTCTGCATGTTACTTTGTCTTCTGGCATCTTGGATTTTACCTGTAAATAATATCACTTCTAGCTGTAATAGAAAGTCTTTTTTTTCTCGATTCTCACATCAGTGATAGAGTATTGTTGATGTTATCAATAGTTGTTGTGACTAGCCTAATAACAATACTATTATTAGTTAATATTAGTATTGCCTGAAGAAGACTACCCATATTGCGTATATCTAAAATATTACTATTGAAAATCATTCAATGATGGCTTGCTTCTGTTTTTAAAATTTTAATGTATGCAGTTATGTTATATCTATATAACATATTATAAAAATATCACTGCAAACATGTTAACAGTTTTTGTAAACGTCTTATAATGAATTTCAGCAGTTGTGCTATTCTTAAGTAAACTGATACAATTTCTTGATTGTGGTGTAATCTAGCTTGCATTCACATGCACTAGATAATGGTGGAACTGCTGAAGTATTTTATGAATGAAACACATCTGGTACATAGTAGCTTGAAGGAGTGACAAAAAATAGTGGGTAGGTTACATATGAGCCCCTTGATTGCCATGTGGTGTAAGTCCAAAAAATACGAAATTGAATTCATGGTGGAATATTGTTCCTCAGACTCTGTTTGTGTGCAAAGTGGTGTAAGTCCTACTTGAAAAATATGCCACTGGCAGCAGCACTTTGTTAGTCAACTGAACAGAACAGCAGTGCGGTTTTGGAACCTATGGTGTAATTTAAACATAATTAATGCGGTCCAAGTCACTGTATGATAATGATATAATTTACCTTATAATTTCCGTCAAGTGACTTCTAGCGTAATTTGAGCTGGGTTACGCGTTTCAGGCCATATGATCCATCTTCAGACCTTCACTCCAAAGGAGCTCGTTAAAAATTAAAATCCATATTAAAACAAACACACAATAAATAAATACGTAAAATACAATGAATGAACATATTATAAGCGTACTAGAAACCGACACGGTGCACCGCGTGTAGCATGTCAAGACTTGTGTCGATGGGCACTATTATTTAGTTTTATCTTAAGCGATCGCAGCGCGGTATCATACAGTGGGTTGGACCTGAAGTTGAGTTTATCATTGAGTATGTCATCACATCGGGGTTATTATGACCTCTATATATCTCGAATTCTTCGAGTGCATCCATGTAACGGCCCTTACTACAATAATGTAGAGGTATAAGGTTAGCGTTGAAATTGGTATATGAATGATTGCTTGAAATTAGATGCCGTGTAAAATTAGATTTAATATTTTCTAGGGAAAAATCACCCCTGTTAAAGTGACTGTGTGTTCACGGAATCATTTGATAAAAGGTGTACCTGTTTGGCCGATATAAAAACGGTCACAATCGTCGCATATAAGCTTATAAACACCGGTTTTGGATTCAATGTTGGTCTGAACGACTGGACGGACCAAGTTCCGTAGACGGTTATTTGTTTTAAAGGTAACGGTGTAACCTATTTATTTAAGGTGGATGTTAGGATCTTAGGCATCAGCTCGGTGTATGTTGTCGAGATGAATTTGTTATTAGGTGTATTATCTTGTGTCTGTCTGGAACGACGGGCTTTGTGTTTTTTAAGGATGTTGTCAATCATTTGGCACTCATAGCCGTTGGCCATAGCTATGTGTTTAATTATGTTGAGTTCACTCTCGAAATCATCATTATTTAGGGGGATCATCAAAAGCCTGTGAATGAAACAGTTGTAGGCCGCTAATTTTTGAGAGAAAGGGTGGTGTGAGTCTGCATGTATGGTCACATCTGTGGTGGTAGGCTTTCTGTAAATTTTAAAATTTAAGTTGTTAATTCGCCTAATGATGGTAAGATCGAGAAAGTTGAGTTTATTGTTGGTTTCAGTTTCCATAGTAAACTGAATATTGTGAGTAACAGTATTCATATGGTTTTTAAGATTACTGATTTGGCGTAGAGTACCATTAAATATCAGGAAAGTGTCATCAACATATCGGCCATAGAAGATAATATTATTGGCAAAGATGTTATTATTAAGGATGTAGTTGTTTTCATAAAAATCAAGATATATATCAGCCAATAGGCCAGATAGCGGTGAACCCATAGCCAGGCCATCTGTTTGAATGTAGTAATTCCCGTTGAAAGTGAAATAGTTTTGTTGAAGGATGAGCCTTAGTATGGTAATTAGTTCTTTAATGAGTTGTGTGTCCAGTTTGATAGTATCATGGAGATTTTCGTTCAAAATATCCAAAGTTTGGTTCACAGGTATATTCGTGTATAAATTGACGATATCAAAAGAGGCTAGTTTGTAACTGGGTTGTAATTTTATGTTGTTGGCCTTGTTTATGAAATCAATATTGTTAACGATATTATGGTTGTTTTTTAGAAAGATATTGTCCTTAATTAGCGTGACAAGTTTCTTGGCTGTTTTGAAACCCAGCGCTGTGGTAAAATTAACTAATGGCCTGATAGGAATGTCATTTTTGTGGATCTTGGGTAAGCCGGTAAGTTTTGGGGCGCGCACATTAATAGGTTTTAAGAAACGATGAGCACGATCATCAAATAAATTGGTACAATTGTTAATAGTAGTGTTTAATGATTTTACATATGAGTCAGTGGGATCGAATTTTATTAGCTCGATATTGTTATCGGAAATGAATTTGTGTACTTTCTGTGTGTATGTGTCGTTGTGGGTTATCACCAAAGTATGACCTTTGTCTGCTTTGGTAATAAGTGCGTTATTATCAAGCAACTTAGTATTTATCTTTTTGAGTGTCTTGCGTTCAGCCTGCGCTCTTATCTGTTTCTGTATGGTACGACGCAGAAATTATAAGGTAAATTATATCACTATGGTGTAAGTCCAGTTTTGCTGCCTGCTCGTGCTTAGCTGCTACCGTCTACATAACCTCAATAGTGATAGTGTTGTTGTTGTTTTTGTCCTTGTGTATATATTTGTTTTTAATTACAGTGTTGTTTTTGTAGTGTAATAACTTTGGTTTAGACCACAATGGAACCTCAAGTTTTTGAACTACGACCAAGAAAGAAACAGACAGCCAGACAAATACAAACAAAACGTTGCCAAGAAACTATGAAACAAAGGCAAGGCCTATGTTAATTGAAAAGGTAACATGGTTAACAAGAAAACTTTTCAAGACAAAAACTGTGAGTGTATAAAACAATGTTACAGTAAGATAACTATTGAAGAAAGAAGAGAATTATATAAACACTTTTGGGATATGGGTGATTCTGGCAGACAGAATGCACATTTATGTGGTTTGGTGTAATACTGTGACGTAAAAAGACAATGCTCTTGTAGTAACATGAAACCACCAAGAACCTTAATGAATACATTTTGTCTAACTATGCCTATCCCCCACCATCCACATATGTAAACAGTTTTTTCTCGACACATTTACTGTAAGTGATGGTAGAGTTTCTAGGGCCTTGCTAAAATACAGAGAGGGTAAGTCTCCTGGTACAGACACAAGTGGAAAGAAACCTTAATCCTAGACCAATCCCTGTCGAAGATACAAATTTTGTCATAGAAAGCTTTCTGCAATACATGCCATTATACACGAGCACATAATCCACATTAAAAATATTTAAATGAAAAATTAGATTTAAGCAAAATGTATGATTTACATAAAGAATTTTGTATTGATAATGAGTGACAGGCTGTTAAAATTAGTTATTATAGGCACATTTTCAATACTCATTATAAACTAAGGTTTCATGTTCTAAACAAAGACAAGTGTAAGAGATGTGATGAATACAAGATTAAGATAAGTGGTTTAAATTTGGTTGACCAAGAAAAACAAAACCTTGACAGAGAACACTTACGAAAAGCAGAAAAAGCTAGGGACCTGATGAATAAAGGTAAGAGAAAAACTGAAAATGGTGATGGACTGTACGTTTGTTCAATGGACATGCAGAAAGCTCTTCCGTTTCCTATCCTTACTGTAAGCAATGCTTATTACAAGTGCAATTTGTATGGATACAATGTTGGAATACACAAATTAAAAAATGACAATGAATATTGTTATGTTTGGGATGAAACCCAAGCCTCAAGGGGGTCCTAGTAAGTTGCGTCTTGCTTACTTCAACGTTTTGACACATGTCGCCACGGTAAGACTCAGTAATCTACTCAGACACATGTGGCGGTCAAAACCATAATATTAATGTGGCATTATCTTTAACGAAATATGTTCAATCCCCAGAAAACACTGTTCAAGTTATTGAACAAAAGTTTCTTGTTTCTGGACGTTCTTATTTACCAAACAACTGAGACTTTGGTGCAATTGAACAAGCAGCAAAGAAAAAAAATATTTTTGTTCCCTCAGACGGGTATGATGTAATGGCTTCAGCAAGAAGAAGTCAAAAACTTATTGTCTGTCAAATGACTAAAGACAATTTTTTCCACAAAGGAGCTTAAACAAGCCATTACAAGAAGGAAGACAAATACCAACAAAGAAGCTGTAAACTGGCTTCTAATGCAACACATTCAGTATGAAAACAGTCTTCCTTTACAAGTGTTGTACAAGGAATCTCTAAGTAACTTTGAAGACTTCAAAATCCTAAACATCTCTCTAGCTCAAAAATGAGGAAGGCCCTGGTCATTTGTGAACATTGAACCAACCTTTTAGCCCAGAAAAATTGGAAGTTTTAAGGAAAAAGCTAATTTTTTGTACATACAGTCCTTGAACCATAAATTATACAAAACCAATGAGTCTACCACTTAAAAGTGTCTAGGGGTGGTTTTACGGGGGTTGAAAGGGGTGAAAAAACAATTTTACACGTATAACTTAAAAACAAAGTTTTTTATCAAAAACTGTTTCAAATAAAATTTGTAGCTCACACAATTCCCTATAATTTGGTGGGTCTTATATTTCTGTATGTCAGAGATTGTAGGAATATACCACATTTAAAACTTAGAGAGTATACTGTATTTTTTTAATTTTGTGTGTATTGTGAATGATTGTTTTTTTTTTTTTTAAGAGGATGAATGTTTATGAAAAATTGAAAAAAAACGCATTTTTGATACGTTCCCATAATTTATTATTCCAGATAAAATATTTTGAAAAAGTATCTTTCGATATTTACAAAATTGTAATAACAACAGTAAGAATAATATAGAAAAAGATTGCAAAATGAAACCAAAATTTGTAAATAAAACATTGTTTGAATAAAAAAGCAAATGCAATAATTATCAAGAATTTTAAATCTGAACATTTTTACTTAACTAAATGACTAAAATTAAAATGATGTAAAAATACAAAAAAAATTAATCTTGAACTGTACAAAATAGTCATTTAAAAAAATTAATTACATAATTAAACACATCATAAAATATCAAAATCAGAAAGCAATCAGCTTATGATATCAAGTATGTGAATTACACAAAAGGAAGGTAGAATCAACACAAAACATTTATGAAAACAAACACTTAAGATAAAGTAAAATTTTTACAACTGAATACATAATTTGTTCAGAAATATCAGATGAAAAATTAAAATTTAATTAAATGGAAATTATTTAAAAATAATACAATAAAATGTTAAAAGAAAATTGTACACTAATTTTTAAAAATATGGTAAGATTTTTCTTTTGTAAGAGTCTTTTATAATACAAATTTAAGTCAACAAAAGTCTTCTATATCACTGTTTTCATTGACATTTGTTTCTTCAAGAAATTCACTTTGTTTTTCATCATCAGTATTTAATCTCTTCACTATCAGTAATATTAATATTGTAACCTGGTGTTTCACAATTCTGACGCATTGATCCTTGGCAATTTTTACACATAACTGTGCATTACAATCCAGATTTTAGGCAGCGATAACGAAAAGTAGAACAGAGTCATGCAGCCACAGGAAATTAAATTAAAAATTGATTGAGGAGCTGGTTCTAATGTAGTTACTAGCCATTTCAGAACTTGGTAGTAAACTCTAAAGGAATGCTGAGTTGCAGCTGCAGGTAACAGCTTTAATTTGGCATATGCCTTTTTGAGAGATTTCTGAAACATCTGAATCTGTACTCGTCTAGTGTTTGCCTTTCATCTTTCGAACCGTACAGAATTAGAAATAATTTTTCACCCGATTTTTTTACTTCACTTTTATTTGAATTCACACTATTAATCACTGCTACAGCATTGTCCAAATTTCTGTTATTTTCTGATAGCTTCAGTAATTGTTTTTTACCTTTCCCATGAACTGAACTAGTTGTGTCACAGCCACTAAAAGCATGTGCTAGAAGGATTAAACTTTTGACATTTGTGAATTGCATTTGCAAATTTTGTGAGGAAAATAATTTTGCTGATATTTGGTTTCAAGAAAAATATATCTTGGTCTGCTGGACTTAAAGCTATCACAAGTACAAGCAAATCAATATCTTGGGCAACAATTGTCACTTGCAAGTTCTGTGACTTCTGAATGGCAGTTTGCACAATCAGTGTATCTGCGTCGTCAGATGACTGTCGTATTTCAAACTTTTGTTCGAATTTTTTTTTGAACATTTCAACAAGTTTTTTTTTATTTTCACTGTTGGCTAAAAACCTTTTTTTGGCCGACAGACAGGGGGGTTACTTCCGTTATGCTGAACTGTGGACTGATGTTTGCGTATCGATGTTGCTGTTCAGATTTTTTTGTACTGTCAGGATTATCATATCCATCGAAGACGATTACTGCAGACTTAAAAGTACGCGAAACATATTACACATACATATCACATACTTCTTTATAATTACTGCATTTTTTAAAATTCCATTTCACTTTATGCAACAAATACCCTCCATCTATTATGTAGATGTCTCTCTTGTTCAGTAAATTGTCATAGATGTTTTTAAACTCATCATATAAAGCGGACTTTGTGTTTTTTTCATTCCAGTATTCGTGAAAAGGAATTTCAGATTCCTTGGGTATGGTGAAATTTTAAATTTAAAATACTCTGATATATCATCTCTTGGTTCTCTGCACAACAGCATTATTTGATAGAGAATTAAAGGATCTATAGTAATACCCTTTTCACGTAACGTAGCAGAGGAATTAATGGCACTCGGAGGACGTACTCTGTTTTCACATTTTATGACAACGTGCCTATACAATTTCCCAGACAATTTTTTCATATCGATTTCACCAGTTTCCTTTGATTTATGACAATTAATAGCATCATTTCCAATAATTCCAGTACCAAGTGACGTAATGATTTGCGTTTTTGAAAACAGATTGTGATTAATATGCCAATCATACAATTTATTGGCATCTGAATCATTTCTTGCAATTCGAGTTTCTCTTAATTCAACATGTTGTTCAGATGTGAAAAATGTAGTGCTACAAAAATTTTCAAGCTCTTGACGAATATCCGAAAATGCTGATTTGGTAGTGATATATAAAAATATTTCCTTTGTGAATCCTCGGTGAACAGCGCCACCTTAGACTTTAAATTCTCGATTTGCTGCCTGTTCTATGACCATATCGGTCCAAGTACCACTGAAAAATGTTTTGTTACTCCTTACAGTAAAATAACCTTTCGTAGATGTATCAAATTCTGAGTCACTCATTCTATTTTGTAACTCAAGCATTTCGTGTAAATAAATCTGGCAAGCTTTTAGCATAGTGGCACCTTCCTACTAAAAAAAAAGTAAAAATGTTTTTACTTTACTTTTATAATACTTAGGTCATTTGGTCTGCATTATATAAATTCCTTTCTATACTTCATTATATAGAAGTTACTAAAAATGTGAAACAATATTTTATTTGATACTTTTTTTGACAAAATTCTTCGTTTGCATATTTCAATAACAATGTAACAAATTTTTATATATTTCAACATGGGTAAAATCGCCCTGAGACAATATTTTAAGTTAAATATTGACCGACCGGTTTGGTCTAGTGGTTAGGGCGCTGGCTTCTAGACCAAGAGGTTCAGGGTTTGATTCCCGGTAAGGTCTGGCATTTGTTCATCATTCAAGTCATTCATCTCATTAGTTACGCACAAGCTTTGGGTAATGTAAGTATCATCCTCTACAACAACAAAAATCGATCATTCACATGCAATACACACAAAATACAAAAAAATACAGTATACTCTAAGTTTTAAATGTGGCCTATTCCCACAATCTTTGAGATACAGAAATGTGTGACCCACCAAATTATAGGGAATTTTGTGAGCTACAACTTTTATTTGAAACCTTTTTTGATAAAATACTTCGCTTTTATGTTATATACAAAAAATCGGGTTTCACCCCGTTCAACCCCTGTAAAATCACCCCCGGACAAATTTAAGTGGTAGACTCATTGGTTTCGTATAATTTATGGTTCAACGACCACATGTGCAAAAAACTAGCTTTTATCTAATTTTTTCCTTTAAAGTCAAATTTTTTGACTATTTTTCCTGGGCTATTTGCTCTATCCAAATGAACTGAAAGTGTCAGAATTAAAAAAGTGACATGATGGATTTGTTACGCTTCATCCCCCCAATTCGTCACCCCTTCTTCAATGCCTTTAATAGTAATGATTGTGCAGAAGATGTTTTTATCTGAGGATGAAGTAATGGATCACCCTTCCAATGAAGAAGATGAGTAATGCTATGAACTTATTTTTACCTCAAGTAACAATATTAATTGAAAAAAAAAATTCAAACAAGTTTTGAATGTTTTTTTCTTCAATAGATATTGACTGTTTATATTTTTATGCTTATTTCCTATCAATATAAGCACATGAATGTATTTACTAAACTTAAGTAAATAAAATCTGTTGAAAAATGTTTTATATTACTTTCTTTTTGCCAGCTTATTATAGGGGGTAAGAGATTATTTTCTTCTTATTTGCAAGCTCAGGGTCTTGTTTATATATAATATATAAATACAAATAATCATCTAATAGACTAATACATTAATAAATATATTAATGAGTAATAAATTATTATTATTAGTTTTCTACTTTTTTACGAAATTAGCCTTACTTATTTTGACAGAAATATTTTTAAATGAAAAAAGTAAACTAAAGCAGTAAAGTGATAAATGCTTTGCATTTTCCTAAGTGAAAGCAATCACCCCGATTTGGTTGTCCTCGTCGATCTGGTATAATTGCCCCCCTAACGCATACTTGCTTGCATCCGTTTGTAAGTAAAACCTTTTGTTGGGGTTGGGATGCCTGAGCATGACGGTGTCCACAAACAGCTGTTTCACCCTATCAAACTGTTGGTCCAATTCCTCTGTCCATTTAAATTTCGATCCCTTTTTCAACAACTGTAGCAATGGTTGAGTCGCTTCGGCGTATCGGCTGGTAAACTTGTTATAGAAATTAGTCGGACCTAAAAATCCCTTCAGCTGTTTTGGATTCTTCGGTCGAGGAAACTTCATTATTGCTGCAACCTTGTCTTGTGATGCACTAATACCCTTTGTTGAAAGCTCGTAGCCTAAGTAGTCAATATTTTGCAGGAAAAACGGATTTTTTGATGTTCACGGTGAGGTTAGCCTGTCTCAGATTCTCCAGTAGCAAACGTAGATATCTGATATGTTCCTCTTCGCTCCTGGATACGCATAGGTAGCCGTTGACATATTATTGTGAACCATTTTACCTCTTCCGTTAATACCTGGTCCAATCCTCTGGTCAGGCTCGCCAGGCAGGTCATGAGGCCAAATGGGGTTACGGTGTATCAGTAACATCGCCCTTTACATAGAAACCCTGTGAAATTTTGACACTCCTCAGCTAGTGGCATTTGCCAAAAACTGCTTGTTAGATCAATGCTACTCATCACTCTTATGTCCCCGCAGCTCGCCAACACTTCATTAATCGGCACCGCCCCCTCATAGTCTGGGACGGTAACTGAATTAATCCGCCGCGCGTCGAGACATAGGCGTATCGATTGATCCTTCTTAATAACTGTTACCAAAGAATTTATATATGGGCTGGCCGCACGTTCGATTACCCCGCATGCCTCCATTTTCTTCACCTCCTTGTCGACGGCTTCCTGATACTTCAAAGGAATTGGCCATCCTCTTATACAGTACGGTGTTTTATCTGTTATGACGAACCTATGCTCATATCCGATTGCCCTGCCTGGTTCCTCTCTAAATATCTGACGGTCTCGTAATAGCACCTCTTCCAACTTCTTTTTAGTTTGATTACTAATTTCAGTAACTTTCTCCAGTTTCTCCCGGATTATGGCTGTAGTAGGCTCCGCTTCTTGGTGTATTTCCATCGCTAGCATCTCCCAACTCTTGGGTATATCACCTGTTGTAATTTGATTATTAAATGTAATTTGATTATTTTGTAAATTAATAATGCACCCCCCTTCTTGTAGTATTTTCAATTCCCATGATACAGTCACATATTAATTCAGGCACGATGATATACACACTATCCACTACGAATTCCCCGAAATTTACTTCTAATAACACTTGTTGTGTAATTTGCTTCGACTTCTTACCCACGGCTCCCTTTACGACTGTATTCGTTAGTCTTAATACATCCAGTTTCCCATTCGGTGTTTATTTTTATTGAACCACTCTGCAGAAATCACATTGATCTGACTGCCTGTGTCAATTAACGCTATGACAGGTACATTATTCAAACTGATTTCTAATTCCGGACATTTAAATTTTTGTGTCCATTCCATTTCTTTATCTATTTCTAATAAATCATCACGTATATTCAAAAATGTGGTGCTGATTTCCTTACAACTAATTGCTACATCTATCTTATTTCTACGGTAATAGTTATTTAGTTTTTTGAATTCGTACTTTGCACATTTAGGGTCGATGACTGTCATTGAGTTCCGCTTGTACTTGCGAGAGCATTGACCTGAATTTGCTGTCCCCTATTCACTTCTACCCTGCTCAAATTTGTTTTGCCTGTAGTTACGTCCGGTGTCATTTGGGTAGTCAGCCGGTCTGTCAACTCTCCGATTATGCCACGGGGCGTTCTTTATGTTCCGTCTTTACCTGGTTTTGTTCAACTGGGTTATAAGGGCGTCCGTTGTCTGCCTTTCGCATAGCTGAAAACTCCGTTAACAATACTTGGAATTCGGCGATGTTCTTTACCTCTCTCGTCACTGTAGCTACTGCTATGCCGTGGTGATAATGGTGTGCAAGCTTTCTAATTAAGTGTTGGTCCAATATGGGTGGTATCAATTGACGATTCTGTAGGATGCACCTTTCCATATATTGGACCATGCTTAGACCACTCTCGTACCTATATTTTCCGAACTCTAGGCGGTCCCGTACCTCCTCTTGAATCATCTGATTCCAATCCTTTGCTATGAAAGCTTCTTGGAATTCCTGGAACGTATCTACTTCATGTCGTGTCAACTACCATCAGATCGCCGCCTCTCCCTCTAGATGCCTCGCGATCTCCAGTTGATGCCGTCATTCATATAGTATTCCTTTCTGATCTCCTCCTTTTCTTTGATAAATTCCATCGGGTACTCACCTTCCCCGTTGAACGACACGCTTTTTAAGTATTCCACTGTGATTCCTCATTGTATTGGTGTTGCGCCTATTTGTGCTAACCGCATCTTCATATCTTCTTTCACCATTGTTAAAACTGCCCACCTACCTCATTTAACTCGTGGCTAACTTCCGCTCGGTGTAGATTCAGTTGTTCTTCGTGTTTCTTGTTGTTGATAACTAGCTTATTTATTATTTTTATCTCTTGTGCGACTGCCTCCTGGGTTTGGTTGATCGCTTGTTCACCTCTTTCTAGGTGTTCCCGCACCTGCGTTTGGAGTGTCTCTGTTTCTTCATGTACCACCTCTTTCGCTTCTGACCTTAACTTCGTTGATATTTCTTGGTTTTCTCGCTTAATCTCTTTGATTTGTTGATCTACCCGTTCTCTGTGTTCGTTTACTTGTCGTGTTACGTATTGTTCTACTTCCTTATATGGATGTTGTATTCTTGTATACTCTCCTTAACCTCCTCAATTCTTTTTTTCAGCTTCCTGGTGCTTTCTGTCAGTTGTTTTGTTTGTTTATGGGTTTCTTCTAGTTTTTGTGTTACTTGTGATATTTGTTCCGCTATTTGTTGTTTTGTGCTCTCCTCCAGTCACGTTATTTGTTGTGTTAATTGTTCCGTTATTTGTTGTGCTACTTTTGTGTTTTCCGTTATTAATTGTTTATTATTCTCTGCTAATATTTGTAGCATTGTGGCCATGTCTATGTTTGCGTTTGTGTGTTGTATTGTACTTGTTGTGTTTTCTTCAGTTCGTCCCCTTGCCTCTAAAGGAGCCAATACGACTTCGTTCTCCGTTACTTCTTCA
Organism: Magicicada septendecula; assembly: GCA_034769895.1. NCBI lineage: Eukaryota > Metazoa > Arthropoda > Insecta > Hemiptera > Cicadidae > Magicicada > Magicicada septendecula. The sequence goes on from CM068371.1 coordinate 238,461,640, forward strand.
AATCTTTCTGTTTCCCCCATCTGATTATTAATGTCAAATTCTACTTCATCACTACCATTTATATCGCCGTTACTTGCCATTGTAATTTCACTACTTTTAATTTTATTAAAATTCCTTACCTTTGTAGTCTTACTTCGAGTTAACATTAATTTTAAAATTTATATTATATTTTTTATTATCTAACTCATCTCATTCTGCCGAGCTTATTTAAATTCGACTTTAAGCTCCACTCGGGCGTCAAATATAATATTCTTGGAATTGCCCCACGTTGTTGGGACAAATATAATATTTGTTATATTTGGTTATTAAGCCACACGTTGGTTGCGTCAAATATCACTAACGGTTCTACGTTGAAGCGCCAAATATAACGACTCGTGAAGCGCGCATAATTTTCGAATGTTGAATAAATAATTTATTCAAGGCAGTATTGCATGTAATCGGTAATTACCTTGATTTATTGTGTTACAAATTATATTTAGATATATTTATTACTGAATACTTCCACTCATTTTTGTATTATTGATTAATTTGCTTGGGCGCCAGAGCAGAGTATCTCAAGATTGTTATGAAATAATAACACTTCGTTCAGATACTAAGATTTATATTATTATCTTCTTATTACATAAGACATCTGAGAATTAATCATTAATATCATCTTTAAAATCTATACTCATTAATATTCTTTATAACTAATAACAAAATTATTAATATCTCTAGCTTACTGATTCTTCAAAATCATATTAATTAAGTATTATTCAAATGAGCAATCAGTAGATTCAAATTTACTCCCTTAACACATTTAAATCTTTACTATATTAATCAAAACATATAGGTATCATACATTCTTAACTACTATGAACTTCTATAATCTTCAATAGATTCAATTATTCAACTTCGGTACCATTTCTATAATTATTATAATTTGTTTCCTTACTTTACTATACAATAACTCTCCTAACATGTCATATAGCATAAATTGTAATAGTTAGTATCTGAACTTGTGGGTCTTTTGAGAATGAGATGAGTTATTTTTAGATGCAAATTCTATGTTAAGTTATTGAGTTGTAAGTCATAAATGATTTACTATTACTTGTTGCTGGATTCCAAGTAAAAGAATGATGAACTGTAATCCTGCGTTGAACATCACACTACAGTCTGCACTAATCACGCTTGATTAAACCTTTTTTGTTTACTTCACTCGCTCGCGTTAGTACTAAACGTCGCGCACATATAAATAAGTATACTTCTTGCTGCCATCTATCCGCACAAGTTAAACATCTTCTGGTTCGTACGTACTATCGCGCACACATATAAAATAAACATCTTGATGACTGTAATTCTTTCTCAACTATTTAACCGAGTTAATCTATTGATTTGAACTTAGAATTATAGTATTGAAATGCTCACATCGAGTGACGCAGGTTTCCCGTGTTTTGCATGAAAATTAAACTTAGACTTCCCCTTTTTCGTTTGCTTCACTTGTGTTTTATAGTTTTCCGAGTCCTTCCCTCACTACAGCTCTTGTTGATCATACTTCCATTGGCCTGATTTGAAGTATTTGCCGGTAAATTCGAATGTACCCATTCCGGTGCTGTATCTTTTTCGCGCTCACTACCGACGCTATCCGTGATTGGTTACCAGAGAGCGGGCGATAGACTTACGCGGACGTTCGTTAGACTCCTAAAAAGTGACGCTACTTTCTAAAATAGTCATACTTATTGGCGTGTCATCTATTGTCTCTTGAAGGACACAGTACCGTTAACCTAACTGTACATGGGCGTTTTTTGCTCTTTCCACTCTACAAAAACATTTTATGCTTTTATGACATGTAAGGGTGTTTTGGGTCTATTGTAACTTATTTTGTCGGCGCCTGACTGTCGCATAGTCGAGCCTCTTTTGATTCAAATTTTCATTTATATATTGTAAGGGTACATATCTTCAACACACACTAATGAAGAAACATGATAAGAATAAATTATTAAACACTTAACACTATGATTAAAAGGGATGAATCGGAGATGAAAGAGTGGGTAATTAACATAATAATACGATCAAACATATAAAAGTAATAATTAAAGTAACCTCTGATAAGAGAAGTGTAGCAAGCAATGAACCAAAACGTTGAAAACAATAATACAATGCGATTTAACCATAATAACCCAATAGATGGTAAGTGAGAAGGTAGAACCAGCCCCAACACAAAAGAAAGGATATATAAGTCATAACAAAATAAGTGAGAAAATATAACAAGCCCCAATACCAGCGATAGGATATATCAAGACAAACGAAATGGAGGGAATAACTAGAACCAGCCACAACACCAGTGATTGACCAAAGAAAATGAAACCAGATGAGAAGGTGAAAACCATAAAATAAGTGAAATGAAAAGAAATGAAAGGACACAAACCAGTAATGTAGAACAAGAAAAGGAGATATGTTACAATCCAAAAGTAATGGAAAAAGAAACCAATGAATGATAATTGTAAATGATAATTATTAGTATCTACCAAACAAGCAATGTAAATGATAAGTGTTAAAATTCAATAACTAAACTTTAAACAAAGTACACTAACCAAATAAATAGAGAGTAACTATGATAAATCAATCTGATACATGAACTTGTTAATATTATAATTAAACCTTGTAAAGTGAGAGATAGAGAGCTAAAGAAATAGTGAACATTGTAAAATGAGAAAGAGAATTTAAAGATAGGTAATACCCACTAGTAACACTTAAATTAAACATATAGAGTGCAAAGTGATAGTGTAAAACCCCAAATTAAATAGAACCCTATTGATAGGGATAGACACCAAATAATCAGTGAAAAAACACTAAAGATTTAAGAGTGATCAAAAACCATCAGTGAGTGGTAAAAATAAGTGAAAGCTGATAATGGCTAATCACAGGAAGGACTGTGGCACTTAATAGCAATTATCCAGTGAACACAAGTTTATTAATAACAAAATGAAACAAAGTGTAACAGACTAGATAATAAGTATGTTTTAGATAATAGTAGTACATACTACTTGTCATATTTTAGTTTACAAATCTTAATGTTAGGTAATAATTTGTTAATTAGTATTATTGTTCATGTATTCAAGAACGAAGGACTATCAGTGTGTTAATACACAGAATACATGATTTTTATTCACAGAAATAAGAATCCGATATCATTAATTTAAAATGATACATTAAAGAATATTTTTTATTGACAAACTGATAATAATAAAAAAGATATTAATATTAGATAGTAAACAGTTGTTGAAGATTCAGTTATGGCTTAATGTCATTTAGAGTTAATCATAACAATATATCATTGTATTAATATGTTTAATTCATGTTTGTGTTTATTTTTTATGAAGAGTATGAACATTGTGTGTAATGACATGCAATAATGATTATGTTTGATGAATAGGAATATGGCTGTAGGAATTATACAGACCATAAACCTAAATGTTATGTTTTAAGTAATAGAAAATAGTAAATAATAGTTCAGTTATAAACAAAAGCAATAATTAAGAAACAAGTTAAATTCAGACAAATCTAATAATACTGAAAAAGCAGTTGGGACACAATAGACAAGCCATAATATGGAAACTAATAAAATAACATACAGTTATTATAAAACAAACACAAAACCATTCAACAAGTAAACAAATCATGTGTAAAACAAACCAAAACCTGTACAAAGGGAAAATGAAATGTAATCAATATAAATTAAGAAAAAATAGCCAATTACTACTTAGGCCTATGCAATGCCTAACAGTAATACACCAAAAACTACAAATTGTAAGAATTTAACTATGACATGAGCAAATCAAAGACAAGTAAACAGTAAATGATAATTAGGGAATCAAAATAAGAGAGAAATGTTAAAGTAATTGTATAAAATAAGAAAGCAATGTAATTAGATAATATCAACATAACTATCCAAATGTTAATACATCAGTAAACCCAACCTTATGGGATGTTAAATTAATCTTTGAAACAAAATACAAACAGCGGTGATAATATCTCATACTTAAAAAAGAATACCGAAGATTAATAGCAATCAGAAGATATTTAATCATTTTGAATAAAAATTCAAATATTCTAACAATGGTCTTAAGTCAAGTTTATACAATCAGAATCTATTAGTTACCATGACAACGGAACGTTATTGATGATTTTTCTGTTAGGAACATTTAATCTTAGAGTGACGCTTACGAGGAAGAGACGCCAGGCCGTGAAGGGCCCAAATTTTACTTAAAAACAGTAAAAGTGACCAGATTTCATGAAATAAAGAACCAAACTACCTGATAAAGGAATAACACATTCAACCCAGGCAAAGGACCAGCTTAATTAACTCCAGATTAATTAAAATCGACCAACTAACATGAAAAAGACACAAGACATACCTGAAGCCAAAGATGATTGAAGATTGAAGAACCAACATCGATGAACCCAACCTAATTCAACTATCTGACACTACACCTCAAAGCAACTGATGTTAAGTATTGCTGAGTTAACTAAATTTCTGAAATAAATTCTCTTTAAATTTTCTCACTACACTGTGAACTCTCACTATAACTGATGGTATTATTTCTTTCAAAGATTAATAAATAAAACATATTTATGAATACCAACTAACTGAATATAACCTATGTACTAAACGAATAACTCCACCACACACTTTTAACATCACAGCATTGAATTGAATTGAATTGAATTTAATTGAATCTTGTTCTAAACTTCTTTGTCGTACTTAAAAGAATTCATGGCCAATTTTATTTTGTATAAATAAGAAACGGTGTCTATCATGGTGACTTGACTAACTTTGCATTGCCAACCCTGCTTTCTGCTGAGTGAACGATTAATTATTGCCGAGGCTAAAATCTATTATATTAATCAGATTTGTATAAACATTAGTGAAATTTAACAAGTTATAAAGCCAAATAAAAAGTGTGAATCGTTACTAACTGTCCAGTAATTATTTCCAGTATATTATGTATGTTGTGTTTTGTAGCAGTGAGTAGAATTAGCCAACAACATTTTACGTTGGTAACACGTTCCCCCACCCAAGCGAGATTCGAGTTCCAGCCAGTCGGCGAACAATTCGAATCAAATACGACAGTACCGTAAAACAACTAAGATGGAATCTTTTAATTGTTTTCTGGCAAAACAATTTGGCGCCTATCAGGAAGAAGTAACTAATGAGTAGGGACAGGTAAGGACACACAGGCTACACGTAGCATTTATAACATAGAGCGCATCCGACGTGCGAATTAATAACGTATTGCAAAATTAAACACCGACAACTCAAATCTAAAACTCAATATTAAAAAAAAAAATTATAACACGTCATACTCCTAACTATTACAAAGTGGCGCACCAACTAGTGAGGCTAGATTTACGAGAAAAATAATGTCTAGCGGCAAGTACGAAAGAAGACGAACAAGATGCATAAGAGGGCGTCATCACTGAGACGGACGAAGGAGGCCAAAAAAGAAGTTAGAGTGAGCGACAAGGAAGTGACTTCGGTCGAGGACTCCGAACAAATGTTACCTCCCATGGAGCCAGTGAAACCCGTGCAGCCAGAGAATCAACCGGAGAAACCCACACAACCAGGGGACGCAGATTTCATGGAAATGATGAGAATAATGATGGAAGAAACCTTGAAAAAAATATAGAGTCATTGAGCAAGAAAATGGACGACGGGAAAGAAGATTTCAAGAGTGAATTAAATAAGACTAATCAAAACATAGAGTTATTAAAAAATGATAACCAAAAACTCAGCCAGCAAATGGCCGAAAATAGTAAGACCATGGAAGAAAAAATGGACGAACTGAAGCAAGACAGCCAGAAAAATATGGAGGCCTTAAACGAGAAGATAGCCGAGAACAATGAACAGATCAATAAGAAGATCGAGGAGGAGATGACGGGTATACGACAAGGGATTTCCGAAATACATGGAAAATGGGAAAACACCAGTCAAGAATTATGACAAACGAAGGAAGACTTTGGTGACCGAATAACTAATGCGGAAGAAGACAGCCATATTCGAATAGAATCCATACGAACCGCAACCGAACAAAACATAACGCAGGTGAGGACAGACTTTGGAGAGAAATGCCGGGAGATCGACACCGCTGTAAGCTAAGTTCGCGGGCAAGGTCAGCACAATAAATACAAAATTGAAGAGATCCAGAAATGAGAGATTGCCAAAATCAGAGACAGCTGGAAGTCATTAATAACAGACCACCAATAATATTGCAATACCAGCACATGGACAACCGGGAGGTCATTAATTTCAAACAATACAAGCGAAACCCGATGGAGTTCCTAGAGAGAGTGGATGAACAACTGGCAAAGACTCAGGAGAATAGATGGACCATCATCCGAGGGTATTTGGATGAGTACTTCTGTGACATAAATGATAATTGGTGGACAACTACGAGACACGACCTCACGAACTACGAGGAGTTCAAAGACGTGTTTAAGAGGAAATGCTGGTCAGAGGCAACACAAAACATCGTTCGGGATAGCATATGTTTCGGCAGGTATGACGCCAGCAGAGGGACGACTTTCACAGCATATTTTTTGGGGAAAGTATGTCTAGCAAGGAATCTGGAGCCAAAAATTCCGGAAGAGAGCTTAGTAACGAAACTTGCCTTTCACTATGAAGAGGGTGTCTCCAGAGCGTGACTGGGCAGTCAAATTAAAACCATACAATCCATGGCAGCCCTGTTAGAAGACTATGAAAGGGAGCGATACTATCGCAGGAGTCGACAGCGGGACGATAGGGGTGACAACAAAAGCTTCCAGAACAATAACCTCTTCAATAATAACAATTACCGCTCAAACTATAACAGCCGTAATAATACGAATAACCACCCCGAGTCACATAATAAACCAAACAATAATAATCCGGCCAGTCAACCAAACAACGGTTATATTAACAACAATAGGCCAACCAATCAAAATAATCAGTACAACCGGCCAAATTTCAACAACAATAACAATGACAATAGGAATCGTAACAACCCAGATCGTAGCTATCGTCAAGTACACTATGTGAGGGCCGAAAATGACGGGAGAAATAGGTCGTATTATCAGGGACGACGAAGCGCCGACCAAAACGCCTACGGACACCGGTACAGTAATAGCAACTATGGACGTGATACCAGAGCCAACACAGGCTGAAGTCGTAGTCAAGAGGTATACCGACGTGATCGCTATGAAGAAGATCATAACCAGCCGGAGCCCCGACCATCAACGAGCGGAAGTCAGCCAACAAGTCAACAAGACAGGCATGACGAACAGCCCGAGACGGCTTTAAACTAAGAGTGGCAGTGAAAAAGCTACTTGTACCCTCACTGAACCAGTCTATTGGGTTAAATCGCAACATTGCACAAGCAAACGACGTACTCACAATTACGATTGTACGAAACAATTATTTAAAGGCTATTAGAGAAGAATTGCTCGAGGAAAATAATAACCAGTCTGATAATAAACACAGCGAAATTGCTTATATCTCAACGAAAGTTAACGGAGTACCGACACAAGTGATGATAGACACGGGATCAAACATTTCGTTAATCGACACTATCAAACTTCTCCAAGAAGCGAGTAAAACAACTATACTTATGCTACCCATCAGCAACATTGTCCTTGTAGGAGCGACCAGACGACAGAATAGAACCGTCCGAAAACAGGTACAACTCGAACTGATGAGCGACGGACAAACAGTAACAATGACATTCTTAGTAGCCAGTGGATTACCATTCCAGATGCTAATTGGTTGCGATATGCTGCGCCAGTACTCAGCCATAATTGACTTAAGCAAATGTAAGCTATTTTTGAAGAAGGGTGACATACAATGGACAACCGAATTAACCAATAGTGACAAAATACAGCCGAATAAAACAATGTACCATATCAAAAAATACCGAAATACTGGGGAACAGACACCGAATAATGGAATTTGTGATGAGACAGACAATGAAGAACTATGGCAAGAAAAAATCGAAGAAATCCGAACTTTCCAGAGAGAGAAAACGAATGCACAATTAACCGTTCAACAAGCTGAACAACTTATAGACGTGTATAATAGATACAGACACGTATTTTCAGATACACCTGGGAAGGTCAGAGATTATCAGTGCGAAATTCAATTCCGAGAGCCTGTCAACTTGATAAAAAAATCTTACCCGATCGCATTTTCATTGAAGGAAGCGGTGAGAACAGAAATCAGTCTGTTAATAGCAGAAGACATAATTGAACCAAGCTACTCACCCTACACCAGCCCTATCCTAGCAGTTCCAAAGAAACACGGGAAGGTGAGAATATGTCTAGACGCCCGTGAGATCAATAAGCACATAGTAAATGATCGTACGTCCCCAGGGGAAATAGAAGAGCTCCTGAAAAAGTTCTATGGGACCAAATTCATCAGTATATGGGACACTGTCTGCGGCTATTGGCAGGTCGAGTTACACCCATCCAGTAGAAGATACATGGCATTTATATTTGAAGGACGGAACTACCAATTTAAAAGATTACCCTTCGGATTGGTGAATTCGGTAGCAGTATTTGTAAAATTATGGACCAGATACTTGGACCGGATGCCCTACAGTTTACAACAGTCTATGTGGACGATGTATTAATAACATCGGATGTGTGGGACGAACATTGTCACCGAGTAGAGTACGTGCTAGAAAAACTATCAAACAGCCATATAACCCTCAAACTGGAAAAATCCAAATTTTTGGCTGATGAAGTGCAATTTTTAGGGTTCAACTTGTCTGGAAATGGGTTAACACCATCACAAGAAAAGGTTGAATGCATACAGAAGTTTCCAACACCTAAAACTAAGAAACAACTCCAGTCATTCCTCGGTCTGTGCAATTATTACCGAAAGTTTCAAAAGAATTATTCTGAAATGACAGCCAAATTTTCACATCAATTGTCATCCAAGAACAAATGGACGTGGGGAGTTCGAACAAGATATAACACTCCAACTTATTAAAAACAAATTCACTGAGTCAGTAATGTTACGTCATCCTAATTTCACCAAACCATTCTATTTAAATTGCGACGACAGTGACGCTAGCCTTGGATCTGTTTTGTACCAGGAGGATGAAGAGGGGAATCATTGTGTAATCAGTTTCGCAAGTAGAGTGTTAAACAGCAGTGAGAGAAATTATAGTGTCACGGAGAAGGAATTGCTGAGCGTTGTGTTTTCATGTGGAAAATTTAGAACCTACATCTTGGGGTACCCGATTACAGTAAGGACTGACCACAAGTCCATATCATTCCTCCGAAATTGCAAGTTAAGTCATGGAAGATTGACTAGATGGAGTTTGGTATTACAGGAATACAATTTAAATTGGGAATACATTCCGGGCAAGAAAAGTGTTTTAGCAGATACCCTGTCCAGAGTAAACATTAAACACCAAACGTATGAAGGAGAAAAGGAAACCATTATCAAAATATACCATATTATTAAGAGCAGAACTGACTTGGCCAACATCATGGAAGAACTGGAATGACAACAAGAACAAGATTCCAAACTAAGCAAAATTCTAAAACGCTTAACAGACAAAGACGACCACGTATCCCAATTTTACTGCAAACACCAAGGAATACTTTTCATTAAAAAACAATATAAATTAAAAACCTGGAAAATAGCCATACCTCGAGCCACAGAGAAAGACCTAATTCTCGATTATCATGAGAGATATGGGCGCATTAAAAGTGGTAAAGGCCTTACAAGAGCATGTATACATAAAGGATGCCAACAGAAAGGTACGGAAATGCATAAAACAATGTCACATCTGCCAAATAGTGAAGGTCAACAATGACAGAAAGGATGGCACCATGATACCTATAACCACTTCTTGTAAATTGGAGAAAGTCTTTGTTGACATATGCGGACCATTTCCGCGCAGTGGAGGGAAGCATCAATACAAATACCTCATTATTGTGTTCGACCACTACACAAGGTTCACAAAGCTTTACCCCATCAATCGTGCCACTACCCAGAAAATTTTAAACTTAATACTAGTACCATACGTTAGCGAAGGTGGAACACCCAAATGCATCATCACTGATCATGGAACGCAATTCAAGGGAAATAAATGGAAGAACACTTTACTAAACCATGGAATAAAAACGTACAAGACATCAGTGTACCATCCAAGCAGCAACCCTGCAGAGCGAGTCTTGAGAGAAGTGGGGAGAATCCTCCGTACATATTGTTACGATCAGCACAGTAAGTGGTCTGAATACATACCAGCAGCCGAAAACTTTATAAATGTATCGCACCACCAATTTATTGAAATAACATCATACACAGCAATGTTCCAAAGACCAACACCAAGAGAAATTACTTCATTAATTCAATTTCCCAATGAAGAATACCAGTTCGATAACGTGCAATTTCACCACAAGATACTAGAGAAGACGGACAAGATCAGACAAAAATATAAGCAAATGCAACCGAAACCCATACAATATCAGATTGGAGAGCAAATACTACTTCGAAACAGAGAGTTACCAAGTACCATGGAAGGGATAGCCAAGAAGCTATTACTACTTTACACAGGACCTTATATAGTGAGTAAAGATAATCAAAATAACACATATGAGATCGTAGACACAAAGAAGAAAGGGAACATATAACCAATCCTCTATGAAAAAATATTATTAAATGCAAGAAAAGCATCCTAAATCCGATTAATAAATAATTAGTGTTAAAAAAAGAAGTAAAATAAAAAACAAATAATCATAATATCTTGTGTATCATACCCACTAGTAATATCGCATCACTAAGAGCTAAAGAGTGTGAATCAGAGAAAAAAGATTATAATTTGAAATAATGTATTGTATAAACTAAATGATAATAATGTGGAGAATCCCACAAATGATATTTATTTATAGTCTCACTAAGACTACTTATATAATTTTGTTACTGATTGACTGTAGATAAGTCCAGCAATCATGTATAATTGACGGCGGAGCAATGGAGTCAAAAGTACCCCTCCGATCCGATTCAATATAATGTTAGGGAATTATATATCAAAGGGATAAGAACATTAAACAAAAATATAATACAGAAATCAAGAAGAATACTGACACTCAATAAAATATTAAAAACCGATAGCTCAAAACTAACCAGTGATTAAGAAAATAAATTAAATAAATGATTGAGAATTTCAATCAAAAACCTGAACGATATTTGCTGAAATAATCAATTTTAGTGGCAGGGCAATATGTAAGGGTACATATCTTCAACACATACTAATGAAGAAACATGATAAGAATAAATTATTAAACACTTAACACTATGATTAAAAGTGTAGCATGACAGATTATCCACATTATAATGAACGAAATAATGATCATAAATAAATTAAAATTAAAATGAAATCAAAGAAAAATACAATAAAAAACAATTAAGGATCACAGTAAAGTGCACTCATAGTTTGAAGAAATAAAAATAATTTAAAAACAACTATGCAATATAAATGAGTAATAAAAAATAAAACCAAAAGCCAAGATAAAGTAAGAAGGTACCCAGGTAGGATAGGAGTAAGTAAGGCAATACCCAGAACAAACCGACATCCCTAATAACAGGACTGAAATTGGAAGAAACCACGTAGTAGAATAAATAAAGTAGGGAAATACCCAAAGCAAACCCAGTAATAAGAAAAAACGAAACCCCAAAAGAGTATATGTAACTAATGAAAGTATAACACCTAAAATAAAAAATAATGTAAAGTAGATATAAACAAAAGTGTCTAAAGGTAGAATTAAAAGTGAACCAGTGAAAATTATTTATATAATGGAAAAAACAAATCTTCATGATCCTCTATAAATAAGATTCTTGATCTTATAAGACTATAAAACTGATTAGAGATAAGATAAAGTAATAACAGGGGACAAGTGCAAGTTATTTTATTATGTTAAATAGACTTCATGTGTCAATGTTTAAGTTCTTAAACTAAGAGTATCTTAAACTAATTTGTACCTTTACACCACTTTAAAGTTTTTGTATGGAATACGGAAATAATATTTGTAGAATATTATTATGAAAATAGACTACAAATGTTTCTAAGTGAGGGCCACTCTTTATCTAACAACATTTATTAAAATGACTAAGGATAAACAAGAGCAGGCATTAAATAAGTGAAGTGACAAAGGGTACATCCCCAAAATAAAATAAAAACAGCCAAGACTGCACAAAATTAGTTTTAAGAAATACTTTAAATAATGAAGGGACAGATGTGTTGTTTATATTAAGGTCAATGAACTCTATACTTAAATGTTTGAAATAGAGTATAATGTTTTTTGTTTTAAAATATTTATTATGTTTAGTAGTATTAATCAAGGCTGAAATGTTTGAGTTTGAATACAATTCTTTTATTATAAGATATTTATTATATGTTACTAGTATTAATCAAGACTGAAATGTCTGAGTTTGAGTACAACTCTTTTGTGTTAAAATATTTGTTATGTATTAATAGTATTAATCAAAGCTAAATGTTAATATAGTTAAGGAAGGGAATTTTAATTAAGATTGTATAAGAATAGAAAGTCAGAAGGGGTATAAGCAAGCTGTAATAGTCATAAAACATTATATGTGAACAGAACTAAAATCTGAACAAATAGTAAATCTCATACAAATAGTAAATTTTACTTATTTATCAATGATAAATAAGTAAAATAAATTAAGTAAACTGATGAAATTTATATAATGTAAATCCAACACAGTGTATTCTAACAGTACCAATACTTTATAAAGATATTGAAGAAATGTATAAAAGATTATTGGAAAAAATGCAAGTGTAATAACACTGTAACATAAGGGGAAGATTTAAATTAAAGATATAATTTCAAAAAGATAACTAATTCATAAAATTACAAGGAATTAAGGAAAAATAAACATTTTGTTTCAATCAGAGATCTTGTTCAATAATAATTATAAACTCATAAAGATTGTAAACCATTTAATGTGACAGGAAGTAAAATTTTAGGCCTACATGTAAAAATACTGTAAATAGGGCATTTTGAGATGGAAAACATTGTAAAAGAATCATATTTGGTATTAAATCAAGTAGAATTAACTAAAGAAAAAGAATATGTGTTAGGTATTTAATAAAATTAAATAATAGTAAAAATGTATTCATTCATATAATGTAAAAGTCAACCATGTAAGCGGAAATGCTAGAGATTTAAAATAATGTCTTTTTAATATTAAATTGGCTAAGATGTTTCGGATGAAGAAGAAAATGAAACAGTTGATTATTATACGTTGAGTAGTTCACATCAGAACGAGAGCTCGCGAAATATTCACTTATAGTGAAGGAAGAAGAAAGATGGCGAGCATCAACCAAGCCTATTCAATATAAAATCGCGAATTTTGACAAAACCTTAAATAACTATTAAATTCAGTGAATTAAACCAGTATAACTATTAATGTGAACCAATATTGAACAGTAAAAGGTGCAATAACAATTTTAACACACATAAACGATAATTCCGAATATCAAGACAAAATCTGCTATTATCGACCTTACAGAATGAAGTGAAATAAAACATTATTCAACACAAATTACCAAAACGAATCACTGAACACTGATCCAGGACAACTACACTATCACCAGAGGGATTAATCACTATTGCTGGGACGAGGAAATCTTGGAAAAGCCACATTTATTTGAAGAAGATTCCTTGAGGTGCAGCCACGTCGACAACATATGCAGCACGAAGCAGCCATCTTTGAAATCCCATGATCCTCTGCAGGCCACCGCTAGTTTCACATCAAAACGAGATTGGTTCGAACAACTTACTTTACTAACCATTATATATTAAATAATATCTTTGTATTTTTAGATCTTAAGCTTTTAATTGTAAGTGTTATACTTTTCCAACTTGCCTTTCTCTGACTATTCTAAAATAACAGCTTAAAGAACCTGACAATTAATATTAATAATTTGTATAATAAATTTTCTCGCCCTGAGAGAGAATCGATTAATCAATCGATTTAAAATCGATTATTTTATATTTTTACCAATAAAAACCATTGAATGTTATAATTTTGACTTCTATTTATTTCTAAACTTATAAATAGAATAATATAAAACAATATTTGACACATAACTACAAGAACAGCTGAAATGAACAACTTTAAAGGAGGACACACTTCGAATAAAGAAAGATCGCAAATCGATTGTTACTGGAGACAATCCATTTATGAAGAAATATAATTCCAAGTACACAAGGTGATATATTTTGACAAAAACAATCATAAAAGAAATAAAATTACACCAAAACTAATTAAAATAATTAATTACAAATTAATAAAAGAAATAAAACAAAAAAATAAATTTTTATAAAATAAAACAAAATTTTAATTTTGTTACAAAATTGACGCTCACAACAGTGGGGCATAAAAACAAAATAATAGTAAAACGAGCGAAGTCACGTGTTATTACAAAAATTGACGCTCACAACGTGGGGCGTAAAACAAAATAAACTCGAGCGAAGTCTAGTATTGTTACAAAAGGGGTGAATCAGAGATGAAAGAGTGGGTAATTAACATAATAATACAATCAAACATATAAAAGTAATAATTAAAGTAACCTCTGATAAGAGAAATGTAGCAAGCAACGAACCAAAACGTTGAAAACAATAATACAATGCGATTTAACCATAATAACCCAATAGATGGTAAGTGAGAAGGTAGAACCAGCCCCAACACCAAAGAAAGGATATATAAGTCATAACAAAATAAGTGAGAAAATATAACAAACCCCAATACCAGCGATAGGATATATCAAGACAAACGAAATGGAGGGAATAACTAGATCCAGCCACAACACCAGTGATTGACCAAAGAAAATGAAACCAGATGAGAAGGTGAAAACCATAATATAAGTGAAATGAAAAGAAATGAAAGGACACAAACCAGTAATGTAGAACAAGAAAAGGAGAAATGTTACAATCCAAAAGTAATGGAAAAAGAAACCAATGAATGATAATTGTAAATGATAATTATTAGTATCAACCAAACAAGCAATGTAAATGATAAGTGTTAAAATTCAATAACTTAAATTTAAACAAAGTACACTAACCAAATAAATAGAGAGTAACTATGATAAATCAATCTGATACAACGTGAACTTGTTAATATTATAATTAAACCTTGTAAAGTGAGAGATAGAGAGCTAAAGAAATAGTGAACATTGTAAAATGAGAAAGAGAATTTAAAGATAGGTAATACCCACTAGTAACACTTAAATTAAACATATAGAGTGCAAAGTGATAGTGTAAAACCCCAAATTAAATAGAACCCTATTGATAGGGATAGACACCAAATAATCAGTGAAAAAACACTAAAGATTTAAGAGTGATCAAAAACCATCAGTGAGTGGTAAAAATAAGTGAAAGCTGATAATGGCTAATCACAGGAAGGACTGTGGCACTTAATAGCAATTATCCAGTGAACACAAGTTTATTAATAACAAAATGAAACAAAGTGTAACAGACTAGATAATAAGTATGTTTTAGATAATAGTAGTACATACTACTTGTCATATTTTAGTTTACAAATCTTAATGTTAGGTAATAATTTGTTAATTAGTATTATTGTTCATGTATTCAAGAACGAAGGACTATCAGTGTGTTAATACACAGAATACATGATTTTTATTCACAGAAATAAGAATCCGATATCATTAATTTAAATATCGGTATGGAGAACCATACATGACTTCCATGTTCTAAGATTTATATTTAAAACCATATTTGAAATGAAATATTTCCATAGAAACTACGTCTTTCTACTTATTGCTTCAGCATTAACCACAGTACTGTGGTCACTAACGTATACCACCTCACGTTTTCGCACTCGATTTTCACCGATGATGGCAGTCGATGGCACTGCCGAAAAGTCTGGTTTTGTAGAAAAAATTGGACTACGGCTAGAGAGCCCGGGAAGCAATTTTAACAAAAAACTACTTCTTTGTTGCCGATAACGTAGTACACATATAAAAAATTCTCCCCTCCACCTTCAACTATAATTTTTAATAATAGAAAATTACCCCCACCCCGTTCACCTAACCTCTTCATTTATAGATATTTCATCTACGTTTCTACAGTGGATTACTATGAGTTCTTATCAGGATACTTTATTTATAAAAATTAACTACTTTACTCTTGTTACAACATAAAATATAGCAGGTAAACTACCCCTTTCCCTTAACCGATCTTCACCAAAATCAATAGACCTTGAGCTCTCTGCAACTCAGGAAAGAGTGCAAAAAATTATTTGATTCTCATTGAATTTTCGGTAGTTATCATTCGTCATAAAAAAATTACCCTTTTTAAAACATAAAACGTTGCTGATAAACTACCCCTTCCCTTAACCGACCTTCAACAAAATCAACAGACCTTGAGTTCTCTTTAGTTCAAAAAGGTATGCAAAAACCTAGTTGATTCTGTTTGAATTTACGGCAGTTATCGTTCGTCATATAAAAAATTACCCTGGTTAAAACATAAAATGTTGCTGGTAAACTGCCCCTTTCCCTTAACCGATCTTCACCAACACCAATAGGTACTGAGAACTCTACAATACAGGGCTGTATGCAAAACATCATTTGATTCTGTTGGAATTTGTGGCTGTTATCGTTTACTATAGAAAAAAATTACCCTTGATAAAAAACCGTTGCTGGTAACTACCCCTTTCCCTTAACCGATCTTCACCAAAAACGATAGGTCTTGAGTAATCTACAATTCAGGCCTGTATGGAAACAATTATTTGATTTTGTTTGAATTTGCGGCTGTTATCGTTTGCCATAGAAAACACCCTTGATAAAACATAAAACGTTGCTGGTAAACTACCCTATTCCATTAACCAATCTTCACCAAAAACAATAGGTCTTGAGAACTCTACAATTCAGGGCTGTATACAAAACATTAGTTGATTCTCTTTGAATTTACGGGAGTTATCGTTCGTCATAGAAAATATCGGTATGGAGAACCATACATGACTTCCATATTCTAAGATTTATATTTAAAATCATTTTCAGCCAAACAGCCAGGCTGTGTCTTACCTGCCTTTTTATTGCTGTATTAAATGAAAAATATTATATTACATTAAAATGAAAAAATTATAATTTTATTGCCTGGCAACAAAATTATTTTATTTTTAACAATTACCATTGTTTCAAAAAGTTTAAATAAATTTTCAAGTACTTTACTCTTGTTAAAACGTAAAAGGTTGCAGGTAAACTACCCCTTCCCCTTAACCGATCTTCACAAAAATCGAAAGTCATTGAGACCTCTATAATTCAGGGACGTATGCAAAAAATTATTTGATTCTGTTTGAATTTGCGGCTGTTATCGTTTGCCATAGAAAATACGCTTGATAAAAAAACGTTGCAGGTAAACTACCCCTTCCCCTTAACCGATCTTCACCAAAAACAATAGGTCTTGAGTACTCTACAAATCAGGGCTGTATGCAAAACATTATTTGATTCTGTTTGAATTTGCGGCTGTTATCGTTTGCCATAGAAAATACCCTTGTTAAAAAAACGTTGCAGGTAAACTACCCCTTTCCCTCAACCGATCTTCACCAAAAACAATAGGTCTTGAGAACTCTACAATTTAGGGCTGTATGCAAATAATCTTTTGATTCTGTTTGAATTTGCGGCTGTTATCGTTTGCCATAGGAAATACCCTTGTTAAAACATAAAACGTTACAGGTAAACTACCCCTTTCCCTTAACCGATCTTCACCAAAAACAATAGGTCTTGAGTACTCTACAAATCAGGGCTGTATGCAAAACATTATTTGATTCTGTTTGAATTTGCGGCTGTTATCGTTTGCCATAGAAAATACCCTTGTTAAAAAAACGTTGCAGGTAAACTACCCCTTTCCCTCAACCGATCTTCACCAAAAACAATAGGTCTTGAGAACTCTGAAATTTAGGGCCGTATGCAAATTATCTTTTGATTCTGTTTGAATTTGCGGCTGTTATCGTTTGTCATAGGAAATACCCTTGTTAAAACATAAAACGTTACAGGTAAACTACCCCTTTCCCTTACCCGATCTTCACCAAAAACAATAGGTCTTGAGACCTCTGACATTTAGGGCTGTATGCAAATAATCTTTTGATTCTGTTTGAATTTGCGGCTGTTATCGTTTGCCATAGGAAATACCCTTGTTAAAACATAAAACGTTACAGGTAAACTACCCCTTTCCCTTAACCGATCTTCACCAAAAACAATAGGTCTTGAGTACTCTACAAATCAGGGCTGTATGCAAAACATTATTTGATTCTGTTTGAATTTGCGGCTGTTATCGTTTGCCATAGAAAATACCCTTGTTAAAAAAACGTTGCTGGTAAACTACCCCTTTCCCTCAACCGAACTTCACCAAAAACAATAGGTCTTGAGAACTCTACAATTTAGGGCTGTATGCAAATAATCTTTTGAATCTGTTTGAATTTGCGGCTGTTATCGTTTGCCATAAGAAATACCCTTGTTAAAACATAAAACGTTATAGGTAAACTACCCCTTTCCCTTACCCGATCTTCACCAAAATCAACAGATCTTGAGAACTCTACAATTCAGGGCTGTATGCGAAACATTATTTGATTCTGTTTGAATTTGCGGCTGTTATCGTTTGCCAAACAAACAAAATTACCCTTGCTAAAAAAAAACCGTTGCAGGTAAACTACCCCTTTCCCTCAACCGATCTTCACCAAAAACAATAGGTCGCGAGTACTCTGCAAATCAGGGCTGCATGCAACAAATTATTTGATTCTGTTTGAATTTGCGGCAGTTATCGTTTTCCACAGAAAAAAATCTACAGACAGACAGACAGACAGACACACACACAGACACTTTTCGGAAAACGACTTTTTTTCATGTTTTGAGTGTAGTAGAATCAGAATCTGCAATAATCTCGAACACGATTTTTTTTGCCATCACCATACTTCCATTCCTTAAAGAGTATGGAAGTAAAAATACCCTTGTTAAAACATAAAACGTTGCAGGTAAACTACCCCTTTACCTTAACCGATCTTCACCAAAAACAATAGATCTTTAGTACTCAAAAAAACAGGGTAGTATGCAAAAACGTATTTGATCCTGTTTGAATTTGCGGCTTTTATCGTTTGCCATAGAAAATACCCTTTTAAAACAAAACGTTGCAGGTAAACTACCCCTTTCCCTTAACCGATCTTCACCAACACCAATAGGTATTGAGAACTCTACAATACAGGGCTGTATGCAAAACATCATTTGATTCTGTTTGAATTTGCGCCTGTTATCATTTACCATAGAAAAAATTACCCTTGATAAAAAACCGTTGCCGGTAAACTACCCCTTTACCTTAACCGATCTTCACCAAAAACGATAGGTCTTGAGAACTGTACAATTCAGAGCTGTATGCAAAATATTATATGATTTTGTTTGAATTTGCGGGTGTTATCGTTTGCCAAACAAAATACCCTTGATAAAACAAAAAACATAGCTAGTAAACTACCCCTTTCCCTTAAACGATCTTCACCAAAAACAATAGGTATTTAGTACTCAAGAAATCAGGGCTGTATGCAAAAACGTATTTGATTCCGTTTGAATTTGCGGCTCTTATCGTTTGCCATAAAAAATACCCTTTTAAAACATAAAACGTTGCCGGTAAACTACCCCTTTCCCTTAACCGATCTTCACCAAAAACAAAAGGTCTTGAGAACTCTACAATTCAGGGCAGTATGCAAAACATTATTTGATTATATTTGAATTTGCAGCTGTTATCGTTTGCCATAAAAAATACCCTTGTTAAAACATAAAACGTTGCAGGTAAACTACCCATTCCCCATAACCGATCTTTACCAAAATCAATAGATCTTGAGAAGTCAACAATTCAGGGCTGTATGCGAAATATTATTTGATTCTGTTTGAATTTGCGGCTGTTATCGTTTGCCAAACAAATAAAATTACCCTTTATAAAAAAAAACCGTTGCAGGTAAACTACCCATTTCCCTCAACCGATCTTCACCAAAAACAATAGGTCGCGAGTACTCAACAAATCAGGGCTGTATACAAAAAATTATTTGATTCTGTTTGAATTTGCGGCTGTTATCGTTTGCCATAGAGAAAAAATCTACAGACACACACACTTTTCGAAAAACGACTTTTTTCATGTTTTGAGTGTAGTACAATCAGAATCTGCAATAATCTCGAACACGATTTTTTTGGCCATCACCATACTTCCATTTCCTTAAGGAACATGGAAGTAAATGCCATCACCATACTTCCATTCCTTAAGGAATATGGAAGTAAAAATTACCCTTGATAAAAAACCGTTGCAGGTAAACTACCCCTTTCCCTTAACCGATCTTCACCAAAAACGACAGGTCTTGAGAACTCTACAATTCAGGGTTGTATGTAAAATATTATATGATTTTGTTTGAATTTGCGGCTATTATCGTTTGCCATACAAAATACCCTTGATAAAACAAAAACGTGGCAGGTAAACTACCCCTTTCCCTCAAACGATCTTCACCAAAAACAATAGGCCTTTAGTACTCAAGAAATCAGGGCTGTATGCAAAAACGTATTTGATTCTGTTTGAATTTGCGGCTCCTATCGTTTGCCATAGAAAATACCCTTTTAAAACATAAAACGTTGTAGGTAAACTACCCCTTTTCCTTAACCGATCTTCACCAAAACCAAAAGGTCTTGAGAACTCTACAATTCAGGGCAGTATGCAAAACATTATTTGATTATGTTTGAATTTGCGGCTGTTATCGTTTGCCATAGGAAATACCCTTGTTAAAACATAAAATGTTGCAGGTAAACTACCCCTTTCCCTTAACCGATCTGTACCAAAATCAACAGATCTTGAGAACTCTACACTTTAGGGCTGTATGCGAAACATTATTTGATTGTGTTTGAATTTGCGGCTGTTATCGTTTGCCAAACAAACAAAGTTACCCTTGATAAAAAAAAAACCGTTGCAGGTATACTACCCCTTTCCCTTAACCGATCTTCACCAAAAACAATAGGTCGCGAGTACTCTACAAATCAGGGCTGTATGCAAAAAATTATTTGATTCTGTTTGAATTTGCGGCTGTTATCGTTTGCCATAGAAAAAAATCTACAGACACACACACAGACACTTTTCGAAAAACGACTTTTACTTCCATATTCCTTAAGGAATGGAAGTATGGTGATGGCAAAAAAAATCGTGTTCGAGATTATTGCAGATTCTGATTCTACAACACTCAAAACATGAAAAAAAGTCGTTTTCCGAAAAGTGTCTGTGTGTCTGTCTGTCTGTCTGTCTGTAGATTTTTTTTCTATGGCAAACGATAACTGCCGCAAATTCAAACAGAATCAAATAATTTTTTGCATACAGTCCGGTTTTGCAGAGTTCTCGCGACCTATTGTTTTTGGTGAAGATCGGTTGAGGGAAAGGGGTAGTTTACCTGCAACGGTTTTACTTCCATATTCCTTAAGGAATGGAAGTATGGTGATGGCAAAAAAAATCGTGTTCGAGATTATTGCAGATTCTGATTCTACTACACTCAAAACATGAAAAAAAGTCGTTTTCCGAAAAGTGTCTGTGTGTCTGTCTGTCTGTGTGTCTGTGTGTCTGTCTGTCTGTGTGTCTGTCTGTCTGTAGATTTTTTTTCTATGGCAAACGATAACTGCCGCAAATTCAAACAGAATCAAATAATTTTTTGCATACAGTCCGGTTTTGCAGAGTTCTCGCGACCTATTGTTTTTGGTGAAGATCGGTTGAGGGAAAGGGGTAGTTTACCTGCAACGGTTTTTTTTTAGCAAGGGTAATTTTGTTTGTTTGGCAAACGATAACAGCCGCAAATTCAAACAGAATCAAATAATGTTTCGCATACAGCCCTGAATTGTAGAGTTCTCAAGACCTATTGTTTTTGGTGAAGATCGGTTAAGGGAAAGGGGTAGTTTACCTGTAACGTTTTATGTTTTAACAAGGGTATTTCCTATGGCAAACGATAACAGCCGCAAATTCAAACAGAATGAAAAGATTATTTGCATACAGCCCTAAATTGTAGAGTTCTCAATACCTTTTGTTTTTGGTGAAGATCGGTTAAGGGAAAGGGGTAGTTTACCTACAACGTTTTTTTAACAAGGGTATTTTCTATGGCAAACGATAACAGCCGCAAATTCAAACAGAATCAAATAATTTTCTGCATACAGCCCTGATTTGTAGAGTACTCAAGACCTATTGTTTTTGGTGAAGATCGGTTGAGGGGAAGGGGTAGTTTACCAGCAACGTTTTTTATCATGCGTATTTTCTATGGCAAACGACAACTGCCGCAAATTCAAACAGAATCAAATAATTTTTTGCATACAGCCCTGATTTGTAGAGTACTCGCGACCTATTGTTTTTGGTGAAGATCGGTTGAGGGGAAGGGGTAGTTTACCTGCAACGGTTTTTTTTATCAAGGGAAATTTTTTTTTTTGCAAACGATAACAGCCGCAAATTCAAACAGAATCAAATAATGTTTCGCATACAGCCCTGAATTGTAGATTTCTCAAGACCTATTGTTTTTGGTGAAGATCGGTTGAGGGAAAGGGGTAGTTTACCTGCAACGTTTTTTTAACAAGGGTATTTTCTATGGCAAACGATAACAGCCGCAAATTCAAACAGAATCAAATAATGTTTTGCATACAGCCCTGATTTGTAGAGTACTCAAGACCTATTGTTTTTGGTGAATATCGGTTAAGGGGAAGGGGTAGTTTACCTGCAACGTTTTTTTATCAAGCGTATTTTCTATGGCAAACGATAACAGCCGCAAATTCAAACAGAATGAAATAATTTTTTGCATACGTCCCTGAATTGTAGAGGTCTCAATGACTTTCGATTTTGGTGAAGATCGGTTAAGGGGAAGGGGTAGTTTACCTGCAACCTTTTACGTTTTAACAAGAGTAAAGTACTTGAAAATTTATTTAAACTTTTTGAAACAATGGTAATTGTTAAAAATAAAATAATTTTGTTGCCAGGCAATAAAATTATAATTTTTTCATTTTAATGTAATATAATATTTTTCATTTAATACAGCAATAAAAAGGCAGGTAAGACACAGCCTGGTTGTTTGGCTGAAAATGATTTTAAATATAAATCTTAGAATATGGAAGTCATGTATGGTTCTCCATACCGATATTTTTTTTAGCAAGGGAAATTTTGTTTGTTTGGCAAACGATAACAGCCGCAAATTCAAACAGAATCAAATAATGTTTCGCATACAGCCCTGAATTGTAGAGTTCTCAAGACCTATTGTTTTTGGTGAAGATCGGTTAAGGGAAAGGGGTAGTTTACCTGTAACGTTTTATGTTTTAACAAGGGTATTTCCTATGGCACACGATAACAGCCGCAAATTCAAACAGAATGAAAAGATTATTTGCATACAGCCCTAAATTGTAGAGTTCTCAATACCTTTTGTTTTTGGTGAAGATCGGTTAAGGGAAAGGGGTAGTTTACCTACAACGTTTTTTTAACAAGGGTATTTTCTATGGCAAACGATAACAGCCGCAAATTCAAACAGAATCAAATAATTTTCTGCATACAGCCCTGATTTGTAGAGTACTCAAGACCTATTGTTTTTGGTGAAGATCGGTTGAGGGGAAGGGGTAGTTTACCAGCAACGTTTTTTATCATGCGTATTTTCTATGGCAAACGACAACTGCCGCAAATTCAAACAGAATCAAATAATTTTTTGCATACAGCCCTGATTTGTAGAGTACTCGCGACCTATTGTTTTTGGTGAAGATCGGTTGAGGGGAAGGGGTAGTTTACCTGCAACGGTTTTTTTTATCAAGGGAAATTTTTTTTTTTTTGGCAAACGATAACAGCCGCAAATTCAAACAGAATCAAATAATGTTTCGCATACAGCCCTGAATTGTAGATTTCTCAAGACCTATTGTTTTTGGTGAAGATCGGTTGAGGGAAAGGGGTAGTTTACCTGCAACGTTTTTTTAACAAGGGTATTTCCTATGGCAAACGATAACAGCCGCAAATTCAAACAGAATCAAATAATGTTTTGCATACAGTCCTGATTTGTAGAGTACTCAAGACCTATTGTTTTTGGTGAAGATCGGTTAAGGGGAAGGGGTAGTTTACCTGCAACCTTTTACGTTTTATTTTCTATGGCAAACGATAACAGCCGCAAATTCAAACAGAATCAAATAATGTTTTGCATACAGCCCTGATTTGTAGAGTACTCAAGACCTATTGTTTTTGGTGAAGATCGGTTAAGGGGAAGGGGTAGTTTACCTGCAACGTTTTTTTATCAAGCGTATTTTCTATGGCAAACGATAACAGCCGCAAATTCAAACAGAATCAAATAATTTTTTGCATACGTCCCTGAATTGTAGAGGTCTCAATGACTTTCGATTTTGGTGAAGATCGGTTAAGGGGAAGGGGTAGTTTACCTGCAACCTTTTACGTTTTAACAAGAGTAAAGTACTTGAAAATTTATTTAAACTTTTTGAAACAATGGTAATTGTTAAAAATAAAATAATTTTGTTGCCAGGCAATAAAATTATAATTTTTTCATTTTAATGTAATATAATATTTTTCATTTAATACAGCAATAAAAAGGCAGGTAAGACACAGCCTGGCTGTTTGGCTGAAAATGATTTTAAATATAAATCTTAGAATATGGAAGTCATGTATGGTTCTCCATACCGATATTTTTTCATGTTTTGAGTGTAGTACAATCAGAATCTGCAATAATCTCGAACACGATTTTTTTTGCCATCACCATACTTCCATTTCCTTAAGGAACATGGAAGTAAAATGATACATTAAAGAATATTACTTCCATGTCCCTTAAAGGAAATGGAAGTATGGTGATGGCAAAAAAAATCGTGTTCGAGATTATTGCAGATTCTGATTGTACTACACTCAAAACATGAAAAAAAGTCATTTTTCGAAAAGTGTCTGTGTGTCTATCTGTAGATTTTGTTTCTATGGCAAACGATAACAGCCGCAAATTCAAACAGAATCAAATAATTTTTTGCCCTGATTTGTAGAGTACTCAAGACCTATTGTTTTTGGTGAAGATCGGTTAATGGAAAGGGGTAGTTTACCTGCTACATTTTATGTTTTAACAAGGGTATTTTCTATGGCAAACGATAACAGCCGCAAATTCAAACAGAATCAAATAATTTTTTGCATACTGCCCTGAATTGTAGAGTACTCAAGACCTATTGTTTTTGGAGAAGATCGGTTAAGGGAAAGGAGTAGTTTACCTGCAGCGTTTTTTTATCAAGGGTAATTGTTTTTTGGCAAACGATAACAGCCGCAAATTCAAACAGAATCATATAATGTTTTGCATACAGCCCTGAATTGTAGAGTTCTCAAGACCTTTTGGTTTTGGTGAAGATCGGTTAAGGGAATAGGGTAGTTTACCTGCAACATTTTATGTTTTAACAAGGGTAATTTTTTCTATGACGAACGGTAACTGCCGCATATTCAAACAGAATCAAATAATTTTTTGCATACATCCCTGAATTGTAGTGATCTCAAGGCCTCTTGATTTTGGTGAAGATCGGTTAAGGGGAAGGGGTAGTTTACCTGCAACCTTTTACGTTTTAACAACAGTAAAGTACTTGAAAATTCATTTAAATTTTTCAAACAATGGTAATTGTTAAAAATAAAATAATTTTGTTGCCAGGCGATAAAATTATAATTTTTTCATTTTAATGTAAATCATGTATGAGAGAAAATATATCGTTCGTGGCAGGCAAGCATATCTCAATTATGTAATGTTTACATTTCCATTTTATTATTATGATTACTGCAATAAAAAGGCAGGGAACACACACACACACACAAAATTCGCGTTATTTCTGGCCTCACTCATGTTTATTTTCTTACATTTGCACGCTTTTTAAATGGAAAGTGCCGAAACCCACACCAACATAACGCGTGCAAGCCGAAAAATTGTCCAGCGTGGATAGCGATTTGCTTCCTGTGGATCGCTGGGCAGTGTAACTGCACGTGTTTACAGAGGAACGATTCATAGACAGAATTTTCGTCTTTAGGGAATGAACTCTCTGCAAGATGCTGAGGGTCCATGAGTGACTTCGGAGCGCTCCTTCTTTTCCGCGTGTTTGTTCTGTGAAACGTACACTGTAGATTCGCAGCTTTATTCTAAGCAACGCTCAATAGGAAATGTTGAAAATTTTTGTCCACGGTGTACCCTCATGCACACTAAACCTGCTCTGATGTTTTAATTACGGACATCATAATATTAAAACTTTGGAAACTTGAGCACTACTTAATGGAGATCAAACATTAACTTATACAAGCCATTAATTTTATGCATATTTTTTATATATATGTGTACAACGTTATCGGCAACAAAGAAGTAGTTTTTGTTAAAATTCCTTCCCGGGATGTTTGGCCGTAGTCCAATGTTTTCTATAAAACCAGATGTTTCGGCAATGCCATCGACTTCCATCATCAGTGAAAATCGAGTGCGATAACGTGAGGTGGTATACTTTAGTGACCACAGTACTGTGGTTAAGGCTGAAGCAGTAAGTAGAAAGAAGTAGTTTCTATGGTAATATTTCATTTCGAAAATGATTTTAAATATAAATCTTAGAACATGGAAGTTATGTATGGTTCTCCATACCGATATTTTTTCATTGACAAACTGATAATAATAAAAAAAGATATTAATATTAGATAGTAAACAGTTGTTGAAGATTCAGTTATGGCTTAATGTCATTTAGAGTTAGTCATAAACAATATATCATTGTATTAATATGTTTAATTCATGTTTATGTGTTTAATTTTTATGTCAAGTAATAATTATAATTCATCAAGGAGTATGAGGAGATGAAGAGTATGAACATTGTGAGTAATGAATGACATTCAATAATGATTATGTTTGATGAATAGGAATATGGCTGTAGGAATTATACAGACCATAATCCTAAATGTTATGTTTTAAGTAATAGAAAATAGTAAATAATAGTTCAATTATAAACAAAAGCAATAATTAAGAAACAAGATAAATTCAGATAAATCTAATAATACTGAAAAAGCAGTTAGGACACAATAGACAAGCCATAATATGGAAACTAATAAAATAACATACAATTATTATAAAACAGACACAAAACCATTCAACAAGTAAACAAATCATGTGTAAAACAAACCAAAACCTGTACAAAGGGAAAATAAAATGTAATCTGTATAAATTAAGAAAAAATAGCCAATTACTACTTAGGCCTATGCAATGCCTAACAGTAATACACCAAAAACTACAAATTATAAGAATTTAACTATGACATGAGCAAATCAAAGACAAGTAAACAGTAAATGATAATTAGGGAATCAAAATAAGAGAGAAATGTTAAAGTAATTGTATAAAATAAGAAAGCAATGTAATTAGATAATATCAACATAACTATCCAAATGTTAATACATCAGTAAACCCAACCTTATGGGATGTTAAGTTAATCTTTGAAACAAAATACAAACAGTGGTGATAATATCTCATACTTAAAAAAGAATACCGAAGATTAATAGCAATCAGAAGATATTTAATCATTTTGAATAAAAATTCAAATATTCTAACAATGGTCTTAAGTCAAGTTTATACAATCAGAATCTATTAGTTACCATGACAACGGAACGTTATTGATGATTTTTCCGTTAGGAACTTTTAATCTTAGAGTGACGCTTACGAGGAAGAGACGCCAGGCCGTGAAGGGCCCAAATTTTATTTAAAAACAGTAAAAGTGACCAGATTTCATGAAATAAAGAACCAAACTACCTGATAAGGGAATAACACATTCAACCCAGGCAAAGGACCAGCTTAATTAACTCCAGATTAATTAAAATCGACCAACTAACATGAAAAAGACGCAAGACGTACCTGAAGCCAAAGATGATTGAAGACTGAAGAACCAACATCGATGAACCCAACCTAATTCGACTATCTGACACTACACCTCAAAGCAACTGATGATAAGTATTGCTGAGTTAACTAAATTTCTGAAATAAATTCTCTTTAAATTTTCTCACTACACTGCGAACTCTCACTATAACTGATGGTATTATTTCTTTCAAAGATTAATAGATAAAACATATTTATGAATACCAACTAACTGAATATAACCTATGTACTAAACGAATAACTCCGCCACACACTTTTAACATCACAGCATTGAATTTAATGTAAACCTTTTTTCATATTTAATTACCACGATTGTAAGGTGGTGTACTGTATTTAATTATCTTGTTCTAAACTTCTTTGTCGTACTTAAAAGAATTCATTGGCAATTTTATTTTGTATAAATAAGAAACGGCGTCTATCATGGCGACTGACTAACTTTGCATTGCCAACCCTGCTTTCTGCTGAGTGAACGATTGCCGAGGCTAAAATCTATTATATTAATCACATTTGTATAAACATTAATGAAATTTAACAAGTTATAAAGCCAAATAAAAAGTGTGAATCGTTACTAACTGTCCAGTAATTATTTCCAGTATATTATGTATGTTGTGTTTTGTAGCAGTGAGAGAATTAGCCAACAACATTTTACGTTGGTAACACGTTTCCCCACCCAAGCGAGATTCGAGTTCCAGCCAGTCGGCGAACAATTCGAATCAAATACTACAGTACCGTAAAACAACTAAGATGGAATCCTTTAATTGTTTTCTGGCAAAACAATTTGGCGCCTATCAGGAAGAAGTAACTAATGAGTAGGGACAGGTAAGGACACACAGGCTACACGAAGCGTTTATAACATAGAGCGCATCCGACGTGCGAATTAATAACGTATTGCAAAATTAAACACCGACAACTCAAATCTAAAACTCAATATTAAAAAAAAAATTATAACACGTCATACTCCTAACTATTACAATATTACTTACATCTATGTACATTACAATGCTTATATTATTATTATATATTGTTATAGTTACCATTAATAGTTGATTTATTATTATATGTGTTTATATACATATTAAATTAATACACAGGTTCACAGTAACGTTTCAGTAACATGTGTTCTTTTATTATGATTCGGGTTGCAAGTTTGAAACTCTTGATCAGTGAGAGTTGTGGGCATAGAGAGGTCTGTGAGTCTGTTTTAGGTATGCAAATTGTAAAATCAGAATTTGTGATTAGTGAGAATATTATGTGCAAATTTCAAATCTCTTGGGAAAGATTACTTTTTGTAATGAATATCTATTCCACTTCAATTGGTCCTCTCATCACTTCAAATAAAGTAGAGAAATGGTGGTATTTCCTCAGGCACTTTGTGTTCAAGGACAAACTTGAATCATTTACCACAACAAATTATGAGTTTGAAACATTAGAAGAAAGACAAATTCTAAGCTGTTTAAATAGAAAATATCCGTTTATATTTTGTTAGATAACTGTTTTATTCAGACTTAAAATATTAAGGTTTCAGAACATTTTAGGACTGCCTACAGAACACCAAGCAGGCATGTCAAGTGAGAAAGCCTTCTCAGTTTTTACAAAAGAACAATTTTAAAAATTGATAAATATTTAAAAATTTGTTGTCAAGACTGTTCTTATGAGTAGAGTTACAAAATTTTGAGATTGAATAGCATGTGTATATTCCATGATAATTGCTTTTGCAGATACATCCCTCACATGGTGCCAGTATGGTTCTTATTTTATCCTCTTCAAATACTTGAATATTTTGAGATATTTTATTTAAATGGTGATTTATAGTGCCTTTCTGCTCCAGAATTCTCATATTTTCATACATGGCTGTATCATACATACATGTCTTTCATATTGTGCCAAGGGGTAGAGGGTATTTTTGCGTTTACTAGGATCACTTGGAGAATACCCTCATGCAAGTTACTAATCCCATGGAAACATTGGCTACTTGCACACATGAGGGTATCATAGTTTTGTAGAGAATAACCAATTGTATATTTAGTGCCATTAATAACTCAGTACTTGTGTGTTTGAGCCTTGTACAGTCAGTGATGTTCATTTAGATAAACTGTACTTCTTCCAAGAATTA
This sequence comes from Magicicada septendecula, assembly GCA_034769895.1. NCBI lineage: Eukaryota > Metazoa > Arthropoda > Insecta > Hemiptera > Cicadidae > Magicicada > Magicicada septendecula. The sequence continues at coordinate 238,491,696 of CM068371.1, forward strand.
AATTGCCAGTTGATGGTGTGCCCTCATTGATTATCTTCAAATTTGGAAAGTGGAGGTAAGTCACAACTTCAGGTGCTCTATAGCAATACAATTGTGGAACAATTTTTTTTTAGTCAACAGTGCATCTCAGGGGTATTAGTGTGGCTACCAGCAAAACCAGTACATTTTCTGGAGTCTAATCCGTATATATCATGGTGTCTAGAGATCACAAACTCTGAGTTTAAGTTTACTGTCTAGTGAATTTAAACTGTGAGTCATGAATAAAAATTGTAATAAACTGTATTTCAGACGATGACCTTTTTTTGTTCACAACACAGCAAGTGGGGGCAAAATTAAATAGTCACCAGTGTGTGTGTGTAGCTGTATCTGTGATGCTTGATAGTATGTATTACTGTATTATTAAATCAAACAGTTTTTGCTACAGTTTATTTATTGATGTATATAATATATTTACATTTAATATTTATAATGAATTTACCTCAAGATATTTTTTTTCCTTATTAGGAACATGTTTCGGGTACCATCTTGTACCCATCCTCAGCCTTCCGGTTTTTGTGTCTGGAGAAGTACATATGTGTTGGTTGACTATTATTATTGTGGCTTCCTATTGGCTTCTGGTACTTCAGATTGGTTTTATTGTGTGTGATTGTGGTGTATGTGTTAGTTTTTTGTGTATTTTCGATGTTGAGTGCTTTGAATATTGTGTCATGTTTTGTATTGATTTGTATTTGTTCAGGTATTAGTTTGTTTTGTGTTTTATGTTTGTATATTTGTAAATTTTCCCAAATGTTCATTATGGTGCCTTTGTGTGGTATGTTTTATTAGTGTCACATTGGTTATGTCTGGGAATTCATGTCCTGTGTTTATTGCATGTGTGGCTAAATTGGATTATATATTTCTGGGTTTTTGTATGCGTTTAGGTGTTCAAAATAACGTTTTTTCAGCTGTTTTTTTTTGTTTGTCCTATGTAACATTTATTGCAATCTTGGCATTCAATTTTGTATATATCGTTAGTTGTATTATCTTTGTTGTGTGGGCTATTTAGTTTTTGTAAATTATTTTTATTAGTTTTTTGTATGCTATTTTTATATCTGTGTTTTTAAATAGTTTTGTTAGTTTTGTCATTTTATTATTTATGTATATGAATGTGGCCCATTTTTTGTTGTTATTATTTATGTGTTGTTCATTTTGATTAATTCTTAATTGTTCAGTTTTTATTTTATATTTGATTTTATGTTCTATTTTGTTCACAGTATTTTTATTGTATCCATTTTCATAACCAATTTGGTATATTATATTTCTTTCTTTGTCAGTTTCTTGTTTGTTTAGGAGAATTTTGTACATTCTGTTAAATAGCGAATAGAATGCTGTCATTTTATGTTGTGGTGGGTGGTCAGAATGGTTAGGTATAATGATGTTGGTAGAAGTTGGTTTTCTGTATATTGCATATTGTATGTGGTTGTTGTTTCTTGTGATGGTTATGTCTAAATAGTTGATTTTGTTGTTTTTCTTTTTCTTCTGTGAATTGTATTTTAGGATGTATGTTATTGATTTGTTTCAGTATGTTCTCTGCATTTGTGTTTTTGTTATTTGATACATATAGCCCATCGTCTACATATCTTATCCATATGCCATTTGGATCATATGATTTTATAATATTTTGTATTTTGGTGTCTATGTGTTGTAGGAATATTTCTGCTATTATGCTTGATAATGGTGATCCCATTGCTAAACCTTCTTGCTATTGATAAATTTTGCTATTAAATTCAAAGTAATTTTGTTTTAGTATTAGTTGGAGGCTATTTTTTATTTCGGTTATATATTGTTTGTTTTCATTTTGTTCTTTAAGTTTGTTTATTATTATGTCTATTGTTTCTTCTACTGGGACGTTGGTGTACATGTTTGTGATACGATATCATATGATGTGAAAAATGTATTATTTATATTTATTATTTTTAGTTTGTCTATTAATTCGTATGTATTTTTTATGTTATAATATTTATAATAACTTTATGGTACCTTGAGATGTTTTTTTCCTTATTTGGAACATGTTTCGGGGCACCCAGTGTTCCCATCCACAGCCTTCCTAATTTTAATCTTGTGGATTAAAAATCCTGAATGGATGGCAACACTGGTTGTCCCAAAACATGTTCCAAATAAGGAAAAAACATCTTGAGGTACCGTAAAGTTATTATTATAAATATTAAATATACTGTATTATAGTATTATACCAGACTGGTAATTTTATAGATGTAATAGAATCTGTATATTTTCAACAGTATTTGTACTTTTCACACTTGACATGGTTTGAGGCATGAACACTTTGAAAGAGGGCAATACATTATTATCTTGAGGTGTCTGGCTGTATGTTTCAGATATCAAGCCTCCACTGTATGATGCTGAACTAATTCACGATGACTAGTTGAAGGAATTATTCTTCTAACCTCCTAATTAGCCCGATTCATGTGCTGTGAGATGGCACTCAGCAGCATATTAGAACAGGGAAAGGGATGCATACTAACAACCTTGAGTGATTACTTGCGCATCATTGGCTGTGACTGAAAATGCTTCATATTAAAGAAAAAACGTAACTACAGCTATCCAGTAATACATAGTGACTCACAAAACTCAGAGTCTGGCCAGCTGCTTTTTAATCACTGCTATTTATACTTGGCCAGTGTTGCTAGCACTGATGGAACATAGTAATGTTTCAAGACAATTCCATGATCTCATTGCATTGAGCCGTCAAAGTGGCAGTGACAAACGAGTAGAACATTTGAAACCAAAACCTTGAGTTGACATTTCAGACATGTTGTGACTGTGATGTACTGGGCTATAAAGCAAGTTGTCTATTTGACAGGTGTAGCAATATGTATTTTTTGGGTAATGGAAGTTGTAATTAATGGACAGTAGACAACTAAATACATTATTGTTCATATTTAGATATTTATAGACATACAGTTTACAAATCAAGAACTTTGGCTTAGGAGTTTTTTAAGCCTTTTTTTTTTAAGTGCAGTTTTAAACTACTTCATTGTGACAGCTCTTCAGAAAATTCGCCCTTATTTAGGTGACTATGATAAATTTAACGTATGAAGAAGGTGAACGTATCAAAATGTAACTGAGTTTTGCATCAAATGCTAATTTATCAATTAAAATATAAAAAAAAAGAAAAAACCTGGGAAAAGGAATGAAAAATGAAATACTCTGTTCTTTTTCTCTTTTTTGTATTCGTGAATTTGTAGTCAGTAAAATAAGCTTTATTATGTTTATAGTGCAAACTATTTAAAGAAATTTAGATAATGATTTGTTATCATATTTGTTCCCATTAAACATTCAATTGATGAGATTGTAAAACAAGTCAAAGATGAGGTTATAAAGTTTGACATTATGTGTATGAGGTGTGAAAATAAATTAAAAGAATTTTTGAATATTTGCATGCACTTGTTTTCAACTGAGAATGTCTTTTTTCTCACATTGGTACTACTGTGCATGACACATATGCCAGTTCTTGGCAATACTGTATATTTAGTTTGTGTTTGACAAGCAAGCATTTGACTATGCATTTGGCATGCTCTGCTGGTTTTTTTCAAAACAATGGAACTAAGGATTTGAATTACATTGTAAATTAAAAATGAAATCAATTGTAATGAAGTGGTGCAACTGTTAGAAAAGCTTTTGGTGAGGATGCTTTGTCCAAACCATGGGTTTATGAGTGGTACTAAAGTTTTCATGAGGGCTGTGAAGACATAGAAGATAACAAAAGAACCGGGTATATAGTATATCAATCACCAATGAAAATATGGAAAAAATTAATGATCATGTGCTTAGTACTCGTTGAGTCATTATAAATGAGACTGCTGAAGAAGTTAAGATTTCACACGAACCATGTGAAGCAATTTTTATTAACATTTTGCCAATGAAACACGAGGCAGCCAAGTTTGTTTCATAATTGTTAATTTTTCAGCAAAAGCAGCGTGGCAGTAACTTTGACTAAATATAGGTGGAATTCACTGATAAAAAGTGATGAAACTTGCGTGAATGACATAAAAACAAAGGCTGAATCACCGAATGGTAGCTTCCTAAAGAGATAAGACCAAAAGAGCATACAAAGTTCAATTTGAATGTCAAGGATCTCTTAACTGTTTTCTTTTATTACAACAGCATAGTCTACATGTATATGAATTCTTACTACATGGCCATATAATCAATAAGGAGTATTAGCTTGAAGTTTTATTTTGCATACAAAGATATTAAAAAAAAAATTAGAACTCTGAGCAAACTTTCTTGGGTTTGCACCATGATAGTACACTGGATCACACTTTATTACTAATTTGTATATTTATGGCCAAAAATAACATTGTTGTGATGCCACAGCCACCCTACTCATCATGTCCTCTGTGATTTTCCCTGTCCCCAAAAATAAAGAGCATATTGAAAGGACAATGTTTTGTGACCATAAGGAGATAAAGGTAAAATCACCGAGTGAGATGAAGACTACTAAAACGAACATTTCTCAAATGTTTTGCAGACTGGACAGAATGTTGGCGTAAGTGTATTATGTCTGATGGGAACTACTTTGAAGGGGACACCATCAGTATCAAAGAATAAATAAATACTGTTACATACAAATGAAAATTCTTGCACACAATAAATAAAATCATCTCATTCTTCAGTAAAGAGGTCTGGAAACAACTCTTTTTATTCCTTATTAAGTTTTCTAATGGAAGCTTTGACAGAAAACTATATATATTAAGACAAAATTTTATGTATAATTAATTTTGTATTTTTTCTTATATTCCAGAATTGTCCAACACATTAAATCAAAAAAGAGATTTTTTGTGGTGTATTCAAATTATATTCTGGGATCAAAATAACAAAATCTAAAAGATGTTTAGTACCTGTTTGTTTATAGCCAGCTTTCCTTGATGCACTGGAAGGATTTAATTTGTAATCTAAGAACATATTTGAAATTTTAGTGGCCCAAATTGACAATCTGAGTGACTTACAACCATCTTTACTAATTGAATGAGATGAGCAACTAGAGAAGCCATATTATTTTGTTAACTTCATGGCATGAACAAATAATTCATAACAGTTCTAATAAAAATACTTTAAATATTCAAGGTCTTCCTTAGGGTTCTCTGGCATTTCATCCTTTAAAGGAGATAAGCACTAAAAAGAAACTTCAGAAGTGGCTTGTACATATGAGCAATACATAAAAACTTCCATGAAATATTATACTCAACTGCAACAAGAGTAATTAAAAAATCGGTATGGAGAACCATACATGACTTCCATGTTCTAAGATTTATATTTAAAATCATTTGCTTGAATTCAGTTCGATAATTACTAAAAAATCAGTATGGAGAACCATACATGACTTCCATGTCCTAAAATTTATATTTAAAATCATTTAAATATTAATTAAATAATTGGATGCTCGAGTTCTGAAGAAATTACGTATCAGCTAAAATGGTACCACCATGTCAGGTGGATTAAGACTATCTTCAGCCTTCGTGAGGAAGGACTGTACTTTTGGATAAAATATCTGTAGGTCGAACGAAGAGCTAGCTAAAGGTAGCTGCGATCTAATTCCTGTAATGAAATTGGACTCTCGCTGCGAGGGGCCGAGGGATGTCTATAGTGTTATCAAAGTCTTTCCTGTCAATACTAAGTCATTTTTCTTTTTTAAAATTGAGTCTTGATTTATTTCTATCCATTTGTATTCTGATTTCCTGAATTCTGTTCTCTATATTGAACTATTCTGTTCACCCGTATATTTATAAATTTCTCAGCAAAACATTTCTTCCTTAATACGTTTGTGTCTCCTGTTTAAGACCCACCATTCTGATCCATGTCATAACGCTATATTCCACACAGGCTAGTAAATAACTAGCCATCAGGGAGGTCAAAATATTTTCAAGGAGGGGCAAACAATTTTCCAAAGGAGAAAAATATTTATATATTTTTCATACATACACACATGCACATATTAGTTTATAATTCTCATATAATAATAGAAATAAGTACACAGATTGTATTAATTGCTTTAATACAACAACACTGCCCAGCGATCCACAGGAAGTAAATCGATATCCACCTTTTTGGCTTGCACGGGTTGTGTTGGTGTGGGTTTCGGCACTTTCCATTTAAAAAACGTGCAAACATAATAAAATAAACATGAGTGAGGCCAGAAATAATGCGAATTTTGTATGTGTGTGTGTGTGTGTCCTGCCTGACTTTTTATTGTGGTAATCACAATAATAAAACTTTTGAAAAGTAAACATTACATAATTGAGATATGCTTGCCTGGCAGGAACAATACATTTTCACTCATAACGTGATTTAAATTAAAATGAAAAATATAGAATTTTGTTAAAGTGAAATGAAATGTTTCCATAGAAACTACTTCTTTGTTGTCAATAACGTAGTACACATATAAAACTTATAAAAATTTACCTCCTCCATCATCAACTACAATTTTAATTTATAAAAAAATTACCCCTCCCCCTTCAACTACCATTTTCATTTATAGATATTTCATCTACCTTTCTACAGTGTATTATTATGACCTTCTTTTCAGGATACTTTATTTATCAAAATTAAGCACTTTACTCTTGTTAAAACGTAAAACGTTGCTGGTAAACTACCCCTTTCCCTTAATCAATCTTTACCAAAACCAATGTACCTTGAGTCCTCTACAATTCAGGGCTGTATGCAAAAAATTATTTGATTCTGTTTGAATTTGCGGCTGTTATCGTTTGCCATAGAAAAAATTCTACACACAGACACTTTTCGAAAAATGACTTTTCATGTTTTGATGGTAGTACAATCAGAATCTGCCGTTATCTTGAGCACAGTTTTTTTCGCCATGACCATACTTCCATTTCCTTATGGAATATGGAAGTAAAAATAAAAGTATTCCCAACCCTCAAACTATTTTCACTATTTATGGATATTTTTGTTATTATGGAGTAGTCGTTTAATGTTATTTTTGAGTCACTTTATCTATAAAAAATAGATACTTTATTCTTATAACAAAACTGAACTATGGAGATAATCATCCCTCCTCCTCAACTGATCCCCACCATTAATGATATTTACACTTTCATTGAGTAATAGTTATATCATGTGCAATTGCTAAGGTATTATCCTTGAAAATTAAATACTCGTACTTTACTTGATATCTGCAAAATAATTTTCAAAAAATCACCCCCCCCTCAACTACCCTCTCCATTTATAGATATCTGATTTACAGTTATAACATCTTTACTTAAGTTATAACATCGGGAATCCGTATTAATTGACTCTGGCCAATTATACAGGCTGCCTTCGTTGTAACAAGCTGAAAATTAATCAAATCATCAAAACAATTAATATAAAAGGAAACTGAGGAGGGGAGACTGCTGATTTATGCACTCAATTTAGCATGTAGTAAAGATGACATCTCTTTATTTATGACTGTTAGATTATACATAACATATCAAATTTTAACTTACAGTGAAATCGTAAGGGGTTTTCTACATTAAGATTTATAATACAGTTAGCGCATTTTACCTCGGATCCGAGTTTCTATATATTACTTAGGAATTTCAAGTTTACTCTTTTCCATTACTGAATTACTTTATTACTCTTTATACCATTTGAGGAATGGTTTCATTTAGTAGTGCGATGTTCCAACGCTACATCACACGAGTTATTTTACAACTTATGGTTACTGAAATTACTTGTTACAACATTTATTCTTAAACTTTAGAGATTGTCATTTTAAAGTCTTTTAGTTTACAATTACTTCTATTTAAAAAAAAAAATACATATCCACGGAAGACCAGCTTCCATGCTACCTCTTAGTTAAGTGTTTTAGTCCATGTCGTCCACGCATGATTCTTCCGCACACTCTAGGTAGAGGGTTGTCATCGTGGTCGTCTTCCTGGTGAAGGTCCTTGGAGTCAACTAATGATAGAGAGAGTTACGATGTCATGAAGTCGTCCTGTTCCTTGGTGGTTTGACAAATACAGTTGAGGTCTTCGTCTTCACATTTTACATTTGGTAATAGAACGGTTGTATTTCACTTTACATATACAACCCTAAAATAACTTTAACTATCTTTCTAGATGTGAGATGTCACCTTTCGCACTTAATCTTCTACATTCTTCTGTACTGATACACACTACATACTCGTTACATAACTCTTCACATGGTTATTTAACTTAATAACAAAATAATAAAACATATTTTGTTGTAGCGCTCCGTTCTGAGCTGCTTACTGGCCGAACGACGCATCTCAAGTCTCTCTTACTATGTTAGGAAGGGTCAGTTAATCGCACGGAGTTTACGCGTCGCAATAAAATAGTTCCACATTTATCCTCTATTTAAAGGGTTAAAGTTTGACCTTTTAATTATCCAGAGCTATTCTTAATTACAGACTTTATTATAGTACACTACTGTGGTCTTGTTTATTTATTTAATTAATATCAAATTTACAAGTATTATTAGTTTGTTTAGGGGTCGGTATTCAAGTTAATTCCGGTTAGCGCATGTCTATGCAGGGTTAATTAACAAGGTTTTCCCTATCTGTACACTCGTATTCCTTTTTATTTTATTATTAAAACTCTTTATTAAATATTATTACAATTTTATAATAGCGATAAAATTTAGTTTAAATGTGCGATTTTATTAAAATTTAAAATTTCTCAGCTTTTACATTACCTATTTATTGATTATTTTATTTTTAATTAATGAAATCGTCACACAGTGGATTAACATGAATTTATTTTTGGGGCACTTATTTATCAAAATTAAGTACTTTATACTTGTTAAGACACAAAACAGTGCAGGTAAACTACCCCTCCCCCCTAACCAAACAACCCAATTTTTGATATTTACACTTTTATTGAGTAATAGTTTCATTATATGTAATTACTAAGGTATCTTATCCTTCAAAATTATTTTGTTCGACTGTTCGACATCAAAAAGGTAGTTTTCAAAAAATTACCTCCTTCCCCCTTTGACTACCCTTTTCATTTATAGATATGTCATCTACCTTTTTATAGTGGATTATTATGACTTTTTCAGGAAATTTTATTTATCAAAATTAAGTACTTTACTCTTGTTAAAATGTAAAATGTTGCAGGTAAACTACCCTTCCCCCTTAACCGATCTTCACCAGGATCAATAGGCCTCTACAAATCAGACATATGCAAAAAATTATTTGATTCTGTTTGAATTTGTGGCAGTTATTGTTTGCTATAGAAAAAATTCTACACACACTTTTCGGAAAATGACTTTTCTTTATGTTTTGAGTGCATAGAATCAGAATCAGCCCTTATTGTGAACATGATTTTTTTTTCACGATCACAATACTTTCATTTCCTTATGGAACATGGAAGTAAAAACTACCTGCGTGTCAGTTTCATTTTTGGACACTTGGAATTGTATGTTGTCTGTAGTTGTGAACATAGTGATCCATACTTTTCCTCTGTAAAATCGTCTTCCTTATGTAGACTGATTACTAGCTCAAGTGTCAAGTATACAGGGAACATTTATAGCTCTGTATTTATACTTTATTCCATACTTTTGTTTAACTCAATATGTACCATATTCTGTTCTTGCAAGCATACAGGTATAAATCACATCTACATCCATGATGACAACCTCAATCTAAACTTTATTTAGTTTTATAAAATAAGTGAAAAAATGCTAGTTGTTCAGGTAAATAGAACTTAGATTGAATGTTGGCTTGCTGATAAAACATACTTGGAGAATTTTATAAAACATAGTAATATTCAATAAAATTGGTAACTGATTTCACAGAATTAATAAATCCTGACAAGTATGTTCTCAGTTATGGGCTCAGATGACTTACATTCAAGCTCCATGACTAAATAAAACTATCATTATGATTTAAACCTGTGTTGGAACCAAACTGACTAAACTCCGGGCTATTGTCCCGAGGTCCACTCCTGTTATTGCTAACAGATGTTTTGGCCTCTCCTCTAGACACCATCTTCATTGTGCAAAACAATTCACTGACATGGTCTTTATCAGTCTTCGTCATTACTGTGGTTAATTGATAGCTCTGGTTGTATAAAGTCAGAACGAAATCTCTAATAGCAAAATCGTGTTAACAATTTGGGCTGTAATTCTGCTTCTATCTATTCTGCGTGTATGTTTGAGTCTATCTAGTTGCCATTAGATCCAGAATCTAAACACTTAACTGGCTTTTTGGGGGAAAAACTGTTCCAGGTCTTCTTTTTGAAGTTACGGTTTTCTTAAGACATTCACTGATATTAAACAAGATGTACCTATTCAATTTGTAGGCACATCTTGATCACACATTAAAACATGATCACACATTTGTTTGAGAATGAAGAATTTTAGGCAATTTTCATTCTGGATTGCTTCTTATGTAAATGCTCAAATAAAATTCTTTACACATTGTAAACAATTCATTTTTATTGTGTAATATTAGTTAATATATGCGAATTAATATAATAAAATAATAATTGGTAATATTTAAAAACTTACAGTAAAAAGTATAAATATGCATACAATTGAGTTGTTTAAATTAAATTACAGTATAATGTATAATTTACTAAAATATTAGTAACTGTTAAATATTGTTTAGTGAAATATTAATTGTTTTATTTCAAGTGATTATGTACCAAATTCGAAAAAACTCCAATTATAAACAATATTAATGCTGCCATCTGTTTGTCATTATTTCAACTTCTTTCTGTAAAGTGAAGAATTGTTAGTTTAAACAATTTCCGCTAGATGGCGAAAGAAACTTGAAGAAATTGTACTCTTGGCATTAAGAAGAAGGAGGAAGAATTAACATTTAATTTTACTTTGTTTAGAAAAGAAGTACATGTATGATTCAATAAATTATGATGTATGTTAAGATATGAGTATTTGCTGGTCTATGCCAGTATGTTTGACAAAGATCAGTGATTAGTAAAGTTATCTTTTTACATTTATAGAAAATTTCAGATACATAATATACAACAATGCAAATGCCATGTTCTGGCATTATTAAACAGAAGCTGCACCATAGGAATGGAAGTCAGCAGTCCAATGTTTTGCCGAGACTAACTCAAGTGGAATTATCTGCTGCTACGTAACAAAACTCTATACAACATTGTCAGCAGTTGGTATTAAGGGAATTCTTTCAGCTAGTATGTCTTGGTGGGCTAAATGGAGCTAGATAGAACTTAAGACTCATTGGGATCTAAAAAAATTTCATCCAGGACGTGCACGAGATTTTGATACTTATGGACCTACACACATCAGACCAAGGAGTGAGGTTTCTCTGCGTTGCCCAGGTAAGTAAAAGAATAATAATGCTAATAATAAATTTGAAACTGATAAAGACAGTTTTTAGAGATATTAAAATAATTATTAAATACACAAATCTGGACAATATAAAATTTATAATGTTATGAAATAATTATAATTAATTTTGTTGACATTATTAGTAATGTCAGATGATGTGTTCATAGAATGATTCAAGAAATTAACTATTGGTAAGAAATTTAAATGTGAAATGATTGCCATTAAGAGCACTCATAACTGACTATACTTACCATGTTAAATTCATCAGGTTTGAGACCCATTATCTCAGAACCAGTAAAAGGTAGAAGTCTGAAATTTTAGCATACAGGTAAGAACATTATACACTATAAATGCTACTACAATTATAAAGACATCTCAATTTCTTCATTTTAATAATTTTTTAAGATTTGCTCTAAAAATTTGTATACAAAAACGTACTTAATATTTTCATAATGTTTTTATTTTTCAGTGAAACTGTATAGTTCTATTAGTGCAGCGATATCTCCATTAACGCAATGGCCACAAAAAAATTCAACTTGATAGTTTACTTGGTTTCTGAAATAAGGTAATCTAAAAAAAATAGATTTACAAAAAAATGCATTTAAAGTTTTCAAAACTGATTTTTTTCATTTTACCAGATTTAAAATAGTCCAGTACCATATTGGGATCTTCAGTAATGTCCATTTGATCCTCTAGTTTTCTCTTCACATTTTTAGTTGACTGTCTAACCTTTTCATCATTTCATCTTCTTCTGTGTCTGCCTCAAGGATTCGTTGCAAGTCAATTTTTTTCATTATCTTTTTTTGATCCTAGTTTGATCCATAATTCTATAGTTTCAAAGCCCAACCTAGTCCATTCATTTAATGATCTTGGATTTAAAAAAATGTTCAACTCTTTATGAATAAATATCACTATAGTATTGACGACTCGGAACACTAAGTTTTTTATAAGTAAAAACGTAAAGTTTTACCTTACAGCCTAAACCGGCTTTCACCTTTAGAAGGCTTCATCAGAGGCTGGTGAATGTCTTCATTGTAAAATCTTTATGAACATCTTTATGAATGTCTTCATTGTAAAATCTGTCTCTTTGCGTGCAGCCTTTTAACAGATCACAAGAATCTCATCTCTGATGCCAGTATCCTACTAAGATGTTTTTTCACGCGAACCCAAGATTCAGAATCATACAATAAAACTGGCTCAGCCACTAACTTATAAAAGTTTAGTCAAGTCTTTTTCTTTGTTTTCCTCGATGACATATATGACGAATTGTGCCATACATTGACTGAAAGTTAGCCAACTTGTGATCAATGTCATAATCCACATCATAAGTGATATCACAGCCAGGATAACGGAAATGTGACACCTGTTCTATACTCTTATTATCCAAGGCAGTCTTAGTTTACAAGGGTATTTGCCCACAAATGACATACTTTTGTCTTCTGCACAGAAATATTCATGTTGTAATTTATAGCAGACTTGCTGCAACTGGAATATTGACCTCTGGGGCTCACATAAATTGTTTTGGACAATTGTTCAATCACCCGCAAACAGCATTGTATTAATGTACAGTATTTTTATTCCTGGATCCAGTTGTAATTTCTAACTACTTCATCAATATAAGTATTAAAAAATGTTGAAGACTTCTACAGCCTTGGTGCAGTCCCTGTTTAATATAAATCTCATCTGTCAAATCCTTTTCTATAGGATTTTACTTTTAAAAATAAAATAAAAGTAAAAAAAATATGTTTTGTAATTTCACAGATACATGTTTAATTGTTTGTGAATATAATCACCTTGTGATAAAGGAATTTGTTGAGTCTGAGTCCAAGTTTCTATGTGCTACAAAACTCTACAAATACAATATCTATTTATGCAGCCATGTGGCATTGTGTTTCACTGCTTTCTTCATTAGGTTTGTTTATGGCTAAAAAATTAGGATTGTCTCTTTGAAAACAAAACAAATTACTATAACTTAATTGTGCATAATAGCCTTAAACTTTCCAGTTAAAAGGCTGTAAGAATTACTATCTTACTTCTCAGTATCGACCCTTGCACTGTTCTGAAGCAGACGGACATCAAGGCAGTGTGCTTTATATTCTCTTTTGGATTTGTATGTTCAATCTTCTTCATCATGATTTATTGAAGACGTTATGATAGTCCTATCAGTTGTTAAACTAAATTCATCTTTTTCAATCACAGAAGATTGCTTCTTTACAAACTTTGTTGTCGATATTGATATGCAGAACCCATTTTTTAAGGTGATGTTCCTTTAATAAAAAAAAAAATAGTTAACTCTCTTATTAATGTTGAAAGACACATTTGTCTGGCACACTGTGTTATTAAAAAATTAAAAAAATGCAAGAAATAATAGTTGCCTGTGCTCAATTCGAGAAATGTTGCTCATATCGGTCTTCTTGTACTATAATTTTACATGACCCCCTGTAAATACGTATCTTTTTTTGAACTTTGTCACTTACATCATTCGCTAATGGTGTACAAGTCCTTTGTTGCCTCACAAGTCACTTTTTTTATAAATAGTATTCACAGTACCATTTTATCAAATGTTACATGCTTATAACATTTCAGTTACTGCTAACAATTTGGAATAAAATTTCAAAGTAAATTCTTGTTTGAAATTAAGAACTCAATTCAAACACTTTGTGAACACATACAGCTATCCCAAACACATACCATACAATCATGTTCGTCACAATGAATTTTACAACTCCACAAGAGGAACAGGATTTTATTGTTGCCAAATGTGCAGTGATGGTTGTCTTACTTCTTTGAGGAATACAATTTTTCTGGTTATCCTTTATAATATGTTTTGCAGATTTCCATTTTTAATTTATGTACTGGTGATAAGATGTTTTATATAGTATTCTGCTGTATTAATATTATTAGTATTTATTTTTAAAGGTATGTTTAGCTGAATAAATTATGTTCTATACGTACATTATTATTTATCCTGTTAAAACAGGATCCGTATGAGTTATCATATGCTCCTCAATTTACTATCTATTGCTCATTAATTAAAGTCCAACTAACACAGTATTCATGCCTAGTAACCTTTGCGAGCGGGTTAACTCAAAGCTCATACTCGTAAAACAATAACTCCCCTACGTATATAAGACGTCCGTATAACAGGAGAGATATCCGAGAGTACATCCACAACCATCTTGGTAAGAAAGGTAGAGGAGCTACGCGTCTCCACGCTTCTATCCCATGAGACAATCCCGGCTCCAAGACTTACATTATACCATCGCCTACGGAACCACCGAACGGTTTGGGCAAACAGTTTCTGGGCAATCTAAAGTCAATCACTAGACCCGTTCACGCAGAGACTGCTCGGTTATCGTAACCGCAAGGAATGTAACTCGAGGTCATCTTCACTGAGATACACAGAACTCCTCGCAACGATGGTTTATACGCAGCTTCAGAAGAAACTCCTGGTTACCAACTTGATTCACGCATATGATGATAAGGGTCATGGTATAATGAACTGATATGAGGACTTATCCGTAGAAAGGTGTTCGGGTGCCCTAGTGTAGGAACACGAGAGGAAGTCTTCAGTCCCATCCCCGACTTATTTGTCGAATTTAAAGTCCATTGACGGTTGGGAGCGGACTGTCGGTCGGAACGTGCACACAAGAACTCCACATGGTGATCAGAGATTTCCGAAGAATTCAGCGAGGGAGGGAATCCGAGAACGACGATACTTCTTGCCCACCAACAGAGACAGTATTATGCGGGTGTTGGTGTCGATTTCCTCGGCTCGATCCACAGCGAGTTGTCATCGGAAGTCCAATACGTCACGACGTAAGTTATCAGTCGCCCTATTGAAACGACGCTTTATGTTATTTTGTTGTTTTGGTCGAATCACGGATCCAAATCTTCTCGTGAATGAGAAGAATGATCTCCAAAGATGTGCTGGTAGTTTGGTTTAAATCTAGGCTTCAATCTGGAGAACACGACTACTAACCCATTAAACCTTCGATTTGATGGACGGAAACGGAATCGAGTGGCCCCCGCTGTTGGGAGCAGACGCAGAGCGCCGGGCCATAACGATCCCAGTCGTTCAACTTCCAGCCGTTTCTGAGGCGGTTTATAATTTGTCATCTCAAGGCCATGGCATAAGCTCTGTTGAGATCTCAATGGCGTTGTCGTCGAAGTGAGTTCATAACGCGTGACATCGAAGTGGTGATCTATAGTAACATTCACCACGACAGCCGTGCTGCCTCCTGCTTCACCGGATCTGTCATAATAAATATATTTACCTTATTTCCTGTCTCGTGACCACATGCATTTAACGCAATGAATATAATTTACACGTTTCGAGACATATGTCTCGTCATCAGAACATATATTAAAATTTAAATCACTCAACGAGGTCGTTAAAAATTAAAACATCAAAATCACAAAATCGAAAACCAAACATATAAGTATTTATGTGATGCGAGTGCGCACTCGACGACAGCCGGCCGGACACTGATTGATATCAGTTACAGATAAATTTTAGTGCTGTGTCATATAATGGATTCGACTTGAAATGTAAGTGGTCGTTTAATATGAAACTACGGTAGTATTTGTCATTATGTGCTCTATATATTTCAAATTCTTCACGTGCATTTAAATAAGCGCCTTTACCACAGACATGTAAGGGTTTCAAATTGGTGTCAAAGCTTGTATAATTATGGTTCTCCTGTATAAGATGACGAGCATAGTTAGACTTTATACAAGATTGTCTTGTAAAATCCTTTACATTATGCTTTGGAGTGTGCTCAACGAAACGTTTATAAAAACTTCTCCCTGTCTGACCAATATAAAATCATTCACAGTCATTACATGAAAGCTTATAAACACCTGTTTTCATTTTCAAAGGTGTACTGGTTCTATTACGAAGCTTATTAAACAGATTGTTGCTGGTTTTAAATGTTAGGCCTACAGTTCTATTGTTACTATTTAATACTTTTGATAAAATTTTGGGCATAATACTGGTGTAGGCTGTTGAAATAAAGGTTGGTTCATTATTTTTATCATTCGAGGTTTTGACAATCTACGCTTATGCTTTTTAAGGAGGTTATCAACCATGGGAGATGTGTAACCATTGGCAACAGCAATGTGTTATATAATATTTAATTCAATCTCTTAAAATCATTTTCATTGAGAGGTATCGTTAACAACCTGTGTATGAAATAATTATAAGCCGCCATTTTCTGCGAGAATGGGTGGTGTGAGTCAGCAGGTATGGTTACATCTATGGTAGTGGGTTTCCTAATTATATTTCAATTTATCATCAAATTTGGTGATGGTCAAGTCAAGAAAATTCAGTTTGTTATCTATTTCTGTTTCATGTGTAAATTGAATGTGTTTGTTTGTATTATTTAAAAGATTTTTAAAGTTTTCTATTTGACGTAATGTGCCCTTGTATATTATGAAAGTGTCATCAACATATCGTGCGTAGAACATGATGTTTTTCTTATGATTATTATTAGAAAACAAGTGTGTGTTTTCGTAATGATTTAAATAAATATCTGCCAAAAGGCCTGATAGCTGCGAGCCCATTGCCAAACCGTCACGTTGACTGTAAAATCTGTCGTCAAATTCAAAATAATTTTGCTTTAAAATAACTTCAAGTAGGTTTACTAATTCATCTATTGCTTGAGTGTTTAATTTGTTGCATTTCATCAGATTGTCCCTTAGAATGTTTAGTGTATCGTTTATTGGAATATTTGTATACAAATTGATGATATCGAGGGACACTAATTTATAATTAGGAAATAATTTGATATTATTAACTTTACGTATAAAATCAGTTACATTTTTGACAGTGTGGTTGTTTTCTATAGTTAAATTATCTTTAATGATCTTTACTAATTTCTTAGCTGTACGGAACCCTGGCGCCTGTGGTGAAATTAACTAATGGTCTAATTGGCATATCATTTTTATGGATTTTTGGCAATCCAGTTTGGTAAAACTTTGAACCTTGTAAACTCTGTAATCTAAGTACCGCATTGCGCCACGTGCAGATGACGTCACGTTTTTATCTGCGAACTACAGCCGGTCTCCAGCTGGGCTGACTGTAGCGAAAATTACGTTAGTTATACTCTAGACTCCAAGCTGATCACTCGTAACATTTCCAGCCGCGGTTACTGGGTTTCATTATTTAAATTATTTAGTATGTGCAACATGCACTGATTCTACTTGGACGATTCCTGCCTTATTAATAACGATTATGTCTTTCGACTTTTATTTCTAATTCAATTAGCGGGCATCATGCCGCGTTAACTTCTGCACGTATCAGCAATCGCATCATCAAAATTTCTATAAACTATCATTATATGAAAAACATACAGTCCACGTTAAACTTCTTTCTAACCAGCCATTTCCAATTAGCGTTTCTAGGAATAACTCAAGAGCATTCAAGCGCTTCCAGACGCAACATTTTCTGGTCCTCCAAACCGATTTTATTTTGGCCTTACGGGCAACATTTTTGGTCCAACGCGACCGCATTTTATGGTCCACAAGCGACCGCATTTCTTGGTCCACAAGCGACCGCATTTTTGTCCACAGCGACAACATTTTCTGGTCCTCCAAACCGGATTTTATTTTGGCCTTACGGGCAACATTTTTGGTCCAACGCGACCGCATTTTATGGTCCACAAGCGACCGCATTTCTTGGTCCACAAGCGACCGCATTTCTTGGTCCACAAGCGACCGCATTTTTTGGTCCACAAGCGACCGCATTTTTGTCTACCACGATTTCAAAATATTTCATTTAATGGGCACAAACAGCCTGTGGCCCAAACAATCTTCAAACTTAAATACTTTCAAATTGAGATTGCTGGCCGTGGGATGCCTTTGTTGCCACAAAGAAAACACCAGTGACACACAAGATCCAACAGAGCGTCAAATCTGACACGACAAGAAACTACAAGAAAGTTATTCGACGGCAGCAAATTCCACAACTGTAAACTTACGCTGAGATACGACATCAAGCTTCATCCAACCAGCACAAACAGGCGGTGCGCCAACTTCAAAGGATTGCCGGACGGGATCAGCAAGGAACCAACAGGACCGAAGCAGTTTTGAACACGCCAGGATTCCACGTGATTATAAACTTTCATTTTTCTTTATAATTGTTCATATATGATACATGAATACAACAAACTGAATAATACTTCACATTTAATATGGTATTACTGATGCTTTTACGTAAACAGATATTATTATAATGTGAGCATAAACTTTCATCTTAACTAGATTTTCATATGTACATTTGTGCATAAATTTCTATTTGCATAACTGCGCAATAACTCATTAGAAGTTCAAGTGTTGAGATAAGGCTATGTGTATATTATTATTTAAATAATTCATACTTTCAATAACGCTCATGGCTGTTCTTTAAAAGATATAACAAATATATATTATAGTAAGTAATGTGTTAAGCTGTATGACGATCACTAGCTCCCGCATTATATCAGATTTTATCAAGATATTCAAAATTACAGCAATTGTTCACCTGCTCTACGCTTAAATTCTTTTTAAATTACATTTTGAATTGCAATCATGGCTGATGTGAAGGCGTTGATAAAGAAACGGGGCACGATTAAAGCATCTATATCCCGTGTGAACACTTTCGCGGATAATTTTGATCCAGACACAAGCGATCATCACGCACTAAAAATTAAGCTTCGCCATTTAATGGAATTGTCCACTAAATATGATGATATTCAGACTCAAATTGAGTCTGATGACGCTGATTTCGCATTAGCCAGTGACAGAGTCCAAACTGAGGATGATCTTTGCAATATCGAATGCAAGTTGCAACACTTGTTAGAGCAAGTGGGGCAGGTGAACCAAAAACCGCTGATTAATACCGAAATTACTCCTATTAAAACCTCCCCTATACAGTTGGAACCGATTAAATTGCCTCGCTTTTCAGGTAGCATTGTTGATTGGCAACACTATTACAACATATTTCTTGAATTAATACACGTCAGAACCGACCTGACGGATATTCAAAAGTTACACTACTTGCACTCTTCATTAAGTGAGGAGGCACTAAATGTGATAAACTCGCTTCCAATTACCCATGAAAATTATGCGGTAGCTATTGATTTATTAAGATTTATTGAAATTATTGGGACAATTACCCCCTTCCAGGGTTACGTCTGCTAAGCCATTCTCCCAATCTGCTGTTGACTATGCCGGGCCCGTATTTGTACGTCATGGCGGGCAGCGCTCAAAATCGACGTCAAAAGCGTATATTACTTTATTTATATGCATGACCACTAAGGCCATTCATTTGGAACTTGTATCAGATCTTACCTCAGACGCCTTCATAGCGGCCTTAAAACGGTTCATCGCGCGCAGAGGTATCCCCATTCAGATATTCTCCGACAATGGAACGAATTTTTGTCGTGCTAGCAGCACACTACACGAATTGTACAGACTTTTGAAATCTAAGGGATTTGAGCAAACAACTCAGGAGTTTACCAGCGCCCAAGGCATCAAGTGGTCCTTTATTCCACCCTCAGCCCCTCATTTCGGTGGTCTGTGGGAAAGCGGGGTAAAAAGTGTCAAATTTCATTTGCGTCGCGTGATTGGCTGTACCATTCTGACTTTCGAGGAGTATTATACCATCCTAACTCAAATAGAATCCTGCCTTAACTCACGCCCTTTATTCGCAATATTCAATGACTTTAGGGACCAAGATCCGTTAACTCCCGCTCATTTCCTGGTCGGTTCTCTGCTTACGGCACTCCCGGAACCCGACTATACCCAAGTCAGTATTAGTCGTTTGGGCAGATGGCAGCTGCTCCAAAGATTCACACAATCCATCTGGAAACGATGGTCAAAAGATTACTTGCACCAGTTGCAACAGCGCAACAAATGACGCATTACGTCAAGAAATTTGACGCTGGACAGCTCGTCCTCATTCTAGATGACAACCCCCCCCCCTTCAGTGGAAGCGCGGGATAATCACAAATGTTTATACGGGTCAGGACTCAATAGTGCGCGTTGCTGACGTTCGCACCGCACAGGGTATCCTACGTCGACCCATCCATAAATTATGCCCACTTCCGGTGGCATCAGACTAGTCGCATGAGCATCATGCGACACGTATCAGGAATGTGAACTTGTCGCATTGCCTTGCATCACTCCCGGGCAGGGTGACCAGACGTCCAGCTTTTGGAGGACATGTCCTCCTTTTTAAGGTTTGTCCTCCTGTCCTCCCGGCATTTGGGAAATATGAAAAATGTCCGGCATTTACCACAATATGAATTTGAAAAATAAAATTTAATAGTCGTCTCTTTGATAAGTGTCTGGAGAGTGGAGATCGACCTGGCTGTCGCCTCACTAACGATCTCTAGTGCCATTCATGCTAACTACGAGTCTAACCTAACAGACCGCGTCTTTCTCCCCTCCAGCCTCCAGTCCAGTCTTTGTTTTCTTATCGTAACCTGCATTTCCTAACCTGCAATTTGTTGTTTGTTATTCCATAAATCTCAATTTTCGCTAAACGGAGATCATCCAATTTTGAGTTTGTGGTTATAAGTAAAGTGTATATTAATTCTAATATTTTAATGAAATGTCGGAGAAACGGAAGTGTAAATTCAGTGACATGTTGAAGGCGAAATATCCTAATTTTTCCACTGGAAGGAATGAACATGAAGCCAAATGCCAGGTTTGTGACAATTACATTTCAGTTTCAAATAAAGGCAGTGGTGATTTAGATCGTCACATTAACAGTGATAAACATACGAAAAACATTCAAAATTCTGCAGGATGCTCTAAAGTTAGCTCTTTTTTTCTTCCTACGTTTTCCAAACTTGACGATCAAGTAAGTGCAGCTGAGGGTACTGTAGCGTTTCATACAGTTAACCACCACCTATCTTACAGATCAAATGACTGTACATCTGTATTATTCAAAACATTATTCACTGATTCTGAGACTGCTAAAAAGTACGCCTGTGTCCGCACAAAAACAGAAGCAATAATAAATAATATTCTCTCCCCGCATGCTGTAGAAGTTGTGATCGAGGTTATGCATCGAATATCTTGCTTCGGTGTGTCCGTTGATGGTAGTAACCATGGAAATCAAAAGCTATTTCCAATTTTAGTCCAATATTTTGATTGGAAAACGGGAATAAAAACTAAAGTACTTGAGCTTAAGACTACTGCAAATGAAACTGCTAAAACAATAAGCAGCTATATACTGGATACGTTAAAAAAGTACAATTTACAGTCTAAATGTGTTGCATTTAGTGGAGACAACACCAATGCTAATTTTGGTGGAATTAGCCGGAAATCAGGTGAAAATGTGTTCACCTATTTAAAATCAGGATTGGAAAATGATCTTCTTGTTGGAGTCGGTTGCCCAGCTCATATCTTACACAACACCATACATCATGGATGTGACTTACTCAGCTATGACATCGATTCCATTGTTATGAAAATACATAACTACTTTTCAATATACACTGTTCGTACTGAGGAATTATAAGAGTTTTGTGATTCCGTAGAGATTCATCACCAACAGCTGATAAAACACTGTAAGACAAGGTTGCTTAGCCTATTCCTTCAATTGAGAGAATATTAAAACTATACCCTGCATTGAAGGCTTATTTCTTATCACAAGAAAGAGCTCCTAAAATACTGACAAACTTTTTTCAAGACGACTTATCTGAGGCATATTTCTGGTTCTTGCATTCTCTGATGTCCGTCTTTCATCTCAAAATTGAGGGCGCTCAAAAAGAGATGGCGTCTGTTATAGAGGTTAGATCTTACATTAAATCTATTGAAAAATCGTTGCAAGACAGGCAGAGTGAAAAGTTCATTCCTTTGAAAGTGAGAAACATCCTCCCTAAAGAATATCAGAGATAACGAGATGCATGAAAAGTGTGATGATTTTGAAAACGAGGTATTGATGCTTTATTCTTCCTGCCTTGATTATTTAAGAAAGTGGACCACTCAGTTGGATGAGTTTGAATGTTTTGAGTGGATGAATCTAAAAAAAGAATCGGCCAGCCTCCCATTCGAAAACTTAGTTCCAAGTCTAACTTACCTTCAAGAAAGGGGAATTCATATAGCAGATGACGAAGTTATTTGACCAATTTCAATGCTTGAAACAGTTTATAGCTGCTCAAAGTGGGGATGATTATTTTGACCAGCTGCTACACATGAAATGGGTGGAATTCTTCACGAAATGCATGGGATGCTTTTCAGAACTATTAAAAATTTGTGAATTTTACTTTGTTTTGCCCAACTCTAACTCTAGTGTGGAAAGAGTGTTTTCCCATATAAACGTACAGTGGAGCGATGAACGGAATCAACTGAACATTGAAGCTGTAAAGGGGATATTGTAACATGACATAAGATAGCACCAAAAAGCACTAATAATTGATAAAAGAAAAAGCTGAAGGTAGAAAGAAAAATAAAAACTTATAACCTGAAGATTGATAACCCAACACTACGAAATAAAAATTGACTAAGACACTGACTACGACTTAACCCAATAGATTGGAGAAGGTGAAGGAACAAGAAACCATGATATAACCCAGAGCGACCACAATCGTTATATAGCCCAAAATGTAGCTAATAAATAAAATGTAAAATAAATGCACTAAATCAGATAGGGCATAAATGAAATGTAAAATATATAAACCATAAAAATAAAATAGATATATTATGTGTGTTAAATGAAAGGAAAAGAAAAATGAATGTATAAATCTAAGATAGGAAGATAGAAATAAAAAATACCCTATTAAATAATAAACTAGCAAAAAGCAAGTAAAATATAATCAAGCTTAGCAAAGGTAATAATTAATACAAAAGTAACAAATGATAAATGATAATAAAACAAATGTTAATGACCAATAACAACCCAGTGATGATATACTAAATAAACAAACAATGTGTGAAATGTAAGGTGAAGTATATAACTATACAAGTAGAAACAAATAACCACAAACTATGTAAATAACATAGAGTAAAAGTCAGTGGCGGCTGGTGGTTCCACATTTTGGTGGTTGCAGATGTTGGTTGAGTGGGGTGGGGGAAGATAAAAACACATTAAACAAAGGGCAGACCTACTACATATTTATGTGCATCATACATAGTGCTTCCGTATGGGGGAAAATAGAAAATTACTCTTTTCCAATTGTCTGAGCAATTAATTTGTAGGAAATTCCAAGTAAGTTGTGATGAGACAGTTCATCTAACAAGCGTGATGCAAGCGACTGAGCATTCTGTTTAGGAGGAGCATTGAAACCCAAGAATCTTCAACCGGTTTACCTTTTATTATATAACGATACACTATGACCATTTGAAAAACATTAGCAATCAACATCAGTGGTCTCATGAACAATTACAACCAAATAATCCGCTCAAGCTCAGAACTGAAACCAATTAAGCCTCGAAATACGCCAGTATCTGATAAAGAGATTCAGTCTCATCATGACCACGCAAAGCTAATTCAAAAGCTCCACAGAAGCGGATACAATTTATTATTATATTAAAGACGTAACGTTTATTGCGTACTCTTTTGTTGTGTAAAACAATATTTCGTCCATATTCACTGCCTAGCTGCTGTGCTATATTAACTGTACCAAAAAGAGAACACTGAAAATAATTCATTATATGTAGGCTATACTTGACGCCTGATGATTTCTTATTTTTTTTGCTAGATGATTAATATCTTTCTTTTAGAATTTTGTCCAGGGGTCCTCTCCTCCAAACAATAAACATGAAAAACAAAATAACGAATTTCTTTCGTCACAACCACACAACTAGTCGCTATTTTCATTATATTCTAGTTTAAATGATCGATTAAATTGTTGACCGCCTGATTTTACAATTTGATTTATTGTTAAGGGAGGCTTTTGGCGTCCTAGTCTATTGGTTCTTAACGCTATTCATTTTGAACTAATAAAAAACACGTTGTTTAAAAGCACGCAGAATCACTAATCCAAAAAGCACCAACACAAAAGCACACAGCGGCACTACACAAAGAAAAAATAATACTTAACACGCAACTTAATTAATATAAAGTCGATTGACGCTTTATTATCACAATCACAGTTATACAAAATTATTACTATAATTTTATAAATTCAAAGATTCGGTAACGTCTACTGGTATCTCTGATATGCATGTGCTGTACTGCACAGCAGCGCTTGCGGTGGCGGTTTGCAGTACTCCAATGCACCACCTGAACGTATTCGCAACCGCCGTGTATTTTATCCCTACCACCGTTTTTGTCACTGTGCTGTGTTCAAGTCGTATCACAACGATCGCGTTTGCTGGTTTGCAGAGCTCAAGCAACCACCCGCGTGCAAACCAACTACCGGCAGCGCGCGTAACTTACTCGTCTGTAATGTGCTGCGTTAAACATTATATTTCGACATTTTCCGAGCTGTAGCTAAATAAGTTCGTTTGAAAAATAACTGTGAAAAATAAGATTGTTTCAACATAAAAAATGTTGTTGTATCACTTAGTCTATATATATACATTGTTATGGTAGACCTATAAATACTGGTGGTTGTGCAACCTTACAACCTTAACACCAGCCGCCACTGGTAAAAGTAAAAGTGATAGTAGATAAATAAACCTCATGTGAAAGGAAAAGTGCAGTGTAAGTGTATACATTGTAAAAAGCAGACTATGTTAATATAGCAAAACAATCTTTAATAGTATGTTAGCTAGTAAGAATATAAAACTAATTGTATCATTATTAATTTAAGTGATCGAAAGTAAGAAATACATAAAAATAATGTAAAAATTAAAATATTAGAGTGGAAGATGGGAGAAGGAGACACTATGTTTTAGTGAAGGAATTTGTAAGTGAGTTATATTGTTTAGAGTAGTGTTAAAAATTATTATTGTAAGAGTTTTGTTGTTAAAAGAACCATAGTATTAATAAACTTAGAAGACAGGTGAGATAGAAGTAAGAAAACAATAATAATTAGAAGCTTAATCTCAGGCATGGACCTGGTAAGAAAAATATGTTAATTATATAAAAGGTGTGATGTTAAAAGCACCAATGGTTTTTTGTTTTGTTAATTAGTTTCTTTAGAAAATGTTCAATCAACAACTAAATAAAGTTAATGAATATAAAAAGATTGTAAAGAGTGTTGAATAGAAGTATTGTGAAACCTAGGCTTTAGGCCTAGCATGAAGGAAGGAATTTTGTAAGTTTAAAGAGAAAACAATAACCAAAGGTCAATTAAAGTATATAATATGTTTAGGTATTTAAGTAAGAATATCAGGTATAAAAATGTATAAATAATATTCAGTTTAAAGATAATTCCATAAAGAAATATCAATAGGAAAAATAAGGAATATGTTATTAATTAATCAAAAGTAACTATGAGTAATATCAAAATAATCTTTAGCAAAAAAGCAAAACAATGGTGTTAGTGTAATTAATATTACTGCTAGCATAAGAAAGTAATTACAATTTAAAGGATTTTTATAAATTTGAACAGAAATAAAACGTTAGAATATAACAATGTTATAAGATATTGGCCAATGAGAACAAGTATATCTTGAAGAGTTACCATGACAACTAAAGCTTGTTACATGTTTTGACCGTTGAAATCTAATGATTCCATTATTGACTAGCATAGAGGGTGGACGTATGGAGCCCTTGAAGACAAATAAATCCTAAAATCATTAAGTTTTACTAAATTTGAATGAAGAAATTACAAGAAGAATATATAAATTAACTATTGATGAGATGCCAAATAATTAAAAACAATTATATAACAAATATTATATCCAAAACTTGAAGAAAGCAAACCAAATTAATAGACGACCAATACTGGAGGAAGAACAGAAGATACCCAACTCAACCTGAGGAAACAGATGAATCTACAAGTCTGATGGAAGCTGAACATTGAAATTCGATCGTTTGAACTTGGATCTCAATCAATCCATACAAGAAGGGACCCTTAGACGTTTTCCAGAAGAAGAAGATGATCGCAAGAGAAGCTGCGTTAAGGAATTGATGAGTATAAATTAAATACTTCACCCCAAAATTAAAACATTCAATTACCCACATTAAATGAGCAATTTTATTTTTCACTTCACCAGTCACTAAATTAACTTTTCGAACTGAACTCGATTAAATAATCACCTTTGATAAACCATATCTATCACTGAATTTTGATTTTTTATTAAACTATTTTAAAAAAGTAACTTGCTAACAAGAATTTAACCAAGTGAACACTACTTCTCATTTGCAATAACCTACTTTTCATATTTTAAAATATCACATATTGTGTATTAGTTATAAGGAATATTATAAAATTATGTGCATTTGTTAGTCTGTAAACCAACATTCTGTAGTCCAAAGAACTTTTCCCTGAGATAATTTTCAAAATAAACAGAAGAAGCAACATACGCCATTACTAAGCGTCTCTACAACCAGACCAAACTGAGCGGACTGCCAACTGCGCAACTCGTAAACGCCGGAGCTATGATAAATGTATGTTCCATTTCCCAATTGTAATTGACATGATTATATAAAAGGAGTTAAATAAATCTTCGTACATATCAACCGCTGTATGATTGATGCATTCAAAAGGGTAATATAAGAGTGTGGGATATAAATAATAAGAATACATTAGTTGACGAATTCGACTCGGCCAGACAGTGGGAACCAATCAGATGGCGAGGCGGAAGATTTAACCTGAACTGCGAGAATATGGTCGACTTAGTAAGTATTAAGAAAAAGTATTAAACGGCTCGTTACTATTTAGAATAACAACAAAATAAGTAAACATATATAAAATTGAACACCGGTAAACAGTACTATTACAATATTAATAGTGAAATATAATTTCAAACAAATGACTTGCTCAGTTTCACAAATATTTAATATCAAAACCAGATTTGCTGAGAAAAATATCTTCATGTCAGAAGTATTCTGAGTATTCATAAGAAGATTTACCTCTTATTTATTTATAATATGACTAAAGAGAACAGCAAATTAACCTGATTATTATTATTATTATTATTATTTTTTAATATATTTTTTCTGATTAATACTTTTACCAATTTTGTAAATTACTTGTTTGCAACAGCGCATAATATATATTTATTAATAAAAGTCTGCATTTACTATTTATATTGAGTTTTGTATTTGTCCTCCTTCTTTTATAAATGTCCTCCTTTTTCGAAAAAAAATGTCCTCCATTTCATAAATTATATCTGGTCACCCTGGTCGGGTGCGAACGTATTTGGGATAGGAAACAAAAATTGACACAAAAGGTAGTTGCTCCATCACAAGACAAGCAGGCGAGGCAACAAAAAACACCGTCTATATGTAATCATTCTGTTGGTTCCTGTATTACAACCACCCCCACTATACTCTGGTAGTTATTGAATATTGTAAAGTAATATTGTAATGAAATATATTATATAAGAAAAGTATATATGTATACACATAACAATGATTATATAATTATTAAGTGATTAATAATACTTAATTATTATTAATAATATAATATTAATATTGTAATAAAATAAATATTAGTGTAAGTGTGTTGATGATATAAGAGATTGTGATTGTGAAGTTCGGTGTAATCAAGCCCCTCTGTTTGGACTAGCCAATTTGTAATAATATAAATAAGATTGATGTGTGAATCTGTAAGTTGTAAGGTGTTTAATTGGTGTGGCTCTCGACGTCTTACTGGCCTGAAACACTTCCTTAGTTTCCCAGCTGGTCGAGTCCCAATGGTAGCAAGACCGGTCGAGTAGCGTAAAGTTGATGAAGAAATATATATGCTTGGCTTCGCCGAACGTTTCAAAACAAAATTTATTGTTTTGAAGGAAATTTAAAAAAAAATTGTTTATAAAAAAAAAATTATTTTAATTTTATTAATTAATTAATTAGGATCAATTAATTAATATAGGGCTGTGAAGTTTTAAACAGTGTAATGCTCTTCTGAAAATTTTTATTAAAGTTTTAGTATAATTTAAATAATCTATCACCACTCATAAGACTGTCTGTAAACCAATCGATATTTGTTTACCTTTCTATTTTTTAGGTTATCTTCACTTACGGGTGGTAAAGTCCTTGTAGATTATCAATTAGAATTATATTATTGGTAATTAGTATTATTGAAGAAATAAAGAACTATTAAGTATTGAAAAGTATTAATATTTTATTAAGTAACAGCAATATTGACTCTTATCGATTAGTATCGATTCTCAGGATATCGAAAAAAGTTACAAGTATATGTTATAAAAATTATATAGGGTTCTTTAAACAGCCAGTTATTACCAAAGTCAGAGAAATCGGGCTAATATTTAAAAAGTATAACGTTACAATCAAATTAATAGTTATTAATAAACACAGACATTGAATAATAATTTGTAAATATAATAATTGCTTTCACCCAAACAGCTGTGCTGAACCAAGAAGAAGGCACTGAAATCGTCAAAGCAAATGGCCGCCGTGAAGTTAGTGAGATGTCATTCGTATATTGGACGTTCCAAATAAAAGATTTTCCTGTAGTATTCCTGTTCTGATGTCTGCGAATCTCTTGTAAAATGTTGTGTAGTGTCTAGTGTACTGTTTCTGAGTTGTATTTAGTGTATCCGTATAATTATTAGTTCAAACACTTTCCCCGGTTCCATCACTAATTTGGGTTAATGTATTACACAGTTTTCTTGTGTTTTGTGGTGTTTTTCAGAGTAAATTTATATTGTTCTGTGTTATGGAGTGTTACTTGATTGTTTCTGTTAAAATATGATAGTTTTAGAAGTATTTTACAAGTCACTCGCGATTTCACAATAACGTACTATACACTCGCTTTGTATGTCTATTATAGGTTAGGTTATACACGTTACCGAACGTATGTCATGTTAACCGTTCAAAAACCAATAATTAACTAACTGTTTCCTTCAGTTTCAATTAAACTCTTAGCCCATATAATATTATCCTTAACATTGTTCAAAAATATTTTCACATCCTGTGTACATTTTACTATTTCACTATATGAATGCCTAAACTTTGGTTATTTGTCAATTTTATTCACTAGATTTGATTTAAATTAATCTTTCAGTTCATTCTGGTTATTTTCAGATTAAATAATGCCATTTTATAGTGTTTTCTGTCCAAAAAATATTAATTTCACTTTCAGTTTGGTATACTCTGTTTGGAAGTCAAAACATTAAAATTTACTTCCTGTCATTATATAAATTCAGCCATTTTATCAGTTATATTTAATATTAATAATTCTATATTGTATTAAAAGGTTCCTATTCCCTTATTTTCTGGTAATTAATTGAATTAGTTGTATTCTGAAACATTATTCTGAAATATATGACTCCCATGTCTAAATTTCTGATTTTAGTCATTTTCGTTTTTATTCATAATTCTGAATATAATTTATTAAAATCTCTCTAAATGGTATGTGCAATTATATGGCATGATCTCAAGTTTATTTTGTCTAAACCCCTTTTGTTTATTTGCATTTAATTGAGCAATTTCTCTGTTTTGATGAAGTTTGGTTTCCATTCTTTTGGCCTATGATTTTTTAACAATTTTTCTTACAAAATAATTTACAAACAATATATGATGTGTGATACCCTCTCTGACTTTTACAAATAGTATTATAAATTAAACATGCTTTCAAATTACACAAAAACAACTAGTATTGGCCACAATACAAACAATAGTCAAACAGAATAAAGAATATTTTTGTTTTAAATAAATGGTTGTCTTCAAATCAGACATTTTGCAACAAAATTCCCATTTCCAACATGGAAATATGGTTTACAACAAAGGTTTTGTACTAACTAACATCTTAATTACTCTCTACTATTTACAAGTGGTAACTATTTTTATAGTTCTGATGTTAGTTGTTTCAGACCCAAACAAATGGCCTTATATCTAAAACATTTTTAAACATTCTTGTACTATATACATAAAAACCTTATATTTATATTCTTATTTCTAACTATTATTATAAGTAGGATTCTACAGTTTTTATACCGTCTTTTATACATTGTCTTTGGGGAATTGTACCCTGTCATTAACAAATAAATAGTATGAACCGTTCAAAAAGCACTATGAAATCTGTTTTTCTTTTTTCATGTAAAACAAAATGTTATTTTAAACAGATTCATGTCTTATGAACAACATATTGTCACAGTACATATTTTAAGTCATTGAAAAATGCATATTTCATTGCATCCAATGTTTGTGATTGCCAAGAATGAAACACAAGGTTCATTTTTTATAATACCCAAAACTATCACTGGTTCACTTTGCACTTATATAATTATGTTAATGCTAAATGGTCGTATAGTCTTATTAACATAATAAATTGGTTAGCGTTTTTCAATGGAGATTTGTTCCATGGGTACTATATTATTGTTTCATCTTAGTTCACAGGAAACTTTTACTTTATACACTCCTCTCTCTTAAATTTATATACATGTGGTTTTTATTTCGTTATACTTTTGTTTTTAGATATTTATTTTGGGGATATAGGGATTTGGGTGTCTTTTATAAGAGCATGACATCTTCTTCAGGATGCTGCCCTCTTCTTCTTTCTTCAGTCTTCTTTTCTCCTGCCTTCTGGGACTGGTATCTTCTCCATCTTCTTCTTGTTGCCATCAGGTTTCTTGGGATCTTCTCCATCTTCTTCTTTATTACAGAAATACACAACCTGTATTGGTTGATCTTGGCTTATTTTAGGGTTTCTCTTCTATTTATTCTTCCTCGTTGTGGGTTTGGTCATATTCAGTACTGCTTTGTTATTTACTATTTTACCTTCCTGGGTTATACCTTGAAAACCTTTGGTTATGAGACTGGTCTTGGATGACTCATCACTAGTAACTCCTTTTACTTGAACTTGTATTTTCTTTATAATAATGATTTCTTTCCACAGTTGCTATGAATTAATCTATTTATATTAAACTTAATGCTTTCTTCCAACTTTAAATATTATAACTTCATTATTCTAATGATCAATTGCCATTCAATATTATGCATACATCTGTCACGCTACAGATTGCTCCCCTCCAGAAGTAATTATTTCAGACATGTTTATGGATGAAATAATTTCTTATGATAATTTCATCATTTCTTATAATTCATTTTCTTCTCCATTTTTATATCGACTTTTTTATAATTAGAGTTTTATTAATTTTATATATATGGTTACTTGTCTTACTACTGATCCTTTTCGGATAGTTAGTGTCTTCTGAGATATATTATAATTGTAATACATTTTCTTTCTATATCAACTTCGTGTTGTATCCTTGGGATATTAATTCCCTAACATTCCCTATCACGTGGGCTGGGGCAGATCAGAGGGGCACTGTACGCTACTTCTCTGCTGGCCATACACCACTTCTATAAATTGAGTACAGGGGCATATCCATCCCTGCTCAAAAACATAATGCTGCTGGAATTATCTTCAGTCAGTCATCGAATAAATAAATAAAAAGTAGTCTCATTTTCGACTAATAAAAATATCTTTGGATTCTCCACTTCGTAGTCTCTCAGATTATCTCACATTTTCTATCTTAATAAATCTTCATAATCATTATTATACTCATTACATATATATTTTTTCAAAACTCTTAACTTGTCTGATATATTTAATTTAATTATGGTTGAAAACCTTTCTTTTAATAATTCTGGTTACTGTTTACAGTGTAACTCTCTTTCTTCTCCATCTGAATTCTCTTTATACTTTCTTCTGGTTATTCATAGTATTAGCAAGGTCTTTATAAATAGTCTTTCGTATTCATTATTTGAATGGTCTTAATATATTATATTTAATTTTTTAACATTGTACCTTTACATTAGATATACAGGTTGTTATATTGATCATTTTATTTAAACCTTTTGGTTCTTTCCTTTCTCTTAGAAAGTTATTAATCTGCCTTCGCATTCATTAACATTAATTCATTTATATTATATTTCATGTGGTATTTATTCTCTTTGCATTTCATATAGGTCTTATTATTATCATTGGTTCAAAATCATCTTCTCCATATGTTTGGTATGAGTTGTTCTTCTTTGCTCTTAATTAACTGTTTTTATTATCGTTTCATAGGTAATTAGTCTCTTTGCTTCCAAATTTTTTCCTTCTCTGGCATATTACACTCTTTTTTGTTATTCTTCTCTACTCCTTCAAATGTTAGGTTTTTCCACATTTATTCTGGATTCACGTTAATTCTCTTTTCTGAATTAATCACTTTATTTTCTCCTCAATTCAATCATAATTGACACATAATTATTTTTTGGAACTTGGTTAGTTTTAATGTAAAATTCAAACTATTCCTTTTATTTAATTGAAAAATATTTCTCATAAATCCTTGTAATATGTTGATCTTATCTTGTTTCAAAGTACTGACGTTCTATCAACATTCAAATTCTGTTTAATTCATTTATTCCCAGAATTGTTTCATTCAGAATTGTTTATAGTATTGTGATTTTACTATTATTTCTGAATGTTTTGGTATTTCTCCAAATTCAAATTCTTCTTAATTATTTACCATAAAGTTTTCTCACAATTCAGTGGTAGTAAGCTGTGCTTACTTAATTTTAAATTTTTTAAATTATGTTTCAATTCAAAAGTCTTTCTTTTTCTTTCTTCCATAAAGTTTGTTCCAAAATTATTAGGTTGTAAGATGTACTTACATTATTTTAAAATTTTTTTAAATTATTAAAAATTCTTTTTCTTTTAATTCTCCAGAATGTTCTTTTCAAAATATTAGGTTGTAAGATGTACTTACATTATTTTTAAATTTTTATAAAAAAATAATTAAATTCAAAATTCTAAAACTCACAACTCATTCTTCATAATATTTCTTCATAGAAGCTTGATTGTACACTCCTTTGATTTTTCCTGAAATGATTTCCCTCAACTCATATGTATTGTTATGCTTATCATTTACCACAACATATGGTCATATATTGTACTCTACACTGGCCCATATTATTTATACTTTTGTAAGTTGATCTTCTCTTTTTCTTTCCTTATAAATGCCTTTTCTTTTCTATATACCCAGGAAGATGGACGATTTTCTTTATGTCGTTCCATTGCTCATATTCTTATTTGTCATGTTCATTTTCTTAAATAGTCTTCACTCATAAAACCCAGTTTTGTTTCTATGTTTATTCTCCATATCATTTCCTTTCAATGATATTTATTCCGTCTCCTTCACCATTGTTTTTCGCCGTAGTCGGTTATCATGATCTCTGTCCCTTTTCTTGATGGTGTGTGGTATCTTTGTCAACCAGGGTCCATCATCTCAGTTGCTCTTATAAAATTTACCCTAGGGCGCGACACTCGGTTATTATTACTGTTATTATTGTTTTTATTACTAAATTTATCAT
Source organism: Magicicada septendecula (assembly GCA_034769895.1). Taxonomy (NCBI): domain Eukaryota; kingdom Metazoa; phylum Arthropoda; class Insecta; order Hemiptera; family Cicadidae; genus Magicicada; species Magicicada septendecula. Next base: position 238,525,405 of record CM068371.1, read on the forward strand.
GATAATAATTTCGGTTAAGTTGGTAAGGTTTGTCACCATTATTGTTGGGGTATGGATTTCTCTGACTGTATAGAATATTATTATTATGTTGATGAAAATTGTTTCTATTGTTTGGATAGGGGTGGTTATTCCTAATGCCGTTAAAATTACTGCTAAACTGGTCATTACGCGGCGGGTTGTTAAGGCCGTCGTAATTACTGGGCTGGCTCCCTCTATCATCATATTGTATACACCAATACTTCTCTGGTCCATGTTTTGTGTTACCTGACAAATATATGTGAGGATCTTCATCTGGGTTATCATTTATTATTTGTTTATCTGAACCACCATAAGCTGGTTTACCATCACATATCCACTCTGAAGGAATATATTTTAGTCTAACCGTACCCTGGAATTGTCCTAGATGGCACGTTAATGGAATACATTCTGGTGATTCATCTGTGTCATCATTACAGTCTGGTACGATATCACATTTCCATCTTTCTGTAATACACTGTCCAGTCCTGCGCTGAAATTGATCTTGTCCACATGTCGTATTCTGTTTACCTCTGGTCCTTTCCCATTGGTACACTACTGTCTTGTGGTAAATTATTTTGGAAATTACTTCGATTCTCCTCCTATAATTCATAGAATTCATGATGTCTTTGTCATAGGTAATTGGGATATTATTGCCATCAATTAACCCATGTTTCATCATCTCCAACTCTTCCTTAGTTTTTATCAAATTTCTTGGATACATTCTCCTTTTCCTTGGTTTAATATCTTCCTGGTTTCGGTTAGTTTCAATTTCAGGTACTACCATTACTAGTTCCTGCGTTTTGTCATTTATTACTTCTTCTGGTTCTGGTTGACTATCTTCCTGCGTTTTATCATTTATTACTTTTTCTGGTTCTGGTTGACTATCTTCCTGCGTTTTATCATTTAGTACTTCTTCTGGTTCTGGTTGGCTATCATTTTTTATTTCTTCGGTCTTCTCCTTCCTTAATTCTTCCTTTTTTAATCTGTCCTCTCTTCTTTCTTTAATCCATTTTTGATGCTCCTCTTCCCTTTTTAATCTGTTCTCTCTTATCTCCTGATTTACCTCCCTTAACTCTTCTCTTAGAATTTGATTGTCCTCTCTCAATTCTTCCAATTTCTCCCCCATCTTTTCTTCCAACTTCTTGTTATCTTCTTTCAACTCTTCCTTCAATTGTCGGTTGTTCTTCTCTATCTTCTTCCTGGTTTCATCGATTTTCTGATTGGTATTTTCAATTTTATTAATCAATTCTTCTTTAGTCGACTTGAATTCTTCCTTGAACGATTGGTTGTCTTCCTTCAATTCTTCTAACTTCTTCCCCATCTCTTCTTCCATCTTCTTGCTGTTTTCTTCCATCTTCTTCGTCAGGGACTGGTTGTCTTCCTTCAATTCTTCTAACTTCTTCCCCATCTCTTCTTCCATCTTCTTGCTGTTTTCTTCCATCTTCTCTTCCAACTTCTTATTCAGGGACTGGTTGTCTTCCTTCAAATCTTCTAACTTCTTATTTGTTTCTTCCTTGCCGGATTTGATATCTTCTTTCAAAGACTGGCTATCATTCCCCATTTTCTTACTCATTTCCATTATCATTCTCATCACATCTTGTATACTCCCCTCCTCCATTCGTGTCGGCTTTTCCAATGGTTCCTTCTGGGCATTGACTTCCTCTGTTTGCGTGGGTATCTCCGGTTGTTCAGTTTGTTTGGACAACACCGGTGGTAATACCTCTTCCGCTTCTACTGGCGTCGCCTCCTTGTTGTCCATGTCAACTTCTATTTCTTTCTCGGCCTCCGCCGTCCGTTTCTTAGATGTTGCACGTCGTTGCATTTTCCCTTGAAATTCTCTGGCTTTGTAGCTGTTGCCTAGCTCCAACTAGTGATTGGGTAGAATTTATTGGCCTTCCAATCGCTAATTAAAGCCCCTGAAGTTGTGCGCCAATTTGTAATAAAATAAATATTAGTGTAAGTGTGTTGATGATATAAGAGATTGTGATTGTGAAGTTCGGTGTAATCAAGCCCCTCTGTTTGGACTAGCCAATTTGTAATAATATAAATAAGATTGATGTGTGAATCTGTAAGTTGTAAGGTGTTTAATTGGTGTGGCTCTCGACGTCTTACTGGCCTGAAACACTTCCTTAGTTTCCCAGCTGGTCGAGTCCCAATGGTAGCAAGACCGGTCGAGTAGCGTAAAGTTGATGAAGAAATATATATGCTTGGCTTCGCCGAACGTTTCAAAACAAAATTTATTGTTTTGAAGGAAATTTAAAAAAAAATTGTTTATAAAAAAAAAATTATTTTAATTTTATTAATTAATTAATTAGGATCAATTAATTAATATAGGGCTGTGAAGTTTTAAACAGTGTAATGCTCTTCTGAAAATTTTTATTAAAGTTTTAGTATAATTTAAATAATCTATCACCACTCATAAGACTGTCTGTAAACCAATCGATATTTGTTTACCTTTCTATTTTTTAGGTTATCTTCACTTACGGGTGGTAAAGTCCTTGTAGATTATCAATTAGAATTATATTATTGGTAATTAGTATTATTGAAGAAATAAAGAACTATTAAGTATTGAAAAGTATTAATATTTTATTAAGTAACAGCAATATTGACTCTTATCGATTAGTATCGATTCTCAGGATATCGAAAAAAGTTACAAGTATATGTTATAAAAATTATATAGGGTTCTTTAAACAGCCAGTTATTACCAAAGTCAGAGAAATCGGGCTAATATTTAAAAAGTATAACGTTACAATCAAATTAATAGTTATTAATAAACACAGACATTGAATAATAATTTGTAAATATAATAATTGCTTTCACCCAAACAGCTGTGCTGAACCAAGAAGAAGGCACTGAAATCGTCAAAGCAAATGGCCGCCGTGAAGTTAGTGAGATGTCATTCGTATATTGGACGTTCCAAATAAAAGATTTTCCTGTAGTATTCCTGTTCTGATGTCTGCGAATCTCTTGTAAAATGTTGTGTAGTGTCTAGTGTACTGTTTCTGAGTTGTATTTAGTGTATCCGTATAATTATTAGTTCAAACACTTTCCCCGGTTCCATCACTAATTTGGGTTAATGTATTACACAGTTTTCTTGTGTTTTGTGGTGTTTTTCAGAGTAAATTTATATTGTTCTGTGTTATGGAGTGTTACTTGATTGTTTCTGTTAAAATATGATAGTTTTAGAAGTATTTTACAAGTCACTCGCGATTTCACAATAACGTACTATACACTCGCTTTGTATGTCTATTATAGGTTAGGTTATACACGTTACCGAACGTATGTCATGTTAACCGTTCAAAAACCAATAATTAACTAACTGTTTCCTTCAGTTTCAATTAAACTCTTAGCCCATATAATATTATCCTTAACATTGTTCAAAAATATTTTCACATCCTGTGTACATTTTACTATTTCACTATATGAATGCCTAAACTTTGGTTATTTGTCAATTTTATTCACTAGATTTGATTTAAATTAATCTTTCAGTTCATTCTGGTTATTTTCAGATTAAATAATGCCATTTTATAGTGTTTTCTGTCCAAAAAATATTAATTTCACTTTCAGTTTGGTATACTCTGTTTGGAAGTCAAAACATTAAAATTTACTTCCTGTCATTATATAAATTCAGCCATTTTATCAGTTATATTTAATATTAATAATTCTATATTGTATTAAAAGGTTCCTATTCCCTTATTTTCTGGTAATTAATTGAATTAGTTGTATTCTGAAACATTATTCTGAAATATATGACTCCCATGTCTAAATTTCTGATTTTAGTCATTTTCGTTTTTATTCATAATTCTGAATATAATTTATTAAAATCTCTCTAAATGGTATGTGCAATTATATGGCATGATCTCAAGTTTATTTTGTCTAAACCCCTTTTGTTTATTTGCATTTAATTGAGCAATTTCTCTGTTTTGATGAAGTTTGGTTTCCATTCTTTTGGCCTATGATTTTTTAACAATTTTTCTTACAAAATAATTTACAAACAATATATGATGTGTGATACCCTCTCTGACTTTTACAAATAGTATTATAAATTAAACATGCTTTCAAATTACACAAAAACAACTAGTATTGGCCACAATACAAACAATAGTCAAACAGAATAAAGAATATTTTTGTTTTAAATAAATGGTTGTCTTCAAATCAGACATTTTGCAACAAAATTCCCATTTCCAACATGGAAATATGGTTTACAACAAAGGTTTTGTACTAACTAACATCTTAATTACTCTCTACTATTTACAAGTGGTAACTATTTTTATAGTTCTGATGTTAGTTGTTTCAGACCCAAACAAATGGCCTTATATCTAAAACATTTTTAAACATTCTTGTACTATATACATAAAAACCTTATATTTATATTCTTATTTCTAACTATTATTATAAGTAGGATTCTACAGTTTTTATACCGTCTTTTATACATTGTCTTTGGGGAATTGTACCCTGTCATTAACAAATAAATAGTATGAACCGTTCAAAAAGCACTATGAAATCTGTTTTTCTTTTTTCATGTAAAACAAAATGTTATTTTAAACAGATTCATGTCTTATGAACAACATATTGTCACAGTACATATTTTAAGTCATTGAAAAATGCATATTTCATTGCATCCAATGTTTGTGATTGCCAAGAATGAAACACAAGGTTCATTTTTTATAATACCCAAAACTATCACTGGTTCACTTTGCACTTATATAATTATGTTAATGCTAAATGGTCGTATAGTCTTATTAACATAATAAATTGGTTAGCGTTTTTCAATGGAGATTTGTTCCATGGGTACTATATTATTGTTTCATCTTAGTTCACAGGAAACTTTTACTTTATACACTCCTCTCTCTTAAATTTATATACATGTGGTTTTTATTTCGTTATACTTTTGTTTTTAGATATTTATTTTGGGGATATAGGGATTTGGGTGTCTTTTATAAGAGCATGACATCTTCTTCAGGATGCTGCCCTCTTCTTCTTTCTTCAGTCTTCTTTTCTCCTGCCTTCTGGGACTGGTATCTTCTCCATCTTCTTCTTGTTGCCATCAGGTTTCTTGGGATCTTCTCCATCTTCTTCTTTATTACAGAAATACACAACCTGTATTGGTTGATCTTGGCTTATTTTAGGGTTTCTCTTCTATTTATTCTTCCTCGTTGTGGGTTTGGTCATATTCAGTACTGCTTTGTTATTTACTATTTTACCTTCCTGGGTTATACCTTGAAAACCTTTGGTTATGAGACTGGTCTTGGATGACTCATCACTAGTAACTCCTTTTACTTGAACTTGTATTTTCTTTATAATAATGATTTCTTTCCACAGTTGCTATGAATTAATCTATTTATATTAAACTTAATGCTTTCTTCCAACTTTAAATATTATAACTTCATTATTCTAATGATCAATTGCCATTCAATATTATGCATACATCTGTCACGCTACAATATTAATAATTATTAAAAATAATTGATTGTTATTATTATTATATAATACTTCTATAATTATGTAATTACTTATTTATATAATAATTCTCAGAGCACGATAACTTTACACTCTAGTGACGTCAGAGCAGAAATCTGGATGTGTCAAATCGCAAGTATTAGGTTCATAATTCTAAGGAATATTACTCTGGTATGTGTGCTAAGTGCTCATACTAGACTCAAGGAATAAAATAAAGAGGCCGTGATAGATTGGATGGAGGAATTTGTAAGAAAAGGCTGTGAAATGAATATCAAGAAGAGTAGGGCTGTACATATTGGAAGGAAAGATCTATTGTGATTATAGAAAGTTCCAGAGAATTATCTATGATGGTGAACAGTTGGTTCAAGTAAAGGTATATGAATAATTGGGTGTCATTTTTGATTGGGACAAGAGAGTAGATAAGGAAATATAAAATCGTGTGACGAAAGTAAACTCTGTATATATTATACAGTAAACAACACACTAATAGGAAAAGGGGAGTAGGTAAAATGCAAAATCCAAAAGAGTTGGCGCAGTTTTCCTGTGCACCTTGACCTCGGCAGCGCACCTCATGACACGAAATGTACGCAGTTCTGTTTAAACTTCTGCCATGTAAAATGGAATCTACATATTTGTGTTTATTCACTCTTCTCAAGAAATGGTATCCAGTCTGTCACAAAAATAAATAAAACTTGATTTTGAAGCTGTGGCTACCAGTGAGACAAGAAAGATATTTCCAGATACTACAATAAGTGGCTGTAACTTTCACTTTAATCAATCGGTTTTGGGATAAATACAAAGCATTTGGCTCACTGTGAAGTACAAGGAAAATGAAGACATGAAGATATTCACGTGTAGAATGTGTGCTGCTATGGTATATTTGCGGGTTGATCGAGTAGAACATGGAAAACCTTCCCGAAAATGAGAAATAGTTCTTTTCATGGACTACTCGTTCAGCTATGGATGGACAATCCTGAAGTTCCTATTGAGCTTTGGATTATTCATGGATAACGACACAGAACTAATAATGTGATTGAGAGTTGGTACTCAAAAGTTGAACAGCATTATAGGAAGACATCACCGTAATGGTTTCCTGTTGGTTAAAATGCTGAAAGAAGAAGCGCAGAAGGTTTGTTTCCAGCTGATGGTAAAGAGTATTGGAAAGCCGTGTCAGAAACAAAAGAAGATTTATGTTAGAAAGGACGAGAGAGTTAACAACACAGTGAATACTTTTGGTGACGACAACAACCTGGAGAAGTGTCTGAAAGCGCTCAGCTAAGTACACAAGTTAGATTCATAAAAAAACATTGGTTAAAAAAGTGCTTAATGAAAAATAGGATAAAATAAAAAAATAATATTGAAATTAATGGTCTTTTAATAGTTTTTATTCTTTAAAAGTTCTTTAGAGGAGACATATATGACTTTAATGATAAATTTAAAATTTGGACTTGCCTTGAATGTCGACTGAAGCATTATGTCTGTAGCTGGAATTCGATGACTTGACGACCTACAGTTGATCTTCGACAGTTGTGTGGTTATGTCTGTAGTAATGTGGATAGTAGAGGCTCTCAGGGTCGGGTTCGGCTTGTACAGGGTTTGGAATTTCAAGGCCCTAATTCGGTGTAGGTCTCACACCGAATCCATTTTGCGTCAAGTGTCCAACCTTTGCGGACAATCTTCCACTACAACAAAAAGCACACGGTTTTAAATTGCGGTCGGACTATAATAACGAAACTAGAGGTTATCTCTCCGAGGTAGGCAGCGTTCAATGCGGTGAATTCGCGGACTTGTGTTTGTTTCTTCCAAACTTGTAAAGGCGACCACGTGCTTCGTTATTGAATAACCTGTGTGAACTGAACTCGCACAAAGCTTTACTTCGTCTTGACTGAACTACTAAAGCTCTGATTGGTCAACTGCTTGCTCCTTCTCCACAAAAGTCTGAGGAAATTACGATCAGGTCATGTAAATTTCAGCATATTTTGACCAATAATTGTTCTTAATGTGCCTAAGAATTATCTAACATTTGATGTTCTTTTTACGGTTTTTCAAGTGTGAGTCATACATGGAATTATTAAAAAAAATATTGCCTGGATGGAACGTTTAATTACGGAAAATTGTTGTTTGTTATAATATAAACTACAATCATGTCTAGGCCCGTCTCGCAATATTAATAAGGGCACTGTAATGTTTTGTTTACACGATACGCGCACATACGTACTCGACTATCGAATCTCAAACTTACAATAATTACACTCATTTTCATGTACCGCACTACACATTTGCACTTACTTTAAATTATTAATAAGTGTAAATAACAAACTTCTTTACAAACTAAAATACAGAGTCCCACATGAAACTGTACATATTTCGTCCACCCTTTTATTATCATCATATGCCTTATTAAGAGAACATATACCTCCCAATGAAATATATGCAGTAGAGTTTCCCGTTGCCACACACACACACACACACACACACGCGCGCGCGCGCGCGCACAGATTTATTTTGAAGAGTCAGTAGGATAACGATTAACATGAAGACGTGGGAATTATTCGCACAAGTCCCACTAACCACTATAGCCACGCTGTTTTCTTCTTCCAAGAAAGTGAAAAAGGAGGAGGCTATTAAAGTAACTTCTAAGTTGTTATTCTGAACGAACTATTCGCTAGATAGTTAGTAAAATTATCCACAGTTTTCAGGAAAAAGAGAGAATATTTGTTTAACGAAACATGGATAATTTTAAGGCGTATAGTGTTTCTTTAAGTGCTTTGTTTTATTTAAAATGCTTCGCTAGTATCGGAGGGTGCTTGCACGTAGAACGGTTTGTACGTGGTATTAATATGGAACACGTACACGCGGAGTTTGCAACCCAATCCTGCGACATGTCACATCCTGTCACGTTGCCTGACGAACTCAATACACTCAGACACATGGGGCCACGACAGCTTGTGTTAACTTTACCGTAGTATTGAATAACCAGTAACTGAAGACTACACGTTACGGAACAAGTTACGTTCATTGTATGGAAATATAACGAAAATACGTATGTGGAATACGTCTAAAGGATATAGTTTGTAAGGAATATCAGAATTTTGTATTATGAGAATAACCAGTTTAGAAAAAGGTAGAATAAATTAACTCCTGTAAATGTTTATATTTTTAAATTTTATGTTTTTGATGGCTTTTCAGTTATAAGTCATACATAGGATTATAAAAAAAATATATTTGCATCCAATCGATAGGATATTTAATTACGGCAAACTGTTGTTTGTTATGTATAAACTACATTCATAGGTACATATATAATATAGGCTACATAAGTTGAACCGTATGTATGGGATCATCAGGAGAACTCTAAAATTAGCGACTAAAGAAACACGCCTGAAGTTCTACAGGGCGGTGGCCCTCCGCACGCTTCTCTATGAGTCTGAGAATTGGACTTTAACGAAATCCCAGGCCAGTCTTCTTCAAGCGGCCGTAATAAGATTTCTCAGGCACGTGGCAGGATATACCCTTCGAGATCGCAAAAGAAATGTCGATATTATAAGAAAGGATCTGAATATTATGAGTGTAGTTGATAGAATTACCCAATATTGGCTAAAATGGTTGGAACATCGTAACCGAATGGATGACTGATGCATTCCTTTACAATTATTGAATTAAAAACCGAAAGGATGGAAAGGTGTGGGACGTCCGAAGAAGCGTTGGAGTAACCAGCTCTAGTCTGTCTGCTTGGGACCGGAACAAACCATTTTGGTTTAATCCTTGCCGAAGATAATGATCATGATTTTTAAATTTTATTTTGTGCTAGATAGAATCAAACCAATGTGCGGATTAATTGATAGGTTTTTAATAAAACTTATTAAAAAAAAAGTTTCTTCCCAAATAACTTTACTAAGCGAGTTCTTATTTTCCCAAACGTGTTCGCTTAATTCTACTCTGTCCATTGCCATTTCATTACACACCATTTTTTGGCAATTTCTTTTCCTTCTTTTAAGCAGTATCCGCTTAATTTTTTGTTGATGGTCTTTCTTCCTCTATTGAAATAGTTGTTCTTCGTCTGTTCTCTCTAATAAGGTAATTTCTACACGCAGTTTTCTATAATAGAATCTATTTTAACATGATTTAGAAGAATAACATCACAATGTGTGCTTAAATACTCATTTTTTTATGAAACTTATTTCCTTTTAAGGTTTTTAACCAACGTCGGAGGCAGAAGCATGGGCTCTCCTGGTAGAGGTTACATTCCCTATGACACCGATGATTTTACATTTCACTGAACAAGGAAAAAATGGGATCATCCAGAAAAATCACGCCTACACTTTTTTATAATACTTCACTTATCAGATAATCCGTGGTGCTGGAAATATATGAAAAACTATGTAGTGTGTTTGAAAAATAAAGACAGCAAGATTATTTTTTTATCTTATTACTTTTTTTCGTAATTCGATGTATTAAAGAGATTAAAACCATATTCTGAAAGCAGTCAAATTATACCTAGAATTCCTTTCTTTTTATTGTATAAAATTTGTTGGTATAAAGAATATTCTTAACTATAATCTGAATATGTATTAGAAAAGAACTGGTCTTACTGTAGTTACACGAAGAAAAATTTTTAATTTTTTTGCATTTAATGTTTTTCATATTTTTAACATTTTAAAATGTTAGGCTTGTATATATAAGTATTTTCTATAAAATATATTTTAACATAATTTAGTTAGAACAGACAGAATACACAGATAGAACGTAAACAGAAAATTAAGTATTAAGTTAGATATAGGCTAGGTGGTTAAATATATTATGAATGTCCGTATTAATATTCTATTCTAATATTTTAATTTATTCTAATATTAATAGTCTAGTCCAATCGATCAACCATGCAGTCCGACGGCTAGGACGTACACAGAGTCAATTTGTCGCGGGCGCGCGTGTATTAGTGAAGAGTCACGGGAGATATCGTTCAACAATGTAGTCAGAAATTTCCAACGATGGTGATAAACATATTGCTATTTATACGGTTTTACTTACTTTGTTTGTAAAATAGTTTTATGAACTATAGTGAGTCATGCTTTGGAAAGAAATTCCTGCTTTGTAAAACCCTGAAGATCATAAAGATGTATTGAGGAAGTATATTTAAGTTCGCCAAATATGCGTATAACTAACAAACAAGTAAGATATCTGCATTTTGAAACTTTTCATACATTAAAGTTAGTGCTAGTAATGGATAGTTGCAATGAATGTTAAGAATACATACCTCTCAGAATATGTTATTCAGGTTTATCTGGTTAAAAAAGTATATTAAGAAATTATATTACACATTTCAAGTCAATATAGACTACATTATGAATAATATTAGATTTGATATTTTGTTTCACTGTAATGGAGTCAAGGTAACCAAACTGATAACGCATCGGGTATTAAGTTTTACGTTTTGGTGATAAAATCAATTACTGTTTCAATTCTGTGCGCTGCCGAAAGACGTCTCGAACGGGAACAAAAGTATCTCGGCGTCATACGGAAAGTCCAAGAGAGGCGGTTTTACCCCTGATCGTTTCCAGTTAAGACCACATAAAACGCATCTGTCGCGGTTATGATTGGACGTGGCAGTCGTAATCGAATGTCTGGAGAAGTTATGATTGCTTTTATAGGATGTGTCTGCAGGAGACTCACTGTCGGCGCTTTCCTACCGACATCGTTAACGATTCGATCGGATTTCCACGCAGACAGAGCGAAATGTTGTATCGTCGCCTACTTTGTTCGCCTGTTAATTAGTGTAGAATTGGGAGGAGTTGGTCTAATTACAGTACGTGTGTCAATTGGTTCATTGTTTAGACGACTTGTACGTTTACATACGTGCACACGGGACGCATATAAAGTAATCGTATGTAGTTTTGCTCTACGCAACAAATTAAAATTTGGATCGCGCGCGCGCGCGCGCACCTGTACAATCAGAAATGTATCGGCAGAGAAAATCTGTAGTCTTATACGAAGACAAACTGTTTCGAGTTTTGTCTCATAAAAATTGTCAGTTATAAAAAAAATCTTGTCTGTCATTTGAATAGGATATAAGGCAATTTGTAAAAAAAAATTACAAAATATTCAGGAATACGTTAAATATTGAGATTAATTTAAAAATTTTACGAAAATTATGTAAAAAACTTTACCGACAATTTTAGAAAATTTATCTTTTTTGAGAACTTGTTCGATTACTGTATATGTAATTCCAATTCACTGTTTATGAGTTTTGTACGTATTTGTTAGTTTATAGACACCTCACACACACACACACACACACACACACACACACACACACACACACACACACACACACACACACACACACACACACACAAATATCTTCTCCTCGAGGCAGATAGAGAGTGGTAGACTCTATTAAAAGTTAAATATTGTGTAACCGCTTGTAAAATAGTAAAGTAGTAGACACTACGTGGCGATCACCTAGAAGATGCTTAGTAAAAAAAAAGTAAATAAATAGCTTGTAGTGCTATTCATAAAGGCAAAGTCTGTTTAAAGATTTTTATCACAAAAGTTCAAAACTGTGAAATTTGGCATACTTGTTATGTGAACATGTTTTGATTGACATGTTTCTCGATAAGGCTGATTGACATTCATTCATTAAAACTAGAAATATCGTTTAAATTCATAAATTTTAAATAAAATGCCTAGAAAGATTATTTTGAAGTGTAAAAAAAAAAAAATATATAAAAGTGGAATACTTTTGTTGAAACTCCGGTTGTCTGCTTGTCTACGTTTGGTGTCGGATCTGACAATCACCTTTCTAAGTTGGTTGGCTTATTTTGTTCTCGTTTCTCTTCAGCCTACAAGTCGGAACCAACCAATTGGTATAATACCAAACAATTTAATCCATAATTTAAAACATTTTTTCGAGTGTATTCGAGAACGGAAGTTGGACATTTTTAGTATTTCGCCTGTACTCTAAAAGATATTTGCAAAAATTTGAGTTTAAAAGATTATAAATGCAACTATAATTTTCATCAATCATAGTTCTGACTGGCATATTCCTGCACTGCAGTTATGACGTGTAAGTGCGCTAAGATAGTGTCACTCTTATGTCTCAAACAGCAGGATCAAGTGGATGAAATTCGTCATCTCGCCGACTCACCGTATTAGATTATACAGGATCAGCACAGTTGCAAGAGATTTTCTGCAATCCTTGCTGCCTGTCTTGTCCAAGGACAGAGGAGGGATCGACGGATGGCATCTCATCCTCGAGAGGACGACAAGAACACAGGGGGGCGGAGGACAGCCTATCGAGATTTTTTAACTATGAGATCTAGCAAGAATGTGTTCGCTCAACATCATGGAAGTGAAAAATTGTATCAATACGAGGGTTATCAAGTAATTAGCCTTCGATTGGCTGGTACAGATAAAATGAAAAAAGAGAAAAATGTGTTATTGTATTCAGAAGATCTTCTTATTCCAATACTCTTCTACCGCAAGGTGTAGAGGTTAGGAAAGGTCTCTGCATGGCCAGGGCTTTGGCGTATAAAGAAGATACGTACAAATTTGTTTTACTTTTCTACATAATCACACCAACTTACAGGCATTTGTTATACGACTATTGTTGTATTAATTTTTATAATACCTCGTAGAAAAACGCTGCCGCCAAGGTACCCAACCAAGAGTTGACGCTGTCAATGATTTCCTCATCGGCTGCAAAGCGCTGGGTAGCCTTTATCTTGGTGACACACACGGCCCTTGCCCACACCCGGCCCGGCGGAGTAACGCTCACAAAAATGCTACCAACAGGACATGCGCACGATATCCGCTAGTACGTAGTACCACTATGAACAACTCCAAAGTGTGACCCTTTCGAGTATGTGGTGTCTACCCTATGCAACATCCAGGCCCATGACGACACCCCCTTCCGGCAAAGCGGTCCACCACCTAATGAAGTCACATCGACGACCCGGTGCCTACTACTACCGACTGATCCGACGGTGATTGGTTGCGATGACCGACGTTCGTATCGGGTAATTCAGGTCACGGTCCACGGTTGGACCGGCGCGGACGAAAGACTCAGGGTCGGTTGGACCCTATCGACTGAAAGCCTCATCATCCGATCCCGTTAAGCACTTTGGTACACAGTCGATGGGACGATTCAACGAATACCATCACGCACTTTATAGGCGACGGAAGAGGCGATAACAGGCATCGTGTTTCGTCGGTCACTTCTCGAACAAAAATAAATAAAATGCGCCTCGGATCTGACTAATAATGTCAATTAAAGTGTGCAATAAACTTGTCGTATTTCAAAAGAAGTGTGTTTGATGTCATTTCTTTACAGTACAACAGATTGTGGTCTATGCACAAAAATGCAAAGTTTTTGGGGCTAATGATTTAATACATTAACATACATAACATTAAGATACATTACATATCTATTGACAATATATTATGTTATACATAAAATTTATTAATTGTTTTACAAATGTTAATTAAAATGTTAATGTATTAGTTCTTTCATAAGTTTAATATGAATTTATACCTCTTCGCTGTGTTAAATTTTTCAAGTACACAAAATCTTTAACATGATTAACTTAATTAAATTTAACTGAAAGATCCCTCTTTACAAATATGTCGTTGAATAAATTTTATAAAATAAAAAACATATGCTTTTATTGAATGTACATGAGTAATATGATTGATGTAAAGATAGTCGTTTAAAATGTTCATAAAGTCTACACAATTAGTAAAATTTTCTTTAAAATGTGGAAACGTCTTTAAAATGTTCTTTCTGTATAGTATTAATAGAAACAATTAATGTTTCACTTTCTTGACTTTGATTGAACACGTTGCTAGATTCCGTCGTTGGAAAATGTGGATACGTTATCTTCCGTCCTCCTGTGTTCCTGCCGGCTTGCGGAGTGTTATCCTCGGTCAATTCAGGCAGCAACGATAGCAGAAAATCCGACAGACAGACGGGTGTCTCGCGCCTTAGTTTGTTTGCGTTGTCCGGGCCAGGTTCAAAGAGTGCAGCGCGGTCGTTTGCTCGACACAAGGTGGTAAGGAGCCGCCACGAATACATGATAATTGCATGTACGACATCTCTTAGTAATTTTGCTGCAGCCAGTCGCCAGGCCTGAGACGCAAGGCATCGCCCGTAGGAGGTTAGAGACGCTCTGGTGTCGACTGCCCGGGGGCGAGTCGTCCATAACGACGGGTTCCCACTTCAGGGCGGATGGCTCCTGCAATTAGGCGTCGCACACCTCGCGGTTTCCCATGCTCTGAGTTTCAGCCCAGTCGAGATGTCAAAGCAGGTGCTGACTGAGTTGTTGAAGTTCTGTGCTGTCTGTAGACAGACGCTGTGCAACTCCAGCGTGGCAAGTCGCAGCCTAAAGATTATCCTGTTTATTCAGGCAGGATTCAAGGATTCCAGAAAGTGGGGAAACGGTTCTGTGGGGGCAGAAAATCTCTAGCAGTTGTGCCGGTTCTGTATAATGTAATACCGTGGCTCTAAATCGTTATTGTACATTACAGATATCTAATCATATAGACACTGTATAGAACTAGTGACGAATCTGTAACAGATCCAATTTACAAAAATATGCTACTTATAACAGTTGTATAAATAATCAAAACTTACTGTTGTATTTATAATCTTGAAACAAAATTTTTGCAAACATCTCTAACGAGCAAATCACGTGTTAAAAATAACTTCCGAATTCGAGTGTGTTGAAACTACGTGGCTTGAATTATGAATTAAATTGTACACATTTCTGTCCATAGTTAGGATCAACAATATTTGATTTGATTTAAGCTCAATTACTTATCTATAGTGATTTTTACCATTCTGCACATTAGTATAACTCAACACAGTAACTGTGAATGGATGCGATGTTCATTTTCTTGAACACGTGTTTTTAACAGTGTGCGCACACACACATATCACTTATAAATTTCACAAACAGTACGCTTTATTTCATCGTTATAAGTGTTTTACTATTAAATCTAAGTGTTCAAATAATGACGATATTTTCTAATTTATTCGCATCTTCGTGATGATAATAATAATTTTTGCCCATAAGGTCTTTCTATTACACATTTAGTGGAATGCTTGTTAAATGCTTGCCACGCGCGCGCGCGTGTGTATGTGTTTGTTCAGCTGAACAACGTTACACAATTTGTTCCAGTTCACAAACACTTCGGTTTCTTAACTAGTATCCGAGCTCACAGTAACCATCATTGCGGATAAAATCTCGAGCGTCGTCAATCAGGTTTTGTCCCGTATATTATTTATCCCAGGCATCACTTAACACTTTCTGTCCGCTGTCACGACGTCGCCAGCTGATACATTGTTGATATTGCCCTGTGTATATTCTTTTCTCTTTTACCTGTCACCAAAACCAAAGGGAGTACGCATACATCATGGGAGTACGTAGTCGGTATACGATAACAATGCTTAATATCAAAGGTTTGTAAAGTACAGTCTCCTTTTATTTTTCGTATATTTTTTCATATCAGCATTATGAATCATTTATGCATTTACTATAAGCGTAATTTGCCGTGAATTACAATTCAATACAAATACAAACGTTGGTAGACGATTGTTGGATATTTAGACATCGGTAATTCACATTGGTTGTCGATTAAAATTTCACCAAATTAAGTGTACCTATCGAATTACACATATTCATATTACAACGATACAACGTTATTAAATGTAAGTGTCGCTCATGAGCGACAAAATTATACAACGGTAAATAACATTTCTAACAACGTTTACGTGTAATTAGGGGTTCAGGTGTAATTATAATAAGGGTAGCCTTTTTAGGAAATTCAAAATGTTCCCATTTATTAATTTAAACAAACATATCAAGAAATAATAATATACACAAAATGATTACTTCGTCATATGATATTCATTATACATGGTTTCAAAGTTTCTTTGTTTGCTGTAATATCATCACCAACATAAAGCTTATATCATAGATATAATATTATTAATTTTAATTAAAAACATTTCTTCATTATGTTATACTGTCTGGACTACTCAGTCTGAATGTGTGCTTTTAATATAAAAATATTTAACTAAGTTAACTATTTGTTCATTCTTTGAACAAATCTAATTGATTCTTTCAAATGTACATTAAAATATTTTCAATAAATTATCAATTCAAAAATTATGCTTTCATAATTACTCTACAATTTAAATTAAAATATTTTCAATAATTATTAATTCAAAAATTATGCTTTCATAATTACTCTACAATTTAAATTTAAATATTTTATACAAGACATTTATATTTACAAGTTATAAATTACACTTTTTTTTTTTTGAAATTATTGTCTTTCTTTTGACAATGTTTATCAGTCTTTGATTAAATCTTTTGTTATGAGGAATACATGGCTTTCTTTCACCTTAATTGTAGTGGTTCCTCAGTATACCCTCTCCTGGTCCTGAGTCCTTGATGTGAATCCTGCATAGTCCTGAAGTCCTGGATCCTTTCCTCGTTCTCCGGGTCCTCTCGGAAGTCCTGGATCATTTCCTCTTCCTCCGGGTCCTCTCGGAAGTCCTGGATCCTTTCCTCTTCCTCCGGGTCCTCTTGGAAGTCCGATGACTCGTCCTTTACGTCTGGAATTTATGCCATGTAGTGCTCTCGTCCTCGGTCTGGAGTAATGCTCTTAGATGTAGATCACTAGTAGCCATCTGACGATTTCTTTTTTACGTTAATTTTTAATTACTGTTTTCCATTACTATTTTAAATCGAAATATTTATCGTAATACTTTATAAGTTATGCTTAACAAAAAGTCTTATTGGTGTTAGACATATTGTCTAACTCTGTCCAAAGTAATTAAAATTTCGCGTCTCTGACGGACATAGCGTTCCGCCACGAATGAAGACTGTTAGAAGAGAGAGATTAGCTCTCCTGGGCTTGTATTTATATTCACCAAGAAAACTGCAGCTGTCGATTCAGGAATTAGCCTGTCGACAGTTGAACCATGGGGTGATAGCCCCCACTCTCGTCCTATTTCACATTTTTGCACTTTTTCGCCAATAGCACTGTTTAACGCGGATTTCACGGTAATAAAATATTGTCTAATTTAATGACCTATATGATGTGCAATTATCATGATGCTCGCACCACTAATGTAATTATAATGCTCTAAAAATCGCACAGAATGCGCACTGATTGTCCGAATTACGTACAATTCGCACTGCACTTGTGTCTGATTTTTACACATTTTTAGAAGTTTTACCTTCTCGCTAACATCTATGGTTTGCTTAATATTAAATATATTCTTAATTTAGCATTGACTTGGGGTGGGGTTGCAAACTTTCAGGCTCAAACAGGCTTCACACATACACACTATTTACTTGTGTACACGCATGCAGCGGCAATCGCGTGATCCTGCGTGTTGACTCCTGTTTGCAAGCCAGCTTCCAATTTCACACCTGCTCGTCTATTATATTATTAAAATTAAATTAAATATTTATTTATATTTACGGATTACAGCCTATGCTTGTATTGTCGCAATATTTATATAATTTTTATATAGTTTGCATCTCGTGTTTCCAAGAAACCTTCACCTACTTCATGCAAACTTGCTCTTTATGATACAATTGTCTTTCAATTTTTACTGTCAATGAGGACTTTTTCGTTAATGATTTGAGAGGCGGTCTCAATAAAACTAGACATTATTAAACAGTGAAGCAGAGATTTGACTTTATTATTAATATCCTTCTGCGAGTAACAAATTTTAAACTTTTGTCCTTCGTTTGCTCGGTTTCAAGTTGTTGTCGTATGGAGTCATTTTCCTGTGGGTTAGTACTGCGATATATATTTTGATGTATATGAAGGGTAATTCGCT